>CAVLGL010000092.1:17655746-19140121 GCA_963668995.1 Parnassius mnemosyne
ACTTTCGCCTCCCGTCAACTTGAAACGCTATGAAAGTGTTATTTAAGTACAAGAATATGTTTGTTTGATACTCCTAAAAATACTGCAACTGAACAATTTTAGCTGTACCTCTTAGTTTGCTTTCACGTTAGCTTAAGAATAAAAATAAAAGCAAAATGGTGCTACTAAAATAAGCATATTAAAGTAAATGCAAAAATATTTGGAAAATTAAAAATGCACACCACCCTCACAAAAATTAGTACACAAAAAATGGAAGATTTACAAAAAAATATTGTGAAAATGTTCATCAATTATTGTTATATCTCGTCATTAAACTATGTAGTAAGTTATTTTCGAGGCAACATACTATATATTATACTAACGGAAAATGACTATAAAAAAATTTCATTTAACTTTTTGTACAATAATACGTATTGCAAAACTTAATAAACGCATTAGGCTTTTATTAGGCAATTAGTATTTCCTCTTACTATCAATATACTTTCTTCACTTATTAGTGCGGTATTAAAATATTTTAATAGTAACTAAAATGTCTCCGCTACGCGTTCGAGGTGAGCAATATAATGCTAAATACTTTTATTAATGTTATCCAAGTTTAAGATTACTACATAGTTCTTACCGCTTATAGCTAAAGTATTCAACAAGATCATATCGTATGTGCATCATGGATTCCATCCATAACACAGACTTTTAAACCACAATCCTGTGTATACATTAACCTAGAAATAAACACAAATTAAATATGTAAGTAAATATGTAGAAAATCTGTATTATTTCTACGCATATTATGGCGTACTGACAACCATAAAGTAAAACTACTATGTTACACCAAGACAGTGCGATTTGCCATCTACCACCAAATGCAATTGTAGTTAAGAACTGACTAATAATAATGTAAAAAAACATATCTAGAACATACCACATGATTCATTTAAATCGGAACAGAGTTATGATTAGCTTTAAACTATATCCGGGTTGTGATGGTATATTTTTTTATAGGAGAGGGGGCAAACGAGCATGCGGCTCATCTGATGGTAAGTGACTACCGCCGCCCATGAACAACCGCAACACCAGGGGAATCGCAGATGCGTTGCCGGCCTTTTAAAAAGGAGTAGGCTCTTTTCTTGAAGGTCCCAAGTCGTATCGGTCCGGAAAAATGGCTGGTGGTAATCGATTCCACAAGGAAGTCGTGCGAGGAAGAAAACATCTTCTAAATCGCACAGTGGTGGACCGCCAATCAACCAGGTGGTATGGATGGTATCGCAAGTTTTGTCACGATGTGCGATGGTGAAATTGAGCGGCTGGAATTAGTCCGAACCATTCCTCAGAGCACTTCCGTGGTAAATGCGATAAAATACACAAAGAGATGCAACATTTCTACGCAGTGGCAAGTGTATCGAGCCGATGAGAAAGAACTCGGTCGTCAACGATTCGAAGCGCTCTGCGCTGGATGCGGTCAAGTGGAAGGAGCTGGCACTGGGGTGCCCCGGCCCAGAGATGAGAACAGTATTCCATGTGAGGCCGGATTTGCGCTTTGTAAAGATGCAAGCGATGTGCCGGCATGATATACCGTCTCGCTTTGCTGAGCACGCCAAGCTTTTTAGAGGCCAGTTTGGCCTTCCCTTCCAAAAGATGCTAGCTGAAACAGCAAGGGGAGTGCCTTGAAACTATGGAGATACGACAAAGGGGTTCTTTTTAGCGGTAAACGCGCAAACTTGTGTCTTCTGGGGATTGAACTGGACTAGATTTAGTCGCCCCCAATCCGAGATAGTTAAGACTACTCGACTTCAGACACAAGTTTGTCCCGGTACTCAAAATATTATTCTTTGATTTTTACGAAACTTATCATAACTTTATAGGGCCCGACATGACTGTGATTAAATGTTGGATAGAGAAGCTTAGTATGTTGTAAATACATTCTTGAAAGACATTATTTAAGGATTTTTTTAAAAGATGATGGTGAATTAAATTCACGAGAATTAACAAATTTTCAATAATGATTAGGTATCCAATAACTTTTTTATGTATTTTTTAATCACATTTTAATCTATTGTTTATTTAATCAATCTATTCCAAATACACATAGCTAAAATATTGATTAGTTCCTAATTCTAGCTCATCATCTGCTTTATCAATAAAGTTATTAAAGATGTTTGTCCTTGTGCAATTTATGTTTGTAAACTGCCTCCACGACACAGGAGAAAATCCTAGTGTGGGGGTAACGTTTTTGAAAAAAAAAAAACAAAGTCTAAATAATTAATAATCTACATATTTTAATACAACATTTCAAATCCAAATTAATACTGTACCATAGTGAACGTTGCAAATACAATTGCATTTCACGAATGCACCTATGGTTATATCTGCTATATTACATATAATATTGGTCAGATGTTGTTTGTGGTTAGGGTTGAAATTTTAAAGTAACAAAATTTTAAGAAACTAACAATTTAAGTAAATTACACATTTATAAATGTTAATATATTCTTGTATCGAACGACGTTCCCTGCTCGATCCCTAACCTTGCAGGCGTCGCCGCCCTATCGCGCTTCTTTAGCGAACTTCCTCAAACGATATTCTAATATGTTCCCTATCGGAAGCCGTATTTCGATGATACGAATAAATTTATATTTTGTTTTGGTAACTATTAAATAGTTTTACTAAAAGGGCATCAATGAACCCTTTTAGTAAAATTAAAAGTTAGTGAAACTAATAGTGGAATCTACATTAATAAGTTTACCTTACTATTGCTGTGTTAACGGGAAATTTATTTAATTATTTATTAATAAATATAATACGTGGTAAAGTCAGAGGCAAGGTGTTCACCTTGTTTTTTTACAGTACTTTAGAAACTGAGCCGTTGCAGCTCAGGGAGGTTTAATACTCGAAGTCATAATTTCGTGGTACGCGAGCTAACAGAGTTCGGTTCCCGCCGGCACCAATGAAATTGTTAATTGCAATTTACCACGAAAACGGACAACGTCCGTAAAGGATAAGACCATAAGGAAACCTACATTTATCAGGAATAAAATACTTAGAAGCACGGCAGACTAACTACTCCATAACCCTCTGAGAAGTAAGGGGTGAGCAGTCGGACGTATAATACAGGCTGTAACTTCAATTTTACTTTGCAAGAAATCTAACTTTTCTTTACGATTTCCGGTGTAATAACTGTCGGTGACATCATTTAAAAATTCAGAGGTCATAATATAAGAACTGAAGAAAAAATATTCAAAAGAATATATGTGAAAAGGTTATATATATATATATATATATATATATATATATATATATATATATCGAATGCATCTAAAAATAAGAACCGTATCATTACAGAACGAGTGCGCACCACACGTATGTTTTCTTAACGATCTAGTTTTACTTCCATAAATATCTCTTTAACTTACACGGCTAGGGCGAAGCTTGTTTAATGTAATTGTAGTACATGTTAGTAAGAAACTAGTCATTATGACGTCAGACGATAGTTGTTCATTCTATTAAAAACAAAATCACAGTCAAGGCTGTTAAGAAGAAAAAAAGTTAAGTATAATTGCAATTTTTAAGGATTGTATCATATTAGCATTAAAAATGTATAAAGCGTTTAAGACAATAAATGTTAAACAATTCTTTATCTTTATGAAAGAAAAAGTCTAGGTCATCTAATACAAACTGTTTAGGAAACACAAAATTGTATCAGTAAAAGATCATTGTTTCCGTTTCCTCTATAAAATTATTTTGTAACTTAATGACCTCTGGTGGATGGTATTAGCACTTAATTTTACCAACTTTTAAAGACATTCGCGGACCGAAATGGGGTGATGAATTCTTTTACGCCGCCATCATACGTTAAGTTCACATTACCGTTACAGCCTGTTAAAGTCCACTGCTGAGAACGTATAGCTAGCCTCATAGGGGGGATATCTCCAAAGTTGGTACGCTTGGAGAGTGGGTTGGCAAGCGCAGGTTTTTATGTTTAGTCGTCATTAGAAAGACGCTGCTTTTTTTTAATAGGAGAGGAGGCAAACGAGCATGTGACTCACCTGATGGTAAGTGACTACCGCCGCCCATGAACAACTGCAACACCGGGGGAATTGCAGATGCGTTGCCGGCCTTTTATAAAGGAGTAGGCTCTTTTCTTGAAGGTCCCTAAGTCGTATCGGTCCGGAAAAATCGCTGGTGGAAATCGATTCCACAAGGAAGTTGTGCAAGGGAGAAAACTTCTTCTAAATCGCACAGTGGTGGACCGCCTATCATCCAGATGATATAGATGGTATCGCGAGTTTTGTCGCGATGTGCGATTGTGAAATTCAGCGGCTGAAATTAGTCCGAACAATTCCAGCTTCTGATTTGTTTCCCTCATTTTCAGTAACACATTAATCGTAATTATATGTGCAAGTAACGTGTCTATATGAATGTAAAATAAAGCAATTGCTGAGCAAGAGAAATATTTGAAATACCCAACGACTGCGATCTAAAAGACTTTCTTATACGAATAAATGACGCGCGCCCAAAAATCGAAAATCAAAATATCGAGCAAAACCGCCGATTGAATTTTATAAATTTTCTCATTATTGGTGATACTCCTATACCTGCAATATGACGCTAAATATGTTGCAATTATAATGATGATTATGTCAGCCTTCACAGAACACACGAACTTAAAATAACCATACTACAATAGACTAGCTTTTGCGGGTCACGAAGCTTAAGACATTGACTCATTGCTTGATGAGCGCGTCAAAAGGATGATTTTACCTTTTAATTTAAATGTCAATGTCGTGCCTGCTACATATACTATCCATATCACAAATGTTCATAATTCATAGTTAACAATGAACCTCAAAGTAATTGTATATACACCTTCATTTTATATACAGTATCTCCGGATGTAGAAAACTTGCGGTCGAGTGCGGTTGTGTGAGAAAGTTTACGCATATGTAAATGGTACTAGTACTTGAGTTGCATGTAACTTTTCTAACGTAAGTATTACATGAGCTTGAATGTTTAAACTAGTAAATGAATGTATGTAAACATACTTCTTAATTATAATTTTAATTTACTTTTTCAACCTTACTACGTAGCATCTGTTTCTAGCTATATAAATTATACAGACCACTTTATCGGACGTCTATAAAGCTGGAGTGGTCATTTGGGCAAATTCACAAAAAAATTTGCTAAATATTTTGTGCTCAATTAGTGCTAATTTAGTGCTGCAAATTTAAATTTCACGCCAAAATAGCTTGATTAAAAATTAGAAAACTGTTAAATTAGTGCTGCAAGCACATGCGAAACTATTTTATTATCTTATATCATTCAGTGATAGTCATGCGCTGTAGTCGAGATAAAGAAATCGACCGTGCGAAGCCGGGGTGGATCGTTAGAATACAATAAATACTAAGGAGTGCTAATACAACTGACATTTGTATTAACATTAATTGTTGTATTACAATGGATTACACAAGCTAAGGCAAGTAGCTAAACTTTGAATATTAATATGGCTTCAGGCAGGAAAGCTGATGTTCGAACTACATACGTACAAAAGAACATTTACACGTATTAACGTTTAAAATAACACTTAAATAACACTTTATAATATGTATAGAACAAAACGACGAAATTAGTTAACTATTATAATAAAAAAATGAGTGACTTTAACCTTTACGCGAGGTTGAAGTAAAGTTATAAATATTAATAGTATAATTTTTGTTACGTATTTATTTTTATTGGTATGATTTTTTATTTAAAAATAATTATTAACTCATTAAAATAATTGTAATTATTATAAGTATTGAACTACCTATATAAAAATGGAATGGGAATAAATTTAAGTACAATTTTTAGTCTTGAAATTGCATTAATAACACGTATTATGCTCATGACACACTAGTCAGTCGCGTCGTTTTCATAAATGCGGAAACGACCGTGAATTTTACTGAATTTTATTTCCGTCTGAAAAAATATCTTAGTTACCCTCAAGTCGCTTCCAAAGAGGTTACATTACCGTAGTAAGAATACTGCTTCTATGAACCTGTCCATTAGTAGTTAGAATGTGTCTTTATCACCATTCTCAAGAAGTGAAATATACTGTGGGTACATTCCTAACTCGCTTGTTTATTATTTGCCTAACAAATACAATAATAATGCAGCTATATTAGTAGTATAGTTGTAGCACGAATTGGTCGGCTCGACCGTGGAAGAACCACGCTCTCACAGAATACCAGCGTAAAATAGCAGCCTAACACTGCTGTGTTTCGTATGTCTAGTGTAGAGAACCGGAGACCCTTTTTACTGGATAAGAGGCATTCCATCTTAGTTCTCACGGGTGACAACGCATCTGCATTTTGATACGTAATCGAGGATAGATGTAGATGTCTGTGAGCCACGGCAACCACTTACCATTAGGTGGACTGTGTTCGTTTGTACCTTTATCCTATAATAAAAATCATGGATAGCGGTATCTATCAGAGAACATCTATCGTGAATTAATCAGTTGCATCTTGAACCGTGTGCGGTTAACATAAGAGAAAACATCGCTCCATTTTGGATAGGACGTGTTATAAGAAACGACGATGGAAATTCAAGAAACACCTTACGCCTTTGTTAGAGGGTAGTGTAACCCATTTGTTTACGCCAGGCGTAAAATACCCAGAATGGTGACGGCAAGCAGCGTTAAAGGTGCAAGAAGTCCCGTACTGCAATCGCCATCTGCCTAACTAGTGTGGCGATTAAGGCAAATCCCTATAACGAGAGAGGCCCATGTTAAGCGGTAGACTTTTATGAAATTATAAAGAAGAAGAATATAAGTCGCCTCTTACGATTGCTAAGAGATGAGATGGGGTGGAGGGATGACGGATCCTTATAAGCCACTACCGAGTGTCGTAGATACTGTCTTTGAAACAAATATGGGTAGGGAATAAGTAGTTATACTTCTAGCAGAGCGATACCTATGCTCGGACACAACCATTTGTGCGACTAATCAAATGGGAAAACTAATTTAAACACCGGAGGGCGAATAAAATCCCCCCGCGTTAAGATCTAGGTATAGGTAAGCTAGATCAAGGAAGGACCTCGTTGAAAGGAACTGCCAGCGTTATAAACCGCAGTCATATAACTGTGCATCTTTTCAATAAAACTAATTTTACGGATTTTATCGCGTATATTAACTTCCAGTCCAGTCCCCCCCGTGACCATGGGTGCTGTAAAGTGCTTGAAACGTCGGGAAAGTAAAATAAGTTAATATACGCGATAAAATCCGTAAAATTAGTTTTATTGAAATGTGTAGTGTTCGCGTAAATATAAGAAATCAACTGTGCATCTTATTGAGTCAGTAAATGTAGACTTTTATTGTATGCATTCATGTTTCATTCAGTCATACAGGCTATCAAATTCCACATCTGAACATTAGTCTCCCCTACAGATTGCCTCATAGCGTAGATATTTGCCAAAGTTGCTACGCTTGGCAGGCAGGCTGGCCCTATTTTATAGTCATATATATATATATATATATATACTACTTTTCTACGTGGTCATGCCACGCTGCAGCGTATGATTGTAGCACAACTGGGTAAGCTCAATCGAAAAAGAGCTTAACTGGCACAGAAACGCAGCGTGAAATATCAGCATTATGCCGCTGTGTGTCCTACGGAGAGTGATGAGAACCGGAGACCTATTTATTAGTAACGAGATATTCTATCTTAGGTAACAGGAACGGCAACGCATCTGCATAGATATGTATGAACATCTTGTAATTGAGTACCTCCTTCTTTTTGACGGTACTCAATTCGACTGTATGTTTATGTGTGTTACTTCATTTTTTTTTCTGGGTGAACCGATTTCAATGATTCTTTTTTATTTGAAAGCTGATTCTTCTCCTGTGGTCCCATATAAATTTGATCAAGATCCCACCAATCGTTTTTGAGTTATTCTTAATAATTTATATTGAAGACAAAATTTTTAAATTATTAAATTATTCTATTCTAAAATCAATATGGTGCAACACATACATTTTGTTACTAACACAGTTAACCGGCCACATCAGATATGGCAATCAACAATCTGATATTTATTTTATTCTACAAACACCTTTGACGTAACCTCGACATTAACCGTGCACCGATAACATTGAACATGGCGGACCATTACTTATAATTGTATTAATTTTACGCTGCACCAACAATATTGAAAAGAATCACTCATGAAAATAATTATGTACATACACTTACATATAGTAAGTACATTTGTTACAGTTGCAGAAAGGTTTCTATTAATTTTAAGGATACGAATTTCTTAAACTTCGTTAGAATATTATGTACTTACTAAAGAGAAGTATTTAATTAGGTATTTTTATCTTAAATTATAATAAACTTAGTACGAAATTAAAACAGATATGCGAAGAAATTTAAGAAAATACTTATTAGGTATTTGTTTATTTTTACACTGAACACTAAATAAGCAGTGATAGGCCATTAATAAAAGAAGTTAAATATGGGCTGTAAAATTTAAATTAATCATGTAAATTTATTAAAAAAGTAAAATCCGACTGCAAGATTTCCGAACGAGTCCCTGAGAAATCAAGACTCCTTCAGAAATACGGCGGCGGACTTTTGGTGTCTACTTCGAATTTGTATCATAGAGTTACAAAATAGCACACATCTTTTTGTAATTCTAAGATACATCAAAAGAGACCGGTGTCTCTTTTGGTGTATCTTAGAATTACAGAGACACCGGGTCGATACCATAAATGTATGTCTTTACAGTGTCTTTATTATTTATTTACATTACAAATTGTATTTAAAACGATAAAAACTGCAACTTTCTCCTTCCACTACATTTATTCTGGCAGATCTGTTAGAACTAAAAATAAATTGAAAATTTTAAATAAAATAATAATATATTATGCACTCGATTTTAGACTTAAAACAATATTATTTGAAATGTATCATCATTAGGCAACATAAATTAAACTTTAATCTTACAAATGAAAAATGAAAAATACTATATTTTATCGCTTTACTATTTTTGGCATGAAATGCTCTTTGAAGTAAAATAATAAGTAAATTAATTTTCTTATTATTAGAAAAAACTTATGATGTATGAAATCGTAAAGAGAAAAGAAACACTGTATATTTTTATGTACTTAAAAATTTACGAAAGGTTACGCGTTGCCTAAAATGATCAGCAATGCAAGTGAGGATGTCATTTTTGAAATAGAAAAAAAAATACTTCAAATACTTGAAGAAAAGGAAATAAGAGATATTTAAAGCCAAAGCACCGTACTAACGGCTCGCATCTGCAGTGTCCTCCAGCAGAGGTCGCGGCCACCGCTTAGTGTCAACGCCCATAGCCGGCTATAAATAATTAAAATCAGATAAACCTCATTAGCGATGCGGACGGCAGACGGACCTGATTGAATGCTTCGCTTCTTTCCCAATGCATTATAATACGCTGGTGGGAAAATAGTAAAACGCTTTGAATTGTAATGTAATTTCATCGTCAAGGGCCATATTAGCTCAGGTCAGTAAAAGATTATTGCGTTCTCTTGTCGGATTTTAACAGACGCGACAACTTCCGAATATTGTCTAATAATAAATAATGCGGTGGAGGCGCAACAGAACTGCTTTCGATAGATGGCGGAATCATCTTATTTATGCCAGACGTAAGGCTGGTTTCACAGCTGTACAGGAGTCCCGTACGGGTAGCCCGTAATGCGGGAGACCCGTACGGATAGCGCCGCAGTGCTCTGAAACGAGTGTTTAATACGATACGGGTGCTAGCGGAAGACTATTAGCTATTAAAGATTCGTGGTATTTATTTAATTTGTGAGAGACGACGACGACAAAGAAAGAGAAAGAGACAATGGGTACATCCCATCATCGAAGTAAGATGTTTCGAAAGTGCATTTGTAACCTTAAACTATAAACTTAGGAACGATCCGCGCAAATTTTTTAATTATTTTCGTATGTCGATTAGTAGTTTTGATGAACTACTATCCAGGTTGGAGAACAGAATAAAACATCAAGACATGTTTCGTGCTGCTATAATATCCCGTGTCAATTAATGAGCAGCGGTGCGCTCACGTCTGCATGTACGGGGTGCGGGTGCGGGACACGGGTGGTGTTGTACGGGCTCTACGCGGAGCGAGTCCCGTACGGAGCAATCCGCGTCGCTGTGAAACGATGTTATAGCGCCTCACGTCTGTCTCCGCTCCGGGAGTCCCGTACGGGACTCCAGTACAGCTGTGAAACCAGCTTATGACATTCAAGCCGGCGAACTGAACTTATTGCTAATCTTCCCAATACCAATGTTTAAACAACACAATAACAACACCATTGTAATTTTATTACAAGATTTGATTGTAAGAACAAATGTTATTACCGAAGAATAAGATTTTTTGTACAGTTATATGTCAGTAATTTTATATATTATCCATCAAATACATTACAAAAATCCTTGTTTCAAATCGGAAATTGACAGAAAAAATTAAACCTTTAATTAAAAATAAAAGGCAAAGAAATAAAAAAAGCACATAACAACTTCTGAAGCCGGACCTTTAATTCTTTTAGACTATATGTATTAGCACTGAAGCTTTTATGTGGAAATTATTTAATTATTTTTAGTGCTTCGTCGGCTTTTACCTTTTATTAAAAGGTTTTTTTTTCACCCTTTTAAGTGAACTAAGAAAAATCGCAAGCTCCAGGTTACAGCCAGAATTTCGTCTAATGTTACACATGGACTACTCCTGAAATATAACTTATTTAATTAAAATCGGTTCACAATTGAGAAAGACACCGCGTAAAATACTTAAAATAAGCCGTACAGTCTAACTGAGAATCTCCCTTTTTTTAAATCGGCTGAAAACAAAATTTTAAATAGGTACATGTGAAGTAGACAAGTCAAAAGAGTTACAAAAACTATTTATATCGTTGAGTAGTTACGAGTATTACGGTCTCATTTTTTATATTATACTAAGCCAGCGCTTAACTACAATCCCACCTGATGGTAAGTGGTTGTGCATTTTAAGTTGGTGAAGCGCATTGTCTTAAAAATAATATTATAATAAGGCAGGTTTACATAGGTGCACATTCTCAACGCTTCGTCCGGCCAGTAAATGATAGTGGGGCAGTCTGGTTGACCGCACATAAAATAGGCCGTGGTGGTATTTCTGTTCGTCAAAATGTCACGCAACACTTGCGCAAATCCTAAGCCGCTTGCGACGCACTAAAAATAATAACGACCATTAAATTGATGCAATAACCTGTGCCTGAAAACCTAACCTATTTTTCCAGAACCTGTAGAAAAATAAAACAAACAGTTGTGTTTAGTAAGTTTTTTTTTTTCACTAATTGGTGTATTTTTTTTCCTTTTCCTGCACGCCTCATATCGCAATGCGTTATTAGGTAGTGCATTACTCTCGACATGTCAAGGTCAGGTAATTTTGTGTTCTTAAAATGCTTCTGTCATAACCATATTGCACTAATACAATAATATGAGTAGCCGTATATTAAGAAAACACTTGAATTATTCCATCTTATATTTTCTAAAAAATCATTTAATATTGTTTAATATTGCTACTACAATAAAAATTTACGTGGACGTCCGGATGTTGATTTTGTATATTATGGTCACGATAACTTTCGAAAAAAATGACGTATCGAGACTTAGTTTTTTTATTAGCTTCAGAATTACATCAACTGGTTTCTTATTTCATATTAATAGCCTAGTACGCGTAGTTTGTTAATAAAATGATTTTTTAAGTTTTATTGCTATTAAAAATTTAAAGGCACTTTCATATTTTTAGCCCTTGAAAGACAAAGGACAAATGTAACATTCAGCCTATATCGATTTTATACTTTGTATAATTTATTTATTTTGATAAACATTTTTAATTTTTTTTCCTGTAGGTGACAGTACCTGTTAAAATAATAGAAGCAAAATAAGAGACAGCTAAATTTAAAACACGTAAATAATATATTTTAAAGGTCAGGAATACAATTTTTTTTTTCAACAAAATTCAACGAAACGCTCATGAGAAGAGCACTTTTGGATTTTCCAAACTATTTTTAAATCAAACCGTAACAGTTCGCAGCTGAACATGGCTTTAATGGACAGGCTTGGCAGTTGGATTGACAATTTCAGATCAAACGTCTCGCACCTTCGACGTTGATTACATGTGGCATGTGATACCAACATCAGTAGTAAAAAAAACCCACTTAAACGTTTCTTTCCTATGAAGGCCTTTTAAGACACCTACGGGACGAGATGTGTAATGGATTCTCTTACGCCGTTGTTAGTGCAAACAATCTTTTTTAAATACAATCCAAGAAACCTCACACTTTTTGATAGCTCTATGCTTTCTTCGGATTGATCTACATCGATGTCTCTAGCATATAACGTCCTCGGGACCACTACTAGTATTTGTTGTTTCAGTAGGTACTTCATTATCGATTCTTTACTTTCATACGCGCCATGGTAGAGAAACGCTGCATTTTATTATCGATGCAGAACGAATGGGTTGGCTGGACTAGCGAAGAATCACATTGGCACAGAATATCAGGATAATGCTGCTGTACTTCGTATGGTGCGTGTCAACCGGAAACCCGTTTACTGGTAACGAGGCATTCCATCTTATTCCTTTGGGGTGATAACGTATTTACATTTAGTTGTTTAATCGAGAATAGACGTAGGTGTTTATGGGTTACAGCATCCGCTTCGTGGACTCTGTGCTTATTTATCATCCTTACTATAAAAAATGTTGATTGTTTAACAAGTTGTAAAACCTTTATATTAATTTTACGTTACGTTAGGTTAAACACTAATGCATATTACACGAGTATTACATACGAATGTTTCCTACACAAGTTGGCAATTGCTTTAGTAGCCACTGGAAGAAGTTTCAGAATTAGTTGTATTTACATGATTTAAAGAAATAAAAATACTACCTATATACATATAATATTAGAATATGATAATTCCGTTTAACAAAAAAAAAACAGATTAACTGCCAAATTTAAGAGAAAATCATAAGTGAGGTCACATATCTCCATACAAACTGGATTGAATAACAATTTTCACCTACATAAGCAGACGGACAGATCACGTTCTAGTCACAAACTGAGTCAAACTGATAAAATCAGTGAGGCTGTTGTGCTATGAGATAACGTTATGTCTACGATGAATCCAAAGTAAACTATAAGACAAAATGTAAACACGATTCATATTAAACAGAAACAGAAACAGAAATCTTTATCAATAATCAAACCATGTATTACACAGAATATTTTGTAGTTTTGTTTAAATTAAACTATTCACAATACCTTTTATGTATATTATAGAAGTTGTGTTTCGGTGACCGCCACTTGCCTTTATATTACAAGGGATCGAAGTCTTTGATTGCAGAATTGAATTACCTGTAAGAAATAATTAAAAATTTAAATTTTTATTAAGACCGACTTCAATATAAATTATTAAGAATAACTCAAAAACTATTGATCAGACCTTGATCAAATTTATATGGGACCACATGAGAAGCACCAGCTTTCAAATAAAAAAAAAAGAATCTTCGAAATCGGTTCACCCAGAAAAAAGAATTGAGTACCGTCTCCTTTTTTGAAGTCGGTAAACAAAACCAGCTGTTAGCATAGGACCTAGATAATTATCAATACAGCAAAAAAAACTATTGCAATGACTCCAGATTAGTAAGATCCAAAATTATTGTATTATATATAATAAAGTATTTCTTTTTTATAGGATAAGGGTGACAAACGAGCACACAGTCCACCTGATGGTAAGTGGTTGCTGCGGTCCATGGACATCTACATCTATCCTCTATTACAAATCAAAATGTAGATGCGTTGTCACCCGTGAGGACTTAGATGGAATGCCTCATTTACAGTAAAAAAGGCCTCCGGCCACCTGCACTCACAAAGCGAAACGCATAGGTAAACCTCTACTTCACGCTGGTTTTCTGTGAGGTCGTGGTATCCACCCCGGTTCCAGCAAAAGCTGCCGCGTGGCTCTACCACTGTTTAAATATTTACTATTATATTTACTTATTTATAATACGAAATATTTTTTTTTCAATAATCATTCAATGAATATTGTAAATACCCGCAAAGAGTAGTTGAGTTTTAAGAAACGATTTGATTTTAAAATACATTTATGTACATACACTTAAACTTTAACTGTGTAGAGGCGATGTAAGAATATCCACTATCCTATATAGTCCCACAGGTGTCGTAAGATGCAACAAAGTGAAATTGAAACTGAGATGAGCAGCAGCATCTTCCTGATAACAACACAAAATTATTAAAAAACTGCTTTAGCCAACCCACCTTCCAAGCGTATCAACTATAGAAAAATCCTTTCCATGGGGCAATCTGATGGGGGGCTATGTTCAACAGTGGACTTTTATAGGGTGTAATGGATAGATGGTCATACACTTAACTGACAATAAATATTTTGACGTTAATCTACAGTTTAGTCCTCAATGGCACTTACTTCTAGTAGGTACCGTAGAAGCTTGAAGCGAGCAACTTGCTAACTACATTTTGCGATCATCGTGTTGGTATTAACATGAAAATGTAAATATACGAAATAGGTTAATAAATCGAATCGGAAAGACAACGTGGTAGAGCCATGCTGCAGCTATATTAATAGTATAGTATAATGGGTCGGCTCAACTGGGGAAGGACCACGCTCTCACAGAATACCAGCGTAAAATAGCAGCTTAATGCTGCTATGTTTCGTATGGTGAGTGTAGAGAACCGGAGACCCATTTTACTGGAAAAGAGGCATTCCATCTTAGTCTTCACGGGTGACGAGGTATCTGAATTTTGATTCTTTATTGAGGATAAATGTAGATGTCTATGGGCCACAGCAACCACTTACCATCAGGTGGACTGCGTGCTCGTTTGTCACCCTTATTCTATAAAAAAAAGAGTTGGAGATGCATCTAACGACATGTTTTCAAATCGCACAAAATGTCACTAAAATTTAATTTACATTTTTTCTGAGGAACTTATTTGTTGAATTGGACACTATGTAATCTTTGTTTATGCTGGTCTTTGATGAGAGATTAACAAGCATTCCGAATAATTAACGTATTGAAGGTTAACAAGAAACGGCGTTAATATTATATATTTGTAAACATACGCCTAACCCTTTGAACGAGTGCAATTGCGTTAAGAACGTATATTATCGGTTATCACTCGAAGGTTGATCGGAACCCGGGGCCTAAAATAGCCTAGAGTTGCGTGATTAGTCTGGTTGGCAGGCGGAGTGGAACGATTGCTCTACTTCTAAGCAGCCAGTATAACGACAGCATGTCTTATAAATATATCGAATAATTAAACCCTCGACTGCGGAGGCTATTACATATGTGGAAATATTTTTTTTTTCTTTATGGGTTTTGTAGATCTTACTTTTTTGAAAAGGCTAAGGTATATCACAAGTTCAATGTTAAAATTACCTATTTTTCCATACTTAGGGGTTAAATATTTTCTTAAAATTAGTACGGGATCACTATTTTAATAAAAGAAGAATCATACAATCGGTCAGCCGTTTCCTAGAAATCGGTGAACATACATAAAAGAACATACGTTTCGAATATAGAACCTTGTTGTTTTTGGAACTTGGTTAAAAATGAAGATATCGCTCATCGATCATTATGGCTCCTGATGTGCAGAAACACTTATTTCAGATCATCACTGAAATTACAAATGGTTTTGTGTCAATAAAAATTAACAAAAAACCATTTGTAATTTTTAAAACACAAAACACCACTATTTGCGAGGTATTTAGTATTAGTAGACTATATATCTATATATATGAGAAATACCACTGACTCACTCACTAATCACGTGATCTCTAAAACTTTACGTCCGATTGACTTGAAATTTGGCATATTATAAACTTCTTTCTGGACGTAGACAGACACCCACTAAGAAAGGATTTTGGAAAATTCAACCCCTGGGAGGGTGAAACAGCTTGTAAGTACATAAATACGTTTAATTGATAAATTAATAAACACGTTTAATTATTCAATAAATTTAATTAACAAATTAACAATAATTCTAACTACGGGTGTGAATGGCAAAATTTCTTTACTAGATGATTACAATGTTGACTCGTATTCAGCAAAAATTATAGTGCTGCAGTAAAAATAAAATTGGATAAGATAATATTGGTATAAAACTAAAATTTCACTTTATATATTTAAATTAAAAAAAAAGTAAAATTTTATTATTTTGACACTATCATACGATTTACAAGCGTAACACTTCGATTGAATTAAATCAGCGGAACGGTCTACATAGCCTATCAGAGTTTAAATCCACTGCAATACATTTAAAATGTTGTAAGTGTTTTCACAATGAATTTAAAAATTAACTTCATACTTTACTAATACCTAATATAATAGTAGTGTAGTGGCGGTGTAAGAATATCCACTACCCCATATCATCCCGTGGGTGTCGTAAGAGGCGACTGAGGGAAACAAATCAGGAGATGGGCAGCAGCGTCTTCCTAATAACGGCTAAAAATAAAAAAACTGCGGTCGCCAACCCGCTCGCCAAGCGTGGCAAATATGGCAAATATGTATGAGGTAATCGATGGGGGAGGCCTATGTTTAGCAGTGGACTTTAATAGACCGTAACAGTAACATCCTATATCACCTCGTGATATATTTTTATCCTAGTTCAGGTACCCGCTATTGTTCACTATTTTTAGATTAAGGCAATTGTAGTTTATTGAAATAAAAATAAAATAAATAATATTTTATTATAATAGTCTAGAACTAATGTAATAAATAGCCTTATTCACAAAAAGTATCTAAAATATTATAAAATTATAAAAACGTTTCTGATAGCACTCGTGAGTTAGCGCTGTGACATGATACAAGAGCAATTGTATTCTCCTATTGCAAAACCGGCAAGTTGTAACTATTTCTAGCTGCAATTGTATAGTTGTCAAGATGCCGTGACGGATATCGCGCAACGCAGTGCAATGTTGTTTCACGTTTATGAACTCAATTGGTCAGCGATATAGTTAAAGCAATGTTACCAAAATTTTAATCTGCTTATTTACACTTTTTGTAGTAAAGGTACAAACGGCGAACTTAAAAAGCCATAGGGCATTTACTACCGGCCAACTGGAAAGATAACGGGAGAAGATTTCTAACACAATGCAATTTATGAAGCCTGTTTACGATTTACGCCTTTAGATAATCACATTTTTTATAGGATATTTTATACGTGGTAGAGACATGCTGCAGTTATATTTCTGGTATAGTTGTAACACAAATGGGTCGGCTCGACCGGGGAAAGAACACGCTCTCACAGAATACCAGCGTAAAATAGCAGCTTAATGCTGCTGTGTTTTGTATGGTGAGTGTAGAGAACCGGAGAACCTTTTTACTGGAAACGAGGCATTCCATGTTAGTCCTCACAGGTGACAACGCATCTGCATTTTGATTCGCAAACGAGGATAAATGTAGATGTCTATGGGCCACAGCAACCACTTACCATCAGGCGGACTGTGTGCTCGTTTGTCACCCTATCCTATAAAAAAAAAAGTTGTTATTTAATGTACTGTTGTTATTAGATTTTAAAAAGTGTGACAATATTTACGAATTGCTGTACCAACCTGAATTATGTATTTTATATACAAAATTCCGATTCAATTAAGAGTCAAAATTTTTTAAACTGAACTTTGTTACAAACGAACTGATGACCCACGTGTTGGTAAGTGGATATTGCAATCCATGGACATCTGCAATCAACTTCATACAAAGAAGGCTAGATAAGTTAACCTTACTCATGAGTAAGCCCTTGTAACTACTCTACTATATACCCTAATAATACTTACGGCATCATCAGGCATCATCAATGCAACATCAACCCTGATGATGCCGTACATAGTCTTATTATGCCGTAAGGCGAAACGGTTCGTTCATAAGTAGTACTTACATTTCAAGTTAATTAAAATATAAATGAAACAAGTACGTGTCAATCCAAATCACAAATAATGTTTATTTGAATTGTTGACAATAACAAGTCTAGAAAATTATCACAAAACATGTCAAACGTTTCGTACATGTGCATTGTAATAGCTCGCGAGTTACACAATCGGCCATCGATATAAGAAGGAAAGCGGAGAGACGAACACATCCGTTTCCGATTACATCTCGCACGCGCTATTAACGAACTTGCAGCGACCTCTGCTGTCAAATGTTTTGAAACGTGTTTAGTAAAAGAGGAAGTAAATTATGGCCAAGTATGGATCTAAAAATAAATGAGGTCACAAAAACGGAATACGTTTTGCTAATGATGACTCCGTAGAGCAGTTCAGTGGCTTGCAATTAGTTCCGGAGCTGAGCGCCGCGGATTCGAATACCGCACGGAACAAGTATTTGTATGGCCTTAATAATTGTTAGGTATGGATGTTAGTGCTTGTGAAATTTATGTGAGTAAACTGCCCTCATGATACAGGAAAAGATCTCGTGAGGGGATAACGTTTTTTTTTTTTTTTTTAAAGAAAAAAGTAGATAATTTTTTATATAATAATTATATTATAAATAATTTGCTTTTACATTCATCTTATTATTTTTCATACAATTAGGGGACAATCTAGCGCACAGTCTACTTAGTAGTAAGTGGATACTGTGGATAATGTAAACACGTATCTTCGATATAAAATCAAAAAGTTTAAGATGGAATTCCTCGTTATTCGTTACCAGAAAAAGACACCATTAGAAATACAACAGCATATAGCTGATATTTTCTGCGAGCGCGACTTTTCTAAGATCGGCCCGACCCATGCTGCAACCATGATAAGACTGCAAAGTGGCTCTACAAATTCACGTTAAAATAAACTTTATTGTTTAAAAATACTCTTTTAAAAATACGGTGTCAAATAAAAAAACAATAATACTAGGTATTCTTATCAGCATGTACCTAAATATGCTAACAGTGAAATAAGTAGGTAAATTCAGAGAAGCAAACGGTTATAGACTACTCACTGATGGACAAAGAGAATAAAGAGCTAGGCTTGTGATATCTATGCATAATCGATTCATGGAAACAATTCCGGCCATTGTTTTGTCGAATGAGACGACCGCCACAAACGCCGGAAAAGCTTTTATATTAAGCTTCGATAGAGTATTTTACCCCGACAAACAATTTAAAGGTTTTTAACAATTAACTGTCCATTGACCATTAGTAGAGTGCATTGTACCATCGTTGCCATGCCATGAAAAACTATAAGTAAATTCAACCAATGTTAAATTTCAATCAGGTCTGATAGTAACAGAAATCTGTTTATAAATATAAAACATAACATAAACACTGACGCCTGTCGCTCAGAGACTACGTACTTCTATTTGGCATAAACCTGACACACATCTCTCGCCTTCTTCACATCCATATACCTACGCATACATGCTCATCGGTCAAGGGTACTCTTAATTTGGGCCATTTTCAATATATCACCAATTTGTTCGATACACTTTCTCCTAGGACGTCCATTCCCGAGCCTGCCGTTCATTTTTGCAAATAAATTTGCTTTGTCACTCTTATCTCATTCATTCTTTCTATATGAATAAACCACCGAAGCATTCATCTTTCAAACCACACTTCTCATATCACACAATTTCTCACAATGTCATTCAGATTCAGCCCTAACATACTGCTTAATTACTGCATTTCTAAAGCATTTATTCTACACTCGTGCTTCTTCTGCCACACCCAACTTTCACTATCATACATTAAAGTAGGGACTAACAGCAATGTGAATTGCCATACGTGCATTTTTGGACACATTCTAAGTTTCCACAATAGAGTGTAAAATAACAAAATTATAGGAAAACGCTAACCTATAATTTGTATATGCATGTTTTATAGTTTTATACGTGGTAGAGCCATGCTACAGCTATATTAGTAGTATAGTCGTAGCACGAATGGTTCGGCTCGACCGGGAAAGGAACACGCTCTCACAGAATACCAACGTAAAATAGCAGCTTAACATTACTGTGATTGATATGGTGAGTGTAAAGAACCGGAGACGCTTTTTACTGGAAAAGAGGCATTCCATCTTAATCCTCACGGGTGACAACGCATCTGCATTTTGATTCTTTATTGAGGATAGATGTAGATGTCTATGGGTTACAGCAACCACTTACCATCAGGTGGACTGTGTGCTCCTTTGTCACCCTATCCTATAAAAGAAATGTACTCCGACGAATATGTCGTTTTATTATTTAAATAATAATAATAGATCAGCACACTGGGGTTCGTCATTTTCATAAAACTATTTAGGCTACAGATGTTTTTCTGCCCTTTTAGATAAGTGGCGCGATGAATTTCTCTCCAAATTTACTCAGTATGTACATACTTTTTGTTATGTAAAAATGAAATTAATATTAATAGCTATACTTACTTACCTACAGTGCTACCTATCGAATACAGAAACACATATTGTGTACACGATCACTAAGAGACTTACAGAATATATAATATAAAGATTTAGGTACTATTTTTATTCCGTTATAAACATCGAAATACACATCTAAAGATATTTCATAATAAAAAAGCTATCCATAGGCACGGACGGAAAATGCGCTATGGTTAATTCCAGAAAAACCTACATCTGCAATTTTTAAAAACAAGAAACACACAAAGCATTTGGAAACTGAAAGTGAAACAACAAAAGCAAAGCGCGGGGCGCAGGTTATACAGTGACGTAACACCTGTCCTCATTATAACTTGGCCTTGAATATTGTATAGTAGTTACTATTAATATATTACATCTTGACAAAAACCTAGTAGTAAGAATATTAATAACAGCGAAATAAAGAAATAAAACATGCGTGTAAATATACTATTTCGCCTCATCATCAAATTGCAGATACTAGTTTTTAATTAAAAAAAATTACTCATACACAATTCAATAAATTTTTGGAAAATCCAATACAAAGTACAATAACGAGATGTTTATCTCACGTTAACCAAAAAGAATGTTATCTCTACTTGCATTTCTTATAACGACGAACTAACGGAACAGTAAGTAAGAACTTGATCACATTTGAATAAAACTATTTTTTTTACGGATTTTATCGCGTTTAATTAACTTATTTTATATTCCCGACGTTTCGGTTGCTTTCCAGCAACCGTGGCCACGGTTAAAAAAATAAATAAAATCCGTAAAAAAAATAGTTTTATTCAATGTGTAGTGTTCGCGTAAATATAAGAAATCATTATTGATCACATTTATTTCCATCACATCCATCACAGCCTATAATAGTCCACTGCTGATAGGACTTACCCATAGATTGACTCATAGGGGGGATTTTGCCATAGTTGCCTCGCTTGGCAGACGGGTTTGTACCGCAGTAGGAAGATAATGCTGCCCGTCTCCTGTTTCAGTTTCCCTCTGTCGCCTCTTACGACACCCACGGGACGATATGGGGTAATGAATATTCTTATATCGCCACTACACGGTTTATTCACGATTCCATTTACCGTCACCGTTACAGCTTATAGAGTCCACTACTGAACATAGGCCTCACCGATAAATTACCTCATAGGGAGGATTTTGCCATGGTTGCCACGCTTGCTATGCGGGTTGGTAACTGCAGTGCTTTTATTATTTTATGTTTTTATTAGAAAGATGCTACTGAGTGAATGCTGAAATGAGGCATTCTATAGTTAGGCTAGTCCTCAGGGGTGACAACGCATCTGCATTTTGATTCTGATTCGAGAATAGATATAGATGTCTACAAACACACCACGCGTCCACTTACCATCAGGTGGATTGTGTCCTGTGTTGTGCTTTTCTTCACGTATTAATACGTTAAAAATTAATAAGCCCAATTCTGGTAGCGTGACCTTCACCACTTCTCAAAGTGGACAATATAGCCATAAATTTAAAAAAATCTAACTAGACGCTCCATTCTACCGCTTTATCTGTTTATTTTCCATAGAACTCTCCATCTCACCTCCTATATCCTCCTCATATCTTCCATAACACTCCCATTTAACAAGATGTATCAATTAAAGCGTTATTTTAAGACGCCTGCATTAAGTAAACACTATAAACATAAATTATTATCGTTTTCCGTAACCTAAGAAGTCGTGATTCAACTGTCAATAGTTGACATATCCCTAATGTTTGGTAGTTTTCTAATGAAATTTTAAAATCGATTACAAAACCATTAACCATAAGGTTCACTTTCCTATAAATTGAGCATTTATTAAAAACGCCATGTTAGTAAAAGGTTCTCTGATTCTAAATGACAAAGGCCGTCAATTGAGACGTGAACGAAGTTATTGTGTTCGAGTAACGCATTGACCGCATTTACAGTGTGATTACAGTGGGGCATGTATGGTGCGCGCGTGGTTTAGAATGTATTGAATTCATAAAGTCAATCAAAGCCGAGATCTATGCTGCACATACGGTTTCCTTGTAAAAGCGAATACATAGTACAGCATTGTGAAAGATTGTTGAAATCTTTTTTTGTGGAATAAAGGTGTCAAAGGAGCAAAGAACCCACCCGATGGTAAGTGGATTCTTGTGCCCCATATACATCTATATCTACCCTCGATTAAGAATCAAAATTCAGAATGCGCTGTCACCCCTGAACACTAGATGAAATGCCTCGTTTCCAATAAAAAGGTTCTACGGTTCACTATACACACCACATACGAAACACAGCAGCATTAAGCTGCTACTTCACGTTGGTATTCTGTGAGAGCGCAGTCCTTCCCTGGTCGAGACGACTTATTTACTCTGTCGCCTCTTACAATAACAAGGGTGATATGATGTAGTAGATTATCTTACTCATCAGATTTGAGGCAGCTAACCCACTACGGTGTATCGACTCCGTTTCGTATGCCCGCCCCAATATACTAACAGTATGACACAGAGAATGGAACCAGGGCAATTAGCGGTTCTCTTTAACGCGATCTGTTATTGCGTGAAGTAATTCGTGTGCGGAGACATCGCAATATAGAGACGCCCACACGACACCCACGAGATGAAAATCACCACACTCATCTATTGATAGCTGGTATCGATGATATTTTTTGGGGAATCTATCATTTGTTCAGATGTTCTGATGGCGCGATTATATTATAACAGCCGTGATAACTCATGGACTTGCCTCGCTGTAAGTTTCGTTATTTGTAACCATTGAAACTGTAACAAGACCCCTCAGTGTCAGAAATCGATACAGGAGGCAATGTAAGCACTTATACAACAAAATTCCACTTTAAAAAGAAAGAACCGTAGATTGTTTAAATGAAGGGTTATTATTATATTAACTACTAGCGACCGGTCCCTGCTTCGCCTGGATATAATGTACTAATATGGCGTTATTTAAATTTAAGATAATCAAGGACTATTTATTTTATCAACTTTTCGTTTTATCGAGAAAAAAACTCCAAGGTTTTTAGTTAAAACGAATAAAACAGATAGAGTTCAATGCTATATCCCTTTTGGCATTAACCTCTCTATGTTTATGAAATTGCATCGCAATCAATTCAGCCATTCCGAACATTAGTCCAGACAGATAGACAGACAAAGAAACAAAAACTTTAAAAATATTTATTACTGTCTTAATAGCGTGCAAATAACGCCCCAATCATAATAGAAGCCAGTTATTTCAATATTACAGACAGACACTTCAATTTTATTTATATTGTATAGGTTATATATAAACTCTTTCATACTAAAACAACTCTTAATGTATACGACACAATACATTTAACTAAAAAAATAACCATTTTATAAAGCTGATCTTGGATGTGAAATAAACTTTACACATTTCGGTGGGTAGTCGGAAAATCTAAATCGAACTTTTGCTCGCATTTACGGAGAATGCTATTAAGAAGTAAGTAATAAGACTGTTCTACTTTGCAATCGCTTCGGCAAGGAGCTTATTCCGCCTGCAATCTTAGGCGGCCATCTCTATTGGATTATGTCTCGAAGCGGACGCTCAGCGATTTCTTTATTTACCAGTGGAAAAATGTGGAACACAATTTCTGCGGCTAATAGCCGCTCTCACAGCTTTAATGTGCATTATTGAAATATTTTAACTTTGCTGTTTGTTGCTTTACGTTAAGTATTAAATACAATTTCATTAAGTAATAAATAAAGGTACGTAATAAGTTTACCCTATAGCCTTATAGAGCGTCCGCCACTCAGGATACTTTGCTTCAAAACGTGTGCTTGCCATGTACCCAGCATTATACCGGCCCATAGATAATACACATATCGCTCTGCATCGCTAAACGCCTGTCACTAAGTCCTACACATAATATGTTATCAAGACAATTCATTTATTCATTTTTTATTATAGACTATCGAAGGACCACTACTAAACATAGGCCTGCCTCACTGGGGTAAGCTTACCATAGCTGCCACGCTTGGCAGGCTGGTTGACTACAAAAAAGATGCTGCTGTTTCAGTTTCCTGCTGTCGCCTTTTACGACACCCATAGGATGAAATGAGATGGTGGATTACACGACAATTAAGGCAATATTAATCATCAAAGAGACACGCCGACAATTCTAAATAAAAAGCTACACAGAAAGCATCGCCGTTTTCGTATTAGGCTTAGAGGCATAATCTCTCGTTACTCTTTTATTACATTACGATAAAAAACAATTTATAATAAATGTAAAAAAATTAAGATTGATTTTCGGAAATAAGACCAACCTTCGCAGTACGTAAGTATTTTGACGAACCCTAAAATTAACTCTCGATTATGACAGGCTGTCGGTACGCCTAATGATAACTGACAGCGGAACCTCGCCTCAAAGCTTGTCAATGACCCCGTTTCTATCATCTGTTAACACCACGTTATATTCTAGAACATACACATTTGCCACTAGCCTAATGAATGGCAAGATATCGAAATAAATTAAAAAAAAATTGCATTATTTTAAAGTTGAATATAATAAGATTTTCATAGGGGATTTTTTTTACCACTATAATTTATTGGACAAGGGAAGAACTTACTTTTCTTTGTGATTAAAACATTGAATTTTTTTTCTTCATTCATTTATTTTAGTTATCTACTATACTTCAGATGAGTCAACTCTCATTACAAAGGCATATATAATATATATAAAATAAAAAATACCTTATCTATTTACTCAGTATGAGTTAATAACTAAATCTGATCAATCTGAAAATAATATGATAAGTAACTCATCTTAAACGGTAGAAGATATACAAAAAAGGTAACCAAATTTATATAAGAAATCCATTGACAAGAGAACCGCAGTAAATTATATGCTTCTACGCTACCAACCTAAAAAAGATTTATTATGAGCTTTTGAAGCGATCGTCTGTGCAACCTAATTATAAGTAAGCAAAGTCAACTGCTAGTAAAAAACTTAGACAAAAACAATGAACGTAGTGTGTCAGTGTAAAAGCGGCACAGGCAGTGTGGGCTTGGCATTAACCCACTTATCTAGCCCGTGGGAGGACGTTCTAATTTTAAGAAGTAAAAAGAAAACCCAACAACAAACTTGTAGTGCGCAATAGTGTTATCGCAACGCTTGAGAACAATCGCGCCGCAGGGTTGACAGATCACATAATGCATTCAAACGTGCGAAATCGCCTTCACAGTTCAGTTAATATTTAGAATTTTAGGACAACATTAAAGCTAGCTATATCTATGATTAAAAGAATATGAATACAGATAAAATACAATACATATATGCATGTATATATTTTACAGAAACGTATCTTTATATATTAAATTCTTCTGTGCGCGTATTTGACTGAACTCCTCCTAAACATCTGGACTGATTTTGATGAAATTTTATGTGTGAATTTTTTTTATAGGATAGGGTGACAAACAAGCACACAGTCCACCTGATGGTAAGTGATTGCTGTGGCCCATAGACATCTACATCTATCTTCACAATAATATAAATACAATAATCTGCATTTGAACGGAAATAAAACTAATTGTGTTAAATTTACAACAACGAATGTTAAAAACCTGAATACCAATGTGTTTTTAAATGGGGAGGAATTGAGCCCTGTTGTATCCACTGTTTTTCTTGGCATCACTCTTGACGCAAAGCTTCAGTGGGGCCCCCATATATCCAAATTAGCAAGCAGACTGAGTTCTGCAGCCTATGCTGTAAAAAAGATTAGAGGTCTCACTAGTGTCGAGATAGCTAGATTAGTTTATTTTAGTTATTTCCGTAGCATAATGTCTTATGGGATTTTGCTATGGGGAAATGCGGCTGATTCAGAAACTATTTTTGTTTTACAGAAGAGGGCCATTAGAGCTATTTACAATCTAAAACCGAGAGTCTCTTAGAGATAAATTTAAAGAAATTAATATATTAACTTTAGCCTCTCAGTATATTTACGAAAATTTAATGTATGTTCACAAAAACAAAGATAGTTTTAGTAAAAAAAGTGATATACATTCTGTAAACACTAGGAACAAACACAAGCTAGTGATGCCAGTTTCTCGACTCCACAGAGTCAGTAATTCATTCTTGGGGCAGTGTATACGCTATTACAACAAGGTCCCGGAAAGTGTACAGGTTCTCTCTATTACCAAGTTTAAATGTTTTATGTGGAGGACAGAGTGCAGAGTTGGCACGTGGAATGTTAGAGGAGGCATGGGAGATAAGACGAATGAGTTGATCGAAATAATGAAAGAAAAATGTTTTATTAAGCTGAAACTGTATAAAAAGGGTTATTATAGTATAAATGAATACATGGTTGATAATAACCCCTGGGAATGAGGTGGTCGCTTCCAAGCAGTTTCTAAAATAAATTTTGTAAATAGTTCGTAATCATTTATATTGTAAATTTTTTTTAAAAAGTCCCGCTGGGTTTCTTGCTGGTTCTTCCCAGGACAGAGGGTTTTTTTTTTCGAACCAGTGGTAAAGTAAAAAATGACTTTCAATAAGAATTACACATGTAATGTATATTGAATAAAAAATATTCTATTCTATTCTATTCGTTTGCGAATCAAAATGCAGATGCGTTGTCACCCGTGAGGGCTAAGCTGGAATGCCTCTTTTCCAGTAAAGGGTCTCCTGTTCTCTACACTCACCATACGAAACACAGCAGTGTTAAGCTGCTATTTTACGCTGGTATTCTGTGAGAACGTGGTCCTTCCCCGGTCGAGCCGACCAATTCGTGCTACAGCTATACTACTAATATAGCTGCAGCATGGCTCTACCACGTACAAAACACGATTAAGTTGATTCGAGAATAGTTTAGATTCACAATTAGATCCGGTAGGTGGCGCTGTCGTCGAGATTCAGAAAGCACTCTTGTGAAACTGGGGAGGATCCCTAGTATCATTATACAACATTTTTATAATTATTTTTACACTTTACATTTTTTTACACAATACTTGCTCGACATTTACTAGGTGACAGGAGTCCTTTTCTATTTTGGAGTGCTTTGTTCCGATCTATAGAGAGCCAGTATAATTACAGGATTGAGGCATTCTATCTTAATCCTCAAAGGTGATAAAGCACCTGTAGCCTTATTTGTTCGATGTTGGCCGCAGGTGTCCATGGACTTCAGTAGCCATTTACCATGAGGTGAACGGTAAGTTTGTATGTCACTTTAATTATCAACCGACTTCAAAAAAGGAGGAGGTTCTCAATTCGACTATATTTTATTTATGTGTGTTACCTCAGAACTTATTTCTAGGTGAACCGATTTTGATGATTGTTTATTTATCTGAAAGCTGGAGTTGGTCGCATATAGTCCCATATAAATTTGATCAAGATCTGACCAATAGTTTTTGAGTTAAATCCTTAATAATGTGTATTTAATTGACTTCGACTACAATGATGATGTTCTCATTTTATTTATAATTCATAATCTTACCACTTGCATAAAAAAAAATATTGTACCCATTTTTATTTTGTAGACTGATATAGAAAATGCCTACTTGCATTAATTTCGCCCTGTTGTACTTTTATATTAAGTGCAATAAAAGTAACACCATAGCCCCATACTAGAATTTTGTTCTGTATCGCAGAGGCGTTTCAGGATAATCACGCGTTATTTGTAGTAACAATTATTTGTAAGTTATACAAATACTTGCTTCGTGCGTGCGGGATTCGAATCAGCAGACTTTTTATTGCCGCACCGAAGCCAAACTCTTAACCACTGTGTTATCGAGCCTTGACATATAATTACTACAACACACTTGACATAATATAGTTAGTACATTTACTGTATATTTACTACAGTAGTTACACGTTCAACAATATGCATTATTATTATTACTTTATGCATTTTTTTACGAGCGTCGTATAGATATTATCTCACACACTCCGAATATTATGACAACTAAGTAAATCTGCTCAGGCTACAAAAGTTTTAAAGAAAACATACATATCAAACAACCAAACATTAGGTACCCTTCTTCTAGGGCAATCGATTAAGCATAGAAAATGTTAAGTACAAGGTGAACGGGGAAATACCATAAAATTTAAAATGACAAAAACAAAATAACAAAAATAGGTTCCGGCTTTAAACAGACTAACAAATCAGAGAGAGCAGAGAATAATGGGGAGCTAAGCGCTATCAGTGAGAAAGACCCAATATAATATAAAAACGTTCTAAGTAAAGAGAAGCATGCATCTCGTAACAAATTGGTTATAATATTATAAAGTATTGTATTTCACTTTTTGATTTTACTTGAGATAAAGTAAAGTAAAGTAAAAGTAAAATATACTTTATTGTACACCAAGGAACATATTACAGTATTTATAAATTTTAAGGGACATTGGTACAACAGGCGGCCTTATCGCTAAAACATCGATCTCTTCCAGGCAACCTTAGGGCGGAGGATACTATTTTTAAAAGATAGCGGAAGGGGTGTACAGAATATAATATAGAAAGATAAAGAAAGAAGAAAGAAAAAGTGAATGACGACAGGTAGTAACTTGAGGGGAAAGCTAATAAAGTTTTAATTTATTTTTAAATATAGGAAGAGATTTAGATTCTTTAATATGTAAGGGGAGAGAATTCCATAGTCGTATAGCGGTAACCGTAAAAGAATTAGAATAGAAGGAAGAGGAATGTCTAGGAGTACTTAGAAGGAGATTATTTTGAGATCGTAGAGGTAGAGAGTGTAAACTACTTAAATATATAAATCGATCTTTCAAATAAGAAGGAGATATTTAGATTACTAAATTTATTTGTAAAATTCAGTGATTTCGTGTTACATGTTCATTACGATAACACAGTCGAATACGTTATGTAGACGTATTTCTTTGGATGTATTTAAAATTTTAATTATTTTAATTAACTTATGACTTTAACGTGAATCTGTATTCATAGTACTATTCATTTTTGATTAAAATCGCAGTCAACAAACATCGGCGGAATCAGCCCTACCACTGCGCGACATTGAGCGTCTAGTAGGAACGTGAGAAGGAACGGGCAGACGATGACTAATTCTCGATGCATTAGCACCGGATTAGATTTCGTAATGAAACTAAAAGCGAAGTAAAAGCAAAGTACAATCGGGAGCACACTGTTATCACATCAGTGGTGTAGGCCAACTTAACTTCCTTTTATTGTTATACGTACACAACGGTGAAGGAAAACATTGTGAAGAAACGTGCATGTCTGGGAAATAGACGTTTCAAGGACATGTGAAGTCGGTAAATACACACTGAAGCAGCGCCGCAGACAAATTGCTCCATAACCCTCTCATTGGACAATATGAACAAGAGACATTAAAAACATGGTAGACGTACTTGCAGTATATTTTTCAACGTTGATTGAATAAAACTGGAGACTGAATTTATTCAATTCAATCAGAATGAAGAGTATATATTACATATACCGGCGGTATATTTCAATGGTCCACAGCATCCACTTAGCATCACGTGAACTATGTGCCCATGTGCAACTGCTATAAAATCATTTTAAACTTAAAAAAAAAAGTAAAAAAAGGACTAAAAAAGGAAAACAATAAAACAATTCATTATTGGTGCTAAGACAAATTGTATCGAAAAATTTAGAAGCTATTATGTGGAAATTATTTTATTCTGTTTAGTTATTTTAAGTCGGCTTTTACTTTTTAATAAAGTTTAATTTTCTGTATCACAAGTTCAAGGCAAAAACTAAAAATGTTGTTTAAATAGCAATATTAAAAACTTTATCCCCTATATTTCCACCTCTTGTCGTGGAATTTTTTCACCAAATTAAAATGGGACCCGCTGGTGGTCCCATTTTAATCAATTATCAGTATCAATAAAAGTATCAATTAAAAAAAATATTGGTCTACAATCAGCGAAAATATCGCATAATATACAAAAAATTTAGTTAATTGAGAACCTCGTTACTTCTTGAAATTGGTTATTGTTATATAGTCATACAAATTCTCCCTACAACGACAGCGGCCCATGTGCAGCCGTGGATCTAGACCAAGACCTAACCTGTAACGAAAACGAAATAATGATTACACAATAATACACTATAAATTAAAAAAAGTAGGTTGGTTATAAATTTTCTAAAACTATGATGAATACTAAATTAAATCATGTTTCTTTTATGTTTATTTTGTAGTCCGGTAAAAAAGGTTCCCGACATTTCGCATAACTATATTATTCTAATTAAGTTGGTCGCTACCACAAACAGCCAACAAACTTATACTCAACACAAGTGTATTATGAAACTAAAATTATTCAATAACAGCTGATTTATACACATAATTATAATACTAGCGTATGTACATATAAAGTTCGGAAAAAAAATTACTACAACTTAGTTATATTGAAGCATAAAATGAAATTTCCTTACACGAGTTTTTTCGCATCCTATAAAAATTCCAGAACTGGATTTAGGCTTCTCAGTAATGGCCAGGCTTGAAAGGCGGATTGGCTATCGCAGTATAAAGGCATCTTAAGGTAGCAGTACACGTTGGTCGAACGCGCTCGCCGAGTGCATTCGGCCAACGTGTACTGGGCCGTTTTGTGTGTATTTAGCGTTTGCGGCCAACACTCGCCAACAAGCCGTATAGTGTCGGTTTTCCGTGCACAAATCAAAGAAATTTGGCGCAAGCCGCAAATAGCGATCACACGTTGGCCGAGTGTTCATTTCATAGTTACGCTTTACGGCTTAATAAAATTATTTCACGAACATGACGACACGGCCTAATGAGGAAATATTTAGGTTCATTGATTCTTATCACAATGAATCAGTTATATGGAACCCCAACATGAGCAACATAAAAATAAGGCCGCGATCACTAACGTCCATCATCATCTAGCTACCAACGCAGAATGAAGGACGCCAACGTGTGAACGGCACCACAAAAATCTGCCGAGCGGGCTCGCCAAGCGCGCTCGTCCAACGTGTACTAGAGCCTTTACATCTTTTACATTGCGAATATGATATGGTTATACAACCATTTTTCGGAGGTCACAAGATTTTTTCTCTTACTACAGCTGTATCATCACATGGAGAAAATATGACACCAATTAAAACACTACTAAATCAAAGAATGAAATTACTGAGGGTAGCTGGCAAATAAATACATCAAATATATAAAGACATTTTTTTTATTCACCGGGTATTATTAACGTTCTAAGTACTTCGTGTAATTAACAACTTAGCAGTACGTACTAATTACAGATATTAATTTACTTTTAGGCAAAATAATAATTTTAAATGGTATTTTAACTTGGGTTAAAGAATAGAGCATAATGAGATTATGCTCCATTCTTTAATTGTTCATGTAATAAAAGCTTCAAAGGAAGCGGTGAATAAATTTGTTCTCTATTTCAATAACAATAAAATCTTTAACAGCATGGCTTAAGCATCGCCTGATTCAAATTAAAAGTAACAGAGAACAATGAAATTCGAACGTATACTTTACGTCCAAACCAGTCGAGAAGGCTCTTGGAAATAATTAGGTCATGTATTGAGTGTTGGTAAATAGTTAAAGATATTAGTTACAAGATTTTGCTTTGGGTACATAATTTATTTTTGTAAAAATCACTTTTGCGCTGAATGTTAAATGAGTTAAGATATTTTGATAGCAAAAAAATCTGCGATATGTATGGATATAAAACTGTAGTGACAAGCAAACTAACAGCTCTGATGTTAAGTAACTACTGCAGCCCACGTACACCTGAAACCAAACGCGAAGACAAAGAAGATTAACTAAACAATGAAGGCTACAGGTGCGTTGTCACCACAGAGGACAAAGAAATTGGTAATTATACTGGCTTAATACAGTAACCCAGAGACACCTCTCTACAGTAGTTTAAACAAAGAAAGTCACAAATGTAAAATCAAGCTTGACAGTTCTCAAGTCTCATTTTAAGTGGGAGTACCTACTACTTTTTGTAACAAGATAGTTAGAAATTTGTTGGCAGTGTAGTGATCGTTATTAATCTTTCGTTTAGATTTTTTTATGTATGAAGCAAAGGCATGAGCGAAATTTATTTTATATGTTAAAAGAAGCTATATGAAAGAGCTATATGAATATTATTTAATAAGCGGACGATTCAATTCGAAACAGTTCTAGTTCTCTTACCAGCATATATCTATTTTGTATACAATAAATACTCTAGATCCAAAGTTCTAAAGAAATGGACAAAAAAAAGAAGGTGAGGTGAGATGAAACGTCTCACCAGCATAAATATTAAACTACATACTACATAATAATATAACTTTTCAGTAAATTTCAAATACTAAGCGTTACAAAAGACATAAAATGTCATTATGTATTCTATACATATGCAAAACTAGCCTGAATGTTAATATATTGGTAGTGTTAATCAAGTACAGATAATCATGTTATTTCATGTCGAAATACAGGTATAGTTGATGTACCAACAAAAGAAAAGTTAATTCCCGGACGTCTCAGAATATTCCACAATCGTTTGTTCAGTCTTCACTCTTCATTGGATCCAAACCAATATTTTGAACGCGATCATATTTTGGTTGAATTTAAAAGGGTGATTGTTTGATAAAGCACTACGTGCAGCTGGATTGGTTCATTTGGCAATATTCCGAGTATATGTGGTATATACGAGACATGATAAAAGTGGAATAATAAATAAATAGAACTCATTTTAAACGTGGAAGAGTTACCTACCTGCCTACTTTGATTTAAAAAAATTACTTAGCTACCTATTAGGGTTTAAAGTATGATATTGCCGTTTTATATTGAAACACCTTTTTACAAATAAAATTTTATATGTATTTAATCGCAGTATTTTCCCCCTTAATAATCTACTAAATATAAATCCATACATCTCGAGGGAAATCATTTATGCCTTTGTGATAGAACTCTAGGGACTTCGACTTCACAAAATTATTGAAAGCATTTTGTACCGATTCCAGAGAACAATTATTTGTTTCTGTAGAAATCTCCAAATTGCTGAACAAATGGTAATCGATTGGAACTGGAGAGATCGAGATCGAGGCGAGATCGGGGGATGACGTATAGTTTGTAACTGCAAATACTGTAATGTTAAATTGGTTTATCGAGCAGTTTGCGGTCTTGCGTTAATATGAAAAAATAATGGCGATGATCGGTTGACAAGTTGTGGTTTAATGTTCTGAAAATGTTTATTTAACTTTTATATTAATTGAAAAGTCCTGACAAGATGATAAAGTTACACAGTTAATTATTAACAATTAGAATACTCGTATTACATAGTTAATAGTTGTTATTACTAATATTATAAAATGTTAGTGAAAAAGCGACGGTTTTTTATTATTAATGAGTCAGTACCTGGACAGCATATACACGGCGTTCGAAAAAAAAATACTATGGGTATTTACTATTATATGTAAGTACTTGTAAATTAAAAGTACAAGATTTCATCCGAATCGTTAAAGCCGTTATCGATAAACACATAAAAATGCATATTATAGTTTCTTCTTTTTATTGTTAAATAATAGTATTAAATAGGTTTTATTGTATCATACCCACCAATACAACGATTTTCCTTAAGAATACTGTAATCAAATATTTTTAGCAAACAAAATATTTTATTTATGTCCAGCTGTGGGGCCTTATGGACTATAATAAGGAAGAAGATATAAAAATTAAGTCTGGATACAACATGTACTTACGAGTATATTGATTTCTGGCAAACAATGAATGCCCGATTTCTCAAAACGTGAGTAAAATCTACTGTTAACTTATCGGACCAAGATTCCGATAAATAACCAAACTCCAGTAAATAAATAAGCAAACAAATAAAGTTAAGACTCGCAATATGTTCATAACGTGTAACGCAGCGCCATTTTAGGAGAAACAAGTACCTACAATTAGTAATCTTGCCAGAACTCAGAATCCGATACCTGATAGGACCACTCAACGCTGTAGAAAGCATTACAGGCAAATGTTTGGAATTGCGAGCCAATATCACAACTCACGTCAAGGAAGTAGGTTATCAAATTGTTGCGAAGATAATTCCAGTTTGCTTTGATAACAACCGCGTTAGGTGTGCTTAGCGACAGAACAAACGGATGCGTTCTAATTTCACAATTCACAAAGACAATTTGCACTTGAAGTAAGTTATGTTGTATTGTGTAATGTAATTAAAATAAAGAATATACTAATTTAGAACGCTTTATCGTTACTGTAAACATTTTCAGGTACTATAGAAAAATGATTTTAAAAAGTCTAAGAGTGCCTTTAGTACCGAGGAATACAAATAAAAAAAATGAAAGTAACTCGGTAAAAATGACTCTAAATTAAATTCATTGTATTTTGATCGTCATTTTGATTTTCTTACCACCCTCTTAGTGCGTGCACTGCAGTGTTTCGGTCTAAAGGGCTATTACTTCAAAAGCCTTTGGTTTAGGCAGATAGTTATCATAGATATTAGATAACGTGGTGAATAAAATGGCAATATACTCAACATGAACTTATGTAATCGTGAATCTAAGACTTCATGGATATATAAACACTTTTTCTATGTGCATCTTTCATTGATTCTTCTTAGTTATAGTCCTGATCATAAACTGTAGGCAAATGTCTGCTTATTTCAGTATGATGCTTTTTGGAACGAATGTTATGAATAATCCAAAATAAACATTTATACGTGGTTGAGCCATGCTGCAGTTATATTATTATTGTAGTTATAGCCCGAATGGGTCGGCTCGATCTAGGAAGGACGCTCTCACAGAATATCAGCATAAAATAGGGACTTAATGCTGCTGTTTCGTGTGGCGAGTATAGAACACTGGAGACCCTTATTACTGGAAATGCGGAGTTCTGTCTTAGTCTTCAAGGGTGACAATGCATGTGAATTTTGATTCTTAACCGAGGGTAGATGTAGATATCAATGGACCACAGCATCCACTTACCATCAGGTGGCTTGTGTGCTCGTTTGTCACCCTGATTCTATAAAAATAAAAATGATAGAAATATTATTTTAAAATTTTAAAGTCACTGCTTACTGACGTTTATGTCCCAAAAATATCGCTACTGGCTGTATGGTAGTGGCGTAGGAGAAACCACCCTGCTTTGTATCGGTGGTGCCGTAAGTTGCAACTGCGGGAAATGCCTGAAAGATCTTACAAATTCTGATAGCGACAGGAAACTGACATGGGTGCAGCGTCACAGGTGCGAGGCGACTAGCACTGTGGTTAAAAATACAATACTCCATACTGCGTGCGAAGCCGATGTCCAGTCCTTCTCTCTACAGTTACAACCGTATATTTTTAATACAAGAATTTTTTTTAATACAATTTTCTTACTGTAGGTTTTTTTACTTCCTTATTATAAGCCATTGCTTGACTGTTATCGCACCTGAATGTAAGTTAAATAAATAATATATAAAAAATATATAAAAAAATAAAAATATGGAAGCAATAAAGTGAAGGCCATTGTTATTAAATGAATATAGATCGAGAAGAATATATATACCTACCTACATACACACACACACATAATATATATATATATATATATAAGTATATATATATATATATATATATATATATATATATATATATATATATATATTCTTTTTTACATCTACCTTATAATAAGGGATATAAAGGGCGGACTTTATGCCTTGTGGCAGTCTCTACCAGTCAACCCTGGATGATTTGAGAAGCTGTGGTAGGTGCAACAACACTCCATAAATTAATAAATTATAAGTAAAAACATTATATCTTATAACAAAAAGCAAATAAATAAAATATTTTTAAACTATACAAACTTAATATTATCTACTTTGTAATAAAGAAAAAAAAATTAATAGTAAATATATAAACGGATATAATATACTTATGTATATAAACAAAATATATAAACGGATATAATATACTTATATCTACAAAATCACTAAATAAATATAAAATAATATAACACAAAAATAAAATAACATGATGCATATTAAAATACATATACAAAATATCAATTACAAAGCGAAAGAGGGAGAAAAACAAAAATCGGATAAATCAGGTGGTATTATTTCTGTTAAAGAATTCTCGAACAAGTCTTTTAAAATATTGTTTGTTACTGGTTTTTTTTTTATATGAACAGGCAAGGCATTCCAGAGCAGTATGGACTGCACAGTAAAAGAGGAATTAAAGAAACCACTCTTATGTGGTGGAATACGAATTTTAAGACTATATTGGGAACGGGGAACTCTATTATGAGTAGAATATTGCTACTGAAAGTTATCCTTAAGATAAGGGGAATTCGGGTCATTTAAAATTGAATATAGTACTTGTAAAATTCTGGAGCTACGCCTTTGAGGAAGAGAAAGCCATATAAGCTTAGAACGGTACTGAATGAACCTAAATGAACCTAATGCAATTGTTGAGAAGGCGCTCCAACTTATCGAGAAGATATTGAGATAGAGCTGGGTAACATACATCCGCATAATCAATAATGGGTAATATCAAACTCTGGACAAGTAGAAGTTTAGTTTTAAAAGGCAGAAAGTTTTTGAGGCGGCAAAGAGAACGTAAGGTGGCAGTAACTTTACGGCTTATTTCAGCAACTTGAACTCCCCAGCTTAAGGTATGGTCTATATGTAAGCCAAGATTTTTAACAGATTTACAAAATGGCAGCAATGTTCCATTGTAAAATACGGGAGAAAGATCATCGTTATTAATCTTGGCTAATATTAATAATAAGAGATAGAGAGAGAGAGAGAGAGAGAAAGAAATAGAGAGAAAGCAGACCAATTATTACGAATTACATACTTAGAGCTTTTCATAGATAATAATAGATATCCGCGTACGTCACACACTTTTTTATGATTATCATTGCACATGCTTAAAAAAAGATATCTCTAAATTAACCCTAAATTTCTTACACGACATTCAATTCCACGTTTCCTCCAAATAGAGTTAAATGAAAACAAATTATTCAACAGGAAAACAATGTAACCTGTACACGTAAACAAATGTACATAGAAACTGGGTGGTAGCCCCATTCCCCTGCTCCCGGGTGACCCAGTTATACGCAACGACGACGTCCCGGCGGCACGTACCTACTTAGCGACGACCTACACCCGCCTGGGTACGTTCGTGCTCGAGGACTATCTGTTTGATGCTGCGCTATAAAATTGGGAAATCGTAAGGTCCATATTATGTTATGAGATATATATAGCTCTACTCTTGATCTTGTCACTTCTGTAATTGAACAAAATGACAGATTTTTACTAAATGCATATGAAACTTACGTAGGTACTTATAACAAAAACACAATTTATGAAATTTTTGTCTGTCTGTTTGTTCCGGCTAATCTCCGAAACGGCTGGACCGATTTTGATCGGATTTTTACTAGCAGATAGCTGATGTCATAAGGAGTAACTTAGGCTATTTTTATTTTAAAAAAAGAATTAGGGTCCCACGCAAAAAAATTAAAACCCTAAATAACACGCGGGCGTAGTCGCGGGGAACGGCTAGTTTTTAATAATAATACTGTAAAAATACCGTTTTAAATAAGTATTTAATTCAAAGTAAATTTTTGAGACATACGTAATCTATACAAATAAATAAAATTAAAGTGTCTGTTTGTAATGTTAAAAGAACAACTTTATACTAATGAAAGTATAAAGTATGAAAGTATATACGGTACTAATAACAAAAAACAATTTTTAAATCTTTTTGTCTATCTGTCTGTTTGTTCCGGCTAATCTCCGAAACGGCTGAACCGATTTTGACGGGACTTTCACTGGCAGATAGCTGATGTTATAAGAAGTAACTTAGGATACTTGTATTTTAGAAAACAAATTAGGATTCCGCGCATAAAGAATTAAAACGCATGAAATCGTAGTAAATTGCACGCGGGCGAAGTCGCGGGGGAAGAAGGAATGAAGAATTTAAAAATATGAACGAAAACTTTGTTTACCTGATATGAGTTTATTTATGTCATTAGTTTCAAAGTTTTTGCAATGAAAAATAATTGAATTTAAAATCAAAATTTATCAGATTTAAAACAATAGATTATCATTAAGCAATTTATCAATCATTTTGTAATTAGTATTTTATCTTAATAAATCTAATAAATGTTGGTCATCATAGTATTTACTAATGCAAATTTAATGTACCTATTTTTCAATAAAAAATCAAGCAAATCAAATGATTAATTTGCTTTTCTTAACATTCTACCGTTTTGGTCTTATAGAGCCAGCTTTAACCAACGGTCTAAAAAGCGGACTTTGTACAAAGGCAAAGTTCTTAAAAGGCAGTACGAGTATGTAATGTTAAAAAACTAAACAACAACTGTTTTATAATACCCAAGCTTTGTGACCTTGCGAAGAGCGATGACTCGCGCGATTCGGTTACTTCTAAGTCTAGACGAACTTCGATGTTGTTTTTCTTGGATGTTTTTTATACAATACAATTAAATTTTTTTTTGTTCGTTTTATGTATATTAAGTAAAAACGAGCTCGGAGATTTTTATGACCGTATGTTATCAGTCATCACCCCTGCCGTGTGGTGGCGGGTTATAAGAATTCATAACCGCATTTCGTTCCGTGGGTGTCGAAAGAGGCAACTATGGGATAAATTCTAAAACTATAAAAAAACCGATAGGTGGCTGCATAACAATTTCGTTTACGCCTGGCGTAAAATACACAGACCCGGAACGTGAATGGTAACACGTCTGGTACTGCGACCGTCAATTCAGCCACGCCAAGGTAAATCCTGTCCACAACGGGAGGCCCATGTCCAGAATTGTACTTTTCAACCGACTTAAAAAAAGGAGAAGGTTCTCAATTTTTTATGTGTGTTATCTCAGAACTTTTTTCTAGGTGAACTGATTTTGACGATTCTTCCTTTATCTGAAAGCTGGTGATTTTCACGTGGTCCCATATAAATTTGATCAAGATCGGACCAGTAGTTTTTGAGTTATCCTTAATAATGTGTATTTCATTGACTTCGACTACATTGATAATGTTCTCATTTTATTTATATTGAAGTTGGTTGTGCAAAATTTTTAATTTTACTACTTTCACGGATTAATAATGATGATAATGATGAGTTAAATTTAGATAAGTAAACGCAATACCAGCATTATGATAGGAGCCTAAAAGAAATCATATTAACATATTCGAAAGTTGTATGACAACAACTCGACGAAACAACTATAACAATAACCGCCTGGTTTTTAACTAGGTAATGTGAGCCAAGTTTGACTATTATCACATACAACATACTACGTTATCTTATGGCTCCTCTACATTACTCGCGAAGTTGATCGAAGTTGGGCGAGGACAATAGTGTAGAGGTACTTCGATTCGCTTCATGTAACCTCGCTTCGCCTCGGGCGACTTCCAATCGCTGTCGGTTTTTTGCGCCAGAGTCAAAAGAAGTACCCCGAAGTTACACGAAGCGTCTAACTACACTATTCGGCTTACGCCAGTTATGATTTTATATATATATATATATATATATATATATATATATATATATATATATATATAAATAATAAATATGTAGCTTTCTACATAATTATTTATTTAGTTAACGCATTCACGTCGTACTGTTCACACGATTAGGTACCTATAGCAGCTGCCTCTTGAACGTTATTCATGTTAAGGGTGCGGGAGACTCAAGACGACTGAGATCTTCGCGAAGTAGCACGAATGTGTAGTCACGTTCTTCGGACTGCGATCGACTTCGACGAGTACTTCGTCAAAGTTACTTCGCGAGTAGTGTAGAGGAAGCATTAACAAATCCTATTCACTCTTGCCTTGAAGACACCCACATTATAATCAGATGGAAAGACAGATGCTGGCAAATTATTCCACTAATCTATTTTATAGTTATGCATCACGAATGACGTAGCACACCGTTTGTTTCGTGAGCGTGTTATCTCGGCAACAAAGGGGTGGAGACTGGTCGAGCGTCTGATTGAGAAATTAACTCATGCAAGTCAAACGCACACTGTCTGATATGTAAAACACCGAAAGACTGTACAACTTTGCGCCTTCGCTCGAAACTTTTTTTATAGTATGGGTGTGACAAATGAGCACACATCCCACCTGATGGTAAATGGATGCTGTGGCCTAAAGACATCTACATCTATCCTCGATTAAGAATCAAAATGCAGATGCGTTGTCACCCGTGAGAACTAAGATGGAATGCCTCGATTGCAGTAAATAGGATCTCCGATTGTCTACACTCGCCATACGAAAACATTGCAGCAATTAAGCTGCTATTTTACGATAGTATTCTGTGGGGGCTTGGTCTTACCCCGGTTGAGCAGAACCATTCGTGTTACAACCATGATAATTAAATATAATAAATATAAGAAAAATATAGCTGAAACATGGTTCTACCACATAAAAAATATCGTCTGTCTTTATAAAGATTACTTATATTTACATATTTAAATAAAACTAGCTTTTACGGATTTTTTTCTTCTTTTTTCTTTTTCTTTAAAAAACGTTAACCCCACACTAGGATTTTCTCCTGTGTCGTGGAGGCAGTTTACAAACATAAATTGCACAAGGACAAACATTCAGACCCGTAACAATTATTTGTAGGCCATACAAATATTTGTTCCGTGCGGGATTCGAACCCGCAGACCCCAGCGCAACAACTCATTGCTAAGCCATTGCGCCAAGGAGCCGTCAATTTTTATTTTATATTTTATTTTTATATTATTTTATTTATATTCCCGACGTTTACGCACGCACGCACTTTACAGTATCCATGGGCACGGAGGGACTGACGTTTTCGACGTCCCAATGTCATAGTTAACCACGACTACCTCCAAAATAAAATTATTTATTTCTGTTCCGATCTACGCAGTATATTATGTCATGTGGATCGGGGCATTTTTGTTAAAATTACAGTTAGTAATAACTTTTTATTTGCCTTATTTAAGGTCTTAGCACTTCCTCGAATGTCCTTTTGGTTGATAGTTTGACACAAGTAGGAATTACGAGTAGATTATGGTTTCGGCAAGAAATTTAGGGCTGTTAGATGGCGATAGATTTAGGTAATCAGTGAGAACAAAATATAATTTGTAAATAACGACATCAAGATACGATAACATAACAAAAACATTAAGAAAAGGGCATATTTTATACAAATTTAATACGTACTATAGTATTTGCCAGCGTTATTACGAATTAAAATTGTTAATTCTCCGGCCATTTCCCCGTTCAATTAGGCAATTGCTAAGTGCCATTGGTTCGGAATGTCCCCTCTCGCCTCGGCAACACTGTCCACCTCTAGTGAGCTGGCAGCGACCTAATTACGTAAAATTCACGCCTGTTACGAAGTGCTCGATCCGCATTTAGAATGGATTTGAAACAAACGGCTTCCGAAGTGTTCTGTGTCATGTTCCAATGCACGAGATTATAATAACTCGTTGTAAGCAACGCGAAAATCCATTACAGTTCTAAGTGCTTGTATAATAAATATTGTAAAACAAGCAATAAATTGAAAATTCGTTATTGGAATTATAAGGAACAAATATCAAAAAAGAAAGCTAAGGACGTTGACGTCAAGGAATATAAACATATCAAATTTAGAACACTGGCACATTTTGGAAGTTCAATGCTAGAAATTGTTACAAGCATATAATACAGACTTAAGATGAGACTTAGACTTGACCTTGTAGTGGTGTAAGAATATTCATTACCCCATATCGTTCCGTATGACAACCACGTAAGGGGGCGACAGAGGAAAACAAACCAGGGGATAGGCAGCAACGTCTTCCTAATAGTAAAAAATGAAAGTCTGCTAAGCGTAGCAACTAAGATAAATATCTCTCTTATGAGACAATCTATGGGGGAGACCTATTTTCAGCAGTTGACTTTTATGATAGGCTGTAACGGTATATTAATCTTTCTAAGTTTTAAATATTAAAGACAAACGAGCTTACAGTCCACCAGGTAGCAAGTGGCTGCTGAACCCCTTGGACACCTGCAACCAACAATAACGCTCTGTAGCGTTATTGTTGGTTGCAGGTATGTATCTGTATACATTGTCACCCCTACCCTTAACCTTGACGCCTAAGGACTAAAATGAAATGCCTCACAGACTGTTACTATACTGACAGTCTAACCCTTCAAACCGGAAATCGGCAAGATTGCTGCGTGGCAGCAGAATAACCGGCCAACTGCGAGTCGGACTTGCGCATGGAGAGTTCCGTACCATCGTAAAACATGTTCTTAGCAGGGGAGCCCCCTGTAATTTTTAATTTATTTTTATTATTTGTTGAAATTTCAACTGTCTTCCTATTACGGATCATGAAATACAGCCCGCTGTCAGACAGACGGACGGACAGCGGAGACTTAGTAATAAGAGTCACGTTGGTTACCCTTTGGGTATGGAACCCAAAAAAAGGTGATAAACAACTCGAGCGGATTCCTATAGGCAGAAAAACTCCCTACTATTTACATGGATAGTTATAATGTCTTTAGGTAAAACTTTAATTGTAACGTCAACCCTGTGATCATCTCTGAAATTACTACGTGATAGAAACAGAATATCAGCAAACAGTTATTGAAGATGTGAAGTCACCTTTCTCTTCAAAGTAAAACAAAGACTACTATTATATTTCGCATTACCTAGTGTGCTTTTGAAAGCGGATTATGTTTCTATAGTGACAATAATATGGTGCACGAAAAGCAGCGAGCGATAAGCATCGGCAAGCGATCAAACGATATTGCAACATATAAAGAAGTTTACGGTCACAAAGATTTCGCATAAAGAAAACAATTAAATTCATTCCTTTTTACTAAATTAGACCCTTTTTACTGTTATTTAACCGACTTCAAAAAGGAGGAGGTTCTCAATTCGAGTGTATGTTTTTTTGTAAGAATGTTAAGCGATATCTTCGCAGATTGTGAATCGATTTTAAAGATTCTATTTTTATTAAATAGGCTTTACCTCAAGGGTGATTCCTTAAATTTTGAACAAAAAATTCCACCCCTAAGGGTAGCAAATAAATAACTTCTTCGGTTTTTGCTTTTTGTTAAGTTATAATTATATAAAAAAAAGAATGAGTAAAAATTATTATTAGCCAACTACAAAAAATGGAGGAAGTTTGCAATTCTACTTTATGTTTTTTTTTAATGTATATATGGATACACGATATCTTTGTTAATTGTGATTTGATTTTGATGATTCTTTTATTATTTTAATAAACTATACTTCCATTTTAATTTCCATATAAATTTGGAGAAAAATTTGTTTCAAAATTTTGTTGGCAAAGGTTTGGTGGCAAAATAGGGTATGAAATTTTTAATAAAACAAAATATAAAAAAGCTGACCACACAGATCTAAAATAAATCACGTAATGTGGTCCGTGCTAAAAATCCTGTATTGAGAATTGGAGCCCCGACTTCAATACCTATATGTGAAATTATTTTATTCCTTTAAGTTCTTTAACGGCTTTTATTTTTTACAAAACGTTTATTACTTGACTATTTTAAGTGGACCTTAATCATTACTTACTTACTTAATCATACATATTAAGCGAAATACCACTGACTGACTAACTGACTCATCACGATATCTCTAGAACTATACATACACCCGATTGACTTTGAATTTGGTATAGTTACCCATTTCTCAATGTGGACGCTCACTAAGAACGGATTTTACGATAGTCCACTCAAAAGGATAAAAAATAATTTTTATAAAATCTAAAAGCCAACTGACAAAACTAAAAAGATGAAAATAATTTCACATTTTGAAGTCAGAGCTTCAATTTTAATGTAGACTACGACTACGTGCATCGACTTCAGAATGTAAAATTATTTTATTCTTTTCGGTCCTTTGAAGTCGGCTTTTACTTTTAATTTTTTATTAAAGTTATTACGAAGGTAGACTTAATTTGAATCTCATCAATCGTGGAAAAGGACTACCTGATGGTCGCTTTTCCACCACGATGACAAGATTTAACACTGTCGGACGCTATTAAGTTGGCAGTAGATATTACGAGTATAGTGCCGTAAATGTACGGGCAAGAACTGAGAAATATCTCGTCCTAATTGATGTTATTCTTATGCAATAAAATCTTAAACTTGGATACATTGTTGTTAGTTATAAGCATGGAAACATGCACAACAATTTCGTGTTTTTGCACAAATGTCGAGTCCAAATGTGTTCTAACCCAAAACAGGTGGCGTAAATAGGATGTAAATTAAACGCGATAAAATGATAAAGTGTAGTTCGCGTAAATATAAGAAATCATTAGGATATATGACGTCATAAAACACCTGCGTATAATAATAGGTATAGTAAAATTATTTTGTCCGTGCAGTTGGGGTCATAAATCATAGCTCGACCTCAGCCCGGCTAGGGCGGTGAGGATGTTGCGCGGGCTGGGGGGGTTATTTTAAATCATTGCAATTCTTATTTTAATAAATACGTTGTTATATCTATTTTTTTTTTCATTTTTATCACTAATCCACAAAATGACAAAACTAAATACATTATCGATAACGCTTATCGACAACAATAATGCGCATCACTATGCTCGCCGCTACGGCCCGTGAGTAGGAAAGAGAGCGAAATACTCCGATGATTTATGACCCAAACTGCACGGACAAAATAATTCTAGTATAGTATTGTTAACCGTGTAGTGGCAGTGTAAGAACATCCACTACTCCATATCATCCCGTGGGTGTCTTAAGAGGCGACAGAGGGAAACTGAACCAGGAGATGGGCAGCAAATTCTCAATGATAACTGTAATTGAATAGAAAGTATTTTACCGTATGTTCATTTGGGAGAAACGCGGAATTTGAAATTCACTTCTAATAATCTAATAAGTTCAAATCCAAATAATCTCATTCAGCAAATGTTTAGGTGGAGGAGTACAAATAAAATAAATAAATAAAACATTGCACTGCCTTACTTCCAATATGAAATGTAGGTTTTGCGTTGATAGATACGATTTCCCGCTATCAGTCTGTCACCAGCGGGGTTAGCCAAGTGGACTTTCTACAATAATTAACGCCCATTTAGTATTTACAACTATAAAAATGAAAGGTACATATAGTAGATAAGACACGTGACATATCGTTGATTTCGTTCATTTTTGAAGTTTTCTATTAGGGTTAACGATTGTAGAAAGCAAACTTGGCTTACACCGCAGGGCCTTGTTTGTTAATAAGCAGAGTGCATCGCGTGTAGGATTAGGTTCACATTTGGAGAATAAGTTGGCGTTTTCCCTTACATCTTTTTACACACAAAACAATTTTCATTACCTACCAATGCGGCTGGTAATCTTCCTGTTTAACTTTAGCCTGTAAATGATCCGCTTCTGGCCACAAGCCTGTTCCAAGAATTAACGGTAATCGCTGCGCTTGATCAGCGATCGCAAAAGCCCGTTCTTAGTCTTCTTTAATTATAATCACAGAATGAGGACGAAGGATAGACAACGGCATATACGCAAGACACGGCATACATACACTTATTCAAGGTTGAAATACCACGCGTAAATTGAACAACGCCATATCTTAGCACACGGACACGTGCAGAGTAATGATTTGCGTAAGATGGCGAAAATCGATAACAGCCGTCGCGACCGTATGACCCAATTTATCTGCGAGTCGAGACGTAAGGACTCGCCCTGAATGTCAAGTAGGCTACCAATCACGGTTTATTGTGTCGATTCTGATGACAAGTCAATTAATTGACCAATATACCGTAATTTTTAAAACTTGTAAAAGGTAGGTAAATTTTAAAAACGTTACGTCGTTATTGTTACGTTATTGCGTTACGGCCCTACACGATTTTTAATTAATTTACCTTGTATGGAAATAAGAAATATTCCGAGACAATTTACATACTATAACTTTTAGGGTTCCGTACCCAAAGGGTAACCAACGGGACCCTATTACTATCCGTCCATCCGTCCGTCTGTCAGCAGGCTGTATCTCAAAATCCGTAATAGGTAGACAGTTGAAATTTTCACGGAATGTATATTTTTGTTGCCGCTATGACAACAAATAATAAAAATAAATTAAAAGTCAAAGGAGGTTGCCCTACTAGAAACGTGTGTGACGGTACGGAACTCTTCATGCGCGAGTCTGACTCTCACTTGGCCAGTTTTTTTAAAATTGTCCACAATGCCCATTTTAATTTTAGTAGTTCAGATATTATATGAAAGAGAAATTATTTAGCTGTTTACGAATGCATTAAAATAATAATTAGAAACACAAAAATCATCAAAAATAAATATTGTTAACAAAAAAAAAATCTAATGTAATGTAATTTTTAAATAAAACTACAACAGCATAAACTGATTTAAATAATACAACGTGAACAGAATGACAATTATGTAATATTATTTTATACACGGCTAGAGCTAAGGTATGTTTGTGGTAGGAATGGGTCGGCTTGACCTAGAAAACACCACGCCTCACAGAATACCAGCGTGAATATGCAGTTTCATGCACCTGGGCTTTGCATGTTGCGTGTAGAGAACTGGAGATCTTTTTAACTGGAAATGAGGCATTCCGTTTCAGAACTCTGATTGGGGTAACAACGGTAAATGCAGATGGCATTATGATCCTTAATCGAGGATAGATGTGACATCAGGTGGACTGCATGATCATTGGTCACCTTTATTCCATAAAAAAAAAATTATAGTTGTGTGGGTATGATTTAGCCAGTACAGTAAGAGGTTTTGCGCCACTGCTATCTTTCTTTAGACAACGATGGTTGCATTTGTTTATGCAGACTGCATTAGCCGCTTACCATCAGACGAACAGCTTGTCACTTTATTTTAAAAAAAATTTTTTATCCGCGTTGTTAAAAACCAACAAAGGAAATGTTTGCCGCGAAAAGATTTTTCACTTAGCGATGTGGCACAACTGTTGATTACTAACAAGTCCCTTATAAAATTACTCGTCTCTTTTAAGTTTTTTTTTTTTTAGTGAAGATGTAATTGCATTCTACATCTTTACTCAAATACAGCTTATCTTAAAAAGTAAAAGCCGACTTCAAAGAACTAAAAAGAATAACATAATTTCCACACAGGATGAAATAGCCGGCCAAGTACGAGTCGGACTAGCGCAAGAAGGGTTTCGTACCATCGTAAAACTGGTTTCTGAACTCGGTTCATAAACTAGGATGTGGAAATTATTGTATTATTTTTAGATCATTAAAATAATTTTAGGCATTTACCTTTTAAGAAATGTTTAATTTTTGACCATAGACTACTAGAAGCCGTTTAAATAATTAGTTTAAAAAGTTTACTCCTATTTTTTCCACCCTTAGGGATGGAATTTTTCGTCTCAACATACGAGTATATAGGACAATCCTTGAAGTTATAAACTGTTTAATAAAAAAGAATCACTAAAACCTGTTTTGAATTTACAAAGATATCGCCACATAGCATACATACAAAAAAAAAAATTTCATTGAGAATCTCTTCTTTCTATGAAGTCGGCTAAAATATATATATATTATACGTTATTTGCCCTTAAGACTAAAATATGTTTTGTTTACCAGTAAATAGGGACCATATTCCTTAATTTCATGGTAATATAACGACAGACACGACCCATCTCACTGCAGGACACTGCAGTGTGGCTCAACACATGGTTAATTTATGATGAAAACATGAAAACTTTACATCGAAGATAATTTCACGAGGTAAAATTTAGCAAGAAAGTCGCCGTTTAAAAAGATTATTACTCATTAAACATGTTAAAATCTCCAGTGTCCTGATATTAACAAACCGATACAAAGTTTTTAATAATTGGGTAGGTTATAACATCTTTTGAGAACTTGATTTAAAGGTTAATACGAAATCATGGTTCATGTTCTTGGCCCGGATTTAACCTGTAAAACTTTACGACTTTATGTTATTGCATCGATATACTGTAGGAATAACTCCAGCATCGATTGTTCAATATCACGTATAGAATTATGTAATTCGTGTACAATCGATCAGAATAGAATTCGATGCTTCAGATTTCCACGGCTCAAATGTAATTCTCGATTTTGGAAATCTACATAAAATTTTATAAAGCCGTAAAGTATAAAGTCCTAGAAATATTATATGTAATGGTAAACTTCAAAACAAAATTTGAATGTTTTTAATAACAGCGAATAATAATAAAAAGTCAAATTAATGGAAAAAACTGATTACTAAGAAACAATACATAAAATACATATAATATTAAATAATAATAACATTATATTTAAGTAAGTAAGTAGCTCTTATATCGGTGGTTATTTAAAAAACACCAATCAAATTTACGCCATTTTTTATCAAAACGTTAAATAGAGGTGAAATAAAGAACGAACATAATATGAGATAAAATCTAGTTGCCACGCCAAAATTTACATAAATTAAAATTACACATGATGTTTATCATGAACTTTAGAATTCATTATTTGGTAATAATGGTTACTGTAATAATTTTAGTGTATCAAATAAAATACCATTATTAAAATAACTATCAATGTTTCTACGTAACTTAATAAGAATGAATATCCGTGTGTCGAGAGCACGTCGTACGTTGAACTTGTTATCAAAAAATACCATAGTTATTTATTTATTTCGGAAGTGGGCACCTATGTCATAATGTAATAAAGATATGGGGGAAGTTGTAAACCATCATTAAGCGGTATCTATGTTCGGTCGGTTCAGGTTATCTGCGTAAGGAAATTCTGGTATCATCGGCCGCCATTACACTGAAACACCAAATCTGAGAGCGTATATTGTAAACCGATTTTTCGCTCTTATATACTAAAAAAAAGTTTATACGTTATTCCAGGAACAAGATTCAAATTAAGAGGATGATTGCAATGTTTGTTAATATAATAAAGTTAAAATCAATTATATACGTGGTAGAGCCATGCTGCAGCTATATTAGTAGTATAGTTGTAGCGCGAATGGGTCAGCTCGACCGGAGAAGGACCACGCTCTCACAGAATACCAGCGTAAAATAGCAGCTTGACACATCTGTGTTTCGTATGGTGAGTGTAGAGAACCGGAAACCCTTTTTACTGGAAAAGAGGCATTCCATCTTAGTCCTCACGGGTGACAACGCATCTGCATTTCGATTCGCAAAAGAGGATAAATGTAGATGTCTATGGGCCACAGCAACCACTTACCATCAGGTGGACTGTGTGCTCGTTTGTCACCCTATACTATAAAAAAATTATAATAACGGTTATGCTTTTATAGTTTATATTCTATTAATATTTTTAGTGATGCTAGTGGAGATCGTTTTAAGATGGCTCGCATGCAATAATATTAGGACGATCGCGTAGCCCCTGAGTCATCACGGTTCCATTTTTCTATGTTTCTTATCTATAAAAAGCATATCAATTGGAATGTTAACTTCAAGAGCAAATTTTCAATCCATTAATGTTTTATAGGTAATATGAACAAAACTACTACTGACTATATGTACTACTCGACAAAAATTTAAATATTTGGGATAATTATTTTTCAAAGTTACCAAACCACATAATATTCCAGGCATAATGCCTTAGTTGACCTTTACTGCGACCATGGAATGATATAAGGTTATAGATTCCCTTATGTATCACTACACAGCAAAATGTTTAAGACATTTTATAAATCTGAAATAGTACATCAATTTTAATACATACCTAAAAGCAATGGCATTATTATAATATTACATTATTTTATTATTTTTATTACTATGTTATAATAAACAACACACTTCCGGAAGTGTAGCATAGTTAACAGCAAAAATTAATTCATGTAGGTACCATATAATTCAATTTTGTAATTATATGGAACAAAAAGGAATAAATAATTAGTGACTACGTCATAGTGTGAGAAACCATTTCAAATTGATTGCCGGTTTCATTTCGAATCATAATATTATAATACAAAGATTCGAAGAAACTGGGTTACAAATTAACATAGCCCAATTTCGCAGAAAACATTTACGCTCCATAATGAATAATTGTATCTTAATATTATTCCTAATTTACATTTTGTTCTTACTAAATAATTGTTTGTATTTATTCTAAAATTAAGTTGTTCTTCAGAACAATGCAGAACTATCTTTATTGGGTATTTAATGAAAGAAGTAGTTATATAGATAGAACGCAAAACGGACAATTATTTTAATTATTTATGTACAAAACTTATTAACAGAAATATTATTAAATATTTTTTATTCTATTTAGCGGGTAAAAATACACCCATTATGAAAATGTACAAGGAAATCATTACATTTAACTTTTTTACGAGTATGTACATGACGTCAAATGCTTATTAGAAGTTCGTATTGTGAACAGACAGAACAGAATGGTATTCCAAACCGGGATCCCGACGCAGTAGCCAAGTACTCTGACGACTATGAAACACAACGTAATAAAACCTATAGGCAGATAGAACGTAAATTGTATTCATAGTTACGTAACTCCAGATATAATATGTCGCTTACTAAAACGTCTTGACATAATTCTTCGGTATAAGAAATCTTCCATGACTTTATTACAGTTACCAAGTGTGTTCAGTATATTGATTCATGAAATACGGCCCGCTATTATTACGGTATTCATGACTCACAATGTAAGAAATTGGTACTAAATCTCAAATCTACCGCCAACGCTTGTCTTGACTTGACTGACCGATATATTTTAAATAATGACAGATGCGCTATAATTAAAAAAAAAAACAGTTAAAATTAATACTTGTTAATACGACAAAAATGCCAAATAATCTCATCAATAATCTGCGGTTGTTCATAGCTGGACATAGGTCTCTCCCTAGGCACGTCATTCGGCCCGATCTTGTCGTTATAGTCAGACGCCTTTCGTTGTTGTAGATGTTCTTTTTATCTAACCAGAGGCCACCCTACCTACAATACTTTTAAATCAACAGTAGTCATAACTCCTGCGACAGATGTACCTTTTCATATACGAAAGGCTATGTCGGTAATTTTAGTTTTCGGACATAACTCTTCATTACAATTATTTTATAATAGAGATCCTCCAAGCATATAAGAGTCGTGTTGTTCGAATTCATGTTTCGACACCAAATTTGAGTACATTTAGGAAGAATAGTCAAAAACATGTACAATATGAAATTCTTAAGTATACTTAAGCAATTTCTGTGTCTCTAAAACTGCATCCGAGCTACCTCCAATCTTATCGCAAAACCGTTACGAAGAGGGCAAGAGGTGCCTCTGTGTTAGTGAGTAAACTTGTGACTTTTCTTATGTAGGTAATAATTTCCGAATATATTAGAACGTTATCATTGTGGTTGAATGCCGTAAGATTATACATGTTCACATTAAACGTTGGTTTAGTGACAAAAAAATACACCAAATTTGGACCCTATTTGGATATGTGCTGTTCTGGTCCAGTTATTTTTTTTTATCAACACTAAAAAGTCCGGAGTTAATTCGGAGTGTCACTCATAGCGCCATTTATCGCAAAGAGCAGAACGTCAGCCGGGCCAGCTAGTTTAAAATAAATTTAATAATCACGTACTTTAAAAAATACTGAATACTAGTAACGGAACAAGGAGAAAGCATTAATGGCTAGAAATTACTTAGTTAATATTTAAAAAAGCCAATCCACCGTTGCAATAATATACCTAAAGTGCATACCAGATGATAAGATGAAACTGAGGTAGGTATGAATGTGTCGATTTCGGAAAACGTTAGTAAATTAGCACAAGGCACATAATTTTTATACCGTGTAGTGGCAGTGTGAGAATAACCACTGATAACAACTAAAAATATAAAAAACTGCGGTTGCCACCCCCTGCCAAGCGTGCTGTGGCACATATATATCCCTCATGCGACCATTAATGGGGAGGCCTATGTTCAGCAATGATCCTTTGTCTTGCACATGTTTATCTTAATAACGTATCCGCTGGGAAACACTATATAAATGTGTATAAAATTATAAAATATGGTATGATGGGATTCAACGAAAATTCCCAAAAAAAAATTAAATAGAAAAAAATAAATATGGTAATTCGCAAGGCAATTAACACTTTTTTAGCTAAGTGTGATATAAGCCGTCTGGCGCTTGCGTATTGTTAATTGATTGTTGTGAAATTTTCGTTTCATCACATGCGCATCGCAAGTGTGTTTGATATCATACTGTAATAAAATATATGAAAGTTCTTATGATGGCGGTTTAGTTAAAAAGAGTACAAACAAAATATTTTTAACTAGAAGTAAAAAGACTACTGGACACAGGCCAGAAGAGTGTCCGTCACGCGCTTTAGTGCGAACTGGCATGCAAGTTTCCTCACGTTGTTTTCCTACACCACCGAGCACGTGGAAAATCAGAACTTTTAAATTGCAAAAACTATGTTTATTGATGCTTGTGGATATTCAACCTCGCTTTGTTCTTTAGTATTATAATAGTATATCGTAATATTTAAGTGTTCGCATTTCATCACTGCAAGAAACTCTCTATCTTACCAGCGGTTCATCGCTACAGAGTTGATACGATCAATAACGTTTAAAAATTAATAAAAAATTAAATTATGTTTAAAAACAAGTTAGGCTTGTTTTACATAAATTTAAATAAATAAATTTTTTGTCAGATCATTGCACGCATAGTCCACTCTCTGTCGTGCATTTAATTAGTATAGAAATAGATATATTTGATGTAAAATCTGCTTGTGTATTTGATCTAGATCAAGATCTAGGGAGTCTAGTACCACAGGCGCTACAAATATTTAAAACTTCATACTGAAACAATAATATAGACATGGACAATTAAGTCAGTGACTTTCATCATATTGTTTTATTTTAATCCTTACAATGTTCGCTTACCAACTACACAATGCATAGGTTGTATTGAAAGTAGACACTATAGACTCCAAAAACAGTAGCCACATTTTAGTGAAAATAATTTCGGACATCGGGTTAACGATAATTCAAACAGAATTTCAAAGATTCGCTTATTTTCTTGAATTCACAGGACCATGATTTGAGTGTCTACTTATTGCTGTATTAATTATACATACAGATGGTTAGCTCTTGCTGTAAAATTTCACAGCACGCGAGCAACCCGGGTTCGATCCCCGCCAGCACCAATGAAATTGTTAATTGCTATTTTTAAGTGGTGATTTACCACGTGCTCGACGGTGAAGGAAAACATCGTGAGGAAACCTGCATGTCTGAGAAAAGAAAATATATATTTTTTAACGTAATAAAGTTCGCCAACACGCATTGGGGCGGACACTTCCTTGCCCTAAACCATCTCAGAAATGAGAGGGGGCCTGTGCTCAGCAGTGTTACGTATATAGGCTGTAACTTTAACATGCTATAATACATCAAATTGTAACTGAGTGATATGACAAGTTAAATAAAATGTTGATGTATTTGAATTCAGCAAAATTAGAGTAGTTTAGAACTCACAGAGAGTTCAATAGAAGGCCCTGCTAGGAGAAATAAGTAGTTTTCCTCTTCCGAAGGGAAGCCGCTTCGGCGGTTAGCACTGTTGGTGCTGTGAACGTGAGCGAAGCATTTCCATGACCCTAGCATATGTGGTGAATATGGAACACCACGCGTTTGAATCGGTACGAGTCGGACACGTCCAGCCCATGCCACCGCTAGGCAGGTCTAGTATGAGTACGTATTTAATTAATAAGTATAGGAATGGTTATGAGTGAGGGTATGACATAAAAAAGTATTTTAGATGGTGATAGAAAATAAGGAGACACAAAAGTGAAGTTAAATCTCGAAACGCCCATTGAAGATTAGTAATTTTTACGAGATGCAAGCAGAGGCCGCCCGGTGGCGCATTGTGATGAACAGACAGGTTGTTTGCATGTTTCATTTATTTCGGTTATATTGTTTTTAATTTTCTAATACTTACTATGTTCCATAAGTTTTTCATAATGTAAACTTAAGACTAATTTCTAACGCTATACAAAAAATAATATATTTAAATAAAAAAGTCTTAAGTATATATAAATTGTAAAGATTTAATATTTTTATAGTACTTACTACTATTTAATTATAGTTTAATAAACATTATTTATAATGTAGTCTATACTTCGTAAATACAGTATTCCAGACATAAATTGTTATTTGGATAATGTATAGGTAAGTATTATCCTAATAAAAAATGATTTATTACGAAAATATATAAATATTACCCTAATAAATAATAGAATATACCTAGTATCTCCAACTGCAGTTTACGTTTTTTAAAAGCTTGCACTCAGCAGTAAATCCTTTCGGACTGGTCGGGACAGTGACTTTGACGTTTTATGAAGCGTAAACCAGTTTTCGCTTAAGCCCGCTAAATTTGCCTGATTTATTTGCTCACGCGTTTTAATTTATTAAAAAACTAGTTTGTAACATTGAAACATAAAAACAATTTAATAATAAATGAATGTAAGCTAAAACAGTGAATTATTAATCAAAGCGATTGTCTCAAGAACACAAATGAAAAATAAATATACGAATGATATCTGCCAAGGCGAATTTCTTACTACATCACTAAACCCGAGGTCGATACGCGTCCTCACACTATCGAAGGTGTTTGTTCACCGTTTTGTGTTACCCGGTCGCTCTGTTTGAGTTTCCGAAAAACAGGTAATTTCTACAAGTTCACATTCAGCTGCCGTAGACAAGTAAACAGTCTAGAGTAACTCTTAAGTGGGTTATCGTTGTTTCATTTGGCCACGTTGATATTCTTTGCATTAAAAACTAAAAAGCAACACTTATAGCAAACATTATACAGTAAGTGACGTACGTAGTGTACGAATTTATTCCTTTGTATTGTTTCTATGGAACTGCGCCGGATATCGGCACATTGAAAAAACTGTGCCGATGACGACATCCGCAGTGAGTGCGCCCAGTATAGCGAACTTAGGGGTACTATACAACAAATTATATTATTCAAAGTATAATACGAATAGCGCACTGAGGTATATAGTATAATAATTATAAATTAAAAAAATATATAGATTTGTTAGCATTTCACTACAGCTGCGCTGATGATATTAACCGGTTCAGTGCGGATGGCACGCCAGGCGTGCAATCGATTATTTTTGTGTGGGGCGTATGACACGCGAGTCGTGTCTTTTTTTTTAATCGTTATAACTGGCTCAAATTTTTTTTGGAATATTTATCCAGAACAAAATATTCATTATTTTGCAAGGAGTTCATACTTCGTTTAGGGATATTTTGAAATTTTGAAATTTTTAGGGGTTGACAACTTCTTTTTAACTTGTACATGGTAGGTACTCTTTTGACTTTGTGGGTTTTAAATCATGTGAAATAATAGTCTAATAAGTAACAAATAATAGCACTCATTGCGATCGCTCACAAACTCATGTTGTAAACAAATTTCTGGAAAACAAGTCTCCTGTTAAAAAAAAAAACAATGCGTTTGTCTTATTGTTTAACTTTGCTTAAAATGGTTGAACTGCTATTTTATTACTATCATATGACCGAATAGACCTACGAAGTACCATGTGCTCTTGTGATATGGTATAAGGTTTATTTTTGCTTGAAGCAGTTCGAAACCGTTCATGCATAAAAAAAAGTTCGCTAATAAATAGTCTTTTATCAATCTGCCGCCATATAGCGCCGGCGTTTTTTTCCTTTTGGAAACACTTGTTTAGCTATTCTTACTAATAGACGTTTTCAGATCGACTTTACTTTTACATTCGTATAACATTAAATAATATTCAACCTTAAAACCTTTTTTTTTTTTCAAAATTAAGGTTCTTGATTGTTTGATATTTACAAATGTTATTATTAAGTGAAAATTTAATTAAAAACCAAGATTTTCCAGGGTGATTTAGCTGTACCTACTTATAGATATAAATTATTTTTTTTATAAAACAAAAAATAGTACGAAAGGTTTGTAATCTCTGCATAAAAAAGTCACTTACTCTCAATTTTAAGGAAAACACGTAGAAAAATACGTAGTCACCTACTAAAAACAAGTATCCTTCCGTTTGTAACTGTTTGATGATTTGATGTTTGATGTCAACTAAACTTAATTAGGTCTAAACAAGTGAACAAACTTCTGTGGCACTTGACACTCCAGGCGTGTCATGAAATATTTGTTCGCCGCCACAGCTAAAAGTTGTCAAAAATCGGTGCCGCAACGAATCGGTTAAGGGAGCCATCATAATATACATACATGTGTTTTGTTAACAACTTCAGGATAAATATAATAAAAGTAGAGTGAAGTTACAGCGTAATACAGGACGCTGGACACAGGCCTTCTCTCCTTTCTCAGAGGGTTTAGAAGCAATTTGTCAGCGAACTACTCCAGTGCGTGCTGGTCGACTTCATCATTTCTTCGAAATATGCTGATTCGACAGGCGAATTTGTGACATTTGTAAAAACTAATCCTGAAATATTTAATGATTACTTAATAACAAACAATCGACGTAAAAATAAAATTCATACGATTTCATCAGACAGCTTTACTTAGAAAAAGCGTTTTCGGTATATAATTAATAGAATCAGGCGTTACTTTGCGGAAATCCATTATATAAAAGCTTTTACAAAAATTTACTTCGCAAATATCCGCGTTATAAAATAAAATGATGTGTCTTACCTAGTACGAAGACCTGTTGGGAGTAGCGGTGCTGGGATTAGTGGTGACGGGGATAGTGCACGCAATTGAGGGAGGGCGGGAGGTGCTCTTCGTACTAGGTAAGACACATCATTTTATTTTATAACGCGGATATTTGCGAAGTAAATTTTTGTAAAAGCTTTTATGTTTTCGGTATACTATCTAAAATATATAATAAGGTTCCATCTATGTTTCATGAAATGGAAAATATTCAAAAATTTAAAAAAGAATTTAAAACATTTCTAATTGAGAAATGCTACTACTCAATTGATGAATATTGAAGCGACGCATCAGTAGGTATATTATAATGGCATTGCATAAAATATTTTTTTTGACATTCGATTAGACTATATATTATTGTAAATATCCTATTCTAATTAATAATTACATCATTGTTGAATATTCTAACATAAATATGATATAAATAATATAATTAAATAATTTAAATGTGGAAATGTATTAGATATAATTGTAGCTATAATATTTGTACACATACGGGTTGAATGCAGCGAACATCATTTTTTTATGATCTGTTCTGTCTCATTACCTGTATTCACAAATATATAAAATTTGAAATTGAATTTGAATGTTTCTGATAATATCCGCCAACATTAGTAAATGAGCACTTAAGATTTCTTCACTTAAGATTAGCTAATAAGATTAAATACAATAATTGATGCCGTCGAACAACCCGGTTGAGCGGGTACTGTTAAATTGACGGCGAAAGCTTTCCTACACTACCAACTCTTAAATCTTAAATATTTTCATATAAATAGCAATTATTGTCACAATAAAACATGAGAAAAGCCAAAACACTAAATGAGAAACTTATAAAAGCTTACTAAACTTATTTGCTTTTGTAAAATGTAGCACAGACGAAATGCCGACAGTAAAAGAATTTTTAAATCTGAACCAACAGTTCCATAAGCGCCGTCGGCCAATCCTAAAAAAAAAAACTTCCTTTTTGTTTGGGCAAGTAAAAGTTTCCACTAGTGTGCATAAAAATAATCTGACACTCAATTTTCATTAAATTTGATCTCATTAACGTGGCATAAAAAGTCAAAGTGGAAGGACGAAATGAGATGCTTCTCATCAACGGTCCTTTCGGAGCACCCGCATCATTTAATCAATAGTGACGTGACGTGTTAAAACGTTTTTTGTCGATTTGTTAATTGAAATTCAACTTTAAATTAATATTAGTTTAAAACTTGATTTTTAATATTATAAATATACTCGTAAATAAAATGATAGAGGTTTGCAGTTGTGCGCGCATCACGGAAAAACTAATAGAAAGATTTAAATTAGGTTTTCTAAGTTTTATTTCTTAGACATAAACATAAACACTCACGCCTGTCACCCAGAGGGGTAGGCAGACTATGGACTTCCATTAGGCACGATCCTGACGCACCTCTCTCGTTTCCTCCACATCCATATACCTACGCATACACGCTCGTCGGTTAAAGGTACTCTTATTTTTTGATTTAGCCCATTTTCAATATATCGCCAATTTGGTCGATAAACTTTCGCCAAGGGCTAGGGCGTCCCTTCCCGACTCTGCCGTTTACCTCTGCAACATAAATTTTCTTTGTCACCCTTTCGTCATTCATTCTTTCTACATGGCCAAACCACCAAAGCATTCCTTTCTTAATCCTAGTCACAACATCATCTTGCAAACCACACTCTTCTCTTATCACACAATTTCTCACTCTGTTATTTAGATTCATCCCTAACATACTACTTAATGACCGCTTTTCTACAGCATTTATTCTACTCTCGTGCTTCTTCTGCCACACCCAACTTTCACTACCATACATTAAAGTTGGGACTAACACATTGTGAATTGCCATACGTGCCGTTTTGGACACATTCTGACTTCACACAATAGGATGTGGAGCCCCATTCACTCTATTTCCTGCATGCACTCGTCGTTCTATATCCTTATCATGTCTACCATCCCATCTAAATACACGTCCCAAATACACAAACTTATCTACTTGCTCGACCAACTTCCCTTCTATTCTTATTTCACATATCGTTTCACTTTCTTCTCTTTCAAAAACCATAACTTTCGTCTTACTTGCGTTCACTTTCATTCCATTTTCTTTTAATGTCATGCTCATTAATGTAACCATCATTTGCAACTCAGTATGACTTGATCATCGGCGTACAAAAGGCATTTGACGGTTAAATCACCCATTCTTAACCCGCATTCTTTTACTTTCAAAGTTTCCAAACAACTGTCCATAAATAGGTTGAACAGCCACGGGGAAGCCACACATCCCTGTCTGACACCTTTATGGATGCCAAACCAGTCCGAGTAGGCTCAGTTGATCCTGACACAAGCACTAGAGTCCCTATACAGACTTCAATGCCTGATACAGGCATGAAGTCTCAGCGCTCAACCCAAATGAGTTCAGTGTTTGCCATAACACATCCCTGTCCACTCTGTCATAAGCCTTCTCCAAGTCCACGAACGCACAAAAAACTTTTTGATTTTTGGCCTAAAACTTATCCGCGATCATGCGCATGGAAAAGACCTGATCTGTACATCCCATTCCCTTTCTGAATCCCGCTTGCACATCCCAAATTTTTCCATCAGTTTCTTTCATAACTCTTTTAATTAGTACCTTCGCATACAGTTTTCACACAATGCTAAGAATGCTTATACCACGGTAGTTTTTAGAGTCCTGCTGTGATATTTTTCCTTTATATATTGGGACTATTACGGCTTTGCACCAGTCTACCGGTACCCGCTTAAGTTCCCAACATAAATTAAACAAGGTGTACAGCAGGTCTGCCACCACTCCTTCTCCAGCCCTTAGCATTTCGAGTGATACTCTATCATATCCGGCTATCTATCATATCAAAGACACTTGGCCCTTATCTAAAAAAAATTATTGCGATATCTTCATTTAATATAAAGTTATTAAAGTTTTAAGAAACAACGATTTTTATAAGCACGTGTTCAGTGATGGGTTTTCTCTTGCCGTGGAGAAGTGGGCCAAATATAATATAAAACAACGCGGACGAAGCGTAGCGGTAGCGTGTAACGAAGGTATCAGCTAGTCAATAAATATTTAAGTCCAAATAAGTAGTAATTATGAAATAAAATTACATACTTTTCCCAGTTTCCTCTTCAAATACGATGTTCTCCTGGCCAATTTTCAGCCACAACAAAAAATCTCGATTAATCGGAAGCTGTGAACAGCGCAGGAAATAGTGCGTTACAAGAATAATTACATTTCCAAAGCATTTATCTTTATCGATTGACTGGAATGCGTTGTCAGTGACACGAACACAGACAAAACACAACCACACTTAAAAAGCCACAATTTGTGTTTCTACACACATATTTTGCATAAATTCTGTTTAACGTGGAAACTCAATCACTAATAAATTGTCATTTCACTAATTTTTTGTCATTGTTCATATAAGACTACGCACTTAAGACATTGGGTGTTTATCGCCTTATTTTGTTTCTTATCATTGATAAATATTGAACGATCAGCTCAAAATAACATATGAAATTATTTCTTAAACGTTTTCTCTTAGAGATTCATCTCTGACAAAACAAACAGAATAATAAAAAGACATAAAAGACAATGTTATCTCAGTTAACATCAAACACATCCAAGCAACCCACGGGACCTGAATACTAATAAATAATGCTTTTAAATCGATACTCATCGTGTTCTCTAAAAGCTAAACCGGTTCAAGAAAGACTACCGCTACAAATACGCTGAAATGTATTTGATACATTACAAGCCCAATCTGCTTTTTTATACAATGATATCAACAAATAATATATCAGTTTAAAAACGTATATATAATATCAAAATATATTCTAAAAAATCTTCATGACATCTAATCCGGCTTTCATAATATTAACACGTTTGTTCAAAACTACCAAACATTAAAAAGGGTTCACCGCTAGAAATTTCCAAATCATTACTAAAATGATAATAATTAAGTAATTAAAAATAAAATTCATAAATCTTAACTCAACCACCAATCATAGACCTCATTCAGAAACTGCCATATTGCATGGCCTGAGAGACCTGCTTCCGTCGACTTTTTCTTGTTTGATAGGCCTAAACTACAGCTTGTTACTGGACAGTCGTCTTGCATCGACTTGCACACCCAAGACGACGACGACAAGGCTCCAACACGAAACCCTCCTTACAAACGGTTTGAAGCAAATAACACCAGAAGCCTGTTTCTATGTTCTGTGGTGCTAAGAGCTTATTAACAATCTTATTGCCATTTCAGGTTACTGCTTTTTGAGCGATAATGCAATATCTTATAAAAACAATGAATTGCAAATGGCAATGTAGGAAATAAATTTAGTCAGTATTTTTTGACATTGTAACTTAGTTATCATCCCGTATTACCGAGTTTAAATGTAAACAGTGCTTGACCCACCGACCCTGATGGCATTGATAATTGCAGTCTTTAATATCTATTTATTTACCAAGTTTTAAAGAGGTGAATCCATGCTGCAGCGTAATATATTATAATTGCAACACGAATAAGACAGATTGACCTGGGAAGAATTTTGATAGGTGTCTATGGGCCACAGCATGCACTTACCATCAGGTGGACTGTGTGATTGTTTATCACCGCAATTCTATTAAAAATAGGTTTCGGCAGTGAAAAAGGAAACATATGAGAAAATCTGTACGTCCGAATTAGCAAAAAAAAAAATACAGTAGGCCAACACGCTTTGGAGCAGCAAGATGGAATATTCCCTGCTCCAAACTCTGAGATATGTAGAACCGGTACAGGATGCATCCTACTTTTAACCTTGTATAATGTACTATGCCTTTTCAAACTAAACATGCAAAGTTCAAAGCAAGGCCTTAAATTTTTATATAGCACAATAAGTAGGTTTTAATCTAATCGAAAATGCTCTAAATTGCACGTTCAGCGAACATAAGTAGGTCTCAGCTGAGCACATACTATGAAATACGAAAGCGTGTACGTAAACAGTAAACACCTCGTTACCTACTCATAACAAGCGAGCAAAATGTCTAGCGATTTCGCTGCATGTTCTAATGACTAGAACTAATCTATATTCGATCTATCTTCAGCAGTGGATTTGAGAAGGGCTATAATGGAAGGAAAATAGTTTGGATTCTTTCTCTTTCATCGAGTTTTTTTACTTTAATCGTAATGTGGATTACACATACTAACATTATGCATATATGAATAGATCAACGGCCGGCCGTAAATACGTTATAAAATAAGAAGGATACTAGTGGTAGACACCTGCAGATCTTTGATGACAAATACGTTAGCTGCAAATAAACCAATTTCAGTGACGTCATTTTACAAGCACCTGGCAAACTGGTTGAAAGGTAAAAAGAAAATTACCAGTGTCAAAAACAGGTTCTAAGGAGGTGGTCAATAAAGATTTATAATACGGCGAAGCTTTGATCCGTTCCAAAACTTTTCTTAAATATATTCCAATTACCTAATAATTTAAGTTCAAATTTTCTATGCGTAAAAACATCATGTATCGTTTGTAACACAAATGAATTAAAAATTGTAAAGAATGGCCGCAGTTTTCAATAATGGAATCAAGGTAAGGAGCTTAGCCGCTACTTTCTATGGGAAGCGCACTTCAACTGGAATAATTGAGCTACATTTTATTTTCTATGTACAATTACGTATAAGCAGAACCTGAATAATTGCGAAGTCAATGCCCTGCTTCTCATTTACTTACAACACGACTGTATTCCGATACTGTCTTGCGGCCTGTCGCTATTTGTAATACACATATGTAAATTAGTTTAAGGATTTCTTAAGAAAAACATGAACAGTCCTTCTGGACCTCAACCAGGCCGGAAAAGCTGCGTGTCAGGTTATTGATAAACGCTTTTTTCTGTATGAAACTACTTTTTACACAAATTTATCCATCAGCAGAAATAAGTTATTTATTTCTATCATTAGTGGCAATGCACCCACTGTTGTGTTCTGGTTTCAAGAGCAAGAGACGCAGTAATTAGGTGTTTTATATTAACGCTTTTGTTTTAGTTCTTTAGTGTTCGCATTTGTGGGCCTTACGTTTAAAAATAGTTGCAAATGACCACTGGCTGTAATAGCCCCTTTGCGATTTAGTGAACTTTTAGTTCGATTGTCAGTAATATAAAAAAATAAGAATATGCGTTTGTTAAAAGTAAAATATTTTGGATTTTAAATAAGTATATACGCTTGTTAAATATACTTAACAAACTAGGTTATTTATAAAGATTATTGCGTTAAAATTCGTATCGCTTATCAATATAGGTAGTTTATTTTAATGAAGTGAAGAATACAACATTTGGAATTACAATTAAACAGACTAACGAGAAATTGGAAATTAAATGAATGCAATAAGAATATTACTTCCATGCAAGTGAAGTAGGACAGCGTTTTAAATTTGCAGCTATAAATGAACTAATCTTTGAATTTATACATGCTACTTATAATTGGGTAAGAATAATTATTAAAAATTGTAAACTTTCAGTTACAAAAATTTCTAGCAGACTTCACGAGGATCCGTATTGACGTAAATATCCACTTCTTTTATATTACATCGCGGCACTCATTTACTCGATGTATCTATAGGGAAGTTTTAAAATAGAACCCGATGCGTGCGAACGCCTCGGGTGAGCGACTTGAATCGGCCCACAGATAACATTTATATCAGCCTAAACGAAGCAAAAACTGGGAAGATTATTACGTTTCATATACATATTGAAGTCGAAGCACGTTTTTGCAAATTTATAACATTATCTACATAACCATGTTATTTTCACCGTGAATTTGTTAGGAAAACTACTTCCAGTCGGAAAGTATCGTCAGTACACACCATATAGGCCTACATACTACATCGTAGGCTAGTTGCGCGGGTGTGGCCAGCTGATCGCCGACCGCTTCACGCACACAATGTTGCAGCTGTTTACTAAGAAAAATTAAGCTATTGATTTTATCCAACCGGAGAGACTTTCACGTATACGACAGATGTAGTAAGGCTCGGTTATCACCTGCTGAGCAACTATGCTTATATTTGTTTTGATTGTAATAAGCTACCAACATAATGATACTGACCTTAATTCCAGAGCGTCCCTGTTGCTTGAGGAGCACGTTCTCCGGCTTCATGTCACAGTGAATGATGCGATTCTTGTTGAGCGCGTGCAGGCATTGAAGCAAGCTGTGCGAAAACTTTCGAACAAGTTGCAGCGAAAATCCTTGAAACTTGTTCTTCTTAATCAACTCGTACAGATTTATCGAGAGCAATTCAAACGTAATACACGTGTGATTTCTGAATGTGAATGAGTCGAACATGTGAATAACATTCATCGTATTATCCTTGTCTTGTTCCCTCAGGTGCTCGAGTATACGAATCTCCTCCTGAGCCTGCCGGTGGAACCTCTTCTCATTTCTTACCATTTTCAATGCAACATTTTCCCGCTTCTTATGATCGTACGCTTTAACTACTTGACCGAAGCTACCTTTGCCTATAACTTTGAGCACCTCGTACCGATACGCTATGTGATCGTGCGGTATGTGGATATATGAACCCTGCTCGTTGTCGTATTCGCAATTGTTCGGAAAGCCGACGAGGCCGGGCCGTTTCTTTGCGTTCGCGCCTATGAAATACACTTGTGGGTAATCGAATATCTCGCGGTGTTCGTAAGGCGTGAGCTTGTTCATGTAGAGCTTCATGACTTGCTCGGGGCTGGCAGCGGCGGCCGGCGGGGCGGGCGGCGCGGCCGCGGGCGGGCCGGGCTCCAGCGGCGGCAGGGCGCCGTCCCGGAGCAGAGCGCGCCCAAACGCGTGCGCGCTCCCCAGAGGCATGTCGCCGGTCATGGCCGAGCGGCCGCCGCCACCTCCGCGCACCTCGCTCTCCGTGGCCGTACCGACCCACGCTCGCTCGCACACACCACTGCACCTCACTGCACTTGCACTAGACGGCGCCACCCTGGGGCATTACACGACATTTCACAGGGACCGAGAGGAGCGACAGCCACGCTTCCACTTATGTTGGCACATTCCGTCTCGGATGCGACACGATAGAACGCCCGACGTAGATAATACCGTGCGACGCGAACGTGAAACGCAAACAAAGACCCCCTTCCTAGCGGGTCGACCCGACGACAGAACCAGAGACAAAATAGAAACTGGTCGCCAAAGTCATTGAACCGTTTGAACGCGCAGAACGTGTGAGTGCGAGTAGGACAAAATATAAAATCTAAGTTTTTCTGTCTGCTCGTAGATGGCGCTTCATGCTTATACTACTGCCACAGTTATTATGAATGACCTTTTATTTTTAATCTATAGTTATAAGTATATAAGCTCTAAATTCATTAGACAAACCTTCTAAAAATTATAAAGATAAATTTTTATAGATTCATTCTTTTAGATTTATGTATTTTATTGTTATTCTATTAAATTTTATATGCGTAAAACATATACAGGGTGGGGCAGCATAACTTCCTTTTTTTAAAACCTAATAAAACACATTGTATGAATCGGAAAAATTTTATTTGGTTTTTACAATGTAAGTACATACTTAAAGTTTTGTTTTATTTAGTTTTGAAGATCAAATCAGGTAGATGACGTCCCTTATTCTCTATAAATTGAGTATACCGATTTCTGGTGTTTGTCATAACTCTTTGAAGCAGAGCAGGCGTTATGTTGGCAATTTCTTCCTGGATGTTGTTCTTTAAATCTTGTAGGGTCCTTGGACGGTTCACATAAACACGGGATTTCAAAAAACCCCATAGAAAAAAGTCACAAGGGGACAAATCGGGAGATCGGGCCGGCCACTGCAAATCGCCCCTGATTGAGATAAGGCGTTCTGGGAAGTGTTCTCTCAAAACAGCCATCGATGCTCTTGCAGTGTGTGCCGTTGCACCGTCTTGTTGGAACCAAATGTCTCCCAAGTCCAACGCATCCAGCCGGGGTAAAAAGAATTCCTGTAACATGTTTACATACCGGCCCGAATTCACTGTTACTGTGACTTCATTTTCCTCAAAGAACCAGGGACCAATAATTGCAGCTGAGGAAATTGCACACCACACTGTGACCTTAGGTGAATGCAAAGGCCTTTCATGCAATTCTCGAGGATTGGTGTCAGCCCAGAAGCGCATGTTTTGTTTGTTCACGGATCCACACAAGTGAAAATGTGCTTCATCACTAAAAAAAACAATAGCGTCCTCAGGAACGACATCCAGAAGAATCTCACATGCGTTCCTGCGAGAATCGTAGTCACGTTTTGACAGTTCCTGTACAGTCGCCATCTTGTATGGATGGAAATGTAAGTCTTCATGGAGAATTCTCCGCACAGAACGACTGGAAAGTCCAAGGGCAGATGCATGTTTGCGCGCAGAACGCCGTGGTGATCGCAACATTGAAGCTCTGACTGCCTCAATGTTCTCAGGTGATCTAATGGGCCGAGGGACTCCAGTTCTTCGTTTTGTCACACTTGCAGTTTGTCTAAACGTAGTGACCCACATAACAATTGATTTTCGGTCTGGAACAGGGGCCAACGGGGCTAAATTAAAGCGATTTCGAAAGGCGCGCTGAGTTGCAATCACAGAACATCCGCGCGAAAAGTAAGCCTCAACAGCAAACGCACGCTCCTCACTGTTCCAACGCATTATGGCGACTGAGCTGTCTCGACTAAACTTTATAGCCCCCCCTCTCGAACGAGACCACTAGCGCTCCACTACGATGTCACCTGACCGAATGGCGCGCATTACAAATAAGGAAGTTATGCTGCCCCACCCTGTATTTTGTATGAAATGGTGATTATGCCACAGACATTATATTATTATTTATTAAATTATTATTCTTTACAAATACTGACGTTTGTTATTTTTAATAGATAAAAATAAATAAGCAAATTCCCATATCAATTTTCTATTAATTGCATAAACCCTTGTATATTGTCTTGCACTCCTAAAACACATTATAATTACTATATTTTATGTGCTTCGTTGAACTAGAAATTAACTGATGCATTCAACAAAGCTGAGCATTGCTCGGGACACACCTTTACCTCATATATTCCTCAAAACCTGAAAAGAAAAGTATATAACCAGTTTGTGTAAACGGTGATGATATTGGATCTAAGAAAAATAAAAGCTCGAATGAAAAAGCTTGAAAAAAGAAAGAAGCTTCGTTTGAAGCGCAGTGGATATAAATGAATGTCTTGTGTGGAAGTAAAATCCTTTTTATAGATTTCTGTATTTTATTTGTGGGGGTTTGTATCAAGCTTGTACACTTTTACTGGAGTTAACATTAATATTTTAAGTATATTATACTGCGACTTATATAATGAAATGTTAATGTTGCAAAATATCACATTGTTCTTTCACTGCTGGTCATATGAGAAGCTTAAGGTCAGCGAGCTATGACGAATGCTATGCTTTGTGTTTTCTGCATTATAAAATTAATAATGAAAATATCCGCAGTAAAAACATAGTACCTAATCGATATAGTAAGTTGAACTGGTAATGGGACGACTATATATAGCTCGAAGAACCTACAATCGAATTAGATGGTGCAGGTGACTCAGGGCTATTTTTGTGGTATTCCTTGGGAAAGACCTATGTTCAGCAGTAAACTTGTGATGTGTAATGATGATGATAATGATGATATACTTTTTTGACTTATATCTCAAAATAATCTGTGCGATTTGTACATTCAGTAGGATCAAGTAACTGGATTTTTTATTTATACATTTACAAATATGTCATTGTTTAAACTCTAAATTATGACGAATGCACAAAATTTTAAGATAAGAATTGATACAATAACTTTTTTTTGTGTTTCGGCATTTATTCTGTCAAATTATAAACATTATTAATTTCTACAATAATTGAATTAAAATATTCAACATGCGTGACACGCAACACCTAAATGAAAGTGAAGCATCTGAATGATTTCTTATAGTTCGAATTAAATAAATTTATAAGAAAAATTGTTTTTCTTGTTATATTTTAAAACGAATAAAAATTTTCTGATTTAGGTCTTTCATAATAGTTGTCTATGGTTACACCTACAGTACAAGCGACATCTATCGGGTATTCGTTTCATCAAAGATTACGAGCATCATCCATCCAATCTAGACGTCTTTTTTCACTCCGCTGTTTTCTTGTCAATTTATTAGAATCGTAACCAGTAATTATGTGGTAATTACATCTTTTGTGTGAAAATTTGCACGTAGACTATTGTGCCCGAAGGCAATAAAAGTAATGTGGTGAAAAATAAGAAACAGAAAATAGTCAAATGTAAGTACTTAAATTCTTTTCTATACCGACAATTGCTTGCTGTGATTTCTTTTTATCGTTTAATTATCTGAATGCTCTTTACTTCTGTATACCATAACGTTACAATAAGGAACAATTTCAAGCATATTTTTAAACAAAGTGTTTGTTACTGATCACATAATAATTGAAATATCAAAGTATAGCATACGGAGAATATTCTATTGTTTCTACTTAGCCTTATATATCAATGAATACGTGATAGCATCCATCCATTACAACAGTGACGATGTCGCTATGAGTACGCGAACCTTTCAAGGTAATGTTAGGGCACTGATATGGTATACTTACCGATTTATTTGTGTAACTACTTCCTTATACATACCATATAAAAACACAACTCATATGATAATGTTATGTTTGGATTGCTGCCAGTGCATCAACACTTACCTACTGAATCTATTCTATTGTAAAATGAAAAATAAACCATTTTTTCGTTGTTTATTATTTTACTCCTGAGTCATACAATGCAGGAGGTACTTGATCAATGAATAATGTTAATGTGAGTCATGTTATCTTAAGGTTATAGATGTAAACAGATCATTTTAACTAAATTGATATACAATTCTCATATAATCATCATTTAAACAATAACACTTATTTTCGCCCTGCAGGGCAAATATTTTAAGACTTTTTGGTACATAAAGTTTTTAGTTTATTCAGTATTTTCTTAGTTTTTATTTTGAACATTATTCTATCATTATATCATATGATATAACATACAGCTGTCACTCAGAGGGGTAGGCGAGCTATAGACTTCCATTTGGCATGATCCTGAGACCTCTTTCAATTTCTCCACTTCCATATTATACCTGTGCATACATGCTCATCGGTTAAGGGTACTCTTATTTTGATCTATCTTCAATGTTGATCATTCTGTTGATCATTGTCATGTCTGTCCTCACTCTGATCGATGAATTTTCATCTATGGCATCTTTTGCGTGCTGATAATGAATTATTTAAGTTGTGACTGAAAATTACACAAACCAATTTATAATATATTAATAACAGAATTATTTTATTTCTTAAAATTCCCTGCTGATTGTGTATACTTACCTTTTGCTTTTATATGCATAATAAGAATTACATAGTAATTTGATTGATTTATTATTACTAAAATAAAATAAGATCTTCCGTTTTCTTCAATAGTTAATATAAATAATTATATAATTATAATATTTAATATTTATATGAAACTGCTGTTTATACACACCCTTTTGATATAAATATGAGTTATCATCAAAAATCATCATTTGAGAGTACAGTTTAATTAATAACATTTATTTGCCGTTGTAAAGTTAATAACATATTATGATTACAAATTCTTATTATGTAAAAACAGTAGTAACAAAATTATATTGAAATCATCTACATAAGGAATAAGGAACTTAATCTCTTGTGGCTGCTGCTTAAAAGAATCATCACCCTATTTTGTCCTACGTGTGCTGTAAGGGCAACTATGGAATAATGCAAAACTATATTTTTTCTCTTTAGAATAATAAGGGTGACAAACAAAACCATACAGTCCACATGATGGTAAGTGGATAATGTACCCCATAGACATCTACATCTATCCCTGATTAAGAAACAAAATGCAGATGTGTGATTACCCCTAAGATGCCTTACTTCCAGTAAAAAGGGTCTCCGGTTCACACCACTAACCATACAAAACATAGCAGCATGAAGCTGCTATTTCATCTTGATATTCTTTGAGAGTCTGGTCCTTCCTTGGTCAAGCCAAGCTATTTGTGCTATAACCATAATATTGCTGCAGCAATGGCTCTACCACATATAATTGCTTCAAAATTTCTATTGCTTTTTATAGACGGTGGTAGATAACCATCTAACAGTTTTTACCAATTATGGTTACCTTCATCATAATATGGAATAGATTGAAGTGAAAAATTCATTATCATTTTAATGTTTTACCAAGAAACTGGCTGCAACACAGGTTTTTAAAGATTGTTTTCTAATATTTAGGATGTGGTTAATACTCCATTTCTTTTTTCTGTTATTACTTATTTGGGGTTCCGTGCCCGAAGGGTAACCAATGGGACCCTATTACTAAGCCTCCGCTGTGTGTCCATCCATCTATCTGTCTGTCTTCCCGTCCGTCTGTCTGTCAGCAGGCTGTATCTCATAATCCGTAATAGGTAGATATTTGAAATTTTTGCAGAATGTGTTTCTGTTGCCGCTATAACAACAAATAATAAAATAAATTTAATAAAACACCTACTAGAAACGTGTTTTACAATGGTACGGAACTCTTCATGCGCAAATCCGACTCGCACTTTGCCGGTTTTTTATATTTTGTGCTGTATGTTTAATAACTGAAATAAATGTGTTTTCGGCCTTTATATTTATATTTTTTTACTTCAAACATTTGAATTTGTGAAATAGTAGTAATTAGCTTTGGAATAAATTTCTCTTTATATAATGAAACTGTTTCTGTTATTGCCTTTAAGTAAACTGTGTCAAATCTTTCATTACTTTTTTCTTCGAGTGGCAAAATTTCTTAAATATTGCTGTTTACGTTTGAGTTGAAATGTCTTATATTTATAATATACTAGCGAGCCACCCCTGATTTCTGTATCTCGACAATAACACCACCTACCGGGTCCAATTGTGAATATAAATCATTCTCGAATCAACATTATCACATGCACACAAAATTTCATCAAAATAGGTACAGTCATTATGGAGGCATTCAGTCACATACACAAGTACAGAAGAATTACATATATAAAGATTAGGTTTCTATGCAATATGGAATATAATATGTAGTGTTTAGAATATTATGTTAATTATTTATTGCATAATTTTTTGTAGGTATGCTATTTTAAAGTATAGAGTAAATGCAGGTTCAGTGATTCCTACTACCAACCAACGGTGCATCTACGGCTGTCTTCCAGTTTTATGCTTTTGTATGCATACATATTAGTGTTGAACTAAAAGTATTCCATCACAGTCCTCCACAGTAACTGTGCATCTATGACCTCTTTGTTTAAAGTTGGATACATGTGTCCATGGACTGCAATGGTCACTTGCCATTATGTGGATTATGAGTTTGTTTTCTTTTGTTGGTTATTTTTTAAAAGCTCGTAAGCTCTGAGTACTTTTGTTGCATACTCTGTGTTGTACTTTCTCTTACCATAAATGATCACATATTCCAATATTTGTTTTTGCTTAAACTATTTTCACCAGCCTATGAACAGTCCACTGCTGGACATATTCTCGCCTACAGTACTCATTCCTGAATTAGTTATAATCTTGCTTGGCAAGTCGATTAGCAAACAGAGTACCAGACATTTTACGCTTTTGACTCTTGTCGACGTTTTTGACTTGGATAATTTTAAATATGGCGTATGCACAAAATAGTTATTTCACCATCTTTTGAAGGTTGAAATATTTCTGGCCAAATCCCTTATCCGCTTTTTATATAAAACTCGGACCGAAATCTCTTACAATCATTGAAGTATTGATTCATCTTACAAACCGGGTCATTCAGGATGATCATTCAAATGGATCATTTCGAGTTTCAGTACTCGGTGATATGTAAGACACGCTCTTTAATTTCGGTCTTCGGATATTACTATACTGTTTGTGGTAGGTCCTGTCAACTGTTTGATCCGGAATGTTCAAAAAATGTAATTGCAATCAATACAATGCACGATTCACACATGTTTGTAAGATATACTACCAACCACACTACTAACAACATTTGTAGTAATATGATGTTTCTCTCACTATTAAAAATTTAGATAGAAAAGTTGGAATTTAATGTTGTGGCAGAAATCACCTTGGAGAATATAATCATATGCTAAATATACTGCTATTATTTGTACTAACTATAACTTGTATATAAGTTATGGCATGGCTCATTGGTTGCTTTATATTTTATTATATTTAGTGATCAGAGAGCTAACAGTCCAACTAATGGTAAGTGACTTACAGTCCATGGTCACCTTTTTTTTTTGGGAAAATTGTCATGAAAACCTACCTATGTAGAGACAACAGGAAGGCTATGTCAGATTTCTAGGGCTAGGCTTAATACCCAACAGTGGTATTATCAGCATAGACTAGGTTTCTGGGATCTCCATCTCTCCGTTTTTTTATTTTGCTAGATGGACTTTCCGGAGCAGGTTTTACTATTCCCAGCACCCTGTGCTTTCACTATGTCGCGAGACCACTTCTGAGCCAAAGTCTTCCTCGGTTGTTAGTAGCGCCTCGAACACCCGAAACTCTAGAGGCTTTCTTTCTGGTAGTACCATTATCTGGCGACCTTCACGACTTGCCGACGACGTCTTCAAATAGGATCGATCCTCTCCTGATCACGCTTAGCAGCTCCCTTCTGGACCATGGACAGATGGACTGTACGGATTTACAGGAGGCGTCTACGGCCCTCTACTTCCTCTTAGCGTCACCAATACGATTGCTGGTAAGGGGAGTAATCCACTCCGTCGCTTCATCTGGGTTTCGAAGTGGGGTAGGATTGCTTCAACCCGTTTGCGTGCTTAATGCTCCTCGTAGACAAGAGTACGCTGTGTTGCAAATGTTTTAGTGGTTCCTGCCGTTTAACTGTCTCAAGCGTTTTTGTCTAACTTGCTTATCCGACTTCTGCTCGGTCTTACTGTCTCGTATTAGAATCAAGCCAAGACTATTGCCGGCGAAAAGAATATCGTCCGGTATTCCCGCACGATCCGTTTCTGTTCTACACTGGAGACTGTAGGTTTTAGTTGTAGTACATCTACAGTGCCAGTCATGCTTTTTTGGCCATATAGACGACTCGCACAAGGCTGCGGGTTCGGACCTTATTACTCCACATAGACGTGTCGCTCTTTCTTCCACGGTCCCTCGGTCCTCATGTACCACCCCACTTTAACTTTAGATTCACAAATGAAGACGCACGAGTCGGGCCCCGAAGTAATTTATGCAACCATTGAGCTTCGGTCTTGTACGCCGTTATTTTTAATCTCAATTTGTGGATTTTGGCGACGATTACTTCCATCCTCAGCTCGGAGAGCTGCTTAGTCTTTACGAAGGTGACCCCGCTGGCGACACTACCAATATGTCGTCAGCATAGAATACGATATCTATACCAGTAGGAGCCCGTAGCCACCTGCCGTAAAGTGATAGAAAGTACACTTATTTATATATTATGTATGTATACTTGCGATTGTTGTCACTTAGTGATAGGAATTGGCATAAGTTGTCTCACTTATGTTATTATAGTATTAGTTAAATAAGTTTCACCTATTTTATTAATTTATGTGTGTCAATCCAAATCACAAAATAAATACAATTATCACAGATTGAAAGAATCATCATTAACATCATCATCATCATCATCAGTACAGCCCTTTACAAGTCTACTCACATTTACCAGTTTTGGTCTATTGTATAGAAGCATGGAACCTATCTTCATAGTGTTAACAGTAAAACAATGGCCGTCATCTGAATTAAACATTAATCTCGAAGCTTTTGTTGTGGGTAAAAATCTTTTGTATTTCTTTAGATCAACATTGAAATTGTTACCAGTACGACTGTATATATTTTATAATATCTTTTATGCCTTTATGCTTACAATTATTATTAATGCAATGGATTTTTTTCCCAGATATTATTTTTTATAATACGTACGCGAAACTAATAGAATCGCCCCGGTTTTTGTCCATCACTAAGGTTTTTGCTTTACTGTATTTATTTTTTCTTATTATAAGTTATATACCTAATACAATGAAATACTGATTGTGCAGGAACAACATGTACTTGTTTAGGTTTATTATGTAAAACCTTTATTAATGATATAGTATTGCATTACATTGGATAAAGGTACTTTTTTAAATTAAGAACTGAGTTGAGTTTCCGGATTTTGTACGTTATTCGGGGATATTATCGTAAATCTTAAAAATTTCATACAGTATGCAAAGAAATCTAAGCAATTAATTTATTATAAAAAGTTACGCAAATTGTACAAAAATTCGTAAATGGTTGATAGATGTATTGCTTACAATCGCGAAACTGTATTGCAAATCCATGAACAACATTTCTACCATTTCATGTTGAAGTTTTGTTTAAAATAGATTGATTCCTGATTAAACCGGATACAGGATTTATCGATGGCGAACTAAATTATTAACAGTACCAAGTTTACGTGCGCCAAAAACAAGTTCCGTTGTTATCGCGACTAACACAATAATTATCTATATAGAATTTTGTAACATGATTAAATTGAATTACTGGGTCGCAGCTGCGTCTAGTTATAACATAAAAATACTGATCCCGGAACTCGAGAGTTAGTGAGAAAAGTGTAATTAGTGTCGACATACAAACAACCTCTCACTTAGATGAATGTAAAAGCAGTTATGGAACAGGAATCCATAGCAGTATTAAATTTATTTACTGTAGTATTAAGTTTATTTGATTACTGATAGATATCCACTAGATAGTTTGTAGTGGATTTATATATTTAGATATCGATATTTGCTTCTACGACCTCAGATAATAAAAAAGAGGAGTAATGTTTTTCATATCGATATTTATAAGGCGGCTTCACTAAGTTTTAAGATTTATAGTATCTTAACGTTTTACAATCAAACCTTCGTTAGCAGATGTACTAACTCATAATTTAATATTATAATCCACTTGTGATAATTATTCTTAAAATAAGTTATACTAGTTTAGTCAATAATTGTCCACCGAAATTTTTATCCATATTTAGTAGCTAACTACCTTAATTAGCCTTTCAGTTAACAGCCTAGCCTTTATAAACGTAATTTAACCGTCTCGTTTAATGAAATTAATAAGGTGACCATGCCGTATAATTTCGCTGGTCTGTGTTTAATTATGTGCTATGTGCTATATTATATAAATGTAAGCGGCTTTAGGGTGGCCCAAGGGCCATCCCAGCCACACCATAACCTACTGTCACTGATATTACAACAAGATAGGTGAAATATTAGACGCACCGGCTGAATATCATTCAGGCCGAAGTTGAACGGCGCCGTTTAATAAAAAGGCTAGGTTGTTAACTGAAAGGCTAATTAAGCTAGTTGCCTGCGACATATATGCGGCGACAAAGCTATGTTTTACAATTTGGTTAGCTTTTTTTTTTAAATATTTGTCACTATTAAAAAATATCTACAATGTAGATGTCACTGTCAAAGTTTTTTATTAACTTTTACAAAACACTCTTTTTTTATTTCCAAACGTATTTCTTTTATACAGTAAAATTTGACTGAATTTCCATATTATGTCACCACAAATAATATAATAAACACAATAATAAAGTCGTGGAATTAGGTGTCGTGAATTTACTTTATTATAAACATCCAAATTTCAAAGGAAATATTATACAATCGACGGTCTGTCGAAAGTTGATACTTTGATGTTTTTGAGCATTGGAAATGAAGTAAAATTGAGCTATTTCATGTTAGGGTAACGTCATACTAACGTATGACTAATTTTAATAATATTTATTATTCAATTCAGTAACCATCGAATACGTAAACTTAATTATTCGCCTAAGCGGGATCATCTGTATACATAAAAATCAATTGCTCTCCGTTAGTCTCGCTGAAAGTCGAAATTGGCTCGACCGATTCTGATGAAATTTTCCTGAATGGTTTAAAATTGGACCTGATAGGTGGCGCTGTCGTCGAGATGCAGAAATCACCCGAGCGAAGCCGAGGCGGATCGCTAGTACTATATAAAAATTACTCGCAATATATTTAAAATTAGTTAACTAATGTTTCACTGTGCAAAATGTCTTCGTTTTGTTCGTTGCGTATTATAATTTTAATCTACAAATATTTGTTGTATAATATTAATTTACGTCATCATCATCGTTACTGCGCATCAAAAGTCCAGTGCTGAAAGCGAGGTCTCCACCATGAATTGCCTCATAAATGGGTTATTTTCCATAGCTGCCTTGCCAAACGCTTTCCACTAGGGCCTCACTAGTGATCGCCATTCAGGACACTATAACTATAACAGGGAAATTTGTAATGCAAGCCGAACGCTCCGCTTTGCCGAACGTTCTGCACTGAAGCCTTACCCTTAAATTTGTTAAATGGCTTTCCATTTTTTAGCTCTATAACAAATAAAATCACGGTTGAAAAGCGTTTTTTTTGATCGTGTTTAAAAAGTTTTAAAATAGAAATGTTTGAACTAAAGTTCGTATTGGTTAATCCTTTCGATATCGCTTTTATCATCATTTTTATTGAAGCGTCAGGAATCTAATGGTTAAAGGCTACGTAATGCAAAATTCGTAGGTTCGAATTCGCGTGATAGTCGTTGTATTCAAAATAAACCTCAGTAATAAACATTTCTTCCTGATAAAAAAATATTCGCTGTATAGCTTTACCGAGAGTGTGGCAAAGTCTTTATGTATCGCACAAATGTCTCTTGTTCTTCCAAAAGGTAAAAGTGTCTGTCTGACTTTGTGAAATTTTTGTATGGATTCTCAGGAACTGTAATTAAATCTATATACGTCGAAACCAAATAATACAGACTAACTTGACAAAAATATAGATTCAGTGACGAGCTTAAAAAATTTTATAGTACTTGCGTAGTTTAAAATCAGCTACTATTTAATACCACCTAATTTTCAGGTAGTTGAAAGAGAAAGTAAAATATGGGAATATCGTCTTCTGTAAATTAATATTTAAAGACAAAGAACCCAACGGCAGTCATTTATTATTAACACTTAATAAGACACAATATTTCATGTTATAAATTATATACATTTGGAATGTACTCAAGACAGCTCCAACACTCAGTGGCTAAGCGTTCTACTTTGGGAGGCAGCAGGTTCGAATCCCCCTCGTAAAAATTATGTATGGCTTACAAATTCCTTTACCGGATCCGAATATTTCTTTAAATGCAAATTTGTCTATGTAAAACACTTTAACCATACAGAAAACAATCCTTATGTGGGTTTTAAAAATATATTTTATATTATAATATCAAACATTATTTTAAATATGTTTTGACAGTTCATGTCCGTGATATTTATTTTATGCTAACGAAAATTTTGTACATTGCCCAACGTTACTCAAGAGATATTGGAGATATCATTTTTGTCAAACTAGCCTATAAGTTACGGATGGACAGGAAAACTGACATAAGTACATACATAACATCAATAAATTTACCCAAGTTTTGAGTCGGTTATAACAGTTTAGAACATGCTATACAGAGAAGTTTCGTTAATGTTGGTAAGTTATAATAATAAAGGCACGGTCAATGTTTGTTTTCCAAGCGTATAAACACCGCCGACCATCCCGCGGTGTGAGTGCTCCATGCCGGATGTGCTGTTCTCACAGCGCTCGGTTCGCAAAGCACTGCTCTCCCTGGACATCCAGAAGTCGAGTGGGCCTGACGGAATCCCCCCAATTGTGCTGAGGACGTGTGCTCCGGAGTTGGCACCGGTCCTAACGCGTCTTTTCCGGTACTCCTACTCCCAAGGCGTAGTCCCGAATTCATGGAAGACAGCTTTTGTCCACCCGATCCCTAAAAAAGGCGACCGCTCAGACCCGTCCAACTATAGGCCTATCGCGATCACCTCCTTGTTCTCCAAAATAATGGAATCCATTATTAACTGCCAGCTCATCCGGTACCTTGAGGATCACCAGCTGATTAGTGACCGCCAATACGGTTTTCGTCGGGGTCGATCAGCTGGTGATCTTCTGGTCTACCTGACCCATAGATGGGCGGAGGCAGTAGAGTCCAAGGGGGAGGCGTTGGCCGTTAGTCTGGACATTGCGAAGGCCTTCGATCGGGTTTGGCACAAAGCGCTTCTTTCGAAGCTCCCTTCCTATGGGCTTCCCGAGAAATTGTGCAATTGGATCACCAGCTTCCTTGCAGATCGGAGCATCAAGGTCGTTGTAGACGGTGCATGCTCCGACTACAAGCCTATTAACGCTGGTGTTCCACAAGGCTGTGTGCTATCACCAACGCTGTTTCTTCTGCATATCAATGATATGTTGCTAACTGGTAACATTCATTGCTATGCGGATGACAGCACTGGTGATGCTCTATACACCGGCCGTGCCAATATTTCTCGGGAAAACGTCGCTGAGTACCGGAACAAACTTGTGTCTGAAGTCGAGTCTTTGCTGGACAAAGTCTCGGATTGGGGGCGACTAAATCTAGTCCAGTTTAATCCTCAGAAGACACAAGTTTGCGCGTTTACCGCTAAAAAGAACCCCTTTGTCGTATCTCCTCAGTTTCAAGGCACTCCCCTTCTTGCCTCAGCCAGTATCGGTATCCTCGGAGTCGACATATCGAGTGACGTGCAGTTTCGTGGTCACTTGGAAGGGAAGGCCAAATTGGCCTCTAAAAAGCTTGGCGTGCTCAGCAGAGCGGGACAGTATTTCATGCCGGCACACCGCCTGCTACTTTACAAGGCGCAAGTTCGGCCTCACATGGAATACTGTTCCCATCTCTGGGCAGGGGCTCCCCAGTGCCAGCTCCTTCCACTTGACCGCATCCAACGCAGAGCGGCTCGAATTGTCGACGACCGAGCCCTTTCCGATCGGCTCGATTCATTGGCACTGCGAAGAGATGTTGCATCCCTTTGCATTTTCTTTCGCATCTACCATGGGGAGTGCTCTGAGGAATTGTTCGGATTAATCCCAGCCGCCAAATTTCACGAACGCACATCGCGGCAGAACTCCCGATACCATCCACACCATCTGGATGATTGGCGGTCCACCACTGTGCGATTTAGAAGATGTTTTCTTCCTCGCACGACCTCCTTGTGGAATCGATTACCATCAGCGATTTTTCCGGACCGATACGACTTAGGGACCTTCAAGAAAAGAGCGTACTCCTTTTTAAAAGGCCGGCAACGCATCTGCGATTCCCCTGGTGTTGCAGTTGTTCATGGGCGGCGGTAGTCACTTACCATCAGGTGAGCCGCATGCTCGTTTGCCCCCTCTCCTATAAAAAAAAATATTTGAACAAGAAATCCCTAATCCCTACTTTATTAATTAAAGATTTCTTTATGAAAACGTAGCGAAGGAGTGGAACAATTTCAATTATAATATGGGTATCTTCAAGGCAAAAGTGAATAGGCTTTTGTTACGTCAAGAAAGTGAGAATTACAATCCAGTGTTTTACCCACTTACTATCAGATGGGTTTGACGTCAAGCACTGGCTGGCACAAGTAAAAAATAATAATTTGGTTTCCCTGGCTGGTTTATATTCTTCATTTTTCCAAATTTATTTATTACAACGTATCAAAAGTTCACTGTCGAACCTTCCCCATATATTGTTGCCACTTTTGGCACACGGATTGACATCCTCAGTTGTTTCTATTAATGAATTGTTATATTTATATATGTATAGTAAGATGTGCTTTATTTCCCTCTATCGCCTATTACTACACACATTCCCTAATTTTAAAAACTCTTAATTATGTAAGACTTAAATATTATAAAGTGTGATAAATATTAAAAGAAACGGAAGCCGTCGTTATATATTCAGTGTCGTCGTAACATTTGTACGAATCTCGGTGAAAGTCATCCTGCCAACATTAGAGTGGTACCTTCGCTCGAATAAGCATTATTCGTCAGAGCTATACAAAGTAAATTTATATTTTTTTAAAGAACTGATGTGTGACAAATTAGCTAACAGTTCTGATATTCAGTGGTTACTGCAAAACCACGCACAACAGACTTGGCTATCAGGGGGCTATGTGTTTACTACTTGTTTGCAAACACATGGACTCCTGATAACAAAGTTTGAACAAAAAGGCTACCGGTGCGTCTTCACTTTTTAAGCTCTTGGGACTACGATGGAATTCCTTACAGTATACAATTATCCTAGTTCTCCATACACTTCCAAGCGGAATATGGCAACAAAAATAAGCAGACACCACCATGTACTTTGGATGTTGAAAATATATGACTAATAATCATAATATTATAATGTCCCTACATGCTACAGCGCGTGACTCTGTCGCAATTGTTTTGTTCTTTTTGCGGAAATAAAAATAGACATGGTGTTGCAATTTATGATACGCACGTACTTTCTCTTAACAGCAGAATGCGACGGACGCGTTTAAATGTACATTTTTGTATTGTACTTTTTATTTTAAGAAAACCTTTTCTAAATTATTTCTGCATCTTATTTTCGATGAATGACCTTAAGCAGTCTTGTATCTATATATAATCATAAAACAATCGAGAAGGCACTGTAAGGCTGGCCACATACATAAGGAATTCCGTTTTGGAATTTCGATTCGGGATTCCGAACGTACGGTAGTTTTCCATTCAAAATTTTCTGAATGTGTGTGGTCGACCCGTTCGGAATTCTGAAACTGAATCCCGAAACGGAATTCCGTATGTACATACATACGGCCTAAAAGGACAAATAAGATTTCACAAGTCGTTTAATATTGATGGTACAGTAAAATTGCAAGCAACCTTGTCCAAAAATATTATAGACAAAAATCAGGGCTGCTACTATAACACTCCATATTTTATGGCTGTCTGGTAAGTTTTTATTAAAAGAAACGGCGACAGCGACTAGCGAAATATTAAGAGAACTTTACATGCGCTCGTTGTAAATTTCACAGTACGAGAACAACCCGGGGTCGATGCCCGATGGCACCAATGAAATTGTAATTACAATTTTAAGTGCCGATTTACCACGTGCTCGGCGGTGCAGTAAAATATCGCGAGGAAACCTCCACGCCTGAGTAATAAGAAAAAATATTTCGAAGATGTGAAGTTCGACAACACGCATTAGGGCAGCGCGTCGAACATTTCCTTGCTCTAAAACCCTCTCAGAAATGAGAGGAGGCCTGTGCCCAGCAGTGGGACGTGCATAGCATGTAACTTTAACTTTTATACATGCAATGCATAATATGCGAACGATGGTTGTTTCTTTAGTGGCCTTCATACAGAGAAACTATAGCAGCTGCTGCACTCTGATGTTTTTTAGTAATTGTAATCTATTAAGTTTCTTTAGCGGGACTTGGCATGAAAACGAATTTATTTTCAGATGCACAAATTTTTTAAGATGTTCTCCGTGGTTTCTAAAAGTGTTTGTTAGAAATGCTAAGATAAAAGTATTTTAGTTCAGAGGCTAAACGCTTGCTGTAAATTTCAGAGTGCACGTGAAACTCAATTTTTAGCAATGTTAGGTGTTGATTTACCTCGTGTGAAAAACATCGTGAGGAACCAGCATGTGTAAAGCATATAATCTTTTAAAGACATGCGAAGTCCATCAATTCGCAACGCTACGAACTAATTCGTCGTTGACGCCGCAAAGGGACGAACCTGAATTTTTCAAAAAATTACAGGAGAGCAAGAAAACCTTTAATTATGTTTACAACATTGGTAAATTCGTTGTTGTACTTTTAGGAATATTAATCTGTAATCTCTAACATACTCGTATCAATAGAGATAACATGTAAACTACACAATAAAAAGTTATGCGATGTTGAATACACTCATTTTGGAAAACCAGGAAACCATTCTCCTCCTCAGGGGTTAAATTTTTCAAAATCCTTTCTTAGTCGGTATCTACGTCGGGAAAGGAGTATATGATATGCCAAATTTCAAGTCCATCGGGCGTATTGTTTTAGAGATTTCGTGATAAGTGAGTGATTCAGTAGGTTTCCACTTATATATACAATATATAGATTATAATTTTGACTAATTATTTTGCAGACACGCTACTTGCGATGTAACTGTAATTGTTGGCTATCCAAAGGAAATTATAGAAGGCGAGGGCGTTGACTCACAGACAGACAAGCTATACAAATGTATGTTTGTGCGGGTCAACAGTCAATCGCACACGCCCACGTCGGCCAGAGTTCAGGCGAATGATTAATTGGCAAAAGATTATCACGCTGACCCAATGCATAACGGACTTATGTTGAATGCAATGAGAAATTAAAATTATATTTTAATATTTAAGGTCTTAAATAGTTATGGTTAAATAGGGGTCACGAAAGGAGTGAGGGTCTTTTTATAATAGTTTGCAAAAGAGCTCCCGTTGCTGTGTTAAAGTTTGGGGATTTTCCCGTCTAAAAAAAGAGATTTGAGCCATAGGTACAATACATATTACGAGGGTGGATTGAAAAGTACTCGGCCTAACACAGATCCATTCAATTCTAAAAATCAAATCTACCCACATTATTTAGTTCAGTTCAGACTAGTTCATTGTGTGAAGTTCGAAACGTGTGCGATAATTAGTTGTGATTTTATAAATTTATTAACAAAGTAATCGGACATAATTTCCGCGAATGGAGCAAATCGAGCAGCGTGCCGTCATTAAGTACCTCCATAAGAAGGGGCTATCATCAAAAGCCATCCATGATGACATGGTCAGTACATTAGGCGATTGTGCTCTGTCATATTCATCCGTCAAAAAATGGATAGCAGAATTTAAGCGTGGTAGAGAGAGTGTGAAAGATGAACCCCGCTCTGGAAGGCCTTCGACGTCAACTACTGACGAAAATATTAAAAAAGTACTTGATTTAATAATGGGAGACCGCAGATTAAAATTAGAGAGATAGCCGAGATTATAGGCATCTCTTATGAACGAACTCAAAACATCATTGTCAACGAGTTGGGTTTTCACAAGGTGTCTGCGAGGTGGGTTCCGCGACTGCTTTCAGTTGAACAAAAAACGACGCGATTGACTATTTCACGCGACTGTTTGGAGTTATTTGAAGCCGATGCAGATGATTTTTTGAATCGTTTTGTTACTATGGACGAAACATGGGTTCATTACTGTACACCGGAAACAAAACAACAATCAAAACAGTGGAGAAGACCTGGTTCACCACCCCCTAAAAAGGCTAAGTCGATTTTGTCGGCAAATAAGGTGATGGCTTCAGTATTCTGGGACTCGAAAGGTGTGATTATGATTGATTATCTTGAAAGGGGTCAGAATATAAACTCTGATTACTACTGCACCTTACTACGTCGTTTACGAGAGGAAATAAAAGAAAAACGTCGAGGAATGCCCAGAAGAAAAGTCCTGTTTCATCAAGATAACGCCCGTGTTCACACGTCAGTACAGTCAATGGCTGAAATTCACAACTGTGGCTTTGAACTGTTACCGCATCCGCCGTATTCACCTGATCTGGCACCATCAGACTTCTTTCTGTTCCCTAACCTAAAAAAGCACTTGGGAGGTCAAAGATTTTCGACAAACGAGGTCAAAGCAGCTGTAGACACATATTTTGACTCTAAGGAAGAATCATTTTTTTTCAACGGTCTAAATGCTTGGAAGGGGAGGTGGCAAAAGTGTATTGAACTTGATTGTGATTATGTAGAAAAATAAAAATATAACTGATTTAGTATTTGTTTATATTCTTGGTTAGGCCGAGTACTTTTCAATCCACCCTCGTATTATTTCACTTATCTTTTATTCAACAACGTGAAATATATATATTTCACGTTGTTGCGGAGTGATTGATATTGGCAAACGATTTTCCATCGAAGTTACGCAATTGCACTGCGTGTTCATAGGGGCTACTTTGATGTTTTTATGATTCTATAACTTATGATTAATTTCTCTATCTTAATATGTCAAACCTGCAATGATATTCGAAAATGAATTTTTATAAATAAATAAAATAATAGATAAATGGGCAAATTAATTTAATTGTTAACACAAAAAAAAATGTAACTATTTACTTCTAAGTTGAAAAAACAAACAATCTGAAAAATCAGTTGTGTTTGTAAAATAAGTGCATTTTGCAAGCGCGGTGAAGTATATGCGCCGATTGCAATTTTAATAATCGATAATGGCAAATCGCAATGATTTCCGCCGAAAGATATCACTTGTATGAACGTCACGTATTATTTTGTTTACGAATTTGTGTAGATATGGATTCCTAACTGCCCTTATTTTATCTTATCCGATTAATTAATCGATACTTTCTATTAAAAATTCATATTTCATTTGTCTCTTTTATTAAGTCAGTCAATACGTACATGACCATGAAAGTTTTAAATAAAACACTGATGGAAAGATATATATTTTATTTTTGTCTATGTTTCACTGAGAGAAACTCTTCTTTCTTCTTTAGTCTTTAGGGTAGTTACTCTTCCACAGCTTTTTGAACGCATACTTAACAAGAGTTCATGAAGGGAAACATAATACACTTCGTCAGTTTATCAATAATTTATTCTAAAAATAAATTATTTTTATTTTATTGGCTTTGCTTGCTACTATTACCGGTTGTTAAACTTTCATGGTACACGCGAGGAACATGCAAGTTTAAAACCGTTTAAGCTTCATTTCAATTGAAAGTATTTAGAGAGAGATATTTTTGAGTTATTTTTATTTAGTTAAGGGGTGTAGACATTCCAGACTTTTATAGGCTTTATATTTTGTAAACGGAGCTAATTTACTAAACGTAAGTTATCGAACCTTTTAACTAAAGACATTCCTCACATTGCATTGAAAATAAATATTTTACTAAGTCAACGCAGGAAACTGCGACATAGTAGTGCCATGGTCGATTCGACTAACTGCAAATTTACTTTTATATTGCGCCACTGTACAATTATTCTTATTGTATACCTCAGGGTATTAAATCGCTAGTTGATTTCCGAACATTCCTTGTACCCTTATTGTCATTGATTGTCTAGCGACATAACAACTACTACTTTATTTATTTATTTATTCATTTATTCTTTATTGCATTCCTTAATCTAAAAGAATACAAAGGGCGGACTTAATGCCTTGCGGCATTCTCTACCAGTCAACCCATGAAGTGGTGAGAATTTGAAGTAGGTGTAGCAATATAGAATAAAAACAAAATAGAAATTTATAATTAATTACGAGGGTGGATTGAAAAGTACTCGGCCTAACACAGATCCATTCAATTCTAAAAATCAAATCTACCCACATTATTTAGTTCAGTTCAGACTAGTTCATTGTGTGAAGTTCGAAACGTGTGCGATAATTATTTGTGATTTTATAAATTTATTAACAAAGTAATCGGACATAATTTCCGCGAATGGAGCAAATCGAGCAGCGTGCCGTCATTAAGTACCTCCATAAGAAGGGGCTATCATCAAAAGCCATCCATGATGACATGGTCAGTACATTAGGCGATTGTGCACTGTCATATTCATCCGTCAAAAAATGGATAGCAGAATTTAAGCGTGGTAGAGAGAGTGTGAAAGATGAACCCCGCTCTGGAAGGCCTTCGACGTCAACTACTGACGAAAATATTAAAAAAGTACTTGATTTAATAATGGGAGACCGCAGATTAAAAATTAGAGAGATAGCCGAGATTATAGGCATCTCTTATGAAAGAACTCAAAACATCATTGTCAACGAGCTGGGTTTCCACAAGGTGTCTGCGAGGTGGGTTCCGCGACTGCTTTCAGTTGAACAAAAAAGGACGCGATTGACTATTTCACGCGACTGTTTGGAGTTATTTGAAGCCGATGCAGATGATTTTTTGAATCGTTTTGTTAGTATGGACGAAATGAAACATTGGTTCATTACTGTACACCGGAAACAAAACAACAATCAAAACAGTGGAGAAGACCTGGTTCACCACCCCCTAAAAAGGCTAAGTCGATTTTGTCTGCAAATAAGGTGATGGCTTCAGTATTCTGGGACTCGAAAGGTGTGATTATGATTGATTATCTTGAAAGGGGTCAGAATATAAACTCTGATTACTATTGCACCTTACTACGTCTTTTACGAGAGGAAATAAAAGAAAAACGTCGAGGAATGCTCAGAAGAAAAGTCCTGTTTCATCAAGATAACGCCCGTGTTCACACGTCAGTACAGTCAATGGCTGAAATTCACAACTGTGGCTTTGAACTGTTACCGCATCCGCCGTATTCACCTGATCTGGCACCATCAGACTTCTTTCTGTTCCCTAACCTAAAAAAGCACTTGGGAGGTCAAAGATTTTCGACAAACGACGAGGTCAAAGCAGCTGTAGACGCATATTTTGACTCTAAGGAAGAATCATTTTTTTTCAACGGTCTAAATGCTTGGAAGGGGAGGTGGCAAAAGTGTATTGAACTTGATGGTGATTATGTAGAAAAATAAAAATATAACTGATTTAGTATTTGTTTATTTTCTTGGTTAGGCCGAGTACTTTTCAATCCACCCTCGTACGTTATATATACATTTTACTAATATATACAATAAATAAACTATAAAAATATATCCTATTTATACATGTATACAAATATATACGTACATACATAAGCATACATATATTCATACCAACATACATATACAAATAATACATATAAATAACTATAAATATTTACGTCTAAAATATAAATGACATGGATGATTCATCTAAGAAGCGTTGTCTTTAACAGATTATTACGCACCAACTTTTACTTCAACCGTAACAACAAGCCGGTTTCCGAAAGGGCTTTAGCACTATAGACCACATACATACCCTTCGGCAAATTGTACAGAAGTCCGAAGAGTACAATTTGCCACTATGTCTGGCGTATGTGGACTATGAGAAAGCCTTTGATTCCGTCGAAATTTGGGCGGTGCTGCAGTCCCTTCAGCGGTGCCAAGTTGACTGTCGGTATATCGAAGTGTTGAAGTGCTTGTACAGTAGGGCTACGATGGCTATCCGAGTACAGAACCAGAGTACGAAACCTATCCAATTGCAGAGAGGTGTAAGACAGGGTGACGTCATATCCCCGAAACTTTTCACCGCTGCATTGGAAGACGTTTTCAAGCTTCTGGACTGGAAAGGATACGGTATCAACATCAATGGCGAGTACATCACTCACCTTCGATTTGCCGACGATATAGTCCTTATGGCAGAATCGCTGGAGGACCTAAGCACTATGCTCAATGACCTCGATAGTGTTTCCCAACGGATAGGTCTTAAGATGAACATGGACAAAACAAAGATCATGTTCAATGTCCATGTCACACCTATGCCGGTAGTTGTTGGGAACACTAAGCTCGAAGTTGTTGACGAGTATGTTTACCTGGGACAAATAGTCCGACTAGGTAAGTCCAACTTCGACCGAGAGGTCAATCGACGGATTCAACTCGGCTGGGCAGCGTTCGGGAAGCTACGACACATCTTCTCGTCAGACATACCTCAAAACCTGAAAACGAAATTGTACAACCAGTGCGTGTTGCCAGTGATGACTTATGGAACTGAGACGTGGTCCTTCACTGCTGGCCGTATGAGGAAGTTCAAGGTCGCTCAGCGAGCTATGGAGAGGGCTATGCTCGGAGTTTCTCTGCGTGATAAACTTAGGAATGAGGATATCCGCAGCAGAACCAGAGTAACCGACATAGCCCAACGGATTAGTAAGCTGAAGTGGCAATGGGCCGGCCATATAGCTCGAAGAACCGACAACCGATGGGGAAGAAAGGTTCTCGAGTGGCAGCCTCGTACCGGTAGGCGAAGTGTAGGGCGTCCCCCCACGAGATGGAGTGACGACCTGGTAAGACATGCAGGAAGTCGATGGATGCAGGTGGCTCAGGACCGTGCTTTGTGGCATTCTTTGGGGGAGGCCTATGTTCAGCAGTGGACTTGTGAAGGGCTGTAATGATGATAATGAATGATGATGAACTTTTACTTAATTTAGTAATTTTCAATCGAAAACTGGTTCAAAATTGCTAATGATAGAATTGTAAATCTAGTCTATGTAAAGTCACTTTGTATTGATCGAAAAATGGCAATATTTTCATACCAATTTTTTTTTACTGGATTCGCAGAATAACCAAGGTAAATACAAGCGCTTTCTATTGTACTTGATTTTGACTTGATCATACTCGCTTTATACGTTTTAATATATGCTTATTAATAACTTATGTGTTTCTTAATTTTCTTCTTCATTGGCACCCGCGAACATTTTAAGTAATGGACATGAGCCTCTCACATAAGGGGGAGGATTTGTTACTTTATGCCGGAATGACAATCACAGTACCTCTGATATAAATAAAATTGAGAATACTGTATGGTATAGCATTTTAAAGGGAACATGATTAACCAATACGTGTCACAATAACATAACATAAACTCTCGTCTGTAACGCCTAATTCTAGTAACTCTGTCATAGCAATGAGGATTTCCCGTAAACGCCAAACATGTGGGGTTGATTAGCCATCGCAGTACCAAAGCCACGTTGCATTTGGCGATGCTCCAACGTTGTGCTCCAACTCCTCTCGATAAGATATAGCTTTACTTTGTAGCAAGACGTTTATTTTGTTTATAATATAGGAGTGACTAGCAAATTGAAAGTTCACCTGACGTTAAGTGGATGCTGCAACACTTGATGACTAGATGGAATTGAGCTTACTTTGAAATCATACAAGGGTGTTCTTCCTAAACAATTATCACGAATAAATTTTAAACATTGACACAAATTGCTATCAGTTCGATAGTTCAATAATGTAATGTAAACATTTAATTTGCTACATAGTTTTTTAATTGTCTTCATCTTATCTTGATTATGTACTATGTAATCTACGTATTATTATTGAGAATTTTATTCATTCATACAGAACTAAAAGACAATCATGAAATATGAAATGTGTAAGATAGATCCAAAAACTTCTCCAAATGGCAGCTAGAACTAGAGAGCGAGCTGTCACACTTTCTCAAAGAAAAGAAAGACAGAAAGACAAATTTCCGGCCGACCGGCTGGTTATCTGAAAATCCATCCAAAAAGACTTCGATAACGATATGTCATATTTGTGGCAGCAAGTACTATGCTTATTTAACAGTATACTACTTATATATCTTGGACTTATGCATTTATGACGTTAGTTGGTATGTTACGTGAGCCATGTTAGTAGTATAGTTGTACCACTTATGGGTTATGGGTCGGCTCGACCGGAGAGGGCCCACGCTCTCACAGAATACCACGTAAAATAGCAGCTTAACATTGCTGTGTTTCGTATGGTGAGCGTAGAGAATCGGATACCCTTTTTACTGGAAAAAAGGCATTCCATCTTAGTCCTCGCGGCTGACAACGCATCTACCTTTTGATTATGTCTATGGGTCACAGCAACCACTTACCATCAGGTGAACTGTGTGCTCGCTTGTCTCCCTATTATATAACAAAAAAAAAGCAAGCGCTGAATAATGTGAATTACTACCTCCACCTCTTCGAATCTATAATGTACTTTCTGTTCATATCTATACATATTATCGTCGGTACATCTGTTTGTGATTTTTTTTAAACTGGCTTTACGGCTCTGGGTTCTAGCCCCTCTGAGCCTGATCTGTTAGTGATCGTGTAACTTCTGAACGACTTGACCGATAGAGGTTAGATTAGATTCACAATTCAATACATATACGAAAGTTCACAGCTATACTAGGATCCAATTGGGGTGCGCTTCAGTCAAGTTATTAGCAAATTCTATATAAAAGGACCATAATGACTTATATTCACAAGCTATGTTGATTTTGTGGCAAAAAAGAAATTCAAAAATAATCAAGACCTGATAATAACTAAAAATGCGAAGTCACGGGCTTTTTCTTGTATAATATACAAGTAGCCAATATACTTTCATATTGTGATGATTGTGATTGAAAGATATATGGATTGGACAAAATAAAAGTTATTGCCCATAAGGCTTTAGGTGGCCACCAAATGTGGGTTAATGATAGCATCAATATTTTTATCCGGCGCAGTTATCACTGCTCGTTTGTAGAAGTGGCCGACGGTAATTCGCTTGACCTTTTACGTTTTGCCTAAATATGGTGTCTAGTTGTTAGTGCCAATTAGTGTCAATGGCGAATTTATTTTTAGATAATTGAAATTTTTTATTTATTTAATTTATTTCAGAGATATAAATCAAAGACAATAGATACAATAAGTTGTTGCATTAAAACTTTTGGGACATGTCTTACCGGTATCGGCGTAGAAATAGCACAATAAATAATTCTTACTTTTTTAAATTATTACAATATCATCATAAAGGTAATATTAACTAACATAATGTCAATAAAATATTATGTTAAATCAAATAATAATAACATAGGTCGGGGAAAAAAGTCGTATTTTGTTTGTATCACGGAATATAAAAAACAAGTTGTTTTTTATATTCCGTGGTTTGTATAAAATTGAAGAAAAATCTATTTGGTTGTACCGCTCAGCTCAGCTGTATCTGGCTGTTTTTAATATCAATACGTATAGGACATTAAGAAAAATAAAAAGTAAAAAAAAACTTTCCCGCCATTTTTCAATTTTCTTCTATCCGCCAAATGAGTTAATCTAACGAAGAATTTCAATGCATTCTGAAGTTTTGTTACAAAAAATGTGACTCAAGCCGAGAAAAAAATTGTGACGTTTATGGACCTAGTGAAGTGTCGTAAGAGTAGCACAAAGTTTGTTCAAGCATTTTCAGTCCGGGAATTTTGATTTCTAAGATGCAGCTGGTTCTGGTCGCCCTAATATGGATAAAGTCGATGCAATTTTTAAAAAAGTGGAACGAGATCGGCATATTAGTACTTACGACATAGCAGACGAATTTAGGATTGACTATAAAAAAGGTCTTGACCCATTTGAAAAAGTCTGGCTATATAAAAAAGCTCGATATTTGGGTACCACGAGCTCACTGAAAGAAACCTAATGAATCGTGTATCGTTTGCGATTCTCTATTGAAACATAATGAAACCGAACTATTATTGAAAAGATTGATCACTGGTGATGAAAAGTGGATCACCTACGACAAGAACGTGCGAAAAAGATCATCGTCAAAGGGTAGCCAAGCTCCACAGACTGTAGCGAAACGGGAAAAAACAAGGTGACGCTGTGTGTATGTTGGGATTGGAAAGGCATCGTTTATTAGGAGCTTTTACCGCCGGGCAAAACCATCGATTCGGATTTCTACTGCCAGCAACTATTGAGACTCAAACAAGAAATTGAGGTAAAAACGACCGGAATTGATCAATAGAAAAGTCTTTCATCATGATAACGCCAGAACACACATATCTTTGGTCACTCAGCAAACATTAAGAGAGCTTGGTTTGGGAGTGTTAATGTATCCACCATATAGTCCTAACCTTGCACGCTCAGATTTTCACCTGTTTCGGTCTCTTCAGAATTCTTTGGGTGGAGAATTGTTAGGTTAACATCAACAGAGGACTGTCAAAACTACTTGTCGCATTTATTATATCAAAAATTCCAATATTTCTACAGCAATGGAATTATGTCGCTATATTCCTACAAGATGGCAAGAAGTTATCGAACAAAATGACACATATGTATTATAATATAAAATAGGAAGAAACTTTTTAGAAGTAGGTATAAAGCAAAATAAAACTTTCAATTAATATGAACTGTAATAATAAGAAATTAGAGAAACATTTATTTTATGATGTTTTAATAGGTAGTAGTATGAAGTGTAAAATATGGCTTATCGCCTTTTAATTTCTATCAAATGCACATGGATAGACAAACACACAGAGCATGCGTATAGTCAATATGATCATCCAACCCGTGATATCTAACGTCATTTGTATTTGTAAAGTTATAACGATGATAGAATAATAACGATTAGCATTGCCAGTAATTATCCGCATTGCCCAAAAAATATTAAACCTCATTGTTTTGGAAACATATTTTACGGGAACGGCAATTTTATATCCCATCCCATCTCACATCATCAATTGCTTTTTTTTATTTTGTAAATATAATGAATGTATTTTCACAAAAATTAAATTTCGATCATTTTTAATTTCGCCGTTCGTATCCAAATAATGACAAGGACATGAAATGATGGTTACTGCCATATTATGAAAATTCAAATTCGTGTTCCTTTTGTTTGTGGAACTTCTTAGCTTTGAACATGAACCTCTCCTATTGTAGGGATGCTTCTATATACTTGTTCATTATAAATATGAATAATTTACAATGAAAAAAATTTCATCTATATTTTGTGTTTTCCGAACACTATTCCGAAGATATCCCGGATGTCAGTCTGAGCGAGATTAGGATGGCTCTCCAGCACCTTAAAAACGGTAAGGCCCCAGGCGAGGATGGAATTACAGCGGAGCTTCTGAAAGCGGGTGGAAGACCGGTACTTGAAGTCCTTCAGAAGTTCTTTAATTCCGTCCTCCATGGTGGCATTACACCGGAGGCGTGGAGCAGAAGTGCGGTGGTCTTGTTCTTCAAGAAAGGTGACAACGCTCTCTTGAAGAACTACAGACCGATTTCCCTTCTGAGCCGCGTCTACGTGCTGTTTTCGAGAGTCATTACGAATCGTCTCGCGCGCAGACTTGACGACTTCCAGCCTCCCGAACAAGCCGGTTTCCGAAAGGGCTTTAACACCATAGACCACATACATACCCTTCGGCAAGTTGTACAGAAGTCCGAAGAGTACAATTTGCCACTATGTCTGGCGTATGTGGACTATGAGAAAGCCTTTGATTCCGTCGAAATTTGGGCGGTGCTGCAGTCCCTTCAGCGGTGCCAAGTTGACTGTCGGTATATCGAAGTGTTGAAGTGCTTGTACAGTAGGGCTACGATGGCTATCCGAGTACAGAACCAGAGTACGAAACCTATCCAATTGCAGAGAGGTGTAAGACAGGGTGACGTCATATCCCCGAAACTCTTCACCGCTGCATTGGAAGACGTTTTCAAGCTTCTGGACTGGAAAGGATACGGTATCAACATCAATGGCGAGTACATCACTCACCTTCGATTTGCCGACGATATAGTCCTTATGGCAGAATCGCTGGAGGACCTAAGCACTATGCTCAATGACCTCAATAGTGTTTCCCAACGGATAGGTCTTAAGATGAACATGGACAAAACTAAGATCATGTTTAATGTCCATGTCACACCTATGCCGGTAGTTGTTGGAAACACTAAGCTCGAAGTTGTTGACGAGTATGTTTACCTGGGACAAATAGTCCGACTGGGTAAGTCCAACTTCGACCGAGAGGTCAATCGACGGATTCAACTCGGCTGGGCAGCGTTCGGGAAGCTACGACACATCTTCTCGTCAGACATACCTCAAAACCTTAAAACGAAATTGTACAACCAGTGCGTGTTGCCAGTGATGACTTACGGAACTGAGACGTGGTCCTTCACTGCTGGCCGTATGAGGAAGCTCAAGGTCGCTCAGCGAGCTATGGAGAGGGCTATGCTCGGAGTTTCTCTGCGTGATAAACTTAGGAATGAGGATATCCGCAGTAGAACCAGAGTGACCGACATAGCCCAACGGATTAGTAAGCTGAAGTGGCAGTGGGCCGGCCATATAGCTCGAAGAACCGACAACCGATGGGGAAGAAAGGTTCTCGAGTGGCAGCCTCGTACCGGTAGGCGAAGTGTAGGGCGTCCCCCCACGAGATGGAGTGACGACCTGGTAAGACATGCAGGAAGTCGATGGATGCAGGTGGCTCAGGACCGTGTTTTGTGGCATTCTTTGGGGGAGGCCTATGTTCAGCAGTGGACTTGTGAAGGGCTGTAATGATGATGAATGATGATGATATTTTGTGTTTGTATTTTTTTTAAAACGTATAAAATTTTCCGTTGCTATTGCAAGTTGAACTGTTTCGGAACATAAACGACTTCATGTGAAAACGCGCACGTTCCCGAATTATCCGCAAAAATCACTTAGCTCACAAACTGCGCAGTTTGTGAAACTGCGTAGAATAGTGCATCAAATGAACCTTAACTTAAAAAGAATAAGAATGCCTTATGTTTATTGGGCTCAGGTTAGGTAAATGTTTTATATTGACAACTGTTCTCAAATCTGTGCTAATGCAACGGACTACTTAACGTGTAAAAGATAAACATATACGTTTTACATAAAACTGATGTGATAAACAAACTTACAGTCCACCTGATACTGCTGCTACTGCTGTCCATGGACACATACAGCCAACTTCAAACAAAGAAGGGTACAAATGCGTTGTAAACTCTGATGGCTAAGACGGAATGCGTCACAGCATGTAATTATACTGGCTGTCTATACCAACAGACAGACAGTGCAAGTACTACTGTTTGGCCACAGAAACAGGTAAGTAGGAGTTGTTCTTACACAAGCGTACGGCAACGGTAGAAACGGCAACTACCACAGAGACAGCGTGTTACTAAGTAAATTAAATTCTAAAAAACAATATTAGAGTCATGCTGCAGCGTACTATGGCTGCAGTACGAGTAGATCGGCAAGAGTGGGGAAGGACCACGCTCGCATAGAATACGGGCTTAAAAAGGAAAGCGTAGGTAATTCTGCTATGCTTTGTATATTTATTTATTTATACACCTTATTGTACTAGGGGTACAAACGGCGGACTTAATGCCATATGGCACACCCGTTTGTGACGAGAACCGGAGACCCTTTTTAATGGTAAGAAACAGTTCTTTTTGGTTCTTAGTTGTGATAACGCATCAGCATTTTGATACTTAATCGTGGATTGATAGATGTAGATATATAGACCGCACAAATATGCAAAATAATTGTACTAACTTTTATATGGTGAATTGTGTGCCTTCACCTTTCTATAGGAGAACACATTTCAGACTAAGCAAACATTTGTTCGGATATTTCATAAGAGCATTTAAATGAACGCTTGAGCTTTTACACATACAGTCGGCGTCAAATGAGATATTATTTTGTGCGACTTTTTGCGTCAGCATTTTTCATTCTAAAATAAGCCACGGCTGACGTATAATACGATTAAGAGTTTCAAATATTTATGAATCCATTGCAATTGCAAAATTTCTAATATTTGTTATATACTTATAAATAATATTAGAATTTAAATAAGGAATTGGTCGTGACCTAAAATGGCCCTAGTGATAATAATAGGTCATATTACTGAAGTATTGTCATCGTTGCTTAATACTCGTACGTCTGCTAAATTTAAGTTTAATCTCACATCTGCAAGTGGGTGCAAAACAGAAAACTGAATTACAAAATTCCATTACATTACTATATAGTATATACGTACAGGTAAAGTTAATATAAAACGTTAAAAAGTTGATAATAGATAGGGCACGAATATTTTAAAAGTTAGGCTTCATATCTTTTCAGTTTGTATGCAACTTCAGTTCACATTAAAATAAATAAATAAAATGTGGCGTGAAAATAGAAGCTAAAAAGAATATTTTTATTACCAGAAATGCTTCATTTGCATATTTTTTCAAGCACCTCTTTAGAAAAGCTATGGTCTATTTTAATTGAAAAAGGTGCTAAGAATATTTAAGATAATATTAAATTCAAATTATTAGTTTATAAAATTATAATATTGTTTTTGAACTAATCTTTTGAAAACAACTTCAATAATAATAGGAGTTAAACTATGAAGTTACCGTTCAAACGGACGCCACCTTGAATTAAAATGAACCTGCGTGGTCCAAGAGTTGTGATTATTACATTTTTACATAAAAAATTGACTTCCAATTGTTTATACATTTAGTATTTGAGTTAAACACGTGTTCCGACGTGGTTATAACGCAGCAGACAGGTCGCAATATTGAATGCTGCTTTTGGAGAATATACGACATACGAACGCACTGTACGTTTTTGGTTTAGTTGCTTTCGTAGTGAAGCTTCGACTTGAAGAATGAACCACAAGGAAGACCAGTAAATGCGATTAAATAAATATAGTTATTCTCAGAACAAATATGTGTTTGAAATTTTTATATGCGTAATGTTTTTATATAAAATAGCAATTCATGCTTTAACCCCAAATATAGGGGTTAAAGCATGAAAGCCCTATTCTTTTATATCATTATCGTTTTTTGATTTATAAGTTTCTTCCTTGTTTAAGGCTGAGATTTATAGACCGTAGTTACCTTCGAGCTAAGACAATGTCGGTATCTAAAGAGACTTCGAAGTCGTGCTGAGTGCGCGCTTAGCAAACGTCACCGAAATCGACGACTTACGTACAACTCCAATCTTATCCAAAACCACCGTATTAATTTCAAATTGTTCTTTTTATGTTACTCTAGTTATTTATAACAATAAAGTAGTAGTGGTAGTTTACGCCGTTTTCTAGTTTTAAATAGCATTAATCCATTTCCTATTAATGTAATTTCAAACTTATTTCGAATTTCTTAAATTTTTTTTCTGATTTTGCACTCTTCACATTATTTCCTGTTCTCATACGCCCGTTAATGTAATAATTTAAATATTAAATTCTTTTAAATTTTTATAATTCGTGGAATGAAGCATCCATTAATTCTTTGACTGTCTGGGTCTGGGCATAATCTTAGCCCGATACAACCATAAATTCATAATCAAAGATTATTCTAAGTGTATACTCAGCTAAGTTTGTCATAAGTCTGAGCAAAGTCAAAGTACGGTCTATAGAACTCAGCCATTGCTTCAAAGACAATAACACACCTCCGGTAAGCAATTACATTGGAAATAATTTGATTGCATCTAGTAAAGGGTTTATTCACTTAGCACTCGAAATGTTTTCGCTTTTGTGGAAATGATTTTAAAGGATATGTTTTCAATATTATTTTTAAGCATGAGATCTCACAAAACAGTTATTTTTTAACTTTTTTCCGATGTCTTCAAATTATCTGCATATTTGTCTACTGGTGTGCTGATACGTTTATTTGTTTGCTATTCATCCGAATTATGTTTGCATGTTGGGAATGTATGTCGCATTTCAAATTTCTAAAAGCAAAAATTAATGTAACAAAAGCCGACAAAATTATATTTATGCCGAAGAAACAGTCTCCATTGTAGCGGTCGAGAAATAAATAATTTTGGACTGTATTGAATACCCTTATTGTCCATACGACATGTGGGTAATCATGTCTTATTCAATCCGTATAATATGCTATTGTTGTTGGTATGTTTGTAGAGTGAGGGCAGATTTTGTACAACAAGATTCTGGGATTTCGAGTCGGTGTTTTCACTTTCAAGCCACTGTGTATATAATACCGATTTAAACCTTTCGGTGGTCCTATTAATAACTACATTAGATACTTGTATTTTACTGTAGTACTATTTTTTCTTGTTAATAAAAGTGTTTGGCAATATATTTTTTTTAATCAATTAGGATTATCAAGTGGCACGGATGTGCAAGCAGCATTTCAATCTTAACATATTTTAATGAAATATGAGGCGGCCACAACTAACATCGAATAACGTGATTTCTTAAAACGAAATCCGTACTGCAAGAAATTTTAAGAATATGTTTTTGACTTGAACGACAGCTCGGAGTGATTTCATCAATACCTAATACTTATTTATTGACGAAATCATCATTCCGTTCATCAGTCCATCAAAAACACCGTCTAGTCCAAATTTTTATGGACTGGAGATGGTTGTTTTTGTCCCCGTCCTCTTCCAAAATTGGACCGATTTTAATTTTTGTTTGTCAAATTTCTTTGCTGAATGTCTATTAACAGCAGTATAACCAGGCAGTTTTAGTAATTTTAGAGGGTTCCCGGTTGTTAAAAATAATAATAAATTTGTAGATAAAAATAACAAATATAGGAACATGGCTGTGGCGGATAAACATTGCGTAGTGTCATTTACCAGGGAGAATTTGCACGTGGTAGAGCCATGCTGCAGCTATTAGTAGTATAGTTGTAGCACGAATGGGTCGGCTCGACCGGGGAAGGACCACGCTCTCACAGAATACCAACGTAAAATAGCAGCTTAACGCTAAAAAGCTAGCTGTGTTTCGTATGGTGAGTGTATAGAACCGGAGACTCATTTTACTCGAAACGAGGCATTTCATCTTAGTCCTCACGGGTGACACCGCATCTGCATTTTGATTCGTAATCTAAGATATATGTAGATGTAGATGTCTATGTGCCACAGTAACCACTTACTATCAGGTGGACTTTGTGCTCGTTTGTCACCCTTATGCTATAAAAAAAAAACATCAGAGGAACATAGTTCTATGCACTAAACGCCGTCCGGAATCACCTTAGTTCAAGTTTTGCAACCAACGTATCCCTCATATATTCAACATTATTTTAAACAGGTAAGGAGAGAGCAGAATTAGAGATTATATTGTACCTAACTTATTTAACTTAGATACAATCTCTACTTCTATTGAACAAATACTCGTATTATAAAATTGATAAAATATTAATTATCATATTTCGTTTAAGTTTTAAGATATGCGTTATAAAAAGTAGATAGTTATATTTCAATAAAATAAACACAAACATGCAAATATATTTTTGGCTTAATTATTTTTAATGATATTTTACTACGGTGGATATGTATTAAAATATTTAGGTTAGATAACCTACCATAAAATTACAAGTAAACTACAAACTGTACACATATTAGTGTCAATTGGAAATTGCCTTAATTTTTGTACAATTTGTGCACGACCTCGATTCAGTGATGGCACCACTGAAATAATTGTAATCGTTGTTTTAAGTGTTGTTGTACCACCTTTGTAACATGGAATAAAAATAAACACTCAGGTTATTTTTCGCGAATTTTTCCTTCAAATATCAAGTTGTTTCCGAGACGTAAACGCCAGCGCCTAAGAGTACCATTCTGTCCATTATAATTTCAGGAAATTAAGAGTATATAGAACAAAGTGTTAATATCTGTGACGTCATTTTCCGTTTCCTCCTTTTGCAAGAATACCTTCTCGCAGAAATCAACACAGGCGCCCCGAGACCTGTCTTATTATATAAAACATAGCCTTGATTAATGCTGAACGCGGGAGGGCGTCACCCACTAGTACGACTCTTCTAGGATATGTAGCGGCGTGTTCTCGTCACTGCTTTAATTGGCAGTCTCTGTTGTCGGTTCTTTTATATGGCACAGGTACTTACCGAAGCATCCATGCGTCATTTCCGGCCGGAAGACAACAACTCGTGCCGCCTGGCCATCCAATCCTTTGGGACCGGAGTCGCAGTGTTGACAGTCTTGTTATTCTTACTATGAATTACACTTATTATATCAATTAGCAATTATGGTGGAGTATAATCGGTGGTGTAATGGTGTATATATCGTCAATAATTTGGCAGTTTCAAATCAGCTCGATTTGACTGCACTGCTCATAAATTATCATGATTATGACAATTTGGCAACTAGCATCGTCGGAAACCGGGCAGTTCCGACGACACTCACCATTTAGCTGCCAACAAATTTAAATACATTTACAGTAGCAACACCGTGTTAATTATTCGTAAGGAATTTTACATTTATGTTAACTAAACGGACATTACGATTTAACATGGAAAAGTTAGTGTAATTTAAACCTAATCCTCTCTTTTATTGGATGGAACTTATTGATGTCTAATTTTAGACTGTACTCTAATGATTGTTTTCCGGTGCGACTCCCGCAATAAAAGAGCCATATATCACAAGAAGCATGGTTATAAAGTTTATTTTTGGCACATTGTTTTTAATATAACTAATATTATACTTAAACCATAATTATTATTATTGCTATGAATAGCGTGCCGGTGGCATCATGCAATAATAAGTTGACTTTCTACAATCGCAATGCGCATATTCTGAGTTGCATCATTTCCTCTTCCCTTACTGGTATCTGGAAGGTCCTCGGGACCATGGATATCTGGAGACAGCCTCATTATGACGTTCGATGGGCAATAGGTTTGGACGATATTAATTGGCATTTATTTTTTAATACTCTTTTGGATCACCAAAACTAGATAGATGACACGCTAAATTTAACATCCTCTAAATTTAATCATTACCTCATGCAAATATTGAATTGATCCATTTCATTACTCTACATTGTGACATAAGATCAATAATTTATTACTCTGCATTAAATCGAACACTGTAGGCTGTGGTTATATGATCCGTCTAAAGATTATCAAAATCAATAGATGATATATAGATGATCAATCATCTAATAGTTATAGTCTACATCATAAACTTCTCTCTGGATCTATTTTTTATTCTTCTTTTTGGCGTAAGACTTATGTCATTTCTTTGCCCAAGTTTTCGCATTCCTCCTCACCTAATAACTTTCGTTCTGCATCCTTTTTTACTTTTCCATCTAAAGTTCTTGAGGCCTTTGTGCACAAACAGCTATCGCCGTTTGTCTATGGGAACACCATTAAGCCTTTTGCAGACTGGTTTAAGCCCTAATCATAGTAACGTTTCCGTACTCATTTTCGATCTTCGGAAGTATGATTATAAATGCGTCTACTTGTTGTTCTCGACTAAAATTGCTTCACATTCGTCAGCGCCGGTCTGCACTTACTACCTACATTTTATTAAAATTATTTCCATTCCACTTCCTACTTAATCCCCTACTTTCAGTACCATTAAACGACTAGCGACCAACGCAATAACTTGTTTTTCAATACCTGTCAGTATCAGTATTTACCATTAATACCTATGCACATTGTAATGGCATCTATACACTTAACATCGGTGCCAGTGATACATGCGACATGTGCGAAAGTACATCGATGCTGTTTACTGGCATTAGTGTTTGTTGACATTGTTTTACATTAGCGTTTGAAAGCTGCACAATGTGTAATCGGAGACTTTTTTTTACATTTAAAAGTGTCTTTTACAGAGACATCTTCTAAATATAATTAGAGAATCCCAAACACAAAAATAGTCAAATACGTATTTATCTAGCTTGGTCAAAAATGTGAGACTTCTTGATCTGCGGTCACAAAAATCGCCTGCCAAGCGTGGTAAATGAGGCTAATACTCCCTACAATTGAAGAGATCCGTGTCCTTTGTAGACTTATGGGCTGGTGGAAAAAAATTACAAGAAGTTTGTTATTAGCTTCATTAAACCTTTCTTAGGTATAATTTTTAGCCGTGGAGTGAACAAAGTAACATGCCGTTTCGTTCTTTTTTTTTTCAGAAGCTTTGAGAAGGAATGGAGAAATCAGCACTCACGGGTTCAATCCGACGTGTGACGAAGTAACGTCCTAGCAATTAAAGAAGCAATAACTAAGGAGGAGATATTTAAATAGTTCCTATACACCACTGATATGTCTGTGATTTCTGTTCGGCTCAACTGGTGAGACTGTAATCGGTCTATGTGCGGCCCATAACGCAATGGACACGCTGCATGTAAGCCACGGGCATAGTAAGGCCTCGAGTCGAAGTCAGTCGCCGTCTACGGCTGATTTGGCGAGGGACCCGGCGGTGGTGACCGATGACGCCGTTATACGCTCTAGAGTTCAGTCGCCGTCTACGGCACATCATGTTATCAGTGTAAGTAGCGTTGATAAATGTTTTAATAAGCTATGGAATTATGCTACTTCACCTATGGTGTACTTTGAGCATCTTTGACTTTTTTCACTTATACAGCTGTAGCACGTAAATGCGATTTGTTAGAAATAAATTACTACGGACACTTTTGGAAAGGGGTAAATTACTTACCCATCAGTATGTATAACAAGCCATGAAGACTTATCGTTGAGGAGCTATGACGGCTCAAGTGCAAAATTGCTCAATAAACCCCGCCCTACCCTAGTTTTGCCGATCTTATTTTTTTTATAGGATAGGGTGACAAACGAGCACACGGTCCACCTGATAGTAAGGGGTTGCTGTGACCCATAGACATCCACATCTATCCTCAATAAAGAATCAAAATACAGATGCGTTGTCCCCGTGAGGACTAAGATGGAATGCCTCTTTTCTAGTAAAAAGGGGCTAAGGTAGAAAGGGTCTCCGGTACTCTAAAATCCGGCAACGTTAAACTGCTATTTTTCGCTGGTATTCTGTGAGAGCGTGGTCCCACCCCGGTCGAGCCGATCCATTCGTGCTACAACTACACTACTAATATAGCTGCAGCATGGCTTTACCACGTAATAATAATATTAATAATAATATTGCTGTCAAACTGTAAATTATATAATATTTAAGTAGGTAAGTAAACTGAAAAAGTAAAAGTTACAGCCTGTATACGAGAGGGTGTCTTAGGGCAAGAATATGTACGCCGCGCTGCCCCAATGCGTGTTGGCGAACTTCACATGTCTTCGAAATTTTTTTTTTCATTTCTCAGACATGCAGGTTTCCACACGATGTTTTCAAATCAGCACTTGAAATTGAAATTAACAATTTCATTGGTGCCGAGTATCGAACGCGGCTTTCTCGCGTACTGTGAAATTTACAGCGCTAACCATCTGATCCACCACGGCTGAAGTTAATTCCTTCCTAAATGTTAGACCCCTTGTGCATAGAAGGTCATCTGAGTAGATATCGCCACTCTCACCTATTTCTGCCGCCATATAGCTTCTTGTCTAACCAAACCATTGGATTCAATGCTGCTGTGTTTCGTATGATGAGTGTAAAGAACCGCAGACCCTTTCTACTGTAAACAAAGCATTCCATCTAGTCCTCAGGAGTGACAACGCATCTGCATTTTAAATTATAATGGGGGATAAATGTAGATGTCTATGGGCCACTATATCCACATACCATCAGGTGGACTTTATGCCTGCATTGCTGTATTTCGATCTAAAGGATGTAGAAAGCCAGTATAATTACAGGCATTTCAACGTAGTTCTCAGAAGTGAACGCATCTGCAGCCTTCTTTGTCTTCTCTGTACCCATTTACCTTAAGTTGTAGCACGAATGGGTTGGTTCGACCGGGGAAGGACTACGCTCTCACCATCGTAAAATAGCAGCATAATGCTGCTGTGTTCCGTATGGTGAGTGTAGAGAACCAGCGACCCATTTTACTGGAAAAGAGGCATTCCATCTTAGTCCTCACGGTTGACAACGCATCTGCATTTTGATTCGTACTAGAGGATAGATGCAGATGTCTATGGGCCACAGCAATCACTTACCATCAGGTGGAATGTGTGCTCGTTTGTCACACTTATCCTATTAAAAAAATTGGACTACAAGATCGACGGTAGTTTATTTAAAAAAAAAGTTTTTATGAGAGGTATAGAACTTTGAAATGGAATAAAACAAACATGATTTTTTTTATTGATATGAAATTTACTTTATTCGAAAGACAATCTTCTGGCATTATAATTTAAATATGACTTCTGGCATATGACCGCCACGACTGGCTCGGACGTAGTCTAATCTGGAGGTCCAATTTTCGATGACTTTTTCCAACATTTGTGGCCGTATATCGGCAATAACGCGCCGAATGTTGTCCTCCAAGTGGTCAATCGTTTCAGGCTTATCGGCGTAGACTTGCGACTTCACATATCCCCACAGAAAATAGTCAAGCGGCGTTACATCGCACGATCTTGGAGGCCAATTCACGGGTCCGAAACGTGAAACTATGCGGTTACCAAACGTTTCCTTCAATAAATCAATTGTAGCACGAGCTGTGTGACATGTTGCGCCGTCTTGTTGAAACCACAACTCCTGCAGATTATGGTTGTTCAATTGATGAACGAAAAAGTCAGTAATCATCGCTCTATAGCGGTCACCATTGACTGTAACGTTCTGGCTAGCATCGTTTTTAAAGAAGTACGAACCAATTATTCCACCAGCCCATAAAGCACACACAGTCAGTTTTTCTGGATGTAACGGTGTCTCATCATACACTTGAGGATGATCATCACTCCAAATACGGCAGTTTTGTTTATTGACATATCCATTCAACTAAAAGTGAGCTTCATCGCTAAACAAAATTCGCTTATGAAAATCGGGATCGTCGGCAAATCTTATTTTGGGCTCATTCACTGAATCTACGCCTTGCTAGGTGATCGCGAGGCTTCAATTCTTGCACGAGTTGGATTTTGTAAGCACGCAAACCAAGATCTTTCCGCAAAATCTTCCATAAAGTGGATGGACACATATCCAATTCCTGTGCACGATGGCGGATAGACTGATTCGGGTCTTCCTCTATGCTACGCTCTACAGCAGCAATGACTTCTTCTGTACTCACTGTACGACATCTCTGTGGATGCGTATTATAATTTGGCGCGAAAACGTCCCATAGTTAATCGAATTAATTGCTCTGATGGACGATTATGTTGACCGTAAAATGGACGTAATACGCGATACTAAAAAAAACTCTCTAAAAAAACACACTTTATTAACTGATAAACATACATTACGGTATTATTCAGGTACGCATGCCGCATTCCGAGAACTTTGCGTGAAGATACATGCAAAGGAACACACTGTTATACTGTGATTTAAGAATGCAAATAAGTAATTGCAATAACGTTTTGTTTGTGCCAATGCTTGGTGAGCAGACTATACTACGATAACTCCCAGTTATCAAAATTTTAACTGTGTACATGGGCCTATATTTAAATTAAATGTATTTGGAAAATATTTTATCCTTTGTATAGTCACAGAACGCTGAAGTGGCAATGGGCCGGCCAAATAGCTCGAACCGACAACCGATGGGGAAGAAAGGTTCTCGAGTGGCAGCCTCTTACCGACAGGCGAAGTGTAGGACGTCCCCCCCACTAGATGGAGTGACGACCTGGTAAGACATGCAGGAAATCAATGGATGCAGGTGGCTCGGGGCCGTGCTTTGTGGCATTCCTTGGGGAAGGCCTATGTTCAACAGTGGACTTGTGACGGACTGTAATGATGATGACGATGTCACAGAATAAATATAGTTCCTCTGTCTACTTTGTGTGAAAGCGGTATAAGAAAATCTATCACGCCATTTCGTTCCATGGGTGTCGTATAGAAAATAGTTGGTAGATAGTAGTCTTAAGATAAAATAGATGCTGTTATAAACTATCTTGTAGGTAAGATGATCATTTTGTATGATCAAATATAAAATATTCTAAAAGTGCGAGGCATTTGGTCCTGCGATTACCAATTCATCTATCGAGATAAGTAATTATATCAAATCAGGCTAATGAAAAAGAAGTAGACTTATCCAGTTGTCCTGTCGTGTCAGACGTGTGTCATGAAATGAAACTAAATACAAAGTTTTTTTTAAATTTATAGAGAAAGGTCTTTGAAGCTGATGCTATTATGACGCCCTGGTAGTTACAACAAAAAAATCTTAAATAAAATAATTACTAACGAATAATCTTACTAATTACTTAATCTCTTTTTACAAATAAAGTTTTTGGCATCATCTGATAACGGGTCTGATAAAATACTATTACTACTTACAATTAAGGACAAATCTAAATTAAAATTTTTCTTTCTCTGGAGTTCTGGGCACGTTCTATCAAAATGTGATAAACATCATCGATAACATATTTATTGCATGGAATGTGTCCAGATCGGAGTCTTTCATATTTATTGCATGGAAAGTTAAAGTTTTTAGCATCATCTGATAACGGGTCTGATAAAATACTGTTATTACTAACAATTAAGGACAAATGTAAATTCCAATTTTTCTTTCTTTGGAGTTCTGGGCACATTCTATCAAAATGTGATAAACATCATCGATAACATATTTATTGCATAGAATGTGTCCAGATCTGAGTCTTTCATATTTATTGCATGGAAAGTTAGTGTCGCGTCTACACAATCTATCCAGGTTACAAAGATATTTAACTAAGATGACTGTCAATTTGAAGTCTGCCATTAAAATTGTACAAGACTATTAATTTTCTATCACATAACTGAATGCTACAAAAGTACGTTAAAGATACAATTTTATTTATTTCCTGCTGCTCCTTATTTTACTGAACTACGAGTATTTCGTTCTATAGTTGCTATAAACTAAACGTTATAGGTACATGAATGCAATAATAGTAAGTTTAAGGTACGATTTTATTCATTTCCTGCAGCACCTTATTTTAAATACCTACGAGTCTGTCGTTCTAAGTAATTTATTTTTATTGTTACTGTCTAAACGTTTCAGAAAATTTCAGCCATTCTTTTACTTGTTTACTTTTCATTTGAATATTTTATGGGTCTTTAATTTTTATATTTAACTAAAGCTGAACATTCGAAAATGAAATACCGTCTAGAATTGATTGAATAAAATTATGACATGTTGTACTTAGATCAAAGACTAAATAACTTAGACTATACGTAAATATACTCTAAGCTAAATAATGATTTCAAATGCTATCAACTAATTCTATCAAACAAGTCGCTGTTTCTTAGCTTGTGCACTGTTGTAGGGTTGCTAAACACAATGTCTAGACGTCTCTCGAAATGGCGCCATTGTCTGAAAAGGAAAGGCCAATAAAAAACTAAGTCAAAATACGCCACAAACGTAGCGATTTCCTTTGGAGTATTTTACGATTTAATATTTACTCTCAATAACTTGAAACGTCCAATAGATTTTTATCTTCTCCTCCCACTCCCATCAGCATCAACAAGGCAAGGGGATTAAATAAAAAAATAAAAAATAAAACTATCGGTCTATATTTCTTACTAGGTTCATTAAAGAACGTATACTTGTTTTGCTGGTTACAGTAAGAACTAGGTATTAAGCTGGTTGGTAAACCGGTTTTAAAAATAAAGATAGATGGATGGAAAGGCAGACGCAACTTTAAAGCGACTCTGAATGTTAAGGTATATAAAACAGATGAGGTACACTGAAAGCTTGCGTAAATCATAAATAAAACAATTTATATCTAAAATAATATTAAGAAATAGAAATTTGTTAGTGTATCCTAATAGAGTACTAATGCACATACAGGTTTATTAAGACATTGTTTGATTGTTAATTCTTACTAATTGTAGAGTTTATTGAAATAAAAAATAATAATTATTATTAATATATTTATTGCTTTTCAAAATCATCCTTTACATTTAAAATACTTTTTGTTCGTTTAAACCTTTTTTAAAAATGTATTACCTTTAGTCTGAGGGCATGTTTTCTCGTGCTGGTTGAAAGCTATCACGGCCTCTTCTGGCTCCGCAAAAGTCAAACCTCTTATCAAATGTTTTTTTTTTTCGGGAAATATTGAAATCGCATTGTGCGAGGTCTGGACTGTGTGCGGGATTCACGATCTCCACCTTAAACTCGAAAGCGGAAAATGACTGTCTTGTTCGTTGTGCGCGTCAAAGCAATGTCATGGTGCAATATAAGAAAACGACTTCTTGGTCGTTTTCCTATATTGCAGTGTACAGTAGTGAGATCGCGAAGACAGGACCCGTCTGGCAGAAAAAAATCCGCAATCATTTTTTCCATACGCTTCTTGCCGGCCTTCGTTCTGTTGGTTTGCTGTCGCCTTCGAACGCCCATACAAAAGACTGTTGCTTTCTTTCCGGAATGTAAAATATATCCATGTTTATCTCCTGTCGCAATGTCATATATAAGTACAGCATTTGAACGTCTGTGGTCATACTTCAATAACATTTTTTACACCAATCAACTTGAGCCCGTTTTTGTTGTGGGGTGATTTAATGAGGAATCCTACGGCAACAAAGTTTTCTAACATTTAAATGTCGTAGTATTTTTTTTTTAAATTTGGCTTAACGATGCCCAAATATCATATGACACTAGCCACATTTTCCTCAGTGATCGCAGTTGGGGGTCGACCATCACAAATTTTATCATAGAGAGAAACAGCCACGATCAAATCATGCATACCACGTTTGCTCCTTACGTTGCTGAAATAAGGCGCTCTCTCCTAAAAACTTTTTGAAGACGAGCAGTGCAATCTTGCGGAGAGTCCTTTAAAATCATAAAAACATCATGGCCCTAAGATCTTTTCGCGTTAATTCCACGGATGGAGATGGAAGGATTCGCGTTAATGACGAGCTTCAACGTGTGATAAAAAAAATCGACACTCTTTTCTCCAAAATTATTTTCCTGTCCTCTGTCACTGCACGGCTGCCCGTTTCAACGGAGACGGGAATGGCTGTGCAAGTCAGGATTATAAAGTCGCAAGCACAGGTGCCTTCTCTATTCCTTCACTCTCATAGTCTGATGGGCCGGCAATCAGACTCGACCGGAGCGAGACTAGGCTCGCGATCAACGGCTTTACGTGCTTTCCGAGGCACGGGAGTGAACCGAGAGTTTCTGATATTTTGACCCGTGATTCGAAACGAGACGTCATGATCGTTTTCTACCACTACTAGTCCAGGTCAGGCAGTCAAAGTATTTTCGCATAAGCGTACATCTGGTTCGGAGTTTAGGATGACCGAATGTGTCTTTGGTTGTACACTTTAGTCACATAAAATTTGAACATTGTCGACGTACTCTTTAGAAAAGAGTTCTTCTTTTAGAAAAGCATCGTCAGTTTAACGTTATATCTCATCCTTCTTACCGTTAACCCAACTATCTTAAACGCTTAGTTTGATATAACATTATCCCTACGATCGTTTTAATCGACAAACTTTTGAGTATAATGTTTAATAAATTTTTATTGAAAGCACGAAATTACATATTGATTGCACGTAAATATTTAATATTGAGTGATTGAAATATTTATAACGTTTTTTATATATATATTACTTATTATTAGTAATTTATCCTAAGGTATCCTAATAACCATGTATCCAAACACTCGATTTTGACAATTATTATACAATACTATTTAGTAATACTATAACAAAGAGAAAAAATAATTGAAAAAAAATATTTAAGAATAAATAAAAAATAACAGTGCGCGGAAGGAAATTTGCAAATGAAAAACAATCGGTCCATCCGTTTAGGCTGTAGGCTCAGCCAAACAATTTTTGAAACTTCCCCACATACATATACATACATACACCTTCCTTGATGTATTTCCTCCTTCTGGTACAGTCGCGTAAAAATGAACATACATCAGCTTTTAAGACCTTCAGAAGAATTAGCAATCCAAGACTGGCAAATCCAAAAAACGACGCGTTGATTTTGTGAAAAAAACAATTATCAATTTATTAGTTTTGTTTTCGTAAATTACTATTAGTTTTTAGTTACTTACTGATGGTTGGAGACTTTGTTAGTTGTTTGTAAACGTCCTTTGTAATTTCTGCAGATTTAATCGAGCAACTTGTCATTTTCACCAAAATAATTTAAGGCAAAAAATGAGCCCTGCGTGCTCTTGGCGTTACATACAATTGACACTAAGGAGTGGGGAGTGCTTTAGAGACTAACAGTTGTTGATATTTTTATCAACGCTTTTGAGGCCCCGTTACTCTATCTAGAGAGTAAATAATCTAAGTCTATTATGAACACTTTAAATACCTGAAGTACTCATGACTCAACCGATTATAGTTTTTAAGTTATTTAGGTATAAAAAGTGCCATTTTTATCACTCACTGATTTACTGACTCCATTCTAGACAACTTAAAAACTTGGCATCAAGGTGGATTAATTTAAAAAATTAATATAGTTCAAGTTCGGTATAAACGCTATTCGGATACTTAAGACCTGTACGAATGCAAAGTTCCAAAAACGTTGTACTATTAGATCCTATGATATAAGTAACTACTATGGAGCTTAGTACCCGTCGAAAGTCGTTTTTACCGGTCTTTGTCCCTATTTTACCAATATTGTTTTTGATGAGAATTTATATTCAGACATTCACGAACGTTTCCATAAAACCGAAATAAACATCGCAAACCTGTTTTCAATTTGTTTCATAAAAATCCTAGCGATCCACCCCGGCTTGACACGGGTCATTTCTGGATCTCGACAACAGCGCCACCTACTGGCCTACTTGTTTAACTAAATTTCATCTAAATCGGGCCAGCCGTGTAGGAGGAGTTCAGTCACACACAGACAAAATAATTTTATAGATGTATAAAGATTATTTCCATTTTTGTTAAATCAAACGAAAATTATATTATCATAAAATACATTCGAAATGATATCAGAGATTTTTAATTATAAAAACTATAATCTCTTGTTAAAACGATTTTTTCTTTACGAAGTAACTGATAATTAGTTTTGTCGACATTGAAATATGATTGCGACTAAGTTGAATATAAAGTTAGAATGTTAGAATAACCTGTTCCCGTAGGACAATAAAAAATAAGCAACAAAGGTCAGAAGTTTAGCAGTTAAGCAATAAGAGATAAAATTCAAAATGTGGGAAGGTTAATGCGAAGCTGACCTTGTCTGTATCGCAGAAACAACGATGCGCGATTTAACAAGAACAAAAAGTGATTGTAAAATTATTCTGTGATGGTGAGTGCTGTGTAATTATTGACTGCCTCCTAGTGGTCGTAAGCGCGTTTGCTCATTATGAGGAGATACTGGGTTCGAAACTTAAGTTGGGCCAAAAATCATTTATTGGGTATTTTTATCAATAAATTCTCAGTAACCCGCGCTCAGGAAGTTTGCGGTGTTTCACCCCCGTGCCTCGGAAAGCACGTAAAGCCGTTGTTCTTGCGTCTGCACTCTGTCCGGTCGTGTCGGATTGGCGCCTCATCGGAATACGAGAGTGAGGGGAATAATGCATCTGTGCTTGCGCACATACTTGTGCACTATAATCTTGTCCTGCGCAGATGGCTACTCTCCGTTGAGACTGAAATTCGGTCTGAAGGATATTGTTATTAATAATTCACACAACATTATACACAAAATTAATTTGTTTGCTTTATTAAACGATGTATGTAACTAATAGAAGAGAATAAACGCTTTTATAACTTTGTTAATCAGTATGCAGATCCACCAATCCATGTAATCTTGAGGTTGTTGTGGAAGTAGATTAAACATCATGCTATTAACCATTAAAAATTACTCCGGATCTAAATTACCAAAACCGGTGACGGAAAGCAACGTCTAAAGATCGAGGCGTTTACTTATTGTAATAGGACTTTAAGATCGACAGAGCAAAATGTTTACTCAAAATTTAATACAAATAATAGTGATTTCTGTGTCTTTTCTCTAATTTAGTCAAATATTTGTCTTTTTTTGCCACTTAATAAGCACATTTTTTCACAATTTTTGATTAAAAAATCTACATGTTTCTGTCGATCTTACAATGACAGCTATTGCGTAAGACGTTCGGTATCACGATTACCAATTTGCTTAAGGCATAATTATCCAGTTTCGGAGAGACCTTAGCAAACTGTTATTTGATTATTTATCATCATCATTTTCATAATTACAGCCCTTCACAAGTTCAATGCGGAACAAAAGCCTTCCCCAAAGAGCAGTCGATTTTCCTGGTCGGCTTTTAAAACCAACAGAATTTAATTATTTTACAAGATTAACAATTTTTAGTCTATTAACGGCCAAATACTCAAACGCTACTCAATTTTAAGATGTCGTTAATTCTCGTGATGTCACTATCACTTTGACTTAAAGTGATAGAGACAGCACGAGATTTTATAATAATCCAACACCCGTCTTACACTTGTACCGGCAAGTGATTATTTAAAAAAAAAACACTATATAATAAAATAAAATATTTAAGATCAAGTGTCAACGGATGCAGGTGACTAATAGCCGTGGCTTGTGACAGTCTCTGGGGAAGGCTTTTTTGTACGAACAGCTAAGCAGGTTTAGAAATACCAGTATAACTAGATCTATTGCGATCACTGTTACGGCTTTAGTTCACTTCTGAGCCCTATAAGTAGTTCCTCAGTTTGCCAGTTTGCTCCGAATTCAGTTAGGATGCGCAGAGGTGTTTCTTCTGTTAGGGAACATAATCGGTACAGATACGAATACAAGGTGGTTGGTTTTACTTACTGAGTAATTATTATCTTTATGTATATAATTTTCTGTATTTGTGTTTGTCATTGAACTCTTCTTAAACAACTGGATTGATTTTGTTGAAATTTTTTGTGTAATGTTGAAGTGGGTCCCTCGATGGTTAGGTTCACAGTTGGACCTAGTAGGTGACGCTGTTGTCGACATACAGAAATCACCCGTGCGAATCCGGGACGGATCGCCAATATATTATTATTGATAGATCTTGTCAATTATTCTTATCAAGTATGTTTGTTTTGTTGTTCTCACAGCGATAAAACCAGCGTAATTAGTTCGGACGTATCAGTTAGTACACAGTAGTTCCAATTACTAATTATGTAATTGGATGTAAGTAAGTAGAATGTAAATTAGGTTATGTGTTTAAATTAAATTGTGTTTATTTCAATTAAACTTCTAACGATTTAAGTCCACCGAGTCCAAAAAGGCTTGCCAAATACTTACGAAATTGGACAGCAGACCCCTCGCTTTGACAATGCTGTTCCCTATAAACAATCTGGAGAATTAAGTTTCAGCATTTTTGAGATGTTGAATTTTCTGACACAGTCGTCACATTACTCAAATTCGCATAATGGTGTCGTGACTCCCTATCGGTCTTCTACAGAACGTAGTATATTGTTAGGAGACTCTTTATCACAAACGAAGTCACTTGACCGGCTTAGTACCTTATACGGTTACCGTCTCATTACAAAAAGTAGTTTATATTTAGTCTCAGTCTCAGGTTTAAACTAGAGTATTTCAATACAGAAGTCCCGTGAAAAACTTGCGAACTAACTAACTTGCAAAATGTAAGGTGTAGAATTTGACAGCAAATGTCAAATTTTGGGAATACTGGCGCCGCGGATAAGGGAATTATTTCGTGATGAAGGCTTATTAAACAACAGCACAATCCAGAGACCATTAAGAAATCACGTTAACGTTATGTAATAAGGTGGTAAATGCATGTACTGATTTCAAATACATAATTTTAAAGTGCACTGCTGGACGTGGACCACTTTATTTCTCTCTTTTCGTTTTAGGGATAATATGCCGTAATCGTCACGCTTGGCAGACGAATTGACGATCATAGTACCATCTGGTTGCACCGTTGATGCTGCTGCCCGTTACCAATCTGGCTATTACACTTCTGTCCTAAACAAAATGGTTGTGTAGACCATCCGCCATCTTTTGAAATCCTCAAGATATTACGACATTTCCCATAGTTGCGTTTTACAACACCCAAGTAACGGAATAATGTGATGGATTAACTTACAACGCCACCATTCACTACACGGTTCACATTTCCTAATATTATTTTGTATTATTGTTTTTAGGAGCCGTCATCAAACTCATCGTCGCGTCACAGCGAACGAGGTGGCCTCCACGTCAAGTCACACTCCAGAGACTTGGGGAATAGTCCGATGGCGACGAACGCAGCTAACAGTTCCAGAGAGTAAGTCTCTATATGTCATTTTTTATTAGATTGTATTCAATAAAAATGTTATTTCCTTGTAAAGTTATAAATAATTCATGACTGCCTCGTTAGTCTAGTGGTTGTAAGCGCGACTGCTGATCACGAGTTCCCGGGTCGACCCAAAACCAGTTATGGAGTTGTTCTGTCAAGAAATTCTCAATAGCAGCCGGAGTCAGGAATTTTGCGATATTTTACCACCGTGCTCCGGAAAACACGAAACTGCGGATGGGATTGCCATCCCATCCGACTATGAAAGTGAAGAAATAGAGAGTGCACCTGCGAGATGGCTAGTCTACCTGCTAGTGACCGAAATTCGGTTTGTTGTAAGAGGGCGACACTGAAAGTTTTTAGAATTAGCTACTTCTAAACGATATAATAAAAAAAATAAGTTCAATTTTGGAAATGGAACTCTTTGTCAATATTTTTGTGTATGTATTTTATTAGTTTGTCATTTGTTTACGATTTGGCGGCAAATTGAAAATTGTTTGTGTCACGTCAGCATGAATATAACGCGAGAAAATTTTCGTACAATGATTTTTTACGACTTTCGATGTCATTTAAGTCAACAAGAAAGTTATGATAGACTTCGATTGGCCTTTCACGATGAAGCCCCATCTTGTGAAACTGTTTACAACTGTTTTAATGAGTTTAAACGTGATCGCACTAATCTCACCGATGGTCTGCGTGAGGGACGGCCTTCTACGGCGACGACTGAAGATAACATCAGTGTTGTGCGGCGTATGATAGAGACTGAAAAAACAATGACTTATCAGCAGATTGGGACAAGCTTAGGCATCGGTATGAGTGAAGTGCACAAAATCCTTCATGTACATTTAGCGGTCAGGAAGCTTTGTGCTCGGTTGATACCTCATAATTTGACAAAGGCCTAAAAACTCCGTCGTGTTGATTTTGATTGGTGTTGTGAAATGGTTCAAAGATTTAACGGAGGTGACTCAAATGCTGTGTTCGACATACTTACGGGTGACGAAAGCTGGATTTATTGTTATGATCCTGAAACTAAGAGACAGTCTGCTGTCTGGGTGTTTCCTTCCGAGGAGTTGTCTTTGTAGGGTTCACCATTATGAACCTGAGTCCAAACAGAACTCTATGCAGTGGCACATAAAAGGCGCACCACGACCTAAGAAATTTAAGGTGGCACAATCGGCTGGGAAAATGGCGACAGTTTTTTTACACTCAGAAGGAATCCTATTGATTAATTATAAAGATAAAGGTGTCTCCATAACCGCAAATTACTACGCTTCAATCCTAGAACAATTGAAGGAAGCCATAAAGCAGAAAAGAAGGGGAAAATTGACCAAAGGAATCCTTCTTCTGCACGACAACACGCCTGTTCACAAGTGCCATGTTGCGATGGCTGCCCTGCAGAAGGTGGGCTTCGAAATTCTGCCACGCCGCACCCTATAGTCCTGACCTGGCACGCAGTGATTATCATCTATTTCCAAACTTAAAAAAAGAACTTCGTGGAAAAATCAAAACTGTATGAGTGTAAGTTGCTGAATAAATGCATGTCTATGTCTATGTCTAAAAAGTTTTAAAGTGATGAAGAAGTGAAGGAAGCAGTTTTGGCGTATTTTTTAGACAAAGACAAATCATTTTTTGAGGTTATACATAAGTGAATTGAAAGATCCGAAAAATGTATTAGGTTAGCAGGTGAATATATTGAAAAGGGAAAATAAATTTGGATATTTATTTCCACTCCTTACCACCCATTCCGTGAACTTAAAAACGCACCCTCGTAATAACTGTGTCAAATTTTATCCAAATCTCAATTAGCCTTTAATGCGTGATTGAGAAACCCAACAAAATATCTTTATGAATTTTTACATATCCAGTATGTATACCATATCATCCTGGGGGTGTGTATCGTAAGAGGCGTCGGAGGTAATTGAAGCAGGAGATGGGCAGCCGTATCTTTCTGATAACCAGCTCTAAATATTTAAAAAAAAAAACGCCTGTCAAACGTGGCAATATCCCCTAGAGGCAATATATGGGGGAGGCCTATGTTCAAAAGTGGACTTTTAATGTGCCGTAATGAATGAATATGAAAATTACTATTAACATAGTTGTTGGGCGGTGGTTAATCAACTATTCATCAGTGAAAAAATCTTAATTTTTTTAGACCATTCCATTTCTTCTTCCTCTCCAGCCCATAAAAGTCCACTGCTGGACATGGTCCTCTTCTGTTGATGAGATTTCTATTATTATTGTACAACCAATCATTAATTATATATTTTTGATATACCCGTAATATACATACATATGTAAATACTTAAAGAATACAGATTTTTGTGTTTACTTATCTAGTATATTTTATGTTAAAAAGTATTTTAAGACAAAGTTATAATTCGTATTTTATCGATCAAACTATTATGAAAACCTAGAATACTTCAAGGTAGCAAGTTCATTTTACGTCTATTATCTATAAGCTAGGTCAACCGTGAGAGTGTGGACACACCGTACATTGCATCGAATCGACGAGAAGTTTGCGAAACTATGTTGATAGATATAAACTTCTTCCAATCCAATCTGCAATGATAATACTCACCAGCGTAGCGGTGGCCTTGCATTTACTTAAAATTATTTTGTAAAAGCAGACGACTGATATGGAATTTAAAAAAAAATCAAAGGTTTTCATTATTAAAAGAAGTTGGTTTTAAAATGGCTTTAATACGCTTCACTTTATTTAAATAAATTTCTTTATTTCAAATATTGAATATTCTCATAAAACATCGCAAATATATTGTTGTAATGCAACAAATTATACGCGCGCAAATAACAACTCTATAGGATTGTTATGGGGTCTCATAATTTATTAGCTGACGAAAGCCTTTAGTTTAAAACTGTGACCTTAAAATGGATGATATTTATTGTGTCCATCGACGAAGTTGCCTGCCTTGCCATGCCTTGCTTGCTATAGACATGCCCAGAGGATAAGCGGATCCCATTAAATTTCTTATTTCGTAAACTAAATAAGTTTGAACTCCTGAATTAATGCAAACCTTTAAGTTATATCTTAGAAATAAGAATAGGACTGGCTAATACTCGTAGGTTGTTATTGTTTATTTATGTAGCCGGGAATCATTCAGGATTACAATAGTTAATAAAAGATGCATGTTATAATAACCTACTATAGAAATCAAAACAGACAATCACTTCTCTACGCAAGCTTTAAATCAAGCTAATTTGATAATAGTAATTTAGCAAATTACTAGTTACGTATACACAATACTATTGTAATTACGGTGCGAGTGTGAGAAAACAACGTCGTGTGGTATTTCATTCGTTTTGACCTTCAAAAAGGTTTAAGACGTCAATCAAAAAAGAGGAGGTATTCTCTATTCGACTGCTTGATTTTTGAAGTGAAAGCTTCTTTAAAATCGTTGTGATATGAAACTCAATGAAACGAAATAATCGGCCAAGTGCGAGTCGGACTCGCGCATGAAGGATTCCGTACCATCATAATACACATTTCTAGTAGGGGAGCGAGCCCCTTTTAATTTTTATTATTTATTATTATATCGGTAACAGAAATACACATTCTGTGAAAACTTCAGCTGACGGACGGACAGCGGGAGCTTAGTAATCGTTTCGTCCAATTACCTACTCTAACTTCCATGTAATTTATTTTTTGGATAGTTGGGGCGATGTTAGTGTGTTGTACTAAATTTAATATAACATATTTGCCTTGTTTCGAAAATTCATTGTTAAAATAAAGTTAAAGTAACAGCTTCAATATATTTTATTATTTCTCAACTACAACGCGGGTTGTAAATCGGCACTTGAAATTGCAATTAAATTTTATTTAATTGTAATTTCAAGTAAAAAAATCAAAAAATTTCATTTTTTATTTCAATTTACATTTTTTTACGTGGTAGAGCCAAGCTGCAGCTATATTTATAGTATAATTGTAGTACGAATGGGTCGGCTCGACCGGGGAAGGACCACGCTCTCACAGAATACCGGCGTAAAATGGCAGCTTAATGCTGCTGTGTTACGCATGGTGAGTGTAGAGAACCGGAAACCCATTTTACTGGATAAGAGGCATTCCATCTTAGTTCTCAAGGCTGACAACGAATCTGCATTTTGATTCGCAAACGAGGATAGATGTAGATGTATATGGGCCTCAGCAACCACTTACCTTACGCTAAAAACGACACTAAATAGATAATGATTTCTATTTACGCGAACACTACACATTGAATAAAACTACTTTTACAGATTTTATCGCGTTTAATACTACCCTCGAAAGTGATTTTTTTAATTTAAGTTAATTTTTACTTTTTTAATGATTTATTTTTTATTGTAAATTCAAGTCGACTTTTGATCACCTCGGATAACCAAATGTGTTTTCATAAAAAAAATTATTTTATTACATTAAGTACTCACAATATGTATATTCATTTTACTATTACAGCCTTTGAAACGTTCACTACTGAACATAGGCTTTTCCCATAGATTGCCTCACAGGTAATATTTGTTAGTTGTCATGCAAGCGAGATGGCAAACGCAGATATTTTATATTTTTGATCGTTATCTATATAGGAAGTTATTCCTGCCCGTCTCCCGTTTCATTTCTTTCTGTCGCCTCTTACGATACCGTATTTTAATTAAATACACAAGTACGCAATATATTACATTACATTTTAAATAAAGTATTTAAAATGTATATTATAAATGTTTGTATATTTGAATAAAGTTTCCATTATAATTATATTTTTAACGATGCACTTTATTTTTTCAGTTTGGAAGACTCGCCACAAAAGAAGAGCTTATCAAACCTATTGCCTTCGGTAGACTACACCTGTACTGTATACAGCCCTAATGTGTCATACGCTTTATCATCAGCAGATGAATATGGCTCACCAGCTTATAGAGGTAAAATTTAAGTCTATAGAAACCATATAACTTAGGACAAACAGGTGACAGATTGGATATGATTCTTAACCTATTTAGCGGTATTATAAAGCAAATTGTTATATTTACTTGAAAAACTTTCACCTTATATGATGGAATGTACAATTAATTTTGAAAATAACTTCTGGTAAATAAACAACCGTTGAAGATTTTGTCATTTTTATTGAAACTTTAATTTTTAGAAAATAACATTTATGTATTATGTTTTTTTTTGTAACAACATAAAATATAGAATATTTATGTATCACACAGCTATGTTATAATATTTGTATATTCGTTAGTAATTTTGACATTTTTGTATTATAAATACATTTGTCTTGTATTACTAATAATGATTGAATTAGTAAAAGCTTCCTATTTAAAAAAAAAAAACTTCAAAACATCTCAGATAAAGTCATCTAATACCTTGATTTCTATAATTGCAGCTCAAGATGGCGATTATTCTAATCAGGGTAAGAGTCCAAACCGTTTGTATCGTGATTTCATGTTGTGCTAACTGTACTGAAACAATATTATATAAAAATTAATATTTGTTTGTTCGTATTTTATGCGCTGCCATACCGTTCATCAGATTGTGCAAAAGCTATGTCAACTTATTGCTTGCACTTGCGCGAATGTTATTCATCATTCAGTTATTAAGGTACAATGAACTTACAGTAGGTGGCGCGCGTATCGTACTGACAAATTTATTTGAAAGTTATAAATCATTCAACTTCAATGAATGTATTATTATTCCTAATCTATACCAATAAATAAAATTGAAGTGTCTGTTTGTAATGTCAAACTAACAGCTTTTTACTAAATGCATATGAAAGTATATACGGTACTTATAACAAAAACACAATTTATAAAATTTTTGTCTGTCTGTCTGATTGTTCTGGCTAATCTTCGAAATGGCTGGACCGATTTTGACGGAACTTTCACTGGCAGATATCTGGTATTATAAGGAGTAACTTAGGCTACTTTTAGTTTAGAAAAAGAATTAAGGTTCCGTGAACGAAAAAAACCATGAGATCCAATCGTAACAAATTACACGCGGGCGAAGTCGCGGGGAACAGCTAGTTAAACAATATAACTCTTCCAAATTTAAAACGTTATTTCCGCTATTATTTCTTCTGTGGCAGCAACGCGCCGGGTACCAGCTAGTATCATATAAAATACTTATATAAACATTGTACTAATTAAAAGTCTGATCCCATTATTATTATAATTACGTTCATTAAAACTTTTGCTAATATAAAAATATGACTAAGAGACAAAGTAACATCTAACTACATGTATGCTGCGTGAAGCTTACTATAACTGTGTAAACCTTATTTCTACTAACAAGACAGTAAAGTAATATACACACTTTTTACAGATGATTATGACACCAGTTCGAACTCGGCGTCAGCAAAAGCCATAGCCGCAATAGCACACCTCAACAGCAAGATAGAACGCACGAAAGACCTCATTCGTCTTGAGCAGACTAACCGAGATGGTAAGCCGTCCTATGTGCTTACTTTTGATTTTATAGTCTTGTTTTTCTATCCGGCGGAAGCAGCCTAAGAGAATCCATCGCATGATGTTTAATATTTTATCTTCTCGTAATGACGGAATTAGGGTAAAATAAAAAATAAAATATTGTGTTATTTTTACGCTTGTGGAAGAGGCTGCTTCGAAAATCGAACTACGATATTTCTGGTGACGGATCGAACGCTTTCCTGTCACGAAAGTGATCCGATAATAGATTTATTATCAGACATTTTGATTTTTTATTGATTCTATTACCAAAACATTGATGTGACAAATTATTAGTTCCGTCGAAGCCGCCGTTGTTTTGCTTAGATCTGAAGCTTTTATTTAAATTTCCACCATCGGTGTCACCCGTTCCACCATCGGTTGACAAGATGCATCCCGCGAATGCACACTTCATATAATATAAAACATTTTAAAATATCGCTTTAATAAACGTTTAAGTAATTAAAAACAAAAACCCCTCTAGGAGTTTGTTTTTCTCTTGTTCATTAAACAGTTACTGCTAGGCATGGACCTCCTAGACGATTTGCGTACTTGTTACTCATACAAAACCAACTTATTGTAAGAACACGCACACGTGTACTTAAAATCATTTGCAGCGAACAACACGGTTTTAGGTGCATATGTGTGCGTTCAGCAGTCGATTTTACGAGCTGTTAAAGATAGAATATGTGAGCGTTGAGTCCGCATCAAAAAGTTGAGCATGGTTTTAAAACTTTTTTGAAAAACAAACATATAGCCCACTCGGTTTCAAGTGGCTACTGCAGTATAAGAAGGCTACAGATACTTTGTCACCTCTCAGAGATAAGATGGAATGCCCCATAGTAATTATACTGGCTCTATATACTCTGAATAGTATAGTATAGTATACTAGAGTATATACTATGAATATTATATCCGGTCTGAAGACCGGAACACGGCACTTCAAGCACTACAATTTAACAGCAAGAATACGTAAAATGGTGGTGCCTACACAGGCAGACTCGTAGGCAGAAAAGCAGTCTTACGACGTACCACTTTACGTCTCCACGTAAAGTGGAGACGTAAAGTGGTACGGTGAAGAACTCCTTCTTTCTATCTTTCTTTGTTGATCTTTGGCAGGCGAATAAGCATTGAGCAAGTTTAATCTTACAGAGAACGTGAACGAATACCTAAAGCTGGCAGCGAACGCGGACAAACAGCAGTTACAGCGTATCAAAGCGGTGTTCGAAAAGAAAAACCAGAAGAGCGCACTTTGTATTGCGCAATTGCAGAAGAAACTCGAGGGATACAACAAACGCATCAGGAATTGGGAGGTAATTCAATTCGCCCAATTTACCTAATGCCTTTTTAATATAATTAATAGAATCAGGCGTTACTTTGCGGAAATCCATTATATAAAAGCTTTTACAAAAATTTACTTCGCAAATATCCGCGTTATAAAATAAAATGATGTGTCTTACCTAGTATGAAGAAGCACCTCCCGCCCTCCCTCAATTGCGTGCACTATCCCCGTCACCACTAATCCCAGCACCGCTACTTCCAACACCACTACACTAGGCCAGACACACCACTGACGATAATACGACATGTGTTTCGCCTCTACACGAGGCATCCTCAGGTGATATAGACTCTACGGTGGCTAACCGCTAACTTAGCGATATAGACTCTACGGTGGCTAACCGCTAAGTGAGCGGCGAGCCAAAATAAGTGCCTTTTATACAAACAAGTGGCTCGCCGCTCACTTAGCGGTTAGCCACCGTAGAGTCTATATCACCTGAGGATGCCTCGTGTAGAGGCGAAACACGTGTCGTATTATCGTCAGTGGTGTGTCTGGCCTAGTGTAGTGGTGTTGGAAGTAGCGGTGCTGGGATTAGTGGTGACGGGGATAGTGCACGCTATTGAGGGAGGGCGGGAGGTGCTTCTTCATACTAGGTAAGACACATCATTTTATTTTATAACGCGGATATTTGCGAAGTAAATTTTTGTAAAAGCTTTTACCTAATGCCGTCACTTTCTTGGTTACAATATTTTTGAGCAAAAGTTAGAGTGAAGTAAATGGTTTTAAAAGTAAGCCGGTACATTGTATATCTGTAAGAAAATCTATCCAGTTTTGTTCCGCGGGTGTCGTAAAGGGCGCTTATAGGAATGGTCAGAAACACCTCACGGCCTCCACTTAATGAATGTAATTCCATTTGTGTATATCAGATTTTAAATACCCAAATCTACTATAATTGTTTGATGATAAGTGGCCACTGCAGCCCATGGACATCTGCAACTTAATTCAAACAAAGAAGGCTACAAATTAATGCGTTGTCACCTCTGAGAATTAAGATGGAATGCTTCATAGCTGAAATATGTGAGGTTTTGCGTCAAACATCTGGTACTGGGATCGAAAACCCGTCTGTCAAGCATGACGAATGTGGTTTTCATTAAAAAAATAGACTTAAAGCTGGATGGAGATTATTTTGGAGCATATAGTAAGGCTGTCATGTTTGGTTATATAATTTTATTTCATACATTTTATGTATGAAATAAAATTATATTTCTTTTTTACAAATCCTTCCAATGATGATAGGAGCCCATCCAACAATGAACTGTGGTTTAACTATTCTTTTCTTTTTATGATTTAATTCTTTTGTATCTTAGTTACGACATCCATTATGGTCGATAAAGCTGAGAAGAGCCACTTTAATTTCATGCTGTGAGGCATTCCATCTTAGTGCTTAAGGTTGACAACGATGCATATTTAGTTTACTCTTTTTGAAGTTAATAACAGACTTATAAGTGCCTAACAACTAAAAAGTCATTACAGTCTATAGATAATAGCAGTCATTTATCATCATTTGGATTGTTGGTCTGTTTCATTCATTCGGCCTAACAAAAGTCCACTGCTGAACATAAGCCTTTTTTATAGGATATGGTGACAAACGAGCACACAATCCACCTGATGCTAAGTGGTTGCTGTGGCCATATATATACATAGACATCTACATTTATCCTCGTTTGCGAATCAAAATGCAGATGCGTTGTCACCCGTGAGGACTAAGATGGAATGCCTCTTTTCCAGTAAAAAGGGTCTCCGGTTTTCTACATTCACCATACGAAATAGCAGTTTTAAGCTGCTATTTTACGCTGGTATTCTGTGAGAGCGTGGTCCTTCCCCGTTCGAGCCGACCCATTCGTGCTACAACTATACTACTAATATAGCTGCAGCATGGCTCTACCATGTATAAATTATATATAATACGTTTATGCTTTTTATTTCAAGCAACATGGTACAAGTGGGCAAGCACACAGACAACCAAGAGAAGTTTTACGTGACATGGGACAAGGCCTGAAGTAAGTATCTTGAAAATATTTTTTATTGTGTACTAGCGATCCGCCCCGGCTTCGCACGGATGATTTGAATCTAACATCCAGGGACTCACTCAAACACACACAAAAAATTTCATCAAAATCAGTCCAGCCGAGTTTTAGCGCGACTAATGGACAGCAATCGATTTTATATTTTATTCTGTATTTATTAAACTTATTAACAAAATGAATTTTATAAAAACTACATTTTATTTTCTTATAAATATTAAACACATATTCACAAATATTAGAGTTGTGTAAATTATTAGTGTATTTCTATAAAACATTACATTTTAATTATGTAAAAAGTAGAATAAAAAGTAGTGTAACAGCCTGTATACATTCCATTGCTGGTTATATGATGTGTCCTCTCCTTTCTGGAGCAGAAAAAATTACGAGGCACTGCTGTACTACTTCCTCAAAATAGATTTAATTTCTCGGCTGTAGGAGGTTACCTCACGATTTTCCCATCTTCCTTTAGTTCTCAGCATATATTAAAACACCTTAAGAAATAATTTTGGTGGTACCAGCGATTATCCAACTCTGAGTAGTCCACTGTAATGATGATATAACAAGAATGTTTACTTGCAGAAATGTTGGTGGAAACATTCGCGATGGTATAACCGGACTTGGTGGCAGCGTAATGGCGGCGCCACGGGAGTTCGCGCATCTTTTCTCTCGCTCTAACCGTTTCGGCTCCGCTGACAACATCGCACAACTTGCCGGTCTGTATCTTAGCTAAATCAATGTCACTTTTTACAGTTAATAAAAATTTTGAGTAATAGGGTGCAGGGGGGGGGGGGGGATTAATGACGTCGTCATGAACCAATTATATTTAAAAAGTATAGTTACATTAATCACATGTCAGTCGTGTTAGAATTCAACACATAATTTTCACACACGTTTTTAGTTGTACGTCATCATCATCATGATTACAACCAATCAAAAGTACACTACTGAACATATTTATGTGGGTGGCCAACCACATAAATGGCCTCGTGGCTGAAATTATCTACATCTCACATCTCTAGTCTCTCCTTTATGGTGGGAATAGTTTCCACGTTTGCAGACGAATTTTTATTATTTTGTTCTGTTATCAGAAAGATGATGCTCCTGTTTCAGTTTTGTAATAGCACAGTATACGTACGTAGTTCCTTTTATTTAGCTTTCAATTCTAAATGAAAAAAAAAGTATATTCACAGTAGTTCCTAGAAGAAAATTAAGTATTTTTTTTAATAAGAGGGAAAGATCATTCGGCTCATCTGATAATAAGTGACTACCGCCGCCCACGAACAACCAGGGGATTTGCAGTTGTTCATGGGCGTTATTGGCCTTTTAAAAAAGAGAAGGCTAATTTGATGCAAACTATGCTACTGATTTGATATTCACTGGCACGTAAAAAGTCATTCGCTATCCTTTTCTTTATTGGATTTAATAATTTTATATCTTAGTTTTGCGCCTCATAATTATAGATTTATAACTGTGTTATCGTGGTACGTTAGAAACATAGTCAGGTTTTCAAGATTATCGTACATTTGTGAGTGTCGTATATACCGCTTTTGCAGAAGACTTCGCACATTAATACATCGCGTATGGTGCATATAGGTATAGGATTTAATAGAAATAGTACTTGAATGCGGCACCTTTAGCTGACATTTCTGCGTTCTGCGTATGTATAGTTTCAAATATCGTTGGATTTGAGCTATACTCACATGGTAATGATAATATTATGATAGATAATGAGCAAGAATTTGTCATCATTTAGATAGATGTAACACACATAGTATCTTGAGTATGGCTTTAAAAATAATTCTAAGCCTCTCCTTTGTCTTTGTCATATCTAATAAAGAGGCGGTATATGTAGGTATACCATATTAAAACCCATTTTGAAATATTGATGTGATATTTTTTAAGTAACTTGATTGAAAATTGCAAAATATTTTTGAAATGATATTATATATAATATTTTACAATTTTTTTGCTGTATGTTCTAGATGTATATATATATATATATATATATATATATATATAATATCTATATTTCTTTTAAAATATTATATATCTATATTTCTTTTAAAATATTATTATAATAATTGCTAAAGATACTCATACTATATGATGATAAAAAACTTTTATATAAAAGTTTTACCTGTGGGCGCTTTTATTTAAATTTAATAATTAAATTCAGGTAATTACACTCATGCAAACTCTATATCCTAAATCAATAACCATTAACAAAACTTACATTTACTCTCCCAACACGGCTGGTCCCCGTGGGAGTAATAGACCAAAACCCTCCATATGTAAACATAAAGAAACTGTTATCAAAAAAGACAACTACCTATATATAGCTACGTTAAACGTGAGATCACTTATAAATGTGTCAAGATTTATCGAACTGGAACATGCTATTTCTGAAATAAATTGGCATATTATAGGACTTTCTGAAACGAAACTAGAAGGAAAAGAAATTAAAGAATACAAAGATTATATTTTTATGTATTACGGTCAAAAACAAAACAGAAATGGTGTTGGATTTCTAATTAAAAAAGAATTAATAATGAATATTAAAGATTTTATACCAATATCAGACAGAGTTGCTAGATTAGAGCTAAATTTTGAATGCAAAACATTTAATATAATACAGGTGTATGCACCTACGGAACAATCATCATTAGAAGACCTAGATAGATTCTACAAGGATCTCCAAAAATCAATATATAACACTAATAAAGACACACTGGTTGTTGGGGACTTCAATGCACAGATCGGTATGCCGACAACTGATGACAAGTCAATTATGGGCCCATGGGGATACGGTAAAAGAAGTCCAAGAGGCAACACACTAATTAATTTTTGTTTCGAGAATAAATTACATATAACAAACACATACTTTAAGAAGAAACCAAATCGTAGATGGACTTGGATACACCCAAATGGAGTATCACGAAACGAAATTGATTACATCCTAGCACGAAATAAAACAAGCATCCACAACATTGAAATGATATCAACAACCCACCCTACCGATCACAGATTAGTTAGAGCATCAATACTACTTAATCATAAACGAATTTCATCAAGAAAACACTTTGGAAAGAGATCCACTACCGGTTTAACAGCTACAGAAAAAGAATATCTAAATTTTTTATTCAGAGATAACGTTAAACAAGTACAATTTACAAACATTGAACAAACATATAACACTTTAGTAACGAAAATCAAAGACTGCAACAATAATCTTCCAAAGAGATGTAAAAATACTCTACCAATTCAGGAAAATATTGATAAACTTATAAAAGAAAGAACACTACTAAAAACAATCTTTGAAAAGAAACAACTTTCAGCCTTATACAAACTCATTAAAAAACAAATACATAATAGTCGAAAAGAGCATCGATATAAAATCATTGAAGAAGAACTGGAAAAGAGAGCGTCAGTTAAAAGAGCATATAAAAGGTTAGACTCTAACAAAACTTGGATTGCACAATTAACAAAACATAGTTCTCAAATAACTAATAGAAACCAAATATTAGAAATAGCTACAAAATACTATACATCATTGTATGAATGCCGTATGTCTTATAAAAAAGAAACTCAAGAATTAGACCTACCAGACTGCGAAAACGTTCCGCAATTTTTAGAATGTGAAATAAGCTATGCTATACAACAATTAAAAACACTAAAAAGTCCCGGAGAAGACCGAATTACCAATGACATACTAAAAGCGATCAAAGGGCCCCTTACACCTATCTTAACAATTGTGTTCAATCAAATCCTTGCAAAGGAATTGATACCCTCTGACTGGCAAACTGCTATAATTACTCTTCTCTACAAAAAAGGAGATCCATCAGATATGGGTAATTATAGGCCAATAAGCTTACTTCAGACAATATATAAATTATTTACCAGCTTGTTACTAAAAAGAATCTTAAAAACTTTAGAAGAAAGTCAACCGAGAGAACAAGCTGGGTTTAGAGCGGGCTTTTCTACAAATGACCACATATTTACTGTCACACAAATTATTGAAAGATATAATGAATACAACAAAAAACTCTACATCGCTTTTGTAGACTATTCAAAAGCATTTGACTCTATATATCATACATACCTGTGGCTGACGCTCCAAGAACAAGGAGTACATATTAAATATATCAAAATTCTGAAGGAAATATACAAACAGAGCAAGGCTGTGGTTAAATTAGAGAAAAAAGGAACACCATTTAATATTCAGAAAGGAGTGAGACAAGGTGATCCTATCTCGCCGTATTTATTTAACGCAATTTTAGAACATGTTTTTAGACAAGTTAATTGGCATAATATTGGCATAAAAATAAATGGAGAGTATTTAAGCCACCTACGATTCGCTGACGATGTTATCCTTATCAGTGAAAGTCATGCTGAACTAGAACACATGCTGATATCTCTAGATATAGAGAGTCGAAAGTGTGGACTCTATATGAATACTGAAAAAACGAGTCTCCTAACTAACAGCGTTAGAGTGCCTATGAAGGTGCAAAATACATTGATAGAGTATGTAGACAACTATGTCTATCTTGGGCAGAACATTTGTTTTTCAAACCAAACTGAAAATGAAGTCGATCGCAGAATAAAAAGTGCTTGGAGAAAATACTGGTCACTAAAAGAAATATTTAAGTCTCCTATACCGACGCGACTAAAAAAGAAAGCAATGGATACTATTATTCTTCCAACACTACTCTATGGCTGTCAAAGCTGGGCACTAACAAAAACAATAATAAACAAACTTCAGGTCTTTCAGCGTGCAATAGAGAGGAACATGTTAGGCCTTAAGCTACGAGATAGACAAAAAAATAAAGAAATAAGAAAAACAACAAAAGTAATAGATGCTGCAGAACTAGCATGTAAATTAAAATGGAGATGGGCAGGCCACGTTGCAAGAGCTACAGATGGACGTTGGAGTGAGAGAGTCCTCCAATGGTACCCTCGCGAAGTACCACGGCCACGCGGTAGGCCCAGGCGCAGGTGGTGTGATGACATTGTGACCACAGCTGGCCACACCTGGATGAGACTCGCACAAGATAAACAAAAATGGCAAAAGATGGAGGAGGCCTTCACCCGCAAATGGGTACCCAAATAAATAAGAAAAAAAATATATCAATGATTAGTAAAAAAAAAAAAGTAATAATTTAAATATTATGTAATCATAACTAATCTGCTGTAAATTGATTTTCATAACATGTTATAATTAACCATTACATATTTTATTATTGTTATTATTACATATTTAATTAATGTTACTATTATTAATGGATTTAAATTGTTTAATAATGTAATCGCATTTCATTATTTTATATTTGATAATTATAAACTGTAGTTAATTGATATTTATTTTAAGGATATTATATAACGATTTATTGAGCATAATTTATAAAATTTATTCTAAATTCTGGCAAATTTTATATCTAAATGTTTGTTGAAGTTTTCTTTGAAGCATGATTGGTTTTGTAAATGTAAATGAAATTTTGTTAAATATTTAATTTTATGTATTTCTTTTTTGGGAAATAAAGGCTTAAATAAATAAATAAATAAAATTACACTCATGCAAACTCTATACTTTAATTTATGTCGTATAAATACAAGCGTGAAGAGTGTAAAGAACATTAGGTAAAAACATTGCCCCATAAGCCCAAAACACATAAAACATCCTCTCAAAAAATAATAGGTCTGTGCCCCGTCGTGAAACATAATATTTATATAGGTTGTAACTTCACTTGTTTTATGAAATATAAATAACTAAAACAAAAGAAATAACTAAAAAATGGTTTAAAAATAATATCTGCTAAAAAGCCTAAGGCCTATAAAAGATTTCTACAACTACGTCAATTAAAAGTTACAATTAAAAAAATATATAAATCAACGTCAAGTATCATTAGTCCTGGTTGAAATTTATGTGTGACCGCTGTAAAAGTATAACGTCGGAGATGTCGTGTAAGATAGATTATACTCAGAAAATACCAGCGTGAAATAGCAGCTTCAGCAGCAATTTTCTGAGTATAATCAATCTTACACGACATGTGTTTCGTATGGACTGTGTAGAGAACCGGAAACTCTTTTTAATGGAAACGACGCATTCCGTCTTAGTCATCAGTGTGCGTTGACGGGGTGGCAACGCATTTGTATTTTGATTCTAGATCGAGAATCAATATAGATGCGTTTGGGCCACGGCATCCGCTTACCATCAGGTGGACTGTGTACTTGTTTAACATCCTTATTATATTAAAATAAAAAAATACACTTGAAATGATAACCTCTCCTTTAAAATCACTTAATTAAATAAGTTTTCAAAAATATATATCAAGGATAAAATTTAGAATACAGACAGTATTTCTGTAAGAAATAACATGAAACGCTATCCTATTGAAATTTTTCCTACGTTTTTTGATTGGCCGGGTTTCTTACATATGCATGGCTTGTATTCCGCAATAAATCAAGTCAGTTGTTATTGCTTGCGTGTTGTAACATTTATGGATATGTTGTATGAATTAAAATAACGTTTTCATGTTATTTATATAAAGGATTTATATATGTATCATATGCTGTCCCTTATTTCTTTTGACTAAATATATACATTTTAATTAAAATATTTTGTCTCGCAGAGAACACGGGTCCTTGTAAGTATATCGCGTATTACATAGTATCACTCGTCACTAACTAATTCATGTCCATATGGTTTTAACATCCTAATTACTTGTGTTTTATCATACTTTGTATTTTTTTTATTTAACTTAATTATTTACTGACACGTATTTGGCGCCAATTGATAAAACGTCTCTAGTCTGTCGTAATGTAGGTGTAATCATAATATTTCATCTTTATTTATATTTATATCTGTCAGAAAAGTGTTTATGAAACTTATTTTAGAAAAGAGTTTTTAAAAATTTGAAAAATAACTTTCCTCAATAGCGTGTACTATCCCTACGCCACTACTCCCAACACCACTACACTAGGGAAGTCACGCCACCGTCGATAATTCATGTGTTTCGCCTCTAAACTAATGATTACAAATTAGAGAAATAACACAATCATATTTTTAATGTATTGCAGCGTTTGATGTATTCTTTTTAGACACAAACCATGCTCTAACACAAACCATGCTCAGCTTATTGTAAGAACACGCACTTACAATTATGCACCTAAAATCATATTTGCAACCAACAACATTGTTTTCGGAGCATATTTGTGCTTCTCTAGCAGTAGACTTTTACGGGCTGATAAGAAAAGAAAGAATAAAGATGTGTGTGCTAGAAGTGTGTTGGTCTGAATATATAATACATAGTAAAATTTATAATTTGGCGCCAAATCTTAGTATAATTTCAAGCACAGCACGTAGTGTTTGTATATTAGGCACTTATCGATGCAATAATAATATGTATTTATTATTTGCTTACTCAGCTTAAAGACACCTAACATCTAAATAGCCTTTCTGTTACGTGTTTATTAGTTTCTATTACGTGTGTGTAAATTACCTGCCAACCTTGAAAGAATTTCTTAATAGAAACAAAGAATACATTTTCTTATTTTTCTGTAACATATCTCTATTTCATCATAATGCGACTGTAATAGCTGTCTCGTCACGCCCAGCTCACTGGATTCCGTTAGTCCAGATTTCTCATTTTTTTTTTTATATATTTTTAACACAAATAATTGGCTTCGCATCTAAATTATCATAATAAATGTTAAACTTTATTGTACACCATAAACAAAAATTACGAAAGTTAAGGACTTGTGCGTCCTAATAAATTATACAATGGGCAATATTATCGCTAAAACCTTTCGATGGACAGAAACTTATAACACAAGTAGACGGTGGTGTACGTAAATAAAAAAATAAAATATAAAAACTGAGATCATATTAACACTACTTTCAAACTTTTTTCCAGTATTGCGTTAGGAACTTACTAATCGTGAGATGCGGCACTTAGCCGTATATCTAGTATTTACTGAGTGTCTCTACCGGTTTATAATTATGTATTGTGCTCTGTTGCCAACTATAATAATCGGCAAATAGAACGTCATCACGTTATTACATATTCACGAATAAAGTACACTAACCCAAATTTTGAATTTTTTGTATGGTAATAAAACATTTTTATATTTCACAAATAACCTTCACCATACCGTAATCTGACGTCAGTTCCTCAGTTATAACGTAAATATTACTTGAACGTTTACATAACATTCATTGATAAACATCAACGTCGAGATAGCTCGCTCATCGTTCTGCCAATGTCAAGAGCATTCACACGTGAATGTTCATTCGGACTTCATGAATAATGTTTGTATAGTGATGTTTTAGTGCGTCGATTATTATGTTGTTTCGGAAGTGTAAGAAATGCCGTAAGAAATGTAACTATATAAAAATAAGATATTTATTTTATATGCTTTTATTTGGTCCTTTAAAAGAACTAGTATAACGTTAAACCTAAAGTAAACACTAAGTATTTAAATATTTTTTTTTTGTATCTAAGCTTATTCTAACAAATTTATTCTTAAGCGCTCTTTTTTCATCTTCGTGATTATTGCTAAGTTCACGAATTTTAAGCAACAAATATTTATCTTCATTTCATACTATGTTCATCATTAATCCTTTTTTAATAGAATTACTTTTAATATACTATATTAACATAATATTTACACAATATTTCACCGGTTTATCCATATTTAGATTTAGTAACATCTTATCCATTTCTGAATCGCAACACACGAACACCACATATGGAATGACATTTTTGTACATAGCTTATTTTCACAAATGTGCAAATACAATTTATACATTCTGTATAACTTGCTTATCGTGTTGTCTCGTTCTTGCACGCTAGCCCCACAACACGCGGAACTGAGAGGTAATTATACGCTAATTTTCATATCTGTGTCATAATTTGTCTGTTGCTATTGTATTTATTTTTAACATGTTGCCATGCTTTTTTGCAGTTCTATTAATTCACTATATTTTGCGTTGTATTCTTGAGACGAATAGGTTTTTATTAGATATTTACAACTATGTGAAATGTTTTTATAATATAAATTATTATGCTTTTGTACATTTATATTTATTGTTTGTATGAGCATGTAATGGTAACGCAAGTTTGTAAATGCAATTATATACAAGTACAATAAACAACTATAAATATCATAAAGTATTGTAGATTTATCGGTAGGTTTGTAAATGTTATGAATAGCAATTTGACTAAATCAACGTCAAAGCAATACGTTTTTATTCTAATTTGAAGGGTATGAAATGCCAATGTAATGTTAGGGGAGACGCACAATACAAATTATATAGCATTTTTTGAAATTAAAATATAATAAAATTTATTACAAAAAATTTTTTTTTCTACAAATTTTGAATCAGGCCCTGCTGTAAATATTATCTGCAAATATTTCAACGAAGACTGACACACATATTACAATTTATTTCCAATGGTTAAGGGGTGACTGCAAACTCGGAAATTGGTCTAAATTAACCAATGATGAACCAGCCTTAACACAAGTATTTTAGGCTTATTTGGAGTGGTAAAAAGCAGTATTAATAGTGTTAATAACGTTAATGTATTCTTTAGAAAATTAACTTCTAAAGTAGCTGTTACGACGAAGTATATCGAAGAATAATTAAAGCCTCCAAATATTATTCGTGACTTACTTTATTATTTCTGGTTGTCCTTATTCTGTTTTTACAAACTTACAATCATTACAATCGGTTTACAATAATTGGCAAAGATATCGCATAGCATACATACAAAAAAGAAAAGAAAAGAATACACAGACGAATTGAGACCGTCGTCATTTTTTAGTTCGGTTAGTAATTTAAAAAAAAACAATAGAATTAAAAATTTATCCGTGCAAATGAATTAGGATTATTGCTTATTATTATTATTATTCAAAGTTTCATTCTTTGTAAATAATTGGAGAATACTATTAGGTAATAATGAGGTATCAATATACAATAATTTATCTTTTGTCTTAACAACTATATTCTATTGACTAACAAGATTAAAGTCAATTTTCTCAACTTTACTATGATGATGCATACTATTTTCTTAACGAATTTTATTGCATTGTGTGAGAAATTTTAAAAAAGGTCGCTTACGAGGATATGCGGGATGCAAAACTATTTGAACGTTAGGACGATTAAAATCCCATTTGAAAAATAGGATTTTAATCTGTCCGAACTAGGCCTTGCATTCGAATAATTCGAATAATATACCTTGTCCAAATATTCGAATATTAAATCTGCTATATTCGAATATTCGACCAATTTTCTGAAAGTCAAACTCGTAATATTGATGTACACAAAATATTACCTTATTTAAAGTAATTTAAAGTTCACGCGTGACATTTCGAAGGCTGGATTTATTATAGAGTTAAATGGATTCATTTTTCTTCGTAATTGTACAAGTCTAACAAAGCTTGCCGTCAGTTAAGCACTAAACGCTTGGCCTCGACCAACGATCAGGACGTACCGTCAGCGCGTACGGTACGTGCTGACCGTCGGTCGAGCACTAAATCCAGCCTTTGGGCGCGCCGCGCCAGTGTTTCGCCCTGCCTAACAGGGTTCGTCAAAGCTCGGAAGCGATCGAAAACTCGAGAAATAGTGCGGCGGTGTTGATAGTTTGGCGTCTTTGTTCGTCCATTTGCATATTGCGCGCGGGTAGTGCGGATGGCAGTATGGTTATAATTTTTTGTTGTTTGTTATCGAGGTTTTAGTCTTTTTGAGTGAGTTTTGTGAGTTAAATTTTTTAGGAAGTCACCCACCAGAAAAGAGATTCTCGATAACTATCTTCAAGAAGAACAGAATAAAATGGGTTTTGATCCTAGACTGTAAAACTAGGTGGAGCAGTTTAGCCGATATGATCACAAGATTTTTGGGATTAAAAGACCCTATATTGTAGACTCTTATTGATTTAAAGTATGATACCACGTTTAGTTCAGGTAAGCTGGCTTTACTGCAGGAATTGTCCACTTCTTTAAATATTGTAAAGGCAACAGTAGAGGCGCTGTGCCAAGAAAATGCAAATCTGCATACTGCGGAAACTGACCTTCAATTTATGGTTGCGAAACTTGAAAAGACAAACAGTTTTATCAGTGACAGGCTACTCGACGCGCTGAAGAATAGAATTGCAGAATGGAATTGCAGAGACGCTTACCAAATTTAATCTGCACATTAAAATATCTTCACAATCCCAATAAATATTACGCAGAGCCAGCTTCGTCTACCTTTCCATCACCAGACAATAACATTATTACAGAAGTAATAACTGAGATTAACGAGAGATACTTTTATAAAAGACAGAACTCCGATAATGACGAAGATGACATAACCTTAGTTCAACTTCAGCAACGGCAACGCCAACATCAGTAACAAAACTAATCACACCAGGAAACATCTGAAATGACCTTTAAAGAAGAATTACAAAAAATGATAAATGACACTAATTCCGCCACTCCTTCAACATCTACAGCAAATTTATCAGATAGAGAAGAGTTAGAAACGTCAGTACGAATGCAGATGGCGCTATTTGACAGAGGAGGTCCTAGACAAGTCAATTTGAGCCAAGCGTATGACTTCCTCATGTGTATACCACCTACAAGTGTAGGGTGTGAAAGGGTGTTTTCATCAGCAAAATACATTTTTGCAACCATTTAAGATGTGTTTTAAAAGATGATTCCCTAGACGCACTAAGTTTCCTTAGGTCCCACTTCCAAGGAAAACGATGAAGATTTATTTTTATTGTAGGATAGGCTTGCAATTGACGACAATCATGCTTAGAAGAAAGCAGTGATGAGGTCTAGGTTGGAATGCGCTTGCGTAGAAGATACCTATTCACTCTTGCTTTGAAGTTACTTGAGTTGTACATGTAGTAAGTGTAAGAATAAGCCAAAGTAAGGTGATAAGATCAAAACGTATTTTATTTTTGTACAATGTAGCGTTGATCTGATTCTGATCTCATAAATTCTAATACTGATTAATTATTTGTATTCTATCACAGTTGAAAATCTTTCTTTTAAAATTTTTAAGTTTTGTAAGTAAGCAATATGTAAGTTTGTTATGTGCATCGTGTGCGACAGTACGAAATACCAATAATAATGTTAAGAATTTAGTATGTACTTTATTTTTAGTTACATAAAAGATTTTAAGCATGTTGTATTTGTAGTTGACTATTTGTTTTTATTATTATATAATTATTACAATACCCAGATCTCGTTTTATAAGACTGTTGTGGTTGTCTTGTTAAGCACCAACTTATTATAGTTTTTTTGTAGAACTGCATTAGTTCCTTAACAGTGAAATTCCTAACAGTTCTTTAATTTTTAATTAAGATTTTGTTTTGATTGAGAGAAATTAGACTCTAAGTAAGAAATTGGCTATTAAAAACATGATTATTATAACAACTTTTGTTATTTTTTTTATTATTCGAATAATACCCAAAAAAAAGTCGAATATTCGAATACCATAAATTTTTGAATATTTGCAAGGCCTAGTCCGAACGATCGAGCTAGACAACCAAGAGAGACAGCTGTAGCTCGGACTGTTTATACCTATAAAATATTGACAAAATCAGCGTCTCGTATTCTCCTGTTTCCTCTTCCAAAGCTGGACCGATTATAATTTATTTTTTGAAAGCATTATAAAATAATATTAACGCATTTTAAGAAAATGGTTATGACTGTTCGCTTTTCTTTTATTTTTATGTTCGTTAAATTCTTACAATACAATCTGTATTGTAAAAAGAAATATTTGCTCTAGTGCCACTGTGCCATCCAGGGAGAAAACATAGGAATACTATAGACTCAAATTGTGATCAATCGTTGGACAATTGTAGAATATAAAATTACGACAATTATTTCATTGTTACCAGTGGCCAGGGGTTAGTATTGACATTGGGTTACTTGCTTTAATATTGACACTAAACACCTAATAAATTCACTAAATAGATCAAATTGCTTTCACCGTTTGAAATGTTAGTTCCAGGTGCATATACGACATAAGTAAATGATTTTTATATGATGAGTAAAGCATGCGAGACAGTTTGTGCAATATCTCATACTGACAGGTAATAATTAAATTTAAACGCGTTTTGCTACAGATCATTACTATACATATTAACAAAAACATAAGAAACTAAAAATATTCACATATTTATATCATACTAATTAAGTATAATATATATATATATTATAATCGAAAAGTCGTTTTAATGTGATTTTAATTATGCTCTTTAAACACAAAGGTAACCTAAAATGAAACATCTATGTCATAATTACTCAATTATTTCATTGTTACCAGTGGCCAGGGGTTAGTATTGACATTGGGTTACTTGCTTTAATATTGACACTAAACACCTAATAAATTCACTAAATAGATCAAATTGCTTTCAGCGTTTGAAATGTTAGTTCCAGGTGCATATACGACATAAGTAAATGATTTTTATATAATGAGTAAAGCATGGGAGACAGTTTGTGCAATATCTCATACTGACAAGTAATAATTAAATTTAAGCGCGTTTTGCTACAGATCATTACTATACATATTAACAAAAACATAAGAAACTAAAAATATTCACATATTTATATCATACTAATTAAGTATAATATATATATTATAATCGAAAAGTCGTTTTAATGTGATTTTTATTATGCTCTTTAAACACAAAGGTAACCTAAAATGAAACATCTATGTCATAATTACTTAATCAACAACGTAACTATTACCGAATTAATATTACTACAATGTATAAATTAATGCTTCTAATGGTTTGAATTTGAAAGATTTGATTTGAAAGATTTCTGCTTCGGAAGCGATTTCAACTGCGGCGTCGCCTCGGCTCCAATAAAACAACAGCTGTTAAAATAATATTTTTTTTGCTATAATAACCTTTTAACGCGTCCTATTGTATACCATATTGCCCGTATTGAGTGTTGCTACAACATGGCAGCGAACGCGTCGTCTGAAGGCTCCCGCGCTTCGGAAGTGGGCGAAGCAACAGCACCGCGCGGCTCCACCTTACCGAGAGCGGCGACTTCGCCGGCACCCAAATACTCGCCCGATGCATCACCGAGTTCGTCCGTCACTAGTGAAGGCGCGCCGTAAGTTGTTAGACCATAATTTATAATACCACTTAATACATATTGCAACATATTAGTAAACTAAAGTGACAAAGGATTGATTATAAATATCGAAGAACTTACAATGAAAAAGGAAGAAAGGTATTTAAAAAAGTGCATTGTGGGTTGACGACACGCAGTAAATGTAGCGATGACTTGCAGGAAATCGGATGATACAGGTGGCTTTCCTGCTGGTTGAAAATATATGGGGATGGGTTATGTTCAGTAAGGGATTTGTGACCAAACGGTAACTATTATTATGGATGAATATTTGTTGTTTTCAAATCAAAATTAAAGACATTCGACAATAATATGTTCTCTCCTGTACGAATTACTTTCATTGCATTATGGTTACACCTGAATAGTTCACTCACCCAGGATAGGACCACGCTTTCACAGAATATTAGGCGTAAAATAATTGCATAATGCTACATATGGTAAGTGCAAAAAACAAAAGACACTTTTTTACTGGTAAGGATGTCTCATTCGTACTTTAATCATACCAGTGCAATAAGTTTTTTTTTTATAGGATAAGGGTGACAAACGAGCACACAGTACACCTGTTGGAAAGTGGTTGCTGTGACTCATAGACATCTACATCTATCCTCTATTACAAATCAAAATGCAGATGCGTTGTCACCCGTGAGGACTAAGATGGAATGCCTCATTTCCAGTAAAAAGGGTCTCCGGTTCTCTACACTCACCATACGAAACACAGCAGCGTTAAACTGCTATTTTACGCTGGTATTCTGTGAGAGAGTGGTCCTTCCCCGGTCGAGCCGACCCATTCGTGCTACAACTATAATATAGCTGCAGAATAGATATGAGCGCCGAAGGACAATTCGTCGGCGGCGGCGTGGCCTGAAAATTTTCTCGGCGGCGGCGGCGCGGCGGCGCGGCGCGGTGGCCATAGGCCTTAGATATTGTTTTTATCAGGAAGTGATTTCTTAAAAAAAAAAAACTTAAAGAAAAGCATATTGTTGGTACCAAAAACAGCTTTATAATTTTAATAAAGCCCTGAGGAGCCCCAGCCCAGTGATGGGAACAATATTCCATCAGAGGCCGAACCTGCACCTTGTAAAGTTGCAGGCGGTGTGCCTGCATGAAATACTGTCCCACTCTGCTGAGCATGCAAAGCATTTTAGAGGCCAATTTGGCCTGCTCTTCCAAATGATCACGAATCTTTTTTTATAGGATATGGTGACAAACGAGCACACAATCCACCTGATGGTAAGTGGTTGCTGTGGCCCATAGACATCTACATCTATCCTCGTTTGTGAATCAAAATGCAGATGCGTTGTCACCCGTAGGACTAAGATGGAATGCCTCTTTTCCAGTAAAAAGGGCCTCCGGTTCTCTACACTCACCATACGAAACACATTAACACATTAAGCTGCTATTTTACACTGGTATTCTGTGAGAGCGTGGTCCTTCCCCGGTCTAGCCGACCCATTCGTGCTACAACTATACTACTAATATAGCTGCAGCATGGCTCTACCACCTAAAAAAACTTGCACGTCACTCGATAAGTCGACGCAGAGGATTCCGATACTGGCTGAGGCAACAAGGGGAGTGCTTTGAAACTGAGGAGATGCTCCGATCTGCAAGAAAGCTGGTGATTCAATTGCACAATTTCTCGGGAAGCCCATAGAAAGGGAGGTTCGAAAGAAGCGCTTTGTGCCAAACCCGATCGAAGGCCTTCGCAATGTCCAAACTAACGGCCGAGTCATTGGCCCTTGAACTCATATGCCTCCGCCCATCTATGAATCAGGTAGACCAGAAAAACACCAGTTGACCGACCGATCGGCGGTCACTAATTAGCTGGTGGTCCTCAAGATACCGCATGAGCTGGCAGTTTAAAATGGATTCCATTATTTTGGAGAACAAGTAGATTGGGATAAGCATAGCTAGACGGGTCTGAGCGGTCGCCTTTTTAGCCAGCCTGCAGAGTGCAATCGCGATGTTAGTGTGAGTGGAACCACACTCCGGACTAGACAATGATCTGAGCAGCCAAGAGGGGAGTGGATGGAGACCTAATATCTATCTGAATGAGAGGTCAGCAGAAGGTCCAACAGGGAAGGTGCATGATCGTCCACATCTGGAATCCGCGTAGGCGTAGTTACCAGTTGTGTCAGACCATATACCAAGGCAAAATCATGAATAGATCTCCCCGCATGATCGGTTAAACATGAACCGAGCCATTCGGCGTGGTGAGCGTTACAATCGCCGAGGATCACAATCTCTGCGGATGGGATCTGCTGTAGCAAGGAATCTGTAGCCATTTGGACGTGGTCGATCAATCGGTCTGTTTCGGCATTACCGCTATGGGACCTATAGAGGCACTCGTAAACATGCGGATGGTCGTCGCTATCTACGCCTAGCCAAAGGATGGACAGGTCCTTCAAGACTGCCGGCGTCGAGAACTGATGTTCTCTCTGATGTATACGCAAACTCAATTCCAAATCACAATGAGTGTTCCAATTGGTACCCCGGGTAGGAAAGATACCAAGTATCGCCGAAGAGGGCACCTGTGTCTCGGTCAGAAAGAGCAAGGCCGCCTTTGCCGCCTCGAGATGGTAGTGGACGTCGTTTACGTTCGAGTGAAGTCGCCTGATGTTACAGAAAGTCACATGGCAGGAGTCGCCTTGGCCTTGTTGCTCAGCTTGCCCCGACCAGTTATTGTCTTGAGCGGAATTTGACCCCCCCCCCCTCCCCTATAATACGCGGGGCAGCCTGAGCACTCAGGAGTGGTAATTCCCTCCTCAGGAGTGGAGTAGCTTGATCGTGGATGCTCGGCAAGGGATTCTCCATTACCAGGTGTGCTGGGAGGATATCCTGGGATAGCATTACATTTAATTCAGTTACCACCCCGGCTTGAACCGGCCCATACGTACAACAGTCGAAGTTGCTGCCATTGTTAACACCACACAACAATACACGTTCACTCGGTGAAATATTCGACTCGACTGAGTGAGTGACGAGCGTGGCGAGGCGACTAGGCGAACTAATACGGTGGGGCCGCGCGTGTAAGCTGGTAAGAAAGTTGGTCGTCGTCGCGACGGCGCGCTGCGTGCTTCACGCGGCCGCGACGCGTCGAATTGAACTCACGGCGACGGCGGCGCGCCGGCGCGGCGCTCATATCTACTGCAGAATGGCTCTACCACGTAAAAAAAAGTATGTTTAGAACTCCAAATAAAGCCTCCACTCAAGATTCTTAGCATTTTGTCGATGATTATCTCAATTTTATTGTAACATTTTCATGGTATGAAATAATCGCCGTTTGAAGCATTAACATTTTATTGCATGCCGTAAGCGCTCTAAGCGCGTCGGTATAATCTACTAGGGCCTAAAAATTTAATCTACTCAGAACGTACACAAATCTATCGATTACTTTAGAAAACCACTTCTATATGTGCCTTCTAATTATTATTTTTATCTTTAATTAATCCCACAAATTTAAAGTTTGTTTTTATTTAAATAGTTATTATTAAATTTTCTTTTGCTGATGTTTTTGTTATACAACTGAATATAACCAGTTTTGGATATCTTCACTTCTAAATAGTTAGATTAGGTTATCATTTTACCGCGCTCTTTACATCCTGTTCATTCTAATTTATATCCGTGTCTATTATTAATACTATTAATGATATGTCGTCCGCAAACATTACGGAAGGAATGGAAGTAGAATCAGGTAAACCACTACTGTAAATTATTTATTAGGCAGGTCCAACTACATATTCTAGGGGTACATCAGTTTTTAAGCATCAGCTGAAATCTAAATTATTTTAAAATATTTGGTCTTATTATTTCGACAGTATAATCCTATTTGTCATTCAGAAAGCAATGCGTTTTCTAAATGACAAATAAAATTGTATACAGTTAAGTATCAGTCCTCATAAATCACTTTCTACTTAATAATAGTTTGTCTCTTATTTTCAACAGTGTTACTGTTTTTATTTCTTACAATTTCTAGAAACTTAAAAACGCAAAAGTTCTTATATCAGATTCGCAGTTAAATTATAAAAATCGACGTTTGCAGATACCAGACGCAGGCGGGATCGAATAACTTGTCAGAAGCGGCGTTCTCTATAAAACCTATACTAAACGAGTTACGCGAGCGCAGAGAGGATTACGAGCGTCTCGCTGAGAAAATAGATCAACTTAAAGTAAGTTTTTGACCTTTTCTTGTAAAAACACAGCTCCGCAACTTAAGGCAAACGTAGATTCGATAGATGTAGATTACTGAAAACTCTTCGGGAGAGGATTTTTGAAGGATAATTACATAATATACCATGTAGTAAGCAAGTAGTAATTGAGTAGACAGTGGAATGTATGACACGTCTATTTAAAAAAAAAACTAATGAGCAGTGGTGTCATATATCCTACCATAACCCTACAATATTTGTTAGTCGATACTGTGTATCAACTTTAATTCTTAATTAAAAATAACAAGATATTGTCACTGTCAAGGTATACTATGTAACAAACTTCATCTATCTTTAAAAACTGTTATATTTCAGTTATTGACCAGTGTTGCCGAGTTCATAATAATAAAAAATGTACAGTAATTATATTAGATAAGTTGATAATTGTGAACTTGTTTGTGGTCCGAAGTTTAATAAATTAAAAGTAGTGGCGATGTAAGAATAGCCACTACCCCATATCCCGTGGGTGTTGTAAGAGGCAACAGAGGGAAATAAATCAGGAGATGGGCAGCAGCGTCTTCCTAATAACGACTAAAAATACTGCGAGTGGCAACTATGGCAAATATCCGCCCTTTGAGGCAATCTGAGGTGAGGCCTATCTTCAGCAGCTTCTTCATCTATTGCAGTGGACTGTAATAGCCTGTAATGGTAACGATAATTACATAATTTTTTTTTACAGAATCTGTCACAAGAAGTGTCGTTTTTGTCGGCTGCGCTTCAAGAGGAGCGATTCAAGACGGAACGTCTTGAAGAGCAAATTAATGATCTCACTGAATTACATCAAAACGAGGTACGTCATTTACGACAAATAAATGTATTTTTAATGATCAAACATCATATATATACTATTTAATTGATTGTAAGCTGCTTAAGAAACGTTAATAGAATCAGGCATTACTTTGCGAAATCCATTATAATAAAAATGTTAAAAATTCATAAGCTGCGATCCGCGTAATAAAGTAAGATGATGTACCTTACCTAGTATGAAGAGCACCTCCCGCCCTCCCTCAATTGCGTGCACTATCCCCGTCAACACTAATCCCAATACAATGTGACTAGGAAAGACACCAGCGTCTATAATGCGACGTTTTTTGCCTCTAAATCATCAATCAATCATCATCGAGACAAAAACACTCTACACTGGCTGGCATGACTTCTTACACTTAGCGGTAGGCGGGAGGTATTTTTGGTAAACACACACTTTTTTACGCGGACCTTGGCTAATTACTTTTAACATATTTAACGGTTGGGAATCTGTCTGTTTTGGTACCCTCTTACCTATTTTTTCTGATGCAACGGATTCAGCAGTGATACACTCACTGTTTTCAAGTTTGAAGAGTAAGATAGCCATGATAATTTTAGGCTGTTTGCGGCTTTTAATCTCAGTTCTCGCATTAAAGTCTAATTTGCTTAATAGCAGGTGTTCACAGGCTTCAAAGACATTCCGATTATAAAAAAATCAAAGCGTTCGCCTTCTCTCTCAAAGTATTAATATAGTAATAATTTGGTTGTTACTTTACATACTATTATTTTTGATATCTTCCAGGTTGAAAATCTAAAACAAGCTTTAACAGATGTGGAGGAGAAAGTGCAATATCAAAGCGAAGAAAGAATAAGAGACATACACGAAGCCCTTGATCTATGTCAAACGAAAGTAAGTCAGTGATATTTTTATAGGATTAGGGTGACAAACGAGCACACAGTCCACCTGATGGTAAGTGGTTACTGCGGCCCATAGACATCTACATTGATCCTCGATTACGAATCAAAATGCAGATGCGTTGTCAACCGTGAGGACTAAGATGTAATGCCTCGTTTCCAATAAAAAGCGTCTCCGGTTCTCTACACTCACCATATGAAACACAGCAGCATTAAGCTGCTATTTTACGCTGGTATTCTGTGAGAGCGTGGTCCTTCCCCGGTCGAGCTGACCCATTCGTGTTACAACTATACCAGAAATATAGCTACAGCATGGCTCTACCACGTATACAATATATATGATTGAACAGTAATTATATTAAATACACAACATATAAGTAGTGTTGAGTATTGTTACTCCAAAAAATAATCACCCTATTGTTACCATTAACACAATATAATTACAACCAAAAATTACAACGCTATAGTCGGATAAAAAAAATTAAACTTGCGAAACTAACGCTACACTATCGCTTCAACGATACCTTCTACCATGTAAGAACTTGCAAGAAACTAACAAGTAGAATAATTTTACGAGAAGACATTACATAAGGTAATGAGGGCATAAATCTTACGCTCACCAAATATCGCTAAGTAAGTAAACGAGTCACACAGGGTCATCACCATTGAAAAATTGCGAAGATTATCGGTTTCTAATCTAAGTATATACACAAAATCAGTGCAGAACAGAATCAACCTCAGTGCTTAATTCTGCAATTTTTTACAAATTTTTATATTTTTTTTAACTCGTTTTCTTTTTATAGTGTCCGTTTATCCATTTGTAATCTAATTAATATAAAATTAACTATTGTTGTAGCAAGAAATATTAATCACTAGACTTTTATGAAATCGGTCGAATATTTCACTTCAATCATAAGTGGCGCCGCCCTGGTAGCAGACAAAGTCGTCAATGCCTTCATTATTGAATATCATTTGTAATTTAAGAACAATTATTAACAACATACTATTTTTTGACCCGCTCAGTCCCATGTGTCAATCTAGAATGATTCGTTCATTTGACCCTGGCCCGGGTTGCATCAAAATCTACTAATTAATAAATACATAGATACAATTATAACATATTTCATTTATCATCCTCATTAACTATGCTTTGCTTTGGTACACACATTTTGCTATTTTGTCACAACTTGTATGTACGATGTTAAATAAGTTGCGCCGAAATGCGAACTGATTGAACATGAACGAAGTTACGAATCAGCGGTACATTTTTTTTTTTATAGGATCGGGTGACAAACGAGCACACAGTCCACCTGATGGTAAGTGGTTACTGTGGCCTATAGACATCTACATCTATCCTCAATAAAGACTCAAGATGCAGATGCGTTGTCACCCGTGAGGACTAAGATGGAATGCCTCTTTGCCAGTAAAAAGAGTCTCCGGTTCTCTACACTCACGAATACGAAACACAGCAGCGATAAGCTGCTATTTTACGCTGGTTTTCTGAGAGAGCGTGGTCCTTCCCCGGTCGAGCCGACCCATTCGTGCGACAACCATAATAAAGCTGCGGCATGGCTCTACCACGTAGAAATGGAACATGGAAAAAAATTGTAAACGAGACAATTTCTTTTTGTATGGACAAAGGGCCCACCACAAATTGTGGCGTAACTTAATGAAATATATGTCGATTTATTATTTATAACCTATAGATTACAAAAGTAAGATTAGTTTTACCCTATCTAACGGGAATACTGAGAAATTAACAATTAAAATTTGAATATCACAATAACTTAAAAATAAACTAAAAGCGATTGTCTAGTAGTTTTCACCGGTATTATAAGTTAAAATAGTGCACTAGTCAATAATTAATAGTATTAAATAAAGTTGTGGGTACATTTAGCATTTATAGCTACTTTAAGATTGATGGAAAATCCTCTTAATAGTTCGTTCTTCGTTATCATAGAGAATATACTATATAGATCATAGTAAGGAGAACCATCTCATATGGGGAGAAAGGAAATATATAATATTTATATATTGTAGTGTATGTGCCTCAACCCTACTAGTAGTGTAAGTAATACATGTTCTCTTAAGTTTATTAATCAGTATAATTAAAGTTCTTGTACAAGCAACACGTCTCCTTCATTCAGCACCTTCCGAGTTCCGACATTACATGGCGACCCTGCCAGGCGGTGCGCTGCGACAATTCATGCGCACCGCCGAGGCCTACTACATAAAAAAAAGATAAATAAAAATATTATAACAAATTTAAATTAAATAATGAAGTGAAATGACAGATAAAAGAAATGTTATAACGGAATGGACGCAATACCGGATGTGACGAAAAATTAATAAATATGAATACAAGAAGAGGCCACAATAATAATTGACTGAAAATTTAAAAACTATAACGTATATGAAGCAATATAATATATTTATCTTTAATATAACTATGAAGGCAACTAAGAAATAATAATAAGAATAAAAAGTGATTTCTTAAATAATGACCAAAGACCAAAACTCAAGAAACAGCAAATTAATTTAATAAGGAAAGGAGCAGTTGTACCTTAGCGAGCTTTGTCCAGTAAGATATGAAAATTAAACCGAAAAGGAAAAAGAAGATATAAGAGGTAACATCGCATCAGCGTAATTTTCAACATTTGATTTTAATAATGTTTTATTATGTTTTATATTAAATAAATAAGTGATGCATTAAATATTAAATGTACGGTATTTACAAGTAACTTGAATTTAACATTTTATAATATTTATAATATTTTAGTAGGTATTGTATTAAAAAAAAAATACAATATATTAAATTACATTTTACAATGACAAGATTCGTATTAAAGTAAATATATTTTTAAATTCAGCCCAATTTTTTTTCCGCGATAAATTTTATTTAAATGTAAGTATACAATTTTGAAAAGGGTTTTATAAAAAAAATCGCTTATTTTTCTTCTTTTCTAAAGGCATGAAAACCTTTAAGTAACTATATAAATAAATACATAACCTTTAATAAATTACCTTAAAGTTAATATAACCTGCTTAAAAATCAAAAATTGGAAATAACTTAATGTTTTGTTTAAAATAAATTTAGCTGTAATAGTGATTACAAATTATTTTCTGTAGGTTATACGGTTTCTTAAATTTCTAGCAATCCTAAATTTTTATATGTAAATTAAATGTATAACTAATGCTAATATATTTTTCGATATAAGTAAAAGTAATAAAACTATAAGCGATGCGATGTAATTATACTATAAACTTCTGTCAGTTAGAAAATATTTAAAAGTATCATTTTAATGTGATAAGGAAAATAATAATTAAAAGAAGTTTTAATAATAATGTTTCTCAACGAAGTTAAACACAGACATGAAAAGTTGACATATATTACCTCATTTTTGTACAATATTAAAAAGTATACTTATATTTACAAGGTGTGAGGAATGAGAAGAGTGTTCAAAAGTGTGAATACGAATGATTGAATTTCTAAGTTTCGTCAGTATTGGACTGATCACCCAAATATTTGATGATGCTTAAAATCCTGGTATTGAAACCATTATGAGCGAGAATTATGAAAGTTAGTAATGGAAATGGAGTATGAAAGTATATAAAAGTTACCGATACAGTCGAGTAGATAACAGCACGTACTATAAAGATAAAGAAAAATATAAAAAATTACGAAGAGAATCAAAATAAAATAAAAGATGACCTTGATAAATAAATCATGGAGAGATACGGGAACGTCCATCACTGGTAAAGCATATAGTCCTCGAGCAGGGTATGTTTGCATGATTGGATGATAAAATCGGAAGTAACGGGTACTAGGGAACAATACCTTCAGCACAAGTGAGATGTGAACGAGTTTACTCATATTAGTACTGTTGGGGACCAGAGAAGTCTTAAATTTGTTACCCTTAATAATGGTACGTAGAGGTCACATCCTTCGTTGGATCATAGTGTGAACTTAGTTTTCCTCCGTGACAATTGTAGGAGTCCTTTTAAAATGACTTAAAAGTTGACCTCGAGGTTGTGCGCACAACCCAAGGTACAGTTTTACCTTGATATAGTATGATAAAAAAAAAGTTTATGTACCAATAAAATGAAATGAATGTTATGAAAAAGTAATATAATACCCAAGTAAATGGGGGGCCCATATTTATAAAGTACCCGCGTGATAAATATCACGAAATAAAATATAAATGAAGTGAATTAATACTCCGATTCCCGGTATCTATTTAATAAATAAATATTAAGGAGAGAGAATACTAAAAGAAATAAAGCTAGCTAAAGGTCAAAAATATAAGAAAGAAATAAAGTACGTACAACAATTATGAAAATGTGCTTATCTATGGAGATGTGCAAGTATGAAAATAATTAACATGTAGGGACATGAGAACAATTAAAATGAGGTCATAATGGAATCCCCGCCAAAGCAAAAAAAAACAACCACAATAAAAAAAATGATAAATACGTTTTCGCTTAGATATATTTTATATGAATTTGCAAAACTTTTTCATATTTTCAATAACTTTACCCTAAATTTCTCTTAGTTTTTTTTGGTTAATGTAAAATTTTTACAATTTTAAACGAAATTTTGTATATTAGTTACTAAAAAAAAAAAAGTCGAAAGTGTATCTACTCTATTATTTTAAGTTTCATAACAATAGTATTTTTTTTATTATGGACAACGAAACATAAAATTATGTATCTGCTTTTTAAAAAAAAAATTGTCTCGTCTAATGTTAATAAATATTTTGTTTAAACAAACTTTAGGTGTGTAATATTGTATATTTTAAATTTATGTCTCATATAAAAGTCATAAAATAAAAAAGTAGTAATGTGTTTTCGACTATTATAAATAACTTAAATAATGAATACACGATAATGTATGTAAAGTTATTATCACAAGGAAATATAACTACCTAAACTGTGTAAATTAAGAAAAAATGTTTAAAACAAATATTTAACGGTAAACTATTAGGAAAGGTAAATTATTTTATTCACGGTATTATCTTATTGTATTGTTAAAAGTAGGTACCATCATACGATGTAATCTCAAACGTCTCCATATACGTGTACTTTGGAATTTAAAACAAAGGTGTCATAAATCGCTTACGCGGCTGGGATCACAACATGTATTTTGATCTGTCTGTTGTTATGTTAACGAAAATGATTAGGTACATTGCTTTGCATTGACTTCTTTGTTCTGGATATCTAAATATAAAATGTAATCAATTATTTTCGGTATAATATTGATTGAACTTTCAAATCATAAACGTTTTATCTATTACAATTTATTATTTTCTGAGAAAATAGTAGAGTGATGCGAACTTATTTGTATGGATTATGAAAATAATTCCTTTATTTAATACGATTTTGAAACTCATTATACTATGTTTGCATATATTACTTTAAATTTTGTTGTGACCAAAATATTGTGCGCCTCAATCCCTGACTGACAATGATATATGTACCTAAATATTATACGAGATTATATTATGATATAAATTTGTAATGCCTGTAAAATAGTAAAAAAAAATATATTATATATTTATTATATTGCCCAATTATGTCAAATATGTATGTTGTATTTCAGTAATTGAGCACAAGCGATCTAACTATTGAGAACAAGTTCTATGTTTTTAATTCGTTACCAATTATGGAGAATGGTATCATCGGTCGAAATCTTTTTAAAAAAAAATATAGATCACTTTCGCATTTTGATTCCAATATTTTAATATTATATGAACATCTAGGTAGATCGTAATAAAACCTATTTCAAACACTTGTAATAATTCCTTGGCAAGTTTTTTTTTCTTTTATTTCACTAATGTGATTAGACGGGTTAAGATACTTAAAGTTTTGTGTTGAATGGCAAGGATTGTAAGTATAATAATTAATTAAATATTGAGAGATTTGACTGATAAAAATAAATTCAGTGAGTGTTTTATACACATTGGTTAGAGTAAATTGACATATTAACTTATTTCAGTAATGAAAATATGTTGGAATGTTAATAGGTAAAGCACAAGATCTGGTAGATAATTAGCTATTTCAGTGATAGTCGGGTGCGCAAACGAGTATTATGGAAATGCTAAGAATTCAATGAGAACTTTTCGTAGACATCAGGTTTTTAGAAAGGATAAAAAGTACACATAATATGATGTCAAGTTTATTGCAAAATGCATTATTATTGTTGCCCACCTATATACCTACATGATTATGTTAACATGTTGTTGTAATGTTGGTTAGTACCAAAAAACGACAGGTTTAATGACGTACGAAATAAAATCGCATGCGTATCCTGGATTGACTCGATAATATTATGTATAACCTGACCTGATCATGATCATGAGATTATAATCTTTTTTTAATTATTTTATATTCTATTTAACTGCTTTATTTTACTCAATTATGTTTACTAAATTTAGAAATTATATAAATTTAATGGCTAAGTAACATTGTATTTTATTTTAATCTTCAATATTAAATTTATTTTTATGTAATAGGATTCAGGGTTCATATCATTTTATAATTAAATATTTGAATTCACAATATAATTTACATGTAACCATAAATCATTTTTTTATTATATATATCAAGAAAATAATATGTAAAAAAAAAAGTAAATAAAGAACATTTCTTTTTTTTTTTTAAGTATCGGGGGAGGTGTAGTGTATGTGCCTCAACCCTACTAGTAGTGTAAGTAATACATGTTCTCTTAAGTTTATTAATCAGTATAATTAAAGTTCTTGTACAAGCAACACGTCTCCTTCATTCAGCACCTTCCGAGTTCCGACATTACAATATTATATAATATTTATTCCACAAATTGTGAATGTAAAAGTATTTCGCGAAGTCTTTTTTTCTACTAGTTATTCAAAATAATTGTGATATTCGCTTCGACCAATTGTTACTAGTATTATAAGGTTAACTCAAAGTAAAACGCTTTTGTGTAACTTTGTGTTTGAGATAGTCAAGGAAACAATTTGCGACTGTAAAAGACTAATTTTTATTTTTCGAACACCATATGACACAAAAGCATTTAATTTATTAAATAGTAAATTTTGTTCAAAATATTAAATCATTATTTACACACATTAAAGTTTAGAACACCTACGCTCGCGAACTGCCACCTATCAAAGTGTATAGTATAGTAATGTGTATAGTAATGTCTGATGAATGACAGGGTCTCAGATCACAGAGTACTGAAATTCAAAGTGTTCCATTTGAATGATCGACCCGAATAACGCGGTTCGTAAGACGAATCAATATTGAACGATCGGGTCACTAGAAATGAGTGAGTGATACATGTGTAACCTGGCGAGTGGTTGGTAAGCGTGAGTGTGGTGTTGTAGATCGGCAAGCTGGAGCAGTGGGCGGCGGGCGGGGCGGGCGGCGCGGGGGGCGCGGGTGGCGCGGGCGAGGCGGGCGGCGCGGCCGCGCTGCCGCCGCGCCTGCTGCTGGTGAAGCTGCTCAACGTGGCGCTCACGCTGCTGCAGCTCGTGCTTCTGCTCGTCGCCACCGTCGCCGGCGTCACCATGCCCTTCCTGCGCACCAGGCAAGCACGCCCCGCACACCTACACACACACACACACACACACACATACGCACGCACGCACACACACACACACACACACACACACACACACACACACACACACACACACACACACACACGCACAAACGCACACAGTTGCAGCCTATCAAAATGGAACTTAAACAGAAGATGGACAGCAACATCTTCCTCATAACAGCTTAAAATAATAAAAAAAACTACAATTGCCAACCCGCTTGGAAAACGTGGCAACTATAGCAAACATCACCCAATGAGGCAATCTATGGGGGAAACCTTTTATACGCTGTAATGGATGGAGGATGTATGCCACCTCTTACAACACCCATGAGAAAATATGTGGTAGTAAATTTTCTTACCCTGCTATAACATGGATTGCGCGCATAAAACCTGTCGGAAATATCTTTGAACCTCACTCTTATACAGGTTCCTTCCGTAATCCTCCAAACAAATACCAGACTCAGAGACTATTTACATAACGTCATTGTCATTTCACACATTTATTTATTATATAATAATATAATAAAGCGGAAGAGTTTTTTTGTTTTTTTTGTTTGTTTAAACGCGCTAATCTCTGGAACTACCAGTCCGATTTGAAAAATTCTTTTTGTATATTATAGCCAGATTCATGTGGAATAGTATAGGCTATCTAGCATTAAGCTATATCACTCAGCTAGCCTTAAATATGGATATTTGTTAAGCAAGTAAGAAGAAAAAGCACTCCCGAAATGATTTATCCGCGTACGCTGGTGTTATCGTTAGGGATACGTAAATACAATGTTCTAGAAAAATATAGATCGTTATTCCGTCCAAAAAAAAGTCCACGGTACCTTTTGTCTATTTCTTATACATGAGCCATAAATAGGTATTTTGTGACAAAAAATATTGAAAATTTAAAAATGATTTATGAGCGTTATTATTAGGCATGGCCTATTTATCCTTACGAACGAAAATTACTTCATCATCAAGACAATTTTATGAAGATAAACTTTGTTCTTTATACCATGTTATTTGGACGCATAGTTTAAGAGATAATGTAAAATTAAAATAATTCAATACTTGGCTGGCTGCGCGAACGACGCATAAACCCTAGCCGCCCGGTGAGAACGTGGGGGGGGGGGGGGGGGACGCTCAACCGGGAGGGGAGGGAAAGTGGATAAAACTTACCTTCACTCTACATCATACATAATATTAATTATGCCAATTTTTCCATCCATTGCATTTAAATAAAATATTTAATTGCAATTATAATATGCTTGAACTAGGTCATGTCGCGCACCACCGAAACGTGATGACGCGGGTGAAACCGCGGGGCACAGCTAGTTATATAATAAAGGTGACAAACGAGCACACAGTCCATCTGATCCAGAGTCCATAGACATCCACTAAGATAATGCCGAATGCCTCGTTACCACTAAAAAGGACATCCAATTCTCTACAATTACAATACAAAACAAAGCGGCATCAAGTTCACATCAAAAGTATTTTATCAGTGAAGCCACTTTGTTTTTAATATAAATAAATAAACTCAATAGCAATAAAATCGGCGGCTAGTGTTATTAAAAAAAAAAAACAACGTACAACATGCAACTTTACCTTAGCTTTATTATTTTGCACCACACTACTTACAACAACTTCGAGATACAAACACAAATGAAAATAACTTTGTATGCCTCTACCATATTCCTTTTTGCTCTTAATTGAGCTGTATTATTTTTCAACAGAGTAAGAGTATTAACAACAAGTTTAGTGGTAATGGTGGGCGTGATGGTATTGAAGCAGTGGCCCGAGGTGACGCAGCTCTCCGACCATCTTGTGTGGCGACTTAAGAAGTACCTTCTAGATAAACACACCGAAAGGTAATGTGAGGGATGGCCCCTTAGCTACTTTTTTTCTGGAGGGGTGAAGATAGTGGCCGTAAACATAATATATTATATGCTTTTTTCTAAAACTAGACGCTTTTGTATAAATATATCACCTTACAAGTATCTAAAGATATCAATTGGGGTATCTATCTTCACATTGCGAAGGCCCATAACTAAGTATTTAAATAAAAGAAACCATTATGCACGCCTGTGTTAACATAACGAAACTTTATTTATTTACTTGATGCCATATATTTTATTAAGTGCAAATTATATAAATATAGGTGTAATATGCCCATTGTTTATTATAATAAGTATTGTGGTTATAATGTTATTTGGTTTATTTATACCTTGTTTACTTAATTTGTCTGTGAAAACTAATTATATAATGTTTATTTACATATTTTAATTATTAACATAAATAAAATAATAGTAACATGAAGCAGCTATCTAAGGCAACCTCTTTTGTGACGTCTCAATGTCACACTGTCGGTAAAAATGATACGCGTCGTAACTCGTAACTGTCAATCCCCTCCATATAGGATACATAATATTATATTGAGTGTGAATGTCCAGTTTAGTGAATGATCTAAAAACTTAGTTCAAATAGTAACAAATGTAGCGAATGACTAAAACTAACAACAATTCTATATTGATATTAAAAGGTATCTATCTCAATTGCATTTAGAGTGATTTAGAATTTTAAATTTTTCTAAATTTATAATTATCCTTTGTTCTGAGTACGACGGAATTATTATTATTATTACATCATGTTTAGACGTTTTTATACATAAACTTTTACCTTTTAAATGAATAGATTTTATACGTTTTTTATAAAATAAATTTTATTAACATTATAGGTGATTTTATGATGCCTTTAAATATCATATAGAGGTGGCCAGTTCACTATGCATTTCCTTATTAGTATCTAATTTGTAAGTTTATAATTGATATGTTTATATTATATGTGACACGCTTCCCGATATACAATATTGTATAATGTATGTATCATAATCATAACTCATAACTAATTACTTCATATAATTAAATGTGGTGTATGTAACAAAATAATATATATTTATGTATGGCATATAGTGTTCGACCGAAGCTTCGGTATCGGTCACCTTCGGCTTTGGCTACCTTCGACTTCGGCCAAGACTTGGGCCCATTTTGAAACAAACTGTTTCGAATGAGCGAGAGAGCGATGGACAATTTTTGTCATCTCTAGATCAACTTCTAGAGACAATTAAAACCTTTTTATATTATACAGTCAATATAAACCTTTAATTTATAACTTTTGAAATAATCTATATAAATTAATAATAATTTTAGCGAATCTTGAACTGAAATTCTTAGTGTTTTGAAGCCTTCGGCTTCAGCTTCGTCAATAGCCGATTAAGGCTTTGGTATCGGCTTCGGCCAGAAATCGACCTTCGGTCGGACACTGATGGCATAATGTTTGTGTGTTAACTTTAAAACAGTATTACCGCTTTTCGTTAAAGAAAAAAGTATATTGCAACTACTCATATCTTCGAATTATTATAAATTAATTTTTTTGTTTGGTATTAAAATATCCTAAAATTCATTTATATTTCTCATATTACAGACATTAGTGGAAAATGGTAACAACACTGTGGTTACTATGTTCTTATTATGCTAATTACATTTTTTAATTTTATTTGTGCTTTTTTTAATCAAATTAAAAAAGATTGCAATAACTGTGAAATATTTAAAACAATTTTAGCATTTTATATATTTAAGAAGTAAATATTTTTTATTTCCCACTTCAGGTATGAATGCAAGTCATTATGTGGTTGATTTGGCCGTACGGCTGCCACTAGTGAAAATAGTCGTGATATTGCAATTTTGTCATTGGATCCCCTAAATTTATTCAGTCAAAGACTGAACATTTTTGATAGGAAGAAGAATAATTTCTATCTAAAAAATGCCAAAAATTTCGCATGAATTTTTGAGCTAATAAGGTGAGAGTTATAAACTTATTTGGTGCAGTATAGGAAGAAAATATCGAAAATAATCTCGTCTATGTTTGAAACATTAACCTTTTGACTTTTAATAAATTATCATAAAATTTATAGCTATAGAAATTAGAAAATGATATCGTGATAAATTATTTCATGTTCATTAGAAGGAAACATTTTAGACAATATGCCTGTCAAGAACAAATAGTAGTAAACAATAGTTTTATTAATATATAAAATAGTTTTATTATCCTTGTCGAATATAGGTATGTGATTTAAGCAATGAAATATATAAGTATATTGATATAATATAGTATCATGATTCCATATATTAAGATCTCAGGGCTGTGCCGAGTTAGTTTATGTCTTGCCTTATTAGTATGATTTATGAATTAATAAAAATATTTTTTAATTGTATTTGAGTATTTGTTACATTTTTATTTATTAACCATCTTTGCTTACTCTCAAATAAAGTAAGTTAACTTAAGGATGAGAATTTTTTATTCTGTATAAATAGTTTAAAACATTAAATACTCTTAATTTGTAAAGCAAAAGAAGAGGAGAAAGTTGTAGCGAGAGAAAATTGATAGTAATATTTAGTTCAGATGTTATCCGAAAATAATTTGTAATAAATATCATTACAGATAAATTATACAGTTTTTATAATAGTACAAAATTTCTTTAGTTATCTGAATTACTTATATTAGTTTTTTTTAAATATAATTCAAAATTTACACGAATGTTTTGGCAACGAACTCGACAAGATCCATGTTAGTCTTCAATTTAAGTTTGCACGGAATTAAAACCGATTTTTTTTTTCATATTAAAGTATATTTTTAAAAAAATATTTAAAATTTATTATTTTGTCAATGTTTTAATAAATAATTGAAAAGAAGATAAACAAAAGGTTATGCGAAAGAGTATTTTAAAGGTTATCTATTAGATTGACTGTTACTGAAGTAGATATTAGTTTTATACATGAATTTATGTCAAACGTTTATTTAAATTAATAATTAATAATTTACTTTATGTAATTTACAGTTACAGACATTTAACTATATTATGTAAATTGAAACTACAATAATTTCTATATTATTTTATGATGATGTTATGAATAAGTATAGCTACGACCAGTAAGCATCTTACTGAAGCAAGGCACATAATATGCACAAGACATCGCGATGCAGCTGCAGTACAGAGTTGGCATGCGCAAGTAATATTTACAATGAATTCTAAGTAAAGCAACCAGTGAGTGGTTATACAACTCTTTCAATATTATATCAAACAAAAAGTTAAATAATATTTTTCGTTTTTTGTTTAACCGCAGCTTGCAAGTTATTTATGTTTTTGTTGTTTTTTTTTTCTATCTCTCGCATGATCTAACCAGTAGAAGATTTTAATTTGATTTGATGATTGATTTTATTTTATTTTGCATTAAATCAAACTTCTATGCCTTTGTCACTAATTGTACAAAATTGTACACAATTGCAAATTCACTACGGGCAAGTTTTTATTCATGCAATTCACGAGCGCGCGGTAGAGTTACTTCCCGTAAAAAGTACTATTGAATGAACACGTGTATGTGTACGTGCAGTCGCTCGCTCTCAACTGACGGCTGCGTCACATGCACACTGCCACAACGTGCACGTACACATCTTACTGCGCAAGTTCACGCGCGCTCGATTATTGCTCACAAGAATAAACTAATACAACATAAAATTGTTGGCTTATGGACAATTTGTAATTTTTTTTATATGTCCATGTTGTATTTTGATAAAAGTGAAATATGGCTTTACCCTAGCAATGTGTTGCGTTATTGATAACACAATATTCGTAATGGCTCTTTTAAATATTTATTTATTAAAATTATATTTAACTAGTGATTTAATAGTGAAATCTTTTGTAGCTAATGAGGTGTTCGAGTTTTTAAAGTTACACTCGATTCGTTAAAAAGACCCTCACGTGCGAAACTTAGAAGAAATGTTGTATATAATATACCTATACAGCTAAGCAAAGCAGTGAATTCTCAATCAAGAGGAAAGTTTTCATAACATAACAAAATACTCCATGCCCTATCTATTAAAGCGAAGATAAGTAGACATTTTTAAAGCTTTTATTGTGTTGAAATAATTTGGAAGTGATAAGAAAACATTTTATATATTATGATGGTCATATCGAAATCTTTTTCTATTGTATTTACTATTTGATAATTGTAACGAAAAAAACATTCCAAATTCCTTACTGATTTAGAATATGACCATTGAACACAGGTGTAATGAATATTATAGATTGATAGAATTAAAACGTCCAGGTACCTACCATCCACATTGCTGCGATGTGCAAGTATCGAGGCTTTGAATGATAGCGAAAATTAATGTATTCGTTTTAAAATGTATATTATGTAAATATTCTTCAAATGTCTTTTCTCACAGTATAATTTAGGACAAACCTTTTAACAGCCTGATTTCTTTCTGATTTAAATAAATTTTATTTTTGAAAATACAAAGCAAATAAAGACACTAGAAACGCTGCTTTTGTTATAATTATCAGCAAGTTTAAGATAAAAGCTGTTCCTAGGGTGTCAATTAAATTATGCTTTAAAACGCTATTTTTTGTTCTGTTCTGTTTATTTTTTTATATATTTCAAATATGTTTTGTGTACATTGGGCTAAGCTTTTTAAAACAGAACCTTAAACATTTTATACCATTACTTTATTTGGAGATCAGAATTACATAATTTTATTAAAAACTGCTGCAGTTCAATGTATACAAACCTATTACTTACCATGTGAAGGGATTATGGATGTTCTCATTAATATTAACGCGGAATTGTGATTTAATATAAGCAAAAGCTCTCCCATCGAGTTGCATGTAAAGTAGTATAAATTATATGTAAGTTACATTTTTTGTTGCCGGCTATGGAATGAATTAAATCATCACAATTTTATTCATATCTGTGTTTCATTTCAAAAATGTATTAATTTAATGTGGATACTGACTTTCAGAACCGCTAAAGAATTGTCAAGGTAAGAACCTGGCTAAAGCTTCAGGTTAACCTTATGATTAGGTGCTGATATAGGTAGCCGTGTAGTGGCGGTTAAGAATATCCACTACCCCATATCTTCCCGTGGGTGTCGTAAAAGGCGACAAAGGGAAACAGGCAGGAGATGGGCAGGAGCATCTTCCTGATAATAGCCAAAATAACAATAAAAAAACTGCGGTTGCCAACCCGCTCGCCAAGCGTGGCAACTATGGCAATATACCCCCCATGAGCAATGACAATAATAAACGGCCCCCAGTCCCCGGCGGCCCCGCTATTCCTGGCTACGGTGGCGACCATGGTAACGGCGGGGCAGGGGGTGCTAAGAATCTCCGGTGGAGGTTCGGTTGCCACCTACGACGACTCGACCTGGCAACATACAACGCACGTACCCTGCGGACTGACGAGAAGATTGTGGAGCTGGAAGAAGAGAGACAAGTTACGCTGGCATATTATAGGATTATCCGAAGTCCGAAGAGAGGGGGAGGACACGGTAATCCTCGAATCCGGCAACTTGCTCTATTACCGGGAGGGCGACCATCTGTCCCAAGGAGGTGTCGGATTTATCGTCCACAAGTCTCTCGTTAACAACGTTGTAAAGATTGAGAGTGTGTCGACGAGGGTTGCGTACCTTATACTCAGAATCACCAAACGGTATTCGCTGAAGGTCATACAGGTTTACGCACCAACCTCGGCACACCCCGATGGGGAGGTGGAGGAAATGTATGAGGATATCTCTAGAGCCATGCATTCCTCCAAAACCCAATATACGGTGTTAATGGGAGACTTCAATGCAAAACTAGGCACAAGAGAGAACGGTGAGCTGAAAGTAGGGAAATTTGGAATAGGGCAACGGAACCCAAGGGGCCAGCAGTTGGCTGACTTCATGGAGAAAGAGGGACTCTTTATGATGAACTCTTTCTTCCAGAAGCGGCCTCACAGTAAGTGGACCTGGTCGAGCCCCGACGGTTCGACAAAAAATGAGATTGACTTCATTATGACGACCAGACGACAACTGTTCAGTGATGTCTCAGTGATCGCGAGGGTGAAAACCGGCAGCGATCACCGAATGGTTAGAGGCACACTGAACCTAAATGTTAAGTTGGAGAGGTCTCGTCTAATGAAGTCAACGCTCCGTCCCCCTCGTGCTCTAATCCAAAGACCTGAAACCTTTCAGCTCGAGTTACAAAACCGTTTTCAGTGCCTAGAAGACTGCAATGAAGTGGGCGATTTGAATGACAAGCTCGTGGAAACTGTCCATGCGGTCGGAGCTAAGTTCTGCAAGACCCGCCGCAGAAGAACACAAAAACTCTCCGATCACACTCTTAATCTCATGGCTGTTAGACGGGAGATGAAGCTACATTCTTCAACAGACTTGACAGCATACAGGCATCTGAACAGACAGATCTCCAAATGCATGCGGCGGGACTTACGCAACTTCAATACAGCTCGTATTGAAGAAGCGATCGAGCGGAACCAAGGCTCCAAAGTCTTTGCCAGAGATCTGTCTGCCAGAAAGCGCCAAATGTCAAAGCTGAAGACAGAATGTGTGAATGTGGAGCTTCTGAAAGCGGGTGGAAAACCGGTACTTGAAGTCCTTCAGAAGCTCTTTAATTCCGTCCTCCATGGTGGCATTACACCGGCGGCGTGGAACAGAAGTGCGGTGGTCTTGTTCTTCAAGAAAGGCGACAACGCTCTCTTTAGGAACTACAGACCAATTTCCCTTCTGAGCCGCGTCTACGTGCTGTTTTCGAGAGTCATTACGAATCGTCTCGCGCGCAGACTTTACGACTTCCAGCCTCCCGAACAAGCCGGTTTCCGAAAAGGCTTTAGCACCATAGACCACATACATACCCTTCGGCAAATTGTACATAAGTCCGAGGAGTACAATTTGCCACTATGTCTGGCGTATGTGGACTATGAGAAAGCATTTGATTCCGTCGAAATTTGGGCGGTGCTGCAGTCCCTTCAGCGATGCCAAGTTGACTGTCGGTATATCGAAGTGTTGAAGTGCTTGTACAGTAGGGCTACGATGGCTATCCGAGTACAGAACCAGAGTACGAAACCTATCCAATTGCAGAGAGGTGTAAGACAGGGTGACGTCATATCCCCGAAACTCTTTACCGCTGCATTGGAAGATGTTTTCAAGCTTCTGGACTGGAAAGGATACGGTATCAACATCAATTGCGAGTACATCACTCACCTTCGATTTGCCGACGATATAGTCCTTATGGCAGAATCGCTGGAGGACCTAAGCACTATGCTCAATGACCTCAATAGTGTTTCCCAACGGATAGGTCTTAAGATGAACATGGACAAAACAAAGATCATGTTTAATGTCCATGTCACACCTATGCCGGTAGTTGTTGGGAACACTAAGCTCGAAGTTGTTGACGAGTATGTTTACCTGGGACAAATAGTCCGACTAGGTAAGTCCAACTTCGACCGAGAGGTCAATCGACGGATTCAACTCGGTTGGGCAGCGTTCGGGAAATTACGGCACATCTTCTCGTCAGGTATACCTCAAAACTTGAAAAGGAGACTGTACACTCAGTGCGTGTTGCCAGTGATGACATACGGAACTGAGACGTGGTCCTTCACTGCTGGCCGGATGAGGAAGCTGAAGGTCGCTCAGTGAGCTATGGAGAGGGCTATGCTCGGAGTTTCTCTGCGTGATAAACTCAGAAATGAGGATATCCGCAGTAGAACTAGAGTGACCGACATAGCCCAACGGATTAGTAAGTTGAAGTGGCAATGGGCCGGCCATATAGCTCGAAGAACCGACAACCGATGGGGAAGAAAGGTTCTCGAGTGGCAGCCTCATACCGGCAGGCGAAGTGTAGGGCGTCCCCCCACTAGATGCAGTGACGACCTGGTAAGATATGCAGGAAGTCGATGGATGCAGGTGGCTCAGGACCGTGCTTTGTGGCATTCTTTGGGGGAGGCCTATGTTCAGCAGTGGACTAGTGAAGGGCTGTAATGATGATGATGATAGGTAGGTACTCTCAAGTTATTTTTAATTTTATTATAATTATTCTTTATTGAACCTTATCCTTACACAATATGTAGGCACATAAAAGGACTTAAAGCTATAAGCATTTTCTGCCAGTCAACCTTAGGTTGGTGATATAAATGAAAAATTTCAACAAAAGCATAGAAATACCATAACACTATTTATTTGATATTAATTTTTTTTCAGAATTCCAAACATATCTAGAAAAAGAAAAAAAATAAGTTAATAGCCGTAACTGTTTAGTTCTCTCGTGCAGAGAGAATCCTGGCTGCAGCATATAAGCTCTACATTTGAGTAACTTTTACTTACGTAATCCAGTACTTACGTAATTCAAAAATTCCATGTAGCACAGTCTGCACCATTGGAGTATATATCTCTATTATTTTATATAGAAATTTTCAGAAGTACCCGACTGTTAAAATAATTTCTTCGAGAGGCGATGTAAAGCAATATAATATGCATATTTGTACATAGTCTTTAAAAATCTTTCTTTATACTAGTTAAAATTAACACGTTATATAAATTGTGACGAGGAAAGTTAGTCACAAAAAGAATGCAACATTTGGTCGAATAAACACCAGGTACCGCAAAGGACTGCACAGTGCGTTCTTGATTTAGTCGCTTTCGTCTTCGAAAATTGAGCCGCAGCGAGCCTATTACATGACGACCAAACATTTAAATTCACAAATGCCGTCAGAATCAGTAGCAGCCAAGCACTAGAAGACCACTGCTGAAAATAGACTTCCCATGTTATAGAAAGGATATAGTGGTCACGATTGTAGGATCAGCCATCGCGCACCTTTAACGCTCCTTCCATTCGCCTGTCTGGATATTTTACATCTGGCATAAACCTTGTTAATAAAACTTGGTTGGACAATGTACCACCATCACAAAAGATTTTCCGGCAGTTCCCATAGTAGGCTTTTCCGATTTACAATACCTAAGGATACGCTAAGCTCATAACTATTGATACATAGTACTATCAAAGTACTTGATAGTACAAGAAATTATTGAAGTCGCCTTAAACAGTTAGTCAGCACGGAGTCTTGATAGCACACTGACACAAACGTTTTTCCACAGATAACTGAAATGTTTCGATCAGTTCTATTTTATATTTCTTTCATGTAGTAGATATTTAATCCATACATTACATCATAAAGTGTTAAAACATTCTTTGTTTTGTAAATTAACTAATACCACAAACAAGGAATATGTCCCAAGGCACAGGCGGCCTCTTCTCATTGTATAGGTACAATAAATGGAAAGCGTTTAAGGGCAAGAAACTGTTCACTGGACTATGTGGTGGATTTCACATTTATTCGAAATATTTTTTTAATTTTTCGGATATATTTTTTTCCTCACAATGTACTACTTTCACCGCGAAGCAAGTAATAAATCAGCACAGTTGCAAATAACAATTTGGATACCGACGGGGATGGATTTCGATCGCTTAATAAATATCGCAAATATTTCTTGGAAGATTTCCCTATACTCACCAGATTTGGCAAGCTGGTTGGTGGTATTCTACAGTATATATTTAGTTTTTGTATAAGCCTTCGAATAGCGGAAACAACAGCAGTATACAGGCAAAAATTCCAAACATAATATTTTAGATTCAAAGTCAGGCCTATCTACCTATGTATATTATAAAATTCTCGTGTCGCTGTGTTTGTTACCAAAGTCCTCCGAAACGGCTGAACCGATTTGTATGCATATCGAGTAGGTCTGAGAATCGGCCAACATCTATTTTTCAAACCCCTAAATGATAAGGGTGACCTATCCCTAAATATATTTTTTATTTTTTTGACAAAATTTTTATTTTATTATGATTTAGCATTGAAAAATACATAAAACTTCGAATTTTCACCCTTCTACGATCAACCCCTGTAACTAAAAAATATTTCCTAGAAATAATGTATATGGCAAAACAACGTTTGCCGAGTCAGCTAGTCTATGTATATTATTTGAAGATTTTTTTTGTTCTTGTAGAATTTTATAATAATATTATGTAAATAGTATGATATAAAAATAAAACCACAATTTATTAAGATTGTAAATTTAATTTTTTAAAGTACAAAAATATAAATGTACGAAATTCTTGCTTATATACATAGGTTTTTTTTAAAAAAATTATCTTTGGACGACATACATTATAACTGTCATTACAAAAACATGACATAAAAAAATAAAAAAATTCAAACAATGTTTGCGCCTACCTTACCTAATAAATTAATTTAGTAAACACCCCCACTACACCCTACCTCTCATAATATATGACTGTATAACTTACTATTTCAAAATAAAATAACTGCTTACGATTAAAACATAAATTGTTTTATATATGTATAACGCAATTGAAGTATTAGGCAAATGTAGTCATTATTTGTTAAATGAAAAAAATTATATTCACATGTAAATATAAATTATGTTTTTTTTTTAACTTTAACGATCAAAATTTATGGTATTTCGTTGATTTGTCGATAATTTTCGCTCACTTTTAAATGTATTATGCAAGTATTATTATTATTATTTACATAAATCCGCTGAACTGAAATGAACCTACCGTTTTTGGAACATAGATGTAAACTTTTTGACATCAAATAAAACTATTATTTTTAAAAACCTAAATATTATTTTCAAACATAACACTATTTAAAAAATGTTAACATTACAAAAATAAAATAACAAAATGATAAATCACAGCGATGTGAAAATTAAAATACATTACGACCTTGACAGTTTACTATGAGTTAAGTGGTCTAATTTTGATATACCGCAAAAAACATATTTCACACATACTTCTCTCTTGTCCTTATTGCATAAAACAATAAAATGCCGATTTCGATAATTATATACAAAGGCTTAAAATATGTAAATTTCGTTTTCTTTTTTCATTTATTCTTCTTTGACCTCGATTGTAGATTGAACAGAAATGTGTCGAGATATTTGCGACAAGTTGTCTGGTTTAGGTGGTATTGCTGGCTTTTCTATAATTGGTGACATACCTGACTCATCCAACTGTTCAGGGTTCTCCTCCTGAGTTTGCTCAATGATCTCCACTCTGGATTCTATCGAATTATTCAGGAACTCTGATGATTCCGTAACTTCAGTCCTATAATTATTTTTATTGTAAATAGTTATGGTCATAGCAAAATGTTTAAAAATTATGAAGCGTTATGCATTTCTACTAAGACAAAACAAAGACTTTTTTTTTAAATTAGAACGAGCACTAATATCAATTATTTTAACTGTTTATATAACAGTTTCTTAAACTAATAATAAGCTACCATCATGTAACATAATCTATATTTTAGGTATAGCATGCTTAAATTAGATATAACTTTTAAAAGGTGAATTTAACGTCAAATTAAAAAAATACCAGCGTGCAATAGCAGCTTAATGCAGATATGTGCCACATGAACGGCAAAAATCGAAAATCTTTTTTACTGGTAACTAGGCCTTCCGTCACAGTCCTGAGCTGACAAAAAATAAATGTTTGATGTTTTTTGGTCCACAACATCCACTAAACATTAAGTGGACTGTGTGCTCGTTTGTCACACTTACATTTATAAAAAGAATATAGTATTGTAACATTTGTTATACATAATAAACCCTTACAATTTATATATTAATCAAGTCTTCCTTCAACCTTCAATAACTTCTGTATAATTAGTATCAAAAGATTTTAGAACAAATCAAAAACACATAGTTTAATGAATATTAACTTCACTCAACTGCAAATCACACTCAACAACAAATCCAAAAAAAACACCCAAGAAAACGAAAACAGTTAAAGAAAGTATTAGTTTCATCCAAATGCAAATATGAAATAGGTAATATATAGTAAGCATGTGCCAAAAATACAGTGCCGAGCAAAGTGACAGAAAAAGAATGTAAAATACCTTTTATTATTCCCAGTTTGAGACGCGGAGAAAAGTAAAAAAGTAGCACTAGCGATGACACGCACAAAGTCAACAGAAAACGAAAAATGAAAGCACCCCTTAACCTTTCTATATAGAGCACATAGAAATGATTGTTGTTTGAAAAATAAAATACAATTTTTTATCAATTCCGATTTATTTATAGGGTTACAAATGATCCAAATCATAAATGACAGCATATATTATCATAATATACTATATATATGTGTTTAAAATAGCTCTTAAACAATTGCCTATATTCTTGTGAGTGACGAGAGGGACATCACTGATACATATTCTAGCCATAATAAAACAGACTGTTTAGCAATACTTACTGATTCCTTTATTAAAAATATATCTAAAGCTAAAAAAATAATTCTATAAACCTTAAAATGTCTAAAAAATAAAATTTACAATTAAAATAATATAGTTTAAATTAAATTAAATCGTTGTATCCCATAGGAATGTTACAATCGATAAAAACTCTACAAAAATAATTCAGAGTATACAACTTAAATAACATAAGAAATATACATTTGTAGAAATAATCATAAGAGATGCTCCTATAACACTTAACCACATTAAAATGCCAATAGGGAATGCTGAAATTAACAGGAATGTTCAACAACGTGTTAATTAAAAAGTTAAATTAAATGCGATAGAATCCGTAAAAATTAGTTTCATTTAATGTGTAGTGTTCGCGTAAATATAAGAAATCATAATGTGTTCTCTCATAGTTAATTAATTGTCATGGGTTAAGATTTGTTTTTAAATGTGCATATATTGTTTGTAGGCACGCCACTCTCTTTTCTATGTAAAAGAATTAAAGTACATTGGCAATGTACATTCGTTGTATATAATAAAAAAGACTTCGATTTATAAAATGCAATAATTTAGCAAATTTTTACATAATATAACAAGTTGGAAGCCAAATTAAGACTAAATCAGGGTATCGCCTTCAAAAATTATAAATAAATTTCTATTGATTTAAAACATAAAGGTTTAAATTAATAATTAAATGTCTAAATTTCACGTCCATAAGAATTCTTCCAATTCCCAGTAAAAATGTATAAAAACATTGACACTTCAATAATACTAAGCTGATAAGTACTAAATGCGTTAACTTCCCAACTGACTTCATAGGACTATGCGATACTAAGACTTGAAGTCTAGTACTATCAATAAGTTACCCTTAACTTTACAAATGTTATTGTTACGTAGACAGATATTACACATCTTATAATATTCTTATCCTTAGCTTAGCAACAAACACTTGGGACATCACTAAACATACAATTCCTTCACCGGACCTCAGTGTAAACAGGGCCAGCAAACTCATTATTAAATGATTTTCCCCTGACTAATTTTAACTGATTGTTATGATATCGAGGAGAAAATTAATTTTATTAACCTTGAGTGAAATGACACAGATGGCCTATACAAATGGTAATATATTTTTAAGACAGAAAGTTGTTATAAGAGTCTAAAACATAACTAATGAATCTTACCTATTTTACAGCCTATTTACTATGCTGATATCACTTAATAAAATTTACTCTAAAATGTTTATTAGAAAACTATAAAACCATAATAGGTTCTTCACGGAATTGAAATAAACTTATTTTAAAATGAACCTTAATGTAAAAATAACCATTCTTAGATTAATGGAATTTTCTGGACTTGGAAATCTACAATTATTACTTTTTAAAATTATTTTATTTTATGATTAAAGCTTAACGGTACTTTATGTTATGTTCTGAGAAGAATTAATGCAGTGAAAATAAAGCAAACTTTGAAACAATAAAAAGCCATTTTTTATAACCAAGAGAAAATGTGTGCTGGTACTAGGTGTATGCAAGCGTGGACAAATGTCGATATTTATGATATTTGTATTTTCAAATGTTTCCAAAAATACACTGTTTTATGACAAAGTTTTATTAATATTTACGCCATCGATTTTACCGATATCTTGGCAGCCTTAGACATTCTGTTTACACTGTGCCCATCACCTGCTTAAACTATTGTATATATTTATATAGGAAAGGTGCTGATATTTTATAATGTACAAATATTCAAATTAGGGCCATTGTATTTTATTATCAGGAAGTTTTTAAATGTAATTCCTTATGCCAGTATGTAGGTGGGTTATAATATTAATGTATACGTCATTTCTAGTGGCTCAGTAGCGTTTAACAATAATAGAACTAATTAACTAGAATCATAAATTCATAGACAAGAGAGACAAGTAGAGAAAATATTATAATGATGTTAAAAATAAAACAATGAAAACCAAGCCACTAAAAAGTTTTTATAGTCACAGTTCCTTACACTTCCTTAGGCCTTATAAGCACGCGAATATATAATCCCAAGCCGATTTGTACCCTCCTTAACACATTCCATTTTTTTTTTCACCATATTAGCGCTTATTATGTCCAAGTTTGATTGAATTTTATTATATAGTTTTATTTTTACTATGTCTAAGACTGGTGTTTTTTTTTATATTTCTAGATAAATGTGACCAATAGTTTTACAATAAAAAAAAGTTTTGAATAACCAGCACTTCTATTAATCACAAATTTATTTATATAGTTATTTTTTATTGCATTCCCTATACGAAAGAATATAAAGGGCTGACTTAGTGCCTAAGGGCATTCTTTACTAGTCAAACCCATGAAGTGGTGAGAATTTAACGTAGGTTAAATTTTAAAATATATGTTATAAAAGATACTATAGCTTCATTAAAAGTAATAGTTTGTGTGTTAAGTAAAATTCAATCAAACGTGGTGGCGGTGCGACTTACTTCGCGACGGGCGCGTCCAGGGCGGGGATGTAGTCGAGCGCCATGAGGCAGGCGAACACGGTCATGATCATCTTGGGCTTGCGCTCCGTGATGTCCTCGGGCAGCGCGTACACGCGCGCGCCGCAGCGCCGCGCCATCGAGATCGCGTACTTCGCGTTCGCCAGCTTCTCCTGCGCACACACACACTTCATACAGTACTACATGCCCAGCCAGACCTTGTTCACCCCTCTCAGACAACCCTTTGTACTATAAAAAAAAAACTTAAATTCGTAATAAATATTGAGTCACTTATCGGGATAAAAACTATCTTTATATATAAATAAATTAAATATAAATGGATGGGATAAAGATATCTTTCAAGTTAGACCAAACTGCACACAGTGTGCAAATTTTAACTGAAATCAGTTCAGTAGTTTAGGAGTACAAACAAACGCGAACAAACAATGTAACACGTAATTTTTATATATAAAGACTAGCAATCTGCCTCGACTTTACACGTGTGATTTTTCGATCTAGACAACAACTTAATCACACACACAAAATTTCATCAAAATTCATCCAGCCGTTTAGAAGTTGAGCCACATAAAAACGGACAGAAAAATTATATATATAATAAGGATGGGTGACAAACAAGCACACAGTTCACCTAATGTTAAGTGGATGCTGTAACCCATAGACATTTAGATTTATACTCGATTAAGAATCAAAATGCAAATGTGTTGTCATCCCTGAGAACTAAGATGGAATGCCTCATTTCCAGTAAAAAAGCTCTCCGATTCTCTACACTCACCATACGAAAGAGCAGCATTAATATTCTAATTTACGCTGGTATTCTATGAGAGCGTGGTTCTACTCCGGTCGAGCCAACCCATTCATGCCACAATCATGATATAGCTACAACGTAGCTCTACCACGTATGATTACATATAGAATAAATTTTTATCCAATATAGATATATTACATATAATTCTTATTGAAAATCAATGTTTACTTTTACCACAGGTTCTGAAAAAACCTCTATCCTGGGAAGAACTACCAAAAAACCCAGCGGGAATTTTATTTTTTCAAAATAAATTATACAATAAAAAAATCTTGATAAAACTATTTACAGAACTTATTTAAGAACCACGTTGAAGGGACCACCTCATTCCCAAGAGTTATTATTATCAACCATGTGTTCAATTATAATATAATAACCCTTTTTTTATTTACACTTTTTGTTTAATAAAATATTTAAACTTGGTAATAGAGACGCGTTAAAGTTACAAGTCTTTAGCTCATCGGGAAGTTAGCTTTAAATCAATTGTAAAATTTGTACTGAATGGACAGACTGAGAATCTCTTAACAGAAACACGCAATACCTGATTTTAGCCCGATCCAGGTTTTAACCCGGGATCTCATAATCACCCACGGTTACGACCATTAGACAACATTAGACATTAGACAAACGAGGAAGGAACTTCAATATTAATAATTGAAATGCAATACCTGGGAATCCAAATCAAACCCACGATGTTGACACCACAAATTTCAAACGGTTAAAGTAGGTATCAACTGCTTTTCGTGGGCGATATATGTATTCAATGTAAAGAAATATGAGGATATCTTTACCTCCTCGTTGCCGCCGGGCAACACGAGGTCGTAGTTGATGGAGCCAGGTTTGATCGCGTCAATCAAGTCAATCACCACTTTACCATCCGCCAGGACCTCATCCTGAAATTCACAAAGTTATTGGTTTAATAAACACCGTGTAACTGCGGTGTAAGAACCCACTACATCATATCATCCTATGGGTGTCATAAAAGGCAACAGAGGGAAACTGTAACAGAAAATGGGCAGCAGCATCTTACAACTTTAAATATTAAAAAAAAACTGCGATTACCAACCCGCCCGCCAAGCGTGGCAACCATGGCAAAGCAGTGGATTTTTGGTAGGCTGTAATAATAAAAATAGTAAACCGCACTACGAGTCTAATTAATTATTAAACAATAAACTAAGGTTCCGATACATTACAAACCTATAAATCTATCAAAAATAAAATAATTATTCGCGAAGAACAAGAAATTTAGTTGTTTAGCTATTGATTTCCATTTTTCCTTATATCCTGTTGGCGGTTGTATGGAGGTTGACGCGGAATCAACTGCGTTTACTTAGGCTGTAAACTGATATTGACTTTCAATTTTCATTTTAGTCCGATTGTAGTTTTTTTTAAAATAAATAATTAAAAATTTTCTACAACCGACTTCAATATAAATTATAAAGAATAACTCAAAAACTATTGGTCAGACCATGATTTATATGGCACCACACAAGAAGCACCAGCTTTCTAATAAAAAAAAAGAATCATCAAAATCGGTTTACACATAAAAAAACATACAGTCGAATTGAGTACCTCCTCCTTTTTGAAGTCGGTAGAAAAAAACAGAACTAACCAATGACAAATCGGTGACTAACCTATCAGTAAGATAATAGTGCCGGCAGACTAAATCCCAACACATCCAATTTTTAATTAGTATCATCTTGCTAAGTACCATAAGTTATATTAAATACAGAATTGTTAACATCAGTATGACTGTACAACTCTGAAGGGAATTTGGTTAGCATCCTTATAACTTGGTTCACTTGGTATGGTTTCAGTGTATGTATTATATATGCAAATGTATTATCAACAATCACAATAAACTAATCTTTCTTTTAAGCTACAGAGTTGCGTGCAAAAACATTGGCGTAAACTAGTTATATGACCATTGTTGTGATTCCACATAAAACTTAAAAGTTCATTTTATATTGCAGGGTAACACGTTTTTGCTAAAAAAAAGCTACACACCTGGAAGCTCCTGATTGAAGACGTCTTGCCAGCTGATTGAAGTTTGTTATTAACCCACTGCACTATCTCCTTTTCGATAATAGGGTTGCCAGTGTTTGCCAGTCTCGTTAGTACTGATAGTGTGTACGCACGCATCAGTTGCCATATTAGAGCTGAAAAAATCCAATAATTAATAAATAAACTTCTCATTACAATAAAGTCTATGTTTTACTCACGTGCATTAGAAGGAGAGTTAGAGATTTCATATTATTGTCACTAAAACTGTATAGATTTCAAAATCCACGATATGATTATTATAAATTATAAAGGTGACAAGCGAGCACACAGTTCACCTGATGGTAAGTGGACGCTGTGGCCCATAGACATCTACATCTATCGTCGATTAAGAATCAAAATTTTAAATGCGTTGTCACCACTGACAAAGAAATAATTGTTACCAGTTATAAAGTCACGTTTCTCTAAAATTACGATACGAAAGCCGCTTGAGCTGTGATTTTAAACTGGTAATCTGTGAGAGCGTGGTACTTCACATGCAGCATGGCTATACTACGTAAAACTATATTTAAGAGAATAGTCTCTAATAATCAAATATAATCAATAAACACTTCAGCACTTCGATATACCGAAAGTCAACTTTGCACCGCTGAAGGACTGCAGCACCGCCCAAATTTCGACGGAATCAAAGTCTTTCTCATAGTTCACATACGCCAGACATAGTGGCAAATTGTACTCCTCGGACTTCTGTACAATTTGCCGAAGGGTATGTGTATGTAGTTTATGGCGCTAAAGTCTTTTCGGAAACCGGCTTTTTCGGGAGGAAGTCGTCGAGTCTGCATGCGAGAGGATTCGTAATGACTCTCGAAAACAGCCCGTAGACGCGGTTCAGAAGAGAAATCGGTCTGTAGTTCTTCAAGAGAGCGTTGTCGCCTTTCTTGAGGAACAAGACCACCGCACTTATGCGCCACGCCTCCGGTGTAGTGCCACCATGAAGGACGGAATTAAAGAGCTTCTGACTGGACTTCAAGTACCGGTTTTTCACTTGCTTTCAGAAGTCCCGCCGTAATTCCATCCTCGCCTGGGGCCTTACCGTTTTTAAGGTGCTGGAGATCCATTCTAATCTCGCTCAGAGTGACGTCCGGAATATCATTGGAATAGTGTCGGATGAGACTTGCTCTTGGATCGTTACTCACACTTGCGTGTGGTTCCAACGATGATGTGCACAGCTGCCCAAAGAACCTCTCAATCTCACTCAAAATCTCAGGTGTCCCGGAAACGACGCTGCCACACTCGGTCGTCAGCTTCGACAGTTGGCTCTTTCTGACAGACAGATCTCTAGCAAAGACTTTGGAGCCCTGGTTCCACTTGATTGCTTCTTCAATACGAGCAGTATTAAAGTTGTATATGTCCCGCCGCATGCATTTGAAGATCTGTCTGTTCAGTTGCCTGTATGCTGTCAAATCTAATGAAGACTACAGCTTAATTTCCCGTCTAACAGCCATGAGACTAAGAGTGTTATCGGAGAGTTTTTGTATTCTTCTGCGGCGGGTCTTGCAAAACTTAGCTCCGACTGCATGGACCAGAAAGGTTTCGGAACTTTGGATTAAAGCACGAGAGGGACAGAGCGTTGACTTCATTAGACGTGACCTCTCCAACTTAACGTTTAGGTTCAGTGTGCCTCTCATCATTCGGTGATCGCTGCCGGTTTTCACCCTCGCGATCACTGAGACATCACTGAACATACATATATTTAATATAGGTAATAAAACTTACCTAGCGTGAGTGTGGCGTTTCCTTCATTGATGTCGGCACCAGCAATTCCCACAAGAGAGAATCCCAACTGGCGACCCAACTCTACTGCGTAGTTACAGTTCTCCAGCCTTTCCATGAACTTGCGAAGCTTCGAGAATTGTCTGTGCACCTGTGAATCATTCATTCAAATATTATATTTATTTTAAAACGTGTAGTTATAAATTTACGTATTAGAAACTTAATGAATTAAACCTATAGACAACGACATGTGTTTTTATGAAAACAGGATCTCTTATAATGATGAAATACATAAAGAATTAACCTCTCAGACCCCGACATTGCATCGGACCAAGTCTGTCAGACCTGTGGTAATGACAAGGTCAATATTTTTTTTTGTTTTTGGCTCAGACTCTGTCAATTAACGTATGGAACCTATGCGGCATTAATAACAGTGTCATTGAATAAACTACGTCGGCTTCGCAGGTCGATGCAGTATTTTTAACACCGTGTAGATGGCGCTGTTACAGAATTATTTCATTAGTAAAAAACGAATTTCATTAGCATTTTAAAATCAACAGATAGATACAAAATCAATAGGTGAATACTCCCATTTTAGAGGTTTTCAAATAACTACAACTTTAAGGCAGAAATACGGTAAGACAAATCTCAGAAATGAAATAATTGTGTAATAGCGCAATCTACACGGTGTGTCAAGTACTTCATCGACATGCGAGGCCGACGTAGTTCTAATAGTAAAGTAGCATAATGGCAGAAGGTCATCATTTGAAGTAAATTATCTTAATTTATTTCTCGTAATTTAACTAACAAGATTAATTCTAATAAAATTTTTAGATTTTTATTTTTACAATTCTTATAAATAACATTTAAAAAAGAATTGTTCTGAGGGGTCTACGAATGTGACATGTGCAAATCCGAATTAAGTTTTATGTCAATATAAATCGATAAGACGAATTAATATAATGTTATCATTTAGTATAATATGGAGTATGTACATTTAGCAAAGTTATTGAATAGAGTTGAAATCGATTTGCTTTATAAAATAATTTAAACGCATTAAATAATTTCATAGTATAAAATCACTTTTGAGAATAAAAGAAATATTGTGTTGTACGTACCTTCTTCCAATTGACAATGCCTGGTTTAATGATGTCATAGAGCTGGAAGATGACCAGCCCGTCAGTTAGGTCGGAGTACAGCCAGTTGACGTGTGGTGCCACACCCATCGAGTTCATCCAGTTACGGTACGCTGGAAATTTAAATATGATTGTTTATTTTATTCATTACTATAGTAGCTCGACGAATTTCAGTCCTTCTTAGTCAACCCTTCTCTAAGCCATTGTTGGATACAGGCTTTTTCAAGAATGCACAAATCGGGGTGTTTTGGACAAAAATTGAACGCCGGCGGATAACTGTTCCTACGTTATATTATCGTTTAAAAAATTGTTTTAAAGTGGATTTTGATACGTAAATGTGGCTCGATTTAGTGTATTAAATGTATGTGTATGGGAAATAATTGCTTTAATGGTGATATATGCCTTAAGTTATTTTGTGTGTTTAGGCGTTAGTGTAGTGTCTTAAACACTATCTTCATCGACCGTTTGTTGGCTCAAGCTGCCTCATCAACATAATATGAAGAAATATGTTAGCATATCTTTATTTCATATACAATAATGTATATGACTGAAGGTGTGATCAATTACACAATAAAAGAAAAAATGGCAGCAAAACCCACTGGCAACATGAACTTTGAAAGATTTTTCCATGCTCTCCACAGGCCCTCTCTGGATAGGCAGCGAGAACCTGACCGTAGTCAATACTCTAGCACTGGTAATGTTTCACCAGTATACGCCGGCCTTTGTCGCTAGCCAAAACTTATGGCCATCGCTAGCAAAATCGTGAGTTTACTACTAGGCACTAGAATAATAATACTATTAATTATAAATAACTTACTCTTCTCTTCCCTAGTTTCATCGAGTTGGTGGTATTGCTCTGTGTCGCTAGTGCGGTTCAATCCCGGATGCTGGTTGAATAAATTGGCGACGAAGGCCAAGTTGAGCTTGTAGACTCCGGCCACAACGTCCGCTGGGGTTACGAACGCACGGCAACGCAAGCGTGCGGCTTGTTGCAACATAATTTCTGCACGGCGCAGTAAGTCAGTTTCCTGTGGTAGAAACATAAAATGTATAGTGTTATAATTATAATGATAAAGTCACAAAATACGCAACTGTGATTGAAACAGTAGGTTTCCTGGAACTACGTTACTCGATCAAGATGATGTTTGCACACGCTTCTAGTAATTGGGCTATTTATTTTAGGAATATTCTTTACAGACATAGATAAACAGATGTTTATTCTATCGAGGAATCAAATTATGCGATACTTGCACACATTATCCGAAATGTATCCTCTAGGACATAGAAAGACAGTCTACTTAGTGGCCGTGATCGAGACTTATAAGATTGGCTTTAATCAAATTGACGTCAGTATAAGTACTAGGCGGTATAATCGCCAATGACTCAGTAAGCTCAAGTAGCAACGGGCGGCCATATAGCTTGAAGATCCGATAACCGATGAAGAAGAAAGGTTCGCCAGTGACAGTTTCTTCGTATTGGTAAGAGAAGTGTGAGGCGGGCCTCATTCACGTACATGGAGTGACAATCTGGTAAGAGATGGCTTAGGACCGTGCTTTCTGGCATTCCTTTCTTTATTTATATATTTTAATAATTGATTTAGTATTATATCCTTAAAGATTACACTGTATCTTTATCGCCAAAAATAACAAATAATAGAGGGCATGCCTGCTATTGCATGACGCACCTCTCATGGGTACGTATACTCGTATATAGGACACGTTTTTTTTAAACATTAGTGTATAATTTATTAATGATGTAAAGTTAATTTGAATTAGTTATTGCATTTGTATTTGTTTTTTGTAATGACTTTATTAACTAACTTATTAACGCATTGTTATTAATACGCCTGTATACGCGACAAGCAAACTCTATCGTGCGATGATCAGCCAGTGTCGTATCGATAGCCGCTGTGAAAAGGTCTTGAGTATGGGATCTTGTATAAATATGATCGATGCATATGTTTAGCAGTGAACTTGTATTGATGAAGACGTTGGAACAACGACGACGACGATGATGATGATGATGATGATGGTGGTGGTGGTGATAAATGTTTACCCTGAGCGCGTCGAGCGTGACGCCAGCGTCGTCGGGCGCGATCTGCTTGAGCAGGTAGGAGTAGATCTCGGAGTCGGCGACGTCCTGCTGGAAGTTGGTGCAGCGGCGCGCCACGCCGGCCGTGGCCAGCTGGTGGTTGACCCAGCGCAGCAGGATCGCCTCGGGCGACAGCGCCAGCAGGTCCTCGATGCGCTCCTGCCGAATTCACTTACTGTTAATAATATGTCGCCAAGTTCACCGGCACGTACGAGTAATCCACTACGAAATAAAGTAGGTAATTACATTGAGTCTATTTTAGTTAAACAAACAGTTACAATCATTATTTTTAATTGAAATTTATATGGGACAACTAAAACTGTTAAACTTTTTTTAAACATTTGAGGTTTAAAAAAAGTTTAACATTGAGAATGTATGTAACATTTAAATCAAAAGGAAATACAGTTACCTATATAATATAAAATTTTCTAATTTATTTATTTAAAATAAATAAATAAATAACCTTTTCTAAGAAACTCTTATAACCACTCCCTTTTAAAAAAGACTGAAGTCGATTACAAAGCAACTTTATCAAATCAAATTTTACACAAAAATATGTCACTGAATATTGTGTTAGAAATTGGTTGAAGTTTTTTTATAATATGGGAAATTTCGTACATAAAATCGCCACCATACGTGACTTTTCGAAGTACATCAAACATAATAATGTAAAATTATTAATTGTATGTGAAATACTAAACATATATGTATATACCTGGTCATTGAGAAGTTCCGTGAGACCTGGACAATGTTCAAGTGTGATCTGGTTGAAGAGACCGATACGGATAATCTGCCACAGGAGACCGAGCACCAAGTGTGGTTTGCCTGAAAATCAATAATTTAAAATATTTTAAACAATTTCTATGCATTTAAAATGGCAACATAAAATAATAAATGTGTTAATAAGATTCCTTCTCTTTTCTAAATAAAATCTAAATTATTGTCGGTATCTTGAAAAATCCAGAAAAATCATTTCAGACAACAATATATTTTATAATATTTTTTGTTATATTTTATTTAAGTAGATAATTTTCTAACCAAGAAACAATATAAACATAAATAATGCAATGAAGGGAACATTGTCCCTTGCTAATATATATATTTTTAATCTAGATAACAAAAGTCCTGGCACAGAAATTGATATTATTGTTGCAAATAAAAATGTGGTATTATTTTTTTATTCTAAATTAATATTTTATCATCATTATTATAGTCCATCACAAGTCCACTGCCGAACAAAGGCCTCACCTAAGTAAACGCCACAAAGCACGGTTCTAAGCCACCTGCTTCCAATTAACATTTTAGTATATACACCTGTATTGTTATTTAAATACCTCTCATTGATTAATAAAAAATACTTTATTATAGACAATGTAAATATTGGAATAATGCAATAATACAGATATCACATACTTCAAACATCTTTCAATCTGAAAAACCTGTTTATAATCGATTATTCAATAAGTGTTACCGATTATGCAAAAGTTTAAAAGTCACTTAAAATGCGATTTCTGAAGCATTTCAGTCAGAGTAGAATCAGGTAATATTGAAAATCATAAGTGTGTTTACTCCACCATATCTTTAAGTTACGAATAATTAAAAAATGTGTACCTTTAGCGAGGTCGTGGGCATCGATGTTGACGATGTTGCAGCCGATGGCTTGAGAGGAGACCAGCGCCAGAGTGAGGTTCTCGTGTTTTGTGTAAAGAGTAAGGTTCTTCTTGTTAATGGCACGCTCGTCAATCGTGTCCGGGCAAGAATGGTTGATCACTTTACTGGAAAAAGGAAATATTATATTAATTAAATTGTTCTCATGGACAATTTCGTAAACTACGGATTTTTAGTGTACACAACTCGTGTGTAATGTAATGCTAATGCCAAATTTGTAACTCATATACTGCGTTTTCAGTCAGACATAGAAATAACATTTTTAATATGTTCATAGTTCATATTGGGACCACTGAGAAATTTAATGACAATTTGAAGACCCAACATTTTGACCAGTATTTCAATTTCGTTTATATATGAAGCCTTTATTTAGTCCATAGTGTCAATACAGGCGTGGTGTCTCCACTGCCACAATTTTGATAGTGTGTGAAATAACAAAGATCAACTCACCATAGTATGAGACCATCTTTGAGTTTCTCGTATAGCTGTTTGCCCTCGGGATCGATAGGCAGAAGGTGTTTTAAATCTGGATCGTTCTCAAGATTACTGTTGATCCAACCAGAGAAAGCCATCTGCTCCTCAAGTCTGACAGAGTGAGTAGTGCCTGTCAAAAAAAATTATATAATGATTTCTTATATTTATTTACGCGGTTACTAAACATTGAATAAAACTAATATTACGTATTTTAACGAATTTTATTTTAACTTTTTTAATTCCCGACTTTTCGGCATTTATGTGTGTTCGCCCCCGTGAGCCCGTGACCATGGGTGATGTCAACCGTTCAAAACGTCAGGTATAAAAAAAAGATAAAATTGAACGCAATAAAACGTCTAATTAGTTTTGTTAGTATTCCGGACCCACAAAATGGAGAGATGATACATAATCCGTATAAATTCGGAGTTTTAACATGTACAGTTATTGACCATTATGTTATAAATCATAGAACAAATCATGGATAAACCCAAAACTAAAAGTTCTGCAGTTTTGGTATTCATAATCTTATTATAGTTGCACTTCGGGAAAGTAATCTAATACTACTAAGTTCTTACTTATCCATCTAAAGAAAAATAAAAAGTTCTAAGAATCCCTTGTCCTGTTTATAGTACTATTACTACTCTGTCAAGAAAGTACCGGGAAAAGATCAACAATAAACAAAATGTTAATTATTCATCCAAGTTTATTTTATCACCTTCAAAGAATGTTCCTTCAGAAACGATACACTTTCTCTAACGAATAATCCAATCATCAAAACATTTTTAAACGCTTTTCCCGGAATTGAGTTCAGTTCTCGCTGCGAATTCTTCTTTATCTTCTACCGAATGAAAACGGGGGCCTTTTATTGTGGTGCCATTTGCTCTCTTAAATGCCGCATAACGCTCAAATAATATTCTTTATTTAGCCTTTGACCTCCCGGTAAGCATACCGAGTGCACAACACCGCGATAGTGAAAGAAAACAGTCAACATGACTTGGACTTTTGATCGGCTTTGGCGTTGTTTTTTCGGTTTCGGTTCAGTTGGAAGGCGCCAATCCGAAGCTTGTTGACTAGTTTGCATGTCAAACTCGTATACCCACGTCTCGTCACCAGTACAATGCTATTCATGAATGTTGAGTCGGAATTGACTCGTTCTAGCATGTCCTCAATGACTCTTATGCGATTGAGTTTCTGGAGAAAATTCAGGTCCTTTGGGACTAGCCGAGCGGCAACATGTTTCATATCCAAGTGATTATTTAAAATGTTACAGATCGACTCGCGAGACACAGAAAGTTCGGCGTTATCTCTCTCAAACTTGAATGACGATTTTCAGTCACTATTTCCTTCACTTTTGCGATGTTAACTTCAGTTGCAAACGTTGATGGCCTACCAGAGCGAGGTAAATCTTCCATCACATTTCCACCGCTTTTGTACGCTTTGTACCACTCATAAGCACGTGTTTTTGATAAAGTAAATTCACCGTAAGCCTTCTACAACATTTTCAGTGACTTCGAACACGAAATTCCATTAGCGATGCAAAATTTAAGACAAACTCTTTGTTCGATGTTTTTGTTCATTGTGAAATTCGCAATACACACTAAATATTATATAACTAAAAGAGCACTGTATTTAATCTAAATAATAGATGTAACAAAAAACCCCGAGCCAAAATGGAAAACAGTTGTGGCAATCTAAAAACAACAAAAAAAAATTAATTTGGAACCCCGATACTGTTTTGACTGAATGTAAATTTTTAAAAACTAGAAGCATAGAATTTTGAGTTAATCTAATCGTGAATTCAGTAATTTCTTATATTTAGGCGAATACTATCCAATTAATAAATTTTAATTTTATAATGTAACATACAGACTATACCGACTAATAAAATATAAAACGCGATCATAATACATGAATTTGTGTTTTGTGTCAACCTTGATTAAATATAAAAAAATCAGTCAGTCGTAGAGCTACACATCAGAAGTGAAAACTTCTTAGCTCCTTGTAACATTTAACATTTATTTAAAAGAAATTATTTAAAAGTTACAGCCTATATACGTCCCACTGCTGGGCACAGGCCTCTTCTCATTTCTGAGAGGGTTTTAAGGCAAAAGGAAATGTCTGCCGCGCTGGCCCAATGCGTGTTGACGAACTTCACGTCTTCGAAATAATTTTTTTTCCTATTTCTCAGACATGCAGGTTTCCTCACGATGTTTTCCTGAGCACGTGGTAAATCAGAACTAAAAATTGCAATTAACAATTTCATTGGTGCCGGCGGGGATCGAATCCGGGTTGCTCGCGTACTGTGAAACCCACAGCGAGCGCTAACCATCTAAGCTACCACGGCTCAAAAGAAATTATTTATATCAAAGTATTTAATGAAAATATATAGTCATAAAATAAACAATAATTGTTATCTATTTAACATAAATAAATTTATAAGTACATAACAATCTTATAAAATTTTATCAATTGTATTTTCAACATTACGAGGGCGGCACTGAAAATTTCGGGAATCAAGGAAGTGACACAACATTATCATTTAAAAATGTATTTATTGCTTTTCGAAGTATTCTCCGCGAAATGGAACCAATCATTGAAGCAACCATTCTATTCGGAAGTTGGGGTCTCCAAAATGGCCGTTTTGTAGGCGTCCACAGCTTCTTCAGGTGATGAAAATCTCTGTCCACGCAATTTATTCTTTATTTTAGTGAAAGTATAGAAATCATTAGGGCTTAGGTCGGGGCGGTACGGCGGATGGTCTAATAATTCTATGTTTTATTGCTCTAAAAACTCTTTTGTTCTGTGTGTGGTGTGAGAACTCGCATTGTCGTGATGGAGGATGATGCGGCGGTTGCAGTTCTCTTTACGGAGTTCAGAAACGACCTGTGGCAAACAAATGCATACCATTCTGTATTAACCGTTCTTTGTCTCTCAAGAGGAATAGTCGTAACATGGCCGGTTTTGGAGACAAACGTGGCCACCATTTTTTTTGCAACACTCTGTGAACGAACAATTTTTGTTGACTTTAACTCATTTTCGAACACCCAAATTCGTGACTGGTTTTTTGTTTCGGGTTCGTACGCGTATATCCAGGATTCGTCACCTGATACGATGTTGTATACAGCATTTGAGGATTCTGTGTGGAATCGTTCGAGAGTTCTGACGCACCAAGTAACGCGAGCCGCTTTTTGCTCTTCACAGAGCGAATGCGGTATCCATCGGGAAAACAACTTTTTACACCTAATTGTTCATGCAAGATTATTTGTATTTCACTCATGCCAATGTCTAAAGTTGCCTGAATTTCGCGGTATGTCACATGTCGATCTTCCTCAATCAGCTTACGCACAGCATCAACGTTTTCTTTGGTAACTGCAGTTTTTGGACGACCTTGATGGGGATCTTCACTGAGCTTGACACGTCCACGTTGAAATTCAGCAAACCAGCGATAAATTGTGGTTTTGGATGGGACTTCATCACTAAATGCAGAAATCATCCGGTCAACACACTGTTTTTGTGTTAAACCACTTCGAAAGTCATAATAAATCATCGCTCTTGAATTTTCTGGAGTCAATTCCATTTTCTCAACGACTAAACAAGTTTGGCAAAACCTTGTGACAAGACCGAGAATCTTTTTTTAATTAAATAATTGGTATTCTATTTTTAAAACCCAGGAGTTTTCAATTAAAAAGATTTTAATATGACAGGAACAGTGGAAATATTCCATTCCCAATACTTTTAGTGCAGCCTATGTACATAAATCAATTTTATGTATCTGAGCGTGACGGTCACACGAGTTCAGAGCTTTTTTTCGTGTCCTAATGCCCAACGTGCCTAAAGAAGTTTTCACTTCAAAAATAATAATAAATGGTCTTACCATCACTAGAAGCCTCGCTCATGCCGCCTAAATGTTCCAGGTTTTCCTTTTTGCTGACAGCTTGTTTAAATGTGCTCGCCACCTGTAATTTAAGGTAAAATGTTTAGAACTTTATTTTTTAAATGAGATACACTTTCCTAAATCTTTCTATGCTGAAGTTTAACTGAGAGATGTAAATGCGAGGCTTTTGCGAAGCTAAGTCAGAGTGCATTACCATCTTCGGCTGCATTAACACCCACCACCAGGTGGGATAGTAGTCAAGCAGTGGCTTAGAATGGTTAAAAACATGTAACTTAAACGCTTCATTGAAAGATGTTTAAAACTACTTGACAAGAAATGACACTGTGTAGACATTAAAATTAAATTAATTTAGATGTTCATTCCTACGTGCGTCATCAAATTACAAAAATTAACAAGGTTCCTCTTTAATATAAGAAATGCATAACTTTAAATAGGATTAGATATTACCTATCTTACGTTTCCACTTTCTATCAAAAAGTCACTGCAAGATTTTTCCCTAAATAGATTTATGCAGCTAACATAAGTTGTGTATCGCTAGCAACGCAAAGTCGGGAATTTGCAAAATCTTAGAGCACCTAATTTTTAAACTTGGTACTTAATTAGCACCTAACAAGCCCCTAATTTGGACTTTTTCTGAAAGCAATTTTGATTCTATTTTGATTTTCAGGAAATCTGAGTTTTGCGTCTGCTATGTTCTAAATAACGACTTTATTTTTATTAGGTGCGCCTTGTTATTGCGTATACTTGCAGCAACTAATTAGCACTTAATTCCTTGCTATTAATATTTATCGTATATATCTAATAACTTTATTGCGTTGCTATCGAGGCGTTTTGCTAGCAACGCAAATTTCAACAGTTCGTAGCGGTGAAAATCTTAGAGCACCAAATTTTTAAACTTGGTACTTAATTAGCACCTAACAAGCCCCTAATTTGGACTTTTTCTGAAAGCAATTTTGATTCTATTTTGATTTTCAGGAAATCTGAATTTTGCATCTGCTATGTTCTGAATAACGACTTTATTTTTATTAGGTGCGCCTTGTTATTGCGTATGCTTGCAGCAACTAATTAGCACTTAATTCCTTGCTATTATTTTTTTATCGTATATATCTAATAACTTTATTGCGTTGCTAGCGAGGCGTTTTGCTAGCAACGCAAATTTCAACAGTTCGTTGGGCTGAAAATTTTAAAGCACCTAATTTTTAAAATTGGCACCTAATTAGCACCTAAAAAGCCTCTAATTTTGGATTTTTCTAAATGCAAATTCCCGACTTTGCGTTGTTAGCGATACACAACTGCTAACATATGTTTGGTATTCGGCAGTTAGATTCTGCAGCCCTGCTGGGAATCGTTCGTGTCGAATCGTATTGCCAGTGGAAATCACTACACAACTATATTATATTTCTTTCATTATGATAATATTTTGTAACCTAAATATAGACATCAGTTCATAATCGATACTGATACTTTTACATAATATATCGAAACCAAACGTGAAACGTCAAATCGAAGCCAACCACGATTCCCACTAGAGTTAACAATCGCATTTCACGTCTAGACTTATTGTAATTGCACTGTGTCTTCGACATTGGATCCGTCGCAATTTTCGATTTATGACCCCGCTCATACTTGTGGCTCTCTAATTATTGATGTAACTTTTATTGAACCTTACAAACAGTACAGGATCAAAAGCGGCTTAATGTTAAAAGCATTCTCTGACAGTCAATCTTAGGACAGTGATAAAACTACGGAGTTAAAAATAACATATATATACAGACATACAAATAAATATATATAATATAAGATACATAATGATTGATATACTGATTAAACTGAAGCAGAGTCAACTACTATAATGATGACGGAGCTTATCAATCAACAAAGACAATTATGTCCAGCACAAATAACAACTACGAATAATATACAAATGTTGTCATTGTTGTTGAAATCGATCCTTTTTTCAAATGTTATCGCCTACTGATTTTAAAACTTGCGAATTCATGCCCACACTTCAGACTGGCTATATTAAGCAATTTTATTTACACTAAATAGTTAAGTTATAGGCCGTAGGTAGATTCATTTGATTTCTTTTTATTAGTTTCTTCACAACGAGAAACAACGACAATTATTGTTATATTGACATTGGACAACAGTCTATTGACATAATCAAGTATAATGGGGCGTGTTAAGTCATTGCGTACGTCAATTACAACGGGTTCAAGTTTGTTGACTCCTTGATTTTATCGATAAAAAGCGTCATGTTGGCTATTCGAATTTCTTTCTTCTGTTTTATAATATCAGGCAAAGGTCACAGGGTGAGATCACAGAAGCCTTCATGTAGAAATGGTCTACATATTAAAATGAAAAAGTGTAGTATGTATCGAAGTATGTCTAGTAGTAATTTGACTTATACAAGTAGAAAATACAGAAAAGAGTAATATGTATGTATATATTTTATGCATACCTTTGATAAAGTTCTATGCATAAAATATGCGATTTTTCAGTGTGAAATAGCAACCACATGCCGTTAGAAAAGTAATGTTTATTTTTTCTTAAAATAATCACTCATTCTTCTCATCTAGAGGTAGTAGGTAGATTTTTTTTATAGAATAAGGGTGACAAACGAGCAAATAGTCCATCTGATGGTAAGTGGCTGCTGTGGCCCATAGACATCTACATCTATATTCGTTTGCGAATTAAAATGCAGATGCGTTGTCGGCCATGAGGACTAAGATAGAATGCGTCTTTTCCAGTAAAAAAGGTCTCCGGTTCTCTACACTCACCAAACGAAACACAGCAGTGTTAAGCTGCTATTTCACGCTGGTATTCTGTGAGAGCGTGGTCCTTTCCCGGTCGAGCTGACCCATTCGTGCTACAACTATACTATTATTATAGTTCCAGCATGGCTCTACCACGTATAAAAGAGATACTGTGTAACTTCCATTGGGCACTAACCTGACAACCACTTTTTGCTTCTCTCACATCCATATATTACCTACCTATCTACGCATACTACGGTGCTACGCATGTATATTATTTATACTTATACTTACATAAATATTTCCTAAAAATAATATGTATATATTCTCTAAAATTCAAAATTCCAATTTAGTCATTAGTTTTCTATTAGCTTAGGTATATTCTCAAGTGACACAATTGTCTAAGTGGGATTAAAAAAGACTCCACGTAGATCCTTTATTCATTGCCAAGAGTTTTTTTTAAATATTTAGTTATAATGGATTTTACACTGTAAACTTTCATTCTTTGATTATAACCCACCAAAAGTCCACAGTTTAACAAAGGGTCCCCCCCATAGATTGCTTCATAAGAGGGATACTGGCCATAGATGTCCCGCATGGCGGGTGCGATCACAATTTTGTTATCAAGATTGTGTGTTTTATTTCCCTCCGTCGCGTTTTGCGATATCCAATGGCATGACTGTGGTAGCGGATTCTCTTAACTCGTCACAACAACGGCAATACTGTTACTATTAAATATAAATATAGATCCAGTATTTAACTATCATATAGATATTGTTTTACTGGTAAAATGTTAGAGCAATGTGCTATAAAATGGACGACGCTCGGTGTCAGTATTCATGTTCGTATTTCAGTGTGGAGATAAGTAGAAAAACGAAGAGTATCCATCTACACAATATAAAAGCTTTGCTATAGTTGCTGTGGTGCTGATGAAGCCCATGTCCTAGTAGAAATTAACAGGCTGATAAACAATCAAAATCCTAATAATTAATTCACACTGTCACTTCAAACGGTCCTATATGTTTACAACGCCTCTTGAAAAATTCTGATATAATATTTTAATTACCTGTTGTGCTTTAAGGTTGGCGCACAGATCTTCAAACTCAGTCAGAGACATGCCATTTTTGCGTGCGTCGCCGTTCACGCTGCCATTTACGCCGCGTCCTTGCCTGGCACCATTGTCGTACTCCTCGATCATACACCGCACCTGAAAATCAATAAAGTGGTTATAGAATTAAAATCATAAATATGAAAAGATTTTTTAAATACAAAGGCAATATGCAAATAAAACAGCAAAGGGCAGCAATGCTCTTGTAAGCGAGCTGTCATTATAATTTCGTTTATACTATGCGATTTATTTGTTATGGCTTAATATTATTCGAAAGCTTCCCGAGTGGTATGTAAGCCATGTAATTAAGTGTAGGGCGGCTTCCCACTAGATGGAGTGACGACATGGTAAGAAATGTAGGAGGTCGATCGATACAGGTGGCTTAGGACCGTGCTTTGTGGCATTCCTAAGAGGAGATTTATGTTCAGCAGTGGACTTGTAATTTTACGTCTGGAACGTAGTTTAAATAATCCGACATATATCATACCATAGGATTTTTTGGCCTATCCTATAGTAACTTTACAGCCCACCACCTATGAAATGGAGGGAATATCGTTGCCGATATAGGTGTCAGTAGCTGTCGGCGACGACATCGGTGACGATAACGACACCGTGTGAAAGCTTTTAGTACTAAATATATGAGATTATCAGTCCGCCGATATCGTGACGTTGTCTTTATCGAATATGTAATGTGAAGCGCCCAATACAGGATTCGTTACAGCTGCAGTTCGTCGGTAGCCCCGCAACGCCATCGTAGTCAAACGAAGACAAAAAATATGTTTTACACATTTTGTAGTATTTTCTTTAAAATCAATATAAATAAAAATCTCTAAGAAAAAGACCGTCATGAGTCATTGTGATGGCCGCTATTTATTCAGAGATAATCTCGAATTTAAACTCAAACTCCGCCATGTCAATACGTGTATTATATTACCATAAAATATCTTTGGTGTAACATAGTATATATTGTCTAGACTCAAATTAAAAAATATCCGCCATATTATGATCTAGTCTAGACTCAAATTTGGACATTGTAAAGTTTGAGTTTAAACGCGAAATTAGACCTTAGAATTATGAATCGTTACATTAATTATTATAGAAACACTATCGGAATCTTATTATTATTATTATCCTAAATACTCTTATTATTATCCTAAATGGCGTGTGCACGTATTTTTGTTAAACTTATAAAGGTTATTGAGTAATTTAACCAACCTTCCATTGTGGGATTTTGTATCCGACGCTGTCCAGCGCGTCTTTTAACTCCTTGAGGTCGATGTATCCATTGCCACTTGTGTCCAGCTGCAACAAGAAAACAAAAATTTAATAAATACATAGGAACGACAATCAAAACCCTTATCGATTACTGGCGCTTGTTGACGTAATTAATTTGTAAGAATTTTCTATGATGTCATATTACAATATTTCGAAAATGTCACACTATATCGGATTAAACGGTGCAAGCATATAATATTATGTTAACATATAATAATTATATAAATGATATTCACATATGAAACAACATTCATTATGAATCATTTATTTGAGTCAAAAAAATATTAATATTGAACGGAGCGTTTGTAAGGGATGTTCGTAATTAAATTAGAAAGGAAATAGAATAAACTTGTAAGTACATACCAACATCACTCGACATCCGTGACTATTACAAATTAAAAAATTATAAATGACGGATGTTGCAAAATAACGTCGTAATTCAAGGAGTAAGGAGTCAAGAGTTTCTATGGAACTTTTAGGATAAAAATAACTTGAATAAATTTTCAAAAAAATCTTTTCATGTCCAGAGCCCATTGAACCGATTTGAATCTACCAAGTGGCCTATGGAGCAACATTTTGCTGACACGAGTATTACCTCCGTTCTTAGAATACTAATATACATAATTAGATTATGCAAATTATTTTAAAATTTAGTTTCTCTTATCGACAAGTCATCGTAACTATCATCAGTCACTTATTTCTGCAGTTGTCAGCTGTTAGTAGCTTACCTTGTAGACAGTTTAAGCTAAAAATATTTTTATCAATTATAAGTTTAATATACATGTGCAAATCAAATATGACATGAGCACATCAAGAATTGACTTTAATTTATACCAGGTTTCAAAAGTAGCAAATTGAAAACAATGCATAATTATCGTTCCAAATGCGTATCTAATGAAGCAAGAAGTAGGCGATATTATTAATGAAGTTACACGCCTGGAAAAATTCTAACGATTGGTTAATTGATATGACTCAATTATGATAATGATACGTCTGAATAAAGATAATATTTCTATATCAGTTTTTGGATAAGATGAAGTGCTTTGTTGTCCACGTAATATATAAAGAGCTTTATAAATACTTCAGTTAAAACTATGCTTTTCAACGTATAGCAATAATAGTTATCATTAATATCTCTGTTCGAATTCCAAGAATGCGTTAATAATATTATCGGGCATTAAAGCAAGTTATCTACTGTAATTGGATAATCTATTGATAAACTGAATAAACTTTCGACTAAATTGCCTCATAGCCTGTAATTATACTGGCTCTCTATACCCTTCGGTCTGAAACACAGCTATGCAAGCACTTCAATTTCAGAAATTGGGAAATTGGAAGACCTTGCCCAGATGGACCTAATGAATACCTTTAATCTAAAAATTATTTATTATATAGTGATTGAATGTTATATGCGATACATTCAGTCGTTGCATTTGAATATAATATAAAAGTTTCGAATTGACACGTTTTAATAAGATTTATATATATATACATACATACATATATATATATATATATATATATAACGTTTTAATAAGATTAATCTTTATATATAAAATTAGATGTCACGTTGTTTGTCCGCGATGAACTCCTAAACTACTGAACTGATTTCAATGAAATTTTGCACACTGTGTGCAGTTTGCTCCAACTTGAGAAATAGCATAGTTTTTATCCCGATAAGTGACCCTCAATTTTTTTTATTGCTAATTTCAGGAGCTTTTTAGGAAAGAAAATGGTCGTCGGAAAGGGCATAACAACGTCTGCCTGGATTAATAAAAATATGTATAAATATTTTATTATTTGTTTGGATGTTTTATTAATGTCTCATTTAATTTATCTTTTATAATTTCGTATAAATATGTTCGTATAAAATCTAACAACGTCTTCTTATGAATCACCTTATTTACTAAAAACCTATGTATTTTCGAAGCAAACAAAACTATTGTTGTCTAAACTAGACAAGAGTAAACCAAAGATTTCCTTGAACACTAACTTCGAATGAAAACGTGTCATAAATAATACATACTGTAGAAATAAACCTCACTACACAAACACGTGTATATTTTTTTCTCGCGTTCCTGATTCATAGAATAAATCACAACAATAATTAAGAAACGTTTATGTTACTAAAAATGTTGAAAAACGAGAGTAATGTTTAGGATGCAAGATTTTTAACGTTTTGTCGTTCCGCACACTTGAAAAGGATAATAAAGCAAGCGTAGAGTACACATTCAAAAGTAAAAGTCCGTTCATATTAACGTTTATTATTTTATCATAAAACATTTTTATAGCATAAGGGCGAAAATAAAACGATCCAACAATCCACCCGATTGTAAGTCTATGTATCCTCGAATAAAAATTAAAATGAAGATGCATTGTCACTGCAGAGGACTAAGATGGAATACATCGTTTCCAGTAAAAAAGGGTATCCGCTTCTTTATCTCTACACCCACCATACAAACAGTAATATTGAGCTGCTATTTTACGCTGGTATTCTCTGAGAGTGTGGTCCTTTCCTGCATCAAGGCTCTACCAGGTATAACCACAGAATAAAGAATAGTACAAGAGTATAATATAAAAAAATAACATATACAGAACCTACGTAATCCAACCGAACGACAATTTTGTTGTTATTGTGAAATGGACTATATATGCCGTTTAATTAAGACCTTGTATAATATTAAATAAATACTTGTGAAGGGCTGTAATGATGATGATGACGAATACGTAGTCAGAAAAGGGGAAACTAATTTGGCGAAGGAGCGGATCTTATATTCTCTTCTCCAGTGGCGGATTGAGGTATTTGCCGCAGCTAACTGTACTTGTTACCTTCTGCGACATCACCTGCTCGCAGAAGGTAACACCGACAAACATATTACTTTCATGTGTATTCTTGACGTGTATAATATTATATGAGTATTTTATAAATGATACTACTAGTGCACATATTTATCACCTATGAATATCATCGGGAGAGAGACCATCTATTCGCGCTTATTCCGCTCGTAACTGTCCTTTAATAATCCTTGTCCTTGGTCCATTATCTACTGCGCAAAGCGAGATTTCTCCAACTATCACCAATCTGCTAAACAAGCGTATTTATTAGAAATTCCTTTACAATGGGAGGCCATGACCATCAGTTAGGAGTTAACTGTTAACGGTCTGAGGAGATTTTCGTTAAAAAAAAAAGAAATAACAAACAGTGTTAACACAATCATCATCATGTTTAAAAATAATTTGCATTCACTACAGCGCGTTGATGTGAGCCCGGGGCCCCGGGGTGAAGTAAAATGAAACGCGAGCCGCTGCGGTACCGTAAACCTTGGTTCACCTTTTTTGTGTTGAAGCTCAAGAAAAGATTTGCGTATTTGTTAGGGTTGCGAGAGATCCGGTTAATGTCGGAAACGTTTTACGTTTCGCTGACAACAAATTTAAAATTAACAAATGTTTATTTATGCACTATCTAAAAATTAATTTATGAAATTCATAATATAAAAAAAAAACGCTTCACAATACAATCCATAACGTAGTAAAATTTATCCAGTTCTGTATTTTTTACACGCAAAATATTGCTAAATAGTGTCAAGCATTAGTCCATACATTAGTTATACATTAAACTTTACGCAAGCAAATCGCTGAATAACCTGTTTCCATTGCAGTTACATTGGCTGTTGAATCAGCACAATAAATAAAATATCAACAAAAATTGATAAATTGGACACGAGTAACCCTAGCAAAATTTATGGCCGACGCCGTACAATGCATTTTTTTTCAACTCCATAAAGTGCAACGTAAGAACGTTCACAGCACCGTGACCGTAAATGGCCACGAAACGAGCCGAAAAGACCTACTCGCGGTTGTGTAATATTGCGTGCGCAATGCGCTGTAAACAAAAGCACTAAGTGTTGCAAGTTTTTTTTTTTAACAGGCATGCGAACACGAACGTCAGTTCATGAGGCTATTTACTAATCCAATTAACAGTAGACTTTGTTGTTAGTAAAATATTTGACTTTATTGATAACCGATTATTGGAATGAATATGTAATTCATTTCGGTATATTATCACTAGTTTTGTGATTAAAGAAAAAAAGATATTTAAATTATACCTATTAAGCGTCTGCACGTGTCTTAAGAGGCGAAAGAGGGTACAAACGTGGCAGAGCCATGCTGTAGCTAAATTATAGTTGTAGCACCAAAGGGTCAGTTGTATCGGGGAAGGATTACGCTCTCACAGAATACCAGCGTAAAATAGTAGCTTCAACAAAAGAGCTTACTCCTTTCTAAAAGGCCGGCAACGCATCTACAATTCCCCTGGTTTTGCAGTTGTTCATGGGCGGCGGTAGTCACTTACCATCAGGTGAGCCGTATGCTCGTTTTCCGCCTATCCTATAAAAAAGTACTATAATGCTGTTGTGTTTTGTATGGTGTGTTTAGACTGGTGAGTGTAGAGAACCGAAGTATCTAAAACGTGGCCTTTCACTGACGCCCGTTTGAGGAAGATCAAGGTCGCTTAGCCAGCTATGGAGATGGATTTGTTCGGAGTTTCTATCGGTTAGACTTAGTAATGAGAATATCCGAAGTAGAATCAAAGTGACCTACATATTCTAACGGAACAGTAAGCTGAAGTAGCAATGGGCCGGCCATGTGGCCGAAAAAATCGAGAACCGATGAGAAAGATAAGTTCTCAAGTGGCAGCCTCGCATTGGTAAGCGAAGCGTAGATCGGCCCTTCACAAGATTCAGTGACGACCTGATAAAACTTACAGGAAATCGATGGTTGCAGGTGTCCCAGGTCCGTGCTTTGTGGTATTCCTGGCACTGTTGAACATAGGTCACTGGCCTGATGATGGTCACAATTTGCATGGTTTACGCCAGAGAGAACACTGAGACAAACTAAATTTGTCCCAGGATTACAATGTACATCCTGTTTGAAAATGTACGTACACGTAAAAGTAGTTTACAAAAATAAGTGATATTCATTCTGTAAATACTAGGAACAGACACAAGCTAGTAGTACCAGTTACTCGACTCCATCGAGTCAGTAATTCATTATTGGGGCGATGTATACGCTTTTACAACAAAACTCCAGAAAATATACAAAATTTGACCTTATTATTAAACTAAGTTTGTATAAAAAGGGTTATTATAATATTAAAGAATTTATGGATGATAATAACCCCTGGAAATGAGATGATCGCTACTAAGCTATTTCTAATTTGTTGTATTGTTAGTTTGTGTAACACATGATTGTAAGCTGTTATTTAAAAAAAAAAGTCCCGGTGGGTTTCTTGATGGTTCTTCCCAGGACGGAGGTTTTTTTCGAACCAGTGGTAATTAAACAAAAGAGTGACTTTCAATAAGTATTATTTATAATCTATATTGAATAAAAAAGTTTCTGTTTCTGTTTCTGTTCTGTGTAAAACCATGTCGATTAATAGATACATACATACATACATATAATCACGCCTCTTTCCCGTAGGGGTAGGCAGAGACCAGTTCTTTCCACTTGCTACGATCCTTACATACTTGTTTTGCTTCGTCCACTTTCATTATTCCCTTCATACATGCTCTACGGTTTAGGGTACTCTTGACCTGGCCTTTTATTAATAGATAGGTTAATTAAATGCTACTCTTCATCAGGCCACACAGAGTCCATTTGCTGAAGTAGTAAAAGTAGTGTGAACTTGCCATTATCGCCAATCTTCACAGGCTGATTTTCAAGTACCGTGAAACCTGGCAACTTTGCCATTTTTGGGAGGACTTAAAAGTTTGGGACCCATTTTCCAACATAAAAGGCACTCTCATAATGGACATTAATGTTAAGTAACACTATATTCTTCATAGATTTGGTATTTATTAGTGAATTAAGCAAATAATAACATTAATTAGACAAAAATAATCAAAAATAGAAAATGACAAAATTGCCATCAGGGTTTATAAAGAAAATAATAAGATTTGACTTCGAGGTTTAAGGAAAGTTTACCTCATAATATAATACACAATATTTGTTATGATTTGATCCTTTAATTGTGTTGCAAATAGCAAAGTTTACTTAATCTTGTGGCAAAGTTGCCCTCCGATTTTGCAATTTTTCATACAAACTTGAAAATGTGTGTCAGGGTTGTCAAAATCCTTGATTACGTACTTTACTTATTTTTTTTAAATCTTGTCACTATAATTTCTTAAGCAAAAATCTAAAATATATCAAACAAAAATAATCTCCTCTAAAATTAAAAACCAAATTGGTGCAATAATGAGCTTAAATCAATTATAGTTATTATTTATTTATCTATATAAAAAAAAGCTTATCACAATAATTTTTAACAAGTATTCGCTTTTTCTATTACGATCAGGTAAAAAAAAAACATTGTAATCAATCGAAATATTGTTCTACCACAATAGTAAATATTCATAATACTTAAAAATGTGTTTTTGGGTGCAAATTAATATCCACACACTAAGTTGAAATTATGAAAAATACTGAGTAGTAATAACGCAGTAAAAATAATACAGATTTCTCTTTTCTTTTCCTTCACTTTTGATAAAGATGAATCGATTGACAACTTATTTGGTAGAATAGAATAGAATAGAATAGAATATTTTTTATTCAATATACATTACATGTGTAATTCTTATTGAAAGTCATTTTTTACTTTACCACTGGTTCGAAAAAAAACCCTCTGTCCTGGGAAGAACCAGCAAGAAACCCAGCGGGACTTTTTTTTAAAATAAATTTTACAATATAAATGATTACGAACTATTTACAAAATTTATTTTAGAAACTGCTTAGAAGCGACCACCTCATTCCCAGGGGTTATTATCAACCATGTATTCATCTATACTATAATAACCCTTTTTATACAGTTTCAGCTTAATAAGACATTTAAACTTGGTAATAGAGAGAACCTGTACACTTTCCGGGACCTTGTTGTAATAGCGTATACATTTCCCTAAGAATGAATTACTGACTCTGTGGAGTCGAGAAACTGGCATCACTAGCATGTGTTTGTTACTAGTGTTTACAGAAAGTATATCACTTTTTTTACTAAAACTATCTTTGTTTTTGTGAACATACATTAAATTTTCGTAAATATACTGAGAGGCCAAAGTTAATATATTAATTTCTTTAAATTTATCTCTAAGAGACTCTCTCGGTTTTAGATTGTAAATAGCTCTAATGGCCCTCTTCTGTAAAACAAAAATAGTTTCTGAATCAGCCGCATTTCCCCATAGCAAAATCCCATAAGACATTATGCTATGGAAATAACTAAAATAAACTAATCTAGCTGTCTCGACACTAGTGAGACCTCTAATCTTTTTTACAGCATAGGCTGCAGAACTTGGTCTGCTTGCTAATTTAGATATATGGGGACCCCACTGGAGCTTTGCGTCAAGAGTGTGCCAAGAAAAACAGTGGATACAACAGGGCTCAATTCCTCCCCATTTAAAAACACATTGGTATTCAGATTTTTAACATTCGTTGTTGTAAATTTAACACAATTAGTTTTATTTCCGTTCAAATACAGATTATTGACGTTAAACCAATGCACTAATTTTGATATAGCATTATTCACTTCGTCACATTTAAATGATTGACGTTTAAGTTTAAAAATCAAGGAAGTATCATCAGCAAATAATACTATATCATGACTATCCCCTACAAGGTTTAGTGATGCGATCACCAATCCAACTGCAAAGCATGGCGATTACTGCAAATCCTTCCTAAAACTAAAAGGACATATATCCAATGGTGGACTTTTAAGGGAAGATGATTGAGCAAAAAGAATAGAGTTTGCTATCATTTTTTTATTTATTTATCAAATTTTGAAAATGTTCGCGGTGCCTAAACCCCATTTCATTACGATTTTTTTGTGAATCTCTAAAAATATTTAGTTTTATCGATTTTTTAATGTTGTCTTATCAGGGTTGCATTCCAAATATTATCAGTGCATTTTTCGAAATTGGTTATTAATCGCAGTATCGTACATATATTACAAACAAAACGTTACATAAACGATAGTAGAAGTAATTTCAACTGATCATAACCCAACATTCTAATATTATCAAATATTGGATTTCGGTTCTTAGTAATGGTGTCTCTATTAATGATAAGACTTTAAAAATTATAAAACGCTTTACATTTCTTGTTGATTAGAGACGTTCGTGCGTATAATATACATTAGTAGATTACATAAACATAAACACTCACGCCTGTCACCCAGAGGGGTAGGCAGACAGAGACTATGGACTTCCATTTGGCGCGATCCTGACACACCTTTCTCGCTTCCTCCACATCCATATAACTACGCATATACGCTAGTCGGTTAAAGGTACTCTTAATTTGGCCTATTTTCAATATTTCGCCTAGGGCGCCCCTTCCCGACTCTGCCGTTTACCTCTGTAACATAAATATGCTTTGTCACTCTTTTCTCATAGATTCTTTCTACATGACCAAACCACTGAAGCATTCCTTTCTTAATCCTGGTCACAAAATCATCTTGCAAACCACACTCTTCTCTTATCAAACAATTTCTCACTCTTGTCAGATTCATCCCTAACATACTCCTTAATGACCGCAATTCTACAGTATTTATTCTACTCTCGTGCTTCTTCTGCCACACCCAACTTTCACTACCATAATATTTGTTTATTATTATATTTTAAATATATTACTTTACTAATTATCGAAACAAGGTCACAAATATTGTAATTTGTTACCCATTTATTCATTAATCAAATAAGTACAGTCAAGTGTGACACCTTTACCAATGGAAGTTAACTTTACCATCAGGGTGTATTGGTAAAAAATTACGATTAACACGGAAATTGGAACGTTTTTCGAGATATGCAATTTTTTGGATGAAAATACGATAACTAATTGACACCACTGTTTCCGATATGGCAACATCAGAGTTAATTTTGGCAATTTATTTAACGCGGAATTGTGAATTGACCACCATTGTTTTCGATATGGCAACACGAGAGTTAATTTTGGCATTTAGTTTTAACGCGTGATTGTGCCGGCGAAGTAACCTCTTTGTTCAGTGGTTCAGATCTTTTGTTGAATTTGTTTGAAATACTGAACATAGATATCTATATCTTTGTAGTAATAATATTAATGTTAGGAATTGTAATATATCGTTTTTAACATGTTGGTCTTAACATTTATCTAGAAAACTAACCTGAAAAGTTACCATACTAGTGATGCCACGAAGTGACGTTTACTTTGCCATGTTTTGCTACAACTAAGGGTTGTCACTTTCAACCTATATTTTAACCGATTACGACGATTTAAAGAAAGGGTTCTGTACTTGATATTCTAAGTATGTATGTTTGTATCGATATTTCTCCGTAGCAGCACATTAGACCAATTTTACCTTTTTACTGATGGAAAAAGGAAATGGGGTTTAGGCACCGCAAACATTTTCAAAATTTGATAAATAAATAAAAAAATGATAGCAAACTCTATTCTTTTTGCTCAATCATCTTCCCTTAAAAGTCCACCATTGGATATATGTCCTTTTAGTTTTAGGAAGGATTTGCAGTAATCGCCATGCTTTGCAGTTGGATTGGTGATCGCATCACTAAACATCATACACCTTTGGTGCTGCTTCCCATTACCAGTCTGGGTATTTTACGTCTAGCCCAAAAGACACTAATACCACAAAATAAATAATACAGTTAAGAGAACAGAAGGCTCACTCTCTGATAGCAAACTTGCGAGTTTAAGCCTAGTTACAAAGTCGCTAATGTTCATAATACTTTGCACGCCTCGGAAATGACCTTCGTGAAATTAGCCTACGTCGAAACAAAACTTAATACAGCGCGCGTATTAAGTCAAAATGCACCTTACGTCCGTGTGCGAGTGTCTGTATCACCTAGCTGTCATGACCGCTTCTATTGTAGGGTTAGACGTTGTGAGAAAACAAATTGAATCCTTTGATATTAGTTGGTATATAGTAGAATACACCGAGGTGTTATGCAATGTATTAGTATTTCTTAAAAAAAATATTTTGTTTAAAAAAAACGTTACCCATACACTATGATTTTATCCTGTATCGTGGAGGCAGTTAACAAACATAAATTGCACATGGACAAACATGTAGTATCTACATAGTATCTATACGTATGTTTGGGTATAATATAATATATAATCTTAACAATAACGTAATTACAGACAGTCTTACGTCAACACTCAAGTGTTTATTTCCCTCGTCCTTACATGGCGACCCTGCCAGGCGGAGCGCTGCGGCAATGCAAGCCGCACCGCCGGGCATATTTAAAATAAAAAAAAAATGGGAATAAATATTGCTAAGTTAAATAAAGAAGACCTGAGTAGAATTATTGACAATAAAGTAATGTTACGACGCAATGAATACAACAACGGACGTGACGAAACATAAATAAATATGAATTCGAGAAGAAGCCACAATGACACAATAAGAATTTTATAGAAGCTGACTGAAAATTTAAAATATATAATATATAGTACTATGAAGACAACTAACGAAGAATGAGGAAAATAAAATGTGGATTTTTTTAATATGATGAGCAAAGTTCAAAATTCAAGAAACGGCAGATTAGTTTTAAAAGGAAAGATACAGTTGTACTTTTGCAAGCTTCATCCAGAAGAATATGAAATATGAACCAAAAGAACAAAGAAGAAAATTTGAGGTAACATCGCATCAGTCTATTTTTGTCATTTCTTTATAAGATTTCTTTAAAAAGTTTTAACAATTATAAAAAAACAAGTCATGTACTAAATATTCTGTATTTCATATATGCTTAAGTTGAAATTAATTATTAGATATTTTATATTAACGATTTATTTCTTATTTTATTATTGTTTTTAAAAAAATCATATGACAATAATTATAAATTAAGTTACGTAAGTGCTTCAGTGGCATTTGTATTAAGGCACTAGACTAGACGATTTTATATTCACTTTTATTCAGTACCTAATTGATTTGCAAAAAAAATTATGAAATAATAAGAAAGATAAAATTTTTACGTACTTAATTTCACCAAATTTATTGTAAAATAACACTGTGATACATTTCGTTGTTTTTTTCTGTAGTATTTTAATATAAAATTATACAATTCATTCAACAAACTAATTCTACACATTCAACACCATATTTTTTATTATATTTTAGACTATATTAAATAAATAAAAAAAAAACACATAATGCACTTAATATTAAATGTACGTGATTTACAAGTAACTTGAAAATATTAGTCACATTTTATAATGTAACTGTATTAAAAAAAAAATATATTAAGCTACATTTTAGGATGACCAGGTTCGGATTAAAGCAAATATATTTTTAAATTTAACCCAAATTTATTTCTGTAGTAATTTTTATTTAAATGTATATAATTTTGAAGGATTTAAAAAAAATCGCTATTAATAAAAGTCATAATTATTTTTCTTCTTTTCTAAAGGTATGAAAACCTTGAAACAATTTTAAAGTTATAGATAAATAAATATATATTCTTTAATAAATACCTACTTAAAAATGAAAATTGTTCTTCTCAATGTTTAAAAAAAAAATTATGTTTTGTTTATATAAACTTGGTAGCCTTTATAGTGATGACGACTTATGTTCCCATTATTATTTCTTTGTTTAATTTGAATATGAAATGCAATAATATTTTAATTTCGATTTTATATTTATTGAACTTTTAAATCATAAACTTTTAATTTTATAATTCATCATTTCCTGGGAAAATGATAAAGTTTGGATTATTTAACTTATTTGTATACATGACAAAATAATTTCTTCAATTTATTTATTAAAATTTTGTTGTGACCATTGTGAGCCTCATTCCCGGACTGAAAATGATGTACCTAAATACTACAAGAGACCATATAAGAGACTTATTTAATAAATTTGTAAAGGCGTGAGTTAATTTATGGCTACTATATTAAAGGCTAATATAATATAACTAAGAAATACGGAATTATAAATGAAAAATATTAATAGAGTGTAGTTAGTAACAGTAAGGCAAGTAAAGAAAATTATCGGAGATTAGCATATCCACATACAATCGGCCTGATCAGCTGAGAGTTTGGAAAACCTAATAACCGAGTAATTTTTTTTAAGGTTGTTCGGGTGCGATTAACGACGTAATGAGTTTTAATGACGCAATGAAAATATATTATGTATTGTATAGGAATAGTGTCCATATTTTTTATCATGTATGTAAGTACGCGAGCCATGTATGTGAAAGTATATTATGGTACAATTAAATAATGATTAATAAAATACTATAAATGTAAAGAAATAAATAAAAATAAAACACGTTGACCTTGACGAACAAATAATGGAGAGATACGGGAACGCCCATCACTGGTATAGCATATAGTCCTCGAGCAGGGTATGTTTCCATAATTGGATGAAAAAATCGGAAGTATCGGGTACTAGGGAACAATACCTTCAGTACAAGTGAGATGTGAACAAGTTTACTCATATCAGTACTGTTGGGGACAAGAGAAGTCTTAAATTTGTTACCCTTGATAATGGTACATAGAGGTCACATCCTTCATTGGATCATAGTGTAAACTTAGTTTTCCTCCGTGATAATTGTTGGAGTCCTTTTAAAATGACTTAAACGTTGACCTCAAGGTTGTGCGCAAAACCCAAGGTACAGTTTTACCTTGATTTAGTATGATAAAAAAAAAGTTTATGTACCAATAAAATGAAATGAATGTTATGAAAAAGTAATATAATACCCAAGTAAATGGGGGGCCCATATTTATAAAGTACCCGCGTGATAAATATTACGAAATAAAATATAAATGAACTGAATTAATACTCCGATTCCCGGTATCTAATTAATAAATAAATATATAAGGGAAGAGAATACTCAAAGAAATAAAGCTAGCTAAACGTCAAAAATATTAAGAAAGAAAAGAAAGTACGTACAAGAATTATGAAATAAATAAATAAGGCCTGACAACCGAAAACAAAGGAAATTAGATTAGTGTTAGCATGAAAATAACCAACATGCAAGGACATGAGAATAATTAAAATGAGGTAATAAGGGTTAATGATGCTGGCAAGCTTATACTGGCGGTGTGCAAGGAAAAGGGTCTTCTTGTGACAAACACTATGTTTAATCACAAGAAAATCCATATGTATACTAGAGAACGAAAGAATGAGAGAAGTATGATTGATTTGTTCCTGGTGGATGACCGACTGCGAAAACAGGTGATGGATACGCGAGTGTTCAGGGGTGCTGACCTGGGAACGGATCACTATCTAGTGATTACTAGATTTAGGGGTCTGTTCGCGGGTTGGCGCTACCGGACGGCAGTAACAGAACCACAGTCGGTCTGTCGCATCCGAAGCTGGAAGCTTCAGGAAGCGGATACTAAGGACAAATATCAAGCGAGGGTAGCCGAAAAGCTTGACACCATCGATGGCAGAAAAGAATGTGTAGAAAGAACTTGGCAGAACCTTAGGGATGGAATGGTAAGTGCAGCGGAAGAAGTGTGTGGAACAATAAAAAGAGGCAGTAGTAAAAGAAGAGATGCATGGTGGAATGATGAAGTGAAAGAAGCTGTAAAGAAGAAGAAGAAAGCATGGTTAGACTACTTGGCCTCTAGTAATGATAAGGATATGAGAGAGAAGATGAAAGAAAGATATAGGCTGCAGAAAGTTCACACGAAAGCACTGATTGAGGAAGTGCGTGAAAGGTGTAGAATGGAAGCGGACGAAAGGTTGTCGCACAACTTTAAGGAGAACTCCAAACTCTTCTGGAAAGAGGTTGGAAGGACCCGGAGTGGTGCGACGGCCTTAAGAATGAACAAAGTGCTTTCGAGAACTAATGACGTCCTCTCAGAAAAATCGGACGTCATGCAGCGATGGAGCGAATTTTATAGAGAAATGTATGCGTGTGATGATCTTAGTGAGGGATCCGGGGATGACGCCGTGACTGGTACGCCAGACCCGGACCTCGATGACACTGAGATCATCAGTATGAAAGAGATTGAACGAGCGATTCGAAGTTTGAAATGTGGTAAGGCTGCGGGACTAGACAGAGTTACTGCTGAAATGGTCAAGTATGGTGGGCCTCGCGTCTGGGACAGCTTTCATCTGCTGTGAAATTTGTGCTGGCGGACGGGGGATGTCCCGGATGATTGGCGATCCGCAGTCATTGTGCCTTTATATAAAGGTAAAGGTTCACATTTTGACTGCGGGTGCTATCGGGCGATCAGCTTGACCAGTTTAGCAAGTAAAGTTTACTCGAAGGTTTTGACACGTAGGATGCAAGAGAAATCGGAAAGATTTCTATGGGAGGCACAATGCGGATTTAGACCTGGAAGAGGATGCACGGATCAAATGTTTTCTCTCCGCATGATCACGGAGAAGCTTCTGGCTGCTAACCAGAAGATTTTCTGTGCTTTTGTGGATCTTGAGAAAGCATTTGATAAGGTTGTAAGGAAGAAAATGTGGGAACTGTTGCCGGGGTATGGTGTGGATGGTCGATTGCTAAGGGCTGTGCAGTCTCTTTACTGTGACTGTAAAGCCTGTGTGCGGGTAGGGCATGACCTGTCACCCATGTTTAACGTCCAAACGGGCGTAAAGCAGGGTTGTGTCATGTCTTCCTGGCTGTTCATACTGTATCTCGACAGCTGTTTACAGAAGCTGAAAGATAGTTGTTTGGGTGTGAAATTGGGTGACATTAAAGTAAATTGTCTGCTGTATGCTGATGATGCAGTGCTTATTGCACCATCAGAGGCAGAACTGCAGGCATTAGTCACGTGTATGAAAGAGGAATGTGAAATTAAAGGTCTCCGTTTGAATGCTAATAAAACTAAGGTTCTGGTATTTGAAAGGGACGAAGAGAGAACGAAGTGTGAAATATGGGTAAATCAGGAATGTCTAGAACAGGTAAATGAAATTGTATACTTGGGGAGTGCTTTTAGCCGGGATGGAAGATGTGATTTAGATGTGGACAGGCGTGTCGCTGCCGGGAACAAAGTCAATGGTGCCCTGACTGCGTTAGTCAAAAGGCAAGGCGTAGCGAAGAGTGCACGCCTTGCAATACATAACGCAGTGTTGGTACCGACTTTGTTATATGGCAGCGAAACCTGGGTATGCCAGAAGAAGCATAAAAGTAAGTTGAATGCAGTGGAGATGCGATCTCTTCGTAAAATGTGCGGCGTTACCATGGCCGACCGAAAGCGAAACGAAGAGATTCGCAATATGGCAGGTTTGAAAGATGACCTTATCACAAAAATTGATAAGGGCGTGCTTCTGTGGTTTGGGCACGTTGAGCGAATGAGTGAAGACCGAATGGTGAAGAAAATATATAGCGCGAAAGTTAATATTAAAAGGTGTCGAGGTAGACCGAGACTAACTTTCGAAGACCATGTGAGCAAATTGCTCGAAGAGGGTAGGGTCAAAAGTACTCGGATACCTAGACGTGCATGCATGAAGAAGATAATGAATCTGAAAGAAGCGAAAGAGGTTTGTAAGGATCGTGACACTTGGCGATCTGTTCTCTCTGGCTACCCCGTCAGGGATTGTGCGTGAAGATAAGCAGGTAATAAGGGGATCCCCGACCAAACCTAAAAGTGATATGTAGTTATTTTGCATTTCTGTATTAGAGTTATTAATGCTACACAAAATCCTACTCACAAGTTACACATGTACCTAGTAACTATATTATCGATCCACATAACCACACGTAAACAAAAAATATTAATCAAAAATAATAAACACATTTTCACGTACATACTTAATTACTTTACCATATTTTATATGAATTTACAAGATTTTTTTCATATTTAAATTTTTTTTTTTTTTTATAGGATAAGGGTGACAAACGAGCGCACAGTCCACCTGATGGTAAGTGGTTGCTGCGGCCCATAGACATGTACATCTATCCTCGTTTGCGAATCAAGATGCAGATGCGTTGTCACCCGTGAGGACTAAGATGGAATGCCTCATTTCCAGTAAAAAGGGCCTCCGGCCACCTGCACTCACCAAGCGAAACGCAGAGGTAAACCTCTACTTCACGCTGGTATTCTGTGAGGTCGTGGTACCACCCCGGTTCGAGCCGGCCCATCCGTACGACAGCAAAAGCTGCCGCGTGGCTCTACCACTGTTAAATTGATTTATATCTATAACCATTAGTTTTACATTAAAAAAAATGTTTATTTATGTAAAATTTGTTTTTGTTTGAAACTAAAATTCGGTAATCCAAAGTGTATTAATTTGCTATTTATTATAAGTTTTTTTTTATTTTCTACAATGAAACCAAAAATTATATGATTATATACTTAAAAAAACTTTTCTAATGTTAATAACATTTTATTAACATACAACATATATTTTCTAATACAGACTTATTAGAAAATAAGTCTATGTGTAAGTATATGTGTAATAGCCTATCTTTTTTACAAATTTGTGTTTCAAATAAGATAAACATGTTCCTTAGAACTCATGAAATCTTAAAAAAAAGTAATATGTAATACGTTGCCGACTATTAATGATAAAAATAACACATATTACTTGATAATGTAAAAGTATTATAACAATGCAATGTAATCTTAACTATGTAAATGAAAACGTGTTTAATACTAGAAATTTTAGATATTTTTACGTGTATTTATAATAAAACATTTTGTAAGTTATGTTGAAATTAGTTATCATCATACGATGTAATCGCAAACTTTCCCATAAACGTACTTTGAAATTGAAAACAAGTGTCACAAATCGCTTACGCGGCTGGGATCGCAAGTTGTATTTTGATCTGGTTTTTGTTATGATAATGAAAATGATTACATTGCCTAACATAGACTTTATTCTTATAATTTAATAAATGCTACATACGATAAAGGTTTTTGAACAAAATCTTAGTTTTTAAAATAAAGCACTATAGTGGATGGTGTCTCCCAATAATAGAACTACTTGGCCAAATAACATTATTATATGTATCGTGTAACTTCTGAACGACTTGACCGATTGAGGTCATATTCATATAATTATTATTATATATTTCTTTTGTCGAGCCGAAAACGAAAATAAAGCTATACTATTATCCAACTGGTGGCGCTATGGTCATGTTACTAACTATGAACCAAAATAACTCATATTTACAATTTAATAAATATTATGTGGGTTAGTGTCAAAGCACAAAATCTGAGCCAAATGTGAAAATCCGATAATCAAAATCTGAAACTCATCGCGTCCGTCAAATATCTGAAAATTCAGAGCAACGTCTGCTAAGCCAGCTTAACTAAAAATTATTACTAACTTTGACTAAGTTCTATTTTAAGAAAGAAGAGTTAGACATACAATAAGTATATAGTATTGGGAATGAGGCACAAAAAATATAAAAGGAAACATGAACAAATGAAGGTAGAACCTCATGTGGTAGAACTGTAATCTCCCACCCGTTCTAGCAGTATAAAGTATCGCGCGCAGGCGACTAAGAGAGATGAGTCAGTCTATAATAATTCTGCGAGTCTCACTGTCGTTACTATGCCCGTTGGGGTATTCTACTAGTGTAGGCAAGGAAGATCGTGTTGCTGAGAGGATGCCTAGTGTTACATTGAGATGGGTGGTGTTGCTGATGGTTTGCATACTTAGGTATTATGATGTAATTTTATACGTGGAGAGCCATGCTGGCGCTATATTTCTGGTATAGTTGTAGCACGAATGGGTCGGCTCGACCGGAGAAGGACCACGCTCTCACAGAATATCAGCGTAAAATAGCAGCTTAATGCTGCTGTGTTTCGTATGGTGAGTGTAGAGAACCGGAGATCCTTTTTACTGAAAACGAGGCATTCCATCTTAGTCCTCACGGGTGACACCGCATCTGCATTTTGATTCGTAATCGAGGATAAATGTAGATGTTTATGGGACACAGAAACCACTTACCATCGGGTGGACTGTGTGCTCGTTTGTCACCCTTATCCTACAAAAAAAATTGGGTCCTTCACATTACACCAATGTGTGTTTGTGACGGTAACACGTTACGGTTGGTCAAACTGTATTGCTGTTTACTGAATGTATGGTGCAGTGCGCTGTATTGTTGCTGATAATGATTGGTTGCGTAAGCAGGAGAGCAAGTTAAACATACGCGCTCACACCTTTAGTTATTTTTGGCAATTAGCCTCCAGATTAGTTTCTGATAGTAAGGAGGGTTTATTACCGAGTAGTGTTCTTTCATTTAAATAATTTTGATAATAATTTCTAACATATTAATATTTTTTTACAATAGTATATATGATCAAAGAAAAAGGAATTCCTTCTTTTTCTGACTACGAGATACTGACGACTCGTATAAGTAGCCTACAATGCATAATATATTATGTCACAACACTTTGATAATGCTTCAAAACAATACATATTTATAGAGTAGGTAAACAAATGTGTACAATGAGTAATGTGAAAAACAAATTAATTAATTGACCAGCTCAAACGATAACTTACCACTGATATAAGCAATTGAACATTCAGTGACCTATTTTAATGGTTCCAATATTAACCATGTAACGTACGAAGTAAACCGAGACATTGCCTATTAGATATATTTATTTATAAGTCGCTACTTAATGCAAATGGTACGTATGATTACTTCTTCTTCTTTATAGCCTATCGAAGTCCACTACTGAATATAGACCGCCCGAAAGATTGCATCTTAAGGAGGATACTTGCCTTAGTTGCTTCGCTTGGCAGGCGGGTTGAAAACTGCAGTTTTTTTTTCTAATTGGTAGGTATTGGGAAGACGCTGTGGCCCATGTCTTAGTTTGTTTTCCACTTACGAGTATGACTCTCGTATGACACCCACTGAACGATATGACGTAGTGGATATTCTTACACCGCTACTTCACGGTTATGATCACTTATGGAGTCAGAACGGTCGCTCTTGACTGTCGGTTGAAGAAGGTAAAAGAAAAAAAGTCTTAGCTTTTCATATAAGATCATCACTGGATGATTTATGTTTAATGGCCTCAATAGTAGTGGTAGTTGTTTTGAACACTACACTGGAAGTTGTTTACCTAGGACAAATATAGAACGTATAGTTCGAAAAACAGACATATGATGGGGAAGAAAGGTTGTCGAGTGGTAGCCTCGTACCGGTAAGCAAAGTGTAGGGCAGCCCTCCACAAGATCAATTGATGACATGCATTATGTTGATGGATGAAAGTAGCTCGGTACAGTGTTTTGTGGAGTACGTAATGCCTGTATTCAGCAATGGACTTGTTAAGGGCTGTAATGATGATGAATACTTAAGTTTATTTATGTCACTGCTTTGAAATCCTCAAGGCCGCAATCAATAAAACTCTTGAAATGCCTCTTCATCGAAGTTGAATTTTTTTTGTATTTTAAGGCAAAGAACTTACAATTACTGAACAAATGTTTTTTAAAAGCCATGTAATAGTTTTATTACGACTGAATTTGAAAATCCTAGCCTAAAATATGATATCGAATTTTAAACAGTTTTAACATACAATAAACACAATAATTTCACAGGACCTAATAAAATATTGGTAGTGGAACCGGTATTATCGACATAGTGCACATGTTAAGTAAGCTAGACAGTAGTATTGGACCGGCAAAACATGGCTAGTGGAACCAACAACCGTTGAGAATGGTTCTCGAGTTGCAACCTCAAACCAATAAACGTAGTGTAAAACCCCGAGTAAATGAGATGGAGTGACGAACTGCTAAGACAGAAGCAACAGAGTATTTAGGAAAAGGTCTTTAAATGTTTCTAAGAATGACTTTTGACAGGATGCAATGATGATTATTACCTAAGCAACTAAATTCGATACATGTAAATAAAAATACAGGCTGTTTTCAATTAACTTATATCAAAATTGTTTTGTGTAGGCGATAATACATGGTGTTAACATTCAATCACTTTTTTATGTGTGGATGAATGGCACCACCAAGGTTTTCATCAATACGCTACTCATCCTGTGGTATCGTAAGACTACATTTTTAGACAGGTCGTTACTATACAAGCCGACATCTATGGAATGTCCTACCCTACCCTGTCAAAGAAACAGGTTTTATATATTACATAATATACAATAAATAAATATCTACAAGAATAATCGTATTTATAGCATTTTTTCATGCTTATGTTTTATCTATCTATGGAAAAGGCCTGAAAAAAGTTATGGGCTCCGATAGATGCGTCCTACTCCTACCATCTTATCTATGCAAGATGCGACAAAGCGTCAAAGGCGCGATGGTCACAATGTACTGTCGATAGAGATATTATACAATTATGTATGTAGGTGTGTACCAGGCCAGAAGTCATATACCTATCGTGTTTTCCGGTACATTACTCAATGAAGATTTACAGACATTATGGTAGCTTATTACGATATAAATGAGTTGTATACTGTTGTATATATAAAATGATTGTTTAGAAGAAAAACGCAGGTAATACACAAAATAAATATCGTTTTACCATAATACCCATTGACAGCGTAATTTCCATAAACACAGCAAAGCTGACACACAACACAAAGTGTTTGCGTAAACAAACTCTTTATGAGCGAGACAATCGTTGCTTCCTCATTCCCTATTCTATAGGTCAGAAACTCTCGGTAGAATGTACGTTTAATAAATCACTTATGAGGTATACACGATGACTCATCCACTGTGATTCATACACTGACAGTACGATGTTTATATAACATGGTGTCAGTGAGTCTCTGCGTGAATGGTAGTGGGCTTTTCGGCGTATTTATTTAAGAACCTTGAGTACGTCAGTTTGGTATTTTGGTCGGCTCTGTGTATTATGTATTATATTGTGTGAAATTTAAAAAGTCCCACTACTAAGCTGAAACCTCCTTTCATTCCATCCATCTTGCATTAAAAATATTTTAGAATTTTCACACATGTATATCTACGTCACGTCGTAAATATGTATCGTGCGGGTAGAGATTAACCCCAGGTCATTCACGCACCAAGAAAATTTAAGGCGCACCCATCTCTTAAACTACCTACTACCACGGTTCATATTCATACGGATATCAAAGTTACATTAAAACGTATTTTAAATGTCCCATCCCATGTAATATTTTATGTTCCAGACCGATCTGTAATCTAGCGTCCCAGCAGAAGTGACCTTGGTGGGAGCTTGGTTTCCAGTCGCAAATTGTGTTTCGGCTACACGGATCACAACCAAGCGCCAACACGGTCGAGCTTCGCTGTGAATCGCTCTCGCGTAGAACTAAGTAGTAGAATTGGCTCCTAATTTGTCCAACTTTCAAAAGGTGGGTCTTGCTTTAGCAGTTTTGTATGCAATTGAAGACGGAAAACAAAGAACGAAAATAAATTGGATGAAGCGCTGGTTAAAGGCCAAAGAAATTTTTGTATATTGTATCCCGTAAGCATGGAAATCTCTATAGAGATCGATTATTTCGCGTTCGCGTTGCTGGTCTGTGGATAACATTTTGCACCCTCATATGTGCGCACCCGCTACCTACCGCAGTACAAATGTATTTGTACTGCGGTAGGTAGCGGGTGGAATCCACGCGCTCCAACTGTGGATTAAACGCGCGCCCGTCCTCCAAGGACGTTGTAGGTCAAATAAAAATATGGATTATATCTGCCGTCTGTCTAGATAGATGGATGGCCACAAGCAAGGTCACCTCTGTTGGGACGCTGGATTACATCAGTCTGGAATATGCTTAAAGAATTTCGGGTGCAGTACAAGACGTCTCGCACCTGTGACGCTGCTGTCTGTCGCCTGTCTGGGAATTTTACGTCTTACTTAAACGAGATGGTTGTGTCATCTATTGAAGACATAACTTTTTTTCTAACTTTTCCTATTCTTTTTCTTTTACGTGGTAGAGTCATGCTACAGTTGTATTAGTAGTATAGTTGTAGCACGAATGGATCGGCTCGACCGGGGAAGGACCACGCTCTCACAGAATACCAACGTAAAATAGCAGCTTAACGCTGCTGTATTTCGTATGGTGAGTGTAGAGAACCGGATACCCCTTTTTACTGGAAACGAGGCATTCCATCTTAGTCCTCACGGATGACAACGCATCTGCATTTTGATTCTTAATCGAAGATAGATGTAGATGTCTATGGGCCACAGCAACCACTTACCATCGGGTGGACTGTGTGCTCGTTTGTCACCCTTATCCTATAAAAAAAATCTCGCCACTTACAACACGCACGGCACAAAATGAAGTAATGTATTCTCTTACACCGCCAACACACGCCAAATAAACTTTCTTTCGCATTTATAATATTGGTAGTATTTGCTAAGTGAGTGTTGGATTACAGAGATATTAGTCTATTCAAACTTACACTAGATTTTTCTGGCATTTTTCTCATTCGACTTTCAAACACACATGGGAGAAGTTGGGATGATAATGATGCATTGCTCGACAGACGCTGCTTTACGGCGTATATGTTCTATGAATGATATTTTAAGTAGCGACATTTTAACACTTAGTAATCTAATACCTATATATACAAAAAACGAAAGAAAAAACTCTTGCTTAAGTATTCTTTCACTTTATACGCGCTCTTATGCATATAAATCATTTGAATGTTATTAAAACCCACATTTTGCATTGCTATACAGTTTAACGACCCGCTAAGTAGTGTTTATCTTTGTGCGTCACGTAAGGTGATAATACAAATCTTTGTTATAAAGAGGAATATATCTTTAAGGAAGAATCACGGTTAGTATTTAACTTAAATAACCGGCCAAGTGCGGGTCGGACTCGCGCATGAAGGGTTTCGTACCATCGTAATACACGTTTCTAGTAGGGGAGCCCGTTTTAATTTTTAATTTATTTTAATTTTTACTATTTGTTGTTATAGCGGCAACAGAAATACATATTCTGTAAAAATTTCAACTGTCTATCTATGACGCATCATGAGATACAGCCCGCTGACAAACAGACGGACGGTCGAACGGACGGACGGACGGTCGTACGGACGGACCTCTGAGGAGCGACAGCGGAGGATTAGTAATAGGGTCGCGTTGGTTACCCTTTGGGTACGGAACCCTATAAAGACCAAAAAACTAGTAATGCTTTCCACTTCTTTGGAGGACTGAAATGGAGTGTCTTTACCAGTAACTGAGATCCCGTTGTATGTAACTTTTGTACCTTTGTTTAGTTTCTTGTATTATTATTTATTCTGTGGTTTAGTTAACTTTTTTTAACTTCTCTGTAATAAAGAGCTAACCATAAACCTAAAAGTGAGTACTGGAGCCATTAGTAACTTCTAAAAAAGAAGGACATTTTCTTTGCCCCCCATGGTAACATAGATCGAAGGCCTCACGACTCGTAAAGATACTGGCTCTTGTAACTTTTTAACCGTAACAGTGAGTACACCGTATCACTGTGTATCGGAAGTCGTCAGATTTTTCCGATGTCTGGTGAAATGGGGTGATGAATTCTATTACGCCACGACACGGTAACGGTAAATAAAACTTCATTTAAAAGATAAACGGAACTTACACGTAACCAAGTAGCTACCAAAATGTTTCACATATTGTAATTATTTTTTAATTGGCCTTAAACGTTACCGTAATACACATTATATCAAAAAGTGAAAAAAATAATACATACTTAACATCAAAGTTTGACGATAACATTCAAATTGTAGAGGTGATAAAGATGTAATTTTGGGCTTTATCAACATTATAAAAGTGATTTCGTCTTATCGCCGAATGATGGCCGAATGCTAATCTTTCTACGTAGAGTGTATGAAATGTCCCTGTCACTGCCTAATGCCCTATATAGCGGCTATCACATTAATACTGACTTCGTATAGTGAACGACAAAAAAAAGATATTGAAATCGAATCTCAATTTTTTTACATGGTAGAGCCATACTGTAGCCATATTAGTAGTATAGTTGTGGCACGAATGGATCGGCTCGACCGGGGAAAGACTACTAGCGTAAAATGGCAGCTTAACACTGCTGTGTTTCGTATGGTGAGTGTAGAGATCCGGAGACCTTTTTTACTGGAAAAGAGCCATTCCATCTTAGTCCTCACGGGTGGCATCTGCATTTTGATTCGCAAAAGAGTATAGATGTAGATGTCTATGGGCCACAGCAACCACTTACCATCAGGTGGACTGTGTGCTCGTTTCTCACCCTATACCATAAAAAATTGAGATTTATTTGTGTTCGATAACATTATCATTAATTTAATTTTTATTTTATTAAGCAAAAAATGTAAAATCTATTTTACCTAGTTTTTGAGCAAAATGTAGTATTAATAGACGTACTCGTATAACTTAAGAAAATTGAAAATGGCTAGTTGGCTATAACAATTTTTTCACCGTCTGCTAAGTTTGCGTGGATTAACTGTATCAATTAAAATGGTTTCTTAATCAAAGTCAACTTGTACTTACTAAACTATTAATTTATTGAGATAGCTGCCATCCAATCACTTGTAACATTAAAGAGCATTGTTTTTTTTTTGAAGAATTATGTTAATACATGAATATTTATAATTAATAAATTATATAAAACCACAATATTTTTATTTTCAGACTGATATCTGCAGTACAGATTAAAACGTGATAATTCTTAGTAACTCTATAAAATATGTATTTCACGTTCGGAAATAATTTTTAAGCTTTATATTTTCACTGTATCTAAACTTCCAAAAGAAACACATTAAAACTGTTTACAGATTATTCTTTTAAATGGCTGTAATTTTATAAACTACAAAATTCTGCACTGCTCTTACACTTCGCACAGTGGCATAAACATTATTGGCAACAAAACCAACTGGACATTCTTTGAATTCCAATGGAGTGTAGTCCATAAAAGACGTCCAGATTAACGTTGCATTGCAGGTACAGCAATGTGGGGTCGAGGAACTCCGAACCGATTGTTTTGCGATTAGGGGACCATTGACCCACCTCCGAACCGCATCGAAGTTTGAGGAATGCCACGTACTTAATGATTTGAAGGTCGTTTGCAGTTCCGTATATACTCGCAACAATGTTAAATACACTTTACCACTTCTTACTTACCACAATTTATGCATTTTAAAAATGTGAGGACTTTTTTTTAACTCGATTCGTTTGTAAGCATTCTATGGGAACATGTTTTTAAACAATAAGTGTTTAAGTAATATAACAACTACGCAGTTATTTACAATGTAGAGGTCCACCATATAAAGGTCAGGTTACAAAAACATCTGTGTAGCCAAGCCACTCTAGGCTATAATACATATATACATATTTGTACTTTTTATAAAACGTTGAATTAAGTTAAATGAATTTCTTTAGTTTGTTTATTACCATTATATGTATGCATTTTGCAATTAAATGTTTAATAACACTATATTTAATTATGTTTTTCATGTAAAATAAAACCTAAGCAGTGCTTTTTTATCAGGTCGTAACAGTCAACTGCTAGAAATGGAGGTTTTGCCATTACAGAAAAGATTTTGTAATCACCGCGCACCAAATAAGTATACAACCTGTGTATACAGGAAGGACCACGCTCGCACAAAATACCAGCGTAAAATAGCAGCTTAATGCTGCCGTGTTTCGTATGGTGAGTTTAGAGAACCGGAGACCCCTTTCACTGGAAAAGAGGCATTCCGTCTTAGTCCTCACGGGTGACAACGCATCTGCATTTTGATTCTTTATTGAGGATAGATGTAAATGTCTATGGGTCACAGCAACCACTTACCATCAGGTGGACTGTGTGCTCGTTTGTCACCCTAACCTATAAAAAAAATATTTCTAGCTGAACGAGATGATTACACCGCTATCTACCAAAAGTTGTAAGGTCTTTCTAACCTTTTACATAGTTCTCTTATGCCGCGCCGCCAAAACACAGCAAAATAAATTTACAATTGAAATGTTGTGTTTATGTAGTACAATTATTCTAACAAGCTCCAAGTTATAATTTTACTGACCAAACCTACTTATGAATATTGCAAAGACTTCAATGTAGGCACAATGTAACTTCTAGTAGTTTAACGGCTGTGCAAACTTGCCAACAACGCAGGTGCGTTACACCGAAGTATTCGGTAAATACGAAGATGATGTCACAAACTTATTATCCGTCTTATTGAAACAGATAGCATATTCTTTCACGATTTTTTTTTATATAAAGCTGTTAAACGTGCACCTACTTCACTTATTGCTTAGTGGATGCTGTGGGCATAGAATCCTACGTCAATCCTCGATAAATAATTAAATTCCAGATTCGTTGTTCCCAGAGGACGAAGATAGAAAGGTTCGGTTAAAGTAGAAAAGGTATCTGGTTCTCGTTTCCCGCCAAAAGAACTTACAGAATATTATCAACATTATAGCAGCAGCATTTTGCTTCTATTTTGCGCCGATATTTTGTGAGAGCGTGGTCTTTCCGGTCTAACCAAACCATTCGCGCTGTAGCCATAATATAGCTGTAACGCGACCCAACCTCATTCAAATACATCACAAGTGTCCAATAATGCACATAATGTGAGGCCAACGTTTGGTCATGATTCCACCTGACGTTATGAGGTAATAACATTTTGGACGGTTAATCAGATCAGTCTAAAATATAAGAAGGTATTGCCGTAACTTTTACACTTTTGACAAGTAAATAATTGGTCATCATTGTACAAGGCAACGTACTAATTTAAACACTGCTTTCCATCACAAGCCTATCCTTTTTAAATGGCCGGCATCGCATCTGCAATTCCCCTGGTGTTGCAGTTGTTCATGGGCGGTGGTAGTCACTTACCATCAGGTGAGCCGCATGCTCGTTTGCCCCCTCTGCTATTTAAAAAAATATCACATCATGTTTTTTTTATATTCTACTAAGCCAGCGCTTATCTACGATCCCACCTGATGGTAAGTGGTGATGTAGCCTAAGATGGTGAAGCGCACTGACTTAACAAAAGCCTATTCACTCTTGCCTTGAAGACACTCACACTGTAATCGGATGGAAAGACAGATGCTGGCAAATTATTCCACTCCTTTGCTGTACGCATGATGAACGACGTGGCGAACCGTTTGGTTCGAATGCGTGGTAAGTCAACAACGAAAGGGTGGAGACTGGCCGAACGTCTGGTTGTCCAATGGTGGAAGAGAGAGGGGGGAATTAAATTATGCAATTCCTGCGCACACTCTCCGAAATGCATCCTGTAGAAAACCGAAAGGCTGGCTACTTTACGTCTGTGTTCGAGGCTGGTAAGATTGGTTTTAACCAAATTCGGGTCACCAATAAGCCTCTTAGCACGCCTTTCCATTGAGTCCAAAGCTGCTAGGTGGCATTTTGCAGCACCAGCCCATATATGGCAGCAATACTCCATGCACGACCGGACTTGCGCTTTATATAAAGTAAGCAGCTGTCCCGGCGTGAAGTATCGCCGCACCTTTGCAAGGACTCCCAGCTTCCTTGCAGCTGCTATGGCCTTGGACATAATGAACCGCCCGAAGTTCAAATTTGAGGATATTTCAAACCCTAACAACTGAAGGCGGTTGGTATATTTCAGTGATACATTTTGGAAAGAAGGAGCCAAGGTGAGCTGGCTCCTTTTTGCAGTGAAGTGTTGTGTTTTGGAGGCGTTAAACTTCACAGGATTGGCATCGCCCCATTCGGAGACTGCCTGTAGTGTGAGATTCATACGCTCTACCATAGCTTCTCTTTCGGACTGGATTTGATCCCGACTGGCCCGAGGACTTGGTTGGTATCTCTCAACAACTGTGTTATCGTCTGCATACCCATAGATACCGGGCATAAGCAGATCATTAATATGCAGCAGGAAGAGAGCAGACCCCTGAGGAACACCGGCGTTAGTCGCCATAGGATCGGATGAGCAGCCATCGACGACGACCCGGAGAGACCGTTCACTCAGAAAGTCCTTTACCAATTCAATCAGACCAGGGGATAAGCCGTACGCTGGAAGCTTACCCAAAAGGCTAGTGTGCCAAACTCTGTCAAAGGCATGTCATGGTATTTTCTACCGACTTCAAAAATAAAAGAGGAGGTTCGCAATTCGACTGTACATTTTTTTATGTGTGGTAATGTCAGAACTTTTTTCTAGATAACCAATTTTTATGATTCTTTTTTTATTTGAAAGCTGGTGCTATAAGTTTAATCAAATTCTGACCAGTGGTTTTTGAACTATCCTTAATAATGTTACACATTAATTGACTTTGACTACATTGATGATGTTCTCATTTTATTTATATTGGAAGTCAGTTGTACAAAATTTTAAATTTTACCAGTTGTAGATCTGGCAAGTAAAAAGATGGATGGATATTTTTCTATTTGATTTGATCATAATATTTAAGAATGCATACCGCATTCACATAGTAACACTGGCGTAAATGGCGCTTATACAAGTATGTCTAATGAACTATTGTTGCTGTTGTAAAAAATTGCAGTAATAATATTTCTTTTTTTTTCATACACGCCCTTATATTGGGCTAAATAAGAGTTAATATGCTTTATACTTGTTCTCAAAACATCACAACTCCTACTAGCATTTGGCAGAAAAAGCATCCAATAATGCTTATATCATATTTCACAGATCGTTAATAGGAAGCACCATATTTAGTGCATGGCTATCGAATGCTCCAACAATCTTACTAGCCCATGCCCAGCAAGGAGAGTTTGGGCATATCTTTAATAAATGAATGCCAATTGGCAAATTGTTATAATAAGCAACGTGTTGTATGGTATTTTTGAAACTAAAAATTATAACTATTAAATTACTCTGTGCATTAAAAGAATAGTGATAATTGATACTTTTCTTAGATTAATGATGCATGAAATTGTTTCCACTTCATGCATTATCTCAGTCGCAACAGATATCTATGTAAAAGGGTTTTTTATTTTCATAATGATAAAGAATCCATTCCCTTCCTGTTTATGATCAATCTGTTTTATTAACAGCAATGTCAAAAATTATTTCATAAAAACAATTTTCCTAACAGCGTACTTGAGTTTAGCAATTTATTTTGAATTCGTATTTAAATATATAAATTATAGTAAAAAGTTTATTTAAAACATAACAGTGTATATTAATAAACAAAACCGTGGAAGTATCTGTTAAATTTGCGACGTAGATTAATTAGTTAGCCACAAAACATGACCGAATTATTAACTGTGACTCATGGTAGTAACACAATTTCGAGCATTACCGAGGGAATAGGAAGCACTACAAAAAGCATGGGGTTCACACAAATACCGTTTAAGGTAGGGTTTTATGGGAATATTATATGACAATATTTACATGAAAAATTTGTTGCAGTTGGCTGAACGAAGAAATCATGACGTTCTTATTACCTATATGTACTTTTGAATTAATAATTAATTCAAAGTATAATATTAATACACAAGTGAGTGAGTAATAAATGAGACATGTATAAATTAGAGATGACCTTAGAATATTTATAAGCAAGCTATGCTTATAAGTACTCTAAGGAGATGACGAAGCCTATTATGGACTCATATACTTATGTAACCTCAGAAAAAACCTGTGGTAACGATACAATGAGAATGCGTACGTTGTAATAAGAATAAATATTATGTAAAAAAAAAAAACATAACAAGTTGAATTTTTAATTTCCCAAATCGAAATGATTGCCATAATTTTCGAAGTCGTGTATTCAAAATTCTTTGTTAAACTAGTTTGAAAATCATTTTAATGCTGTTAACTCATCAAAAATTAATATTTAAAATATTATTAATTGAAGTTGGTATAATGTTGACCGTTGACGCGTTGGCAGTTGGCACCTGTGAGGACTAATAAAAAATGCTTCACTGCCTGTAATTGTACAGGCTCTATATTTTCAGACTACAGCAGTACACGCAGTGCTGCTTGGCGGTAGAAATTATTAAAACGATACCTACCCAGACAGACTCCTACCCCAAAAAGGAATAGGAAACCACCACGTAGTAAAAAGCACTTATTCTATTACACAATTACATAGATGCAAGTTGAACCTCTAATAAATCCTCCAGTATCCTGAATAGAGCGAGAGATTACCTGTAACAAACAAACACTTTGGTATTATTTTATTATATTAATACTCAATATAAACAACTCAAACAACTCAAAACAACTATCATTCATAAAATAACTAATAATAACATCATAAAACATTATAACCTTATCATAAAACATAATAACATTAATAACATAACACACATGAATAAGAGCCATTCCCTCAGAAGTAGACCTTTTTAACCCCCGACGCAAAAAGACGGGTGTTATAAGTTTGACCGCTATGTGTGTCTGTCTGTCTGTCTGTGGCACCGTAGCTCTTAAACGGGTGAACCGATTTGGGTGCAGTTGTTTTATTTAAAAGCAGGTTTTCTAGCGGTGGTTCTTAGACATGTTTTATCAAAATCGGTTCAGCAGTTTCAAGGTCATCAGCAGTTTTTATTTTTCGGGGTGTTTCTAAATTTTAATTTGAGTTATTACTAACATAACCGTAACGACGTATTCCATCTTAAACTTCAAAGGTGACATCTGACTACGGATTTGTATTTTGATTCTAAATCACGTATCTACCTGTTCATGCCCTACACGTAAAACACGTAAAGGGGAAGCGATTATGTTAAATATTACAAAAGAAGAGAGGTGGCGCAGTGGCTAAGCATTAGGTTGCAGCGCTGCGGACTACGGGTTCGGTTCCCGTAGGGAACAAGTATTTGTATGGCCTACAAATAGTTATTTCTGGTCTGGATGTTTATACATGTGCAATTTATGTTTGTAAGAATGCCTCCACGATGCTTGGTAATGTTATTTAAAAAAAGTTCTAGTATAGTGAACCAACAAATAATGTACACAGAGTTTATCTTTTTTATATTTCAATAATCAATATATTATTTAATATGTATATGTACGAACTCACTGTATAATTGTTTGGGTCCTTTTGTGTGTACGTAAATAAATTAAAAAAGGATACTGCCCTAATATATTTATCTGACTTTATTATTTACTATATTATTTGATTTTTTCGTTACTATTGCGAGTAACAATGAATTTAGATATTATTTTTATCAATATCCCTTGAAAAGCTATACATAGAATGCAATAATATTTAACTCCTATATTATTTAACTTCGATTGTCAAACAGGAAATAACCTACACAAATTTGTTTAGGTTGTCTGTGGACATTAACAGTATGTACAAAGTAGATAACAGTATCGCTATTTTGCAGGAATCATAGTTACTTTGATAAATTTAATATATTTCAAGAAAAAGAAACTAACAAAATACAACGTAGAACTACTAAATAAAACAAAAGACAACTGCTAAAAAAGAGAAAACTTTTTTTTAAGAGCTAGATGATCCCTTATGTTTGCTATTGTTTCGAAGTTATCTATACAAATAAATAAAATTGAAGTGTCTGTTTGTAATGTCAAAATTACAGCTTTTTACTAATTGCATATAAAAGTATATACGGTACTTATAACAAAAACACAATTTTTAAAATTTTTGTCTGTCTGTCTATCTGTTTGTTCCAGCTAATTTTCGAAACGGCTGGCCCGATTTTGACGGGACTTTCACTGGCAGGTAGCTGATTTTATAAGGAGTAACTTAGGCTACTTTTATTTTAGAAAAATAGGGTACCGGGCAAAAACATAAAAACTCTAACACGCGAGCGAAGTCGCGGGGAACAGCTAGTATTCAATAATATTAGTAACATTATTATTAGACGGCTTGGTAGCGCAGTAGCTAAGCAATTAGCAACGGAACAAGTGTTACTATGGCCACAGAATAGATAATAGTGCAAGTAGTATATGACCTGTAATAATTGTTTCGGGTCTGGATGTATATGCAATTTATGTATGTAAATCTCCTACCTGAAAAAATCTTATTATTGTTTACAAAAAAACAGATAAAAGCGAATCCGCTAAAAATTGGGATGTTGTTTTGGTTGATTAAACGATCCGGGAAGGGCAGCTGGTAAAAACTTCCATTCCATCCATTACAGCCTATAAAAGTCCGCTGCTAAACATAGATTGCCTCATGGGGGGATTTTATCATAGTTGCCACGGTAGGTAAGCGAGTTGGCAACCGCAGATTTCGTATTATTTTGAGTTATTAGGAAGATGGTGCTGTCCATATCCTGTTTCATTTAGATATTCCCTCTGTCGCCTCTTGCGACGCTCTCGGGACGATATGGGCTAGTGGATATTCTTACACCAATGAACACTCGAATGTCGCGTCACTAAGTCGTGCCCGTGCAGTAGTCTCCTGCAATGGCAGTGGGATTGTATTACTCTGGTGTGAATCGTGTTTGGTTTCGTTTTGACGTATAATTGCGTTAAATTGTATATCGATTATCGATTATAAGTCGACGTCTGTTTAACTATGTATTTTAACCGTTTAAAAGTCCCTTCGTTCTAATACACGAATATTTCGATTGTTTAAATATAATTTGTCTTTTTCGCCGATAGACAAATTGATAATATCATATTTTAAGGTTACAAAATATAAACATATGAAATATTATAGAGTAACACAGTCATGGATTGATTTCCAACATGTTTACATAATTATATAAAATTACTTTTAATAAGTATATGTAGATGTTGAATGGTTTTGTTTGTTATGTTATAATGATCTAATGAATATAACGAATCTGACTATAAGCTTAATCTCAAAAAATATAATTCTTTTAACAGTTGTGATCAGTTTTGCTCAAAGCCAAGCAATAGTAGAGAATTCATTGCGTTGTTAATGATTCGAATCCTATCGCACATACACCCTGAACTTTACCAATCTCTTAATAATTATAATATTTATTATATATAAATATTTTACTGTTGAGATTGAGATACACGACAGTAAAATCATGAACCGATAAAAAAGATTTAAAACTTGTCAATCTGCATTTTATTCATATTCTATAAACTTCATAAACCCTTAATTTGAGTGTTACGTAAAAAAAGACCGCTTATATTATCTAAATGAATGAAACATAACATATTTTAAGTCTCAAAGGGCCACCGGCCATTAGTTTTTGTATCTAAGTAACGATCACTTTCGCGGAAACAATCACTATTTAGTAAATTGACATATTTGAAGAATATGAAGAAATGAATTTGTAAATAATAATAAATAGAATTTACGCAATTCGTAAAGAAAGAATTCATCACAAATCTTCGTGCCGTAGTCATAAGAGGCAACTATGGAAAATGCCTGAAAAGCCTTACAGCCTGACAGATGACGGCATATCATCTCAGATATGCTAAATGTAAAATACGCAGACCGGAAGCAGAAATCAGCGTCATGGGTGCCAGACTTCTGGAACTGCGATCGGCAATCCTTCTGCCAAAAGTGGCGTTATGTCCAGCAGTAGATTATGGCCTAATAAAGAAAAAGTCATGAAAATAAAAAAGGAAATATTTAAAAAAAACAGCATCTAATTTATGTCCTAAATTTTGTAAATCTAGGATAGTATCATAAAATCTTGATTATATGTCTTTTTTACTCGAGTGGTCTGTAAATCTGTAACATAACTTGAAAACACGAATACAAGGAATCCCACGGGAGATGTAAACGCGAGTCGCTATCCGACCTCGGAGAGGATTGTTATCATAAAAATAACATAATCCACTAGGACGTAAGGTATTATACCTGTTCTAGTAGATACACTCAGACGTTGAATCAAAACTGATTCTTAACACACAGCAATACAATACAGTATTGTCGAACAACTTCCACATCCCTTCGAGTTAACGCCGGACGCATGTAAGTGTTCAGATAAAACACGACGTGCACATTGTGACCGTGAAGGAAATAGCTTCAATAATAGATTGTTATGAAAATGAAATTGTTTTTTACTATGCCTCAATTGAGCTAATACAGTGAGCAACAAATCTATATTGAATACTATGGACGTTACTTTCTGAAATATAAAAATAATAAAAAGAGAATTCAATAAAATTATACGCCGCGTCTAAGCAATCCCGTGCATATGATGAAATGGGAGATAGGCTGTAAGCGTTTTCCGTAAATAATAAAACTAGACGTTGCCAACTAGACTGTCAAGCATGGCAATTATGGCAAATATTACCCCTATGAGGCAGTGACTTAGACTTGGACGGGCTGCATCTAATAATGAAAAGTAATATATATTAATTATGTATACATCCGAGTATTTCGTCTTGCATATTATGTAAAAGCACATCTTTAAATAATAAAAACTTAATATTTTCATTATTAAAAGTTTCAAACATGGACTGTCTATTTAAACTGCACGCCCTTTCTTTGTATTTTGGTAGATTTTATCGCTTTTATCATGTCATATGTATTAAATATACTAAAACCTACTAAAACACAATATAATGGTCGCACAGGTTTAGATTTCATGATACTTATTACGATCGAAATGTGGCAAAATCAAGCTAAATTGCAAGTTAAGCACGTGGAGTTTTAAGTTAGACGATATCTACGTGTTCTGACTTCAACATAGCACCGTAGGATTTCCTTGCATGAAATCCCACAGAAAACTGGTCATAAGATAAAAAGATAGGTCCCTCCCTATGTTAAAATTGTCTCTCTCATCTGTCTCATCACCTCTCGATCTGTCACACGTATCAGGCAGGTCGCGTTGATTAACAAACAAAGAAGCCCGATGAGAAACGGAGCATGGGAAGCAACGGGCGCAGAGTGAATGCCACGACGCCAGCCATTGGAAAGTTCACATACTATTTAAATTAATGATCGGTAGACGGAACATTATAATATATTAAAGTGGTAATGAATGACTTAAAACCTGCTCATTTCATTTTTAAACGCTTCAACAAAGATTTGAATCATCGCTTCTATCTTAACGATTTAACGTTGGCTTGCATTACAGAATAACAAATCAAACTGAGACAAAAAATCTAAAATAAAGAATTTCGGAGACTCAGAATAGTGGTTCAGCGAGTTATTCCCAATATAGTATACAGGTCACTCTATCAATTATATTCTTGCTAAGTTCTTTCTTTTAATTAATATTTGCGAGCGCAAAAGATATACAACATATTTGAAATGCAATTGATAATACCAGAATGATATTATCACTCTTACGATTACGAAATTCTCGATAAAATTGTATAACAAAAAATTTTAAAACAGTAGGTTTTAATGAATAGTCATCGGTGCAAATATCTTATCTATTGTCACTACTCACGATTTAATATTGCGATTAGCAGAAACATTTTGCGTCTACCAAGTTGGTTTAATTTTAAGACATAAATGTTAAATATTCATCCTAAGTTTCATCACAGTCTGCCTGAACCGCATTCCAAAGATTAGCCCGAACAGGCAGACACACAAACAGACAGACAAATATTTTAAAAATGGTTGTTTATGTCTTAATGGCAAGCAAATAACCCCCTCAATTAGAATATAAGCCAGTTATTTCGATTTCACTTCAATTTTATTTATATGTATAAATGTATATAGCTAAAGCGTCATGTTACTAGTGAGTTGTATGATAGTATGGATGATTGCAAGAAATTTGACTGTGCAGTGCAATTAACACAAGTTTTGTTACATTCGAAATTGCTACTATGACGGTAGTTTTATATGCAGGCATTTCAAACCTAGCTAGCTAGCCTTCTTTGATAATATCTGTAACCTACTTTTACTAAATGAACTTGTCACATTTCGGCAGGGGTCAACGGTACTTGCCGACCTTGATAATGCGGCGCCAGCGCCAAATGCCATTTTTAAATCAAGGCAAATCAGACTTCCTATTTTGTATTCACGTGAAATGGCAATGCAACAGTTATTATCCGGAAAGAGATAAAAATGAAATAAATTAATGTCCTCAACTTCCATGTTAATTATTTATTTTTAATCTTCTGAATTTTTTATTTTTCTTCTTATCGTGTAATAATGTATACATTTAATTATTTAATTGCGATCTGTATTGTAATCATTGATTTTTCGGCATCTCCTTCTACTTGCAGAGGGTTTGAGAGTAGGTATACATATTATATATTTTCTAGAGCTCTTCCGATAGACTCTACATCTTTGATGAATAAGAGCATATTTGATTATACCTATGTCTACTCCATCACATATTTTTTTTCATAGAAAAATTATGACAAAAGAGCTCACAGTTCACCTGATGGTAAGTGAATGCTGCGCCCCTTAGACATCTACATCTATCTTCAATTAGCATGAAAATGTAGATGCATTGTCACCCCTGAGGACTAAGATAGAATTTCTCTACGCTCACCATACGAAACACGGCAACATCAAGCTAGTATTCTGTGAGAGTGTGGTCCTACCCCAGTCGAACCGACCCATTCGGACTACAACAATAATAGAGATGCAGCGTGGCTCTACGACGTCTAAATATTGCATATTTTTTTCATTCATACAGAAAGGTTTCCCAAGACCGTCAACAATCATCAACAGCTGCGGGAAATACGATTCAAAGCAAACTTGCCCAGGTCCCAGTTGCCGCAGTTTAAAATTAATTTGATACTCAACAAATAACTAAAATGTCTTTTAGGTTAAAATTATTTAATAAATACGAGTATAATATTATGTTAGGCTCAAGAACGAAATACGCCAGTTGAGCGAAAAAACAGCTCAAAACAGAAACCACAACGCGTTGTGAGCTGTCTTTTCGCTCAATAAGCGTTTTGTTCTTTGAATCTAACATAACATTGAAACAACTTTTATCATACCAAAAGGAAAGACCAATTTTTTTTGGTATATTCATGATTATAAGACTAACGTCTTCAATTTCATAACTACGTAGTATTAAGTTTATTGCGTTCTTAAAGAATAGTAGTTTTTTAAGTGAGTTCCCTAAGCCCCCGCTTAAAGCCCTGATTGAGAAATATGAAAGGCCGGGGCCTGTAAAACAATACGAACGGAACGGCCGGAGCGAGGTAAGCAAACGTTGCGAAACGCCGAATTACTCGTGAGTGCATCTAGATCAAACTACCCAATTAGAATTGCAGTTGCAATGAATTCACTTTTCTCCGTTCAAGCTTTCGAAAGGGAAATTGCATACGTTGGACTATTACGTTATGTTATTTATTATTTATATTGTGGTTATGCCATAAATTTCAATATTTGAGCATTAACTTTACTTAATGTGATATATTGACGCGGATATTATAGATTGAATAAACTTATTTATTTTGACATTTAAGTTATTTTAAATTCACAATGTTTCGACGTGCTTTTCAGCAACCACGGTCATATGAAACACGAGTGCTGTAAAGCACCGTATGCAAAACAATGGAAATTTCCGCGATAAAATCTGTAAAAGAAGTAGATTATTAAATAAGAAATAAAGTATCCGACTGCAATGGCCAATCAGTAAGATAGATAAACAAAAAATGTGTAGAGATCCTACCTACACAACTTTCAGGTTCAGTAATTCTTATACGAAGCTTATGGCTGTATGAGGGCGCACTGAAAATTTCGGGAATCAAGGAAGTGACACATACATTACTATTTAAAAATGTATTTATTGCTTTTCGAAGTATTCTCGGCGAAATTTGACACATTTTTCCATACGATGGAACCAATCATTGAAGCAACCATTCCATTCGGAAGTTGGGGTCTCCAAAATAGCCGTTTTGTAGGCGTCCACAGCTTCTTCAGGTGATGAAATTTTCGAACACCCAAACTCGTGACTGGTTTTTTGTTTCGGGTTCGTACGCGTATATCCAGGATTCGTCACCTGATACGATGTTGTATACAGCATTTGAGGATCCTGCGTGGAATCTTTCGAGAGTTCTGACGCACCAAGTAACGCGAGCCGCTTTTTGCTCTTCACATAGCGAATGCGGTATCCATCGGGAAAACAACTTTTTTACACCTAATTGTTCATGCAAGATTATTTGTATTTGACTCATGCCAATGTCTAAAGTTGCCTGAATTTCGCGGTATGTCACATGTCGATCTTCCTCAATCAGCTTAGGCACAGCATCAACGTTTTCTTGGGTGACTGCAGTTTTTGGACGACCTTGACGGGGATCATCACTGAGCTTGACACGTCCACGTTGAAATTCAGCAAACCAACGATAAATTGTGGTTTTGGATGGGGCTTCATCACCAAATGCAGAAATCATCCGGTCAGGTCAACACACTGTTTTTGTGTTAAACCACTTCGAAAGTCATAATAAATCATCGCTCTTGAATTTTCTCGAGTCAATTCCATTTTCTCAACGACTAAACAAGTTTGACAAAACCTTGTGATAAGACCGAGAATCTTTTTTTAAATAAATAAATGGTATTCGATTTTTACAACCAAGGAGTTTTCAATTAAAAAAATTTTAATATGACAGGAACAGTGGAAATATTCCATTCCCGATACTTTTAGTGCAGCCTATGTAAAATAGTCTAGAAACATCATCCTTATTAAAAAACACCTATTCATTGATATGCTACTCAATATGGTATGCAATTTTTTTCGTCTTTACCGCCATTCTATATTTGACGGCCGCCATTTTGTTTTTATAAATATCTAGCCTATAGCTATCGGACGAGTAGGCAAATTGATAGACACCTAACTTGACGTTGAGATGCTTGGAGGTTGTACAGAATCCGACAAATCCGAAAACGCGTAAAAAGCATAACCCTTTCTTGGGTGAAAATAATTTTATCCGGTTATCTAATATCTGTGTGTATACTACTTACTTTATTACTTACTTCTGTGATACCTCTAATATTAATAATGCACTGAGAGCCGATATTCTTGCATTGGTGGTTGGTTGTTGCTAATTTGTAGGATTTATGTTCGGCATTTTTGAATCTATACATACCGCCATTTGTCGGTCGCCAGTCTCGGTAGTTTAAAGGTAATTAGTTGTACGCCCTCCGAGCAGGAGAGCATGTGAGAGTGCATGAGAGATTAGAATAGTCTGTTACAAATGACAAAGCGTTACAAAATTTGTAAATTTATTGTTAAACGTTAATAAATAGGTCTAATTTAATTAAATACATTTTTGGTGATTTAAAGAAAAAAATACCAAACATGTTTCTTCTTACTGATTTGTATTACTACCCTATCTTGCATTAATAGTTGAAAAGCACTTTTGATAGTCCTTAATTACCATAGTCAACACCACTAGTGCACGTAGCCCTTTAGGGACTGCTTGAATTTTAAAGACCGTCGAATGCTCTCCACTTTCACCCCTTACTTGATAAATTGGAGCGATATTTCTTGAATACGTTAAGTTAATTAAGCTAAATACGTGGAAATAAATGTTGTACCAACATATTTTATAAAATCAGAGGCGTAATCTTCCACACATAATTTTTTTTCTATACTAATTATATTTTTTTAAAGTTAAGATTTTATGTAAATGCATACGTTTAAATTTAAATTATACGCCACATAAAGGAATAACTTACTTATATTCTATGGTTTGTCTGATATCTTCTGTAAGGTTTTATAAAAAGTCAGCCATTCTGAACAAGAGCCTCCCGCATAGATTGCCTTATAGCTGGGATTTTGCCATGGTTGCTGTCGTTACCAGGAAGATGCCGCTGCCGATCTCCCGTTTCAGTTTCCCTCTGTCGCCTTTTATAACATTCACAGGGTCATATGGAGTAGGGGATAAGTCTTACGCCGCCACTACTCAGTTTTTTTTGTTTCCAAAACTCATTTTACTTCTACAGCTTTTGATATGCACCCAAAATTGACGCTGAGTATACTGTACTATTAAAATACTTGCATTATTTTTTTTTAATTCGTAAAATTGTAAAACATGACGAGAAATTATGCCAATTTATTTCTCCGACACTTAGTTAATATTTCACTTGGTACTAACCCACTTAAATAAAATGAATCGATACCAGTAAACACGTGGATATTAACAACAGAAACTATTCTGTATTTTTTTATATAGAATGGGGTGACAAATGAGCACACAGTCCACCAGATGGTAAGTGGATGCTAAGAAGTGATGCGGAAAAGGGGCTCCGGTTCTCTACATTCACCATACGAAACACAGCAGCATTAACCTGCTATTTTACGCTGGTATTCTGTGAGAGCTACAACCATAATATAACTACTGCAGCGTGGTGTTTGTATCTATATGCCCCCTTTTGGATTTGTGATAAAGAATACTGAATTACTTGATAAAATTATACAAATTCATTCTCTTATTAGTCATTATCAGGGTGTTCAAACAATTAAAACTACTGTCCACCAACCGCGGCGGATACATGACGCAGTGCAGATGATAACGATGGCGGTTCGTACACAATAACACTGAGTGTGCAGTACTGGAAGCAGACAATGCGTTAAATTTAGATTTTTATCTTCGACTCCACAACGGCATTAACGGTAACGTAAGTAAGATTTAGTTGTATTACCGTTTACTTGAAGGTCGTAGTGGTTTCAATACAGTTAACTACTTACGCATACGAGTACACTTGGATTTTAAATAACGATCTCACTTACAATTGTTGAATATCGCTTATACCTACCTGTCTCGGTTCATTTTATACCTGTCTTAGTTCATAAAGAGAGAGAGAGAGAGAGAGAGAGAAAAAGAGAGAGACAGAGAGAGAGAGAGATAGAGAGAGAGAAAGGGAGAGAGAGATATCAATTATAAGCATTTTTTTTAATTTTACTTTGATTTATGAGAAAGGCACACACACAGTACAGTAAAGTATAACACAGTCAGAACTTCATAAATGTTCGCCTTATCTAGAGAGTTTCTATTTGATACTTAAGTCATTATTACATTATACATTTTAGTACCGATGCCTGACAGTTAAGACATTAATAACAGTATGGCGAATGAAAAAAATCGCTCGCAATTTATATAACGTTGTTTAAGTCACTGAATGAGCACGCGCAGGTCTATTTGAATGATAAATTGTCTTTATTAAGTAAACGCTACTTTTATTGGAAAAAAACGTTGATTGTTCAGTAATGTAAAAAAAAACACAATTTTAAGATAAACTCCCAGCTTAACACTTGTAGGGTTTTAAATTGCAGAAACCATATATCTGATTCACAAGAACGTGGCATTCTAACTTAATCTTTACTAGTGTGACAATGCAATTATAGTATAGTTTTTCATCTCGTATAGATGTTAAATCTCCGCATAAAGAGGCTGTAGAACTCAAAGATTTTTTCTTCTGTCTTCCCAAAAATGTGCCAGCAGGCGTGTATTACTGGAAAGCGATTCACATACATATTACGCTGGACATACGTTGGAGCTGGAGGTCTTCATACAACTGCATCCATCGACTTCATGTCTTAACCAGGTCATCATTCCATCTAGTGGGAGGCCGTCCTACACTCTGCTTGCCGGCACGAAGCGTCTTCTCTAAAAACTTTATTCCCCATCGGTTTTCGGTTCGTCGATCTATATGGACGCTTCATTGCCACTTTAACTTACTAATCTTTTGCGCTTTGTCGGTTACTCTCGAATGCTATCATATTTTAAGTAATGTAACTGGTTTAACCTCTAAAACAGTCTTCAAATAAGTGAAGCTACTAAAAACAGATTCAAAATTAATTGTCAACTGTCATTTATTTTTCAATATAATTATAACGACGTCCCTTTCAGTTTTTACAATGTTAAGAGAATATATTTCTGAAAAGCTTCCGAATTAGTATAAAACATTACTGTAAGTGAATGTAATCAAGGTGGATAACGTAAGCGTTTGTTTACGGTTAAATTTCTCTTATAGCCCTTTATTGTTTTAAACGTGGTAGAGCCACGCTATAGCTATATTATGGTTGTAGCACGAATGGGTCGGCTCGACCGGGGTAGGACCACGCACTCTCATAATACCAAGATAAAATATCAGCTTAATGCTGCTGTGTTACGTATGGTGAGTGTAGAGAACCGGAGACCCTTTTTAATGGAAACGAGGCATTCCATCTCAGTCATCAGGTGCATTTTGATTCTTAATTGAGGATAAATGAAGATGTCTATGGGCAAAACCATCCACTTACCATCAGGTGGCCTGTGTGCACGATTGTCACCGTTATTCTATTAAAAAAATGTCTCTGAGTACAGCTTATTAGTGCAGTGGCTAAACGTTAAGCTGTGGATGACGATTGTACGAGTACAAGTATTTCTATGGCCTTTACGTAAATTTTTAGGGTTTGGGTGTTTGAACATATTTATAAAATATGTTTGAGATATATGTAGGTTTGCATTTTTAAGTTAATGCCTCACATTGATCATGTAGTGGCGGTGTAAGTATATCCACTAACCCATATTGTGCTGTGGGTGTCGTAAGAGGCGGCAGAGTGAAACAAATTGACAACTATGGCAAACATGGACACTATATGGGGACACCTATACCTAATGAACCATTTTTGGGTTCAGTATTTTAGACTGTTACGGTTATAACGGAACTTTGGGCGGTTCATTGAATCCAGGGACAAAGCAGGTGCAAAGAAGTGTCCTTGTAAAAGTGCGGCGGTAGCTGTTACTTACACTATATAAAGCGCAAGTCCGGTCGAGCACGAAGCAGGCTAGCAAGCAAGGTTAATCTAAAAATTGGAAACAGAAACTGATGGCCTCTATCCAAAAGATGTTATGAATTCCTTTTTCTTAGTCTTATATAATTAGGCAGGTGGCTGTGTTTTACAGGGAATGCAAAAATCAAAATATTCAAAAATTAATTTTTAATATTTTGCTTCTACAACTTATTTAAGTAATTATCTTAAATATAATACAGAATAAATAATACAAGACAGAAGGATATCTTTTATAGATTAGACTAACGGTGACAAACGAGTACACAGTCCACCTGATGGTAAATGAAAGTCGTGGCCTAGACATCTCAACACCTCTGAGGTCTAAGATGGACTGCATCGTTTCCAATAAAAAAGGTCTAGTAAAATGAGGTGTTTTTTGTGATCATAACAGAATTTAATGCAGACGTTCTACACTCTTAATATGATTGCAGCGGTTTTCTTAGACCGTACAGGCAATGACCGTAAACAATATCACAATAGTGAGCATGCGATAACATTAAACTGTTACATTGTAAAAGTCGGATATAACGGTAGTGAAATGGACGTATATCATACAGGTATATATTTATATAGGCTCCTTCGCGTTGAAGCAGTCGAGCTGGAGTTGTAATCCACTCATGGCTCAAGTATTTTAAGCTCAGCTGGAGTGGTTATGGGGCTTATTACCTTATTATTAGTACTTAGTATTAAAATTATTGCTGGTACCTAATCTAATTTTAAAAAAAATCTGCAGCTTTTCCGGAATTTCTTTTTTTTTTTGTTATTTATTGATGATGTGTTGATAAAATAACTCTTTCTTTTATTCGCAGATATAAAAGTACTTTTAAGCTAAGTCAGTAGTGCAAAGGAAAGCGCCACGGACGAACGCACGTCGGTAGATAAGACAAACTATTTATGATAGGTATTTGCATTCGTGCTGCGCAGAGCCGGAGAGCGTGTGTGTGAGCATGTGAAGTGAGATGTCACTGATTCTAAACAGATTATTCATTGATTTATGTTATAGACAGTGTAAAATAAGATGGTTCGTAGATAAAAATTAGAGTGTGCAGATGATAAAATTGAGTGAACAAAAGACCGGATCAAGCGCAACATCGGAGATATGGTCTACGCCTTGTTTTGTATTTTAAAAATTTTAAATTGGCTACAGACGCATACACACTAGATTTAAATTTTGCTACGTCACCAATGAGACCGCAACGCATATAAGGCGTCGATTTGAAATGCAATTATCCCGTTACATGCCAAACCTGGAACGTGATAAACAAACGCGTGCAGCGTACTATAAGTCGTATTACCATCTGTACAATTATTTTTGAGACATGTCCCAGTTTTTCATGATAAGGGAGATTAATAATACCGCGTGGGCGATTAGAAAGAACTTATTTTAGGAGTTCCGTACCCAAAGGGTAACCAACGGGACCCTATTGCTAAGCCTCCTCTATCTGTCCGTCCGTCCGTCTGTCTGTCAGCGTGTTGTATCTCATGATCCGTATTAGGTAGACAGTTGAAATTTTCACAGAATGTGTATTTCTGTTGCCATTATAACAGCAAATAATAAAAATTAAAATAAATTAAAAATTAAAAGGGGCTCCCCTACGTGTATTACGATGGTACGGAACCCTTCCGACTCGCGCGTGGCTGGTTATTTATTTTTGTATGCATTCGAAAGTTACGAATGGGAAAACTATAAGGGTCAATAAATATAGATAGCGGCACAAGCTTCGAGCGCAACTTTACAATTAGTATTTAATAAATCAAACTAAATAGTTGAACCTATCATCTATCATCGTCATCATTACAGCACGGTCTCAAGTCACCTGCATCCATTGACTTCTTTCAGGTTTTACCAGGTCGTCACTCCATGTAGTGGGGGGACGCCCTACACTTCGCTTGCCGGTACGAAGCTGCCACTCGAGAACCTTTCTTCCCCATCGGTTGTCGGTTCTTCAAGCTATATGGCCAGCCCATTGCCACTTCAGCATATTCATTCTTTGGGCTATGTCGGTTACTCCGGTTCTACTGCGAATATCCTCATTTTTAAGTCACGCAGAGAAACGCCGAGCATAGCCCTCCCAATAACTCGCTGAGCGACTTTGAGCTTCCTCATACGGCCAGCAGTGAAGGACCACGTCTCAGATCCATAGGCCATCACTGGCAACACGCCCTGGTTGTACAATCTAGTTTTGAGATGTGTCTGACGAGAAGATGTGTCGTAATCTCCCGAACGCTGCCCAGCCGAGCTGAATCCGTCGATTAACTATGAACGTTGAACCTGTGTTGATAATTAATACTGAAATTGAAATATGATATGAACAGTACGGCTGGTTATTACTATGGACAATTTACGAGTCAAAATATATTAAACACAATGGGCAGACTTAATGCCTTGTGACACTCCACCAGTCAACCCAGGGCGATTTAATAATTGTAGAAGTTTTGTTTGAAATTGATATAACTAATAATAATAATAAGCTAATAAGATATAATATAACATAATATAAAATATAGTATAAAATATTGAATACTCCGATCGGTAATCTACTCCTGCTCAGAGTGGCGATTATGACACATCTAATAATATAAGGGTATTACTGCACCTTTTTCCATTATAAAAAAGATCCCTCCTGAGTATAAATGTCCTGTATTTGTATACTTAATATGCTCACTATACACAAGTCAACTATCGAGCCATTAAACTCGCTATTTGTGGAGCAAACTTAGGCGTGCGCGCGCGTGTTGTTTCCGCAATGACGGCATAACTTGAAAAGATGTAAAAGACACTTGAATGTATAATTTTATTCTCATTTAACTTCGCACTGGACTGGATTATAAAGTGAAGTTTATTGTTTAATCAATTGAATTCTAATTTATAGCAATGACTATAAAATCATGGTAAGTACATCATCATGTACACTGTCCGTCCAAATTTCTAACGTGTACATTATAATTTATTGGACTATTATATTATTATGACGATTAACGCAAATCTGTCTAAAATATAATGTTAGCAATTTAAATTTAACACAGAGCATCATGTTCATAAACATGGATCATCATTCATCATTACAGCCCTTCACAAGTCCACTGCTGAACATAGGCCTCCCCCAAAGAATGCCACAAAACACGGTCCTGAGCCACCTGCATCCATCGACTTCCTGCATGTCTTACCAGGTCGTCACTCCATCTCGTGGGGGGACGCCCTACACTTCGCCTACCGGTACGAGGCTGCCACTCGAGAACCTTTCTTCCCCATCGGTTGTCGGTTCTTCGAGCTATATGGCCGGCCCACTGCCACTTCAGCTTACTAATCCGTTGGGCTATGTCGGTCACTCTGGTTCTACTGCGGATATCCTCATTCCTAAGTTTATCACGCAGAGAAACTCCGAGCATAGCCCTCTCCATAGCTCGCTGAGCGACCTTGAGCTTCCTCATACGGCCAGCAGTGAAGGACCACGTCTCAGTTCCGTAAGTCATCACTGGCAACACGCACTGGTTGTACAATTTCGTTTTAAGGTTTTGAGGTATGTCTGACGAGAAGATGTGTCGTAGCTTCCCGAACGCTGCCCAGCCGAGTTGAATCCGTCGATTGACCTCTCGGTCGAAGTTGGACTTACCCAGTCGGACTATTTGTCCCAGGTAAACATACTCGTCAACAACTTCGAGCTTAGTGTTCCCAACAACTACCGGCATAGGTGTGACATGGACATTAAACATGATCTTAGTTTTGTCCATGTTCATCTTAAGACCTATCCGTTGGGAAACACTATTGAGGTCATTGAGCATAGTGCTTAGGTCCTCCAGCGATTCTGCCATAAAGACTATATCGTCGGCAAATCGAAGGTGAGTGATGTACTCGCCATTGATGTTGATACCGTATCCTTTCCAGTCCAGAAGCTTGAAAACGTCTTCCAATGCAGCGGTGAAGAGTTTCGGGGATATGACGTCACCCTGTCTTACACCTCTCTGCAATTGGATAGGTTTCGTACTCTGGTTCTGTACTCGGATAGCCATCGTAGCCCTACTGTACAAGCACTTCAACACTTCGATATACCGACAGTCAACTTGGCACCGCTGAAGGGACTGCAGCACCGCCCAAATTTCGACGGAATCAAAGGCTTTCTCATAGTCCACATACGCCAGACATAGTGGCAAATTGTACTCTTCGGACTTCTGTACAACTTGCCGAAGGGTATGTATGTGGTCTATGGTGCTAAAGCCCTTTCGGAAACCGGCTTGTTCAGGAGGCTGGAAGTCGTCAAGTCTGCGCGCGAGACGATTCGTAATGACTCTCGAAAACAGCACGTAGACGCGGCTCAGAAGGGAAATCGGTCTGTAGTTCTTCAAGAGAGCGTTGTCACCTTTCTTGAAGAACAAGACCACCGCACTTCTGCTCCACGCCTCCGGTGTAATGCCACCATGGAGGACGGAATTAAAGATCTTCTGAAGGACTTCAAGTACCGGTCTTCCACCCGCTTTCAGAAGCTCCGCTGTAATTCCATCCTCGCCTGGGGCCTTACCGTTTTTAAGGTGCTGGAGAGCCATCCTAATCTCGCTCAGACTGACATCCGGGATATCTTCGGAATAGTGTCGGATGAGACTCGCTCTTGGATCGTTACTCACACTTGCGTGTGGCTCCAACGATGATGTGTACAGCTGCCCATAGAACCTCTCAATCTCACTCAAAATCTCAGGTGTCCCGGAAACGATGCTGCCACATTCTGTCTTCAGCTTTGACAGTTGGCTCTTTCTGGCAGACAGATCTCTGGCAAAGACTTTGGAGTCTTGGTTCCGCTCGATCGCTTCTTCAATACGAGCTGTATTGAAGTTGCGTAAGTCCCGCCGCATGCATTTGGAGATCTGTCTGTTCAGATGCCTGTATGCTGTCAAGTCTGTTGAAGAATGTAGCTTCATTTCCCGTCTAACAGCCATGAGATTAAGAGTGTGATCGGAGAGTTTTTGTGTTCTTCTGCGGCGGGTTTTGCAGAACTTAGCTCCAACCGCATGGACAGTTTCCACGAGCTTGTCATTCATATCGTCCACTTTATTGCAGTCTTCCAGGCACTGAAAACGGTTTTGTAACTCGAGCTGAAAGGTTTCGGGACTTTGGAACAGAGCACGAGGGGGACGGAGCGTTGACTTCATTAGACGAGACCTCTCCAACTTAACGTTTAGGTTCAGTGTGCCTCTAACCATTCGGTGATCGCTACCAGTTTTCACCCTCGCGATCACGGAGACATCACTGAACAGTTGTCGTCTGGTCGTCATAATGAAGTCAATGTCATTTTTTGTGGAACCGTCGGGGCTCGACCAGGTCCACTTCCTGTGGGGCCGCTTCTGGAAGAAAGAGTTCATCATAAAGAGTCCCTCTTTCTCCATGAAGTCGGCCAGCTGCTGGCCCCTTGGGTTCCGTTGCCCTATTCCAAATTTCCCTACTTTCAGCTCACCGTTCTCTCTAGTGCCTAGTTTTGCATTGAAGTCTCCCATTAACACCGTATATTGGGTTTTGGAGGAATGCATGGCTCTAGAGATATCCTCATACATTTCCTCCACCTCCTCATCGGGGTGTGCCGAGGTTGGTGCGTAAGCCTGTATGACCTTCAGCGAATACCGTTTGGTGATTCTGAGTATAAGGTACGCAACCCTCGTCGACACACTCCCGATTTTTACAACGTTGTTAACGAGAGACTTGTGGACGATAAATCAGACACCTCCTTGGGACAGATGGTCGCCCTCCCGGTGATAGAGCAAGTTGCCGGATTCGAGGATTACCGTGTCCTCCCCCTCTCTTCGGACTTCGGATAATCCTATAATATGCCAGCGCAACTTGTCTATCTCTTCTTCCAGCTCCACGATCTTCTCGTCAGTCCTCAGGGTGCGTGCGTTGTACGTTGCCAGGTCGAGTCGTCTAAGGTGGCAACCGAACCTCCACCGGAGATTCTTAGCACCCCCTGCCCCGCCGTTACCATGGTCGCCACCGTAGCCAGGAATAGCGGGGCCGCCGGGGACTGGGGGCCGTTTTTTTGTTGCTCTCATCATTGGGGGGTATTTGCCATAGTTGCCACGCTTGGCGAGCGGGTTGGCAACCGCAGTTTTTTTATTGTAATTTGGCTATTATCGGGAAGATGCTGCTGCCCATCTCCTGGCTGTTTCCCTTTGTCGCCTTTTACGACACCCACGGGAGGATATGGGGTAGTGGATATTCTTGACCGCCACTACACGGCGAATAAACATGGATGCTCAAGACAAATAAATATTTTCTCTTCAGGTGCAATTAGCTCCTCACTTGAACGGAAACTAAGATAAAAGAACCCCGTATATTGCAAGCAACGACAAAGTTACTTATCACCTGCATCCACTCAGACGCTTTTATGATAACATGGACACTTTACACATATTATGTAACAGACGCATTTATGTTGGAAGCCACTATTTTTTGATTTTCTTTCGTTAAAGTAATGAATAGTATGTTGGTTGGTGGTACATGTAAAACTAACAATGCCAAGTTACAGCAGACGTTACTGATTACATGTAATAACTAAAACTTTTGGTACACAATAAATAAATAAAAAGCAAAAGCAGACTTCAAAAATTAAAAGAGTTTCATACCTTTTTGAGTGGTCTAAGAAAATTCACAAGTTCAGGATAACAAGACAGCTAGATCCCCCTGTGACCATGGGTGCTGTAAAGTGCTCGAAACGTCGGAAATGTAGAATAAGTTAATATACGCGATAAAATCCGTAAAAACTAGTTTTATTGATGAAGAGAAGAGTCCGTCGCGTTGTCCCTATCCGTGGACTTTACATATTATACTCCAAATATATCTATTTTTATTTTAAACAACAAAATTATATTCTAGCAACCTACGCCGAGCACGTAGTAAATCAGCAAATTGCTATTAACAAATTCAGTGTGGCCGGCGAGAATCAAACTTGGTGTTTTCGCGGAATATGGAATTTTGATGCGAGCGCATATCTCTGATCTATTCTTAGCTATTGAAAAAAGCTCTAGCAGATTTTTATTCCGTTCAAAGATTTAATAGATTTAACGAGAGAATATTACATATAAGGAAACTTTAAACTATGTTACTTTATTGCATTTAAAAAGAGGCTCGCAAGTTGTTATCTTTTTAATGTCATATGAATGGGTGGGAATTTAATATACCTACAATGAAATGGGCATCCCCCATTATTCTCAGTCGGTGATTCTTTAAATATTTCAACGTAAAATGAGCAACGTTCTAATCGTGCAGGCCTCTTGAACCTCTCATCATCTCTAGTCCCCTCACCTTTCTGTAGAGAATAATGACTCACCGACTGTTGACCTGAACAAGTACCGAGACGTGAGCCTATTTGTGTGCGTCGCCTCACAAAGACTCTTTGTTTGTGTACTTTCTATACAACTCACTCTTTAAAATCTATGTATGTAGCTCTGTGCGTCGAATAATACACAAAACAGTTGAAAAACCCTTTTCATACAGTGTTGTTCAGAATATAACTTGAATTGGCATAAGAACTATAAGAATATAAGTCGTAATAATATGATAAAATCTTGAAAATAAAAATATATATTATTAGTTAAGAGCCGTGGTAGCTCAGAGGCTAAACGGTCGCCGTAAATTTCACAGTACGCCGTAAATTTTACAATCCGGGTTCAATCCCTGTCGACACCAATGAAATGTTTTAATTGCTGATTTACCATGTGCTCGACGGTGAAAGAAAACATCGTGAGAAAAACTTACTTACATGTGTGAGAAATAAGAAAAAAAATATTTCGAAGACATACGAAGTTTGCAAACACGCATTGTGGCAGCGCGGCGGACATTTCCTTGCCCTAAAACCTTGTCAGAAATGAGAGGAGGTCTGCGCCCATCAGTGGAACGTATATAGGCTGTTACTTTTCTTTTACTTTATTAGTTAATTGTATATCCAGAAAGACCGGTATAAAGTTTTAAAATAATGCCTATCTATCTTTTGTGGGGTTAAGTTAGATTAGGTTAACTATTATCTTACTCTACCTCTTCCTTAAAATCATAGTTACCTCGGTTACCTATTAAATCTATTATCTATGCGTCTTATTGTCATGTGGATGTCGTAAGAGATAACTATAGAAAATACCAGAAAGACATGATCTCGAAGTAAATCACTTCCTGCAATAGAGAGTTCCAAGTCCAGCAAGTTACTGTTCATTAATTTATTACAGCCAATCAAAAGTCTATTTCTGAACAAAGGCCTCAGTCTTCTATAGATTGTCTCATATGGAGGATATTTGCTACAGTTGCAACGCTTGGCAGGTGTGTTAGCAATCACAGTTTGTTATTAGTTTTGAGTTGTTATAAGGAATATGATGCTGTACGTCTCCTGTTTGAATACCATTTGTCGTTTCTTACGACACCCACGAAATGATATGAGGTTGTGCATTCTCTTACGCCGTCATTACACGACGTTTGACTATTAATTCTATCATTGCCAAAACAGCTCACTTGAAAGAACATCGGTCACAGCCCATACATGCTGTGACTTGGCTATAAAATATCGCGAACATGACTAGTGTATGGATTAATCCATTCTCCCAGAGCACAATCTAAACCCTAAATTGAAAATATATTATTTAAAAGCCGAGGATCGTAGAACGTTACACTTATGTATTTCGTCACTTTTGAGGTTATGATGTACACTAAACTAGACCCCGTAATTTAATACACATCTGGTGGTAATTTCATATTTTGGTCAGGTCGTATTTGACTGATGTTCTTTGTAAGTATATATGAAGTGCGGATAGCCTTGGTTTAGCCTAGCTGCTAGGCCCAACCGATTGCGGTTAGTTAAGATATATTCAATTTATTCATGGTAACGTGTGATGCCAGAAGAAATAGTAATGAACCGAGGTTTACAGGATTTACATAGAATTGTGTGTGTGTTTAGTTTAGTGTTTTTCGAATATTTTATATACGTAGTACTTAAATGTCCCCAACTTAGCGCTTAACATGAACTTTAAATTTTAACTTCTTTTTTATCTTTTTAAATTTAGGTAAAGATTACAGAAATCATAGATATTTTAATTATTATTTTACTATACCTTGTTTTTGCCATGAATAAATAGAATTCAATTTTACCGACCGCAAACGGCTGCACCTAGTTGTTGGCGGCTAAACCGAAGTGTATACATATATATGTTATTATATAATCGATATTAAAGTTTATTCCATATATTTCGTGTTAATATCATGAACACGAGTTGTTTTTAATGAATTAAATGTATGTAAAAATTTAGATATAAATTAAATAAATGCATAAACTTACGCAAGTGTCGCATTTACAATAGCGAGCTGTAAATTTACGTACAATAGATATTAATATTAGCACATGTTGCTCATTTAAATGCAAAGGGGATAGAACCCTTTCTGGGGTTGAAATTGTAATATTGATTTTTAAGCCCTTCTGCGGCAGAACTATCGCCCTATGACCACCGCTTTTATCAAGTTCATTAATTTCTATGAGATTTTATCACGTTTTCATTATGTCATCTTCTTGCTTGTCTGTCTGTATGTCGTTCCGGGTGGAATCTTACAACTCAAATTTCGAGCACTTTCCCATGAGCTTGACTTGAAATATTGAACATAGCTCATAATCGAATCACAATGTAGGAATATGAAAAAAAAACGTGGTGTAGATATTAAATTGTTAAAATACAAAATTAAAAAAAAAAATTGTTAATTTTTTATAGGATAAGGGTTACAAACGAGCACACAGTCCACCTGATGGTAAGTGGTTACTGCGGCCCATAGACATCTACAACAACTCTATTACAAATCAAAATGCAGATGCGTTGTCAGGCGTGAGGACTAAGATGGAATATCTCTTTTCCATTAAAAAGGATATCTGGTTCTCTACATTCACCATACGAAACACAGCACCATAAAGCTGATATTTTACGCTGGAATTCTGTGAGAGCGTGGTCCTTTCCCGGTCGAACCGATTCATTCGTACTACACCTATAATATAATATGTAGCTGCAGCATGGCTCTACCACGTAAAAATTAGTTCAGATATAATACACAAAATTAATACACGACTAGGTATATCAGAGAAACATTTGCGATACAAAATGGTGATCGTGCTACAACTATACAATATGTTATTTTATATTTATTTCAAAAGTTACAGCAAAATATTGATTTTTCGAAGCTAGATTTAGAGAAACGTAAAAAATTAACACGAACAGCACACAAAAACAAATGAAAAAAGAAATATTATGTACATGCAAAAATTTTGGCTTCGAGTGAATTTCAAACCTAAGATCCGCGACCTGATCATCAGGTTGTCTTATCACACATAACCACGTATTTTAGTAGAAGTCGAAACCATTCAAAAGGTAATAATAACAACAATAGTAAAGCATATTGCTGAAATCTGTAAATTTATCGGTAATATTTTCTACGGTTATAGACATTATTAAAATAAATGACAGCCCTAGTTTAAACTATTGTGGCCCGAGTTCGCCACGTCCAGTTTTAGGAACCGGTCAGTAGCTCCGAGCGGGTTTACAGACTGAGTCAGAGTACCGAGAAATTTCAATTACCGACAGTAGTAACGAATATAATAATATGCTTGTTAACCGAGTAATCTTTATTGACATACTAGGTGTTAATAATAAACATTTATTTCGTAAATAATATTATTCTTACAAAAAATAAAATAATGAACTATTAATGGTCGATATACACGAAAATGTTAACTCCAATATTGATATACTTACTCATGTTAATTGAAAGCTATGAAGTGAACACATTCATTTTTCTGCTGCATTAAAACATTATAGATATCCGTGTGTAGGTACTGTGTAACAAAATCTATATTAAATAAAATTATAGAGGTTTGCAGTTGTGCGCGCATCACGGAAAAACTGCTGGATAGATTTCAATTAGGTTTTCTAAGTTTTATTTCTTAGACACTTGGTCCTTATCATAAAAAAATATATTGCGATATTTTCACTTAATATAAAGTTGTTAAACTTTTAAGAAACAACGATATTTATACAAGGTTTTTCATACGCTTAACTGTACGTCGCTTGCTCTCGCGTTACTAACCCAGATAATTTATATATTTTAGCTACAAACGGAGCAACGAATAATATTGTGTACAAAGAAATTTTGTCGTTTTGATGTTTTTTCCTTCGCACATACCAAAACTTTGTTAACATATCAAGCAACGCGGATGAAGTCGCGGTTATCAGCTAGTTGCTTAAATATAATTATGCAATGGGATTTTGATAAAATAATGAATGGACGGATGAATTATACATACATCTTTGCCAAGTAATGTGACGAATAAATTATAACCCACCACCATGCCTTAGGGTAAAATTGTTAAGCCTTACAAAGTCGGACAATCCGCAATTTTACTGGGAGGAGACTCATTCTCTGTAATTGTGGGCGTAAATTTATTGTTATAGTAAAGAGTAGGCTTGATGGTGGTGCCGCAATTTGTCCTAGTATGCGGGAAGTGGATTGATATGCAAGCGACTCAAGCTTTGAGGCGTTCTTTGATTTAATTCAACAGTGTACTGACGACGATGGTTCAATCATCATCATTTTCATAATTCTTAAGTCTACGGTTGGACATAGAGATAATAAAATATGCAATACCGTTGCACAAGTAATGCCAATGATCGCACTTCACTGACAATGGTTATACAAATGTGAATATTAAGAAACTGAAACATTTTATAGCAAACTTCGACCATTATAACACAATGCATTCAAATAAAACGACGCATTTCGCTTGAAGTTATTAAACCAACGTAATGAATTTTCCAAATGTAAATGTTGTAAAACTTAATTTTTTTATCGATCTGCCAAAATGTTAAGGATAATGGCAGAATCTTCACTGCTACGAATTCCTCTGAGAAATGAAACGATGCCCGTTCCAAGTAGTCGAACGTATATTATTATGACTGTAAAAGCCAAAAGGCTAACAGCACAAATATCATCAGAAACCAGACAAATCAGAGAGGTTACTTTTAGGGTTACTTCACATTTATTAGTAAGAAACACATCGAAATGGCAAATAAATCCTTAAAGTGAAACTCAACAATAGGCCATGATTTTTTTTATAGGATAAGGGTGACAAACGAGCACACAGTTCACCTGATGGTAAGTGGTTGCCGTGGCCCATAGACATCAACATCTATCCTCGATTACGAATCAAAATGCAGATGCGTTGTCACACATGAGGACTAAGACGGAATGCCTCGTTTCCAGTAAAATGGGGCTCCGGTTCTCTACACTCACTATACGAAACAGCTGCGTTGAGCTGCTATTTTACGCTGGTTTTCTGTGAGAGCGTGGTCCTTCCCAGGTCGACCCGACCCATTAATGCTACAACTATACCAGTAATATAGCTGCAGCATGCTGATGAGCCATGGCTCTACCACGTAAAAAAAAACGTGAGACATCAACTTATAATTTACGTAAGGTGTTTGTAAGTGATTGGATGGGGTACGCGTAATTCACATCATGCGAAGCACTTAGATCGAATTCAATGTGAGTCTTTGAAAAATTAAAATTTCAGTTTTGAGGTTCAATGGGTTTTGTATTTTATGTAATATGTAGCGTGCACAGTTTATGTTGTTATTTACATCTTACTTTAAGTGATAGGTATGTTACCCATACAGAAAACACTCAAGCATACTAATGAGGTAAGATCGAAGAGCAATGGAAATTAACATAGATACTTCGATAACATCTTGTGCTTATAACGCAATTAGTAATGAGTCACTAGTAGTCTCACTACTCCCCTCCTCTTCATTCTACTATGAGATAATAGAGAGGGATAATATGTATTATAGGGAGGAATTATATAGGCCAGGTGGCATGGTTCGTGAACTTTTACGCAGCTGTCTGTTGCCGATTTTAGAGTTTTATTTCTGATATGAATCATAAAAGTTTAAGAAAAAAATAATTTAAAAAAAATTGTACAACCGACTTCAATATAAATTACGAAGAATAACTCAAAAACTATTGGTCAGACCTTGATCAAATGTATATGGGACCACATGACAAGCACCAGCTTACAAATAAAAAAAGAATCATCGAATTCGGTTCACCCAGAAAAAAGTTAGGAGGTAACACGCTTAAAAAATAATACAAAATGTATTGGAAAATAAATCGTTTCTTAATTTGTTTAGAAGGCGTATAAGAAAATTTTCCGAAGTGATTACAAACTACTATTTCTTTACATCGCGTGACGCCTATAAACGCGAATGCATTTTAGATTTTAATTGATACGCTAATGAGAATGTTGATATTACAAATCATTATTATTATTCTTAGAGAGCAAGATCTAAAGACATCCAGCATACACAAATAAGTCACTGAATACATTAGTTTTAGATGGCCACAAATCGGTCGCGCTATTGTGCAATGAACGCACTGCGACAATTTGCATGTTACATTCTAGTGTAAAAAATGGGAGACATTATTTATAAATAAAGCTATATATTAAATATAACTTTAATGAAGAAACGTTTTGTTACTGGATATAAGATTAGGTCTTTACCTATGACATTGTCGTTTTTTATGAAATAAGTTAACGTAATATTTTTTCTACATTTTTTATTTCTATTAATCAAAGTAATCACCCATGCAAATCGATGCATCTTTGCCAACGCCGTGGCAATTTATTGATGTCCTTCTTGAAAAAATCAGCTGGACGGGAGGCAACAAATACTTCAAAGGCATTTTGTACCTACTGTCTCTCGGGTATTGAATTTTTATTTCGTTAAAAAGTTATCCAAATTCTGGAAAAAGTAGAAGTGTGTACGAGCAAAGTCTGGTGAGTACGGCGGATGACGGAGAGCTTCTAACCCCAGCTCTTGTAACTTGGAGACCGTCTGCTGTGCAGTATGAGGTCGCGCGTTGTCGTGCATTAGCGGCGGGGACGAACGATTGACTAAATCTAGTTTGCAGGGCTCAACCCTGCAAACTTCACCATCATTGTGTTCAATTCTTCACAGTAAACATCTGCAGTAATACTCATCCCGTTTGCTAAAAAGCTGTGATGAATCACACCGACGCTAGAACACCAAACAGTGACCATCACTTTTCTAGGGGTAAGTTTTCGATTAGCGCATTGTTTAGGTGCTGAACCAGGGTCCAACCCAACGTGTTGTGCGCTTGCGATTGTCAAACAGAATCCATTTTTTGTCGCAGGTAATGATGCGGTTTAAAATTCCTTCGTTTGTGTGCCTGTGACAGCACTCAAAATCGAGTACTACCGAATGCTCGTCAAAACATAAGTTTTATAAATTGTCGAAGTTGTATTAAAATTGCTGTAAATATTGCGCAGGATATAAACATTTTTATACACAACAGCATTTCTAAACTTTGGAAATTTGGAAATCTTATAAAAAATTCCTGTGTGTGTGTGTGTGTGTGTTTGTATGTGCGTGTGTGTGTTCGTAAAAAACTCTGCTCTTCTTCAAAGGCTTGACCGATTTTGAAGAAATTTTTATGGGATACTATATGGTGTCACCTGGACGATTATTAGCTATAACTGGACCCGGTAGGTGGTGATGTTTTCGAGATCCAGTAATCACCCGTGGGAAGCAGGGGCGGATCGCTAGTATAATATAAAACAACATATTTTACCACATTACGGATATTCTATTACAAAAGTTGCACCAAATCTCCAAATTAACATAGGCAAATCTAGTAAGGGAAAAGCACTAAATCAAGGCAATCCAGTACTTACTTACATAATTAAAAATCATAATATTTTCGTGACTGTTTAAGCATCCGAAGGCGTGAGTAATAATATCACGGAATATTGGAAGGAAATATTCAACTCTAATATATATATATATATATATATATATATATATATATATATATATATATATATATATATATATATATATATATAAAAATTAATGTTTGTTTGTTCATATTTTATGCGCTGCCATACCGCTCATCAGATTGCGGTAAAACTTTGTCAACATATTGCTTGCACTTGCGCGAAGGTTACAGGCATAGTATAATTAACTTACAGTAGGTGACGCGCGTAAATAAATTGTCGGTTTTTTTACCGATAATTTATATTTGAAACTTATAAATCATTCAATTTCAATGATTGTATTATCATTGCTAATTAAACAAAATAACTCTTCTAAATTTGAAGCGATATTATTTCCATAATTATTTCTTCTGCGACACCAATGCGCCGGGTACCAGCTAGTATATCATCATTTACTTACGCAGTAGTCATGGCAGCTGAACATAGAATTTTCCAAGAATTTGCTGGTTGCTTAGAATAATTATCAAAGGTTGGTTGGTTTGTACCTATGCTAACTACGCTATTAACGTGACCGTGAGCAGAATTCACTGTATTATATTGATCTGCCATCAGTCAATCTAGAGCCTAGTCCTTCAATATCTTCATATACCCACATATCATTTGTTTGAAGTAAATGTCACTAATATATTTCTTTTCGGAACTGACGTGCTGAATCACTGAGTTCCTTGACTATAAATGAAGCTTGGATAAGTAACGCTTGCGGTTTAAATGCTAACTGTTTATTATACATAATTGTGTGATTCATTGCTTTCGTAACCGCAAAAGTCCAGAGTTGAAATTCCATGAGTTTGTTTGAAACTTTCACGGAATTGCAAATTACCTATAATACAAGCACCTACTTAGACTTCGAAATTTGCAAGGGTTTCACAAAACATGTAAACTGAACTAGAACTGCCATTATGACACCACTTTGTGTCGCAAATGTTTCGCTGATATAACTAGTCGCGTATTAATTTTCTTTATTATATCTAAACTAATTTTTACGTGGTAGAGCCAAGCTGCAGCTATAATATAGTTATGGCACGAATGGATCGACTCGACCGGGGAAAGACCACGCTCTCACAGAATACTAGCGTAAAATAGCAGTTCAACGCTACTGTGTTTCGTATGGTGAATGTAGAGAACCGGAGACACTTTTTACTGTAAACAAAGTATTCCATCTTAGTCTTCAGGGGTGACAACGCATCTGCATTTTGATTCTTAATCGAGGATAAATTTATATGTCTATTGGCCACAGCATCCACTTAACACCCAGATGGCCTGTGTGCTCGTCTGTCAACCATTTTCTATAAAAAAATAAATTAAAAAAATTTATCGTAGCTAAATTCATGATATTTGCCATCGGAAGTCGGGTGGCAATCGCAGTTTTACTAATAATAATATTAATATTTATTGCTTCTCCCATAACTTATACATAGATAAATCATATTGAAACTCTGTAGCCCCTGATATTATTTTCAGACTCTTAGTTGCGCCTCTAACAATACCCACTGGGTGATTTGGGGTAGTAGATTATCTCACGCCGCCACTAACACTACACACCATATGCATGACATAGTTTTTTTTTATAATATTGTATTAGAGTGACTTACGATCCGCACCTGATGGTAAATAGCTTTTGCATCCCATGAACACTTGCAACCAACCTCAAACAAAGTAGGCATTTCAGATGCGTTATCCCCTCTGCGATACCCTTGTCAGCCTTTTATCACACTGGCTTTCGGAACAGAAAACTAGCTCAAGTTCAAGGGTGGTAACAATTTCAACGGAATCACCTCGTAATACAATATATAATTTTTGCATCCATTACGGTAAACTAATTGGAAAAACCAACTCTCATCACGTATTCAAACTGATTACACTAAGTGACCTCTAAAGAGGTAAATAAACTGCAAATCATGCATACCGAACTGCTAACGAGAACAACAAGATATCCGTCTGTGTGAGGTAACGTTATGTAGGATCTTTCACTCGATTCGGCACACAGCATCCACTTAACACATATAAAATATGTGCTTAGCAGCATTCATATTCATTTCATCATCATTTTTAGCATCACACTAAAGTGTGATGCTAAAAATAATTTAGCATAATAGATTTCTTAAGTACCAAGCTCACGTATAAATACTACAAAAACAAACTAAAATCTTGCTCTAGTTCTCTCCGCTGTTTCCTCGCGTTTTACTCTCCACATTCTAGAATATTTATTGTTCGGATTTTTCAAGTTTATTTACTATTCCGGGCTCTATTCACGCTAAAAGAACTGCAGTTTTTGCTGAATCTTCATTTCTGGTTATAACTTATTAGGAACGTTCACTAAATTAACACTTTGAAAAGGAACTACGCGAGTTATAGAAATTCAAAGTGGTCGCCTGGCTCATAGTCATTTATCAAGATTCAAAATACGAAGGCGGGTCAAAAAGTTCGCTGAATGGAGGGATTAGACAGGCGAGGGAGGATTTTTAACGTCACTACTTGGTGATTCAATACAAATATAAATACAAAGTTTCCGCAAGATGGGTATGGCTTTACCTTCAAGTCAATCGGGAAGTGAACACTAACCATGGAGAAAATTAAATTTCGTGCCGTGATTAAGTTCCTCACTTAGCAAGGAAAAATACCACATATCATTATGGAAGATGTCATCTGTTTACGGAGACTCTTGTCTTGGAAAAACGATGATTTATAAGTGGCATAGCCTTATCCAAGCAAGGCAGACTCAATTGAAGACGATCAGCACTCAGACCGACTGATTGAGGTTACTTCCTCAGACATTATCGAAAAAGTTAAGAAACTTGTTCTTGAAGATGCTCGTCTGAAGAAAAAACAGATCACAGAAATTACTGGAGTAACATCTAAGACTGTTTCAAACATTTCAAACATTCTCCATGACCATCTTGGTATGTCTAAGGTCAGTGCAAGATGGATGGAAGCTAAGAATGCTCACACCGCTTCAAAAACAGAATTGTGACTGGGAATGGAACCTGAGTAAAAGCAGGAGTCCTTGCAGTGGCAAAAAAGGCGAAGTACCGCCTAAGAAGTTCAAGGTGTCACAATCGGCTGGATAGACTATGGCTTTTATTATTTGTTCCCAAATATTCTTTCTTCTTGTTCGGGATTCTTCGGGGAAAGAACTTTACAGATGACAAAGAAGAGAAGTCGGCAGTTTCTGCCTATTTTGAGGCACAACATTTTTTTATGGTTAATGGAGAAGATATCAAAAAGGAAAAATAACTTCATGATTAATTTCACCCCCTTCCCTCTCATTCCGCGAACTTTTTGACCTCCCTTCATACTGTATAATTAGTAGATTGTGTCATAGAGAAGAGCAACGATCTCGTAGCAAAGCCAAGTGTTATAAAAGTAACATAATCTATATTAATACACTAGCTGTTCCCCGCGACTTCGTTCGCGTGTTAGGGTTTTTATGTTTCTGCGCGGAACCCTGATTCTTTTTCTAAAATAAAAGTAGCCGAAGTTACTCCTTATGAAATCAGCTATCTGCCAGTGAAAGTCCCGTCAAAATCGGTCCAGCCGTTTCGGAGATTACCCGGAACAAACAGACAGACAGACAGACAGACAGACAAAAATTTTAAAAATTGTATTTTAGTTATAGGTATCGTATTTACTTTCATGTGCATTTAGTAAAAAACTGTAATTTTGACATTACAAACAGACACTTCAATTTTATTTATTTGTATAGATGAGAGAAAACTTTGCACCGCTTTTTAAGCATACTGTGCGCACGGAGGTGTAAGATTTGATTAAATTAATACATTAATTAAATTAAATTAAAAATACATTGTTTACGTCCATACTGCCAAAGTCTCAAAGTAAATATAAGCATATACTCGTACGTATGAATTATTTCTCTAAGGCCAATGTCAAGCATTTAACGGTATGTGGTCATACAGTCGCACAGAGTAGATTGTCACCAAAGATTTTAAAATTTTTGCCAAAAATAATTACTGACTGACTTCATGATCTGTGAATTTTGTACGATTTCAAATGTTCCTTTTCCAAAAGTGTGCGGATTGTATCTACAGGCAAAAATGCGTTTGTTTTATATTTTGTGCATTAGATATCTGTGTTTTATATATTAATGTGTAGTTGAAAATAAAATACAGCTTGCTTAATATACATACCTAAAAGTTTAATAAATTACGGTCGAATTTCTACCACTAGGAAACTATGTACAATGATGACGAAACAACGATGAGCAAGGTGAAACAACAAGAAAGATATAGTTATATGTGTGCTTGTTATGTATTAAAATCATTCTACACTTTCACAGTAGATTCGATGCGTCACAGACCTGGACAAAGGACACACCGCGACTACATTCTTGCCCCAAGGTCGATGCACATCGGCGACGGACGACCATTGAAGCGAGAACAAAGAAATTTAATTGTTGGAAGTTAAATTGAAATGTTCTAAACTAAATAAATATAAAACATAAACATGTTTCCTAGTTTAGTTAATTTGTAAAAGCAAACATTAGATGATCACTAATGATTAGTAATCGGCTGATCAGTATTAAACATTAAATAATATCTTTTCTCCTTCTTGTTCAGCCTATTAGAGATAGGGCTTTTCAAGGATGTAATAGTAAATAAGCAATTTTCTCCCCCACGCTAGAAAATTCTCTTGTATGGAGGAGACGTTTTCCACAAATAAATATACAAAAATATATGTATGTATATAAAATCAATTGCTGTCCGTTAGTCTCGCTAAAACTCAAAACGGCTCGAACTATTTCGAAGATTTTTTTGTGTGTTTGAATGGGTCCCTACTTGGTTTAGATTCACATTTGGACCTGGTAGGTGGTGCTGTTGTCGACATCCAGACATCACTATGGAAAATCTCCTCCTTATGAGATAATCTATGGGGAAGGCCGTTATTCAACAGTGGACTTCGAATCGTTCGCTAGTGACCCGTGTGCCACCCAGCAGACTAAACCACGTGGAAGTGATATTCCACTTTACAACACGCAAAATTATAGTATAGACAAGCTGGTCCAGCAGACGTATTGTTCTATCCGGTAGGAGGCGCAATGATTTTCACTCTGAATTATTCACTCCAGACTTTTTAGTGTAATATATAATATTTATTAAAAACTCGATAACAGCGGATCCAGAATTTGTGATTTCTTGTTTGACACTATGCCAACATTGTTATTATGAAAATGAGTATTTTTGGTTCATTATATTATGAGAAATTTGTTAATAACTTGACGACTACAGCGCATTCTAACATTATAACTATGAATCATCGCCTCGACAAAACTAAATATGTGTAAATATGACCTAAATCGGTCAAGTCTTTCAGAAGTTACTCGATTACTAACAGACGCAAAACAAAATAATTATAATTATTATTTTATTGCAGTTACTCAAAATTAATAATGTTATGTTATCATCTATAAACTAATATCCGTTAAGGATAGAAGAAGAATGAAAATTTAATTTTTTTATCATTATCGGTGTAATTAAAAAATAACAAAAACCAACTCAAAGAACAAAAAATAACAACTCAAAGTATTACACAAATTCTTTTAATAAACAGTAAGCCCTTCAAAATTGTTATAGGCAAAAAATCGAATTGCTTCCATTCTGCATAAATGTATAAATCTAATTTTATGAAATCTTTATTGACGCTCTTTTGCTTACTTATATAAAAATATATCTATGTATTATTATTAAAACAATTAGTCATTCGCCAATCACTTATATCGAGTATAAAATTAAGGTTTACTATCTAGCTCGCTGATACATAAATGCACTTATCTTTCAACTTCCATAAATAAAATTAATTTCATATACAGTGTGTTTGCCGTAAAAATAAAAAATCTTATAAACTCCCTTTTACACACGCTCTTTTTAAAATGGTGATTCAGAGTCCGGAGAAGATAAGAGGTCAGCAACTTGTATTGCGGAAAAAGGTGACTAATAATAAATAACCCCAAATGTGTTTCTTCATATATTATGACGATATGTTTTATTAAAAAAGTACTTAAAAGAACCTTCGAGGTCAATTAAAATTCTATGCTTCAGCTTAAATTTTAGATAAACTAAACCAAAAAAAAAGCGTTTACGGCATTTTCGTATAAAAGAGAATGGTTTGAGTACATTTCCTACAAAAAATATGTATAATACGCTTAAGTACAGTTACTTAACTTTAATTATTGGTTATGTAATTGGTAATAACCATTGGTAGCCGGTCAACCGTGTAGTGGCAGTGTAAGAATATCCACTATCCCATATCATCCCGTGGGAATTGTAAGAAGCGACAGAGGGAAACAAATTAGAAGATGGGCAACAGCGTCTTCATAATAACAACTTAAATAATAAACTGCGGTTTCCAACCTGCTTGCCAAGCAGTTGCCTCATGGGGGGTTGCCCCCTATAAGGCAATCTATGAGGGAGGTCTATGTTCAGCAGTGGACTTTAATGGGCTGTAGCTGTAACATAAAAAAGACTTTCTATTTAAAGAGGAGACCATATTTTTCAGGACGTAAGACCCGTTATCTACTTGTTTTTATGTAAATGCAAAGTATATTCATGCGGTAGAGCCATACTGCAGCTATATTACTGGTAGGTATAGTTGGAGCACGAATGGATCGGCTCGACCGGGGCTGCTGTGTTTCGTATGGTGAGTGTAGAGAACCACAGACCCTTTTTACTGGAAACGAGGCATTCCATCTTAGTTCTCACGGGTGACAACGCATTTGCATTTCGATTCGTAATCGAGGATAGATGTAGATGTCTATGAGCCTCAGCAACCGCTTACCATCAGGTGGACTGTGGGCTCGTTTGTTATCCTTATCCTATAAAAAAAAAATACACTTACAGTTATCTTTCTTTAAAATGTTTAAAAGGCGAACCAGTACGAGAATATCAAATTTGAAGGCTAAAAATAATTTTAATGCACCTTTTACGCCGAATTCAGTGTTATTTAATTTAATTTTAAAATAAAAACCGGAATGCTAGCTTCAAAGAGCAATCATGTAAACAGTTCTTAATGCACTACGTGCTAGCCGTGCAGTGAGGAATTTGTTTACACTGGGAGCCGCATTTCGTCACGTTTAGCTAAATATCATTTACGTATAGATTATATTACTTTTACGCTTGAAATACCATATTTTTTTTATAAAACTCAAGTGACAAACGAGCTTACAGTCCATTGATGGTAAGTGACTACTGCAGTCCATGGATATCTCCAGTTTCAAATAAAGAAGGCTGAATATGCGTTGTCAACTCTAAGAACTAAGATGAAATGCAAAACTCGAATGAAAAATGTTATAACCCAATCGTAACCCAAATGTGGTAAATAACGAAAAAGGTAATAGTTAAATCAAGAAATGAAACAACACAGTGTAGAATTACCGACACTGGTTAGGATAGCAGACATAGCCAAAACCTTTAGCCAAAAGGCCTAAATAATCGGAGACGTAAGAAATCATCAACTATCTTTTGGACATCGTAAAAATAAACTAAATCTTTTAAAAGTTTTCTAGTAGGAACATTGTCTATGCAAAAGCATCTTAGGTGGGAAGAATCTCACGTCCTTTAATGCACCTACTAAGTTGTCTGGTAAACTACTAATACTAAGCCAATGTCCAGGGTGCCAGTCCTTAACGCCAGATGTAAAATACCCATACAGGCAACGGGGAGCGTCGTGGTGTCGATATTGAATATAATGTTGCTGTCGAAGCTGTCGGGACCATGGGATCCACGTGCGGTTTACCTCCTAAAGGAACTGTTTGCGCGACTCGTCGTCGCCGCTGGTGGCAAGTACGCAGTTTTTTTTTTCTCGCTCAAAGGCGGTATAGCCATTTAATTAGGCAAAAACGCAGTCAGCGTTAGGTGAGGTGGACTGTATTATATTTTTTTATTATTGTAATAAGAATTGTATATTTTTTATGTAATTATAAATAAATATATTACCTAAAATATGATATTGCTATATAAATATAATGTTGCGGTATAATATAAAGAATGTTGAGCCGCGCCATAACCGCCAATATCTAATTAAAACTCGACGTAATTGTCCGTAAAAGGAACTCGAGGGTCTTGAACAATGTCTGAAACAACTTAAATACCTGTAAGTAGTTACGTCATATTGCATATTGACAATCTAATTGCCTAACAATGAATTTAATAGCTGCTTCTATTACGACCTACGTTTACAAAGCGATATTTATAAACAATGCGATTGCTTATTAGGCTTCTAATTTTTATATGTAGTGGTGGTGTAAGAATATCCACTACCGCATAATATCATCCCGTGGGTGTGGGTAGGGTTGCCATCTCCTAAAATGAAAAAGCCGGACTCGTCGCTACAAAAAGCCGGACTTTTTTCCCTAAAATCCGGACAGTAATTTTAGTCAAACATACCTTTCTGAGGCCATGCAGCCAAAAAACTCACCAACTCCAACCCCTCGAGAGAAAAAAAAAACTAAAATACTCCGTTACATACGTTAATTGTTTATTAATCTGTTTATTAATCAATCACAGCACAGTTTCAAGTGTATACGTTACTTATTTATTTATTCTGTAAGTGATGTGTGCAACGCGTTACACTAACAAAAAGCCTAACAAGAGCCGGACAGGCAACCCTAGGAGCTGGGCAACTATGACAAATTATCTCTACTAATTATGAGGCAATCTACGGGAGAGTCCACTGTTCAGAAGTAGACTTTTGATTAGCTGCAATGAATAAAACATAATTACACGCGTTTTCTTCTTTTTCTACAGCTTATTCAGGTTCGCTGCTGTAAGTAGGTCGACTTTCTCATATACAGCAGTCACACCATCAGTCTTGTTAACTTATATTCGGCACATTAACTTGAGGAGACTGCTTTTATTTTACTAAGCGTTATGAGTCTTTTCTGCCTAGGATTACATTTGAGTAGGTTTGTGTCATCCTCTTACCAACATCATTAATGAGATTGTCAAGAATACGACTTAACATTATGTATTAATATTGTATAAATTACAAAATTATGATAATATGCATTATTCCTAATTAAAACATTTAAGAAAAAAAAATTACGCGTAGACGTTAGGAAAACAAAAATGGTATACAACTTTCTTTTTTCTAATCTTATTACGACTTAATATATTTACATATTTTGAGAAAATTTACGCTCTTTCCTCATTTAACGCTCTCACAGAACTCGTCAACTTTATAAGTACATAATATTTAGTTTGAATATTAACTCAACAATATAAATACATAATATTTAGTAGAACTAAAGTAACTTTTAATGAATCCTGCCATTTAGTATTAATTATCTATACAACTGTCTCTTTCTTATGTCATTTAGTGAAAAAGGAGAGAGAGCAATTTTAAGCATATTTTAGGCCGATTATCGTTGTTCTTAGTGATCGTGTAACTTCTGACCGACTTCACCGATTGAGGTCACATTCATACAAGATATTGTTCTGTCGAGATGATAATTCATAGTTGTGCTAGGATTCGATAGGTGGCGTTCTGGTCTAGTTATAAATAATTTTAAATTTACACTATAAAAAGACAGAAATGAATTCAGAGTGGAATTCATAGCATCGCCTATCGAAAATAGCAGAATACAACGAGTGTATTGACATCATAAAATACATTATAACCTTACAAATTTAGTTATGATTTACAAAAAAAGACTAAGAAAACAGAACTGAGTAATTCTCATTTAAAGAAAACAGTCTAAATTAAAAATAAGTTAAAAAAGGGCGTAAATTTAAAGATTTAGTGCATGATTGTTTAGTTATTCACTTATGACGTAATTATTTAAGGCAGTCAGCAAGTTCTATGCAATGACATTCTAATTAAAAATAAAATAATTATTGAATATTGTAACCTTAATAACTTCAGAGCAAAGAATACTAAATAAGGCTAATTATCAGTTTTTATTTCGATAAATGAAATAAGGACTTCTTAGTGTAAATAAGAAGTAGGTAAATAAACCTAATAACGGTTCTAAATTCACTAGTTGGTTATTAATTATTTCTACATATTTACCAATACATACATACATAAATACATAAACACTCACCTCTGTCACCCAGACGGGTAGACAGAGACTATGGACTTCCATTTGGCATGATCCTCAGACACCTCCCTCGCCTCTTTTACATCAATATACCTAAGCATACAACATACATGCTCGTCGGTTAAGGGTATTCCTAATCTGGCCTATCATCAATATATCGCCAATTCGATAAGGTCGATAAACTTTCGTCTGCGGCGTCCCTTCGCAACTATTTTGTTCACTTCATATTCATAAATTTCCATTGTCACTCTTTCCTCATTCATTCTTTCCACATGACCAAACCACCGAAGCATTCCTTTCTTAATTCTTGTCACAACATCATCTTGCAAACCACACTCTTATCACACAATTTCTCACCCTGTCCTTCAGATTCAGCCCTAACATACTCCATAATGACCGCATTTATTCTACTCTCTAGCCCGCAACACCTAGGTGTATCCGCACTTCGGCTATTAGCCGTAACACGAAGTGCGGTTACACCTAGTTCTAGCGGGCTAGAACTAAGTGTAACCGGGTAAAATAATACTTCAATAATAATTTTTTAAAGCGACCTTATTGACGCCTTATACTAAACGGTAGTAAGCTTTCAGCCTGTTATCATCATCATCATCACTATTATCATCATCATTACAGCCCATCACAAGTCCACTGTAGAACATACCAAGGCTTCCTTCAACCTGAACTTATAATATTTTATTCGGTCCATTAAATTGAGAACTCTAATTTAACGGGGTGGTGTAGACCTAATATTATATGAATTAGTATCACCCTCTTATCTATATGGGTGTTATCTATAGCGACCTAAGCAGTATTATCATTGCAGGCTGTAAGTAGAAATATATTTTTTTTATTGTATAAGGGTGACAAACGAGCACACAGTCCACCTGATGGTAAGTGGTTGCTGTGGCCCATAGACATCTACATCTATCTTCGATTACGAATCAAAATGCAAATGCGTTGTCAGGTTGTCACCCGTGAGGACTAAGATGGAATGCCTCGTTTCCAGTAAAAAGGGTCTCCGGTTCTCTACATTCACCATACGAAACATAGCAGCGTTAAGCTGCAATTTTACGCTGGTATTCTGTAAGAGCGTGGTCCTTCCCCGGTCGAGCCGACCCATTCGTGCTACAACCATAATATAGCTGCAGCATGGCTCTACCACGTAATGAAACCTGAATAACGGCTTAAAATAGACAACACACTTATAATAACTGCTTATTTACTTATCATCATCATCATCATCATTACAGCCCTTCACAAGTCCACTGCTAAACGTAGGCCTACCCCAAAGAACGCCCCAAAGCACGGTCCTGTGCCACTTGCATCCATCGATTTCCTGCACGTCTTACCAGGTCATCACTCCATCTAGTGAGGGTCCGCCCCACACTTCGCTTACCGGTACTTATTTACTCCCACCTGCTTATTTACTTAATTGCTTATAATTATTTTTTTCGTTTTATAAATAAACGTGACTCGTTGTATAAAATTACGTTAACAAAAACATTATTTGCTGTTAACTTAATGACTTGTATTAACTTCATTTAAAAACGTTTTCTGCTGTTTAGTTTACATCACTATACTATAAATTCAACAAACTTTCCTTCGTACTAACACAGTCAGGCTTAGGACTGTCGGAATATAATTTGAATTATTATAGTTAGTGTCGAATGTTTAATAGCTGTATTGTTATTAATAATAGTCCTAGATGGTGCTGTTTCGAAAAGTCAACAAAATGCCGAGTCTGATTAATTTAAGAAGCAATTAACGTTAATTGCTTTTAAAATTTAATTTGTTAAATTGCCTACATTGAAGTGCTGTTACATTATATGCCTATCATCAAAACGCCCATCTTTGACTATAATGCATTCCTTTTAGTTCTACAGTCTTATAGCCCACTCAACGAAGACCAAAAACTGCCAAATAGGGGAAATAATTCGTGTAAAAGCGATTTTTGGCATAGTTGTAGGGAATGGTGTCTTAAACAACATACTCAAAGTACTGATGAATGGGGGTGAAGCTAACGGGTAGGGGGGGGGGGGGGGGGTGTAAAGGTCCCTTTTTTAAGTTTTTCTTAAATAACTCGTAAACGGTGGCTCATAGCAAAAAAATTTCTTCGACTCAAGTAATCTAAATAAAATTTTATACAAAAAAGATTCTATACACTTTTTCGCTGGGATCAATATTTAACGAGATATTAAAGAAGAAAAGTTAATTATGATCAATTCTCGTGATTTAACGTCGTAGTAAAGTGCGCGCCACAGACTGTGCGCGCCGCCAGTGAAGTGGTTGTGTGTACGCCGAGTTTCGCGCCAAAATCGGTCAGAGGTTAAATCGCGTCGCGAGTTGTGATTTTTTTTCTACGTGGCACTACAAAATGTCGGAGAAGTGTTTAATTTGTGATAATGTAGTCGAAATGGACTTGTGTAAAGTCGGAAGTAAAGGGATAAGTGGGATAATAAAGGCAAGCGCGTTAAGAAAAGATGGGAAAGAAACATGTTTAAGGAATAAGATGAGTGGTGTTGTTCACAATACTTGCAGAAGACAATACGTTAGAAGTGACTCAATAAAAAGGTTTTTGAGAGAACAAGCTCTTTCAGAGCAACCATCAACATCACGTGGTGTCTCTTCTTTGCGTTCAGGACAAAGTCAGTTTGATTTTAAAACAAAGTGTTTTTTTTGCACAGAAGAGCATGACGAGGAGGCGGAGAGAAAAAAACCTTATTCTAAGCGTCGAACCATTATCAAAGTTCGTACGACTACGTTTCACAATTCCGTGCTTCTTCGTGGGCAGGAAAGAAACGATGAGTGGGGTAACGACGTAGTAAGACGTATCTGCACTGTTGGGGATCTACATGCAGTAGATGCTATATATCACGTGGATTGTTACAAAAAATTCACCCTTGCCACTCTACCTTCAAAAAGAAAAGCTGGGCGCCCCATTGATGAAGGGATTTCAGAAGCAATGAACGAAATCTACGATTACATTGAAAAAAATGATAACTGTCAATTTTCTATGGACGATTTGTTGGGACAGATTACGGGAGAACCACCAACTGTGAAAACCATCAAAGCCAGAATGAAGGAAAAATATGGGGACCAAATTGTTTTCAGTACAACTCGCACCAAACAAACAGTCGTCTGCTTTCATGCAACTGATGAAAAAATTTTAAACGACGCGTGGTACACGTCAAGGTGTTTTTTTTTTTTTTTTATAGAATAGGGGGCAAACGAGCATGCGGCTCACCTGATGTTAAGTGACTACCGCCGCCCATGAACAACCGCAACACCAGGGGAATTGCAGATGCGTTGCCGGTCTTTTAGAAAGGTGTAAGCTCTTTTCTTGAAGGTTCCTAAGTCGTATCGGTTCGGAAAATTCGCTGGTGGTAATTGATTCCACAAAGAAGTTGTGCGAGGGAGAAAACTTCTTCTAAATCGCACAGTGGTGGACCGCCAATCATCCAGATGGTATGGATGGTAACGCGAGTTTTGTCGCGACGTGCGATGGTGAAATTGAGCGGCTGGAATTAGTCCGAACAATTCCTCAGAGCACTCCCCGTGATAGATGCGATAAAATACGCAAAGAGATGCAACATCTCTACGCAGTGCCAGTGTATCGAGCCGATCGGAAAGAACTCGGTCGTCGACGATTCGAATCGCTCTGCGCTGGATGCGGTCAAGTGGAAGGAGCTGGCACTGGGGTGCCCCGGCCCAGAGATGAGAACAGTATTCCATGTGGGGCCGAACTTGCGCTTTGTAAAGTTGCAAGCGATGTGCCGGCATGAAATACTGTCTCGCTCTGCTGAGCACGCCAAGCTTTTTAGAGGCCAATTTGGCCTTCCCTTCCAAGTGACCACGAAACTGCACGCTATTCGATATGTCGACGCCAAGGATTCCGATACTGGCTGAGGCAGCAAGGGGAGTGCCTTGAAACTGAGGAGATACGACAAAGGGGTTCTTTTTAGCGGTAAACGCGCAAACTTGTGTCTTCTGGGGATTGAACTGGACTAGATTTAGTCGGCCCCAATCCGAGACTTTGTTAAGCAAAGACTCGACTTCAGACACAAGTTTGTCCCGGTGTACTAATGAACAGGCAGAAAATGAAAGAATTGTACGAAAAGCCGCTGAGATTATCTTGAAAGATATTGAATCTATGGCTTACGACAACAGTGCCTATTTTCCTTTAACTAGCTTCTGCAGGGAGGCTGAAGAATTGATACCTCAAACTCTCGCAGTTTTCACAGACTGCCTTGCAAAGAAAAAAAGGTCACAAGAGACTGTGAAAAAAAAATGACAACTATAGCTCATACACTTATTGCTGCTATTCGCCCTAGATGTTTCATATCCCCTATTTTGTCCAGCATCGCTCTGCTTATATACCGAAAATATGGATCCAAGAATTTGGTGGACCTTCTGTCGAAGTTGGGATTGAGTGCCTCTTATTACGAGGCTCAGCGGCTAGAGCTCTCCACCATCCACCATACGGAAGAGCCTATTCCAATTGGAACTTTTATTCAGTTCGTCTTTGACAATGCTGACTTCAATGTATCCACTCTCGATGGCCGGAATACCTTCCACAGCATGGGAGGTATCAAATGTATTACACCGGCCAACACTCTTCATGCATCCACAAATGTCAAAAGGTTGAATTCTGCTCCTCCCCAGGAAGAAGTGGGCCAGCTGGGAGTTCTGGAGGTGCATACATTAGAGGGTAGGGGAACCAACGCATTACAGCAAATGATCATAGAAGACTTGAGCTTTCTGAAGCCCATCCCTTCTGACATATTCACACCCACTATTCAAGATCTCTTGTGGATGAGTGGTAAGTGGCTTCAGGAGGTGGAACCTACTTTGGAGGTGCCTAACATTCCAGAATGGAAAGGTTTTATGCAATTGACAAGTAAATTAATTAACAAAGAAACAACTTCGGTAACTTTTCTTCCATTTATCAATTCTCCACCAAATGAGTACAGCACTATACGCACAGCCTTACAGTATGCTTTAAAAAAGAGTCAGGAGGTAGGAGTCACCGTTTGTTTCGTAACTTTCGACCAGCCTTTGTATTTAAAGGCCAGGGAAATCAGCTTTGGGAGCATTATGGTGAGACTTGGTGGGTTTCACTTACTGATGTCCTTTTTGGGTTGCATTGGCCACACAATGGCTGGATCAGGACTGAAAAATGTATTATGCCAAATTTTTGCTCCTAATTCAGTTGACAAGATGTTAACAGGACATGCCTACAGCCGAGCCGTTCGAGGACATTTGCTAGTTCAGCTTGTTTTAGCTCATATTATTCTGGATGGAGCCAATGTATCAGAAGAAGAGAAGAAGGACATCTCGACTATGTTGATCAACATGGAAGAATTTACTCCAGATAAAGTTAAAGAGAATGCTTCCTTGATGTCAACTTTGAAAAAATTTCAGTACCATCTCGAGACCCTTAAAGAGAATGGGCCTACCGCTGCTTTGTGGGTGCAGTATTTCAATATGGTTACACTCATGAAGAAGTACATTAATTTTGAGCGTTGTGGTGATTGGGACGGCCACTTGGCGTGTGTACAACAGATAATCCCATTCTTCCATGCAAGTGGACACTTCCAATACGCGAAATGTGCCCATATCTACGTGCAAGACATGATGCAACTGAAGAACAGCCATCCCCAAACGTACAAGGAATTTGCAGAAAAAGGCTTCTTCACCATTAATCGCACAGGCACACCTTGGGCAGGAGTTTGGTCGGATATGGTAATAGAGCAAACTCTCATGCGCTCCATGAAAAGTTCAGGTGGCCTGACGCGAGGAAGAGGAATTACTGATTCTGTATTGGCCAAATGGGTTTGCGGATCACCGGGATGCACCGCCATCTGCACTTCATTGGAGGAGTTCGCCGAAGTGGTTTTTGCTAGTGGAGAACAGCATGTTGATTTCCGGCAGTCACGGCAACAGAGAGATTCACGAGATCGAGCTAAGATTCGGGAATGGTTTAGTGAACATCCCCCATTTCCAAAGTTGAATTCGCTAATATCTCTCTCAACGGGCGTCCTGGGAAATTCCAAAGTAAACTGCCACCAAGCCCTAGATATTGGCACCAAAACGATGCAAAATTTCATTGGCAGAAGATTCAGTGACATGAAGCAGTCTAAGAAGAATGTGGTTTTGTCACTAGCCAGTATGAGTAGTAGCATTAAAATCAATGGTGAGACAGTTACTGTTAACCCTTTAACTATTTTCCAAAGAACTGTCATAGCAAAAAAGAATGACGAAGATGTTGCAGACCTTTTGACTTATGAATTAACCCCATTCCCCATGTCTCTGTTCCACGAGGGTGTGGTGCGAAAAGGGAAGAAGTCATCCCTCTACGATGTTTTGCCAGTAGAGAATAACGCAGCTCTCGATCTCAACCAAACCACCAATGTGGTAGATGGTGGTTTCCTACTACACCGTATGAAATGGAAACCGTCCTCCAGCGTTTCTTCGATTTGCCATCAGTACATTACCTACGTACAGAAACATTACGGTACAAATTGTATGGTGGTTTTTGATGGTTACAGTGATGTCAACAGCACAAAACGAGCAGAGCAGAAGCGACGAGGTTTGACTAGAACGTCGGTTGACATTAACTGTAACGAAAATACGATCATCACTGTTCAACAGGAGCATTTCCTTGCCAATGAAAACAATAAAACTAGGCTGATTCAGTTCCTCACCGAGAAAATGACAGCAGCAGGGATTGAAACAACTGTTGCAACAGGAGATGCTGATGGTACTATTGTCAGCTGCGGGTTGGATAAGGCTGCCGTTCATCCAACTGTTGTAATAGTTGGGGAGGATGTCGACTTGATAGTCCTCCTCATGGGATTGGCTCCACCAAATATCAACGTGTTCTTTATGAAACCAGGACGTGGAAAGGTGGAGACCAAATTGTTTTCAGTGCGACAACTTCAACAGCTTGAATTTGCCAAGTCAATTCTCCTTCTCCACAGCTTCTCTGGATGCGACACCACCTCCGCAATCCATGGAAAGAGCAAAGTGGGAATTGCTAAGCTGTTCACGGCTAAACCAGATCTGACCCAAAACATCTCAGACATTTTCAGTGGGCTTTCAACATCACCTGAAAGTATTGAACAGGCTGGCGAGAAACTGTTTCTGGCAATTTACCAAGCGCCTGTCCAGGAACAAAATCTCAATAAATACCGATACTCAGCTTTTTTGAGAGCATCGATGAAGCCGAAATCAGATCTGGCCACTCTTCCTCCTACCAGAGGAGCTTCGAAGCAGCACTCATTGAGAGTGTACTTACAGGTAACATTAATCACAAAAGTTGTCAAATACTGTAATATAAATATATATTTGAGCTAAATACTTACGTTGATCTTATTACTTCTTTTACAGATACAACAATGGCTCGGCAACCCCCTACCACCCACTCAATGGGGCTGGGCCAGAGGGGACGATGGCATCCTAAAGCCGGTGACAACCAATGATCCAGTGGCACCTAAGTCCATTCTCAACACCATATTTTGCCGGTGCACGACTGGGTGTGGGGTGCGATGCGGCTGCCGGAAAGCAGGAATTGCCTGCTCCAGGGTCTGCGGCGTATGCTCCGGCTCATGCACTAACGGAGCCCCCATCGAAAACACCGTCGACGATGATGTTGATGATGATATTTTATATTTAGAAGATAATTAGATTTTTTTTAAACATATTATGTCTTGCCTAATTAAATAAATGTAAGTTTATTTTATTATTATCCATCTTCTTTCCTTTATATCTCATTAAATTTTGATCCCAGCGAAAAAGTGTATAGAATCTTTTTTGTATAAAATTTTATTTAGATTACTTGAGTAGAAGAAATTTTTTTGCTATGAGCCACCGTTTACGAGTTATTTAAGAAAAACTTAAAAAAGGGACCTTTACACCCCCCCCCCCCTCTACCCGTTAGCTTCACCCCCATTCATCAGTACTTTGAGTATGTTGTTTAAGACACCATTCCCTACAACTATGCCAAAAATCGCTTTTACACGAATTATTTCCCCTATTTTTCCTTCATTGAGTGGGCTATTAGGCTCCAACACGCAGTTGCGAATTATACTTAAGGCAAACTAGGCACGTGCCTAGGCTCAAAGTCAAAAAGGGGCGCGATCTCAAGTTTTTGAACGAAAACAAAATCGTGTAGGTAGTAGAAATAATAACTTATAATTATTTATAATATATGGCCCCTAGAGGGGCGTCGAAGAGGTGTTAGCCTAGGGCCCTATCGACATTTTAATCCGTCTCTGACAACACGTCTGTATCCTTCTGTAATTAAAATCGGTGGCAGGTTTCCATTGGCCAAAAAGTTTTAAGTTCTGTCGGCACTATAGAGTAACCACTAACATATCTAATAAAAAATAAAGCAATCTGTTTATCGGTTATCTACGAACAAGCCATTTTTTTTAGATTACGCATCACACAATCAGAATATTACTTTAATTGCGCGGACTAGTTATATTAAATATGGACCGTAAGGTTTTACTTGCCAACAGATGGGATACATAGCAACCAAGCACTGGCTTAGAATAGTTTTTAAAAAATTCGTTTTCTCGCATCCTCAGTGGTGACAAAGCACCTGTGAGCCTGTAACGTTTGTTGTTTAGAGCTCGCTGTTTGTCAATTTAAAATAATAAAAAGGAAAAAAGAGATCTAATTTAAGCTTCTAAGTACTCACAAAATAAACAAATAATAAAAAGAAATGCCCTCATAAAGTTAGTATTCATAATGCATGTTACATTTTATTTGCAACAAAAGCACAGCTCGTAAATCTACACGGACAATGTATTTCGCTATCGAACAACGTACGTTTTACCCACAATACATGTCAAGGCGACGAATACAGTCAAGTTTTGAATACTAAAACATATGGCGGCGAACAAAATTACCTATTAGGTAATGTTATGTGACACACGACAGGGATATTTGTTACCGTATAGTTTTGCATGACTAAGTGATGTTTGTTCTAGACATTTTTGATGTAAATTTAAGTCACTAACAAACGCGCACAAGTATTTTTAATATCTACATCATACGTTAAAATTGTACGAAAAGTTTTTTATATATTTCGTCATGTTTTTAATCCTATGTACCGTTGTAAGCAATAACATAACATTCTCTATATATCGGACATGAACAGGCTTCACAATACAACATTTCAGTTATATAATCAAAATTTGTTTGAAAACTAGCTATTACGCGTGACATCGTCCGCGTAGGACTTAACCAAAAAACCTGCAGATCTATAATAATTATTTCAAAGAATGTTAAGTGCCATTAAATTAATGTTAATATTCGCTGACACGATTAGTAGGTACTTAAAGAGGCAGTAAAAACAGTTTTCCGGGAAAAACGGTTTTCGGGGGCAGTAGCCCGTAAAGACTACTGCCGGTAACTGGTTTATACAAATGCACATAAAACAATATTTTTTAAACAAGTGAAATCTGTTTTGCTGACTCAACTAAATAAATTTACAAACCAGTATTATCGGTTCTTACTAATGCACTTTGTTCATAATAATTTTATTTAGTTTACAAATTAAAACCATTTTAACGCATTAAATACGAATCAATTTAAAATAAAACAAAAGATATTTTCACTTTATCCTTTAAAACTCATAGTTTTGTAGTAAAATTGAGTTAAAGCAAAAGATAACAATCTGTCTATCAATAGATGCCCCATAATAATTATTAATAACAATTTATTATATCAAGCAAAGAATATCTTAATTTCTAGGATACAGACACTGAGATACAGCTTAAAAATAAATACAATTCAGTAAACATCTGTGTCTGAACTAGATAACTTAATATCTGTATTTCAGACAGCAGCACTCTTCCCTTTAAGATTATATACATTTCACTGTATTAAAAACAGATCAATTATCAATAAGTAAATTAAAGTTGTAGAGTGTGGGTAAGCCTCCTTGTGTGTAGTACTTAAGACAGTGTGTGTGTGTGTGTGTAGGAGGTTAAATTTTGCACAAAAATCTTTTTTTGTTAGATTTTTTTTATGTCCTTTTGATTAATTGTTGAAACATCTATTTTGTTGATACTTTTCGATATCACAAAAAAATCATCCGTTTTTTGGATAAAATATAGCCTAGACCGCATTTCTCTCAATCCATTCGCGAAGTTTTCATCAAAATCAGTTCAGCCATTCCAAAAGTTAGCCAGACTGACAAAAAATTTAAAATAGTATGGCATACAAATAGCCCCTCAGACCAATAAAAGGCAGTTAAAATTACAGACAGACTCATCAATTTTATATATATGTATATGTAGTCAGTGTAAAATCCAGGAGCATTTACAATTGATAAGACACAAATGAGCTCTTCCAAAAACCTAGATGTACTTCCGCTCATGAAGTTTTCATCACAATTAGTTCAGCCATTCTGAAAGTTAGCCTGGACAGACAGACAGAAGTTTAAAAAAATGCATGGCATACAAATAACCACCTCAGATCAATAGAATGTAGTTATTTCAATATTTCAGACAGACACTTCAATTTTATTTATATGTATATATTATGTAGTCAGTGTCAAATTCAGGAGCATTTCCAATTGATGAGATAAAAAATTAGCTCTTCCACTAGAAAAATTTAGGTGTACCGATGACTCTAATGATATGAATGAAGCCAAGCTTAAGAACTGGTGGGGAAACAAGATGACAAAAAACATCATAAGAACACCTATGATATTGAAAATTTAATAGCAATTCAAAGAAAGCCTTGACATTATTAATTAATTACAACTACAGGATCTTGATCGATTCTCATCTCGGAACCAACCATAACTTAATAGTTAAGGGTAGACACTGCAACAAGTCACAGGTTTGAATTTGCCAATCAATGACTGCTGTGAATGTGAGGAAGTGTTGTGTTCTCTTCTAGGTTCCTAGTTACAATTTTAATGAAGACTTCAATAGGTTTTTTTTTAACTATTAAAATCCAGTTCTTGACCACTATCTCACTTGATGGTAAGTGGTGATATAGCAGAAAATGGCAGTGTACTGAGCTGAGGCACAGAGGTGAACATGTATATATATATATATATATTGTGTCTGCACATCAAAACTGACTAAAGTTTCAGTGTGATTGTGTTATGTCAGTGATTTAGATCTTGTATCATGGCAAAATATTATCTATTGATCTGGCAAAATGGAGTCCTTTGTGTGTGCTCTTGTGTTTCCTCTAAGCGGTGACAGTACTTTTGCTAAATGTTAAGCTAATTTATATTGTGGTGAATAAATTTGGCTCACTATTTTATGTAGTAGAGTTTGATTTGTGTATTTTAGGTACCCCATTAAACTTCGATGGTTTGGGACAAGGTAATCACCCGAACCATAAATTATGTTAAATTCATTTGATTTAATGTGTAGTATTCACATAGGTATACAAAATCATTATCAAGAAAAAAAAGATTATAGACAATATGAATAACATATTAGATGAGTAGTACTTTTATTAGTGTGTAGTAGTAGTGTAGAAAATATAAGGTGAGGAAATAAAACCTTTATCTGATAAAGCAATTGCCCTTATCATTATACATTATTAATATTCTGTCACAAAGGTCAACTAGATAACACCTTTTTGGCAGAACCTGCAATATAATGAGATCATATTTATGATGATAAAAAAGCATTAAGCCTTATCTTGTAGTCAAAGTAGCAGCAAACTATTGTTGTATATTACAATTATGGCAACTACATATAAAATATATATAATAAAATATAATCCCCTTCAAACCGACTTTCAGTCACAGTTGTGCTCAACAGAGACTAGCTCTCTGAGCAGGACAGGATTATAGTATTCAAGCATAAGCGCAAGCACATGTGCACTCAATAGAGACTCCAAGACACGGGAGAGTAACAAAGCCAACTTCCTCACTCCAGGCCACTACTGAGAATTTCTAAACAGAAAACTGAAATAACTAATTTAATCAAGACAGGGATTCAAACCCAAGATCTGCAGATGACAATCAAGTAAATTGTTAATAACAACACACAGTAAGACCCAATTAATCAACAACAACAATGGAGTTTGTCAATGCAGTATCGCCTACAATTTGCTGCTGTTCCATAACCCTCTCATAATTGAGAAGAGGTCTTTGCCTGAGTGGCATGTATGTAGGTAATTAACTTTTAGTTCTACTTTAATCTTTCTTACTTTAGGAATAGCTAACATATTATTGCAGGTAGTTTCGACTTAGACTGAACTTTCTGTATTTTTATGGCCTAAATTAGGCCTAGGTGTTTGTCCACATAATATTTAAAATCCATCTACGAACAATCTAATTGATCTGCAACATAAAAAATCATTGTCACTCCATCTAGTGGGTGCCTGTGCTACACTTCGCCTACTGATACTAAGCTGTGACTGAACAACCTTTCTTCCTCATCTGTTGTCTATTCTTCAAGCTTCAATGGGTGGCCCATTGCCACTTCAACTTACTAATTTATTGGGCTATGTCGGTTACTCTTACATTATGTATTAGTAAATGCTCTATGCATGATAAATTCTAATAAGAGATTAACATTATATTAATATTAAAAGAAAGACAATATTCTTTCATATGTTAAATTTATAAAGCCTTAATAAAATGAACTAAAGATTATCCATGTGTGTTCAGACTCACATTGTATTTTGACTTCTTTGTAATTGCTGACTGAGAAATAATAGGTTATAATTCTTCAGACTAACATCAATATGGAATACAACAGGTTAAATAATAATACCCAAGTAATTATTGTATACATTAATTTATATAGTCTTTAAGTCCACAACGGAATCCCCATAGATAGATAATTATTATGGAAGAGATACTTGCCATAATTGCAAAACTTGGGACACAGGTTGGCAAGTTGCTACTGTCCATTTCCTGTTTATTTTCTCTCTGTCACCTCTTGTCACCCCCAGTAGCTTATATGGCAATTCTCTTATATGCCTACAATCCATGTCATCATGTTAGTATAATCCAATAAAACATTCCCTTAAGTCTTTACAATTTCTAAAGCCTTTGTTTTCCATGTTTTTGTGCAAAACTCAAAATTTTGTTTCTTTAAAGGATCTCAATTTGAAAGGAAAGCAGTATTGTTGCTTGGAAAAACAACCTGCCAGCCTGCTTACCAAGTGTGGCAACTATGGCAAATATTGCTATTTATACTTATGAGGGAATCTATGGGAAGTATCTTCTTTAACAGTAAACTTTGATAGGCTGCATTTAATCAAATGAAAATATATATAAGTGGTAATAAATCTAGAACTATATTATCCATGAATTTACAAAATTGTAATCAAGAAATTAAAAAATGAAATACAAATATACAATTGTTTAATTTTATAAATAAACTTTTCAGATACGTAACTATTTTGTCTTGACAATATTCCAATAATTGTTATAAAAGCGAAATAGTTCTTACACGAGTAATTAAATAGTCTATGTTTTATTAATATGGTTCTATAGTGATTAGGTGTGTCATGAAATATGATAAATAAGTGGTTGGGAATTGTTAGTTTTTACATAAAACAACCATAAAGAATAATAGGTATGTACAGTAAAATTATTAGTGTCGCCCAAGTCATGATCCAATCAAAACTTAAGCGTTCTTGAATATAGTTAACGTGGGACCACACGCGGTCTCGTGGTAAGACATTATGCATACGTATGTACGATCATCCCTTTAAGTGGTCTTTATCGAACAAAGTGAAATTGTTCTTAAATTCAAAACTATCGACGAATGGGGGAATATAATAAGTAAGCAAAGATATGTAACCGGCCGGTACCTAATGATGTACTATGAGTTTTATGACTAAACTCTGCAATAATGAAAGAAAGTTACCTGAGCGAATTGCTCACGGATTTCAGCTCGCTCCTCATCAGTCAATTTTGAATTATCTGCCATCGCCACTCAATAAGTTTTATCACAAAAACAATAATCACATCCACCTGCGTCGTTATAAAGGTTTTAGAATACACTTTATTCTTAAACACTATTAATACATAAATATAAAAATTAATAAATATTAAAAATCACAGCACAATCTACTTTGTTCTAAAATGACGAGCATAAAATTCATACACGTTAGAGGAGAACCGAGCAAAACGCGTCAAACTTACAAAACGAACGAAAGTCGTCTAACCATAGATAATATTATAAATTTCTGGAGTCTAAACATAGATATTATTGTTGCTTAGATTAGATTCGCTATTTAAGGCAAGCAAAAGTCTAAGAACATACAGCCTAATCTGATGTTTATTTTATAACTTTTTACATTATGCGAATGAGTAAAATTGTTGCGAAGCATTTTGGAGATATCGGCATCAGCGTAACCCAACAGACTGGTGATATCGATAGCATTTGAATAAAAAAACATAAGCTTGTAAGATCGTTAGTTTACATGGGCAGACATTGAATACACAAAATTGCATCACTTTACGTATCAAAATTTACTTCAAGCCATTAGAAAATAATTATGTAAGTTAGTAATAAATGATAATACATGAGTAACAATCCACCTGCATTCACGTTACCGCCAAAATTTTCTTAACCATAGGCAAAGAATATACATTATTACTACGTGCATTTATCTATGCGTACGGTTAGAATTCTTGTCATGGAGAAGTTGAGTAGAAGAAGGCTGTATGGTTTAGTTCCTTTGCCTGCTCTCTCGAGCGAATAATAAAAGCAACAACAACAACAATACTGTTGTTGTTGCTATATACATAGATTAGATATATAAATAAATATATTAAAGAGTATAAAGAGAAGTACCACCATACCATATTTTAGAAGGAATACCATCTCTGTACATGAATATGTTTGCGTGAAAACGCGTCCAATAAGGGTGGAGCAGCGGTAGCATAGGATAAATTAAAAAAAAGCGCCAAAAGTAATTACAATAATGAAGATAACAAAATGCTACCTACAAAGAAAGCAGTCGGATTTTGTTAATTTCTGAGCTACAACGCGTTCTGAGAGTTTTCTTCATCATCATCATTACAGCCCTTCACAAGTCCACTGCTGAACATAGGCCTCCCCCAAAGAATGCCACAAAGCACGGTCCTGAGCCACCTGCATCCATCGACTTCCTGCATATCTTACCAGGTCGTCACTCCATCTAGTGGGGGGACGCCCTACACTTCGCCTGCCGGTACGAGGCTGCCACTCGAGAACCTTTCTTCCCCATCGGTTGTCGGTTCTTCGAGCTATATGGCCGGCCCATTGCCACTTCAGCTTACTAATCCGTTGGGCTATGTCGGTCACTCTAGTTCTACTGCGGATATCCTCATTTCTGAGTTTATCACGCAGAGAAACTCCGAGCATAGCCCTCTCCATAGCTCGCTGAGCGACCTTGAGCTTCCTCATCCGGCCAGCAGTGAAGGACCACGTCTCAGTTCCGTATGTCATCACTGGCAACACGCACTGGGTATACAGTCTCGTTTTCAAGTTTTGAGGTATACCTGACGAGAAGATGTGCCGTAATTTCCCGAACGCTGCCCAACCGAGTTGAATCCGTCGATTGACCTCTCGGTCGAAGTTGGACTTACCTAGTCGGACTATTTGTCCCAGGTAAACATACTCGTCAACAACTTCGAGCTTAGTGTTCCCAACAACTACCGGCATAGGTGTGACATGGACATTAAACATGATCTTTGTTTTGTCCATGTTCATCTTAAGACCTATCCGTTGGGAAACACTATTGAGGTCATTGAGCATAGTGCTTAGGTCCTCCAGCGATTCTGCCATAAGGACTATATCGTCGGCAAATCGAAGGTGAGTGATGTACTCGCCATTGATGTTGATACCGTATCCTTTCCAGTCCAGAAGCTTGAAAACATCTTCCAATGCAGCGGTAAAGAGTTTCGGGGATATGACGTCACCCTGTCTTACACCTCTCTGCAATTGGATAGGTTTCGTACTCTGGTTCTGTACTCGGATAGCCATCGTAGCCCTACTGTACAAGCACTTCAACACTTCGATATACCGACAGTCAACTTGGCATCGCTGAAGGGACTGCAGCACCGCCCAAATTTCGACGGAATCAAAGGCTTTCTCATAGTCCACATACGCCAGACATAGTGGCAAATTGTACTCCTTGGACTTCTGCACAATTTGCCGAAGGGTATGTATGTGGTCTATGGTGCTAAAGCCTTTTCGGAAACCGGCTTGTTCGGGAGGCTGGAAGTCGTCAAGTCTGCGCGCGAGACGATTCGTAATGACTCTCGAAAACAGCACGTAGACGCGGCTCAGAAGGGAAATCGGTCTGTAGTTCTTCAAGAGAGCGTTGTCGCCTTTCTTGAAGAACAAGACCACCGCACTTCTGCTCCACGCCTCCGGTGTAATGCCACCATGAAGGACGGAATTAAAGAGCTTCTGAAGGACTTCAAGTACCGGTCTTCCACCCGCTTTCAGAAGCTCCGCTGTAATTCCATCCTCGCCTGGGGCCTTGCCGTTTTTAAGGTGCTGGAGAGCCATTCTAATCTCGCTCAGACTGACGTCCGGGATATCATCGGAATAATGTCGGATAAGACTCGCTCTTGGATCGTTACTCACACTTGCGTGCGGCTCCAACGATGACGTGTACAGCTGCCCATAGAACCTCTCAATCTCATTCAAAATCTCGGGTGCCCCGGAAACGATGCTGCCACAATCTGTCTTCAGCTTTGACAGTTGGCGCTTTCTGGCAGACAGATCTCTGGCAAAGACTTTGGAGCCTCGGTTCCGCTCGATCGCTTCTTCAATACGAGCTGTATTGAATTTGCGTAAGTCCCGCCGCATGCATTTGGAGATCTGTCTGTTCAGTTGCCTGTATGCTGTTAAATCTGTTGAAGAATGTAGCTTCATCTCCCGTCTAACAGCCATGAGATTAAGAGTGTGATCGGAGAGTTTTTGTGTTCTTCTGCGGCGGGTCTTGCAGAACTTAGCTCCGACCGCATGGACAGTTTCCACGAGCTTGTCATTCAAATCGTCCACTTCATTGCAGTCTTCTAGGCACTGAAAACGGTTTTGTAACTCGAGCTGAAAGGTTTCGGGACTTTGGAAAAGAGCACGAGGGGGACGGAGCGTTGACTTCATTAGACGAGACCTCTCCAACTTAACGTTTAGGTTCAGTGTGCCTCTAACCATTCGGTGATCGCTGCCGGTTTTCACCCTCGCGATCACTGAGACATCACTGAACAGTTGTCGTCTGGTCGTCATAATGAAGTCAATCTCATTTTTTGTCGAACCGTCGGGGCTCGACCAGGTCCACTTCCTGTGGGGCCGCTTCTGGAAGAAAGAGTTCATCATAAAGAGTCCCTCTTTCTCCATGAAGTCGGCCAGCTGCTGGCCCCTTGGGTTCCGTTGCCCTATTCCAAATTTCCCTACTTTCAGCTCACCGTTCTCTCTTGTGCCTAGTTTTGCATTGAAGTCTCCCATTAACACCGTATATTGGGTTTTGGAGGAATGCATGGCTCTAGAGATATCCTCATACATTTCCTCCACCTCCTGATCGGGGTGTGCCGAGGTTGGTGCGTAAACCTGTATGACCTTCAGCGAATACCGTTTGGTGATTCTGAGTATAAGGTACGCAACCCTCGTCGACACACTCTCAATCTTTACAACGTTGTTAACGAGAGACTTGTGGACGATAAATCCGACACCTCCTTGGGACAGATGGTCGCCCTCCCGGTAACAGAGCAAGTTGCCGGATTCGAGGATTACCGTGTCCTCCCCCTCTCTTCGGACTTCGGATAATCCTATAATATGCCAGCGTAACTTGTCTATCTCTTCTTCCAGCTCCACAATCTTCTCGTCAGTCCTCAGGGTGCGTGCGTTGTATGTTGCCAGGTCGAGTCGTCGTAGGTGGCAACCGAACCTCCACCGGAGATTCTTAGCACCCCCTGCCCCGCCGTTACCATGGTCGCTACCGTAGCCAGGAATAGCGGGGCCGCCGGGGACTTGGGGCCGTTTATTATTGTCATTGCTCATGGGGGGTATATTGCCATAGTTGCCACGCTTGGCGAGCGGGTTGGCAACCGCAGTTTTTTTATTGTTATTTTGGCTATTATCAGGAAGATGCTGCTGCCCATCTCCTGCCTGTTTCCCTTTGTCGCCTTTTACGACACCCACGGGAAGATATGGGGTAGTGGATATTCTTAACCGCCACTACACGGCATGATTTTCTTCATAATTATTGTTAATATTATTTTTTTAATTTATGTTCGTCTGTCTCGTGCCTATAATAATATAATAATATTTGAAATGGCTGAACCGATTGTAATAAAACTTTACGAACAAATAGAGAGAGAGTTTTATTAAAATATAAATATTGATAAGATAAAATAAATGGTCTTTAAAGATTATCTTAAGTCGTCAATTAGATCTCACTCAAGCGAAGCCACTAGGTTCATTAATGTTATTCTAAAATGAATTTACCTACTTGGGTGTATACACGATTATTTTCTAATAATTTCCCATTAATAGAAAATTATCAATTAACCGAATACTATAACGTTATAAAAATATACCTTTATTAGCGAGGTTTCGCTATTGGTACTGTGCATGTTGACGGTACGGGATCAATGAGCTGTCATTTTTAATCCCATTCTTTATCCGTACGGAATGTAAGTTTAGTGTCTTTTTTGGGTTTCGTAGTCACACATCAAGGAACCTTTATAGTTTCGCCATGTCCATCCATCCGTCCGTCCGTCCGGCGGTTTTATCCAGACACACTAGGTGCTACAAATATGTATCGGAGCGTCTTTAAAATATCACTTGAATCTAGGTGGACATGAGGGTATATCGAGAAACTCCCACTTGTTTGTGCAGTATAAAGTTCACTGTAGGTGCCGTGCACGAGGGATTCCGCATAAATCATTCAACGAGTGTGGTCATTCTACTAGTGCTAAGATAGTACGTGGTTCTGTTCGTTGTTGTAATTGTTCTAGTGCAGGCAAGGAGGATTGGTGTTGCTAAGAGGTTGCCTTGTGTTACAATGAGATAAGTAGTGTTGCTGTTGCTGTACATATTTTGGTGTTATTATGTAATTACGTAGCCCACGTTACACTGGTGTGTGATTGTGGCAGAGACGTGTTACGGCGTGGTCGAAATGTAATTTCACTATACTGAATGTATAGTGCGTTACGTTGTCTTATTACTGATAATGATTAAACTGCGTAAGCAAGAGAGCAAGTTCAACTTCCGCTCTCACACTTTTATTATTTTTAACAATTAACGCTATCCTGATGTATTATTCCCGAGACCACGAATTGGAATCCTCTGTTTGTAATTCTCCGACATATGTAGTTAAGCATAGTTCTAGATATTAATTACACCTACAAAACTTTGAAGTAAAATCTTAAAAAACGTTTTTATCTTGGGTACCTCCCATACAAGTAAATGGAAGGTGATTTTTTTTACCCCTCTATTCCAGCGTATTGGGTATCGTTGGATAGGTATTTCAAAAACACTGGGCGTATGGAACAACGTCGTTTCGATTCATGGGTCCGTTTGCGAAATATTTAGCTTTAAAGTGGTATTTTTCATTAGTCATGTTACGGTGTCATTAGTTACGGTCATATACGTATATCTTAGGGTTGCACTGCCGGGAATATATAGATAGATAATCAACTACGATCATCTATGTACTTGGCATGTGAATGATTTCATGTAAATTGTATAATTTTCAAAATCGAAAAGTTTTTTAATCTTTTTTGAATACCACTCCGTATAAGTTTGATTTGAAAATAATTCCTTCATTTACCATGTTCCTATTTCGGCCCATTTTCAGTCGTTATAGCGGTCAAACCGTGAACTGCTAATCCAATGTGCTGTGCACGCGTGAGTTAAAATCCCATCCTAGTCACCAATTGATATATCTCACTTTAACCAAAGGGAAAAAAATAATTAATTAATACAAACACGTGTTAACAATAATTTGAAATAAAAAATTTAGTACAGCCGACTTCTATATAAGTTATTAAGAATAACTCAAGAACTATTGGCTTGACCTTGATCAAATTCATATGGGACCACACGAGAACTACCAGCTTTCAAATAAATAAGAGTTATCGAAATCGGTTCTCCCAGTAAAAAGTTATGAGGTAACACACATAAAAAAATACAATCGAATTGAGTACCGTCTCCTTTTTGGAAGTCGGCAGAAAAGGATTTTATTTGCAACTGACAAATAACCATAAGCAAAACCAGAGACAACAACAACTAGTGCTGCCTTCGAGATTACAAATGTTAATTATTTATAATTAAACAAACTTATTATGCCCATTATTACTCGGTTATAATAAGGTACGCTGTGCTTATTATTAAGAATGTCCACGTATTGTGACGGTCAACTATAGAACACTGCCTCTACATTGTGCGTGGCGCGTCACGAACTTGACCAGTTTTTTATTCTTTATCTTACCATCAAAGGGTATCAAAATCACTCTATCACCAAAAAGTAAGGTAAATCAGCATGTTAAAATTTACTGACTGATTTAAAAAGTAATGTTTTAAGTAGAACATTTGCCTAACGCGTTTACCGTATTAGAAAAACTAGCATAATTTATTAGAACTAACTTGAACTACGGTGTGATCGTTCAAAAGACAAAAGACATATCGCTTCGTTGAAAAAAAAATCACCCAATCGACATATAACAAATTTGGTTTGAGTAAATTTTTGAGCTTATTGCATTTAATGCATTTTTAACGATGTTGCAATTATATTCAAGGTGCAGGTTTTTTGTACTGTAAAAAGTACCCAATTCTAATTATTTGAAGTAATATCAACGTTATAAGGTGATCGAATTTAACTATTTTTTAATTTTTAATTACATGGGTGCTGTTTAGGCAAAATATTAACCGTTTGAAAATTGAATTCATAACGCACGCTCGGAGCGTGCATAGCACCGTAGCAAGGTCACCGCCGCCCCTCCGCACGCTCGCATTCCATTCGAAGTCGTGTCGAACGGGACGCGTCGAGAGAATCATTGTGAGGTAATACCGGTCGTAACGGACGTGTGTGGAATTATAACGTCGATTTAAGTGCCTCTCATTTGTGTTGTCTTTTTTTGTTTGTTTTACGTGTCAACGAGGCTGAATTTTGAGTTTTGAGCGATTAACTAACGTCGTTACAATTAATTAACATCAAGTTGTATTGTGGTTGCATGCACAAGTGCATTCTGACAATATTAATTCGCGTCGACAAGTTGCTTTGTGCCATTTGATTTAACTCGGAGATATTTTCCTGTGTCGGTTAAAACCACTAAACTTTGTGACCCGCGAGAACCAGCGTTCGTATTAGATTATAAATTTGTGCTAAGGGACGCTAGACTTTGAGTGACGCCGCTGGAGTGATACCACATAGGGTGGCGGTGCTGGAGTCAGGGTTGCTGCTGATTAAAAAGGGCTAATTCAGGTTAAACATATATACACTTCTCACACACTACTTACATTCACTACACCTAACGCCTGAACGAGCCTTGTGGTCTGTCTTCGCTTTTTAACCAGGTAAGTCGCATTAAGTACCTAATCCATATATATTAAATATCCATAGGCATTTGAGCCCCACACTTAGTTGTCCGTCTAATCTAACAGCTGTATGGGCCCCTGTATGTTCGACCTTAGTTTGGGTAACTAGGTGCGTGTACAGGTGCAGTTCAAATAATTAATATTTTTGAGATTTGCTATTTAAAGTACGTCTGCCAGTATATTTTTTATATAATAACTCCAAATTTATAGGCTGGGGCAAAGAACACAATTACTCTTTATCAAGAGAAGAACGCCAACTAAAAAACGGAAGCACGTGTTTATGAGTGTACACTAAAAGCGCTACGGTGGATGCACATATAAAACTTTTTTAGCGGGACTTTCAAATCTTTGTATTCTGTAACTTTAAAACTTTTTATTTAAGGCATATTCGAGTAATTTTGGCTCAAACCTCACAAACCTATGGGGGCAGTTCCCATTGAGAGGTTGCACCAAAATTACTCGAATATAGGTACTTTAGATTAGTATGTGGTATAAAATAAAACTATAAATAAGTATAGTTATGTAATTTTATTTTCTGAAAGCCTTTGTTTTATAAACTATACATTATTATTGATGTTTTTTTATTGCTTTTGCACATAATATTTCCACGCTTGTTACTGACATATAACACGTTATTGTCAGAGAGTTATTCTTCACAGAACATTAATGTAAATTTAAATCAGCAAAGTTCTCATGATGAAAACAACAGCCTAAATACGTGATCTGAAACAGATAAAATTCGAGTCAATATAGTAATAATCCCTACAAATAACAGTCAATAAATGCATCCGATATAATATGAATTTGTGTATCTAATTTTTAAAGTGGCAATCTAAAACAACATAAAGGAAAGAAACAGCGATATTTTTTCTCGATTTATTTTAACAAGTCCAACATGCACATTGACAAAATCATGGTTGTGTACAGATTTTTCAGCTTTCATACAAAGTTGCCTCACCCTGGGTTGGGATATAGGGGTAGGGGGAGGGGGGGGGTGTATATATTTCTCTGCAAAGATGTTTTATAGGTCTAAAACATCTTTGTTTCTCTGTCTACGCGCGCCATAGAAGCTCATTTTATCTGGGCCACAGAATAAATAAAACGTGTACATAGTGTTTCTATCGTAGATAAGATACAAAGTCTATGGTTTCTATATAGTTTGTGATAAATAACTTGGGCTACAATAAATATACAATAAACGGGTATAAAAAATGCAATTCCGTGTAAAGCATTATGCGTCTGATGTCATTTTTCGTGTACTGTATAATTTTTTTATGCTTCAACAACTATCTTTAAACTTTAATCTTTAAAATTTAATGTTTAAAATTGTGGTTAAAACAATTTTATTTCAATATGGAAATAAAAGGTGGCGACATTAAATTGGTAAAAGCGCCATCTAGACACGTAAATAAAACGCACCACTACTTTACAATATTATAATTTCGTAACATTAAGCTACTCAATACTAGATGGCAGTGGATGACTGGTCTAGAAGTATCCAGAAATTTCTTGCATGTTGATGCTCTTTTCAGGTGTTTCAACTAAAAGGGCCGCAAAATACATTTTATTCAACAATGAAAACCTTTAGTGAATTTTGTTTGATTATTATATTATATATCGTAATATGTATTTTTAACATAGCACAAGTTCGGAGCCACAAAATTAATGTTATGATCCTAAAACAATTATCATCATCATTACAGCCTATCAAAAAAATTGATATACTCATACAATTTTTAATAATATTAAAATATAATTTTTAATTGACTGGCAAAACTGTAGTTTTATAAAGATAATACAGTTTTTTAACTTTAAATTACAAGTACCTATATTTTGTTTGAGCTGTAGTAGCTCAGGGGATAAGCTGGACTTAAAAAGTAGAAGAAATAAATAATATGTTAAACGCAATTTTACATGCTGCTACACAGTGAAAGTAAGCATCATGTCCAAAACGCTTATGGTCAACGCTTTTACGCAGATGATGGTGTTTCGCTTGGGCAGAGGCCCGGAGAGGATTCCGTTAGCATTTCTGGACGGTGAAGCTGTTGCAAGAGTGAGTCTATTCAGATACCTGGGGCATATCCTGACTGAGGATTTGCGTGATAACCACGATATAGAACGTGAAAGGAGGGCTCTGGCTGTGCGGTGGAATATACTCGCACGCCGGTTTGCGCGGTGCAGTCCCAAGGCAAGGCTGACCCTGTTTAGAGCATATTGTCAATGCTTCTATACTTGTCACCTTTGGTTGGACAGTACAAAAACTGCACTTAGCAGCATTAGAGTGCAGTATAATAATGCATTCCGCATTCTTATGAAACTGCCTAAATACTGCAGTGCGTCGAGCATGTTTGCCAACGCGGGGGTGCCCGATTACTTCGCCGTTATTAGATCTCGGGTTGCAGCTTTTTGGTCCCGCATCCGTGATTCCGAGAATGACATCCTCAGGGTGTGCTACGAGTGCCCAGAGAATCCCATACTACAATATTGGCGTGCCGTGCATCGCGACAATATCTGTAAATAGATAGAACGAACTCCCTTTTGGGGGCAATTTTAGTATTTTTAGTATTAACCTATGATTACAGTTGAATTATCTTTTATTTATCTTATTTATTGTATCATTATAATTATATTTTCATTTTGTTTTTAACATTTAACATTTATTGATATTTGAAATGGGTGTAAAAAAGCCTGAAATACATGACTATTATTGTTATGTATTATTATGTTATTATTATTATTGTTATTATTTACCTTTTTTATTTTTTATTTATCGTGCAAGTTTGTTAAAAATATGTTACTGAATTTTGTAAATAATTAATAAATTTGTGATAAGATATAATTTTCAACTTTACATCACCAAAAAATAAATAAATATTGCAATAATTAAGATTATTTCATTTTAGTATTACGGTTAAAGGGAATATTCATTAGCGACCCTTTGTTTGAGCATCTATGACGTCTGGAAAGTTCTACAAGCGTCTAGTCACTCCACGTCGAATAAATATCCGTCGCTGGAATTGATCAGCGTCAGTTTGTTTCGAGCTCTCGTGATAATCGTACGTATACGAAGCGCTTTGTGCATTTATTCCAATCTATAGTTGATCTTGTTGTATTGAAGAAAATGTCGTTGATTCCATTCTTACTCGACTACGAGCTAGAACGACCCCGTCGTTTGATGGATCAACATTTCGGCTTGGCACTTACTCCTGAAGATCTTCTAAGTGTTGCTGCTGGACCTCTAGTAAACCGGGAATACTACCGCCCATGGAGACATCTTGCGGCCGCTGCTCGTGATCTGGGCTCCAGCATCAAAGCTGATAAAGACAAGTTCCAAGTTAATTTGGACGTTCAACACTTTGCTCCTGAAGAAATCTCTGTGAAGACAGCCGACGGCTACATTGTCGTTGAAGGAAAGCATGAAGAAAAGAAAGATCAACATGGTTACATTTCTCGTCAATTCACACGCCGGTATGCATTACCCGAAGGTTGTACACCCGAAGCTGTTGAATCTAGGCTCTCTTCAGATGGCGTGCTTACTGTTACTGCTCCAAGAAAAGTACCTCCTCAAGTCCAAGGTGAGCGAAAGGTGCCAATCGCTCAAACCGGCCCAGTCCGCAAAGAGGTGAAAGATCAGGCTAACGGCGATAAGGCTGAGAACTAATTATTTTCTCCAAAGTAATTACGCTTATTAGACATTCCTTTGCTTTCTTTTTGTCTAAGACTGATATTTTTAAGTTTCTAATAAACTGTGATTTTTAATTAAAAATGTCTTTTGCTTAAAATCTTCCCCGATTACAAACTCGGATTCTGTTAATTCTGTTTGCAGCAACACTTCCGATTAGGGAAGGTACGAAAAAATTTAAAAATCTAAATATATTTTCGCTGCAGAGTACAATTCGCTTACTTACCTTACTTCCCTGATTTGACCTTTACCTTCTAACCGAAAAACTGAATGAGTTCCTAAGAAAATAATTTATAAATTCTTTTTGTCTTCTTTGTTCAATACCTAATGCAAAAAATCTATTTTTACGCCAGGCGAACTACCACCACATTTAAGGAAGCTATGTTTAATTCATAAATATTGTTATATCGTATTGTAATACAAATACTTGTGCTCCAACCTCAAATCCAATATAATTGTTACTATGCTAGTGATATATGTCAATGTTTGTTACCTATTTAAACAAATTGGACGTTGCTGTTGATGCTGAAAACTGGAATATTGTGTAAGTGTGTACCTATAATGTTGCGGGTATATAAATTATAGTATATAATTGCGTAGGCTTGTACCTACGACTTTTGAGGGTGTGCTCAGTCATCAAATGTCCAAAAATTATCTAACCTTGGGTGTCGTCTTTGATATTGCTACGTGGATAAGGTGCCACTAAGCGACTGCCTCGTGATATGTTGACTATGGAAATGAGGAAAAGCCAGAAAAAATATCTGGATTTCGAATTCTGTTCATATTGGAATAACCATCTCGCTTTTCGGTGACGGGCAGTAGTATGTCAAAGGTTGCCGATTTAAAAAAATGGGATTTAACTTTCACTGGCAGATAGCTGATGTTTTAAGGAGTAACTTAGGATAGTTTTATTTTAGAAAAATAATTAGGGTTCCGTGCAAAAAAATTAAAACCCATGAAATCGTAGTAAATTCCACGCGGGCGAAGTCACAACTTAGGAGTGGATTATACCAACTTAACGGAATTCTCGGGATATGATGTCACTAGTGGACGTATTTATTAAACGTATAGTTTCATTTGCATAGCTTTCATACTTACGATTTAATTGATATCTAAAAAGAATCCCGATTTCGTCACCGACTCACTCACTGATTCATCAAAATTTCCTGAAGTCGTCCTATAAAGCTGAAATTTGATATGTAAGCTAGTATTAATACACAAACAACAACAAAAATTGTAAAACTAGTACATATAGATAAATACAAATGGTAAAATTAAAATTTTTGTACAACCGGTTTCAATATAAATAAAATGAGAACATCATCAATGTAGTCGAAGTAAATTAAATTTAAATACACATTATTACGGATAACTCAAAAACTATGATTTTGATCAAATATATCTGTATATTTGATCTATATAGATATATGGGACCACATAAGCACCAGCTTTCAAATAAAAACAAGAATCATCAAAATCGGTTCATATAGAAAAACACGTAAAAAATTCAGTGTAATCGTATACCTTTTTTTTAAGTCTTTTGAACACAGAATACTAGTGTAAATTAGCAGCTTAATGCTGCTGTGTTTCGTATGGTGAGTGTAGAGAACCGGAGACCCTTTTTACTAGAAACGAGGCATTCCATCTTAGTCCTCACGGGTGACAACGCATCTGCAATCTGCATTTTGATTCGTAATCGAGGATAGATATAGATGTCTATGGGCCACAGCAACTACTTACAATCAGGTGGACTGTGTGCTCGTTTGTCACCCTAATACTATAAAAAGAAATACTAGACCTAAATATCCTAGAGGTCTACGTTCAGCAGTTTTGACTTTGATAGGCTATAATGATGACGATGGCCGTTTTAATCATCTTCGCTACTCGTAATATTTTACGGTAGAAGGGAAATAAAAATGTAACATCTTCGAAAATATGATTGAAATGAAAATTTATAGCAGCCCCGCGCCATTCAATTTTAAAAAGTAGCAGCCTACTTACATTCCACTTCAGGGCACAGGCACAGAATAAATAATAGAGAGGGTTTTTGGGGCAAAAAGCCTGTTCATTTACAAATACTCATTCAATAATAAATGAAAGCTATCTTAATAAGTATGACAAACTATTTTAAGTCTTATTCAAATAAAAAAAAGTAAAGTAACAACTTGCATACGTCTCTCGATTGTGCATAGGACTTCTGACAGAGTTTATTACACAGCTATTTCGATATACAAACACATGCAAGCGTTGTAACAACGGCTTCGAATCCTCTTATATATACAGATTCTAATTTTATTACGGCACGACACTGCACTCTGCACCCAAAACGATACCACGCATGTAAAAGTTCGTTAACCCAAGCACAAACAAAAAGTACTCAATAATGTTGCCCCTTATTGGTGGTTCGTATGAGTTTTGAATTTTGATTGAGAGAAAGGAGGACCTGTAAAGTGTCATTTAGGTTTAAAAAAATGTAAGTTGAAAATTCAGAACAGCATGTTTTGGCCAAATAGTTAAAGGATTATACAGGGTTATTTTTAAAAGAGTACCCAGATTTTCAGATTTTAAACTTAAATTCAAATATATAAATAATAATATACCGTTATTGCAGTTTTTGGAAATAAGAGTAAATAAGGCTTCTACTTTTATTTGAAATTATCCTAAATTGAATGTGATTTATGGGCAACAACGTTTTTTCCTACCGATCGACTTTTACGAATGTGTGCGTGCGCAGTAAAATCAGTTAAAATAAGGCATTGCCACGCACTGAATTTAAAAGATAAAAAGGACAGAATGTTCGATATTTTGTTTAACACGTTAACTGCCACGTCAGGCACCAGTGCTTGACAGATATGGTATCTGTTAGGGCCATGTCAGTCACAAGTGCCTGACGCAAACGCATGTAATTCAAATGAACCCAGGGAGCTGTCAAGCACATTTCGGGGCTTTTTCTCTATTGAAATTGACTGACAAGGCCCCCAACAAACTATGTTCATCTTGGCCTAACATTTTTACATGTAGAAGTGGTTTTTATGTACATAAACTTTTTAAGGAAAATAAAATACAACACAATGAATATCTAAATATTTTAATTGTTTTTAATGATAGAATTTTAGGCGTACAGCTTAGACAATTATAAAAATAATAATTTTAGAATAAAGAAAAAAATACAAAGCAAAAACAAAACATGTTACAACTTTTTATGTTCCTCATTGAAACAATTTAGACAAAAATGTAGCTCATTCGGGCATTGAGGGCAATATGTATTCACTTGCTTAGTCTTCTTTCTAGCATAATTTCTACCTAGTGTTTTAACATTGACTTTATAACACCTTGAACAGTACTTTCTCGATTTTTTGACTGGACCTTCCTTCTTTTTCAATTCATGCTTTTGTCTTTTATTTCTAGCTAGCGATGTTTCGGGGTTGTAGTTTTCTTTGCCGGAGTCTGTTAGATATTTACACAACTTTTTCCTATAATCTACAATCCCTATCTTAGATTTCGTAGTTTCTTTATAAATTATGTAAGAATTGAGTAAGCAGTGTTCAACAATAATTCAACAGCAAGTTTTCTGTACCATTTCACAGTTTTTCGTAATGGTGTTGAGTACGCTATCATTTGATCAGACAGGTCTACAGCTGATTTCGCGCTATTGTAATCCTTTACAATTTTTGGTTTTATTATTTCTTTGTCTCTTTTGTAAGTCCTAGTAAATCCAATAGAATGTTTCGTAGATAGTAAATAAACATCCCTCTTATCCTTCCACTTCATGCATGTAATACCATCTTCATTTTCTTTAGCTCTAAACTCTCCTTTTCTTATCTTTCCGTTTATAACGTCTTTTGGTAAGTATTTTCTATTTTTACGCAATGTGCCCACAAGATGAGTTTCATTCTCTAACAGTTTGCGTCCTAAATTAACGCTAGTATACCAATTATCGGTATATAACGTATGGCCTTTTTGGAGATATCCTTCCATAAGTGACATTACAACATTAGTTGGGGTTGTATTTTCGGTTTCGCATCTCTTGCCCGCGTATATTTGAATTTTGTTTATGTAGCCCGAGTTAGTACACAATTTAAAAACTTTAATTCCATATTTGTGCCTCTTCAATTTGATATATTGACGGAACATAATGCGTCCTCGAAATGGTACCAGAGACTCATCAATACAGAGATTTTCTTGGGGATAATAGTGCGCTTTAAAGTTGAGATTCAAAGCATCAATCAAGTCTCGTATTTTGAACAGACGATCACCACATCTTTGGTTATTGTTGTTACAAAAATGCACCATTCGTAACAAAATTTCAAACCTGTTCCGCGGCATAATTTTTCGCGGGAAAGTTTGGCAAATCATTTGATCTGTTGACCAATAATCAGCTAGCTTTGGCAATCTGACAATACCCATGAATAAAATTAAACCAAAAAATCTCTTCATCTCGTCTTGGTTTGTGTCGGTCCAACTAAGCAATCGCGATCCTGGTTTTATTTGTTTTTTTGAATTAAGGTTAGTAATTGTCTGAGCGGCATAGCGGTTAGTCTCTATAGCAATATTATGAAACATGCTGTCCGGTACTAGTAAAGCATAGAAATCCTCTGGCTTGGAATGTACCATTAAACTCCTCAAGCTATAAGGTTTCAAACCAGGGCACTCTGTAAAAGGAATAACTTTTCTTTGCTTACCCGTTGGTTCACGCCAAAAATCTTTATCAATCCTTGTGTTAACACTGCTAACCTGCTGTCCAGTATACTCATCTTCATCATCACTGTCAATTACATAACACCTCTTCCTGTTTCTATTCCTAGGCAAAATATCTTCCGTGTCGTCACATAATTCACTAGAATATGGAATATCTAACAGCGGGGAATCTCTTTGAGTAAATCGTTTTTCTAGTTCGTCAATTGCTTGGATATCAGTCAACGATAATTCAAAATCACACGTATTATCAAAAATAGACATTATTTATAATAATTATCGACAAAAACAAAAACTTTATTTTAAAGCGACGGATTCATGCAGTTCCTTCCGCAACAAATTTAAAGCGACTAAATAAATGCCGTACCTACGCATTTGAGAGGCCCCGGACAGGTAGCAACTTGCAAGGAATGACCTATGACACGCGTAGAAGCTTTGGTTCGAATAGCCCAGCAACGCAGCGAAATTTTTTCCCGCGAAAATATAGTGGCGGCAGGCGGCAGGCGAAGGGCGGTTGCGTAGATTATTATACGATGCCTGACAAAATGCCTGACATGGCGCAATTGCTATATTTTCTCCCGATTGGGCTTCGTCAGTCACATGTAGCTGACAATATTTATTATACTTCTATTTTACGTTATAATTATCGAAAATAAATAAAAAACAGTCATTTAATATAATTGATGTCAATATAACACCAAAAACAAAAAAAAAGAAAATGCCGTCATCAAAATTATGCTACGGCAGTTAACGTGTTAATTAATTTTTCTTCATCATTTTTTTTTTTTATAGAAATAGGGTGACAAACGAGCACACAGTCCACCTGATGCTGAGTGGTTGCTGTGGCCCATAGACATCTATATCTATCTTCGTTTGCGAATCAAAATGCAGATGCGTTGTCAGCCTAGAGGACTAAGATGGAATGCCTCTTTTCCAGTAAAAAGGGTCTCCGGTTCTCTACACTCACCATACGAAACACAGCAGCATTAAGCTGCTATGTTACGCTGGTATTCTGTGAGAGCGTGGTCCTTCCCCGGTCGACCCGACCCATTCGTGCTACAACTATATTATAAATATAGCTGCAGCTTGGCTCTACCATGTATCATTTTTGCTTATATTACTTATTCTGAACCTTCTCTGCAAATTTGGCCGGTTTTTGCAAAATAACCGTATAGGTAAGTGCCAAACTTGTCTGACATTTAAAAATGAAAACAGAAAAGAAACACTGATTGCACACGATATTCCGAATAGGGTGTGGTCTAAAATAGGGACAAATTATTTTAATTTTTACGGCGAGAAATATTTTTAATTGTCATAGACTATTATAGTAAATTCATAGAAATAGTAACAGTGCATTCATTACAAAATCATATAATAATAGAATAACTAAAAACGTATTTGCAAGATAGGATAGGCCCAGTATACAGTTCTAATAGTTTTAGAAATTTTGCGCGGGAATGGAATTTTAAGCACGTCACGGTGTAAGAATATCCACTACCCCGTATCATCCCGTGGGTGTCGTAAGAGGCGACTGAGGGAAACAAATTAGGAGATGGGCAGCAGCGTCTTTCTAATAACGACTAAAAATAAAGAAAACTGCGGATGCCAACCCGCTTGCCAAGCGCGGCAACTGGCAAATATCGACCCTCTGGGCCAATATATGGGGATGCCCATGTTAAGGGCCTTTAATAGACTGTAACGGTAACGGTAACATCGTCACTTTGCTATCCTCAATCAAATGGACAACTGGAAAGTGCTATCCAAACAATAACGACTTTGACGGCTCCGTGGCGCAGTGGCTTAGCAATGAGTTATTGCGCGGGAGGCTGCGGGTTCAAATCCCGCACGGAACAAGTATTTGTATGGCCTACAAATAATTGTTCCGGGTCTGGATGTTTGTCCTCGTGCAATTTATGTTTGTAAACTGCCTCCACGACACAGGAGAAAATCCTATTGTGGGGGTAACGTTTTTTTTAAAAAAAAAAAATAATATGATAAAAAAAGCCTCACTTTGATGGAGCTGATTTAAGGATAGCTTACAATATCTTTACACGCCTGTTACCTGTAGCTTACCATCACCATCAGAGTTGTTGTGTAATAGAAAATTAAGAACAATGATCCCTGCTCTACTTCTGTTAATTAAATCAAGACAAGCGCAACAAAAGTTTTATTATGATCAAAAAAGCCAAAGATATGTAATTTAAAGGTAGGGCAAAAAGTTAAACTACGACAAAGTAAGCATTGGGTAAGTGGAGTATTCAAAAAGCTCTGGAAAAATTAAGGTTGAGTTTTGAAGCTTTGAACACAATGATACCTACTTTAAATTTCAATAGATATAATCCCTTATCTACATCTGACTACAGCGATGCATAAAGGTGACTTGGGTTTATATTTTTTTGATGTCTTTTTAATTTCTGCATATACCAATGTAAACTACATTAAAAGTAGTTACTTATGTTAAAGTTAAATATATTGTGATGTAGAGCTATGATGCGAAGCAAAGTACGTTGTACGTTTTTTTATACAGCGCCTATCTGTTAAAAAAGCAGAGTGACATATTCTCCTTTAATTAAAAAGTAAAGCATCCGCCTTTACACGTCCCACTGCTGGGCTGGGAAGTTCGTTTTAATCGTTGAGTTATATTATGTACTACGTACTAGAGAAGCCATTCCGAACATTGACTATGTTCAACTGAACTGTAGTGCAATCCATACAAACTAAATATTGCGTAAATTGAAGATTTGTGAATTCCATAAAATAATTATCATTACATTTTATTTAGAAATATGTTTGTTTAGATTAAAATAAGAGTCTTTTATATTAAATTCCTATATTTATTTTATATTAATATCTTATTTTATATCAAATTAAAGGATTCGCGCATGCGCGACTACTACTCCCGCGCATGCGTGAAGACATAGAGTAGGACACAATTTTTGTTTGGAATGGCTTCTCTAGTACGTAGTACATATAACTCAATGGTTTTAATCAATTCATCACACTGTGCTACCGTGTGTGGTCGGAGACATTTTATTTTATTTACCCTCATTTAAAAAACCTCCACCGCTGAGTACGGGGTAAATCCAACTTTAAAAATACTAATAGAAATTTCATTGATTCAGGCGAAATTGCACTCGGAGTGTGCGCATTCTATGAGAGTTACAGCTTTCCTTTAGTTTTTCATCTATGTAGTTTATAATGTATTATACATATATTCGCTATGCTCTCGATTATTTAAAAATCTCGCGTCGAAAAAAACAAATTTTTATTTTTAATAAGGCTAGCTCCGCTTGGTTCGAAGTCCCAGTATATCAACATCAGTACAGAACCTGTAATTCGATAGTTGTCGTGTTTGGGTGTGTTGTGACTGTCCATGTCTTTGACACTGGATCTGGGCCTACCTCTGACTCTTAGGTGGTTTTGATTTCTTAATAACATAAGAATTTGAATTACCTAAAATCGAATGTTCAGTGATTCATTAACTTTGTAACTATGTGCAAGGAAATAAAAAAGGAAGAAGGTATTAGTAATAATGTCCTCCAGACCGAATTTCGATGTCTGCGGTCAGTCTCAACGGTGACCAACCATCTGCGCAGGACAGGATTATAGTATACCAGTGTGTGCACAAGCGCAGGTGCACTCCCAGCCATCTGCGCAGTACAGGATTGTAGTATACGAGTGTGTGTGTAAGCGCAGGTGCACTGTCTATTATTAGTTAGGTACGGTATCACTGCCCTTACTATCATCATCCGATGGTATGGAAATACGAGGCACGAAGAAAAACAACCAACTTAATGATTCCGGGCTGCTACCGAAAATTTCTTCACAGAAAAATCCCAGTAACTGGAAATAGGCACCTAGTTATCAAGTAGTTTGTGGATTAAATGAACTAAGTGAAAGACACGGCGCATCTTCCGTAGTAAAGTTATTTTGGCGAATCGCGATGAACACACTAAATAGGTACTTGTTGTGAAGTCTATCAAGTCTATGAAGTCTAGTAAGGTCATTTAATAATTCGCACAGCTGCGATGTTTCCAGGCGTGACCGCTGTTCTTGGTCGACCTGCAGAAGAAACAGTGCTGAGCGACACACGACCGCGTCGGAACTTGGCATACCAGCGGTATATTGTCGTTTGACTCGATGCTTCAACATCATAAATCGAAACAAGTTCGCTGAGACATTTATCTTGAAATAAGCCGCGACGAAAATTGTGATAAATTATGGCACGGAAATGTTCAGGCCTGGGCTCCATTTCTGTTAACGACGTGTCAACTTTAAAAAACTTTAAACCAACATATATTATATTATAGTTTTTGTTTTTACCTAAACATTTTTTTAATTGTTTGAATGTCATTAAGATTCTAAGAGGCCACTATTCAAATTCTAAAAAAGGTTTTATTGTAACTTAATCCGAAATATTCTATTCCCGATCATTTCAGTGTGCCCCCCGTAAAACTTACTTACTGGAACGAAGTTCCTTATCGGACGGTAAGGATTTGGCGGATGGGAGCTAGGCGACAAAAAGTGTAAGATTTTTTCGTCACTACGCCTTGTGTCACAGTGTGCAATTTTTTTTAATTTGTATTATTTATTTGTTTGTATTTGTTAATCAATAATATAATACGTTTATCAATAATAATATACTACGAAAGGAACTTTTCTTTTTATTTTGAATGACGCTTCATTTTAATAGACGCTAGTAATTCATTTATTTGTATTTATTTTGTTAATCATCAATAATATAATACGTTTCTCATTAATAATAACGAAAGGAACGTACCAACCGAGTGTTTTTTTTTTATATAAACACTCACGCATGTTCTTTTTTTATATAAAAATGAAGTGACAAATGGACTCAAAGTCCTTCTAATGGATCTAATGGTAAGAAATAAAAAAATGACTTTCAATAAGTATTATGTAATAATCGATATTGAATAAAAATCATTCTATTCTATTTATTCTATTGTAATCGGATGGAAAGACAGATGCTGGCAACTTATTCCACTCCTTTGCTGTCCTCTGTGTTTCCCCGCGACTTCGCCCGCGCGTAATTTATTACGATTGGATTTCATGTGTTTTAATTTTTTGCGCGGAACGCTAATTCTTTTTCTAAAATAAAAATAGCCTAAGTTATTTCTTATAACATCAGCTATCTGCCAGTGAAAGTCCGGTCATAATCGGTCCAGCCGTTTCGGAGATTAGCCGGAACAAACAGACAGACAGACAGAAAGACAGACAGACAAAAATTTTAAAAATATGCATATAGTAAAAAACTGTTATTTCGACATTACAATCAACTTTTATTTAACTTGGCATTCGCATATTGAGATTGTTACATCACGGGTGCGCAAATTAATATGGATTTTTAAAAATTTAAGATATGTGATGCCTCAGAAGACACTAAATAGCATCTATATTATGCTTACGCAATCAGTTCTTACATATTGTTTACCAGTCTGGGGAGGAGCCACTAAAACTAAATTCCTTGAGTTAGAAAGAGCCCAAAGGTCACTTATAAAAGTCATGTACTATAAACCATACAGATACCCCACCGACGATCTATATAGAATCAGTGGCTTACTTTCAATTAGAAAACTATATTACTTAATTACGGTCCTATACTTACAAAAATCTATTCCATTTAACCAAAACAGTCAAGAGAGGAGACGAAAAGACATAGTGGCTTACTCCCTAAGGGTCCGAACCGCTTTTGCACGGAGTCAGTATGCAACCCAATCAGTCTACATTTATAATAAAATAAACGTAAAATTAAAGTTCCACCATGAGGTATCACACGTATGCAAAAAGGTAATAACTGAGTAGTTAAAACCCTTAACATACAAAGAAACTGAACAAATTTTAGATAGACTTAGTTAAGCAATTTTTTTTCTTCTTTCTTATCAATAATGTATGAACAAACCGGCTGGTTACTTTAATGAATTGGTCATTGAAAGAAAGGGGTATGAAAGTGAACGCAAGTAAGACGAAAGTGATGGTTTTTGAAAGAGAAGAAAGTAAAACTTTATGTGAAATAAGAATAGAAGGGGAGTTGATTGAGCAAGTGGATGAGTTTGTATATTTGGGATGTTTATTTAGCAGGGATGGTAGATATGATAAGGATATAGAATGACGAGTGAACGCAGGAAATAGAGTGAATGGGGCTCTACACGCTATTATGAAGAGTCAGAATGTGTCAACTATGGCACGTATGGCAATTCATAATGCTGTGTTAGTCCCTACTTTAATGTATGGTAGTGAAAGTTGGGTCTGGCAGAAGAAGCATGAGAGTAGAATAAATGCTGTAGAAATGCGTTCCTTAAGGAGTATGCTAGGGCTGAATCTGAATGACAGGGTGAGAAATAGTGTGATAAGAGAAAAGTGTGGTTTGCAAGATGACGTTGTGACAAGGATTAAGAAAGGAATGCTTCGGTGGTTTGGTCATGTAGAAAGAATGAACGAGGAAAGAGTGACAAAGCAAATTTATGTTGCGGAAGTGAACGGCAGGGTCGGGAAGGGACGCCCTAGACGAAGGTTTATCGACCAAATCGGCGATACATTAAAAATGGGCCAGATTAGGAGTACCCATAACCGACGAGCGTGTATGCGTAGATATATGGATGTAAAAGAGGCGAGAGAGGTGTGTCAGGATCGCGCCAAATGGAACTCCGTAGTCTCTGCCTACCCCTCTGGGTGACAGGCGTGAGTGTTTATGTATGTATGTATTTATGCAAACCGGCACTACAAAGAAGACACACTCACACACATAAACGCACGCACACTGTTTAAAAACAAGATGCACTACAGTTTCACACAGGCGTACAACTACAGTTACACAAAGAGCTAATAATTACTTTATAAGTCACTTACTGTTATTTTTTCTTCATAAATTTATCTTTACTTACATTTTGTATAATAGTCTCAATATTGTTAATAATTAAGGGAAAGAGCGAGATAGCCCCAACACAAGTATTATCAATTACATACTGGGGATGTCTCATTTATAATTCATGTAACTGTTTTGAGACAAATAAACATTTTCATTTACATTTTCATTTCAGACACTTCAATTTTATTTATTTGTATTGTATAGATTCTAGACGAACGACGAAGTGCCTTTGTACTTCTTCGTTCGTCCAGAATACGTAGGTAAAATTGTATAATGCTGCTATTTTTCGTGAGGTAAGTGAAGAGAACCGGCGACCCTTTTTGCTGTAAGAAGATATTATTGCATTCATCAGATATCATATTCATCAAGGGTTACATAACGCATCTGCCTTTTGATTCTTAACCGGGCATAGACGTGCGTCTATGTCAACATCATTCACTTACCATCAGGTGAACTGTACCCGTTTTTCAACGTAAACTGTGTAAAAATTTATTTTTATAAATATGTTTTATAAATGTTTTATAAATATATTTATATAAATATGATAAAAAAATAAAAATCATGAATAATACAAAATGTGATTTATTTTTCTCACTTCATTATATGTACATTTTACACCCTTTATTGTTGGTTACCATTGAGTTATATGTACTACGTACTAGAGAAGCCATTCCAAACAAAAATTGTTTCCTACTCTATGTCTTCGCGCATGCGCGGCAGTACCTAGTAGTCGCGCATGCGCGAATACTTTAATTTAATATAAAATAAGATATTAATATAAAATAAATATAAGAATTTAATATAAAATATCTTAATTTAATCTAAACAAACATATTTCTAAATAAAATGTAATAATAATTATTTTATGGAATTCACAAATCTTCAATTTACGCAATATTTAGTTTGTATGGATTGCAGTACAGTTCAGTTGAACATAGTCAATGTTCGGAATGGCTTCTCTAGTACGTAGTACATATAACTCAATGTTGGTTACTGTTAGTTATCGTGTCATATTCAAACATTTTTTTTGGTCAAGACGATTGTTTATTGATTTGCTAGGATTGGAGAGTTGGTACCTGTTCTATAATTATGGTCCAAAATTACTAATATTTACAATATATTATGTTCAAATATCTATTTGGCTTAGTGCCAAAAAAAAATCACAAAATTGACCACATTTGGGTGCGTTTAAAAGAAATATATATTTAATCTGTAAGTATATAATTAATCCGAAGTGTATTCTGAGTGATAAGCCTACTAAGGGCATGTCTAGCTTTGAGTTAGAGTGAGTACTTTGTTTGAATATGTCTGCAGCTAAAATATGTTTTTTTTCATCTTTCAGATACTTTTAAAAGTTATCTTTTCAAACCTACCTACCAAACAGAATGCCTCTTACAGGGGCCGAACGGGCAAAACGATTCCGAGAAAATATAAAAAAAGATAAAGGAAAGTATGAAGTTTACAAGAAAAAAGAATTGAGTAAAAAAATGTTAAAAAAGAATAAATGAGCTCAGCGAAGAAGAAAAACAGAAAAAAAGGACAGTGGAGAAATCAAAATAGAAATCGAAACAGCAAAAAAGAAAAGAAAATGTTTTCTGAAGAAAGAAAACAAGAAAGTAAGGCTTCTGAACTAAGAAACATTAAAATTTGTAATCGTTTGAAGAAGATAGTACGTTTTTTAAATAACGCTTTAATTAAAGCGAAAAAAAAAAATGAAGAAAGATTTTACTTACTAGTAGGACGAGGCAGTGCGGCGTACATTTCCTTGCCCTAAAACCCTCTCAGAAATGAGAGGAGGCCTGTTCCCAGCAGTGGGACGTAAATAGGCTGCAACTTTACTTTTACTTTTAGGACGATTTTTGAAGTTCTTATATTTTATAAAAGTGATTTGATAGATCTGATAGAGATTGATCTTTTGAATATTTAATTTTATGCCAAAACGTAACCCTTAAAAATATTATTAATATTAAAAGAACTTTAAGTATTGTTTCTTTATAGCTTTGTTTTGTTATAAATGTTTCATACGCTGAAATATTTTTAGTTTTGATGACTCAAATAGCTAAAAATATATCAGCGTGTGAATTATTTTTATAGACTGACTTGATATATTTTTTAATTTTATTAGTCACTAATCTTAAGAACATTTTTTAAATATCCATAAGTATTTTAATGAAGATTGAATTATAGACAAAAACTTTTAAAATTATAGTAATTAAGTATAATTCCCACAGTTATTAGTTTTAATTTCTACGTTTATCTTACAAATATTGTTGATTTGAGTGCTTTTGAAAGTTAATTTTAGTGTTAATTTTTTATTTTTTTTATTTCGTTCATAGAGTTTGATATTGAACGTGTTTCAAATATTGTGGTAAATGATATTTTTTTCCCTGAAATATCTGAAAAGTTACGTAATGGAGTTTTAGATTATCTATCATAGTAGATTATCTAAATTTCTACGAATAATTTTGTAATAAGCTTAGTTTTTAAAAAGATTTTTCTTTGAATTCATTCAAACAATAAAACTTATATGAATAATAATAGTTTTATTTTATTAAAACGGTAATTAAAAAAGTTACGAAACTGAATAAATATTGCAGTATGCGGTCTCTTAAAATGGATTTTTATGAATATTATTAAAACATTCTTAAATATTTTTACCTAATCGGATAATTTATTAAATTTACTACCGAAATATCCTCATAAGTCCATTTCGATTTATGAAAAATATTAGGGTCCGCTTACGTAACTCGTAATTTTATTTGAAATCCGCTCTTGTTGCTTTGGCTTGCGGTTGCTCAACTACATCCATTGTCTGCCGTGGTTGTGGCTGCGGGGGGGGGGGTTGTTTGCCTCCCCCCTTCCCTCTTATGGTTGCCCACCCCTCTTCGTTGATCTCAACGATCCTCGGGCGACTCTCTGGAATCAGCTTCGGCGCTTCCGGAAGCAAGTCGGGAAGTGTTATTCCTTGCTTCCGTGCGATCCTCCTCAAAACCGGACATCGACGATCATTGGCTGTGTGTGCTTTAGCGCAATTTGCGCATGTAGGTGGTTCATCTCTACCCCTCGAGCAATCGAGCAATCCCTTGCAGCGTGTTCCCCCGCGCAACGGACGCATTTAATGGGTCGGAAACAATTGTAGGAGGCGTGTCCGAACGCCTGGCAGCGGTGGCACTGTGCTGGGCCCACTCGTACCTGCCAGGCTTCAATTACGACTCCTCTCATGTAAAGTAATTCGTTTACTTTGTATAACTCGCTTAGCCTTTCTTGGCTTACGTGATCCAATTGCGCGAAGTACAGGCATCCCAGCCTACCTCTACGCGGAGGGATTGCCTTTACATAGCGTATTGGGAATCCTAACGCTTTGATAGCCTCCCCTATCGCTTTTGTGTCCGTGTCCACTGGCAGCCCCCTCATGCCCACTTTTGTGGGCTTCTCCTCTTCGGGGGTGTAGCAGTACCAGGACATGGCTGGTATTTCCTTGGATACATCGATGAGGTATTTCTGGATGGCCCGGAATTCTTCTGGGCTCTGGGGGGAGAAACGCACACCCCTTCCCGAATGGACGAGCGTTCGGAGGGTGACCCAGCTTCTTGTTGAGTACCTCAAAATGCTTCGTCCAATTCGGGAGGCATTCTGCTACGATCGGTGGATAGCTTCCTTTCTCGACATCTTCGGTTGGTTTTGGTGTATCTGCCACCTGCCTTGGTACTGCTGGGACTGCTACCAGTTGTGCGTAGCTGGTTGATGGACGTTGTCCATCGTCCGTTGTCAATCCAGACGGGTTTGTCGGCTGTCCATCCGAGGGGACTAGGGTAGCATACGTGGTGCTATCCCAGCCGTACGAATCCTCCCCCGCCCCCCTGCTCGTACCCGACCACGTTGCTACGTCGGTCAAGAGATAGGAGGGGTTGGTTTTCTTGGAGACGGTGATTTCGGCGGCGAGTTATACTTCCTCACTTCAACCGCTGGTAGTTGGTCTTCTTCGTCGGATGATGGAGGTGCTGATGAGTTCGAAGACACGACGCATTGCCTCTTCTCAAATAAGGATGCTTCTGTTTCGGGTGGCGTATGCCTCCTGGCCGATTTCTTCGCCCGCTGCGGTAGGGGCGTCGGTACGCGTTCGCTCGTGCACTCAGGCGCGGTGAGCGTGAGCGCGGCGCTCGATGCGGGCTCCTTGGGCGGCGAAGTAGGCTTTCTTGTGGTCATGGGAATATGGCTGAACGAGTTCACGATCCTGGAGCGTTCCGGGTTCGCGAGGTCGCTAACCAGGAGCGGACGATCCAATACCCCAGGACGATCCGGTGGTTTCCTAACGCGAGGGGGTGGGGGGGGGCTCCCCCTTTCCCCTGCCGGTTATTACAGCTGTTACTACTGTTTTGTGATTGTATAGTGCGTGTCCTATCTGTGATCCCTACCTAGCAGGCTGACGAGTGACTGACGTGCGTCGCGAGGTACAGAACGGTGGAGAATAGAGGGTGGCTACAACACTTGGGGCACTGCCTACCCCTTTCGTTACGAAAGGGTTGGGGGAAGTGCTAGAGGTGGCACTTAAAATCGCGACTGGACACTTAGAAGCCGAGAACGCTCTTAAGTGCCAAGAATCTGCCTAAGGGCCGGTGACCTCGACACCTCACGGAGTATGCGGACTCAACGATCGGTGGAGTATGTCGTACCGGCGGCTGCTTGGGACCACTGCTAATCCTCAAACAGCACACACTTAGGAGATCCTTGTCAATGGTTCTTGGCTGCCTTTTCGCCGGCTCTATTATCGATAGACTTTGGAGAAAACCGGGCCACGTTATCTTGGCTTTTTCTTTCACTGTCAGTTGGCTGATTCAAGCTTTCGCCACAAACAATCCAGTTATGTTATTGGGAAGATTTTTTAATGGAATATGTTCTGGTGCAATAAGACCGATTAATTTAGTATATTTAGGAGAAATTTCAGATCCAAAATACAGGGGACTTATGCTTTTTACTCCACCATTAACTCTAAATGCTGGTATAATATTAAACTATGCATTAGGCGCTTTTGTTTTTTGGAGAACAAATTCTTTACTTTGCTATTCTCCAAGCATCATATCTATAGTTCTACTCTTGATTTTAAAAGAAAGCCCTTTATGGTTAATTTCAAAAAGAAAGATAAATGAAGGATTAGAAATATTTAAGTGGTTTAGAGGGGAGACAGAAGCAGCAGAAAAAGAATTAAAATCGATATTAGAAAAGCAAAAAGTTAAAACTTCAAATGTATCTATGAAGGATTATTTGAAAAAGGATTTTATAAGACCTCTCTTGATTTCCTTCTTTCTATCAATAGCTTCGCAATGTAATGGAGCTAATGTCATAACGTTTTATGCGCAAGATATTCTTGGAAACCTTATTCCAAACGACTTCAATCCCTTCACGCTAATGATTACAACGGATTGCGTGAGATTATTTGCAGCTCTTGTAATAATTTTTTTCGGAAATCGCTTCCCAAGGAAAATATTGTTTATGGTATGCATTTTTGGAGCTTCTCTGTTGCTTTGTGGTTTATTAGGTTTATTATATTTATATTATACAGAATTAAAATGGCTGTTGATTGCATTATTAATAGCCTATGTAATACTAGCTAGTTTCTCGGTAACATTTGCCTGGTATTTTGTGACCGAGTTGTATCCTTCTAAATTAAGAGGGACAGGATCAGGTGTGAGCGACAATCGCATATTTATTGTTGTTTGTTACGGTTAAAATAACACCAGGAATAATGTCAGCATTTGGAGAAAAAAAATTTGTTTTCGGTTTCGCAGCTATAACGACTTTAAATGCAATCGTGTGTGTTTCTTATTGCCTGAAACTAGTGGAAGAAGCCTACAAGACATAGAAGACGGATATGATAAGAAAAATATTATTGTATCTAAATTATAACACAATAAAATTTTAATAAAAATTAATAAAAAATGTGGAATAGTTATTACTGTAATTTGACCAGTGTTCATGGTTATTAATAAACGAGATAATTCAAGGTCTGGGTAAATACACACAAATACACGAGCAATCTGATTTTGATCCTCGAAGCGGAATAACAGAATTTGTATATTATAATTTTAATGCTTAACCACATGCTGCGTGCGTACAGCTAAGATAAACAACATAAGGATCTACAAAGCCCGTCAACTGGAGTCACGTGGCCACGTATGTGGCATGTATGCTGGTGTCCATCGTAAGTATGTTGTGTAGTGAGCTAGATAACCGTCAACTGACAAACAAACTAGTTCTAATTTAAACAAAGAAGTCCCACAAATGTATTGACTAGTCAAACCTGTTATTTATTACAGTGGATCTGTATCTTCCTCTACATATTGTAGTACATCAGTGGGTGGGTGACTTCTTCTTGCCAACAAAAAAGCAAGAGAATAGTATTAACACACACGGACACCTAGATAGAAAAGAAATCCAAGGACCCAGTTATTACTAGACTAAACTTGCTGGAACCATTGAGTTATATGTACTACGTACTAGAGAAACCATTCCAAACAAAAATTGTGCGCTACTCTATGTCTTCGCGCATGCGCGGGAGTATAGGTTGAATGGTAGAGAATGCCTTGAGGCCTTGAGGCGTTATGTCCGCCCTTTGTATCCTTTTTTTCTAAAGGGGCGCAATAAAGTTTTTAAATAAATAAAATAAATAGTAGAGTTGCCTATGCTTTTATTTAATATAAAATAAGACATTAATATAAAATAAGTATAACAATTTAATATAAAATACTCTTATATTAATCTAAACAAACATATTTATAAATAAAATGTAATAATAATTGTCTTATGGAATTCACAAATGTTCAATTTACGCAATATTTAGTTTAGTGTACGGATTGCAGTACAGTTCAGTTGAACATAGACAATGTTCGGAATGCGAAATCTAGCGCGTAGTACATAATATATATCGAAATATGTTTGATTAGATTAAAATAAGAGTATTTTATATTAAATTCTTATATACTAAAAAATAAAAAGTGTAGTAAATAACAATTTAAGAGAAAAAAAAACGCAATATTCAAAAAATACATACCTAATTTAAAATTAAAAATGTTTTACAACCGACTTCAATATAAATTATTAAGAACTAGCTGTTCCCCGCGACCTCATTCGCGTTTTAGGGTTTTTATGGTTTTGCGCGGAACCCTAATTATTTTTCTAAAATAAAAGTAGCCTAAGTTACTCCTTATCAAATCAGCTATCTGCCAGTGAAAGTCCCGTCAAAATCGGTCCAGCCGTTTCGGAGATTAGCCGGAACAAACAGACAGACAGACAAAAATTTTAAAAATTGTATTTTAGTTATAAGTACCGTATTTACTTTCATATGAATTTAGTAAAAAAAATAATAATTTTGACATTACAAACAGACACTTCAATTTTATTTATTTGTATAGATAACTCAAAAACTATTGGTCAGACCTTCATGAAATTTATATGGGACCACATGAGAAGCACTAGCTTTCAAATAAAAAAGACTCATAGAAATCGGTTTACCCAGAAAAAAATATTATGAGGTAATACAAAAAAAAGAACGTACAGTCGAATTGAGTACCTAGTAGTTATATACATGGTAGAGCCATGCTGCAGCTATATTTTAGTAGTATAGTTGTAGCACGAATGGGTCGGCCCGACCGGGGAAGGACCACGCTCTCACAGAACACCAGCGTAAAACGGTAGCTTGACTGTTGTGTTTCGTATGGTGAGTCTAGAGAACCGGAGACCCGTTTTACTGGAAACGAGGCATTCCATCGCCCTCATAGCCTCATAGCCCTCACGGGTGACAACGCATCGGCATTTTGATTCGTAATCGAAGATAGATGTAGATGTCTATGGGCCACAGCAACCACTTACCATCAGGTGGACTGTGTGCTCATTTGTCATCCTATATTATATTTAAAAAAAACCTCCCTTTTGAAGTCGGTAGAAAAGTTAACACGCACTGGAGTGCGGCGGACTAATTGCTCCATAATCCTCCTAGATATAGATCCTGTGGGATGCATAAAGGTTGTAACTTTACCTTACTTTTACTTAAGATTTATATTGCAGACTAGCTGTTCCACGTGTTATTTAGGGTTTTAATTTTGTTGCGCGGAACCCTAATAATTTTTCTAAAATTTAAGTAGCCTAAGTTATTCCTTATAACGTGAGCTATCTACCAGTGAGTCCCGTCAAAATCAGTCCAACCGTTTTGGAGATTAGCCGGAACAAACAGACAAACAGACAGACAAAAATGTTAAAAATTGTGTTAATGTTATAAGTACCGTATATACTTTCATATGCAATTAGTAAAAAGCTGTTATTTTGACATTACAAACAGACACTTCAATTTTACTTATTTGTATAGATATTTACAATATTCAATGAAATTTCCAGCTACCATTACTTCACTTGCTGTTCAATAAATGTGGTAGAAAAGGTTGATATATATCGTAACTGCCTCTATGTTTATAATCAGTTCACTTATTTTAGCACTTTGCACGCTTAATGGCTCTTGTGCTAGATCAAATAAGCCGATCACGTGGTTTACCTTGCAATGTTAGAACTAAAGTGCAGATCCATTACCGTTTTGCCCACAACAACAAGGATATTGTTCTTACTCAGTATTCAAAAGTCAAATTATTGAAAATTATATATTGTGTCTTACATTCTTTTCTATTTAGTAATTGCTACTTTTATTATATTAATTTATTTTAAGTATGTATGTGATAGTGTATATGTGTGTATGGTTTAAATATATTATGTGTGCATATTGACTTAAAATTGTATAATAATGAATATTGTTAAGTTTAGTTTTTGTTCAATTTTTATTGTCAGTGCCAATAAAAATTGGCAGCACCCATGGAAAATCAGCGTCGAAGAACTTTGTCAGTATCAAGACTATGCTGACTTGGGTATCTTTTTAGTAACCATTTATCAAATTTATAACATGTTATTATTATAAAGCAAATTCCTAAAATGTGTTACTAAATAAACTTATTTACTTTCTTTCTTTTCTTTCTATTGTTAAAGATAAACACATTCTTATGAAAGGTACCAATTGTGTTAGATTATTTTCAAGTTGGTTGATTTGTTTCTTTGGTAAAATCCTTCCAAGAAAGGAACCGTTTCTTTTCTGTACCTTTGTTTGCTACCACACCCAATATTATTATTAAACAAACGTATTGTGCATTAATGCATTAAACGACCCTAAACACGTATATTTTCCTACAATCAATGACGAAAATTGCTAAACCGTAATGTTTGTACCTGATCTTTACATAGTATAAAACGAAGTCGCTTCCCGCCGTCTGCCTGCGCCCCCTTTTGCCTAAAGGGGGTCGCTTCCGATTCGGCAGAAAGGCCATACAGGCCAAAGCCAGTCCCACAGATGGTGTTTAGTGAGTAGGCACTTCTTAGTGAGTTCCACATAACCACGCAGCCGGCTGCGTGGTATGCTATGGGCATTCAACACCTCGCTCCCCCGCTCCCGGAGGGTGCATTAGGTGCAAAAAAAAACGCCGTCTGTACGCTCAGATTTTTTTAACTACGCAACGGATTTTGATGCATTTTCATCTATAGACTAATTAACTATAGAATAATTCAAGAAGATTTATATGTATAATTATAATTCTTTGTTTTTTGCTTGTAATTCTTCCCTTCCTACTTATGGGGTCACCTGGATGGCTCTTAGCTATAGTTTGACCCGGTAGTATATATATATATATATATATATATATTAGCTTTAGAAAATTCACACATCTCTTAAATTAAAGCAGATTGTGGAGGGAGACAGCGTACCTATCTTATCAGATATTAAATCGTCGGAAATCATAATTTGAAAGATTCATAAAGGCAGTGCTTTTAAGCTGCAGTTGTACAGCAGCCGCCGGAAAGGCGCCTTACAACCGGTGCTAACTCCGGAGAACCCCTCTTCAGCACAATAGGATGGACTCCATTAGGCCCACTCGACTTGTTGACGTCCAGGGATCCTTTGCACACTGAGCACTGTGTAAACCGCACATCCAGCATGGAACTATCACACAGCGGGATAGTCAGCGGTATGAACCCCCCGTCATCGAGAGTCGAGTAGGACTCAAAAAGAGGATCCAAAAGATCGACTTTCTCTTAAACAGCCCTGGCAAAGCAATAATAAAATTAGAGATAGAGAAGAGAGCTACTTTCGGCCAGGAACAAAATACACTAAGCAGTAAAAAAAAAACAAGAAATAATAATTTGCATTCACTGAGTAATAACAAATATTCAAATGAGATATTAATACATGACAGCGTAAAAATCGACTGAGCAGATGTCGACAGTTGTCAAATCGGATGACGGTGAATTCGACCAAATAAGAGTAGGTAAATGTTATCCATAGAATAAACTGCCATTTATTTCAAAATGAATCAATTTTACGCTTTAGCATTTGCAATTCTATGAATAGCGAGACCATTCGAGAATTGTTACTGAATCAACCACCCTTAGTATGGAATAATAGAGGTATTCCAAGAATATTTGAAAGCCGTTGGGGCCACGTTTTTCGCTAGTATTGTAACGTACTCGCACCTGTCAACATAATAGGTTTTAGGTACTTTGTAATAATCTCAGGTAATAATTGTACATGGCAAATGCGTTTCGTTTCAACTATTTCGTTATTTGATTAAAAAAAACATACTTTTAATATATTTAAATTCGTGAAATGAAACGTTGTTTTTGAGATTTTTCAAAGAAATCAAGCTTCAAGCCTACAGTAGTGAGGCTTTTTCGGCGTTTTCGCTATTTTAATTACATACATCAATGCATTTTTTAGATATGATATCGATAATTTATATAAAACCCGAATATTCTTTAAAGATTTTTGCGTCCCTAAACACAAAACATCGGTTTTCCGAGGCAGTTTTAAGTTTATGGTAACTAAGTGTTGGAATGATCTCCCGTCACCACTACGCACTATGACAAGTAAATCGAGCTTTAAAAAGAATTTTATAGTCGTCACCTACTCTACACTCCATAGTCGTCACTTACTAAGAGGACAAATACTGTCATAATCGGATTATTTTTACCTAATTGCAGGACCGCCCTGTAAATTATACTTAAAATAAATAATAAACATTGCTATATTAGTAGGTGGGGAAACAACTTATATGAGATTAAAGAAGTTAGGCTTGTTAAAATCAATATTATTTTATAATTTATGTTACTTATTATTAGTTATATTGTTGTAATAATTATTTATTTAAAAAAATGTAAAAAAATAAATAATGGTAAGAAAAAAATATATTTGGTTATTAGAACTGGCTGATACTGGGGGATCCACGGTATGTACCCTAATATGAACAGTTGTGAATGCAATATGAGCAGGTTGCGCGCGTACTGTACTGTTCATATTATGTTGGTCGCTGGCAGAATCACAACGTTGTAGGCAACTGCAACATTTATGCTGAGCTCTACCCATTCATTACTACATTATGTAATTCTTGTCATTTCTGTATGTACTCATATTAACTTTATTGGTGGTAATGAATAAATGCTTATTATTATTATTATTTTTAAAATCATCCGACGAATTTTATGCGTAAAACCACTGAATACATTTTGACGAAGTTCACAAATAGATAAACTAGTTCTTTAAGAGGAATGTTCTATTTAATATTCAATGTATTAATATAGAGTATGAAATGCGAAAACACAAAATTGTCTTTGTCACGACCACGAAATCCTATAACGGTAAGCGTTTAACAAAATTACTACACTGAAACAATGTATGCGTGATATATTTTAATTGCATTAAATTATAAGATTGAATTAACTGCGAAAAAGCCAAATCAACCTTTCTTTTTAAATATTTTCTCTTACTCTCCCTGCGGATGTTATCCACCACGAATCCTGTAAAGTATGCGAAACATTAGAATATAAAATATTCAAATGATTAAGATTTTGAAATTAAATGCGTGTTGTAAATATAGGTTGTACGTGGTACATAAGTTATACGTGTTAGAGCCATGCTGCAGCTACATTAGTAATATCTATAGTTGTAGCACGAATGGGTCGCCTCGACCGGGGAAGGATCACGCTCTCACAGGATACCAGCGTAAAACAGCAGCTTAACACTCCGTGTTTCGTATGGTGAGTGTAGATAACTGGATACCCTTTTTACTGGAAGAGAGGTATTCCATCTTAGTCCTTACTGGTGACAACGCATCTGCATTTTGATTATTTATTGAGGATAGATGTAGATGTCTATGGATCACAGCAACCACTTACCATCAGGTGGACTGTGTGCTCGTTTGTCACCCTTATCCTATAAAAAAAATATCGATACTAGAAATCTTGCTAATAGGCAACTTGAGATTCGATTACATACAAAAAGGCAATAAATTATATACATAACAAATAAGACAAATATTTAATACTTTACCAAACACAAAAAAGTACGACGAAATACTTCACTATTCAAAAAAATAGCCTCACAAAAGTCATAAACATAAGTTATAAATAATAAAAAATCACAATTACTCTTTTTTCTTTCCTTCTTTTTCCATTTTTGCACCTTCTCGTATTCTTTGTCTAACTGGTCCTGTGTGTGATACGGGCACAATTCTTTCACCCTTCTGCGAATTAGCTTTCATTAGCGCTAGCACTGACAAAACACCGTCAGAAGAAAGTCTCGACTCGACAGCTTCTGGGTTCACGTCGTCTGGAATCTTGAAACGCCTCACAAACTGTCTGGATATAAAACCATGTTCATCTCTTTTCTCGTCATGTTTTCCCTCCACGACGATGAATCCATCCGACATCTTAACCGATATCTCGTCTGGTGCAAAATGATGAACGTCGATATTAACCTGCCACTTGTCCTTGTTAGTTTTAATAGAGGATTCTAAATTTTCTGGCCACCACCATTTAAAGGTCGGGAACAGCGGACCACTCCTCGCGGATAATACATCTTCAGGAGTAATCGTCATTCCGAAAGCTTGGTCCAGAAGCCGCCGCGGCAAGTCATAGTCGAAGCAGTGAGGAATTAACGACATTTTACCGATTTATTTTCAAGCGTCACTATCGACGTTCGATTTTAGTTTGAAACGACGCGCGCAGTCTGCTTTTATATATTCACTGTTTCAATTTATTTGGATTGTACGTGAAGTCACGAGAACATTCTGAATACAGGGTATAGGATACATGCAAATGTACTACGTCATTTGTTTATTTTGATTTTGATATGAGAGGTGCTACTAGCTAAAAATAAACGCAGGATGTCAGTGCTTGTCCAACGCACATGTCCAGACGCCTTGAACGTGAAGAAGCCATATAATATATGGCATATATTATTCGTTGTGTCATATCAACATTTCCTTTCATAAACAAGCCTATCATTAAAGGTCAATGACATTTAATACCAATAAAAAATAATTTTTACATATATTTTTAAACTAGCTGTTCCCCGCGACGTCGACCGCGAGTAATTTAGCGTTTTTTTTTTTGTGTGGAAACTTAACTTTATTCCTTAAATAAAAGTATATCCTTTTAACATCAGCTATCTGCCAGTGATGTCCCGTCAAAATCGGTCCGGCCGTTTCGCAGATTAGCCGGAACAAATAGACAGACAGACAAAAATTTTTAAAATTGTGTTTTTGTTATATGTATTGTGTAATTTCATATGCATTTAGTAAAAATCTGTTATTTTGACATTACAAACAGACACTTCAATTTTATTTATTTGCATATATATATTTTTATACATATTCTCCTTTTATCAGTTGTCTTTTTTCCCTTTCTGTATATCGTTACACACATTTTTCGATTCAGATCCTTCAACTGGAATAAAGGGGCCTTCGTTGTTCATATCTCGCTCTGAATGTGAAATAGGGATTAAGGTCTCACAAGGTAAATTAACGTCGTAAGGTTTCCTCGGAGCTGTTATTGTTAATATGCCTTCCGAAGATAGTTCCGACTTCATGGTGCTAGGACTGCAGCCATCTGGTAGCTTGAATTTCCTAACAAATTGCCTCACGACTTGGCCACTTTTTGTTTTACGTTCCAATTTCCCTTCTATGATTACGTATTCTGGAACAGCTTTTACACGAATTTCCTCCTTTTTGAACTGATGTACATCTATGCTGATTTGAAATTTCTCTTTACCTATTTTAATAAGCGGTCGCAAGCTTCTCATCCGTCTTACAGAAGAATATAAATTTGGATAAAATTTTAAATGCAAAAAGGGACTTAAAATCATTGTTATTTCAAATTCACCATTAATAATATATAAAATACACTAATAAAGCATTTTATGAAATAATACTATTAAACGATCTTTCGGTTTTAGAAATCTAGTAACATCATGCTATTCGTTGACACTTGCAAACATGTCATTGTTTATCGTTGATTATAGATTATTAATACACACTTTAATGTTTTCTTGCAAATATTTAATTTTAATTTTTTTTCAGTAAATTAAATAACATCAAAAGTACAATGCAAAAAACAATGCAAGAAGCAGTGCATATAAAACTAAAATAAATTTATAACCCATATTTACGACTGCATATCCCTTCTTCAAAGAGTGGCAACTGGCAACACACTGTGTAAAGCACCTGTATAAAATATCTTTCTCTATACGGAACATAGCATATTCGGGGACGAGAACCGGCTCCTTTTACTGGTAACGAGGCAGTCCACCGTAGTCGTAGACTCGTAGATAATATCTATATAGTATATAGGGCCCGTAGTGGTCTCGCGCATCTGTGTTTTGATTCTTAATCGAATATAGATATCACAGTATCCATTTTCCGTTAAGTAGACTGTGTTTGCTTATCACCCTTATAAATAATTTAAAATTAACAACTATTGGTCAGACCTTGATCATTTTATATGGGACCACATGAGAAGCAACAGCTTTCAAATAAAAAAAGAATCATCAAAATCGCTTCACTCAGAAAAATTTATGAGGTAACACACATAAACATAACAAACGAAATTATGTCATTTTTTTTAAATTGAACAATTGAGGGATAGTTGACTAAGGTATGGCTGACAAAGTCACGGACATCCAGTTTATCCCATTGGGCTTCGGAAAAACTAGTTTGTCCTATTTGGTTTTGCCGGTAACATATATGTACATAAAGCCGCGTCTCCACCAAAGTTTTGTTACCAACTTTTGTGATCTTTCTGTAATTACCTAGTGTTGGCAACAGCTTTGTTAACAATGTCGAGAACCGTGTTTCCATTTTCGGCGGCAACATCAAAGGAATGCGCTTGTTGCTAACATTTGTTCCCTCGGTGGAGACGCTTGTTGAAAACATTTGTCGGCAACATCGGAAACAAATGTTGGTAATTTTTGTTGAGTTGTAAACTGTTGGAAACATGAATGTTGTGTTGTAAACTGTTGGAAACATTTTTGTAAGATACGCGGCTTTACGCCATAAATATCATGGTTTTTATAACTAGTAAAATATCGTATCTACAGTGAAATACAAAAACTTTTTGCAAGTAAGTATGGCTATTAGTGTCGTACGCGTATTTAGATAAGGGGTGTCTGTTATTTTTTTATAGGATAGGGTCACAAACGAGCACAGTCCACCTGATGGTAAGTGGTTGCTGTGGCACATAGACATCTACATTTATCCTCAATAAATAATCAAAATGTAGATGCGTCGTCACCCGTGAGGACTAAGATGAAACGCCTCTTTTCCAGTAAAATGGGCCTCCGGTTCTCTACACTCACCATACGAAACACAGCAGTGTCAAGCCGCAATTTAATAAAACGTCTCGATAATTATTTCAATACCTAAGTTAGGTATTGAAATAATTAAAGCGCTAATACGTTTTCTACTGGTTATAAGACCCCGCAGATACAGACGTTTTTAATTTTTATACGTGGTAGAACCATGCTGCAGCTATATTAGTAGTATAGTTGTAGCACGAATGGGTCGGCTCGACCGGGAAAGGAAAAAATTAAAAAATGGCGGTGTAAGAATATCCACTACTCCATATCATCCCGTGGGTGTTGTAAGCTTGCCCGCTTGCCAAGCCTGGCAGCTTTGGCTAATGTTCCCCTATGAGGATATTCCACATTCTTTAGTCTGTAAAGGTAATGGTAATGACTGAGAGCTGGAATAGCTAAATTAACTGGGAATGAAAAAAAAATTTGCTTACGAAGGAGGTTCTCAATTCGAATGTTATTTTTTATGTGTAAGTTACGCGATATCTTCGCAGATTGTGAACCAATTTTGATGATTCTTTGTTTATTAAATAGGTTATACTTCAAGGGTGGTCCCATATAATTTTAGAGAAAAAAATTTCACCCCTAAGAGTAGCAAATAAATAACTTCTTTTTTAGCAATTTGAAGTCGGTTTTTACCATTTGTCAAAAATTGTAATTATAGATTTACTATTGTGATAAAATAGGAAAATATATTGGCACGAAGAGGCTGCAAGAACTGGTCTTGCATTGCATCCCAAGTAGTTTGTCACAAATCTCAATCAAACAATCAATTTAACAACTAAATGCGCACGCGCGTTGAAATCTTGTGGTTATCGTAGAGTTCGTCGAAATGCGATATTTACATGTTATATACGAACTCTACTTTCGAAGGGTTTTGAATTATAGTATTATTTTTGTGTTAGCGTCTAAATCCAAAAATAATAGAATTATGTATTGAAATAAATGTCTAAATAGATTTGGTTTTTATTTATAGTCCTATGTAAGGCCACTGCAAAAGTTGTATTGGTGTGGTGGAAGGTAGCACAGCCCTCTTATCCCCGACGCAATTTATATTGCCTCTTAACTAAATTTTCAGTTTTGACAAAAATAAAAAGCGGCAGAGTTGAAACTTCGTGTGATATTAGCGGAATTCATGGAAAATGGAATTATCTGAAGGCATCTAACATAAATCACATTACCCACGTGCATAAACTATTCGATATTTCGAAACTAACAAATTACCAACTGCAGTCTAGGTATCAAAATGCTTATTGTTAGTTAGAAATTTTAAAATAAAACGAAGATTTAATATGAGAGAACTAGGATTTATTAAAAAAATTAAAGAAATAAAAATATTCAGTCTCACTGCTTACAATCAGTAATATTAGCGATGGATCGACTTTTAATTAATCGTACCAATTTACTTCTTGGGTTCTTCCCGAGATGAATCTTTAATTTCTTTGCGCACGGGTCCGGTTTGTTGAATGGGAACAGCTCTCTCATCCTTCAATGCTGCCTGCTGTTGTCTAGGTGCCACGACAGTCAACACTCCATCGGAAGAAAGTTTAGACTCCACGGTTTCCGGACGGCATCCTTCTGGCAGTGCGTATCTCCGAACGAATTGACGAGAAATATAACCATGCTCATCTTTCTTCTCCTCGTGTTTTCCTTCTATTACAATGAAGCCATCAGCAGTCTTCACCGTAATTTCCTCCGGGGCGAAGTGTTGAACGTCCAAATTTACTTGAAATTTGTCCTTATCAGCTTTGATGCTTGAACCAATATCACGAGCTGCAGCCGCTAGTTGTCTCCAGGGTCTGTAGTAATCCCTCGATAGCAAAGGACTGACGGCAGCAGTAAGTAGGTCGTCTGGAGTTAACGCCAAGCCAAAGTCTTGGTCCAAAAGACGGCCGGGGCGAGGCCAGTCACCAAGTACGTACGGTAGCAACGACATTTTTTCTCACTTATATAGCACTTGTACTTTAAATCTATAAAAACTGATCGCTTGTAGCTCTCCGAACACTCGAACTCACGATTCACTTGCTTGTTTCAAATTGCATGCAGTTGTGCTCTTTGTAGCCGTTTATATATCCACCGAAGTCGCCATCTAGTAGCGAGTAGAAGCTTCTCGAATCCTAAGCCGCGCGGTAGAAGTCACGTCCGCTCACGCACACATTGATAGCGACGATACTGTGACGAATGTATAACCGAATTTTCGTGAATGTTCTTGCCGGCTATTTATGTTTGTAAACAAAACGATCCTTCGTTATTATTTTTGGCCGACTTAAAAAAAAAGAAGGTGCTCAATTCGACTCTAAGTTTTTTTTGTATACATATATGTTACGCGATAGTTGCCAGCTGTGAACCAATTTTGATGATTATTTTTTTATTAAATAAGCGATACATCGAGAGTGGAACATTTAAATTTTAAAAAATGGATTCTACTTACCTCAGGGTGAAAAATAAGGGCTGAAATTTTTATTTTAACATTTTAGTGACATAGTTGATACCTTGAGGTTGTTATATTACTTGGTCCATTCAAATGGGTTAAAAAATTAAACAAAAAAAACAACTAAAATGTAAAAACAATATGGGGAAAGATGGGCAATAATTCTGAATTGCTTCTGTCTAACCGAATTTTCGTGAATGTTCTTGCCGGCCATATAATTATTACCCAGAGTAATAATTCCATGTTGCCGGCTTTTTATGGTTGTAAACAAAACGATCCTTCGTTATTATTTTTGGCCGACTTAAAAAATGAGGAGGTGCTGAATTCGACTGTATGCTTTTTTGTATATATAACTATGTTACGCGATATTTGCCAGCTGTGAACCAATTTTGATGATTCTTTTTTTTGTTTGTTAAATAAGCGATAGGTATTTCAAATACGAAGCAATAATATTATTTTCTTTTTTAATGCTTTGAAGTCTGTTTTTACTTTATTTTTATTTTATGAATGTAAAAATAGGAAAAAAGTTTTTTTTCTTTAATTAAGAGGTTCTTTATTTAGAAATATTACTTGATAGGTACCTACCTACCTCTGTAAAATAAAAGTGTGAGAAATAAAGTTTTTAAAAGTTATGAAAAATTTTAATACAGTGTAGGTAGTATGTATGTGAAATTTCAAATACCTAAATACTTAATAAACTTAATTATAAGAAAAATCGTTAGCAAAGTTATCTATATATTTTTTTCATTTTATGTTGATATATTTTACATAGGGCGGGTATTTCATTTTTATTCGACTAGAATTATCGTTACCAAGAAAAAACGACGGTTCCTTCTCTTACAGCGTACATATCTGGATGTTCCAGACAAGTCATCAAAATTATTCATCCATCCATCCACGATTACAGCCTATAAAAGTCCACTGCTGAACATAGGCCTCTCATAGATTGCTTCATAGGGAGGATTTTCCCATTGTTGTATTGTTACTGTTTATTTAATAATTTCACCTCTCTGTGGATCATGTGCTCCTGGTAGATTATCTTCTATAAATTTTACGTGGTAAAGCCATGCTGCAGCTATATTAGTAGTATAGTTGTAGCACGAATGGGTCGGCTCGACCGGGGAAGGACCACGCTCTCACAGAATACCAGCGTAAAATAGCAGCTTAACGCTGCTGTGTTTCGAATGGTGAATGTAGAGAACCGGAGACCCTTTTTACTGGAAATGAGGCATTCCATCTTAGTCCTCACGGGTGACAACGCATCTGCATTTTGATTTGTAATAGAGTTGTTGTAGATGTCTATGGGCCGCAGTAACCACTTACCATCAGTCGGACTGTGTGCTCGTTTGTCACCCTTATCCTATAAAGAAAATCCATCCATTACAGCTTATAAAAGTCCACTGCTGAACCTAGGCCTCTCTCATACATTGTCTCATACGGAGGATTTTTCCATAGTTGTAATGTTACTGTTAATTTAATAATTTCACCTCTCAATGGGTCATGTGCTCCTGGTAGATTATCTTCTATACATCCATCCATTGCAGCCTATAAAAGTCCACTGCTGAACATAGATTGCCTCGTAGGGGGATTTTGCCATAGTTGACACGATTGGCAGGCGGGTTGACGAACGCAGTTTGATATTTTGAGTTGCTAGCAGGATCATGCTGCTGCACATCACCTTCCCTCGTTTCAATTTCCCTCTGTCGCCTTTTACGACACCCACTGAACGATATGGGGTAGTGGATTCTTACACCGCCATTAAGCAGGCAATTATTACTTTTTATAATTTTAATTATTACTTTAACATTACTAAAAATAAAATTGTGATACCCCTCGGACAAAAACTGGCACAAGTCAGGTTACTACCCTCCACCTCAAGCAATTAAAACATCGAAGGTGAAATAGTTATATTTATAAATAATTATAACTGAACAATCTTAATCAATACTTGGACATGATCTTATCAACGGTTCCAGAATGTTTCATCATTAGTCTGTTAATATTCAGTCTATCAACACAAGGATCTTTTTTATTTACAATTTTTATCTACAGTACCTATAATAAAATACACCAATAACTAGAACATTCTTTATTAATTACGTTTGTGTTTGTTACCTACAACTCTATTGGGTGACCAAGAGAACATAAATTATAACGTAGTTACAATTTTATTATTAAAAAAATTCTGCACTATTACAAAAATTAACACAATATTTTTGTTATGTCACTATTCTATATTTTAGCACAGATTATACAGGGTTATTTTTCAAAGAGTTTTAAGCTTAAGTTCAAATATATAAATAATACCATTATTGCAGTTTTTGAAAATACAAGTACACAAGGTTTCTATTTTTATTTGAAATTATCCCAAATTGAATGTGATTTATGGGCAACAAAGTTTTTGCCTACCGCTGCGTGGGCAGCAAAATTGGTAAAATCAGTTAAAATAATGCATTACCACTCATTTTGAATTTAAAGGATAAAAATGGCAGAAAGTTCGATATATTTTGTAATTAATTTTTCTTCACCATTTGCCTATATTGCTTATTCTGAACCTTCTCTGCATATTTGGCCGGTAAATGCAAAATAACCCTGTATAATAAGTACTCTACGAAATTTTAATGTATGCAATACATTCCTTATACATTTTTACTGTAGGCACCTATTTTCCATACTGTTCGAGAATGTGTAATACTCATACAACGGCATAATTGCTTGCGATTGTTATATTTTTTTAAAAAGACTATTAATCTGTTCAGATTGATCAATTAATGGAATTTAAAGTACTGCATTAGTAGAATGTAAAGTAGTGTAATTAAATGTGCAAAATTTTACTTAAGACAAATCATGGAGTCATATAATTGATTTCATTTCTGAGATAAGATGAATTTGATTTTAAAATGAGAAAGTTATTTCGAGCCGTACAAAATTGGAATGCTGTAAAAAACTCAAAGAGTAAACCAGTCTCATGTACTCAATCAGATGCATGCCATGCCCTTATTGCAGTGTAATGTTCTAGAATACCTGCCTCAGTGTATGACTCACCTAATAACTTTTGATAACTGTATGTTAAAAAGTTCATAGGTATTATATATTTTTAATAAATGGCGACAAGTAAGCGCTTTTAATAAATAGTGCACGTGATGGTAACCGTTCCCAGGTAGTCCATGGACATTTCAAGATATCTTTGAATCCTAGATTAAGAAACAAGCTCTGGCGTCCCTGAAGAAAATAAAGATCGTCTGCTTCTTTATTATTAGGTTGAGTTCACTTCACCCATCAATTATAATATGCATGGCCGGATTACAGTTGTTGTAAGTTTAAAGACATGTTACAAACAAATTTGACGTGTATAATTTATTTTAAGACAACATAATATAATCGTTTCATTATTACGTAGACTTATAAAATATATTTAAAAAAAAAAACTAAATTACGTCGTTGGGAAATTTTCAAACAATGTATTCGATCTTTTTACCGAACTCAAAAAAGGGTTAGTTATCAAATTAACTTTTATTTGTAAAATATGTATTTGATATATAATTTGATGGCTCCGTGGCGCAGGCTTAGCAATGAATTGCGTTTTTGAGGGCCGCGGCTTCGAATCCCGGTTGGAATAAGTACTTATATAACCTACCAATGTTTTTTTTTTGAGTCTGGATGATTGTCCTTGTGAAATTTATGTATTTAAACTGCCTCTACGATACTGGAGTGAATCCTAGAGTGAGAGTAACGGTTTTTCAAATCCAAAGAGACCAAAGAACAGATATAATTTAACAGTGGTCCCATAAATTTAAAATCAGTTTAATGATCATTGAAGTAAAACAATTCAAGAATTTTCCATTGACGTAATATCTGTTAATTTTACTTCAATGTAATTTTGACGAAAAATCTTAAGGATTTCGACAAAATCGAACTCTTGGAATAATCACTTTATTAATGCTGAGAGGGATAAAATTAAAACAAGTTCTCTTAGTCACAGAATAAATCTTAGTTCCTATCCTTCTAGATCCTAGTTTTATTAACCTCCGACGTAAAAAGAGTGGTGTTATAAGTTTGACCGCTACGTGTGTCTGTCTGTCTGTCTGTGCTACCGTGGCTCTTAAACGGGTGAACCGATTTGGGTGCGGTTTTTTTTTTATTTGAAAGTAGGTTTTCTAGCGGTGGTTCTTAGACATGTTTTAACAAAATCGGTTCTGCCATTTGAAGATCATCAGCTCTTTTTGTTTCGGGTTTTTTTTTAATTTTCATTTTAATTTATCTTTATCAAAAATTAGGTAGGCTTTCTAGCCCCGTTAGCCGTTAGACGCCTGAGGAAGTTTTCAATAGCTTTTGTATATTATTTTAAAATCATCATCATCATTAGAGCTTATGAAATTCCAATGCAGAACATAAGCCTCCTCATAGTTTGACAAAAAAAAATCTAAGAACTAAGTAAGTCCACTAGAATCCTTGGTAATAGCTAAATAGCTATTACCTTAGATATTTATCCAAGTCAGTTCGTGCCGGGTAGATTAGACATTATACCAAAATAGTTTTAAAAACTTAAAACATCTACTTATATATTATGTAGGGTGGATATTACCAGCCTTTTAGTGCCAATTTCAACTTTAAAAATTTCTGCTATTTTAATTAGGGTACAATATTTGTAAACATTTGTTTTAATCGATAGATTATTTATCTAAAAATATAATGAACATTTATTTACAATCATATTATTTTAAGAACAATTTTAAAAACGACGATAAGCAAAAAAAGGCGTTATGGCTCAAATTCCAGCCACCCTGTACCGAATGTCGTCCTTTTGTGTACCTAATGCCAGCATAGTATAGGGTTATGCCTTTTGAGTTTTTGGTAGGTACCTATTGTAGGTAAGTTTTAGAGACAGTAATAAATTCTAACAACTTTTAATTTTGCATCTGCATGTCACAAGCATAGAATATGTATTAAGGCAGACGACAATATTATTTTATTTTAATGGTTTACTACTTAACTTACTGTGTTTAAAGCAGTTCAATAAATTAAAGCAAATTATGATAAAATATTATGTAGTACCTACATCAATTTCTAATAATTTAATAATCCAAGTTTTCAAATTATCATCATCATTACAACCTTACACAAGTCCACTACGGAACATCCTCCTCCATAGAATGCCGCAAATCCTGGTCCTAAACTACTTTCCTTGTCATGAGTTATAGATTTTGCTTTTATATACATATGCCTACTATATTTATTGCTTGTTTTTTCTTCTTTCTCAAAAAATAGTTGAATACATAAGGTGTTCTTAATATACACCGAATCTTAAATAGAAAAGCTAGTACATCTTTTGCTAAACTTTAAACCTAAAACCAATTTCAAAACAGACGACTTGATCATAACCTCCTTAACTATAAAATAAGTTATGATCTAATTAATGGTATTTATTCCAGTTTATGACAGCCCTGATTTATATTACGTGGCTGAAATTAGGTACTTCTTATTAGGTCAAACCAAATAACAGCCGGGCGGCTGACATTATGCACTCCATACATTTCGTATAGCTAATTACAGCCCTAATAATTTCCACTAAAAGAAAATAAATAACTTGCAAATTTAAACAAAAATAACTGCATTACTATGTCTATAGTCATATTCATGCAAATCAAAAAGCCTATTATATATGAGATAATGTAAAGTAAGTATAATTTTACCGGGATCATAACTTGTCAAAAAATTAGCAAAATGAGCGTTTTTCGTCGCGTAGGTGTTTTGATTTTTAATTTAACACTGTTAGGTTTAAAACTGTGAGGTAAAATTATAAATATACTTTCCTCTAGTTAGGTACGAAGAATTTTTTAGGTGACAATATTTGTATTTAAGACTACTAGAAATATTTATGAAGTAAAAAGGCGAAAAGGCTGGTATTAGGGGCATCCACCCTACTAGCTGTTGCCCGCGACTTCGCCCGCGTGTAATTTAAGGTTTTAATTTTTTTTGCGAGGAACCCTAATTATTTTTCGGAAATAAAAGTAGCCTAAGTTACTCCTTATGACATCAGCTATCTGCCAGTGAAAGTCCCGTCAAAATCGGTCCACCCATTTCGAAAATTAGCCGGAACAAACAGACAAAAATTTTAAAAAGTGTATTTTTGTTATAAGTACCGTTTATACTTTCATATGCATTTAGTAAAACGCTGTAATTTTGACATTACAAACAGACACTTCAATTTTATTTATTTGTATAGATTTACTTTTTAAATAAATGGGAATTTTGTATAAAATAAATTTACTATTAAAACAATTTATAATATAAAATATGTTTCTATTTATAAATTAAATTAATTATTGTTTAGGTATCACTGTTCATTGACACTAATAATAATCAAAACCTTTAAACCGGTTATCATTGTTTTTATAATTGCGTATACTTATATCACATGAGTCAATGATATTATGACTACACTATTTTCACTTATAATATCATTGACATTAATAAAGAAACCGACTTCTTGTGCATATGTTGAAATAATAAAATAATCAATAACTTTCGTGCGCACGCATTCGGCAGGGCATTGATCCTTTCTTTGCCCTACCCTGCCCTTGTTAAAAATATCTAGCGGACTTTGGACCGCTCATTCCATATGACATTATTATTAATTACTGCTCTTGTTACACAGGTATCTTCTGTATCTATTCACGTTAATATTTTTATTCACAGCCGCTAATAAATTCGTCTGAATCTAAAACTACCTACTAAAACTAAATTATCAATGTTCGAATAATTTGGAATTTTGAATACATTGTTAGGATCAATCATACTACCGAGATCAGATGTTTTGACCATAAATAAGTTTAAAATATCTACTCTCATTTATAACCAATAGGTCTTAACTTTTACTTATTACTTATACGTAAGTAAACAATAAAATACAACCTCCCCTTTTGGAAGAATTTACCTTCATCTGGCCGTGACTAAGGTTATCGCATAACATACGTTTACCAAAGACATAAAAAAAGAAATTATATTCCCTTCGCGTTTGGGGCCGCTTCCTATCACCGACTCTTAGATTATTTACTCTCGACTTTAGTTACAAATCATACGTTTTCAATTACAAGTTTACAATGTTTCAATCCGTGGTGGCGTGTTAGCCTAGACTCTAGGCCCTCGACCATAACCTAAAATTAGTAGGTAGCCGATATATTTAAGAAAGAGGGAAAATTATTACATTTTATTTTCGTATATAAACATTGAGATATGTATGTACTATTTACGTAAGTACATTATACTTCAATGGCATACAATGGGAATATTGCGAAGATTTTTTTCTTTATGGTTTGTCAATAATAGCACAGAATAAATAATAGTGTTACATAATAATAGGCTGATAATAGGTGAAATAAGCTTAATAATAATTAATCTTCATAGAAAATGAACAATATTTTTGAGCTAAGGGAAAATTGTGAATTTATTGTCTTTAAAGGCTAAAAACTCTGTTAAACTGTTTATCATCTATGAAAATTTTAAATTAAAAGGGGGCGTAAGGGGGCATTGGGGCATACCATAAATTAAAAAAGCATTATGTCAAAATAAGTGAAGTTGCAAGTAAAATAAAATATAATGACAACGTTTACTGGAATCGACGTGATAAACAAACAAATCGAATCGCTAATCGCTATTCAACATGAAAAAAATAGCAGCACAGAATAACAAAAACAAAATAGTAGGCATAATAATAACATTGAATGGGCGTTTCTCGGACATGACCTACCCGAAGCTTCGAGAATGTACTCGTGCAATTGTTATCATATTGCGTTCTCTTTCTATTCCAGACGATTCGTGGAAGTCAATGACACTGATCATGGCGCGATCAGGGGTGCTCAAATGATGGGTTTGATTTGTGTTTTAGTAATATTATTATTTTTTATTATAATTATTATTATTTGTTCACAATAAATTATGGGGAAAACTATATAGATACCAATAATAATAATAATAAAACGTTTTTGTAAACAAAACATAATAGTAAATAATAATGTTTTAGTAATATTATTATTGTAAGCTTTTTCTTAAAAAACGTTACCTCCATACTAGGACTTTCTCTTGTATTGTAGGGGCTGTTTATATACATAAATTTCACAAAGACAAACGTCTAGATCCAAACAATTACTTGTAGACAATACAAATACTTGTTCCGTGCACGATTCGAACCAACTCATTACTAAGCCACTGCGCCACGGAGCCGTCCAGCGTATGTATGGTTATCGTTAATTTTCAAAAACAGCTCTAAGTCATGATGAATATTGCTTGGTTGTATCTTAGTAACTATGAAGTATTATAAGATTATAATTACATCGATTATCTTCCGAGTCATAGGAATGAATTTAATTAAATAAAAGTAAGTATTAATTTAGTTTAACCAATCTTTACAAGAAACCAAATGACCTGTTTACATTTTCTGCCGGGTAAAACTAAAAATAACACATGTATTAATTACATAAAGAGATATGTAAATGACATTGGATTTGTCAAATAAAGTCTACAAGTTATCAATACAAGTATAAGATTACCTTACATAATCACAAAAAAAAAAACAATGTCTTGTTACCGACCCACACTACAAAATAAGTTATTAAATAAAATTTGCAATAAAATGCTAATTTAAATGCTTTTTTAATTTTTTTGTGCATTAAAAACTTGTTATAAAATTAAAACTTGCGATAGGACACGAATAGATTTTCTTGGCTTATAGACGACATATATTATTTTCTTCTTCTTTCCTTTATTTCAATTAAGGTGAAAGATTGAAAAAGAACGTCGAGAAGAAACGAACGTTTTGCTAACTTTATTTAATTTAAAATATGTTATTGAATCTTAAGGATAAACGGTAAATTATTCATGAGTGCGCCTCATTTAATAAGTTGCTTCATAACATGCTTCAACACAAGAATGAGGTGCGGCCCTTAAAGTTGAGCGTCCCTGTTGTTTCTTTCATTTAATCTAGAACTCTCTACTCGTTACTAGATGGCGCTGGAAGATAAGCATATAATATAAAAGACGATCGCATGACTAAAATTGTCAGTCGAATTCAATAATTGAACACGAACGGGAGTATCTCAGAAGCATTAAGAAACTCTTAATTCCTAGTGACCAACCAAAATGTCTCTTTTACCATACTTATTCGATGATTGGGGTGTCGGTGTCGGACGTCCTCGTCGACTTTTAGACCAGCATTTCGCGTTGCCGTTGACCCCCGATGACCTGCTATCCGTTGCTGCTGGACCATTGCTTACTAAAGAATACTATAGACCATGGCTAAACCTTGCAGCGGCCGCGAGAGATCTCGGTTCTAGTATCAAAGCTGATGCAGACAAACTACAAATCAACTTGGACGTTCAGCATTTTGCCCCCGAAGAAATATCGGTGAAGACCGCAAACGGATATATTGTTGTAGAAGGAAAGCACGAAGAGAAGAAGGATGAACACGGCTATGTTTCAAGACAGTTCGTAAGAAGGTACGCATTACCTGAAGGTACTCTACCCGAAATGGTGGAATCAAAGTTGTCATCGGACGGTGTTCTTACAATTACAGCGCCCCGGAAGGTTCCAGAATCGATTAAGGGTGAAAGGAAGGTACCTATAGCACAAACTGGCCCGGTGCGCAAAGAAATAAAGGATCAAAATGAAGGTACCAGCGATCACAAAGAAGGAAAGTGAATAGTGAATGTTTAATTAGGTTTAAGTGCATTTCTCATATTTCCAAAGAAACGCAGTGCAGTTAAAGACTGAAAATATTTAAGTTTTACAACTATTTGTTGTGTACAATAAATTTTTTTTGCTTACAAATCAAATTTGAGTTTTAATTGTAAGTCCCTTTTAGATACCTACTATCTAATGCAATAGTTTCTAATCATAATTCTATACCTATTCTGTGTATAGCTTGAAAAGCGCGCACCCGAATTTTTAGGTCATTGACCTGAATGCTTGTTGCTTGCACATCACATTCGAAGTACCACACAAAAAAAAATTTAAGTGTGGGGAGGGGGGAGGTATTGATTGCCGAAAAATTTTTTTCGAAAGATCGCCGACTTACACCATTATAACGTGACTAAAATATATGCAGTTTAGATTTAGTATTAGGTTTTGCAGTAGTCGATTAGTACAAGAACCTAAACTACGAACGTGGCATGTTATAAGGTACATTCTAATTATTATTTTTGAAATATACGAATTTCATCTAACCTAGCCGATCAGTCCGATACACGGTACACGTACCTTGTTACACAATAACAAAGTAGGTACGCGTAGTAATCTATACACAGATGTTTGACCTATAAAACATCTTTGCTGGACCTATAAAACATCTTTCTCTATACAAATAAATAAAATTGAAGTGCGAAAGATCGCCGACTTATACCATTATAACATGACTAAAATATATGCATTTTAGATTTAGTATAAAGGCCTGTTTTCACTTTGATTAGTGCGAGTGCAGGTGTTTCGTTTTGCGGTTGATTAGTGCAGGTGTGTAGTATAAGTAGTGTCCAATTCTGTTTAGTGGCTGTGTTTAGTAAATTCAGTTGTTAGCAGTCGACCAGAAAGTATGTACATTTTTTTAACAGAAGCGAGCGTCCGACGCTAGATGCTAAACACTTAGCAGCTTAGCACTGCTGTCCAAACGTGTTTAGTGGCAGGCACCAGGCATGCTGCGAGTGAGGGGAACGGAAGGGCCCGCGGGGCGTGACACTTGCAAAAAAATAGAACACGCTTCTAATCACTTTACTAAACAGGTTATTAATCACTTGCACTAATCAATCGCTGTCCACACGTGTTTACTCCTAAACACTATGCACCTGCACTAATCACTAATCAAAGTGAAAACAGGCCTTTAGGTTTTGCAGTAGTCGATTAGTACAAGAACATAAACTACGAACGTACAAGAACATTAACTATGTTATAAGTACCATTCGAATATCAAGGACTAAAATGGATGATGGACAAGGACTAAAATGGATGATGGACAAGGACTAAAATGGATGATGGAGAAGGACTAAAATGGATGATGGACGATTAAAATGGATGATGGACAAGGAATAAAATGGATCCTTGTCTAGTAACCAATAAAAATTATCTGGTTCTAATCACCTGTCTTAAGAAAGATAATATGCTGCCATTTTACTCTGGTATTCTATGTGAGCGTGGTTGTTTACCCCGGTAGAGCTGAACCCACAGACCAATAAAAAACATTCCATTAATGTTCAGCATTGCTTCTGGCAAGACTATTTTACTTACATAGCGATCATTAGCTTCCGTCTAATGTGGTCACTTCCACTTGCTTTCAAAAATAAAATATGAAAAAAAATCGGGTGTTTTTTAAGAATAAAACAAACTAATATTTTTATACGAATCTGTTTATTTAGCTACAACAAAACGATGACAGAATCACGTCGCGAGGGACAGTGGATCAATAATATATCATTTATGTAATAGTGTATAAAACAATTTACTCTTTAGAAGCTCAGTTACGCATATCACTACAGTGCCCGTGTATTCACAATTTAATGTATAATTAATTCAATATCGATTTGGAAAATTGCATTCCTAGTTATTGATAATTTTAAATTTACTTATTAAAAAACTAACTGACGGCGATACATATAAAAATGGTATTAAAATATATATTTTTCACAAATGTAGTGCCCAAGATAACTTCTAGATTTTGCTTGAATTTTATTTAAACTGTATTTTCTTAGGTTTCACTTAAGACCTGTGTACCTTTGTATGTACCTGTGTATGTACCTTTATTTTATAATATAAATTAGGAAAATTTAAAAAGAAACTGGATTCAAGGAACCGCGTACCTACCTTTCTTCTTCTTGCTTTCCCAATCAGTTACCAGCATTTCCAAACCGATATTAAATTATCTCACAATCATCTTTAGTGTATTACTATTTATAGAGTCTACATTGACGCTGCAAAGGTTCCTCAGACTAAACACACAAGCACAGAATACATAATAGTACTACGTAACACAAGTCACTAAAAAGACACAAGCTACTACTTTTAATAGAACGCAATTTTAAATGGAACAGTTTTAAATGGAAATTATATTTTTTCTAATAGTTATTAAATATTTATAACATTATGAAAGATATATAAATAGTAATCTTAGGAAAAATCATTTATAACAACAAATAATACATAAAATATGTAGTGGCATTCCACTCTTATTATAATTTTTTTTTTAATATTCAAAGAATAATTTAAAATATGCATTTCATCGAAACTTGTATTGAAATAATAAACGATTTTCGCTTATGATTAGAACCAATTACATTATATTATAAGACCTTACAATATTGTTTTAATCATTTTTCAGAAAATATTTGCAGTTAAACATATAAATATGATAAGAATGCTTCAAAATGGTGCAGATATTGATGGTTGCAAACTAATAATTAAAAAAAAAATTGTTGCTAAATATAATATATTATTACATTGTAATATTTACATGGAAGGCATGAGACGTGTGCACATAATGTTTAAGACTCAAAATTTTTGCTTAAAAAAGACGTAAACAGTAAACACTAAATTTAGGATTAATTCCTTTTGATCTTTGTTCAGCAATGGACTTTTGATAGACTGTAATGATGTGTATGTGTGTCTGTTCTTCTGTTACCTATGGCAAACTTGTAAAAGGATAAAACTTGTCGTTTTTAATGTGCGATGAGATATATACGCCTCTAATTTTATGTTAATAAATACCAATACGACGACTGACAAACAAGACTGTAATGTAACCTAATTTTTAATTGAGTTTTCACCCATTTCCGGACGACTGAATAATTTTAAATTCTGTAGACTAATTAAGAACTGATGACTATTTATAATAATTTTATGACTATGATTTGTACTTAGCAATTTTGCATTTTCCTAAGACAACGCATGTTGTTTTAGTTGTTTTTTATACATACTAATTCTGTTAATTTTGTCATTGAATAGATCATAGCACTCGGGTTCTTTTGTCTTAAATACTGTTTTGTTGTCTTTTTTAAAATAAACGGCCTTACTCATAGAATCGACGTCTATTTAAGAAATACTTAAAGTTAGAAACGAGACAGATTATTTTAAATAAGCGATAATTAACGATTATAAGCAAGGCCGTTAAATATTAAAGTTTTCCTGTTTCATATTGTGATATGACGTATTTAAAGCATATAATGTTATAAGTGTTTCAATTATTAATTATTCAATAAAACTTGGAACTCAATTGTGTACACATAACCGATAGCTTCAGTCTGTCCTTTTTTGTTTTCTCTTTTATACGTTATCTCTTTGGCGTGCAGTTTCTTTTCTGCCAGTATGTGTAGTTCTAAAATGAATTTGCAGTCGTAAGCGGTAACAATAAGTAATTAATATTTTCCCCATACTTAGCTCTTTTATCTTATCAAATGCTTACCTTTATTATTGTATACATCTCGAGAACAGAAAAAACTATACATATTGAACAAATAAATTATTAAAACAATTAAGAATACTACAAGTTTCACTAAAAATTAAATTCAATAAAGTTTACTTTGAATATTTCGCCTTTACAATTTTATATTATATTTATTATTATATCTATATAATTCTCTATATTCTAAGCTACGTAAGAATTTACGTCATTCTTGCTTTGCAACATCTAACGCTAGAAATACAATAGGTATAAAATTGAGCTTCATTGATATGTTTCGTTAGAGTCAATTTTAATAATAATTATGTTAGATATATGATTAACAAATTAAAAAAAAAACTTTTAATCTTTGAAGTAGGTTAAACCAAAATATTATGATAAAGGTATAAATCCTTTATATTTTAGTTTACCTAATATGCGTATGAGAGAAACGTAAGCAGTACGTGTTTTAAGAAAAGCAAATGTACGTAAATATTTTATATATAGGCACTAGCTAACACTATTAACAATCAGCATATGCACAAAATATTACTTTCATTAATCATCATATTATTTTAAAATATTTTTTGTAAAACGTAACAAATAAATGAAATAAATAGGTAATAAGAACTTCGTAACATTTTAAATTTTTTTTAACACGAGACTAGTAGCGTAGCGTCCTCTTTAGTATAGGTAAATAAATTCATAAATTACTTTTGATATGTTTTTACTGCCTTTGGTAGGTAGATGTTGCACAAATTTAAATTTAATTTAGGACAATAGTAAAAATTGATTTTTGTAAATATATTTGATACTGTAATTAATTAAATCATATTAGATATAGTCATAATAGGTGTGTTACAAAATTTTAGAAATGATAATACATAATAAGTATTATTTTGTTACAAAAATTTAATTTAACTAAATCGCAACATTTTTGTTGTTAATATACATATGTAAAATATTCTTTAAAAGTAATAGAACACCAATGTTACAGAGTACAACATTTTCGTGCTTATAACAACGATAATTAGAAATTATATATAAAAAAAAACCTTATGGTTATTAAAATAGTATCGTATAAAATAGCAAGTACCAAAAATGTGTGTCAACTGGTATCAACTATAATACAACAAGTCATGTATAAATAATATAATATCTAAATTTAAATACAAAATAACTTGTTGTTGTTGTTGCATTTAAGAACAATGTGCGTATCATTGGATACGAAAATGTAATTTAAAAGATTAACACAATATCTTAAGATCTGAATTTGAAATTAAATCAGGCGCGGACCTCTACATTATTATTCCGTCTTTGTCAATAATTAAGAAGACTAATCATTTTAGTAATTTAATATCCAATTAAGCGATTACAAATATAATATATAAATGTACCCCGCACAACGGCATAGGAAAATGAAATGGTTATTTACCGTAAATGTAACAACAATTTACTAAAATAATTACCTAATTTTACAATGTAAACACTAAACAGTTAATTTGATATGTATATTTGATCTTACAATTACAATTTAAATTATATGTAGATACTTATAACAAGAATAAATACGCCATTTAGTTTGTTCAAAAGGTGTAGTATGAAATAATGAAATGAAGAAAATATCAAAAATATCATTAAATCTAATTAATTGCATTAACATCGAATCTAAACAGTTCCACATGTAATTACATATTCTAAACAGAGCGCTACATTCGTTAAAACTCCTGAACACAAGAATATTTTTTCTACTTCAAATTAAAGCTTCTTTCTTTACCATTTCAATGCATAATTCATTACATTATCATTTTACGCTTCATTTTCCAGTTAACATTTAGTTCTAAGTGTTCCGTATCTAAGTGAACTACTAACAAGAAAACAACACAACAACTTTGACAAGGAAATTACGAAATGTTGGATTTAAATAATTTAAAATAAAGAATTTTGACCAACCGGCCGCAATATAAATTATTAAGGATAACTCAAAAACTATTGGTCAGACCTTGATCAAATTTATACGGGACCACATGAGAAGCACCAGTTTTCAAATAAAAAAAAGAATCACCTAGATGAGTTATGAGGTAACACAGATAAAAAAGAACATACAGTCGAATTGAGTACCTTTTCATTTTGAAGTCGGTAGAAAATGTTTTTTTTTTAAAATCGATTTTAGAAACGACTAAAACAGAGGGGTGTTATAAGTTTGTAGTGTGTATCTGTATGTCTGTCTGTGACACCATAGCTCCTGAACGGAGGAACTGATTTTGATTAACTTTTTTTCTGTCCCAATCGAGTGTCCTGTTCGAGTAAGCTGTTTCAAGAAAACCTGTTCAGCCGTTTGAACATCATCAGTTCTTTTTATTAAGTTGGCTTTTAAAAATTTTAAGTTATTTATGCTATCAGTTGCAGATGTTATGTGATGATACTTTGCGTGTAGTATTTGTGATGTACAGAGTATACCAGCCTCATGTCTGCAGAGCAGCTAGACAGCTAGCAGAATGTGGCACATCAGCGAACGTCACGATCAGTCGCGTCAACGTTATGAACATACCACGCTAAACAAAAGTCAAAGTCTTATGTTTACAGGGAAAATAAGCAGCCTATATACTGCACATACAAGTACAAATATACTTGCTAAGCAAAGACCGACCCTCCCTATTAATATGTTTATTAATATTTGTGCAATAAAATGCGGCGGCGAAATCCGTACCCTTCAAAAATGCACAAAAATTACACACCCATCAAGGATACTGAACCACGTAAGTATAAAAATTTTTTAAAGGAAAAAATGGGAATGTTTAAATGCATAACAATTGAATTGAATCTACAAATATTATTTACTTACTATTTATATTTATTTTTTAAGTGTTCATTTCATTTTATATTTTCATTCATACATTTTTTTATAATGCACTCCTAACGGATATGAAAATAAAAATATCTCCATAAATGTTGATAGAAAGTTTACGAAAGTAATTTAATATATTCAATTCATACATAAATAAAATGTAGAACCAAAGATTAATTTTATTGTTGCGATGGAAAAATGTACTTAAAATATTATGTAAATGTTTCCGATGCAACGATTTTTCCTTAAATTTTAAATAAATTACTCGAAATAATGAACGTAATATATAGTTTTCCTTATCGTTTTCTTTTCGTATTTCAATGCAAAAAAAAATGCAGTCTTGTCAACATTTTTTTCTTAAAGTTGCTGTGTCATTTTCCGACTTCAAAATCTAATCGTGCAATCACATATATCTGGTAGTACATACAATTACCAACTAACAGAAAGGCGCATTCTAAAATAGCTTCTACCCTATCAGCGAACTATTTATTAGAGATTCTTACCTAGAGACACAAGTTTACTAAAAGTTATAAATTAAATCATCTCTATTAAAAATAAGAAAGTTAAGCACCATAGATAAATAGATGTAAGTGTGGTTACGGTTAAAAATATTAGAAAAAATCAGGACACAAAAATTTTCAAAAAAAATTAATAAAAAACAAGTGAAGAAAAGGCGAGACATTTCCAGTGATGTCTGTAGCACAAGTCTCTATACTACTGGAAATGAATAGATTCCTAACAGTGTAAAAGGCATAGTACTTATTTACAAAAAACCCAGCCTTTGAGATCGACCTACAAGCACCAGTTCTAAGTAGAAAATAAAACGAAGAACACTTAACTATGATATGTTTAGTTAATCAGCTCAGTCTTCATACTACTAATAGAGTCAGTCCTAAACTATCGAATTTTACAACTCCATAAGACGAGGACGTGATGTTTCCAATATGAAATTCCCCAAAAAGCATCTTAGAATCATTAATAGTACATTCAATTTCATAATACACATTTCTAGAAAAATATTTCAGTATAATTGCATCGGCAACAAGTATATTAAAATTACTACATATTGTAATACTCACAGCTTTCATGATATGTTTCGTTTCATTATAATTATTTACAAATATATTTTTTACATCAACTATATTTTTCTTAGTGATTTCACTTATACGTGCGTCATCTAAAGCGAGTGCATTGTGCATTTTATCATAATTTACATTAACTACTGGTTTAGTGTCGATAAATTCTTCGAGGTGTCCCAAAACAGATACGAAGTCGATTTCATTTTCGAATTCGAAAATATAACTCTTTTTGGGAAAAGGAACGACGATTGCTGAATGATTTGAATCATCAGTGAATGACTTATTAAGTAAAGTTGTAAAATAATTGACTATATCATTGAGGAAAGTGATAGTAAGAAAGAATGAGATGCATTGTTTGATATTATGAATAAGAACGACAAGGACTATGAAAATATAGATATTTCTATTAGGTCGGTGAGCGATATCAGCGGAACTAGGCGGTGTTGGATATACCACGTCAACTTCGGCGATCTTGAAGATAGAAAGCAGAAGGTGAGAGGAGATGTCTTCGTGTTGAGAGTTGATGCGGGACTTAACGATTTTCAACACGTCAATGCACGCTTCCTGTAATGTGAAAATAAAATAATGTAAAGACTTTGTTGAAACTAAGTAAAGGTTTCCATTATCTATAAAAAAAAATTGAAGTGTCTGTTTGTAATGTCAAAGTTACATCTTTTTAGTAAATGTATATACAGTACTAATAACAAAAATACAATTTTTAAAGATTTTATCTGTCTGTCTGTTTATTCCGGCTAATCTCCGAAACGGCTGGACTGATTTTGACGGGATTTTCACTGGCACATAGCTGATGTCACAAGGAGTAACTTAGGATACTTTTATTTAAGAAAAAGAATTAGGGTTCCGCGCAAAAAGATTAAAACCCCAAATAATACGCGGGCGAAGTCGCGGGGAACAGCTAGTTTAAAATATTTATAAAATTATCATACTACGTAAATATAGCATACTACTGCAAGATTTTAAGATACTGTAAGTTCGTTCTGAGTAGATCAGACCAAAAATTAATAATTAAAACCTGAAGGTTGCCTTCGTTAACTATAACATCAGGACGTCAAACATCTCAGTCCCCCCGTGGCTATGGGTACTGGAAAGTGCCCGAAACGTTCTGAATTAAAAAGTTAAAATTAAAGGCGATAAAATCTGTAGTTAATTTAATTGCATGTGTAGTTTTTTCGTAAATATAAGAAATCATTAAAATAAAATCATACTGACAGTCAAATAACAGCTTAATGCGGCTGTGTTTCGTATGGTGAGTGTAGAGAACCGGACCCATTTTACTGGAAAAGAGGCATTCTATTGTTGTGTCCGCCATTGTAAAAAAAAATGTTCATACGTAAATCAATTACTAACCTGTGTTTATAAGTAATAAAGTTTTTCATAGTTCTAACAATATTTGATTTCGATTCACTGACCCAATATTTTCTCACGGCTGTCAACGCATCTGCATTTTTATTCGCAAACGAAGATAGATGTAGATGTCTATGGGCCACAGTAACCACTTACCATCAGGTGCACTGTGTGCTCGTTTGTTACCCATATTCTAAAAAAAGAAAACTGAAATTGTCAAACAAGTTAACATATTCCAAATTAAAGACATTACTTTCTCCTTATCCAGCAGCTCTTCACCAGATTCCTTGAGAATCTCTTGTTGTCGTGGTGGAATACTGGCAGAGATAATGACGTTTTCGTTGCTAATGTTGAACAAAGTCAGCGTGCAGTTTGTCTGAAAAAAAAAAAAACACAATTAATGCAATAGATAATATGAAAATAAATTGTTTCGGATACAATGTCAAATTGCTATTTGGTGACTATTTGCAATTCGGATGATTTTTAGTTTAAAAATTTTACTTAGCAGTTATTTTATACTACAAAAATTTCAGCTAAGTTATTTTATGCCTAAAAATAACTGCCAAGTTGAATTGAATCTAACGAAAACGTGATTAAGTTTTCTGTTTAGGCTAAGGCCGCACTGTTAAAACTTTTAGCGCGATTTTTACGATTCCAGTTTGAATTCATAGTACTGAATCTCACAATCATCACTTGGAATAAAATTACTGATACTGCTATCGTTAATCAGCCTAATAGGCGTAGCGAGTAAAGCAAATCCCAGAGGAGAAGGAAGGAGAGAGGCCCAGAAGTGTCAAGAAAGAAAAAAAATGTGTGCAGTTTACACGCGGTAGAAGTAAAACTTTCAAATAAAATTAAATAGTATAAAATAAAAATATTTCCCGCCAAATATGATTTATTTAATATGATAATTTTCAAGCACATGTGCCGCATAAAATCTATACAAATAAATAAAATTGAAGTGTCTGTTTGTAATGTCAAAATAAAAGCTTTTAACCAAATGCATATTATGTGAAAGTATAAACGGTACTATATAATAACAAAAAAACAATTATGATAAATTTTGTCTGTCTGTCTGTTTGTTCCGGCTAATCTTCGAAACGGCAGGACCCATTTTAACGGGACTGTCAATATTAGAGGCTACTTTTATTTTAGAAAAAGTATTAGGGTTCTGCGCATATAAATTAAAACCATGATTTGGTTCATGATTAAAACCTATGAAATCCAATCGTAAATAATTTACGCGGGCGAAGTCGCGGGGAACAGCTAGTATAAGATAAAAGTTTAATTTTATAGCAAGTAACAGTTTCTACACGGTAGAGCCATGCTGCAGCTATATTATGGTTGTAGCACGAATGGGTCGGCTCGACCGGGAAAGGACGCTCTCATAGAAAACCAGCGTAAAATAGCAGCTTAACGCTGCTGTGTTTCGTATGGTGATTGTATAGAACCGGAGACCCTTTTTACTGGCAAAGAGGCATTCCATCTTAGTCCTCACGGGTGACAACGCATCTGCATCTTGAGTCTTTATTGACGATAGATGTAGATGTCTATGGGTCACAGTAACCACTTACCATCAGGTGGACTGTGTGCTCGTTTGTCACCCGATCCTATAAAATAAAAGTAAATGTTACAATGCTCATTTTTAGACATGTAGAGTCTAAATGTTAGAGTACCTTAACAAAATAATATTTTTTTTGAGTTAAATTTATTTGTAATAGCGCCATCTACTTCGTTCTATAGCTAATTTTATCGAACAAACATTGATTGACTCTCAAGATGGTATGTAAAATAGACGCTAGATGGCCTAAACACAACTAATTTAATATAAAATTCTATCTCATTCCCTCGCAGGCTATTTTCTTTTGTTTGTATGTATGTATATGTTTCTCTTTATAGCGTCGTTTTTTCCTTTCATCGAGTTTCAAATCACAACGATTCTAAACAAGTATTCACTTCAATGAGTAGTTATCAGTAAGCTAGTTCAAACTTTACGCAAGCGCAAGTACACTCTCTCCGCAGAGCACGTTTAGTATACAGAAGTTGTGCGTGACTGAAATACGGTCTGGAGGACATTATACGTATAGAGGGGGAGGGGGAGAGCACTCACGTCTTCAGGACGCAGGTGCCGCAGGTAGTGCTGCAGCAGGCGCACGGCATCCTCGGCGCCCAGCCCCGTGTGCGGCCGCAGCAGCGCCTCGTCCACCGCACTGAATCCCAGCAGCAGGTACACACCCTCGGGCAGCTTGTACTCGCCTGCCGGTCACATCCTCGCTTTACCATGTTTTTTTTTTGAAGAAGATAAATGTAGATGTCTATGGGCCACAACATCAATTTCCCTAATTCCCTAATTAAGAACCAAAATGCAGACTCGTTGTCATCCCTGAGGACTGAGATGGTAGAACTTCTTTTCTCCCCACGAGTTCGACTGGGTAGGTACGACCCTCATACCTAGTTCTGCCGCCAAATAGCAGTGCTAGCACTGCTTTGATTTGGTCGGAAGGGTATACAGAGCCAGTATAATAACAGGCTGAGCAGTGTACCATCTTAGTCCACGGAGGTGACAACACATTTGAAGCCTTCTTTGTTTTAAATTGGCTGCAGGTGTCAATGGACTGCAGCAGACATTTACAATAAGGTGCACTGTAAGTTCATCTATCACTTTAGTTTTTAAAAAAAATAATTGAAAACAGCATGTTGGTATGTCTTTAGAAGTACGGGTAACATGAAAAAACAGATTATCTGATGGTAAATGGATGCTGCGATGCATAGGTAACCATGATTAAGATTAAAAAAAATTGCGTTGTAAGCCCCTGAGAATTAAGATGTATACCTTATTGTCAGTAAAAGTGTTAATGTACACTTGTTACAAACAGTGCAATTCATATACATTGTTAGTTAACTTGCTACTCACATATAAGTCATAAAAAATTGTCTATAATGTATTACAAATACAAAAATTTTAAGAATGTAATAAAAATCTATAATTTATTTAGATTTTTCTTTCATCATATACTTTCTCTTTCTTCCAACCCTTAACTCATCCTTTATTGGTATCTATCATCATCATTACAGCCACATCACAAGTCCATTGTTGAACATGGCGTCTCCCAACAAATGTTACAAAGCATAGTCGTGACTCCTGAACCATCTGCATCCATCGACTTCCTGCATCTTTTACTAGGTCGTCACTCCATCTAGTAAGGGCCTCCCTACACTTTGCTTACTGTTATGAGGCTGCTAATCGAGAACCTTTCCATCCATTCCATCCCCGCTATGAGCAACAACCTTGGTGTCGGTAAGTCTATAAAACTATTCCCAGATCTGCAAAGGTAAATTGTTGTTGTAAAATGTGCCCTTACAAGATGGTAGGTGAAATTACATAGGCTCATGGAATGAAAAACTTCTGGTAAATTAAATTATCCATTAAGGATTTGGCAGTAAAAAGTCCGACCCCGGGCATTTGCAGTGCAATGGTGATCGTATTGCTAAATCATCACATATATATATATATATATATATATATATATATATGTGAGTGTGTGCGTGGCAATGATTAAGTATATATATATATATACATATTATACTAAAGATATTATGTGCAAAAGACAGACCTCTGTGAAAAGACAAAAATTTTTCATCCATTACTTTGGCTTACAAGCTCCTGTGACTAAATAGTTTGTATAACTTCTTTAACTTATAGTGCATCAGTTCTTCTACACAACTTGGTCAGTTATAAAGAGAAGCTTAACACCCATTCTAGTATACTGTTGAGAAGATTTCTTTAGCATAAAGCATTAAACTCACCCGGATTAGGCCTCATGCAGATAAAAGACCCCGAATAACAATAGCATCTCCCTCTGTAAGCTTGGTATGCTGGTGCAGCATGGGAGTAATGCGCCAAACGCGAAGAGCACGGGGCGCGAGGTACACACGCGACTTTGCACGATACTTGAAGGGATGTTTCGCACACACACAGGTCTGTGCATTCCGCGAGCTCCGCTGATCGGTATAGCTGAAATGAAATATGAAATAATTAGATTTTCAATGTTCTTAATGAAACTGATCTTCACTAGTCCGTGAACAGCTGGACATAAAATTTGCTTCCATCGTCAGGCGTTATCATTATGTTAGTTTAGAGATTAGTATTTAATTCCGATATTCAAGAAACATTTTGTTCTCTGTAAAGATCTGTTTTATTACATACAAGGTGCAAGGTGTTTATGAGCCATGCTGCAGCTATATTAGTAGTATAGTTGTAGCACGAATGGGTTGGCTTGACCGGGGAAGGACCACGCTCTCACAGAATACAGTGAGTGTAGAGGACCGGAGACCAATTTTACTGAAAAAGAGGCATTCCATCTTAGTCTTTGTTGAGGATACATGTAGATGTCTATGGGCCGCAGCAACCACTTACCATCAGGTGAACTGTGTGCTCGTTTGTCACCCTATCCTATAAAACAAAAATTACAAACTATTTCATTCAGCGGCTTATGATGGACTTAAATAGAAAAAAATTGTTCCTAAACAGTTGAACTGGTATTTTGTTAGAAAGGGGTTTTCATGCACTTTATTTATTGCAAAATGGCTCATAAAAGAAAACTAAGCGTTTTTAAATATAGTAACCCGGCGTGTGCATTATGTTTATATATTATGCAGTAGAACGTTAGTAAAGGCGCCATATGGCGGCAGAGTAAGCAAATCAATTACTCCATTCTCACCCTGAGGGTGTCGTTATAGCCGACTTAGTGAAATGCCTGCAATACCTCATGGACATAATAGATGATGGCATAATCTCGTATATACCAGATATACTAGAGAATGCTGACCTGCTTAGTTAAGAACCATCTTTGATGACTAAGCCACTTTACATTCTCAGGACTTTCTTTCTCAGTTGGACGTTGGTTTTCCTATTTCAATAATGGGCAGTCGTAAACTGTGTAATATTTATTTCAGGCTTGGTTTGATGAAAGAAACTAATGAAGAAAAGCAGTGTCAAGTCTGTTACTGTGGTTGCTAATCTGTCGGCCGAGCATGATCCTAGCATTCTCCAGAAGAGTATGCAAATATATCTTAATTCTTTTTATGTTTGTATGGTCTACAAATAATTGTTCCAGGTCTGGATGTTTGTCCGTGAGCAATTAATATAGGTATAAAGCCTCCATAATGAATAAGTAAATCAATGTGTGGAAGTTCTGGAAAAATTAAATTACAAGAAAAATTACACCTTTCGAATTGTATTCACTTAGAAAGATAATTTGTAGTAAACATACTCTCCTAGTCTCCCCCATCTTGATATACTGAGCTTCATCATCACTCTCAGGTTTCTTCACAATGCAATACTTTGTTGGTTCAAGAGTCGTAGTGGGTCTTGGAGTGGTGGTGGTTGTAGTCGTAGTGGTCGTCGTTGTAGTCACAGTTGTCGTTGTCGTAGCAACCGTTGTAGTTTCTGGCGTCGTTTCCACTATAGGTTCAGATATCTGCCCCACTTCATTCGGTCCAACGGTTTGCTCCGACAGTGTTGTGATGGGGCTTAGAACTTCGTGGTTTTCCTTTAACAGAGATGAATTAAGGTTATCTATTATATGTAAATATAAAATATCTAATTTAAGCTAATTATTAGGTAAGGTCATACATAATGTTGGTAGTTTTGGAACACTAAGCTGGAAGTAGTTGAAGAGTAAAAGAGTGAAATTGTCCGAATTGGTAGCTTTAACTTCCAAGAGGTCAATCTGCAGAACCAACACGGCTAGGCTTCATTTGGGAGATTAGATCTAGGCTTGCAAGGATATATCAAAAAACTGGTATTGTTTTAAATAAAAAAAGATTGACTAACCACCACTCAATGCACATAATGCTAAGTGGATGCTGTGGCCCATAGACATCTATATCCATTAGTAAAATAAAAATACAGATGCATTGGTCACCTCTGAAGACTAAGATGCAATGTCTCATTTCCAGAAAGAGGGGTCTCTAGTTTTCTACACTTCCCAACTGAAACACAGCAACATTATCTCTCTATTTTGTTGGTATTCTGTTATTGAAGAATGTTGTCCTTCCTCAGTTGAGCTGACTCATCTCTGCTATAAACATAATATGGCTGCAGCTTGGTTCTACCAACTATAAGTCTAATATCAATAATATTAAGCCCACAATATCTATTGTTAGGAATTACTCTCAAAATTATTTAAATAAAAGGAATATTACTCAATTAAAACTATGATGAAAATCTTTTGGAACATATGTAACACAGTAAGCAGTTAGAATTTTTTTTTTATAGAATAAGGGTAACGAACTAGTACACAGTCCACTTGATGATAAGTTGTTACTGTGGCCCATAGACATTAACATCGTTCCTCAATTAAGAATCAATATGCAGATGCATTGTCATCCCTGAGTACTGAGATGGAATGCCTTGTTTTCAGTGAAAAAGGTTTTCAGTTCTCTAAGCTCACCATACGAAACATAGCACCATTAAGCTGCTATTTTATGCTGGTATTCTGCGAGTGTGGGCCTACCCTGGTTGAGCCGATCATACCATAATATAGCTGCAGCATGGCTCTACTACATAAATGTATAGAAATACAAGATAACATTAAAATAGGTGAGGCATGCAAACAAATAGCAATACTGCCTTTCACAATATGACATGGGGCAATGTCTCCATATTATATTAATTTTAATATTTGACACAAAGGTCAGAATCACAACATTGATTGACTTGTAGAAATTCCTTCGAGCTGGTTGTACTTTGTGCAGCTGGTTGTACTCTGTGCAGCTGGTTGTAATCTGTGCAGCTGGTTGTAATCTGTGCAGCTGGTTGTAATCTGTGCAGCTGGTTGTACTCTGTGCAGCTGGTTGTACTCTGTGCAGCTGGTTGTACTCTGTGCAGCTGGTTGTACTCTGTGCAGCTGGTTGTACTCTGTGCAGCTGGTTGTACTCTGTGCAGCTGGTTGTTCCTTATAGCACTTTTTTTTCTACCTTCATTAAAACACTAATATTATTATCAATATAATTCAAACTCATTTATTACAGCCCATAAAAGTACACTGTTAAACCTAGTCTTCCCCCATAGATTGTCTCATAGGGGGATATTGCCATAGCTGTCACGCTTGGCAGGTAGGTTGGCAACCGCAGTATAAATGTTTTGTGTTATCAGAAAGATGCTGCTACCCATCTCTTGTTCCAGTTTCCCTCTGTCGCCTCTTACGACACCCATGGCACCATAATACGTGGTAGTGGATAATCTTAGACCATCCCTACACGGTATTGATATTAAAGTAACATCAAATAATACAATATATAAATGAAACAAGAATTCAAAACAGAAAGAGCAGACTAAGCCAATGTGAAAATAATTCGAACTGAAATCAGATAACAATATAGTTCCTACTTCCTAGAAATAGTAATTCTCGATTATTAACAGGATTGTTACAAAGAACAAAATTACGTTCGTTAAAATAATCTAAGGCTGTTTTATTTGTACTAAAATTATAATTCAAATTGGAATAAATATGCAGTTTCTTTACTAAAAAATACAAATCAGCTGTAGTTAGTAGCTATGACATAAGGTGGATATTATCATATTATCAATTTACATTATTTATTTACATACTTTTCTTATTATTTATTTTCAGTGCAGTGCTTTATCTTTATTGTTTTGTGCTTTACTCAGAGTCTCACAAACTAAAACTATATAGAAACTAGTCTTGGGTAGTTCGCGAACGACCTAGATGGGATTGAGAAGAGCGCTCTTTTAGGTGAACTATGCGAACTAGTTCGTCGACAATCACGCTCTTAGTTCTTTAATTATTTATTGTTCTTGCGTCCACTCTATTATGGAGTGGCGCTGCATGGCTAACCGACTGATTTATTTTTATTCTTACCGTTCTTACCAGAGTTTCTTATTAAAGTATATAATTTATAGTCTATAGTTAAAGTTTTATTAGTGCACAATTCACAACAAGTAACACATATTGCTGACTCACAATATTAATATGAAAGTGATAGTAAGCAGTACATAAATACCGTATAGTTCTCAATTCGATTTTACGGTAAGTTTATTCAAAATTAATATTTTACATTTCTTTTTCTACTAATTTTATTAAATACTCGAATACAGTACAACCTCAATATAACGAAACTGAATGGAATTAGAAAGTATTCGTTATTATACCAAGTAATTCGTTATAATGAGGTTTGTTATATAGAGGTTAGGTGGAACTACAATGCGTTTTAACAAGGTAAGAAAACTTGTTTATTAATCTCAACATTACGTAAATAGTCATCTACCTGTCGTGTACGTGTCAAGACATGATTTAATGTGGAATTAAGTAGGAATAATTAATAGGATATGTTAGGTTAAGATTTCAAGTTGAGAAAATTGGTTAAAAAGAGGTAAATAATACCTTCTATATATATTCCGCAATAAATAAAATTCAATATAAAGATGTTTCTGATAAAATCTATTCGTAATGTTTTGCATTAGCTCTTACAGGCAGTTCTATGGGATTTCGAAAAATTCGTTAAACCGAGGAATTCGTTATATATAGGTTTGTTATATCAAGGTTACACTGTGTTACTATGTTACATTAATTAGCGACATGTAATCTTTAAATTACAGTTGCGTTATTTTCAATAATCCAATACACTTCAAAAATATAAAAACATGTTTAGCTTCGTTTATTATATTTTATTTTAATGTCCATATCATCAAATAGTTCTTGATAAGTATTATGCATATATTATACATTATGTAGTATATTACATTTTTTAACGTAAATTCAATTAATTTTTATTTACTGACATTCAATAAACTCATCTTTTATTAATAAGATCTACTGAAAAATTAAAAAAGAACTAACGAACTAAATGAGCGAACTAGTTCGCTATAGGACTACAAACTAAATTGAGCGTTCCCAATGGCGATCGACTATGCCCAAGACTATAATAGAAACACTACGCGTTGCTTTACTTCATTTAAAGTGGTTTTGGCGGGAAATTGACCGGCGGCGGTTTGCTGCTCCTGTATTATTGTTTAAATAATGGTTTGAAGTGGACTTTGATATGTAAAAGTGTTGCGATTTTGTGTATTAAGTGTCTACGCATGTGAACTATTAGTGGAAACAGTGAAACAAGTGCTCTGATGGTGATGGATTCTCAAGATAAGCTGTTTGTTTGCATAGGCACCTTTAGATACCATCGCCAACTATCAGCTGTCTGCTGGATCAAGTTGCCGCCAAAATCTCCCAAGAACTGCACAATATGACGCATCAACATATTGTGAAGCAGTATACTATGAAGGAGTGGGGAAATTACAATAAACCGAATAAAAATACTTAAGACTTGGCCTAAAGGTATAGATACCAGGCCATAAACTCCAAAAAAAAAATACTTCATTTAAAAAAAATATAAGTTACAGTTTTTTATTAATTATTTTCGGCGTGGATGCTTGTCCTTTAAGCCATACCTTTATTTATTTCGGTATCAAGTGATAATAATCCTTTATAGTACAATATGTTGATGCATAAGCCTTTGGAAGATTTTGACGGCACCTTGAGCCAGCACCTAGTTGGCGATAGTATCTCAAGGCGCCCAAGCAGACAGACACATTATCTGGATATTTACATTACCATCGGAGCACTTGTTTCACTGTTTCACTAATAGTTCACATGTGCAGACATTTACTACGCAAAATTGCACCACTTTTACGTATCACATTCCACTTCAAACTATTTAAACAATAATACAGGAGCAGCAATCCACCGCCTATCAAGTTTCCACCATAACCAAAACTCCAACCCTAATCACGGATTGGCTACAACCATAGAGTTGGGTACAACTTGGGGTACAAGCGTACAACGTACAATAAAAATATCTACATCATCATCATCATTACAGCCCTTCACAAGTCCATTGCTGAACATAGGCCTCCCCCAGGGAGGGCAACAAAGCACGGTCCTGAGCCATCTGAATCCATCGACTTCCTGAATCTCTTACCAGGCTGTCGATCCATCTAGTGGGGGGGGGGGGGGGGGAAACCCTATACTTCGTCCGCCGGTAAGAGGCCGCCACTCAAGAACCTTTTTTCCCCATCGGTTGTCGGTTCTTCGAGCTATATGACCGGTCTATTGCCACTTCAGCTTACTAATCCATTGGGCTATGTCGGTCACTTTGGTTCTACCGCGGATATCCTCATTTCTATGTTTATTACGCAGAGAAACTCCGAGCATAGCCCTCTCCATAGCTCGCTGAGCAACCTTGAGCTTCCTCATCCAGCCAGCAGTGAAAGACCACGTCTCAGTTCGATAGGTCGTCACTGGCAACACGCACTGGTTGTACAGTCTCGTTTTCAAGTTTTGAGGTATACCTGACGAGAAGATGTGCCATAATTTCCCGAACCCTGCCCAGCCGAGTCGAATCCGTTGATTGACCTTTCGGTCGAAGTTGGACTTACCTAGTCGGACTATTTGTCCCAGGTCCGGGACAAACATACTCGTCAAAAACTTCGAGCTTAGTGCTCCCAACAACTACCGGCATAAGTGTGACATGGACGTTATACATGATCTTTGTTTTGTCCATGTTCATCTTAAGACCTATCCGTTGGGATGCAATATTGAGGTCATTGAGCATAGTGCTTAGGTCCTCCAGCGATTCTGCCATAAGGACAATATCGTCAGCGAAGGTGAGTGATGTATTCGTCAATGATGTTAATACCGTATCCTTTCCAGTACAGAAGCTTCAAAACGTCTTTCAATGCAGCGGTGAAGAGTTTCGGGGATATAACGTCACCCTGTCTTACACCACCAGGACTTCAATCAGGAGGAGGTACTCAATTCGACTGTATGTTTTTTTAATGTGTGTTATATTCATAATTTTCATAATTTTTTTCTGAGTAAACCGATTTCGATGATTCTTTTTTATTTGAAAGCTGGTGCTTCACATGTGGTCCCACATACATTTGATCAAGGTCTGACCAATAGTTTTTGAATTATTATTAATAATTTATATTGAAGTCGGTTGTACAAAATTTTTAATTATTAAATTAATCATACATCAAACTACCTCAAATGAATTATCAAAATCAGTCAGGACTTAGTTATGAAAGCTAGACAGATTTTCACATTAAAAAATATAAAATTGAATTTTGCAATGGAACAATCTACTAATTGACGTGCTGTCGACCCTTAAAATGTAAAATAGCGAATATTATCAATAAAATATTTCAGAATATATTGGTGGTTACCGGTTACCGGTAAATCACTAAACAAGACTAATCTCTAGGTGTGATACCGTTATTGAAAAGGAACGGCGGCTCCTCATGGCACGTCCTGCAGCAGAGATCTACAAATTAGTGACCTTCTATTCACAGATCCTAATACCACACTACGTTGGGTTGGGAACAACGAGGTGGGCGTGACTCCTGAGTAGGCGCGCCACTGGTTCTTCGAGCTGGATTGACGTCGAGCGACCGCCGTTTCTTTTCAATTTGCTTAAACACACAGACTAATATAATGCTACGCATCTTATACGTGTTCAACAACTTTTTATCTACAATAACAAAAAATAATACTTAGCACCATTGTTTTTGAAATAAGCTTGCATACTATTTACAACGATAAAACTGTCAAAATAGTTATTCCTTCACTTTCTTTTCAGAAAGAGACGATCTGTAAAGATTCGTTGTGAATCCGTTGCCTTAGAATAAAGTCTGATGTTATGTAATATAAAAAAGCGTTAGAAGCGTTAGAGCGAATTGGGTTTCTAGTAGTGACAATACGACGTAAGCGCTTGTATGTGTGCTGCTAGCGACACCGGTTTTTGTACAAAATAATGTTGGCAGCCATTCTAGTGTGTATTATAGTATTCTATGTTATATATTCTTTGATTGACTAAGATATCATTCATCAATCGAATCATATCTTCGTCAATCGAGAACCGATAATAATACTTTTTAAATAGATTGGTAGTACTTCCCGGGTGGTCCTATGTAAATTTGAAATAAACATTCGACTCCTTAAAGATGAAGTTTATAATGTTACTATTTAGATAATTAGTTACTATTTCGAATTCTAGTTGTTATCCAGAGCCTATGATATTCCGTAGTCCATTCAAAAGGGTGAACAATTAAACTCGATAAAAAGTAAAAACCGACTTTGAATTTGAATGGAACAGAATAGAACGGAATGGAACACAATGAAACAGAATAGAACAGAATAGAGTAGACTAGTGGATAATATATAGTGAACAGTAGAGCAGATTAGAGCAAATTAAAACCGTGTAGAACAGAATAGAATAGAACGGAACAGAATGGATTAGAAATTTTATTATCACACATCAACATATGACAAGAAGATAGAAAAAACCCGCGTTAAAGAACGTATAGCTGACGTGAAACACCAACGTTCTATAGTCTTTGCGTTATAGCATGGTGCGGGTGACAGTCATATAGCTTGCTACATATTTATTTATCTATGGTGACAGCTTACACCTTTGGCGTATCTAGAGATGGAATAATGTTAAATCGATTTAAAAAAGGCGATTAACGACTCACAAAACAAAACAAAAATTATCGACTAGCTAGATATAAAAATTAAAACCGAAACATATATTTCTTTATAAACAACAATGCATGTAAAATTAAGTTAAAGTTTAATACAAATTATGACATAATAGTTACATAATAGCTGTTCCGGACCTCGCCCTCTTAGTATTTATTACAATTGGATTTCATGGGTTTTAATTTTTTCGCGCGAATCATAATTCTTTTTCAAAAATAAAATTAGCCTGTGTTACTCCCCATAACATCAGCTATCTACCATTGCCAGCTGTAAACCGGAACAAACAGAGAGACAGACATATATTTTGAAAATTGTTTTGTCTTTTTGTTATAAATACCGTATATACTTTCATATGTATTTAGTAAAAGGCTGTTATTTATTTATATATACATTGTATATTTACTGAAAATGGGGGTTCCAAAACCTACCACAATAGCGCTGGCGTCTGAAAAACTACGATATGAAGATAGCTGTTGAGTGAAGTCAGCTGAATTCAAATATTTAAAAAATTTCATGATTAGAGTAGGTAGCGCACCCTTATTGGATGCGTTTTTAGGGACACTTTTATTATATAGAGATGGTCTCTCTACACTCCATAAAAAATATGAAATTTAATAGGTGCGAGCTGTCATACGCATCATGCTACAGAGCAACGCAGACTATAGAAAATCTGCAGTATGTGAACATGTTCAAGATGGTCCCCGCTATTTCTTCTGATTTGATAGACCACAAATCCGCGCAAAATGACACGGATTCCTACCAAGGATGTTTCGCATGGCCATTGAAATTATAAAAAGAAAAACATTCCAATTTCACCAGAGAAGACGGATGGCTCGCACCGCACCTACTTGGGATCCAATCTATACAAATAAATAAAATTGTAGTGTCTGTTTCTAATGTTAAAAAAACAGCTTTTTACTAAATGCATATGAATGTATATACGGTACTTATAACAAAAACACAATTTTTTAAATTTTTGTCTGTCTGTCGGTCTGTTTGTCTGTCTGTCTGTTTGTTCCGGCTAATCTCCGAAACGGCTGGACCGATTTCGATGGGACTTTCACCGGCAGATAGCTGATGTTCTAAGGAGTAACTTAGGTTTTTTTTTTTTATGGGAGAGGGGGCAAACGAGCATGCGGCTCACCTGATGGTAAGTGACTACCGCCGCCCATGAACAACTGCAACACCAGGGGAATCGCAGATGCGTTGCCGGCCTTTTAAAAAGGAGTACGCTCTTTTCTTGAAGGTCCCTAAGTCGTATCGGTCCGGAAAAATCGCTGATGGTAATCGATTCCACAAGGAGGTCGTGCGAGGAAGAAAACATCTTCTAAATCGCACAGTGGTGGACCGCCAATCATCCAGATGGTGTGGATGGTATCGGGAGTTCTGCCGCGATGTGCGTTCGTGAAATTTGGCAGCTGGGATTAATCCGAACAATTCCTCAGAGCACTCCCCATGGTAGATGCGAAAGAAAATGCAAAGGGATGCAACATCTCTTCGCAGTGCCAATGAATCGAGCCGATCGGAAAGGGCTCGGTCGTCGACGATTCGCGCAGCTCTGCGTTGGATGCGGTCAAGTGGAAGGAGCTGGCACTGGGGAGCCCCTGCCCAGAGATGGGAACAGTATTTCATGTGAGGCCGAACTTGCGTCTTGTAAAGTTGCAGGCGGTGTGCCGGCATGAAATACTGTCCCGCTCTGCTGAGCACGCCAAGCTTTTTAGAGGCCAGTTTGGCCTTCCCTTCCAAGTGACCACGAAACTGCACGTCACTCGATATGTCGACTCCGAGGATACCGATACTGGCTGAGGCAAGAAGGGGAGTGCCTTGAAACTGAGGAGATACGACAAAGGGGTTCTTTTTAGCGGTAAACGCGCAAACTTGTGTCTTCTGAGGATTAAACTGGACTAGATTTAGTCGCCCCCAATCCGAGACTTTGCTCAGCAAAGACTCGACTTCAGACACAAGTTTGTTCCGGTACTCAGCGACGTTTTCCCGAGAAATATTGGCACGGCCGGTGTATAGAGCATCACCAGTGCTGTCATCCGCATAGCAATGAATGTTACCAGTTAGCAACATATCATTGATATGCAGAAGAAACAGCGTTGGTGATAGCACACAGCCTTGTGGAACACCAGCGTTAATAGGCTTGTAGTCAGAGCATGCACTGTCTACAACGACCTTGATGCTCCGATCTGCAAGGAAGCTGGTGATCCAATTGCACAATTTCTCGGGAAGCCCATAGGAAGGGAGCTTCGAAAGAAGCGCTTTGTGCCAAACCCGATCGAAGGCCTTCGCAATGTCCAGACTAACGGCCAACGCCTCCCCCTTGGACTCTACTGCCTCCGCCCATCTATGGGTCAGGTAGACCAGAAGATCACCAGCTGATCGACCCCGACGAAAACCGTATTGGCGGTCACTAATCAGCTGGTGATCCTCAAGGTACCGGATGAGCTGGCAGTTAATAATGGATTCCATTATTTTGGAGAACAAGGAGGTGATCGCGATAGGCCTATAGTTGGATGGGTCTGAGCGGTCGCCTTTTTTAGGGATCGGGTGGACAAAAGCTGTCTTCCATGAAATCGGGACTACGCCTTGGGAGTAGGAGTACCGGAAAAGACGCGTTAGGACCGGTGCCAACTCCGGAGCACACGTCCTCAGCACAATCGGGGGGATTCCGTCAGGCCCACTCGACTTCTGGATGTCCAGGGAGAGCAGTGCTTTGCGAACCGAGCGCTGTGAGAACAGCACATCCGGCATGGAGCACTCACACCGCGGGATGGTCGGCGCTGTTTTCCCCCCGTCATGAAGAGTCGAGTTGGACGCAAAAAGGGAGCCTAAAAGGTCGGCTTTGTCCTTTGCGTCATGGGCCAGTGAGTCATCCTCCCTGTGCAGAGATGGTAGTGACGGCTTACAGAAATTCCCTTGGACAGCCTTGGCGAGAGACCAGAATGCACGGGTTCCCGAAGGAAGGCGAACTAGTTTCTCGCCAATTCTACCTATGTGCTCTGACTTTGCCTTGGCAATAACTCTTATGAAGGACCTGGAGGCGAAGTTATACTTCTTTTTAAGTGTGCTGGTGTTTACATCCCGAGTCGCCGAAGCCGCAGCCCAGGCTTGATAGCACTCCTGCTTACTGCGTAATGCAGTCTTACAGGAGCGACCAAACCAAGTTCCATTCCCTGTAGCACCACATCAGTGACAGAGTCAGCAACAGCGCTGGGATCGTCCGGCGAGAAGCAAACCCGCCCCCATGGGTAGGATGCAAAGAAAGACCGCATTCCGTCCCAATCCGCCGACCTGTAATGCCAAACACGGCGGCAACCTGCAGAACGCAACCGCGAAGGGAGCGTGAGTGGCACCACACTCCGGATCAGACAATGGTCCAAAGAGCCGAGAGGGGCATCGACGGAAACCTGATATCCGTCCGGATGAGAGGTCAGCAGAAGGTCCAACAGGGAAGGTGTATGATCCTCCACATCTGGAATCCGCGTAGGCGAAGTAACCAGTTGTGTCAGGCCATATGCCAAGGCAAAGTCATAAACAGATCTCCCCGCATGATCGGTTAGACGTGAACCGAGCCATTCGGCATGGTGGGCGTTAAAATCGCCAAGGATCACGATCTCTGCGGATGGGACCTGTTGTAGCAAGGAATCTGTAGCCATTTGGACGTGGTCGATGAGTCGGTCTGTTTCGGCATTACCGCTATGGGACCTATAGAGGCACCCGTAGACGCGCGGATGGTCGTCGCTGTCTACGCGTAGCCAAAGGATGGACAGGTCCGAACCTTCAAGACTGCCGAGGCGTCGAGAACAGATGTCCTCTCTGACATACACGCAAACTCCAGCCCGAGGCACAAAGGAATGCTCCAATTTGTACCCCGGGCAGGAGAGATACGAAATATCAGCCGAAGAGGAAACCTGCGTCTCGGTCAGAAAGAGCAAGGCCGGTTTCGCCGTCTCGAGATGGTAGTGGACGGCGTGTAGGTTAGAGTGAAGTCCCCTGATGTTGCAGAAATTCACGGATAGCGTGGCAGGGGTCGCCTTGGTGTTCTTGCTCAGTTTGCCCCTAGCAGTTATGCTTTTGAGCGGAATTTTGCCCCCCCCAGAATACGCGGGGCAGCCTGAGCACCCACGCTCAGGATCGGAATAACATGGTCGTGGATGCTCAGCGAGGGATTCTCCAGGGGTACTGGTACCCTCCTGGGGTAGTTCATCGTGTAATTCCGCTACCATGTTGATGGGGGGGGGGGGGGGGGGGGGGAATTGGGCCTCCGGCCACCTGCATTCACCACACGAAACGCAGAAGCAGAGCTTCTACTTCACGCCGGTATTCTGTGAGGTCGTGGTACCAACCCGGCTCGAGCCGGCCCATACATGCAACAGCAAAAACTGCTGCGTGGCTCTACCACCGTTAGGCTACTTAGATTTGAGAAAAATAATTAGAGTTCTGAGCAATATAATTAAAATCCTAATTACACGCGGGCGAACTCGCGGGAAACAGTTAGTAATAAATAAAATTAAGTCCAAACCCACGCATACCACTGCAAGACTTCAAAATACAGTAAGCTGGTTGTACGAGGTAGCCAGGGCTAACTATGAAATCGGGACGTACCCCCTCCTCCTAGGATAGGAGGGATGGGATGGGATGAGATGGGGTAGGATGGGTTGGGATAGCATGGGTTGGGATGAGAAATAATAGAATAGGATAGGATAGTAGCGATAGGATAGGTTACAATAGGATAGATTACGATAGAATAGAAAATAATAGAATAGAATGAAATAGAATGGAATAGAATGGATTAGCATAGAATAGAATGAAATAAAAATAGAATAGCTAAATAGTTTTTGTTTAATTAAATTTTAATAGCATTTAAAGTGGGGCTTTAATTCTTATATACACTTTATTATACACTATAGCACCGCTTTCAGTAGCTATTATGTTTATGGAAATTATTGTAGTTCTTTTTAGTTCTATGAACTCGTTCTCGTACTCGGCTCAGTTTTAATTTTTAAAGTGTTTTACTTTGTAAAATTTAATTTGAAGTGGCCGCTTGGGTAGGTACCACCTAGGTAGGCTGTATATTTTATTAACAACAATAAGTTTTAATTGGTGTTACCTAAAGTGGTCAGTTAACATAATATGGACAATGGAGTTATAATGGCAGAGAATACTTTGTGATATTGAGTCTACCTTTTGTGCAATTGCCATTTGTGCAAAAAGAAGCTTAAATATTTAAATAAAAATGTGTAATGCCAATTTATCTGTTATGCTCGTGGTTTCTCTGCGTGATAAACTTAGAAATGAGGATATCCGCAGTAGAAACAGAGTAACTGACATAGCACAACAGATTAGTAAGCTGAAGTGGCAGTGGGTCGGTCATATAGCTCGAAGAACCGACAACCGATGGGGAAGAAAGGTTCTCGAGTGGCAGCCTCGTACCTGTAGGTGAAGTATAGGGCGACCCCCCACGAGATGGAGTGACGACCTGGTAAGACATGCAGGAAGTCGATGGATGCAGGTGACTCAGGACCGTGTTTTGTGGCATTCCTTGGGGTTCAGCAGTGGACTTATGAAAGGCTGTAATGATGATGATGATGATGATGAATTTATCTGTTACCTAAACGTTTATTTAAAAAACTACTCGTAAGGTGACCTTACTGATATATAATATTAAATACTGAGAAGCTGACGAGATACAGTAGGTTTTACTTATAGTAGAGCCAATAGCAAATTTAGCTGCAGCACGAATGCTTCGGCTCGACCGGGGAAGGTCTATGTACTCACATAATACCAGCGTAAGATAGCAGTATATTACTGCTATATTTCGTATGGTGATTCGTTTAGGCATTCCATTTTAGACCTCAGGGGTGACAACGCATCTATATTTCGATTCTTAATAGAGGATGGATGTAAGTGCCAATTTGCCACAGCATGAATTTACCATCCATCAACCATCAAGTGGACTGAGTGCTCGTCTGTTAACCATATTTCTATAAAACAGGTCTAATTGATGCCGAGTTGTCCGTCTGGAGAGCACTTTCCTATACCTGTTACAAAACAAGAATACCTCCGCTGTTGTGTTTCGGTCTAAAGATTGAAGGGAGTCAGCTTAATTATCAATTATCATTCTCTGGAGCATTCAATTTTCATATTTCATTAATAATGTATACCTACCTGTTCGACTTGCGAAGCGCCATGTTGAGTGGTATGCCGATGGTGATGAGTGGTTGTGCGGTGATGAATTGCTGGTTCCGGTGGGACGGTGATGTAACGGACTCCGTTGTCGAAAGGCGTGGTTGTGAGGAGGGACCCGTACGTCTTCACGTGGTAGTCGTGCTGTGATTCCACTGTAAAAAAGTAGCGAAGCGTGTTTAACGCATTCATTTATACGTGGTAGAGCCATGCTGCAGCTATATTAGTAGTATAGTTGTAGCACGAATGGGTCGGCTCGACCGGGGAAGGACCATGCTCTCACAGAATACCAGCGTAAAATAGCAGCTTAATGCTGCTGTGTTTCGTATGGATCCTTTTTACTGAAAATGAGGCATTCCATCTTAGTGTTCACGGCTGACAACGCATCTGCATTTTAATTCGCAAACGATGATACGAGTTAGATGTAGATGTCTATGGGCCACAGCAACCACTTACCATCAGGTGGACTGTGTTCTCGTTTGTCACCCTTGTTCTATAAAAAAAACATTATCAATTTGATATGTCTATAGTTATATAAAGAACATCGTAATTCTATCATATTTTCCTAATTAACGTTGTTGTTGCAACTTGTATAGCTTTTTATATTTAGAAGTCAAGACTAATCATTAACATCTATTTTATCTTAGAAGTTATATAATTATCGGAATTTTATTAATTAAGCCAATTAGTCTTATGGTAAGTTAGTATTTAACAAGGTAAACTTTTTACGGTGAATTATGGATATAATAACTTATCCTTGGCACACGGTACTGTTAATTAGGGGTTCTGTGACGTAAAATAGTGGTATATTCATTTAGAATTGCCAAAACTATATCATAGAGACAGGTTAGTCATATTAATAAAAAGTTATAGGAGTTACGATGAATAAGAATCTCCACCAGACAGAATTCCGGACACGGCGCGGCGGCTTGCCTCAACGAAGACTAGCCATCTGCGAGGATAGAATAATAGTGCACGAGGGTATGCGTAAATAGAGGTGCATTCTCTATTCCATGCTCTCATAGACCGATGGGACGGCAATCCGGGAGAGATTAGGCGCAGGACCAAGGGATTTTCTGTGCTTTTCGAGGCTTAGGTGTGAAAAATCGCCACCTTTCCTGATTCCGGGTTGTTACTGAGAATTTCTTCTAGGAGAATAGGAGTTTTATATACCTATATTGTACTAGCTGTTCCCCGCGACTTCGCCCGTGTGTAATTTAGGGTTTGAATTTTGTTGCACGGAACCCTCATAATTTTTCTAAAATTTAAGTAGCCTAAGTTACTCCTTATAACATGAGCTATCTACCAGTGAAAGTCCCGTTAAAATCGGTCCAGCTGTATTGGAAATTAGCCGGAACAAACGGACAAACAGACAAACATGTAAAAAATTGTGTTAATGTTATAAGTACCGTATAATATACTTTCATATGTTGTTATTTTGACATTACAAACAGGCACTTCAATTTTATTTATTTGTATATAGATTTCGGATTCCTTGCGATGAATTTTGATAAAAATCCAGTTATTTCTCCCTTCATAGATATGGATAAAGTAACTTACTACACATAAATTTATTTCCGGCAAACAAAAGACTACTAAGAATTAACACTGGTGAACCTCTAACTCACCGACGCAAGGGTTCAGCCAAAGCAGTCTCTGCCAGCCAAGACAGTCATAGAGTTGGGCGAAATCAGTCCCACGACATGCGCAAGCAGCACGCAGCTGAGTTCCTAGAACAGCTACCACCGCAGCGCGGCAAGCTGCCGGGGAGCCGGCACAACCCTGGGTTACAGCGTCTACCGCGCACCATTGCTCGTAGTTCTCAAGGCGAATCCTGAAAATTATAAAATTATGAAAATTAAAAAAAAGGAGTTGATGTAAAGATGTCAAAGATCACGAAGGGTCACAGAACGTACAATACCGAATTTTAAAAATTTAAGTGTTTAAGAATTTATTATTTATAATTAATAAGAATATTTATAATTTTAATAGTTTTATTTTTCATTTTTATTGTTTTTTTTATAAGATAGGGCGACTAATGAGCACACAGTCCATCTGATGGTATGTGGTTGCTGTAACTCATAGACATTTACATCTATCTTCAATGATCAATGAATAATCAAAATGCAGATGCGTTGTCACCCGTGAGGCCTAACATGAAATGCCTCGTTTCCAGCAAAAAGGGTCTCCGGTTCTCTACGCTCACCATACGAAACATAACAGCATTAAGCTGCTATTTTACGCTGGTATTCTGTGAGGGCGTGGTCCTTCCCCGGTCGAGCCGACCCATTAGTGCTACAACTATACTACTAATATAGCTGCAGCATGGCTCTATCGCGTGTAACAAATATTTCGAAGTTGTCAGTCAATATGATATTTGATCGAAAAAGAAGACTTAATCTCTCGTACGTTCATGTGCGACGCCAATTTTAATCAGAAAGTTTCATCTTTAAACGAGAGGGCGCATGCAAATACAGACATTCCTCCATTTATCGGCATATCGATTAAACAGGCGAAAATGTACGTGAAATCTCGGCTAGAATTATTCAGCGTTCATTTAGGCGAGATCCGAGCAAGGCGAGTTACGTAAACGACGGGGTCGGAAATATCTCGTGCAGTAGAAGTACCACACGCTTATGGAAATTATTGGGACTTCATTCTTATTAATTCGAAATAATTATGTAATGAAGTATCAACCTGTGTATGTATTAGTCATTTGTCCATTAACAAAAATTCCATAATATTTCTTATTAGGGCAAATAAAATAAACTTCATTATTAATATTGTCGCATATCGCACTTCATATAAATATAAAAAGTCAATTATTTAATACATGCATACTACCAGCCGTTATGTATGGCAGCCAAACATGGGCCTTAACACATAACATGACTAATAAACTCGCAACCTGTCAGCACGCGTTGGAAAAGAGTATGTTAAATGTGAAGAAGTCATACAGATTGAATAACCGTGTCATCAAAAACAAGACAAAGGTGATATACATAACATGTAAAATCAGAAGACTCAAATGGCGATAGGCAGGGCACGTGATGAGAGAACAAGACAAATGGAGTAAAATGGTCTAGAGAAGGAAAAATAAAAATAGGTAGACCACAGGAAAGGTAAGATAACGATATCAGACAAGTTACAGGAGGAGGCCTTTGTCGACTGACAAAAGAATAGAACCAAATACTAGACTAGACTAAGTTTTAATCTTTTATGTGTAATAGAGTACTAGTTCGATCTGAATAAAACTCTATATTATTCATTGAGTTATAGTGTACAACGTACGTACGTAGTATATTATAACTCAACGATAACAAAAATAAATAAATAAATAATTTATTTATTTATTCTTTATTGCACCAAATATTTGTACAAAAGGCGAGCTTAATGCTATATGGCATTCTCTACCAGCTAACCTTGGGTAGAACAGAGAATGAGTATAGTAAGATACTTTTAAGAGACACTGCACACTGCAGACTTTCTATCGGACGAGAGTTTAGTCGGTTTCTTAATCAGTATTAAGATGTATGCAAGAGCGCATTATTATAATGATCAGATATCGGCTGATATATCAGTTTAATGGGCTACACGATTCCCTTCAAACTAAACTCTTGGTCAACTATCGGCCAACTGCTAAACCAGTACAGCGCTCTTCGACGTAGATTGTTTAGTGGCCCAACTCGGTCGATAACGTCACTTCGTTCAAAATTTTGGCGCGGGAAATACGCGCGATTGGCCAACTGATACTAGTGCGCACTCACCACTAACCCGACTGTTTGATTGGCTCAGTGTGCGCACTAGCAGCGTAACAGGACTACACTCTCGGCCGGTAGAATGTTTGCAGTGTGTTCTGTCTTTAAATGTAGTGGGATGCTTTTAGGCTGTTATTTTCTATTGAACTGTACTTAGGATGATTACATCAACAGTCATACATCATCAAAAGTACACTGCTGATCATAAAGTCTACCCCATAGATTGCCTCATTTTTCAATAATTGCCACACTTGGCAGTCGAGTTGGTAACCGCAGTTTTTTATTGTTTTCGGTTGTTATAAGGGAGATGCTATTGCCCATCTAATTTAGTTTCCCTCGGTCGCCTTTTACAACATCCACGGGATGATAAGAGGTAGTAAATTTTATTACGCCGCCACTATACAGCTAATAAGTGGTAAGTTGATATGTTCCAACTATTCTACGTGGTAGAGCCATGCTGCAGCTATATTATGGTTGTAGCACGAATGGGTCGGCTCGACCGGGGAAGGACCACGATTTCACAGAATTCCAGCGTAAAATAGCAGCTTAATGCTGCTGTGTTTCGTATGGTGAGTGTAGAGAATCGGAGACTCTTTTTACTGGAAACGAGGCATTCCATCTTAGTCCTCACGGATGACAACACATCTGCATTTTCATTCGTAATCGAAGATAGATGTAGATGTCTATGGGCCACAGCAACCACTTACCATCAGGTGGACTGTGTGCTCATTTGTCACCCTTATCCTATAAAAAAAATGTTCCTTAAAATAGACCTCTACTGCGTTCGGTAGACCGGGAATGTAAGTTCCATTCCTGGTAGAAAGTAATAGCATATAAAGCATAAACGTCTCGCTACATCACACATTGTAAATTGCATTGGTGCTATTGAACTATATTATTTTTATCTTTTATATCTAACTTCTATAATTTCTATCTCTATCCCTATTTCATTTATATTGGTGACATAATAAGCTTAATAATGAAATTTGATGCGTCTCTAATAGAAACTTCTTTTGTAATGAATTAATAAAGACGACAAACAAGTACATAGTCCACATGATGGTCCTCTACACTAATCATTCAACTCACAACATAACCTGCTATTCTGTGAGAGTGTGGACCCGGTCGAGCCGACCCAATAAGTGCTTCAACCATAATATAGCTGCAGCATGGCTCTACTATATTAAAATTCATAAAATTTAATAGAAAATAAAAGAGCCAAATCTTTATAATTCGTTTGTGCTGTAATTAATCTTCTATACAAATAAATAAAGTCGACGTGTCTGTCTGTAATGTCAAAATAACAGCTTTTTACTAAATGCATATGAAAGTATATATGGTATTTATAGCAAATAAACATTATTTTTATATTTTCGTCTGTCTGTCTGTTTGTTCTGCCTAGTCTCAGGAATGGCTGAATTGATTTTAACGGGACTTTCACTGGTAGATAGCTGAAATTATGAGGAGTAACTTAGGCTACTTTTATTTTAGAAAATGAATTAGGCCTCCGGGCAAAAAAATTAAAACCCGTGAAATCCAATCGTAATACCAACGCGGACGAAAACGCGGGGAACAGATACTATATAATAACTTAGTATAATTTTGAACACCAACAGGAATGTCTTTATTGTAAATGACATCCCCTACTCTGGAATAATGTAAAATCTATCGCGGTGCGCACTTAGGCGAAGACTCGTGTGTTTGCTCTCTCAACAGAAGATTGCATATCTATAGATAACATATTATTCTGTTTTTGTTGAGTTCTCAAGGATGTTATGTAATCTTAAAAGTTTACTGTGATCATATTGACATAATACTTAAGTGACGTAAACTTTTAGATTTAGCATTGAATTTCTAAGCGTCTACCTAGTACGTAGAAATAAAATATATTATTTAGCTATATCATTTATGCTATATTTGAATTGCTTTGTAATTAATGCTTAAAAACTTTTCTGAAGTAAAACCTCTTTAGGCTCGACCAGAGTAAGTTAGATCTTTTTCGGTAACGGTCTGAAAAATCTGTCTGTTGCCTTGTGTCTGTGGTTACACAACCATGCTCAAATTTTAGTAATAACACGAACACAAATGCATCTAAAATCATTTGTAACTATCAAAATGGTTTTAGCTGCATACCTGTGCGTCCAACAATGGACGTTTGCGGGGATATACCTAGAAAGAAAGAGGCAGTGAGTGAGTGCGTAAACGCATGTCTGAAATTGAGGATTGTTTCGGCATCATTTTAAATTTACGCATCGCTCCGACTATTTTTCTTTATTGATCTGAGTTTAAAGTATTAAGATATAATAAATATTTTTTGCTGTTGTCATTAATACTTATTATTATAATTAAATTTTGCGTCAGCTGCGCGTAAAGGTATGTGTATTCTTCTGTGTCTGTGATTGATTTTTTTTTGCAGTAACAAGCACGATGCGCAGGAATGGTTATTGCAATACCAGACAAATATCCTATACGTGAGCAATTCTTGTAATATATTTAATTGATTTCTCGTAAACAGTTCTGATGATTTGGATGAAAATTTTTATATAAAGAATGTCTTACTTCCCAAACTCATCTAGATATGTGTGATCCCTGAAAAAATTATATGTTTTTTCTAATGCTGAATGAAGCTCAGTGACCCAGTTACTAAATATGATATGGCACCGTTGATGTCCCCAGTCGCTAGTCCGTATATTTTATATCAGTAAAATAATATGCATATATACGGATCAGTAAATTGAAGTGGCAATTGGTCGGCCATATATCTCGAAGAACCGACAACCGATGTGTTACAAACCGAAAGATTCTCGAGTACAGGTAAGCGAAGTGTAAGGCAGTCCCATTCTAGGTTATTTTTTAAAAAATACAGACAAACGGGTACACACATCTACACTCGATTAAGACTTAAAATGCAGATGTGTTGTCACCCCTGAGAAATAAGGTGGAATGCCTCGTTTTTATGCCGACTTCCAAAAAGGAGACGGTACTCAATTCGACGGTATGTTTTTTTATGTGTGTTACCTCATAACTTTGTACTGGGTGAACCGATTTCGATGATTCTTTTTTTATATGAAAGCTGATAGTTCTCGTGTGGTTCCATATGAATTTGATCAAGATCAGACCAATGGTTATTGAGTTATTCTTAAATAACTTATATTGAAGTCGGCTGTATAAAATTTTTAATTTTAAATTATTATTAGTGAAAAAGGTCTTCGGTTATCTACACTCACCTACGAAACACAGCAGTATTAAGCTGCTATTTTACGCTGGTATTCTGTGAGGGCGTGGTCCTTCCCCGATCGAGCCGAAACATTCGTGCTACAACCATAATATAATTGCAGTATAGCTTTACCACGTAATAAATGTAATAAATGGAGTAAGGATCTGGTAAGAAATGTAGGAAGTCGATTTATACAAGTTATGTTCAGCTGTAGACAAGTTGTGATGGTCTGTAAATATGATAATGACATTATCATTATTACTGCCCTTAGACTTCCGGCATTTCTTATCAGGTCACTCTATTTAGTCGGGACCACTCTCGCAAAACGAGATGGTAATATCGCAATCCATCCTACCCCTTCAGCTGTGGACGCGCTAATTTTATAAAAATGCTTTGATTAATGAAATACATGACATCTGAAGCAGTAGTGATAGGCAATGTTTATGATTGAAAATATTTTCGGTCCACAGTTGCGATGTCCTCACACGAATTGCATTTGTGGAACTCTATTATTTTATTTTATTTATTTACGCTTTATTGTATAAAACACCTTTATAAAAAGAATTACAAAGGGTGGACTTAATGCCTTTTCACATTCTCATCCTATCAACCCGGGACGTGTGGAGATAATGTGATATGTGCCAAAATAAAAAGAATTACATCAGCAATACAACACGGTATAACGTACTATATAAATACATACATATATGCAGTACGTTATAACCCAAGTACACATACATAATATAGAAATACACAATAATAGAAGGCGCGCGAATTCGCCGGAATGCTCGAGAATTCTCGCAACAGGGCCTTGAAACTATGCACACCGTTCAGTTTTTAGTCTAGATCTTTTATTTGACATGGTTGATTGGATATTATTTTCATATTGCTTTTTTGTGAGGCAGAAGAAGAAAATGATGAAAAAAGAAATAATATTAAAAAAAGGAAAAGAAATATTTGGGTTCATGATTTATGGAAGAAATGAAAACGTCACCCTTCGCGCCATTTCCCGCGGATTCCACAGACTGCACCGACAGTAGCTACGGGAATTCTCGAGAATGCGCGAGATTTCCCCGGAAGACGCACGACTTCTTTTTTGGCTCATGTCTAGTTTGCACATTACACAATTAACATACAATTCATTTTACTATATACAATTTCGTTACAAACATTCGCTTCCAAACCGTTCCGCGGTAATGTAAATTGAGCCCATGTTCAATTTACATTTTTATTTGTTATTTCTTTTTACAACTTTAATTTGCAACTTCAGTCTTTAATAATTTAAAATTAAAAATTTTGTACAACCGACTTCAATGTAAATTATAAAGAATAACTCAAAAACTATTGGTCAGCCCTTGATCAAATTTATATGGTACTGCATGAGAAGCACCAGCTTTCAAATAAAAAAAGAATCAAAAGTAACACACATAAAAATAACATACAGTCGAATTGAGTACCTCCTCCTTTTTAAAGTAGTTGAAAAAAATATTCACGTGCCAATCTTTCTTACATTTCTAATGCCTCCGGTGAAGGAGTTTCAGAGCAATGCAGCCTGTATGGTGTAGGATTAACCAAGGAAATGGGTAACATCTTGAGGAATATTAAGTTTATAATTAGAAGATCATGCTGAGGAAAATTACTGGAATTTATTCTTAAGATAAGAATGAGTGGTTGGATTATTTAAGATAAAATAGAAAAAAAAACGTTTTTGAATTACCTCTTTGTTTTATAGTGACCTATTTAGAGACAGATATTAAGAAATATCGAAATATTTACAAAGATTGGAAATAATCGATCTATTTAGTTGTTAAAAAGGTGGTCTAGCTTGTTAAGAAGATTTTAGTTTAAATCTGGGAATCATGTTTACATTATCAATAATCGGCGCTATGAGTAACTACACAAACAAAAGTTTTATACTTAAAGGGAAGAAACATTTTTAACACATTTACTGAAATAATTTATAATTTATTTCAGACTAGGTTGTCCATAGAGTGTTAGAAATACAATGAAACTTAAAAAAATTATGATCACTTTGTTCGTAAAGCGTCAAAGACTTTACGACTTATTTCAGAGATATGAATCATAGAGGTATGAAATGTGAAATGGGTATTTTTAAATTTTTCGAAAATCTAACCATAAAGTGTTAAGGCGGGGGAAAAAGCTTGCATGGAAAAAATGTTTTTTACCTTTAGGTAGAGTTATGGAGTGTAGAGTACAAGGAGAACCATCTTATAAGGGGTGAAAATTGAAAAAGTGTCCTACTATTTACTGAAAATAGACGTTCCAAAACCTACCACAATAGCTCTGCCGTCTGAAAAACTACGATATGAAGATAGCTGTTGTGAACGGAGTGAAGTCAGCTGAATTCAAATATTTAAAAAATTTCATGACTAGAGTAGTTAGTAAAAAGCCAGTACGAGTATACAATCTCAACTATTTACGTAGTACAAAACCAAGCGGATTGGTCGGTCCTTGTTTATTTCTCCATCTTATTTTAATTATTTTTGGTGCTTTTTTAAATTTATCCTATGCTACTGCAGCGCCAACCTTATTGGACACGTTTTTAGGGACACTTTTCATATATAGAGATGGTCCTCCTTCTCTCTACACTCCATAGCTAGAGTGTTACTTAAGTACCTACTTATTGCAAAATGGGTCGAGTTTTCTGTTATTGTTCATACCTACAGATCCTAATCTATAAAAAAAACATCATCACTTATCATAACGAAAGTTAAAATTTCATGCGAAAGAGGTCGCGGGCACAGCTAGTGGGATATTTGCCATAGTTGCCATACTTGATAAAAGAGTTGACAACCGCAGTTTTTTATTTTTATTATTAGGTTGACGCTGCTGCCCATCTCCTGGTTATGAGAGAAACAAACTAGAATATTACATATAAAAAGGAAGTCTTTAGAAAAATGTACGAGACACTTAGAACTGTATAGGTAAGTACTAAATTATTGTTCTTCGCACGAAAAGGGAGACGGTAATTGGGTTACGAGGAAATGAGCCATAATAAAAAATTTGCGGTCCTTTCCTACTGTAAAAATATTTGAACTACGCTGCTTAGATCATTAGAGTGGATTTGAAATTGGCGTGGAAGCATCGTTAACGCTTTGTTACTCATTGTCGGCTTAAGCTATACCATTGTGAAAAAGTTTAAAATCGCAAACGTTAACCGTATTCTGTGGTAATAAGTTCTATTTTTACCTTCATGTTACTTAAAAAAAGTTGTATCAGCTTATACATCCTACAGCTGGGCACAGGCAATCTCTTATTTCTGAGGATTTTCGAAACAGGCCACGTTGCCTTAATGCTTGTTGACGGACTTCAACTTGTCCTTTAAATATTTTATAATACTAACAATAAAAATATATATAACAACTAGCTCGTCAGGCAGACGTTGTTCTGGCCTTTCCAACGACCCTTCCTACTCATCATCATCATCATTACTGCCTTTCATAAGTCCACTGCTGAACATAGGCCTCCCCCAAGGAATGCCACAAAGCACGGTCCTGAGCCTCCTGCATCCATCGACTTCCTGCATGTCTTACCAGGTCGTCACTCCATCTCGTGGGGAATCGCCCTACACTTCGCCTACCGGTACGAGGCTGCCACTCAAGAATCTTTCTTCCCCATCGGTTGTCGGTTCTTCGAGCTATATGGCCGGCCCACTGCCACTTCAGCTTACTAATCCGTTGGGCTATGTCGGTTACTCTGGTTCTACTGCGGATATACTCATTTCTAAGTTTATCACGCAGAGAAACCCCGAGCATAGCCCTCTCCATAGCTCGCTGAGCGACCTTGAGCTTCCTCATACGGCCAGCAGTGAAGGAGAGAGTCAGATCCGTAAGTCATCACTGGCAACACGCACTGGTTGTACAATTTCGTTTTAAGGTTTTGAGGTATGTCTGACGAGAAGATATGTCGTAGTTTCCCGAACGCTGTTCAGCTGAGTTGAATCCGTCGATTGACCTCTCGGTCGTAGCTAGACTTACCTAGTCGGATTATTTGTCCCAGGTAAACATACTTGTCAATAACTTCGAGCTTAGTGCTCCCAACAAGTACCGGCATAGGTGTGACATAGACATTAAACATGAGTTAACATGATTTGTACTTGTCTAAGTAATTATTATTTTTATTATATTATACGACCATCTGTCCGCAGGAGGTGTCAGATTTATTGTCCACAAGTCTCTCGTTAACAACGTTGTAAAGATTGGGAGTGTGTCAACGAGGGTTGCGTACCTTATACTCAGAATCACTAAATGGTATTTGCTGAAGGTCATACAGGTTTACGCACCAATCTCGTCACATCCCGAAGAGGAGGTGGACGAAATGTATAAGGATATCTCTAGAGCCATGCATTCCTCCAAATCCCAATATACGGTAGTAATGGGAGACTTCAACGGAAAACTAGGCACAAAAGAGAACGGTGAGCTGAAAGTAGGGAAAAGCGGAATAGAGTAACGGAACCCAAGGGGCCAGCAGCTGGCTGACTTTGTGGAGAAACAGGGACTCTTAATGATGAAATCTTTCTTCCAAAAGCGGCCCCACAGAAAGTGAATCTGGTCGAGACCCGACGAATCGACAAAAAATGAGATTGACTTAATTATGACGACCACACGACAACTGTGCAGTGATGTCTCAGTGATCGCGAGGGTGAAAACTGGCAGCGATCACTGAATGGTGAGAAGCACACTGAATCTAAACGTTAAGTCGGTGAGGTCACGTCTAATGAAGTCAACGCTCCGTCCCTGTCGTGCTCTAATCCAAAGCCCCGAAAACTTTCAGGTCGAGTTAGAAAATAGTTTTCAGAGCCTAGAAGATTGCAATGAAGTGGACGATATGAATGACAAGCTTGTGGAAACAGTCCATGCAGTCGGAGCTAAGTTCTGTAAGACCCGTCGCAGTGCAATATAAAAATTCTCCGATCACACTCTTAATCTCATGGCTGTTATAAGGGAGATGAAGCTGCAGTCTTCAGAAGATTTGACAGCATACAGACAACTGAACAGACAGATCTCCAAATGCATGCGGCGGGACTTGCGCAACTTTAATCCTGCTCATATTAAAGAAGCGATCGAGCAGAACCAGGGCTCCAAAGACTGCTAGAGGTCTGCCTGCCAGAAAGAGGTAACTGTCGAAGCTGAAGACCGAATGTGGCAGCATCGTTTCAGGGACACCTGAGATTTCGACTGAGATTGAGATGTTCTATGGGCAGCTGTACACGTCATCGTTGCAGCCATACACAAGTGTGAGTAACAATGCAAGAGCAAGTCTTATTCGACACTATTCTGATGATATACTAGACGTCAGTCTGAGCGAGATTAGAATGGCTTTCCAGCATCTTAAAAATGGCAAGTCCCCGTGTGAGGATGGAATTACAGCGGAGCTTCTAAAAGGGGGTGGAAAAAGGGTACTTAAAGTCCTTCAGAAGCTCTTTAATTTCATTCTCCATGGTGGCACTACTCCGGAGGCATGGAGCAGAAGTGCGGTGGTCTTGTTCTTCAAGAAAAGCGACAACGCTCTCTTGAAGAACTACAAACCGATTTCCTTTCTGAGTAGCGTCTACGTGCTATTTTCGAGAGTCACTACGTTCATTAGCTACGTGGTAGAGCCATGCTAGCTGTATTAATGGTATAATTGTAGCACGAATTGGTCGGCTTGACCGGGGAAGGACCACGTTCTAATAGAATACCAGCGCAAAATAGCAGCTTAACGCTGCTGTGTTTCGTATGGTGAGTGTAGAGAACCACAGACCCTTTTTACTGGAAAAGAAGCATTCTATCTTAGTCCTCACGGGTGACAACGCATCTGCAGTTTGAGTCTTTATTGAGGATAGATGTAGATGCCTATGGGTCACAGTAACCACTTACCATCAGGTGAATTGTGTGCTCGCTTGTCACCCTATCCTATAAAAAAAAAGACATGCAGGAAGTCAATGGATGCAACTGGCTCGGGACCGTGCTTTGTTGTGTTGTGTGTGTGTCGTGCCGTGTTATGTTCAGCAGTGGACTTGTGAAGGGCTGTAATGATGATGTTGATGAGGGAAACGCTGCTGTTTTAAATATAAAGTCAAATGAAGGTCACTTATGATCCTATAAGCGCGCTCCTCTACAAAGGCCAACACTGTTAGATGGCATTTTGCAGCACCAGCCCATTTGTAAAATAAAAAAGTAGCAAAATTAAAAATTTTGTATAAACTACTTCAATATAAATTATTAAGGATAATTAAAAACTTCTGGTCAAGTCGTTTACAAATAGTGACAGCAGTATGCCTTACACGACCGGACTTGTAGTTTAAAGATGGTAAGAACTTGTGTAAAGTACCGCCGCACCTAGCTTCTCTGCAGCATAGATTGGTTGATTTGTCTTTAAAGTCAATTATCCGCCCAAAGGTAAGGCTCAAGGAAATCTTTACTACTGTCAAAGTAAAAATAAGTACACACATTTCTATTAACTATGTAACTATGTGGTTGGACTTCTTTTCTGCCTAGCAGTCCTGGGTGAGTACCCTTACCTATTTCTGATGCAGAATAGCAGTGTTTACTTTACTGTGTTGCGGTATGAGGGGTATAAAGTGCTGGCATAAATACAAGCTGTGAGCCATTCCCTTTTAGTCTTCAGGAGTGACAACGTATTGGTAGCCTTCTTCGTATAAATTTCTTGCATGTGTTCATAGACGTGTTTTTATATAGAATAAGGGGTCACTCTTATCCTATCGCTCGTTGTCAAAACGAGCACATAGTCAAGTGGATGCTGCGGCTCATAGACATTTATCCTCAATTAAGAAATCAAATGCAAATGCGTTGACAATCATGAGCATTAAGATGGAATGTCTCGTTTCCAGAAAAAAGGGTCTCCGGTTCTTTTCACTCACCAACCGAAACAGCGGCATTAAGCTGCTATTTTACGCTGGTATTCTGTAAGAGCATGGTCCCGCCCCGATCGGGCCGATCCATTCGTGCTACAACCATAATATAGCTACAGCGTGGCTCTACGTATAAGACTGTAGAAACCACCTCACATCATAGGACTGTATGTTCGTTTGTCACTTTAGTTTAAAAAAAATACACCTGAGAAACATACCCTCTTTAATGGGGAGTCAGGTAAAAATATAATCAAATTAGAAATATGTTAATGTTTGTTCATTTGTAATACTGAAATTTGGTATAGCGATGCACTCGTGTGGATAATTAGTACTGTGTCTTTACGGATTTTCGTCCTCTGTTGTGGTAATGAGTAAATAGATTGCCTGCTTCATTTGTAAAGCGGCTTCAGCTAACACACTGAATAATTGTTACAAGGAGAATATTTGGTAGGTGTAGCACATTGAATTTACTGTGGACGGTATTATTTCTGCTTTTTCTTAGTTTATTTACATACTTACACTTACCAACATGTGAACTGTAAGTTCTTGTGTCACTCTGTAAATTTAATTACATTCACGAAACGCAATTTCATATATTATATCGTTAAAATGTTTATATACCTATAGACCATTAACTATATTCAAATATATCTAATACATACATAGTTACGTACGTTATAATGTGTTACATATTCATACATATAATTTCATACATATTATATTTACATATACTATGTAACAGTGTAGTTGTGGTGTTAGAAAACCCATAACCCCATAATGTTCCGTAGTTGTCGTAAGAGGCAACAGAGGAAAACAAAACCAAGAGATGGGCAGCAGCGGCTACCTAATAACTAATAAAAGAAAAAGAAAAATAACAGTGCGGTTGCCAAACCGGCTGCCAAGCGTGGCAACTATGGCTAATATCCTCCCTATGAGAAAATATATCTAGGGGAGGCCTATGTTTAGAAGTGAATGTATGATAGACTGTAATGGTGAAGTACGCGATTTTAGACAATCTCTGAAAAGTTCAAAAACATAGCTAAATGTAGTGCAACAACAAGTTTGTAAATTGGCAACGCAACTCTGGCGAAACTTTGTTGTGAGTAGGTAATTGGAGCCGCAGATTTGTTGCGGCCCCATATTTGACTTTTCGTGTAAACTGATTGCCTCTTGCTGCTTGCTCTACATGCAGTAGACTTTGTCCCAACACTACAAACAATTGTTTGTGTGTTGCTTTTCACGAATTACGAAACGTTTGTGGCTTAAGTTTGTTATTTTGTATATTTGAAATCTCAAATTTAAATTTATATCTACACGTATATATATATATATATATATATATATAATTTGAAGCGTCTGTCTGTAATATTGAAATAACTAGGTTATATTAAGCTCAGGGGGTTATTTGCATGCTATTTAGACATAAATAACCATTTTTAAAATTTTTGTCTGTCCGGTCTAATCTTTGGAATGGCTGAACCGATTGTGATGAAACTTTATGAACAGATAGAGAGCAATAATTCCAGGAGGTCTCTAGGCTATATTTTATTAGAAAAACTTGAAAATTTATTTTGAAAAAAAAATCTAAAATTGATAAAGTAAATGGTTTTTGATTATTTTAAATCTACATTAATAGATGCTATCGAGGCAAAACTAGGGTGGGTCGCTAGTATTGAATATGAAGCTTGAAATGTCTTGCTTTATTTAAACACTAATTAATAGTTTCTTTAAAAGAGATGCAGTAGGGCTGGATGTATCTTAAATTAAAAGCGCTTTAAATTGTTTTTCCGTAATTTCAGGTGCTCGATTTACCAAGTGCCCGGTGTTTTTTTTTTATAGAATAAGTATGATAAAGGAGCACACAGTCCACCTGATGGTAAGTGAATATTGTGGCATCTACATTTATTCTCGATTAAGAATGCAAATACAGATATGTATTGTCACCCCCGAGGACTAAGATCGAATGCTTCGTTTTCAGTGAAAAGGGTCTCTGCTTCTCTACCTTCACCATACGAAACACAGCAGCATAAAGCTTCTATTTCACGCTGGTGTTTCGTAAGAGCATTGTCCTTCCTTGGTAGAACTGACCCATTCGTACTATAACCATAAAGTATAGGAATAGTATGGTTATACAATGTAAAGGAACCGCGAAAAAACTGCTTCGTTAAATTATTGAAAGGAATCCTGTTCTCAGCAGTAGAAGGATGGTGTACATTTTTTTATATGATAAGGGTGACAAACGAGCACACAGTCTACCTGATGGTAAGTGGTTGCTGTGGGTCATAGACATCTACATTTATTCTCGATTACGAATAAAAATGCAGATTCGTTGTCACCCGGTTCTCTACACTCACCATACGAAACAGCAGCGTTAAGCTGCTATTTTATGCTGAAATTCTGTGACAGCGTGGTCCTTCCCCGGTTGTGTTGACCTATTCGTGCTATACACGTAAAAAATACGAGTACACACAAATTACATATATACTTTCATTCTTTGGAATCATCATCATCATCATCATTACAGCCCTTCACAAGTCCACTGCTGAACATAGGCCTCCCCCAAAGAATGCCACAAAGCACGGTCCTGAGCCATCTGCATCCATCGACTTCCTGCATATCTTACCAGGTCGTCACTCCATCTAGTGGGGGGACGCCCTACACTTCGCCTGCCGGTGCGAGGAAGCCACTCGAGAACCTTTCTTCCCCATCGGTTGTCGGTTCTTCGAGCTATATGGCCGGCCCATTGCCACTTCAGCTTACTAATCCGTTGGGCTATGTCGGTCACTCTGGTTCTACTGCGGATATCCTCATTTCTGAGTTTATCACGCAGAGAAACTCAGAGCATAGCCCTCTCCATAGCTTGCTGAGTGACCTTGAGCTTCCTCATCCGGCCAGCAGTGAAGGACCACGTCTCAGTTCCGTATGTCATCACTGGCAACACGCACTGGGTATACAGTCTCGTTTTCAAGTTTTGAGGTATACCTGACGAGAAGATGTGCCGTAATTTCCCGAACGCTGCCCAACCGAGTTGAATCCGTCGATTGACCTTTCGGTCGAAGTTGGACTTACCTAGTCGGACTATTTGTCCCAGGTAAACATACTCGTCAACAACTTCGAGCTTAGTGTTCCCAACAACTACCGGCATAGGTGTGACATGGACATTAAACATGATCTTTGTTTTGTCCATGTTCATCTTAAGACCTATCCGTTGGGAAACACTATTGAGGTCATTGAGCATAGTGCTTAGGTCCTCCAGCGATTCTGCCATAAGGACTATATCGTCGGCAAATCGAAGGTGAGTGATGTACTCGCCATTGATGTTAATACCGTATCCTTTCCAGTCCAGAAGCTTGAAAACATCTTCCAATGCAGCGGTGAAGAGTTTCGGAGATATGACGTCACCCTGTCTTACACCTCTCTGCAATTGGATAGGTTTCGTACTCTGGTTCTGTACTCGGATAGCCATCGTAGCCCTACTGTACAAGCACTTCAACACTTCGATATACCGACAGTCAACTTGGCATCGCTGAAGGGATTGCAGCACCGCCCAAATTTCGACGGAATCAAAGGCTTTCTCATAGTCCACATACGCCAGACATAGTGGCAAATTGTACTCCTCGGACTTCTGTACAATTTGCCGAAGGGTATGTATGTGGTCTATGGTGCTAAAGCCTTTTCGGAAACCGGGTTGTTCGGGAGGCTGGAAGTCGTCAAGTCTGCGCGCGAGACGATTCGTAATGACTCTCGAAAACAGCACGTAGACGCGGCTCAGAAGGGAAATCGGTCTGTAGTTCTTCAAGAGAGCGTTGTCGCCTTTCTTGAAGAAGAAGACCACCGCACTTCTGCTCCACGCCTCCGGTGTAATGCCGAGGACGGAATTAAAGAGCTTCTGAAGGACTTCAAGTACCGGTTTTCCACCCGCTTTCAGAAGCTCCGCTGTAATTCCATCCTCGCCTTTGGCCTTGCCGTTTTTAAGGTGCTGGAGAGCCATTCTAATCTCGCTCAGAGTGACGTCCGGGATATCATCGGAATAATGTCGGATAAGACTCGCTCTTGGATCGTTACTCACACTTGCGTGCGGCTCCGACGATGACGTGTACAGCTGCCCATAGAACCTCTCAATCTCACTGAAAATCTCAGGTGCCCCGGAAACGATGCTGCCACATTCGGTCTTCAGCTTTGACAGTTGGCTCTTTCTGGCAGACAGATCTCTGGCAAAGACTTTGGAGTCTTGGTTCCGCTCGATCGCTTCTTCAATACGAGCTGTATTGAAGTTGCGTAAGTCCCGCCGCATGCATTTGGAGATCTGTCTGTTCAGTTGCCTGTATGCTGTCAAATCTGTTGAAGAATGTAGCTTTATCTCCCGTCTAACAGCCATGAGATTAAGAGTGTGATCGGAGAGTTTTTGTGTTCTTCTGCGGCGGGTCTTGCAGAACTTAGCTCCGACCGCATGGACAGTTTCCACGAGCTTGTCATTCAAATCGTCCACTTCATTGCAGTCTTCTAGGCACTGAAAACGGTTTTGTAACTCGAGCTGAAACGTTTCGGGACTTTGAATTAGAGCACGAGGGGGACGGAGCGTTGACTTCATTAGACGAGACCTCTCCAACTTAACGTTTAGGTTCAGTGTGCCTCTAACCATTCGGTGATCGCTGCCGGTTTTCACCCTCGCGATCCCTGAGACATCACTGAACAGTTGTCGTCTGGTCGTCATAATAGAATAGAATAGAATAGAATAGAATATTTTTTATTCAATATACATTACATGTGTAATTCTTATTGAAAGTCATTTTTTACTTTACCACTGGTTCGAAAAAAACCCTCTGTCCTGGGAAGAACCAGCAAGAAACCCAGCGGGACTTTTTTTTTAAATAAATTTTACAATATAAATGATTACGAACTAATTACAAAATTTATTTTAGAAACTGCTTGGAAGCGATCACCTCATTCCCAGGGGTTATTATCAACCATGTATTCATTTATACTATAATAACCCTTTTTATACAGTTTCAGCTTAATAAAACATTTAAACTTGGTAATAGAGAGAACCTGTACACTTTCCGGGACCTTGTTGTAATAGCGTATACATTGCCCCAAGAATGAATTACTGACTCTGTGGAGTCGAGAAACTGGTATCACTAGCTTGTGTTTGTTCCTAGTGTTTACAGACTGTATATCACTTCTTTTACTAAAACTATCTTTGTTTTTGTGAACATACATTAAATTTTCGTAAATATACTGAGAGGCCAAAGTTAATATATTAATTTCTTTAAATTTATCTCTAAGAGACTCTCTCGGTTTTAGATTGTAAATAGCTCTAATGGCCCTCTTCTGTAAAACAAAAATAGTTTCTGAATCAGCCGCATTTCCCCATAGCAAAATCCCATAAGACATTATGCTATGAAAATAACTAAAATAAACTAATCTAGCTGTCTCGACACTAGTGAGACCTCTAATCTTTTTTACAGCATAGGCTGCAGAACTTAGTCTGCTTGCTAATTTGGATATATGGGGGCCCCACTGGAGCTTTACGTCAAGAGTGATGCCAAGAAAAACAGTGGATACAACAGGGCTCAATTCCTCCCCATTTAAAAACACATTGGTATTCAGATTTTGAACATTCGTTGTTGTAAATTTAACACAATTAGTTTTATTTCCGTTCAAATGCAGATTATTAACGTTAAACCAATGCACTAATTTTGATATAGCATTATTCACTTCGTCACATTTAAATGATTGACGTTTAAGTTTAAAAATCAAGGAAGTATCATCAGCAAATAATACTATATCATGACTATCCCCTACAAGGTGAGGTAAGTCATTAATATACACCAGAAACAGGAATGGGCCGTGAATCGAGCCCTGAGGTACACCCATTAGTACAGGTGACCCGGAAGAACTTTTACCATTGATAATAACCTTCTGTTTTCTATTACTTAAATATGAAATAATAAGTTTAAGCGCTGTGTTCTTGACACCATAGTACTGTAGCTTCCTGATTAATGTCTCATGGTGAACACAGTCGAAGGCCTTGGAAAGGTCACAAAATATACCCAAAGCATCCTCTGAATTCTCCCATGCACAAAAAATATGTTTAATAAGCTCAACTCCAGCGTCAGTTGTCGAGCGACCCCTTGTAAAACCGAATTGATTATTATGTAGCAATTTATTAATATTAAAGAAACTTAACATCTGATCTAAAATAATTTTTTCAAAAATTTTACTTAATGTTGGTAGTACAGAAATTGGTCTAAAATTGGCGGGGTCTAATGTACTACCAGATTTAAATATAGGTATGACTTTACTATGTTTCATTAAATCAGGAAACACACCAGATTCGACGCTTATATTAAATATAGTGGCTAGATAAGGTGCTAATGTATCCATTATAGATAAAATAACTTTAACGGAAATCCCCCATAAGTCTGCCGTTTTCTTAACATCAATAGTTTTAAAATATTTAACGATATCTTTTGGCAGTACCCTATGGAATTTAAAAGTATTTGAACAAGCCTTTACATTTTGTTTGAGCAATGATTCGGCGACAGTAGGAGAAGAATTTAATGATTTTGTTGTCAAAAAAGGAACATCAGTAAAATGTTTCTCAAAAGCCATAGCAACTTCTTGATCACATCGCGTTAAATTATTGTTAATATTCAATTGAAAATCCGAGTTGCGCGGTTTGATCTTGCCCGTTTCACTATTTATTATTCTCCAGGTCATTTTAATTTTGTCGGATGCAGTTTTAATTTTGTTGCTTAAATGTAAAGCCTTAGCAGTGGAGCACACTTTTTTAAATATTTTAGAATATGTTTTTACATAATCTCTAAATATAACACTACTATTATATGATCTTTCATCATAAAGCTCGTATGAAGTCAATCTCATTTTTTGTCGAACCGTCGGGGCTCGACCAGGTCCACTTCCTGTGGGGCCGCTTCTGGAAGAAAGAGATCATCATAAAGAGTTCCTCTTTCTCCATGAAGTCGGCCAGCTGCTGGCCCCTTGGGTTCCGTTGCCCTATTCCAAATTTCCCCACTTTCAGCTTACCGTTCTCTCTTGTGCCTAGTTTTGCATTTTGCATTGAAGTCTCCCATTAACACCGTATATTGGGTTTTGGAGGAATGCATGGCTCTAGAGATATCCTCATACATTTCCTCCACCTCCTGACCGGGGTGTGCCGAGGTTGGTGCGTAAACCTGTATGACCTTCAGCGAATACCGTTTGGTGATTCTGAGTATAAGGTACGCAACCCTCGTCGACACACTCTCAATCAATCTTTACAACGTTGTTAACGAGAGACTTGTGGACGATAAATCCGACACCTCCTTGGGACAGATGGTCGCCCTCCCGGTAATAGAGCAAGTTGCCGGATTCAAGGATTACCGTGTCCTCCCCCTCTCTTCGGACTTCGGATAATCCTATAATATGCCAGCGTAACTTGCCTATCTCTTCTTCCAGCTCCACAATCTTCTCGTCAGTCCTCAGAGTGCGTGCGTTGTATGTTGCCAGGTCGATTCTTTGGAATAATAGTTACAAATGAGCACACGGCGCATACGATGGTAAGTGGAAGCTGTGGCCCATAGACAACGTTCAATGTGAAAATGCGTCAACATTCTTAAAGACTAAGATAGAATGCCAGGGTTTGCCAAACCTATTTCCCGTTCTCTAATATAGTAACTGAATTACGCTGTGTGCTGCCTAAATACAACTGCAGTTAGCTCTATCCCGAAAAAAATTTGGTACTATAATCAAATACGCTAAAAGATACTTCGTTGCACATGCTATAAAACTTTATTATGGATTGTGACCATAATGTGAAAAATATTTTTATTCACAAACATCGAAAAACTATTTTTTATGTTGGACATTTTTTATGAGATATTCTTTATCGAAATACTGGATTTTCGCAAACAAATGAGGTTGTAAGAGCTTTATTCTTATTATTTTTTTACAAGCACTTATCTCTACCTTAGAGTGTGTTGACATAAATAATATTGAGAAGAATCTGAGAGTCCGTCTGAGTGCTAAAGGTTAAGTTGTTATGAAAATTCAACCTTCGCTTAACTTTGAAGTACCTCGTATACTTATATGAATGTGTTTCCCATTTTGCGTATTCTTTTATTACTTGAATGTGAGTAACGATCTCTATTATCCCGTTAGCGCAATATACAATAATATATACAATTAAAATAGAGTTCTTATGAATTATGTGGATGTCGCAGTCGTGATATAGTTATATCCCTAGGGATATAATTATAATATTATAACGTAATATAGTTGTATGAAAGTGGTTTATAACTGTCTTACTAGGAATATAACTATGATACGAGCAGGATCTAGTAATTTAACCAATATAACTATCTTACTAGACTTATTTAGGGAAATAATTACAAGTATACGGTCAAAACCACTTTTGACATAAAATAAATCGAAGTAAGTTATAGCAGGAATTATGTCTACTGGTACTGGATATATCCAGCTTCATATTGGATATATACAGAGAAAACAAAGGAATCTTTGTCAGCTTACGGACCCATACTTATAAATACTTGAACTTATATTACAGTTGGTGAAGACCCCAGAACAGAAAAACTCTATTCAAAGGAAAAAAAAGGAACACTGTTTTACAGAGTGCAAACTCGCTCTTGAAAACTAGAAGAAAAGTTGACAACTTCATGGTTTGCCAGGCTTTGCAAGCGGCTTGAAAATACTAACTGTTCTATCCTTGCCAAGCAATCACTGTGTGGTTACGATTTAAACAATGTGCCATCTGTAAAAAATAGCAAGAACAACGAACATAAAGTGTCCCGAGCATTAGAAAGGGATTTAAATATTAACATACATGACTAGTTTACAAATATGCCACAAATACTCATTTCTGGGTGTTAGTCCAGACGGCAAATATGAACCTCGTTATTTAAAAGTAAAATGCCCATGATCCGATTATAATACGGAACCCGAAAAAGCAATCAAAACAAAAAAAATTGACTTTTGGATGCATAAATGTGACGTCTTCACAGTCAACACAAAAGCAAACGGTGCTACCAAGTTCAGGGCCAATTATGAAATGTATAAAATATGTGAATATTTGCCTGTCGATAGCCGACAGTAAAATTAAATTTAAATTCATAAAATGAGACCACCAGTTCTGGAAAACGTGGAAGGACTTTTAGTAAAATTCTACAATAACTGCTTACCTCCAGAGCTAGTTGACGGGAGATACACCGATGAAATAACGTTTAAAGCAAACATTTACGTGTAGTATTTTTGATTTTTTTTAAATAGTTTCCTTACTCACACACACAATCACTGTAAAGAACATGCACTTACAATCGGTACAGTACGGTAAAACAGCCTCAAGCCCACTCGTGCTCGTGGCGTCCCTTAGAGTAATTACACATAGAGTGATAGTGACATTCAAAATTCCGTTCAAAGTTGAAGCAACAACACAATGAACGTGTGCATAAGCGGCCTGTAATTACGCTTGCCTACACGCACACAAGCAAATGAGTAATGTTTGCAAGTTAATGACATTTTCCCCAAAAAGTGGGGATAATGTAATAGTAGACAACGTCATGGAATAAATATTTAGATTGCGTTTATAATGGATTATTAACTATTTGCAAAGAGAAAAATGTAACATTATTTATTGTTGTTAACTTGTGTAATATTTAAGTTATTTATATACGTAATATCTTGTGTTATATTCACAAATCTATTATGTAATTATATTATTCTGTTAGAAGTGGTATTTTTATTATAGATAGGGCGACAAACGAGCACACACTCCATCTGATGGTAAGTGGTTGCTGTGACCCATAGACAACTATATTTATCCTCCTTTGCATATCAAAATGCAGATGCGATGTCACCCGTGAGGAATAAGATAGAATGCCTCTCTTCCAGTAAATAGGATCTCCGGTTCTCTACACTCACTATACGAAACACAGCAGTGTTAAGCTGCTATTTTACGCTGGTATTCTGTGAAAGCGTGGTCCTTCACCGGTTGAACCGACCCATTCGTGCTACAACTATACTACTAATATAGCTGCAGCATGGCTCTACCACGTATAAAAATTATATATTTATTTAAATATTTGTTATTTATCTTCCATAAAATCTTAAATTATTTGTAAATATTAATTTTTATATAATACTCAATGGCCTTATTCTATGATATATAGAGAAGTGGAAGAAATGGAGGAGGCAAATGCCTACGTCTATTTCTTCCAGTTTTTCCAAACTAGTCCCACTTACACTTAATAAGTGAATAGTGATCTGATAATCATTTTAGCTGTCAGATATTTTGTCATTAGTTATTCCTTACTAACTTTGGATGTGGCCCGTGGCTTCAACCGAATAATAAAGCATACACTGATCTCGATTCTTGCCATTCTAAGATTCTACGTGATATATTTAATTTAAATCGGTTTCTACGTAAATGTTACAACGTACAAATTTCACAGAATGGATATAATATTAGAAGGAATCACGAGACTTAAGAGTGCGGTCAGCTTCAAGTGATTATTATTATTACTTTATTGGATATTATGTTTTGCATTATAACAAAATAAGATTCGGAAGGAGATAACTATTCAAATAAAACATGAAATTAAAAATGTTTTAAAAAAAATATACCCAAGTACTTAAAAAAATATCTCCTAATGACCCTGAAACTGCAACTGTTTTCTAAACAACTGCCGCTTTGATGACGCTATCCTCGAAATGTTATCTTTTTAGATTCATAAAAGAATCGAACTTCAAATGTTAAATACATGTGAATTAGAATAAAAAAAATAATAATCGGCTATGTTATTTATTCTAAAACACATACCATAAAAAGGTAAAAACAACGGCACATTATCAAAACAAAATAAAATCAACATATTTTTTTTTCGTGGCAAATGTTAACCTTAATAATATTTGGCAAATAAAATATCTATTTATATGTGAATGAGACTATTGGCAGTATGTATGTATTTTTTTTCAATATGCATTTTTTTATAATTATAATAATAAGAAAAAATGGTGTACAATATTTTACTATGCCTAGCAACATTTTCATTATATTGGCGTCTGTCAAATTTATTATATATTATTTAATTTTGATAAATGTTTTTTACTAAAATATAAGATGCTAGACAGTACTTAACCGTTAAATGAGATTTTTACATTTTTTTCGTGATTATGTAATGAGTTGTGACACCCTTTCACAGTACATACGTCTTTTATTTGAAAAATTGTGCGAGCTGTTTACACGGCTACGTGGCCTCGAGTACTGACTAGGGATGTGAAAAAATAATCGATTTTCATATTAATCGATTATTTTTTTCTTATAATCGATTTTTCGTAGTCGATTTTTTTTATAATAAAAATCGATTTATTAAAAATCGATTTTTATGTAAATTACGCGTTTCAATCGATTTTTGTAATCAGAGTCATCTGTGCGATGGATGTAAAAACGTGAAGTAAGTTCAATAACATGAATAAGTCAATCAAAAGACGGCGCCACCTTTATGTATCTCTATGTATGTAAAACAGTTTCGCTTTTCGTATGTTTTCAACAGGTTTCTTCCTCCGCTAGGAGTAAAAGTATTCTGTGGTTTTCTTTCTTTCGTTGGTTAGTGTAAACAATTATATATTATAATGAAAAAATGATAGCGGCCAACACGTCAATAGGCAAAAATACTGAATTGGATCTGTATATTGCAGCACCACTATCAAATCTCAAGGCAGATGCCCTCAATATATGGAGAAGCTCTGAAGGAACTTTCCCTAAACTAACCGAATTGGCTTTTAAACACCTCTCAGTGATGGCCAGTTCCGCGCCAGCCGAAAGATTATTTTTGAAAGCGGGAAATATTGTCAGGAAAAAACGAAACCGTATTTTGGGAAAGAGACGAAGAAGAATTTTGGTGAAATGATTATTTTTAAAGTCTTTAACTGAAAATTCATGGCAATATTTTTTTTTTACTTTTTTTGTTTACACAAGTTTAAAAAAAGATTTGTCTTGTATTTTAGTTTTGAGATCAAAAGGTTGTCGTCGGATTATTTATAATTATATTTTTATTTTATTTTCATTCTAATCCAATGTAAATGGTACTGAACATTAGTGGCATAATGATATTTAGACTTTTTGTTTGTTGAAACTTAGTTTAAAAAAAACTATCGTTTACTAAAATTATGGTTTCTTAATGATTTCTTATAGTTCAAAGTTATATGTTAAAAAAATTGTTCTGTAGTTTATTTCTAAAACCAGAAGATTATTTTTCGAATAAAATTTTTTTTCACAAAAATCGATTATTATTTTATAAAAAATCGATTTTTCTTAAATCGATTATTATCACAAAGCAAAAAATCGATTTATTATTAATCGATTTTTTTCACTCAATGTCACATCCGTAGTACTGACGCGCCAAAAGTCGTACTTAGCCTTTAAAGGCTAACTTGAAATGGCTTCACTTTGCGTGCGCCTACTGCGGTTCTAAGCCTAATACTTCTATGGTGGCGTCCTATAGAAAATGATTTTTTAATAATGCTGAACCCGCACCTCACTCTTAAATTTACAAATAATATAAACATTATTATCATGTCAGATACCAAATTCGATTGTAAAGTTTCGCTAACTAAAGAACAATGGCAGACTTTCATACATAAAATTAGTTGAGAAGGAATGGTAGCATCTATATATCAAAAATATCTTAAAATGTTAAACGTCAGTCCCTTAATAACTCTGTCAAAGAATTTTGTCCTGAGAAGGCGTCAAAAAAAGATATTTAGATTTGAACCTTTTAAGGTTATGTCTTATGTCACTTGGAAAAAGTTATGCGTCCTGTGGTGGTTTGATGTTAGCTTAATACATTATCAACATAATGTACCTACCTACATAGAGTTTTTAGATTATTGTAACTCTATTATATATTTGCATACTATAAATCAATATTTCTGGATGGCTCCAGGGCCTTTGTGTCATACAGTGACACTCTGAGAAGGGCTAGAACCCAGAGCTGTAAAGCCAGTAAAAAAAATAGTGACATTTTGTTTTAGCTAGTGTTGCCATAACATTAAATGGAATTGTTACATAATACTGTGAATGAGATAATATATTATTGTAGGAAATTCTTTGTAAGAGACTTCTTTACAACCATATCACTTTTATCATTAATATTACTGATAGTATAGTTAATACTAATAATAAATTAATATAAAAATATTTGGTGTTTGTATGTTGTGTTGCTAGTCTTACAAAGTGTATACGAAAGTAGTATAAATATAGTAAATGGCAACACTTGAATAGAGTAAAATGATTTAAGTCATTTGATATTCCCAAAAATGTTAGCTTTTTTTTGTGGCTTTAATTAAAATACATTTTTATTTGAAAAATAATAGAAAAATAATAAAACTCATTTTATATATAACTTATTTCTAGACGCAATAATTTTTGTCAACTATTTTTCTGCCATTGCCCTTTACTTAACAGTTGTAAAATTAATAATCAAGTATCCTCATACCAAAAAAAAAAAAAAAACGGAGCGCTGCGTACATTTTAAGGGATGCAAAAACCAAGCCAAAACCATGCTCACCTTATTACAACAACACGCACTCATATACATGTATGCATTCATCAGTAAACGAGAGTGCGTGTCAAGAAGTTGATCATGGTTTCAGCTTCACTTAAAATGTATACAGCGCTCAGTCTTTCTTTCTTTGTTGGCCTGAGCAAGTATCATGATATGTTAGGTATGATATATAAAATGTAGCAGAGCATGCATAAGTCAGCTTGCAATTCGAATATCTAAATTCGAGCACGTCAAAAATGTAACTACGTCGTTAAAATTATATAAGTATTTTGATATTTGATATTTGGAGTTGTGAATATCATACATTTATACACAGAATATCATACATTTAAAATAAACTGAAATAAACTTTTATACGTGGTAGAGCCATGGTGCAGCTATATTAGTAGTATAGTTGTAGTACGAATGGGTCGGCTCGACCGGGGAAGGACCACGCTCTCACAGAATACCAGCGTAAAATAGCAGCTTAACACTGCTGTGTTTCGTATGGTGAGTGTAGAGAACTGGAGATCCTTTTTACTGGAAAAGAGGCATTACATCTTAGTCCTCACGGGTGGCAACGCATCTGCATTTTGATTCGCAAACGAGGATAAATGTAGATGTCTATGGGCCACAGCAACCACTTAGCATCAGGTGGACCGTGTGTTCGTTTGTCACCCTATCCTATAAAAAAAAGGGTGAATTAATACGCTGTTAGACATTAACTTCAAATTTTGGATATGCAAACTGCAAAATGCAATCAATAAATATGTATTGTGATTTAAATCATTAGTTGTAATATTATGTGTTGATATCACCATAGCACGTACACGGTGGCAAAGTAAAACATCGTGAGGAAACCTTCATGTCTGGGTAGTGAAGCATTCAGGATATTAATTAATTATATTATAATACATATTAATATTTTATACACTTATTACTCATGGAATTTTGAAATAAATTTGGTTAAAAGCTAGTCCTTGAGGTGGCTTTATACGTATCGCAAATTCGTTTCCCGAAACTAATCACGTAATGGTTGCTTTAGTTGCTGTTCGCATTTCTGTGAGAAGAATCCACTGAACTGTATTGTAGTATTGTAAGAAATATTAGGACGGTTATTTACATGTCATGAATATAAAAAGATAAAATAAATATTGTAGGCGTTCCATTTTTTAAATTAATTTAAAAATATTATGTAGCTAATATGTATCCGAGCCTACCTCGGTATATACGAGCCACGCTATTTTTTATAGCATAGGGAGACAAACGAGCACACAGTCCACCTGATGGTAAGTGGATACTTTGGCCCATAGACATCTACATTTATCCTCAATTAAGAATCAAAATGCAGATGCGTTGTTACCCTTAAGAACTAAGGTGGAATGCCTCGTTTCAAGTGAAAAGGGTTTCGGTTCACACACACACACTCGCCATACGAAACAACAGCATTAACCTACAATTTTACGCTGGTATTCCGTGAGAGCGTGGTCCTACCCTGTCGAGTCGATCCATTCGTGCTTCAACCATAATATAGTATAGTTTAATGCTACTGTGTTTCATTTGGCGAGTGTTTAGAATTGGAGACCCTTATTACAACTAGAGTTAAAATTAAAAATTTTGTACAACCGACTTCAATATAAATTATTAAGGATAACTCAAAAACTACCCGTCAGACCTTGATCATTTATATGGGATCATATGAAAAGCACCAGCTTTCAAATAAAAAAGGAATCATCCAAATCGGTTCACCTAGAAAAAAGCTATGAGGTAACACTCATAAAAAAAAACATAAAATAGTTTTTAATTGCGTAGTGTTGGGGAATTATGAATAATATATATTTTAGAACTCTACAAAATGAGGAAAATTATTATACAAAACAGTACAGTTGTTTTTTAGGGTTGCGTGTCCGTCCGTCCGTCCGTCCGCGGTTTTGCTCAGAGAGCTTAGGTGCTACAAATCTGTAATTTGGCATCGTTATAAATATTAATCACGCCTAGAAAACTGTGAAATAAAATCTTAAAAACATTTTTATTTTGGGTACTTCCCATACAAGTAAATGGAGAATGATTTTTTTTACCCGTCTATTTTATCATGTGGGGTATCGTTGGATAGCTCTTTCAAACACAATGGGGGGTGCGGAACAACATCTTTTTGATTCGGGGGTACGTTTGCGATTGGATTAGTAAAAATTTCGTTACAACTCCATAGAAAATGACCTAAAATTAGCTGCATTAATACTTTGTAATGTTATTGTAAACTGTTAAAAATAGACATTTTATGAAGAATCGAAAAGTTTTTTAATCTTTTTTGAATACACTTTAAGGCTGATTTGAAAATAAGTCCTTCAGTTACGATCTTCCTATTTTGGCCCATTTTTAGACGTTATAGAGGTCAAACCGCGAACTCATTTATTATGCTCATTATCAAGAGAGCATAGGAACTGAGTTGTTATTACGGAACCCTACCTCTACGTTGTGCGTGGCCCGACATGCACTTGGGCAGTTTTTTTATCATTGTTTATTATTACAATTTGCAAGTAGGTGGCGTTAGCGCTGAATTAAAAGAAGGTTTTGTTACCACCATATATTATATTAAAAGGCAGCTGAACTGAGTAAGTGGCGCAAATATGAGTCTCTGAGAGATGACTACATATTTGTGCCATTTGCTGTAGAGACTATTGGTCCGTGGGGTCCACGTGCGGTGAAGTTCCTAAAGGAACTCAATCCGCGGCTGGTCGTTGCTGCTGGTGATAAGAGGGCTGGTTCTTTCCTCGGTCAAAGGCTAAGTATAGCCATTCAGCGGGGCAACCAGCCAGCGTTCTTGGCACAATACCGCTATTTAAGTTTCTAGTTTTAGTTTTTTTTAAATTATCATAGTTTTTAATATTGTAGATAATATTTAAAAGGTTTTAGATAATATAATTTTTATTGTTGTATTTATATTTTAACCCATTAATAATGTCCTTGAGGCCGAATTTCGGTCATGGCGGCTTGTCTCAACAGAGACTAACCATTTGTGCAGGACATTGCGATATTATGTACGAAGATTTTGGTAAAGAGTACGAGTACTAGTGTTCTATAATACGCACGTAAGTACCAAGCGCGTACCTACATTATACCTTATATACCTTCTTTAATGACGTAGGATAGGATTATGGATCAGGAGTGTGTGCGCAAGCACAGGTGCACACACTTTCATAGTTCGATTGGATGGTAATCCGACAGAAAATATAGAGAGATCGGACGCCAACGACTTAACGTGCTCCCTGAGCAACAAGGATGAAGCACCGCTATAATCTTGACTCCGGGCTGCTACTGCGAATTTTTTAATAGAAAATCTCACAGATTTTTAGCCCGAACACACCTATATTAAAGGTCTAAAGACTTTCCTACGTTGAGTTTAGTTTTATTTTTCATTTGGTTGCACGATGAGACATAATTTAGATATCCAATTTTATTCATTTTGTTTGTATATAGGTACTTAATTTTAAATAGTTAGGCATTGGATTGTAGCTTTTTCATTTCAAATATTTATTATATTAATAGAAATATGGTGGTATACATACCGTAGTACTAAATACTAATAACTGGTGATAGAGCTTGGTTATTTAGGACAAACACTTATCGTATGGGAACCAAGTGTTGGCTAGAGAAGTTTTGTTGTTTATTTTCAAAATGAAACATAAGCGTATAGTTTACCCAATTCGTTTCTCGGTTCTTTCACGTTTCCTTTGCGGGTCTGTCTATTTTTTTGCTCTTTAGTTTGTCTGATTGATTGACTAACTGAATGTTTTATCCAGATTAGTTTCTTTCTAGATTTTCGCGTCTATTAAAAGTACAAATAAATAACAAAAGTACTAATTTCACGCGTACGAAGTCGCGAGCCCAGCTAGTATATAATATAATAATAGGTTTATAAACTAACACATTTTTTACATGCTCACAGACTTTATTTTTAAAAACAAACTTGTTGGGAGTTTTTTAACGTCTAGAGGGTAAATAATATTGATAATGTCGTGAGAATGTCACTGAATTTATCAGTATAAAGAATTAAAAAAAGAGTGTTTCGTTTTATTCAACATATTTTATATTGTTCTATACCTACTCGTATATTCAAGAGATCTTCTTTTGTATGACACACGACTTCGTAGATCTTTTGTGATGTCAAACATTAATGTTAAATGTGCGTGTTCCTTACCATTTACGTTTATATGGAAACGTCATTCCTACTTTTGTACCCATGTTCTAATGACATACAAACAGAACACACAAATCGACCGTGACCTGAAAGTTCAACTTGACAACTTTCCGTAATACTTTCGAACACTATTCCCGCAGTGTGAATAATTAAACTGATTGTTTATTCACTATGCTAGGATAGTAGTACATCAATTGTAATACGCACATCGTAGGCAGGATCAATGAAGATGGGAGTTTCACTAAGTGACGACAATCGGAAGTACAGTTAAAAAAATATTAGTATTAATGATAGTTTATACTGATAAATCTAGTGAGTAGAAAAGAATAGATTTATTTTAAATATAGATTATAAGTCTCCTGGTGAGCGACAGTAGCCTAATAGTAAGTTATGGACCGGGAACTCAAAAGGTGGGTTTGATTCCGCCATTCAACTACTGTCGTGGTTAAAGGGAATATTAGTAATGTTAACAATATTGCTATAATTAAAAAAAAATGTTATTTAATCAAGTAAAGTCTTATATTATCTTATTTCACGTTTTAACCGAATTCAAAAAGGAAGAGGTATTTAATTCGAGTGTGTTTTTTTGTATGATTGTTACGCGATATCTTCGCAGATTGTGAACCAATTTTGATGACTCTTTTTTTATTAAAAATGTTATATATACTTCAAGGGTAGTTTAGAGAAAAAAATCACCCCAATAGCATCCCAGTAGCGAACAAATAACATCTTTTTATCACTTTGAAGTCGGTTTTTACTTTAATTATTTCTTTACAAGCTCGTAACTATCCATTGCTGTATATTATGGGCCTCTCATGTAGCAGAGAGAATTAGATATGATCTCTACGCTTGGAAGACAGATTGGTAATTACAGTGCCAGAAGTTTCGACGTTGGTGGCTGGTTTGGGTACAAATTGCGTGTAACCTAGCTAGAAGTTTGAATCGAGGTTACTCCTTGATCTATGAAATTTATAAATAAGAAAAAAGAGTAAAATTTTTAAATTAATATTATAACAGGAAAGTGTCAAAATTCACAATGTTTCTTTAATTTAATTTTAGGAAACTAAAACTAATAACTTATATTTTCGTAAAATATTTTCGGATCTTATATAATTCTAAAACTTCTTTGTTAAAGGGGTTTTAGAAAAACTAAAGATAATATTTAATTTTTATAATTGCATGATTGTACATCAAGCTTTTTGTTGTCAATCGCGTATAAGATAATTACTAAATACAAACTTCGTATGATGAGGCAATGAGAAGTAAAAAGAAAATGTTTCCCGTTATTAATTTATATATTCGCCGTACACATAAGAACTCACCTGCATTCTGGGTCTTCTCTACAGGCATGTGCCAGAGTATGGCAGGCAGGAAGCGGTGATCCGAGGGGAGGTCGCTGTGCGCAAGAAGGATGTAAGCGTTCTTGCGCGTTCATACAAGAGTCTTCCCTGTTGTCAGTTTTCCTGCAAATTTTTCAATTACAGTTAGTTGAACAGAAACATGGTAGCGCTATGCTGCAACAATATTATGGCTGTCGGTTCAACCGGAGTAGGCCCGTGCTCTTATAGAATACCAGCGTGAAACAGCAGGATAATGCTGCTGTGTTTTGTATGGTAAGTGTATATAAATATAAATACGAGTATAACCATATAAAAAAATACCAAAAATTTTTTACTGGTAAGGAGGCACTCTAGCTTAGTCCTCAAGGATTACCACGTATCTTTATTTTGATTTTTAATCAAGGATAGATGTAGATGCATATGGACCACAGTATCCACTTACCATCAGGTGAACTGTGTGCTCGTTTGTCACCCTTATTCTATGAAAAATGTATTAACAATCGTGTCGCTAGTAAACAATAATGTTTCAACTAAATGCTTTTTATTTTAATACGTTTAGACTAACTATTGTACACAGTAATGCAATAAACAAATTATACAGTATGACATATTATAGTGAGTAATAATTAAATCTGTTACTAACTTGCATAGGCAGAAAGCAATTTCCGTATTCCAGTTCACGTTCGGTTTTCTGTAGAAACCTCGTAGAGCAGCCATGCAACCTTCCCTGTCGCAGTCGGTGGAATGGCACTTCTGAAGGACCGGAGTTAGAGACGCCACGCATTCAGTGTCCTTGATACAGGTGTCCAAAGCAACGTGACATGTAGACTGAAGAGCCACCTTCTCATCACCTGATTTACCGTTCTCTTTGCCAATCCGCTCTGTTGGTTGTTGTTTAGTGTTAGTTTTGAAGTGTGTGAGATGTTTAGTGTGAGCGTGACTTTATATTTAAAGTTTGTGTGTTAATTTATTAGCTTAGCACATAAAATAGTTGACATTTACTATTGTTTTATTTATGTACCGTGTTGGACAGTTTTAATATAATTTCTAAAGTAGGTACTTATCCCTATAGACCTTTTTTAGTTCAGTTTATAACGTGTTTTCAGAATTTGTATTTTTAATCATAATATAGCGCAGCAATATAAATATTTCTAAGTGGTTTTTGAATAAACAAAATAAAAGTAAAAGAAAATATAAACCGTATTTGACACCAATTTTTTTTTACCGTCAAATACATGTCTTAAAACATTTATTACTCTCAAATATATAATTAAGGCATATAAAGTAAATAGTAAAAAAAAACAACACATAAAACGATGTTAAAATAAGAAATTAAAATAATTAAATATATAATATTAATAAAGTGACTCGAACAAACAGAAGTAACGCCCATGCCAAGACAAGAGATATCATTTACAAAGTGTAATACAAAACTTAATAATGTGAAATACTTTATATTTGATAATTTAAATACAGAATGAGCAAATGATTTATTTTAGATAAAATATGTACTCACATCTGAAAAACAAGCATGTCAGACAATTTACTCATGCTAATTAATATAAAATTAATTTAATTAATAACAATAATGTGGAAGTTAATGAAGTAAATGAAAGCTTAGGGTGTGTTAATAGATACCATTTAATGGAAAATGTTAAAGATAATTTCAAATTAAATTGAACTTACCGTATTCAATGGTATATTCCATTAAATAATTTCTTTTTATCTCTAAGAATCAAATTAATGCTATCCGATAGCGACTCATGAAGGATGAATATCTGAACTTTTAGCGAGAATTGCAAAGCTTCGCGAAGATTTACGTGTCTAAGCTCCTTTTGCTAAATCGCTTCTGTAATACTAAATCCTCTACAATCTTACTGTGGACATTAGGAAACGGGAAGCGGTTTTAAAGGGAACTAAAGCACTAATATCCCTTCTAAAATATCATCTACCCAAAGCTTCAATTTGTGTTCTCTTTGTATAAAATTTAAGAACTGTAAATTATTCTTTCCTTAAAACTACTCATGATCTGCTAACTTTAAATATCACAGGATAAAGGTTTAGTTACTGGAACAACATTAAAGGAGACAAACACTTGAAAAACATTTTGTTGTGCTAAATTGATATGGATCGATGAGTTTATAACTGGACTCGTCTAGAACTATACAAACCTAAAGCCTGAAATGATGATACGATATCTATGGTTAGTGGTAATGTCTGTTTATATTAGTGTAATCATGGAAATATGTATAATTTAAAGCCTTATGATAAATTAACCAATATCTTTAATAAATTTAAAATGTTTAAAGTAGTTAAAATACGACAGTTAAAATTGTTAACATTTACAAAACGTCGAAATACTTTTATAATACGTACGGTTTTCATCAATGTATCCGGGCCCGTAGACAGTCTTGGTAGCATAGAGAGGGTCTTCACTCCCCCCGGGCTCATGATTCCAGCGATGGTCATGGAGTCCATGAGGGTGGTAGTGCGGACTTGCGTACCGGTGAACATGTGTCATGATTTTATCCGGTGTGATAAGGTTGCCGTCTTGAGTTATAGACATACCGCCGATCCATGACGTCACACCGGTTGCGTTCCGATTAGCGTGCCATCCGTCCGACATCAGCTTTACTGGAATTGCACCCATCGTATCTCTTAACGGTAAGCCCGGTGACCGAGCCATAGCGCGACGGGACTCCGGTATCAATGGCAGAGGCGATCGCGCAGGGGATCGGTTAAACATCAGTTTGAAATTATATCCTAATATGAGATAAAAAATGACAATCCAAACAATAATTTGGCAAAAGAACATCTTTAATCGAGCAAAACGAAAACATTCGATACGGTAATTTAGGAAACTGTACACCGGACTAGTGGATAACATTAGCAAAGCCCTCATTGGATGGCAGTCCCGCTCGTACTATTTGTAAAAGCCAATATCTATGCCGCGCAGTAACCATAGAGATCGTAGAAGAAGAAAATGCAGAAAGAAAACATGCAAACATGCTAAATTCGAGATGTATTATTTCAGATATATGTAGACAATCACATTAAGGAATAATCAATGTTTGTCTGATAATTGATATAATTTAGTATGTTGATACCTATAGCAGTAGATTCCTTGGAAAATAGCAGAATAGTAAAAACATGCGAGCATAAGGTAGGAGCGAGTATCCTGTTTATGCTATAAATGCTGATAATAAACCAAATATACATACTATTAGTATTTAAAAAAAGTTTACCTCATAATTTGAATCTCAGCGTTCACTAGACAATTCAAAACTAATACCCAAAATTGTTACACCATTATATTTCCTATAATATATTATTAAACACTTACTTTTCTAATTCATATTAACAGCTGTTGTGTAACATTCGAAGGATTGGGAGCATTTAATTTCAGAATAGCGAATATTCACTTGGAAAATGTTTAGATGGAGGCAGGTCCCGCTAATGTACAAAAAGGCTGGAGGAAATATTGAGTTCAATAAAAATGCAAGAATGATATTAGGTGTTCATTGTGAAGTGACTTTTCAATATTAACTAGTTTGCGCTCCTACCTTAAAAAGCGATTAGCGAAGCGTGCAGTGCGAGAGGCGACGAAATCCGAGAGACACACAGAGAAGAGAGAACATAAAGAGAGGGTGCGGCGGCGGCTCACCGTGGCGGGGTCGTGGGGGGCGCGGGGAGAGTAGGGCAGCACGGAGTAGGCTGGCGGCCGCGGCTCTGGTCATCAGTCTGGTGCCGTTCTCGGTGAGGAGCAGGATGGTACCGTCGGGTGCGGCGTAGCGCATCAAGGGAGGGGCACGGGCCGGCACACGCTGGGGGGCCTCGAACAGCGCTCGCACCGCCGGCGGACATTCACCCCACGCCGCCGCTGCCCACCAACCACGTTACCAACAAACTCTACTGCCCCCGTGCTAGCGAGCCGCACTTGAACCACCCTTAATAGAATGTCTGATAACGATTGATATTTGAGAGAAAGAGTGTGATAATCAATTACTTTGATAAAATCTATTAAAAGTGGTTCTTATGATGATGTAGTTACGATAGAATAATGCTCGCCGCCCCATCCACAATGCTCTATCAACAGTTCAGGATCATTACCGAAGGCCGAAGGTCGGAAGCCAAGAGTTGAGGTAACTGCGGGCATTTGTACGGTGTGTGAGGTCAGGAGTACACTAAAAAGAAGCTTAGTGTCTGGTGAAACATAATAAACAGCCTTGTGTAGTAAAGTAGTGATCTAAGTAAATCCTAAGGCCTAGGCATCTAATCAGTGTTAAAATAAAGAGGCACCAATAAGAAAATAATAAAAAAATAAAGTTAAATAATAACTAATTTAACACGTTGACGACTATTCTGAGTCTAGTACTCCTTAGAAGCGTTTCGATATGTAGTGTAGTTGTTTTTAAGAATGTACATAATATATTAAGAAAGTTCCTCATATTTTGTTTTAAAAATTAATGTTATTAAATACACATATTCAATGGAACTAAAATTATAATTAAAATATAATCATATTTATACATTCAGCTGTTATGTGATAGTGTCCTACAGGGTACATTATAAGACACAATGTGTATTGTTTAGATTTATTATTGTACAATGTACATTGTGTGTTCAAGTGTTAAGTGGACCTATGCATGGCCATTATTAAACATTTAAAGCTATTGCAATTTATTGCAATTTATTATGCTAATCACAGCGGGTTTTGAGTAAGAAATAATGATAATAATCCAATTTTTACTAAACATTTACTTTTTTTTCTCTTTATCAACAATTAAAGAGTCTAAAAACAAAATACACATCATATTAGATAATTTCTTATATTTATGCGACCACAACACATTAAATAAACAAATAAAGATTTTAATTCGTTTGATTTTAACTTATTCTTAATTCCCGATATTCCCACGGGGGAATTGGGGCGTTTGACGTCCTGGTCTTGTAGTTAGTTTGGGCTACCTTCAGTTTCTTATATCTAAATCAGGTCTTTTTGGTCCGATCCATGCCGAATGAAGTAACAGTATCTTGAATAGTATATAGGTATACGTGGGTTTGATGTTAATTTGATTAATTATCGATCACCAAACATTTAGTGGTGTCCAGCCAACTTCTCAGTTGAAACGAGGATATTTTTAATTTCAATAGTCCCATTAATCATCATTGTTGTATGTAGGAATAAAAATGTTATTTTGCAATTATTTGTGCTTTATCAAATCTGATGATGTGTTTATCTATACATATAATAAAACTGTAAATAGCAGATGTCTGTACATTTTATAATTTTGTAATAAAAGTGATTGAGGGGTACTAAAAATAAGTAATTAAATACATTTCTACCATTTTTAGAATTTTCTGTCTGTCTGTCTTTCTGTCTGTCTGTCTGTTTGTTTGTTAACGTATCACGTTTAAAGTACTAATTTATATCATAAGAATTGTTAAGGAAATTCTAAAGTGTACCTTCGGGTTACATTTAGTCTTTATTTCATTAAAATCGGTTCATTCCATCAAAAGTTATGATAAATATTCTGAAGTATGGGTAGGGAATTTGCTCAACGGTGGCTATGTTTGAGTCATCAAGTTGATGTTAGCAGCGCCATCTCTCTTTAATTAAATATATACATATAATAAAAATGATGATAACATGTTGTGTCTCTTTCTGTACATTGTATATATATTTTGGTGACTAAAATCATTATGGGGAACTAAAAATAATTAAATAAGTACTTTTTTATAATTTTTAGAATTATCTGTCTGTCTGTTTGTCTGTTTTTATATGAAGGCATCACGTCTAAAGTAAACATCTTTTTTTTTCAAAGAAATCGTTAAGAAAATCATAAAGCGTATCTTCAAGTTACATTTAAACTTTGTTTTATTAAAATTGGTTAATTCTATCGAAAGTAATGATTATTATTTTAAAATGTAGGATCGAATTTGTTCAATGGCGCCATAAAAATCTCAGAAATAGTAATAAAAAGATTTTTGTGTAAAAAAAACGTTCCATAATAATTAATATATTTATACTTAAAACATAAAAAGAGTTTTAAAAAGGATGTTTTCTCACACAAAGGATGTAATAGATGGAGTTGTACAAATTACAAACTTTTCTGATTTGCTGTATTGAGATTGTTCTCCGAGGAATCGTATTGAGACTTACTGAAGAAATTTGTATCTATCGAAGCCATACAACGGAACCCGAACAAAAATAACAAAATTGCAACGAAATGTCGTGATATTGTATTTATAATATACGCAAAATCAGTACTGCCATTTTAGCGCTTTGGAAACTAGATTTAGCGCTTTTTTGGAATGTATAGCGTGCATTTCGAAATTTTAGCACCTAGCACTTAATCCAGCGCTTTTTGGTGTATTTAGCACACATTTCAAAATTGTAGCGACTAGCGGGTTATCAACTCTTTTATAGCAGCACTGTTAGTCCACATTACCGATAATAATAATAATGACCTTTATTATTTTTTTCCACAAATAGTACATTGCAGTTTATCTTTTTTAAACATATTTTTTCCACAAAACAAAGACCATGGGAAACGAGTCCAAACTAGGATACCCTGTGCTATGGATCTCCCGGCTTCCCCTTTAGGATGATCAACTTGATTTTTTTTATCGACGGCTATAAGCGGGGAAATCCCCTTCATTAAAGTTTTCGTTCATGGTTTTGGCAACGCATTTATTTTGTTTTATTCAGTTTTAGTCAGTTGTTTAGAGCACAGCTAAGTTAAAAGTTACTTAGAGTAGTACTAACTACTGTTGACAGCAATTGCCATAATTATAAGTCGATGTCCTGCGAAGTATTGATACATCAAAAAATATTGCCAGAAAAAAAACTTAATGTTGTTTTCTTTATTATGATTATATTTTCTTGAATTATAAATTATAATAAAAAACACAAACTTTGCAGTTAATTTAGCGCGAAATCTAGGGCTTTTTTAAAGCGCTGTTTTCATGAAATCTAGCGCTTTTTGTGTTGTCCTAGCGCTGAATGAGTTTTTATGATCTGGCAGCACTGCCAAAAACCCTCTATAAAGAAGTAACTTTCCTTTCAGTTTTAAGCGCGTTCAGTTCCCAGTTACAGTGAGCGTGTGTTATGCGATGACCGTAAATATAGCGCAAGGTCAAAATTTACGCGTTGTAAGAGTAGACCTCAGTACTGACTGTTTTGCACATGGCCAACTCTATGTTGCTTTTTCCCGCGTTAGTAGCCCCCGTAACCTTTTTTGTGTACACCCCGTCTAAGTCTACTTCTAACGTCGTTTACACCGAAGCTCTATCATAAACTACTTAGAACTTTGATGATAATGATTTATTTGTTACCACTTATTGATACAGTAATGATATAAATCGTTTAATATTGTCTTACCTAAACGACAAATTCTTTATGTAAAATCTATATACGCGAGCTACGCCGCGGGCACAGCTAGTCTGTATAATATGAATCTGATAATGGCAGCTACGATCTTGACTTCTCAGAGCGTCAGTGTTTCACGTGCTAACATATAGCCAACCTTATGTGCCGTAAAGCACCCGAAACATCAGTAATTATAAATGAGCTAAAATTTAACGCGATAATATCCGTAAAATCTATTATTCAGTTATTAATTGCTTTATTTTACGATTATTTTGATATGCCAACATTATTTTAACACCTCGTTCGCGCAACAAAGTAGCAATTAAAAGGTATTTTGGAGCTCCCAACATTCTGAATATTTTTCTTGGCGAGTTAAGGTAGGTAATATGAACAGTTGCGTATATTCCCACGTATGAAAGCAACCTAGCGGCAGCTATCGATCTGGCTCTGAGTACAAATATATTCTATCCATAGTTAAAATAGATAACCAATTTCACAATTGGTAGCATAAAAATATTTAACCGACTTTCAAAAACGAAAAGGTTCTATATTCGACGCGTGGTTTTTATGTATGTTAACAGATTTCTCGGAAACGGATATACCGATTTAAATAATTTTTGTGTTATTAGATAGGTTTGACTTTACGTGTGGCCTCGTATAAATTTAAAGAAATACAATTCACTATTAAGGGTGACGATATTTTATTTGTTACATTCAACTTTTGCTCATGTGACGATCTGGTAAGGTATGCAGGAAGTCGATGGATACAGGTGGCTCTGGACCGTGCTTTGTGGCATTCCTTGGGGGAGGCCTATGTTCAGCAGTGGACTTGGCCGTAAACATGATGATGTTGATGATTGAAATTTTGATATTTCTTAGTTCATTCAAAAGTTTAAGCTAATTTATGATGTATAATTTGGAAATTCACCGTGTGGCGGCACCGTAAAGAAATCTATCACCTCATATTATCCAGTGGGTGTCGCAAGAGGCGAATATGTAAAATGTGAAAAATATATTTTTGCCTTCAATAGTCGGTGGTATATCCATTGCGGTGTAAATTGCAGCTTGCGGTTTAGGGACCGGGGACGGCAAGCTGAATCAAAGGTGCGTAAAGGTCTGATACTGTGGTCGTAAAGCCAAGCGTGACTATTAAGGGTAGCTGCACTGGTAAGCTGTATTCTTTCTGCAGTGGATTTTATTTTCATTTACTAGGTGATGTGATTTTCTTCTTCCGTGGAATCCGTCTAAATAGGGACTACCCTCTTACACATTTTTAATTTTTTTATAGGATAAGGGCGACAAACGAGCAGAAAATCCACCTGATGGTAAGTGGTTGCTGCGGCCCACAGACATCTACATCTATCCTCGATTACGAACCAAAATGCATATGCGTTGTCACCCGTGAAGACTAAGATGGAATGCCTCGTTTCCAGTAAAAAGGGTCTCCGGTACTCTACACTCGCCATGCAAAACACAGCAGTGTTAAGCTGCTATTTACGCTGGTATTCTGTGAGAGTGTGGTCCTTCCTCGATCGAGCCGACCCATTCGTGCTACAACTATACTACTAATATAGCTGCAGCATGGCTCTACCATTCTAACCACTCATGTCTAATAGCAGCGCTTGCAAAGCTGTGTTCTGCTTTGAAGAGTATAGAGAGCCAGTATAATTAGAGGCTGTGAGGTCATCTATCTTAGTCCTCAGATGTGACACAGCATCTGTAGCTTTCTTTGTTTAAAGTTGTCTGCAGGTATCTATGAACTGCAGTAACCACTTACCACAAGATGACACTGATGTCACTGGAGTTTTATAAAAAAACTATTTTCAGCAGTGGACTTCTACGGGCTAATGAAGAAGAAGATGAATTTAGAAATAACTTGACATTTGCTTTTGTTATGTTTAAATCTTCCGTAAAAAGTCTCATGGCGTTATTAAGAATGAATAACCCTGTGTAGTAGCCACGTAAAATAATCTTACTAGCCAATATAATTCAGTGGACGTCGTACGAGACGACAGAGGGCAATTGAAACAAGACGTGTGCAGCAGAATCTTGCTGGTAAAAAATCAATATGGTAATAAAATAATTCACTGTATCCCATTCCGTTTAAGCGTTTAATTTCGTAATGATAAAAGAAATAATAATTTAACTTGAAATATAGATTAACATTTTTAACCAGAACTGAATAGCAAATACTAAAAATTACATGTCAAAGAAAGGGGATGTAGAAAAGAAATCTTCAAAAGGTTTACTTTTGTAAGAAACGACCTCGAAGTGCTCTAAATACAAAGGGATCGTAGCGTGAATGGATTTCCGCCCTTTTGTTTCTTTATTGTATCGATGCGTACTTGACTTTTAAATTAATATTCGATTGATGTTTTGGCGCACTAGGCGAGAAATGTTCGTGACCTTTCACTAACTGTAAAAGAAAGGATAATATATAAAAATAGGAAGCCAAAATGTTTTTCTATACCGTTTGAAAAATAACTATATGCAGAAAGGTAAATTATAGTTTTGCAATATGAATATGAACCTATTAATTTTCTTTCCGTTTATATTTTTTTTATAGGATAGGGTGACAAACGAGCACACAGTCCACCTGATGGTAAGTGGTTGCTGTGGCCCATAGACATCTACATTTATCCTCGTTTGTGAATCAAAATGCAGATGCGTTGTCACCCGTGAGGACTAAGATGGAATGCCTTTTCCAGTAAAAAGGGTCTCCGGTTCTCTACACTCACAATACGAAACACAGCAGCATTAAGCTGCTATTTTACGCTGGTATTTTATGAGAGCGTGGTCCTTCCTCGATCGAGCCGACCCATTCGTGCTACAACTATACTACTAATATAGCTGCAGCATGGCTCTACCACGTGTAAAATATATTTTATATAATTTTAAATTTAAATTTATATTATAATTTGTAATTGGGTCCCGCCTGCTACTAAACTTAATGCGGGTATGTAACTTAGGCTTTTAGCTCACAATATAGTCTGTTAAACCGAAGTAGAGTGTACATTCTCAATCTTGTTTCCGTCTATTAGTGATTTACTTTTAAAATGTCATTTTAGCAGTCGGGTTTTTGATTTTTTAAATTATTTAATTTATTTTAGACTGTTTAGTGTCCAGGCACACTCTTATGAACTAAATTTCATATGATAGCACGAGGTCCGACACCATCATGGCCCATTTTTACGCCATCAGAAACTAATTAAATCATTTTATTATTCATAATTAAATTTAAACATATATTATACATATATATATATTTGTAATTTCCTTTTAGTTTCCTTTATTTTAATACACTACTTGATAGGTTTGGTTATTTTTTTTTTAAATTAACGTATTAAAAATCCGCTATTAGATAAAAATCCGCCATTTTTTGAGTGCATTTTTAAGACGAATATAACGATACCTTAACTGTCAAAATCCATCCAGCCGTTTAGAAGGTACGAGGTAATAAAGAAATTTACAAGCAAAAATACATGATACGCGTGAAAAATGAAACCCTTCCTTGCCAAAATGTTTTTCTACATCGTTTAAAAAATCACTGTATGCAGAAAGGTAAAATATAGTCTTGGAATAATATAATGCATGTTAGCATAAAGTTAATGTATGTATTTGATGTAGTGGCAGCGTAAGAATATCTGCAACCCCAAATCATCAAGTAAGAAGTGACAAAGGGAAAACCGAAACAACTTCCTGATAATAACTGAAGACAATAAAAAATCTGCTATTGTCAACCCGTGCGTAGCGTGGTAACTATAGTAAAATTCCTCTTGTGGGAGAGGCTTATGTTCAACAGTTGACATTTAATAGGCTGTTACGAAAAATGTAAATTAAATAAAAACCTAAAAGTGACTTGTACTTTAAAAAATATGGTATGTGTAAATTTATAAAAAGACGCATACATAATATTGTTTTTAGCCATCTAAGACGATTGAGATTCTTTAATTTAATAGGCCAAAGGTGGACTAAGATCCCATCTAATGTTAAGGAGGCAAAGTTCAAACTGGCAATCGCAGGTCCAGAAAATTTATTGTTTTCCCAAGAAGTGTTTTAATAAGTTTTCTTAACTGACTCTGTTGTTTACTTACCGCTATGATATACTACCTCATTACCACACTGATGTTGATACATCCTAATTCCGCAATCTATGGAATAGGACTGAAATCCTGATGTAAACATTAATAATTGATCTGCCTATAGTCCCTATTTAGGTTTTATAATATTGAATTTTATTAGATTGCGGACACTTGTAAATCCAGAAATAAAATCAGTTGTTATATATCATCCACTGCTATTGAAGAAACGTCGGTAATTCAAAGTATTTAAAAATTAAAAATTTTGTACAAATCGACTTGTCCTTCCTCGGTCAAGCCGACTAATAATATAATATCTGTATTATGGTTCTACCACGTAAAACAATTTTCTGTGAATATTTTAACTTTGCGTTTATTCAGAGTGAAACCGTTATCTCTATGGATATTTCAATAAATAATAAACAAGAAGGGGACGAAATCGGAAGTATTTGAAGCCCTCCATCCGGTGCTATACACCCGCGTTTGCAGAGAGGATTTTTTTGTACATTTTTAACTCCCTCTCTTTTAAGCTTTAAATTATCGAACAACCTCTTCTAATTTCACATGAATTATAGAACCCTCTATTATCAGATATTCAGATCTTTGTTTATCACTTCATCAATCTTATTAATTTTTAAAATTTGATTTTATTTTTTGATTAAAATAAGTTTTTTTTTATTTCCATCCATTCATCAATTACAGCTCATAAACGTCCACCGTAGAACATAGGCCTCTCCATAGTGTGTTACATTGCTGGGATTTTGCCATAGTTTCCACGCTTGGTAGGCGGGTAGATAACCGCATTTTTATTAATAATTTTGAGTTGTTATAAGGAAGAAGCTGCTGCCCATCTCCCGTTTCAGTTTCTTTTTGTTGCCTTTTTTATATGATAGGGTGACAAAGAAGCACACAGTCCACCTTAGTGTTGCCCAAAATCAGTCTTGGTCTTGCAGTCTTGGTCTTGTTCTTGCATTTTTGCAAGACCAAGACCAAGAACAAGACCGCCTCTTTTTAGCAAGACCAAGACCAAGACTGACCGTGCAAGATTTGCGCAAGAACAAGACTAAGCTTGCGAGACTCTTGCGTCTTGCAGTTAGGACTAAGTGTCGTTTCAGGGAGTATAGGAGTTCGGGTATACGCTTAGGGACTCTATGAGACGCAAAAAAATATAATTAAAAAAAATTGGAAAATTGGATTTATGCGCATTACAAACAATACCATAAATATACATAGCGAATGAAAATATCCATTAAAAGAAAAAAGAGTGCATCCCTAGTTTTGACCATCGGCACTTTGATAGTGCGCGGCGTCTTGTTGTCGGCGTCATCAAAGGTCGGATACTGACCTGTCAAAGAAATTGTGCAGCTATTTGAAAGTACAAGGTCAAGATACACGTGCCGGCGGCTACTATTGATATCGCATACAATCGTCGCCGCCGCGCCACACGCACTACATTTTACACTGTTTGGTTGCCGCCACAGAGTACATGTTTCAAAGAATAAAATAAGTTTCCGGGTGCTCAGAATGGACACGAATACATTATCCTGATCTCGCAAGAAATATTGTAATTAGATAATAGGTAGGTATCATAATAATTTATTCTAGTAACTAATTATTATAAAATTAACTATATGGATTTATAATAATTACTTACTATTATTGTTATTATTATTACCTAAAAGATAAACATGTTCAGTAAGTTCACTGCAAATCTCGACTTTTGCAAGTGTGTGTTTTTAAAACACAAAGTGCTCGAATATGTCGTCACACATTTGATAAATATGGTTGACACCATAGCACTTTTAAAACACTTGAAATGTGTAAAAATAGATCTGGATCTTGTCTTCAAGGCTTAGTTATTAAGGAGTTTAAGGGGTACCTAGGTAAACCCAGAGCCGTCATCTCGGAAGACATTTTAGACTGTTGGAGGACGCATGAGACAAAATATCCGATTTTATCGAAGATGGCCCGTGATTTTCTTTTAATACCTGCAACTTCAGTACCTGCTGAGAGATTATTTTCTAAAGCAGCATTAGTAATTAGAAAACATAGAAATAGGTTAAGTGATGAGTCAGCCAGATGGTTACTTTGTATTAATGCTTTGTCAAAAGAATAAATATAAAGTAACAGTAATGTCAAAGCTGTTATGTACATACTGTGAAGTAATTTAATTTGCATCGTATTTTATTTTTTATTTAAATAAATTGTATATTGTATAACTCTTTTATTCCATTTCATATATGGTGAGGGTCCATCAATCTCTTTCTAGAGAGATAATGTTATTTAAAATACAGTGTAGTTATTGCCATTAATTTGTTTTTATATGTATGTTTAACCATGTTTTAGCACATGTAAGCTTATTAAATGTAAACGTTTATTAAGAAACTGACGCCCGTGGCCGTGGGACACTCAGTTGGTTGGAGCATCGGCACGGATCGCTTAGGTCGTGGGTTCAAACCCCACCCGGTGTCAGTTGATTTTTCGAATTTCTCATTAAATGTTTAGACATTTATTAATATAGTTGGTCTTTACTATGGCTATGTTAATTCAAGCTCAATATGTACCTACACTGTTAAGTTGTTCTAAGATCTAAAGTAACGTTTAATAAATAGTAATAGGCTAATAGGTCATTGCGAGACTTGCGAGACTCTTGCTGCAAGACCAAGACCAAAACCAAGACTCGGAGCGCAATACCAAGACCAAGACCAAGACCAGGTGTATTGGCGCAAGACCAAGACCAAGACTTGCTAAGTCTCGTCTTGTTCTTGCATTTGGGCAACACTAGTCCACCTGATGGTAAGTGGTTGCTGTGGCCCATAGACATCTACATCTATCTTCGTTTGCGAATAAAATGCAGATGCGTTGTCACCCGTGAGGACTAAGATGGAATGTCTCTTTTCATGTAAAAAGGGTCTCCGGTTCTCTACACTCACCATACAAAACACAGCAGTGTTAAGCTGCTATTTTACGCTGGTGTTCTGTGAGAGCGTGGTCCTTTCCCGCTCGAGCCGGTCCATTCGTGCTACAACTATACTACTAATGTAGCTGCAGCATGGCTCTAACATGTAAACATCTTACGACAACCTCGGGACGATATGACGTAGTTGTCGTGGTGGATATTCTTACACCGCCACTACACGATGCGATGTTATTTTTTAAGGCGGTTATATATTGAGTTACAATAAAAATAACACGAGATTAACTCATACTAAACAAATTTACAAACATAGCCTCAAATTGACATTTGAAACGGAATGGTAAGGGAAAGTTCCAATAGATCAGTTGTATAGTTTTTTTTTTAATTTATTGGAAGCTAGTGTTTGACTATAATCCACCTGATGGTAAGTGGTAATGAAGCTCTACATGTTAAATCGCTCTGTCTTAGCGTAACAAAAGCCTATCACAGACTATTAGGATGCTTAGCTTATCAACTCATGCCTTAAAAACAACTACATTGTAATCGGACGGAAAGAGAGCCGTTGATAATTTTACTCCTTTGCATTTTATTATTAAAAATTTTGTCTGGGAATTGAAAACTGCACTTAAAATAAATAAAATAATTGAACATTAAAAATTTTATCCAACCGAATTCAATATACACAAATTATTAAGAATAACTCAAAAACTACTAGTCAGACCTTGATCAAATTTATATGGGATCACATGTGAAGCACCAGCTTTCAAATAAAAACAGAATAATCGAAATCGGTTCACTCAGTAAAAGTTATGAGGTAACACACAAAAAAAAACATACAGTCGAATTGAGTACCGGCTCCTTTTTGAAGTCGGTAGATCATTCATTATTTGCTTGGATATAATGGTATAACCTTTATAATAAACATACTTATCTTTTTCGGAAATACAATTTAACATAATGTACAATATTTTATTATATACAATATTAAAAATAATAATAAAATAAATTAAAACTCGTAACTTAATTATCATACAGTCCTACTCCCCGCGGTATCGTGTCAAGAACGCTGGCTGCGTTTCCCCAAAATTTAACATAAAAATCATATTCAGATGAATATTATGAATGACAGAAAAGAAAACAATTTCAATGAAAATTATCTTCACGGAATTATTATCAAATATATAAAAAATAAAAAAATCTTTTATTAATGATTTCTTATATTTACGCGAACACTACACATTGAATAAAATTTCTTTACCATCCGTCAAGTGCAATATTCCTCTACAAAATGCAGGAGTATACAAGCTTGATTGTGAGTGTGGTCTCTCATATATAGGGCAAACAAAACGATCAATAAAAACCCGCGTAAAAGAACACATAGCTGACGTGAAGCACCAACGTTCCGGGAAGTCTGCAGTTTGTGATCATATCCTAGACGGCCCCCGTCATTACATTAGATTTGATAAACCACAAGTCCTCGCGAAAGAACATCGATTCCTGCCAAGGATGATACGTGAGGCTATTGAAATTAAAAAACATCCTAATTTCAATAGAGAGGGAGGCTGGGTACTACCACCTGCTTGGGATCCTGTAATTCATAAAATTAAAACTAAACCCAAGCATACCACTGTAAGACTTCAAGACACAGTTAGTTCATTCTGCGTAGATCGGACCAAAATTAATAATAAAAAAGCTGAAGGCACTCCGGGTTAACTTTGACATCGGGACGTCAATCACCTCAGTCCCCGTGACCACGGTTGCTGGAAAGCAACCGAAACGTCGGGAATATAAAATAAGTTAATTAAACGCGATAAAATCCGTAAAAATAGTTTTATTCAAAATCTTTTATTTCCAAAAGTCTTATTACAAAGATTTGTCGAGTTTTCCCTTTAAGTATTCGTAGACATTTGTGTTGGGAATAATTTGTTACTACGGTTGGCTAAATAAGACTATTAAACTATGTATATTATATCTAGAAGGTTGGAATGATTAACATGCATAATGGTTTAGTTTAATTTAAATTGCAGCTCTAGTGGCGTGATGAACTATGTTCATGTAAGCGTGTATGTTAGTATAAATGTGGGTAGTGAGTGTGTATATATGTTAATGTGTGTATGTGCATGCTAATGTGTAATTAACTGTGTGTGTGCGTGCGTGTGTGGGTGTGAATGTGTGTGAGAGTGTGTGCGTGCGTGTGTGTACATGTGTGTGTATGCAGGTGGTGTGTGAATGAGCGTATGTATGTGTGTATGCGGGCGCATGAATGTGTGTGAGTGGGTATATGTCGGTCACCTGTAAGCCCTATGGATAAGGTTCCACATTAAGTTTAACTGAAGTTTTAACTAATTCTTATGAAAAGTTTTTCAACATCTTCAAAACTAAGTGAGTCCAACCATTCTATTAAAGTTTTCCTGCAAGTGTAAGATAACATGGGGTATTTTTTAAGCATTTTATTTACTTTATTGTATATATGGGCGCACTGAACACTATATTGTATTCTAGCGTAAGCAGTACGTGCAATATTGACGGGGGCAACGACATTCTTCTTTCTTTAAGACTCAGGTTGACATAAGGCAGAGATTTGTGGCACGTTAAGATGAGGTTCAGAACATAGAGTTTTCGGACTGTGAGTAGGCCACTCATTCTATATAGTGTATCAGTGGGAAAATGATAAGGTTTGGAGTAGATGACTTTGACAAGCGATCTCTGAGCTCTTTCGAGTGCAAGGAAGTGAGTCTTGTCTGCTCCTCCCCAAATCGAGATACAGTAGGTGATTACAGATTGGGCCAGGGCCACATAGATTCGGTTTTTAAGTTTTTTGCACATGACCTGCCGTAGTGATTTGAATACCCATATGAGTTTCTGAGTGCGGTTTATTAAAAGTTACAAATGTGAGTGCCAGCTAAGTCGTTGGTCCAGTATTATACCTAGGTATTTAGTTTGGCTAACTTTTTAGTAGGGCAGTCGCAAATCAGGTTACCAGGATTAGACCAAGTGTGGATTGTATTTTATAGCATGATTTATAGCAAAGTTATGGTCAGGTTGGGATTTGTTAGAAAGAGTGAAGCAGATGTAGTTTGTTTTCTGGGTGTTCAAGGTAAGAAGGTTGTCTCTGAGCCAATTAGATACGTTGATTAATTCCCTCTCAGTACCTACTTTTTTGTTGGACAGTATCCCAGGTGCTACCAGTAAAAACTAGCGCAGTGTCGTCCGCGTAGGAGTATATCCTGCCCCCGATATCCCATAGATTACATAGATCATTTATGTATATTAAAAAGAGAGTCGGGCCCAGGACACTACCCTGCGGCACGCCAAAACTAGGCGCGGCTTTATCACTGTGTAAATTATTTGTATTTACTTCTTGAGTTCTGTCCTGTAGGTAACTTTTTAAAAGCATGAGTGGAGTATCCTTAATACATATGCATTCTAGCCTGTGTAAAAGAATAGGCACAGCGATGGTATCGAAAGCCTTTTTTAAGTCCAAAAAGACTGTAAGACATTTGCTGCCATTGTTCACTTCACCAACTATAGTAGTAGTGAGATCAAGAATCACACCTTGAGTTGAAATACCCTTTCTAAAACCATATTGAGAATTTGATAGTAATTAAAATTTATTTATTATATATATCGTCATCATTATTATTAAAGCCCTTCATAATGCCACTGTTGAATAAAAGCCTCTCACGAGAAATGCCACAAAGCACGGTTTATTTTCAAATACATAAAATACTAAAGCAAATGACAATAAATCTTAAGATTAGGTATATTTTTTATTAATCTCTTTAAAAAACGTTACCTCCACACTAGGATTTTCTCCTGGACAAACATCCAGACCCGGAACAATTATTTGTAGGCCATACAAATATTTGTTCCGTTCGGGATTCGAAACCGCGGCCCCCAGCGCAGCAATTCATTGCTAAGCCACTGCACCACGGAGCCGTCGGTATTTAAACAATATTAGCGACTTCTGCTACTTCTTCCTGCCAATTGCATATCACCGTGATATGAGATTGTCTCTACCATTTTTCTGTCTACATGTGATGTAGAAAAAATATTTATAATAATAGTCCATATTTTTGGACACGGACTTTATATCACACGAAGATAGCGTATAGCGTATTTTCAAAAGAAATAGTCTTGTTCTATTTGTAGTGAAAATTCTGTTACTAAACCAATCAATCAGGAAATTACAAAACTGCATTGTCGGATTTGTACCTGTGCTAATTCAATAAAATCAGTTCATTTTAAAAGTGCTTAAATGGATCTAAATAGGTCTTTGGGAGTTTATATAAGTCCATCTGACTGTATGGCGCTGGACAAAGAGAATCGTTTTGATGAAACTGAATTTCAATGGAAAGAGGAATTGGGGCGAGCTGGAACAATATGCAATGAATACGTTTGTTCTGTATGAATTAACGCAAGTTATGTAAAATGTAGTTTGAATTAAACCATGTCTTATTTGGAAGTCAAACTGAAAATTAGTGATGATAGAAAAACACCTAAATTTAACGAAATTTGTCCTGGAACAAAATTTTATTTTCTAACTAGCTGGAACCCCGCGCGTTGCTGCCGCAGAAGGAATAGTTTTATAAATATCGTTTTAAATTTGGAACACTTATATTGTTTAATTAGGAATGATAATACATTCATTGAAATTGAATGATTTATTATAACTTTCAAATAAAATTTTAGGTACGATACGCGCGCCACCTACTGTTAGTTAATTGTACTATGCTTATGATATAATGGCATCGCCGGACATCAAAGGCGTTTCACAACTGTAAGGTCTTAAAACTGTGCTACTAGTGTATTAGACAAAAAATAAGACTGAAGTCAAATGGCGGATTCCTTTAGACCTTTAGAGTTCGCGGTATATACACTATATTCTATCTCATTCTCTCGCTGGCTTATCCTATAGATGTATCTCTTTTTAGTGTCCGTTTTTCGTTTAATCGAGTTTCAAATCACAGCGATTTTGTAATCACAAAGAAGTTTTCAATTCAAAAAATTAGGCCTTTTTTAAATTCAATATAGATTATAAATAATACTTATTGAAAGTCACTGTTTTGTATAACAAATTAACAACACAACAAATTAGAAATAGCTTGGTAGCGATCACCTCATTTCCAGGGGTTATTATCATTTATAAATTCTTTAATATTATAATAACCCTTTTTATACAAAATTAGTTTAATAAAGTTTTTGAACTTTGAGCAGGTCAAATTTTGTATGTTTTCTGGAATTTTGTTGTAAAAGCGTATACATCGTCCCAAGAATGAATTACTGACTCGATGGAGTCGAGTAACTGGTACTACTAGCTTGTGTCTGTTCCCAGTATTTACAGAATGAAAATCACTTATTTTTGTAAAACTACTTTTATTTTTGTGTACGTACATTAAATTTTCATAAATCTATTGAGAGGCCAAAGTTAATATATTAAAATACTTAAATTTTTGTCGCAGCGACTCTTTAGGCTTTAAATCATAAATTGCTCTTATGGCCCTCTTCTGTAAAACAAATATAATTTCAGTGTCAGCTGCGTGTCCCTATAGCAAAATACCATACGACATTATGCTATGGAAATAGCTAAAGTAAACTAGTCTAGCTGTTTCAACACTAGTTAGACTTCTAATCTTTTTTACGGCATATGCTGCAGAACTAAGTCTGCTTGCTAGTTTTGATATATGGGTGCTCCATTGAAGTTTCGCGTCTAGTGTGATTCCAAGAAAAATGGTGGTATCTACAAGACTCAGTTTCTCCCCATTTAAAATTACATTAGTATTTAATTGTTTGACATTTGGAGTCATAAATTTCATACATTTCGTTTTAGTGCCATTGAAATGCAAATTATTAACATTGAACCAATTTACTAATTTCGATATAGCATTATTTACTTTGTCATATTTTAGCAATTGTCGACTTAATTTGAAAATTAAAGAAGTGTCATCTGCAAATAATACTATATCATGGTTATCTCCTACTATGTAAGGTAAGTCATTAATGAACAGAAACAAGAAACAGAAAGGGGCCGAGAATTGAGCCTAGAGGCACGCGCATTTGTACCATCGACCCGTAAGAACTCATACTGTTAATAACAACTTTTTGCGTTCTCTTACTTAAATATGAAATAATTAATTTAAGAGCATCACTTCTTACACCGTAGTGTTGAAGTTTAATGGTGAACACAATCGAAGGCTTTGGATAGGTCACAAAATATACCCAAAGCATCCTGTGAATTCTCCCATGCATTAAATATATATTTAATCAGCTCAACACCGGCATCAGTTGTCGAGCGACCCCTTGTGAAACCAAGTTGATTTTTATGAAGTAAATTATTTATATTAAAGAAATTTAACATTTGATCAAGAATATTTTTTTCAAAAATCTTACTAAGTGTTGGTAGTACAGAAATAGGTCTAAAATTGACGGGGTCTAAGGTACTACCAGATTTAAATAAAGGTATTACTTCATTAAATCAGGAAACACACCAGATTTGATATTAGTATTAAAAATAATAGCTAAATGAGGCGCGATTGTGTCTATTATAGACGCAATAATATTAACGGAAATCCCCCACAGATCCGCAGTGTTCTTAACATCAAGAGTTTTAAAATATTTTACAATATCTTTTGATGATACTTTATGATGCCTGATTATTCAATCACCAGATAAAAGTAACGTAAAACGACAACATAAACAAATTAATAACTACAGTTGTATGAATAAAATAACGTAGTTATAATTTATCTGGTAATTGAAAAATTACGATAATTTATTAATTACCAGATAAATCTTCAGCTTACATAACATAAGCGTAGATAAAGTTTTGAAACTGGACCTAAGTAAGCAAATTAAGAACCCGTGGCCTACTTTATCTGTAACTCAAACATAATTCAATAAGCTTCTATGTAATAATTTCAATTGTTCTGCTATCAAAATAGAATAACCATCAATTTTTATTTTTCCGGTTATGTCAGGATTTTTGTATCCTGTCTAAATTTTTTGCGGTCTTCTTATTAGTATTTTGACAGTATTATTGGTTTAGTGGTCGCAAGCAATTGCTGACCACAGTTATTTCGTTTTCCTGCACAGAAATTCTCAGTAGTATCCTGCAGTCATGAACTTGGTGGTGTTTCACCCCCGTGCCTCGGAAAACGCGGAGAGTCCACATGGGCTTGCGCACACAATCATGCACTATAATTTTATCCAGCGCAGATGGCAAGTCTATGTTGAGACTGGCTGCCGTGACCAAAATTTGGTCTGGAGGACATTTTTTTAAGTATATTGTGCTCAATTTTTAGCAAGAAGAACTTTCAAAGAAGTTAAATATATTCAAAAAGCTTATGTTTTAGTAGTTAAAATAAATATTGTCATCATTACGGTGTTTTTGTTGTTTTAATTTAGGTTTAGCGAATTCGATACAAAAGTGCATGGTCGTGACTTTAAATAATATTTATTGTAAGAATTTACAATTAATAAAGAATAATTGCTCAAGAAAACTGCACAATTTGCACAATGATATCTTACTCAAGTGTTTTCAGTTTCTCATGTGTAAATTAGCTTGTATCTTCTTTCCTTAAAGACGGGAATAATTCCAGAATATTGACAGGTATAACCAAATGAACCTTACAGGTACAGCCGAGCCGAATAAACCCATGTCAATAGCCTGTATGTAGCGTGAGAATACCCAATTGTGTGTTTTAAAGGGAACTATCAGTGACCGGCGATATGGATTTAGCCAAAATTATAGCGTGGAGTTATATATCTGTAAGGCCTAGAATATTTTAGTAGCGGTGGTTGAATTTAGAACCTTTTCTCCAATGCAATGTTAAGTTTGTCCTTCAATTTAACTTAACTTTTCGTTAAAGTACTGTTAAGCGTATTTAATTGTAAATGTATAACATTATCTTTGTCAATTTACGGTATTCGTGATTCAGTATCGAAAACAGGCAAAAATCGTCGAGTTTGTCGATTCCCGGGATGGTTGAACTATCTTCATGCATAATTAAGTTTATTCGGAATCCTTAAGAGCGAGTCCTACTTGCTCTTGCTCGTTTTTTTTATATTTCGTCCTCACGTATATCAATGCTTAATGAAGATCTATCTTAAATAATATGACATTATTATTAGACTACAAAATATACTTTGCTTATGGACATATTCGTTATTGAACGTATGAGAAACTATTTAGTTATTTATACAGAAGTTCTGCCGAAACTTAAGTAACAAGTTAAACTGGAGTTTAAGTTGTACGTACGTAATGGATCCGGGAGCTCTCTGGATTTTAATCTATACATCTATACATACATATAAATAAAATTAAAGTAACTGTCTGTTATATCAAATATCTGCCTTCTATTTAGCTTATGGTTTTTTCATTTGCATGCTATTGAAACATGTCTAATGAATTTTAAAATTTTTGTTAACAAATTGTTAAAATAATCAATTTTATTTGTATTTTTAAGTTGAAATCCTACAACGTTCACAAGATAAGCCGTTGGATTTATACATATATCTTTTTACATTTATATTTCTTGGCTAAATCCGACTGATCCTTAATCCGCGGCTTCGTTTTTCAAATTGAAAACGAGTCTTGCAACGAAGCGTATTGCCAAGTTCAATATAAGAATCATACTTAAAATAAATTTGCCTACTGTATTGTATTCTATTAAGTTAACCGTGTAGGGACAGTGCAAAAATATCCAATAACCCATATCATCCCGTGGGTGTCATAAGAGGCGATAGAGGGAAGCTGAACCAGTAACAATTGAAGAAAAAAAATGCCGTTGCCAACTTGCTTGCTAAGCGTGGCATGGGATAGCTCCCCCCTCCCAAAGGCAATCAAATGGGTAGGCCTGTATTCAGCAGCAGGCTTTTATTAGGCTGTAATGGTAATGAATTTACATTTATTCATGTGTAGTTTAGAATTTGTTATAAATTCCTATCATTTTAGTATATCAGTATTCGATATAGTGTATCTTAATTTTTTTGCCTCATATTATACTAGATGTAGTTCATGAATCGGGAACGAGAGTGGGTATCGAATCCAGGGCCAGAGTCACTCTGGACCTTGTACGGCAGTGGGGGCTAAGAAATCGACTGGAGTTTTCCTCCTCAAAGTCAACCACCATGACTGTTAAAGGGAAACTTTAGCCCCCCCCCCCCGCGTTACGGCTCGAATCGTCGACGACCGAGTCCTTTCCGATCGGCTCGATTCATTAGCACTGCGAAGAGATGTTGCATCCCTTTGCATTTTCTTTCGCATTTACCACGGGGAGTGCTCTGAGGAATTGTTCGGATTAATCCCAGCCGCCAAATTTCACGAACGTACATCGCGGCAGAACTCCCGATACCATCCACACCATCTGGATGATTGGCAGTCCACCACTGTGCGATTTAGAAGATGTTTTCTTCCTCGCACAACTTCCTTGTGGAATAGTTTACCACCAGCGATTTTTCCGGACCGATACGACTTAGGGACCTTCAAGAAAAGAGCCTACTCCTTTTTAAAAGGCCAGCAACGCATCTGCAATTCCCCTGGTGTTGCGGTTGTTCATGGGCGGCGGTAGTCACACACAGTATAAAAAAATACTAAACTTGGTGGGGAATCTATATAGACTGTGACAAACGTTCTGTTGTCGTTTGTGCAACTTGCATCCGATATCTCTTTAAGAGCGACCAAAGGATTCGGCAAGGTGACTGGTGTATCGACATCATCATGGGATGTACGATACCCGAGTTTAAAACTAATCTATAGAGGAGTGTTTGTGTCCAGTGTTAGAAACTGATCATCGAAGTTGATGTCCGTCAGATGGAAATCAGCATCACAAATATGTAATATAAATTTGTTCAAAGCGACAACTCTTGAATAATTTCATCCTTTCCAAAATGCGCGGCGACATCACTTTGTAATTACGTTAAAATATTTATCTCGAAGAATACGCGAAATGTAATCTCATCAGTATTAGTAAGCCGACAACCAAGATCTGATTTGAAGGGAAGCAGGATGTTTGAGTTTCAAGGCGCAGAGAATCATGATCAAGTTACAAGCGGTAGCGTCTAGTTTAACATAAATAATTGAATTTCTAACGTGGTAGAGTTATGCAGCTATATTATGGTTGCAGTACGAATGGGTCGGCTTGACCGTGGAATGACCACGCTCTGACATAATACCATCTTAAAATACAAAGACAATTAAGTAGTTAGTACACTTATATATTTAAATCTCTTTGTTAAAATAGCAGTTTGGCTGTTATCGTAAAATAGCAAATAATTCTGTTTTCAACCAAGATCTGATTTAAAGGAAAGCAGGATGTTTGAGTTTCAAGGCGCAGAGAAGCATGATCAAGTTACAAGCGGCAGCGTTTAATTTAACATAAATAATCGAATTTCTAACGTGGTAGAGTTGTGCAGCTATATTATGGTTGCAGTACGAATGGGTTGACTCGATCGGGAATGACCACGCTTTTACAGAGTACTATGGTAAAATAACAGTTTTGTTGTCATCGTAAAATAACAAATGATTCTGTTTTCGTCGAGTTATAGCGATGCATTCCATTTTAGTCCTTAGGGAAGACAATGTATTTCGATTTCGTTTCTTAATCGAGGTTCGATGTAGGTGTCATGGCATCCACTTACATCAGGTGGACTGAGTGCTCGTTTGTTAAATATTTCTTATACAGAATAAGGAATAATTAACAAAAGGGCACTTAGTCATATTACTAAAAAATAAATACGTAAATTATTGGTTGTCATTCTGAAAAGGTGTTATTAATTTTTTAATTTAAAAATGAATAATTTATACTCAGTTCAACATACAATAAAAATTACTGAATACATTATAGGTTTAATATAAACGTTATTATCGGCTGACAGCTAACAGTCTATAACTAGGTCCTTTATGCTCGAAATATGTCACTTTTTAAGTTTTTGTCTTTTTTTAAATAATAACCTATGAAATTCGGAGAAAAGTACATACGCGCCTGACGAACACCAATTGAAGAAAATGAAGGAAATGGGCTTAGGTTAGAAAAATATTAAATTCGAATACTCCCGGGACCTTTCGTATACGGTGATGGTGACCACCGTGGGGTTTTAGCCGATGTGGCCTGTGTGGTAATAGTCTGGCATAACATATTTGTCGCCCCTATAGCGGGATAAATAAGGAATTCCCCACGAAAAAAAGTATACTACTATCCTGGAAAGAATTGAGGCGGCTCCCGTGGCTTATGTAAGAATCCCACGTAGACACGTGAGGTTTAAGAGGTTTTATAAATGGATATAACTATACATTACTTACCGGAACATGGATCTTGGTTGCCATTTCGAGGTGAAAGCGATAGAGCATTGAAATCGTCTAAAATATTACTTGGTTTAGTATTCATTTATTTCCAAAAGTTAAGTTTAGTTTAATAATAATTTAATTAGTGTAATATTTCCAAAAAAAATTCACAATTTTGAAAAAAAAAGTAGAAAGTAATATCACTTTTAACTTCATTAAAATTATTTGGGCTCTGTTTCCGTCTAGGAATTCGTTTGAAAGTAAAAACCCTCGTGTATTTTTTTCTACTAAGCTGTTGTGTTCCAGTTTGAAGGTATGGAGAGCTAATATAGTTACAAATAACACAAAACTACATTTCCGTAGTTACCACGAGGATCTACTTTTGTTCATGGTACCTGCGTGTTGCAATTTACGAGCGAACGAGCTATTAGTTTTGTGATAATTGTACGGTGTATGAGGTATTTTAATCAAAGTTTTTTTTTGTAACTCTTTTTTGAAGTTCGCAGCACCATGAACTGCAATAGCCATTAACTGTTAGGTAGATTGTTAGTTCCTTTGATTCTACGTTATATAAAACCCAATGTAATTAGAAAATGATGCAACAGTAAGTATTTCTTTAAAGCCGCAAATGGAACAAAATAAAGCTATGCATAATTAAAGCTTTTATATTTATGAAATATTTATCCAACGTGATATCAGCTGAAGAAGATAATAATTCAGAAAAGTATTATTTGGAGTGCGAGATAACTTATTCGATCGAAACGAAAAGGCGAGAACAAGTCAACGAATTAAAGGGCTTAAGAAGGATTGAAAGTTGAGGCATTGGTTAAGATCATCTCGCATTTTCCGTGGTATAAGAAAACTCAACCTAAGTGATTAGTTTTAGGGTTGCTAACACGTTAAATACGAATACGATTTTGTCCTTTATTTTTATAAATTTAGAGCCATTCCATTGTCTATGAAAAGAAGAAGAAAGAATGTCAGAAAACTGGCATTTCTGAGAACTTAAAGATATATAGGTCTTTTTAGAGTATTCTTACCGTTACCGTTTCAGTCTATAAAACTCTACTGCTGAAAATAGGCCTCCCACATAGATGGCCTTATAAAAGGGATATTTGCCATAGTCGCAACGTTTGGCGGGCGGTTTGGCAACCGCAGTTTTTTATTTTTTGGTTGTTATTTGGAAGACGCTGCTGCCCATTTCCTGGTTTGTTCCCCTCTGCACCTCTTACAACACCCAAGGGACGATATGGATATTTTTGCACCGACACTACACGGTCAGCTTCATGCACGGTCAGGTCAGGCAAGGTGAAATTGGTAGGATTTCTATGGTCAGTAGCTTTTAAAAATATCTAAATATTTTAAGGTCTTTTAATAAATAAATACAAATATAATAAAATTAATTTATGTTACGTTAATTTATTACAGTTAATAAATTATATTACAGTTAATAATTAATAAATTATATTACAGTTAATAAATAATTATTACAGTTAATAATTTATACAGTTGTAATTCTAGCCTAGTAACAAGATACCAGAAAAACTGCAAATAACATTTATAATTTTTATTAAAAAGAATAAAAAAACACGAACAAAAATGAAAAGAGATACTTTGTTGGCTGGCTACTAATGAGAAGGATGTACTTGCTTTTCTGTGCATAGCTTCTAAAAACGTGGCTCAAATTTGGAAATTGCCACTCTCATCTCTTTCTCTACATTTATTTTGTATCTGTACTTGTTCTTAATTACTGCAATTGCAAAAAAGCCTGTTTTGCAGAAGTATGTTGTCGCAAATGGTAATAGAACCCTCAATGCTGCATAGCTGATGGCACGATATTCGTGAGAAACTGAGCTCCAAAATTCAAGCAGTTTGTCTTTGTCGTATTGGAACTTAAGGCTGGAGTCACAGGACAATTCTATTAGTTGTTCTTCTTCCTTTGTCGAAAGTGTTGATGGTGTGGTTGACTGGAAAGGGTTTCTAACCCAGTCATATTGCCTCAGATTTTCGGGAAAATAGTTTTCAAAATGTTCACTTAATGATGACAAGTGCTGTGTAAATATTAGTTTTAGAGAGGGATCAAGGCCTTCTATCGAGTTTTCTTGTAGAATGCATTGTAAAGCAGTGAAACAATCAGTATGTACATGATATTATTCTAATTTTCTCTTCCATAAGAGCAACTTCTTCTGAAACCCAGTGATTTTATCTACCAGTTGCAGTATGTGAGTGTTGTTTCCCTGCAAGGACTTATTAAGATGATTTAATTTCTGAAATATATCACAGAGATATGCCAATTTTATTATAAACTCTGTATTAATAAAGTTTTGCGCATCATTGTGTGATTCTGTTTGTAAATAAGTATAGAACTAATTTCGTAGTTCGTATATACGTGCGAGTACATTGCCTTTGGACAACCAACGAGAGTTGCAATAATAAATTAAAGAAGTATGCTTGGCACCCAATTCTTCACAAAGCTTATGGAAAAATCTCGCTTTCACAGGTCGTGTTTTAATGTAGTTCACCAATTAGATAATTATATCCAACACAAAATTTAATTCAGGTGTAATTTTCTTTGCAGCTAAAGCCTCTCTATGTATGACACAGTGTGTCCATTTTACATTTGGAGCCTTGGTTTTGATGAGAGCTTGTAGTCCTCCATACTGTCCGGACAGAGCTCGAGCACAATCCGTACACACACCCACACAGTTCTCCCATTTAATATTATTTTCGATCATGTATGAATTTAAGATCTCAACTAGATCAGTAGCCTCACCACTTTCACATATTTTTCTGCAAAATAACAAATCCTCACACACCTTTGTTTCTTGTATGTACCGCACGGCATCAATTGAGCATCGTCATTACTATCCGTCGCTTCATCAAGTTGAATGACAAATAAGCCTGAACGTTTCTCCACAATTTGCTCATTAATATCTTCTGCCATGTCATGAATACGGCGGCTAATCGTATTGTTTGAAAGGGGTACATTTTTTATTTCTTTAGCCGCCGATTCTCCAATCATCACTGATACCATATCAACCACTGCAGGTAAAATCAATTCCTCAGCAATTGTATGTGGCTTCTTACATTTGGCAACACGGTGAGCTACCTTGTAGGAGGCAAGCAATGCTTTGGTAGGAACTGATGCTCTTGAAAGCAAAGTCGTGGACTGATGTTACAGTTCTCGCAATTTTCTAACAAAAAAGTCTCTCGGCTTACCTTGTAAATTACTGTGAGTTGTTTCCAAACGACGTTTTAGTTTATTAGGAAGCATACTTTCAGCTGACGGCACTTTATGACAAACAACACATTGAGGAAGTTCTACATTCCCTTTAGGTAAATCCGAAATCCAGAGTTTTTCTAAAATTTCTTTACTTCTTTCTCCTGAGTCTTCACTTCGGTTTGTATTTCTTTGAATAAAAGTATTCATAGTCAATATTGAAACTCCGCGTGCGTAATTAAAACAAAAGCTTTACTGACTGAAAAGATATGTATACGCTGGGGAAAGGGAAATACACGGAAGGAAGTCGACGCCGGCGCCGGCCGGCCGCCCGCGATCGACAGAACAGAATCACAATGAGCGCGGAGCTCATTCAACTCGGTCGCATCGATATAGCCAATCTGTAGACCCCTTACGACGCCCCTGGGATAGAGTTGCGACGCCCCAGGGCGTCGCGATGCACAGTTAGGGAAGCCCTGATCTAGATCATCCCTTCCCGACTCTGCCGTTCACATCTTCAATATAGATTTGTTTTGTCACTCTTTCCCTCGTTAATTCTTTTTACATGGCCAAACCACCCAAGCATTCCTTTCTTAATTCTAGTCACAAAATTATTTTGCAAACCACAATTTTCTGTTATCACTCAATCTCTCACCCTGTTATTCAGATTCAGCTCAAAGATACTCCTTAATGACCGTATTTGTACAGCATTGTATTCTCGTGCTTCTTCTGCCACACCCAGCTTTCACTACCGTAAATTAAAGTAGGGATTAACTCAAATCTTAATTTTCTTTTTATAGAACAAGGGTGACAAACGAGCATACAGTCAACCTGATGGTAAGTGAATGCTGTGGCCCTTAGACATTAATCCTCGATTAAGAATCGAAATGCAGATGCGTTGTCACCCGCGAGGACTAAGATGGAAATGCCTCGTCCCCAGTAAAAAGGGTATACGGTTCTCTATACTCACCATAATACGAAACACAGCAGCATTAAGCTGCTATTTTACGCTGGTATTCTGTGAGAGCGTGGTCCCCGGTCGAGCCGACCTATTCGTGGTACAACCATAATATAGCTGCAGTGTGGCTCTACCATGTGTTTCCATTTTAACCTATATTTTTTGGTTCAACGTGGTCCGATTAGTTAGTAATTTTTGGATTTTGGCCTCTGCCTTCTCCCTGGGGGATTACAGGCTCGACGCTATGTATGTATGTTTGTATTCAAAAGACTTCTGATGCTATATTATTGTATTCGAAATCCAAATAACCTTTGTTTATTTTTTAAGAAATCTAAATCTTTTTGTGAAGATTTACATCATCAATACGAGTATGTATTAAATTAATTTCATATGCGAATGGTAACCCTAACCTAAAGTTTTACAATAAGAACTCTGTAGGGATTACAAGGAATGAATCAAATGCTCACATTTATTGAATCCGAGCTAGTTGAGAACTATACCGTATATTATATCTTAAAGCTGCTCAACCACTGATAGAATCGATAATCATAATATTTATTCGCAAGTTTCAATTTTATGAATACCGGAAATTATTTATATCTACTATTATTTTTTGAGACCAAGCAAATTCATATTCGTAAAAAAATGTTATTTCATGATGGTTTATAAGTTTTCAAACGACCGTCTTAAATTCAACATGGCTTCTAAAGATAAAAATTAGTGCGTTAGAACTACGATATTTTTACTATCCCATTCAAAAAGAGTGTACTAGTGATTCTTATTTTCTGAGATTTATGTTGATGGCCCTGTTGAAGGTAAAGGCGTTTACTTTCAACTTCACCGGAAAATACACACAAGGGATAACTTGTTACTGTGAGTCATTGAGTGCGTCGTACAGCCGATATCGAGTAATGAGACAGAATGTGAAAAGGCACACTGGCGTAATTTTAAAACGTACCTCTTGTTTTAAAGCTACTTTGTAATAAAATGGAAAGCCTGACGCTAACAAATTATTCTATTTTCTCTGCTGTATGTATATAAAAATAGTCAAGCCAATTAATTGTTTGACTCAAATGAGTGAACGTCGTCAGTAAAGGAGTGGATACCTTCCTAGTGCCTGGTAATAATAATTATTTCCTCCAGACTGAGTTTCGGTCACGGCGGCCAGTCTCATCGGAGACTAGCTATCTGTGCAGGACATGATTATAGTGTACGAATGTGTGCGCAAACACATGTGCATTTTCTATTTCCTCACTCTCATAGTCCGATGTGACGGCAATCTGTCACGACCGGATTATATGTTTTCGCAGGCACGAATGTGAAACACTGCCAACTTCGTGAATCCGGGCTACTACTGAGAACTGCTTGACATAAAAAATCCAATAACTGATTTTGTCCCTACCCGGGATTTTAACCCGAAAAGAAATGATATGATCAGCGGTTACACTTACGACTACTAAACCAACGAGGTAGTCAAAATAAGAGTGCCTGATACTCCAACGGTTGACGCGGTGAGAGGAGTTCTGCACTGCCCCCAAAGTGAATTACCTCATATTCTGTAGCTTAGGCGAATAAACGATAGCTACGCTTTTGTTGGTTGAGAAGAATAAGCACCATATTAGATTCTCAGACTGATTATTGTCTAATGCTCGAGTATAAGGGGATTTATTGATCCTATAACGTAATGGAAATGGAGCCTCTGGTAAGTGTATTATATTCAAAGCCGGTCGGGAATAAATGCTACTAAATGCGATTACTAAATACGTTTGGCATTTTGTGCTTTGACGTGAATGTTGCCATATTCATTTCAAAAATTTCGTATATTATGTAGTTTATAATCGAAACAACCATTTATCGGTGAGAGATCAATAAAAATTGCTTCTTATGGATCTTGTAAGAGGCGATGGTTAATGTCAAAAAGTCCTCATGGCTACCGAAAGGTGACGTTATAACCATTTCGTTAACGCCAGATATAAAATATCCAGGACTACGACGGGAAGCAGCGTCACAAATACGAGAAGTGTGGTACTGTGATCGTAAACACACCGCGTGAGGCTCATGTCCAGCGGTGAACATTTACAGGATGATGATGATATTATATTCAGTGGTTTTTTAATTTAATTTTTAAAAAACGTTACACACACCACCCCACTCTAGGATTTCCTCCTATGTCGTGGAGGCAGTTTACAAACATAAATTGCACGAGGACAAACATCCAGACCCGAAACAGTTATTTGCAGGCCATACAAATACTTGTTCCGTGCGGGATTCGGACCCGCGGCCCCCAGTGCAACAACTCATTGCTAAGTCACTGTGCCACGGAGCCGTCAAACGTGGTATGTAATAAATACACCAAAATTTTTATTCAATTTGATTTACCCTTTTCAGTGTATACTGTTAACGTTACAGTTTATCAAAGCCCACTTCTGAACATAGACCTTTCCCATAGATTGCCTCATAGGAGGGATACTTGGCATAGTTGCCACGCTTAGTAGGCGGGTTCTCAACCGGTTATTTTTACTTGTTATTAGGAAGACGCTGCTGCTAATCTACTGATTTGTTTCCTCTGTCGTTTTTTACGACACCCACGGTACGATACGGACATTCTAACACCGTTACTATACAATCAAATCCACAAATCACGTAAATATTTCGCGAATGAACGCAGTATGAGCTAATAAATTTACATACATAATTTTTCCGACATATAACTTGTTATATTTTACATATAATATGCTACTCAGCTAGGTACATACTTCCCATTATTTTCGAGTGTGTTTTGGAGCAGGGAATAGCCCGCCTTATCGCTCCAACCTAATAGGCGTTATCGGGCTTCTTTTTTTTTATAAAACTGAAGGGGCAAAGGAACTTTCATTCCACCTGATGGTAAGTGGCTCCTGCAGCTCACGAACATCAGCTACCAACTTTAAACAAAGAATGCTACAGATGTGTTAACACACTTAATATTTTTACGTTCGTGTTTTTACAGCTTAAATAAATTTCATGATTTTAAAACAATTACTTATCTCTGGAGATACCATGGCTCAAGAGTCTAAAGTCGTTAATTATTTCGGTGTTTTCATATTTTACCTAGATTTCATATTTTACGAAGATTAAGGTATAATGTAAGTACATACAAAGTTGGGTTGTAAATAAGTAGAAGCTTTTTCTCTCTAAATTGTTATCTTACTCAAAACCCGCTGGTACAATGAGCATCAGCCTAAAGTTAAGGATGCGTACTCACCAACGCATGGATTATGATTCACCACGGCGAAAATACGGTCGCATCGCTTCTTCATATGGGTGTTAGGGCAGATGCATCCAAAAAGAGGTGACAAACGTAGTCCAGACCAGGCTTCACGGCATGCTTCCCTGTGTAAAAGAATACTGTTTATTTTGATATAATTATGTTGACACGATAACTTCTAAAACGTAAAATAGTATAGTGACAGCTTTAGTTAATACGTCACACTGCTTAGCATAGGTTTCCTAATTTCTGAGAGAGTAATTTAGCATTTAACGCGTCACTCTGTACCAGTTTTGTTTAAAGAATAAGTGTGACAAACGAACACAAAGTCCACCTGATATGGGCCTTATACATCTACATTTATCCTGAATTAGGAATCAAAATGCAGATGCGTTGTCTCTACTGAGGACTGAAATGGAATGCCTCGTTTCCAGTAAAAAGGATCTCCAGTTCTGTATCACCATACGAAACACAACATAATTAAGCTCCTATTTTACGCTGGTATTCTGTCAGAGCGTATCCCCGGTCTAAAACCATAATATAGCTGCAGCGTGGTTCTACCACGTATGTAGTTAATGTTAGAGTACATCTCATATCCTCGAAATATATTATATTTAATAGATATCTTCAGCGTCGAGCACGTGATAAATCAGAAGCTATTTGCAGTTAACAAATTCATTAACGCCAGTGGTGATCGAACGTAGGTTGTTTCTGTTCTACGAAACTTACGGCAAGTAGTTAGCTTTTAAGCTGCACGGTACCATCACGGCTAACTTAAACGTAATCATCAATTATTTAATTAAAATTCATAACATAATTATACAAGTTAGGCTGATTAACTACAAATTTTTTTACAAGTAAGGGTGACCTACATCCATTTTATCATTATCATCATCATTACAGCCCTTCACAAGTTCATCGCTGAACATAGGCCTTCTCCAAGGAATACCACAAAGCACGGTACTGAGCCACCTGCATGAATCGATTTCCTGCATGTCCTACCAGCTAGGTTATTCACAATGCCTCGGAAAGATTTCTCTCGGAAGCGGGAAGGCTTCGTTCGTCAAGTATTCGATCCGAATATCTGATCGTAACTCCATCTAGTGGGGGGACGCACTACACTGCACCTACCGGTACGAGGCTGCCAACAGAGAACCTTTCTTCACCATCGGTTGTCGGTCCTTCGAGCTATATGGCCGGCCCATTGCCACTTCAGCTTATCAATGTGAACCTACGCCCAAAATGCAAATGCATTTTCAGTCCCGTGGACAAACATAGCATACATAGTTACCAGAAAGGGTCTTTATTTCTCGTCATCTGTCAAAAAAAATGTAGCAGCATTGTTTACGCTCATATTCTGTACAGGCGTGGTTTTCCCCGCTCTGGTCGAACCATTGGTGTTACAGCCTTAATATACCTGTAATAATCATACATAATTCAAGTATGTAATAAAAACTTTACTAAGCGAGTTTAAGAACGTTCTAGCTGAGGATTAAACTGCAGATTACCGTGCTACAAACGTCGAGTTTTGCATTGCTCTCTTATAAGGCTAAGTTTCATGAGTGTACGAGCATATAGTGATGCCGTGAAAAAACTTTTAATAGTGGTAGAGCCACGCTGCAGCTATATTATGGTTGTAGCACGAACGGGTCGCCTCGACCAGGAAACGACCACAGACTCACAGAATATCATTGTAAAATGGTAATTTAATGCTGCTGTGTCTCGTATGGTAAGTAAACCAGAGGGTATGAAGGAACCAGATACACTTTTTAGATTCATTTAAGAAGGAATATCTCGTTTCCATTAAAAAGGGGTCGGTTCTTAGAGGTCACAACGCATCTTCATTAACATTTTAATTCTTAGTCGAGGAAGGATGTTTGTAGGTGTCTATGGGCTAAACATCCACTTACCATGAGGTGGACTTGGTGCTCATTTGTCACCCTCATTCTATAAAAAACCGAGTTCAAATTGCTAAAAAACCAGTTATTTATTTGCTAACCTTTATTGATGGATTTTTTTCTCCAAATTTATATGGGACCACCCTTGAAGTATAACCTATTTAATAAAAAAATCATCAAAATTGGTTCACAATCTGCGAAGATATCGCAAAAAAACATACACACGATTTGAAAACCTCCTCCTTTTTGAAGTCTGTTAAAAAAATCATCATCATCAGTACAACTGTTGTGACGTCTGAAATATTTCGTCATCGTGAATAAAAAATCTCTACTGAGAATACATTTTTTTGATATAATCATACTTTTATAATACTTTACAAGATAGTGCCACGATACGCACAAATATATTCAGACAATCTATGAAGAAGGACTATGTTTATAGGATACTATATTATTTATTATTTAATTATGTTTAGCAGGGATGGTAGATATGATAAGGATATAGAACGACGAATGAATGCAGGAAATAGAGTGAATGGGGCTCTACACTCTATTGTGAAAAGTCAGAATGTGTCCAAAAAGGCACGTATGGCAATTCACAATGCTGTGTTAGTACCTACTTTAATGTATGGTAGTGAAAGTTGGGTGTGGCAGAAGAAGCACGAGAGTAGAATAAATGTTGTAGAAATGCGGTCATTAAGGAGTATGTTAGGGATGAATCTGAATGACAGAGTGAGAAATTGTTTAATAAGAGAAGAGTGTGGTTTGCAAGATGATGTTGTCACCAGGATTAAGAAAGGAATGCTTTGGTGGTTTGGCCATGTAGAAAGAATGAATGAGGAAAGAGTGACAAAGCAAATTTATGTTGCAGAGGTGAACGGCATAGTCGAGAAGGGTCGCCCTAGGCGAAAGTTTATCGACCAAATTGGCGATATATTAAAAATGGGCCAAATCAAGAGTACCTTTAACCGACGAGCGTGTATGCGTAGGTATATGGATGTGGACGAAGCGAGAGAGGTGTGTCAGGATCGTGCCAAATGGAAGTCCATAATCTCTGCCTACCCCTCTGGGTGACAGGCGTGAGTGTTTATGTTATGTTATGTTATATTATAACTGGAGTGATGAATTTGCAGATAAAAATGAAACAGTAGCACAGTACCACCGGTGCTTTACAATGGTGAAAACGAAAATAAAATGAAAATGAAAACTTAGGATTCCCCTTTTTTATATATAAGTTAGATCTGAAAGATATAAAAATCCATTATCATCATCTAAAAAGTTTAAAGTTAAAATCTATTCACTTACCACTCTATTATTTACTATTCCATTTCTCTATTTGCTATATATATTATTTGTGATGCTTTTTATTTGACGTGAACGTATGAATCTGGCACGCCAATATGGAAATAAATATAGATACTGAAAGCTGGTATTACTGTTACCCAATTTCGGTTGTTAGCTAGGAATAGTGCCACGAACGATTCATCCTCTGGATTGAAATAAACTCGGCAGACTAGATCAATACGGTTGAACAGATTTAACTTATATTTGTATAACAGTACGCTGAGTTTCAGAATTTTACTGCAAGGTACCAAGATAGCCTGGTCAATAGAAAAGAGGTCATTGACTTGATTTTTGCTGCACTGTTAGTATCATTTGTTATAGATTTTTTTTTAATAGGATAAGGATGACAAAGGAGCACACAATCCAGCTGATGGTAAGTGGTTGCTGTGGCCCATACACACCTACATTTATCCTCGACAAAGACATTCAAATATATACGAGCGAATATTCAAATAAGAACCAAAATGCAGATGCGTTTGCGACCCCGAAGAAGAAAAATGGAATATACCTCGAAAAGGGTATGTGTGGCGCAACAAAATCCATCACCTCATTAAGTCTGGTAGGTACTGTTGGAAGTGCCTATGGGATATAACCAAAGGGACTTATGACTTCCAATAGCTGGCGGTATAAAAATCTCGATAACGCCTGGTGTAATTTAATGGCAATGAGCGGTAGCTTCAAAGATGCGAAACGTCTGATTGTGCGATTGTCAATCCCTCTGACAAGCATGACGATTAAAGGAAATCACCCTTAAAAAGAAAGAGGCCTCCATCTAACAGTGAGCTTGTACGAGCTGACTTAGTAGTATAATGTACAGTAAAAACCTAAACCTTTGCAATATTTTGCACACCGACACTCGCATACTTCTTCTCCCATCTTCATTCGCTTGCCACATAGATGTAATCTATGGCTTGCCATCAAGTGGATTGTGAGTTAATTTGTCACCTTATTTCTACGAGTATAAAAAATTAAACTACGTCTGTATTTACTCGCAAACTGCGTGTTGATATTTGAGCCGCTGTAAAAATTGCAAAAGCAAAAGCAGCAAATACAAACGTTGGTTTTTGCAATTGTAGCAAAGAGATAGTAGCACAGAAAATACGCTTAAGGGTCTGTGGTAGCAACACTGTTGTCCGATTAACCATAGATAATATCACGTAAATATTAAACTGAATACGGATTGATTAGAAGTTAGAACGAGTGATCGCCTCTATATTTGTGGTTACACCTGTATGTTCAACGTTAAGCCAGTTAAATATCATACACGTTTTAATAATTGTAATAAAAATGTATAGGCATGCAGTAATTAGAGTTGTTGTTTTGTTATTATGGTTTTATATGTATATTTGTAGTAAATAATTAACATATTATATCTTTTTTTTCATTTCTTTCTTTCGTAAGAAGGTGCAACAAACCTGTCTTCCATACGACATTCCCCATCACGGGCCTTGCAGGCATTCTTGAATCTCTCGAAGAGCACAGAACAGGGTTTCTCACTATGACAGACGCTCAGAGCATAGGTACATGTTGGTAGAGTCTCCACCGGATAGGGATCTTTCTCTGTAAAGAAAACACTTTTTTAGAATGTAAATTCAAATTTTTTTTAGGAATAATTTTAAGAATGAAAAATTTTGAGTGAATAAATTCTTTATTAAATGTGCTAATGTAATTGTACTCCTATATTTTAATAAATAATAATAAATAAAAATGAAAAGAAAGGAGACAATCGTTTTTGGGCCCACTAGAAACTTAACGTTACTTAATTTTATTACACATAAAAAAATACGAATTTATCATAGTAAACGGCCTAAAAATTTTATGAAAATGTAACCGGAATCATAAAATCTAAAAAAAAAGTTCTTTTGATATTCGTGAATTGGCTAATGTAATATGAAAAAAAAATGCGTATACAGAAGATCGAACTACTAAAATAATTCCAAGTACCTATAAATGCTGAATGTATATACAACTTTCTTTTACACTATTAATTATTGACCAGTTCACTGTTTTAACTTATAAAACCGGTGAAAACCACTAGACAATCGCTTTTAGTTTGTTTTTAGATTATTGTGATATTCACATTTTAATAGTTAATTTCTCAGTATTCCCGTTAGATACGGTAAAACTAATATTACTATTGTCATCTATTGGTTATAAGGAATGAATCGACATGTGTTTCATCAAGTTACACCTGGTTACGGTGGTGGGCCCATTCTCAATACAAAAAGAAATTGTCTGCTTTCTTAATTTTTTTTATAACAGTAGATTTTACAAAAATAAACCGATCCAGAAATAAACATTATAAAGTACAATTTCAAGCTTATGTTGACACCCCGTGTAGTGGCAGTGTTAGAATATCTACTACCCCATATCATTCGGTGGGTGTCGTAAGAGGCGACAGAGGGAAACAAATCAGGAGATGGGCAGCAGCGTCTTCCTAATAACGACTAAAAATAAAAAGCTGTGGTTGTCAACCCGAGTGGAAGCGTGGCAACTATGGAAAATCTCCTTTGCAACAGTGGAAGGTATGTCCAGCAATGGACCTTAACGAGTCGATGAAGAGTGAAATATAGTCTGAGAAATTCATTGAGTGGGTGTTACTTTAAAAGAATAATTTGTTGTAAGAATTTGTTATATGGCAGCGAAACCTGGGTATGCCAGAAGAAGCATAAAAGCAAGTTGAATGCAGTGGAGATGCGATCTCTTCGTAAAATGTGCGGCGTTACCATGGCCGACCGAAAGCGAAACGAAGAGATTCGCAATATGGCAGGTTTGTAAGATGACCTTATCACAAAAATTGATAAGGGCGTGCTTCGATGGTTTGGGCACCTTGAGCAAATGAGTGAGGACCGAATGGTGAAGAAAATATATAGCGCGAAAGTTAATATTAAAAGGTGTCGAGGTAGACCGAGACTAACTTTCGAAGACCATGTGAGCAAATTGCTCGAAGAGGGGAGGGTCAAGAGTACTCGGATACCTAGACGTGCATGTATGAAGAAGATAATGAATCTGAAAGAAGTGAAAGAGGTATGTAAGGATCGTGACACTCGGCGATCTGTTCTCTCTGGCTACCCCGTCAGGGATTGTGCATGAAGATAACACGTAGTAAGAATTGATATCCATTTCCCTTTTTGAAGTTTGTTAAAGAGGTAATGTATAACCCGATGTATATAGAGTAAGTGCAATTGATATATTGTGAGGGATAATTACAAAATATAAGCAAGAAATAAATATTGCATGCCTTAAGCGCAAAGCGCGTAGGTATGTTATACTAGAGCCTAAAAATCAAGTTACAACGTTTTGTCGCATAAAATCGTATCTAACAATCATATTGAACAAATAAATAATATAAAAAGCATGTCATGTCAGAAAGATAAATGATTGTTGAACTTATTAATATTTTTTTTAAATCGATTAATTGCTATTTTTACATAAAAAAGTGGTTTTATCGGCTTATGGTGTAGGTTTAACAAGTCCGCATGGAGTGGTAAACACGATAACTTTAGAAAATATCAATGGTTTAACTCAATTTATTTTATAATCTCTTCATCTATCATATGGGAAGCCATGGAATGTAAATGGCAATTTATTTTTGTTTTGTTTAGTTATAATTAATTTTTTTCGGCTGCGAAATGTCGAAATTTTCGGTATTTTGGCAGCCTTGTATTAATTTATTTTACTAAATAGATTGCCTCACTCACTCACTTCGACGTCAAAAGCTGTCGTGAGTGGATACTGTATCGGTTATTTGCAGCGGCTCAAAAAGACAACAAATACAAAATATTCGAAAAACAAAATTTCATACATGCTTGATTATTATAATAATCAGAGATTTATATTACAATATTTTAAAAACATAGAATAAATAATAATTACTTCTATATATACGTCCTACATACTTTTAGTACGTACTACGTACTAAAAGTAAGCAGGACGTATATATTTATACCTAAATACGTCTTGGACTTTCGCCAGTAAATACTCGCGGAAGTAATTTTTTTAATACACTTAGGGCATGCACAATCTATTCAGACATAAGTACTTTAGTATAAATAGCCCTATAGACCTAAGATTGCTTGTTGTTTAACTTTAATATTAATGGTTTCCTCGACTGATAAGGACTACGCATTCTTTGATAGGGCAATAACATGACATAATCTAAATAAATAATTCATTTTAAGCAATTAATACTGATGTAGGGCACTGAAGACTTAATATTTAAAGTAGAAATCAATTCAAAGTTATCAAAGGGAACGTGCACTTCGAGTGCACAGGGTGCGGTAAGCTTGCGGCTTCTCTATCAGGGGTCAAACGACTCAGTTTAAACAACATTAAATTAATTACATTAAACCGAAATGCAAGTTGCATCTCTAAATTAGAAAGCTTTCTAGCTCGAAATTTACTCGTTGAACCGTTGCTGTGCTAGTTCTTGATCGGAGTTGATTTTTAACGGCTTTTGATGTTTACTAGATACAAATTAAAAAAAAACCGGCCAAGTGTGAGTGGAACTCGCGCACCGATGGTTCCGAACAAATCCGTAGATTGATAAGTTTAAAATTATTTAAAAATATTTTTATTATATGATGTAACTAAAAATGTATGCTTTTCGCAATTTTTTCTTTATCTGTGCTATAAAACGTTGCTTCGTACCAAATTTCAAGATTCTGAGTTTACGGGAAGTACCCTTTAAAAAAAAATGTCTTCCAGACCGAATTTTGGTAGCGGCCAGTCTCAAAGGTGACTGTCCATGACAGGACATGATTATAGTGCCCAAGTGTATGTATAAACACAGGTGTACTTTCTATTCCCTCACTTTCATAGTTCTGATGGAACAGCAAACCGACACAAACGGATAGATATCAGGGTCAGGAACAACGGTCGTACGTGTTTTCGCAGGCAGTTTCACCTCCGTGAAACACTGCCAACTTCCCGACTACTGTGAACACCTTGACAGAACCCATTAACTGATTTTGTCCCCACCCGGGAATCAACTTCTCTAAAAAAAAGATTTTTATTATCTACTAAACAAAAGAAGGTATATTACCATTCTTATTCAATAATAATACGTTTTTTGTAGGAAGATAAAAAAAATCTTTATACTTATATCAAAATCAATTGCTGTCCATTAGTCTTGCAAAAACTCGAAAATGACTGGACGGATTTTGATGAAACTATTTGTGTGTATATGAGTGGGTCCCTGGATGGTTTACATTCACAACTGGACCCGGTAGATGGCGCTGTTATCCATCCAGAGATCACCCCTGCAAAGCCGAGCAGATCGCTAGTGTAAATTAAATGTTTATTCTTAAATATTCTAATTTCCATTAGAGCCTTCTATTTTCATAATTTCATACCCTTCTTCATGACGAACACGCAGGGATGATCGAAGAGGAAGTCGCGGAAGGAGTTGCACTCAGGATCAACGTTTGGCTCTCGACAGAGGCAGGTCGGTTTAAAGAACGGGAACGCTTGCAGGGTCCTTAGCGCAGCCTGGCACTTCGTCACAGTCACCGTTGAGCAAGCCACTGAAACAAAAGAGATTGTTGAAATATTTTAAAAAGAAATGGCGTAGGTAATTAATGTAGCGTCAAGTACAGGCCCAGCATTCTTGTCCTAAACAATTGGCACGCTCTCGATCGATCGAAAAAAAATCAACATTATGGGATTTGCCAACCATCAGGCTTTTTGGCACAAGTAGAAAATCAAGCAGCGGGCAATTTTTTTTTTATAAAAGTAATTAGTAAAATTAAACTCTATTCTAGCTATGAAATGTTTACGAGTTGGAGTCAAGGAATATTTTCAGTTTCCTAATCCAGTTTCGGCTTTTCGAGCTCTTTTTAATGACATAATTTAAAATTAAAAATTTTGTACAACCGACTTCAATATATATTTTTAAGGATACCTCAAAAACTATTAATCAGACCTTAATCAAATTTACATGGGACTACATGAGAAGCACCAGCTTTCAAATAAAAAAATCATCGAAATCGGTTCACGTAGAACAAAGTTATGAGGTAACACACATAAAAAACATACAGTTGAATTGAGTACCTCCTCCTTTTTGAAGTTGGAAAATATACTACGCACCTGGTTCGAAAACAACATATAGGCAACGGTAGGCTTATCTTTTTCTTAAACTGTTTCTTTTGAAACTTTTTCTTTTCATTTATTTATTAATACATATCATCATATACCCACACCTCATATGTTTCCATATTTGTTTTAATAATTTTATATAAAAAAGTAAGTTAACCTTTTAATTATTAATAATTTTAATTAACTTAAAATATTTAATTGCTTTACTTAATTAAAGCAATTATGTCAATATTAAATTTACGAAAAAAACTGTCCATTTGTGTCACCGACCTCATGTTACGTAACTCAATTTTGTCTGGACGGACGGTACCCTAAAGAATTTCTTTGATGAATCGTATCCGATGTTATCCGCATTTCATTGATAGGGTTTAACAAAAACCTTTCTTACGATACAATCAATGCGAGTTATCGGCAAAAGTTTTTGTGCGACTTTAATTAAGGCGTTTATAAAAATTAATATATATATATATATATTTTTCTTATATCTTACTTGCATAGTGTTTATAATATGGTAGAGTCACGCTGCAGCAAATTATGTCTACATCGACCGGGGAAAGACCAACTACGCTCGCACAACATACTTTGGTTTTGTAAATCTTCTGAATGGTTTTTTTTTATAGAATAAGGGTGATAAACGAGTACAGAGTGCACTTAGGCTCCTCCCATTTATTTTTGGTAGATTTTCACTTATACACATAATAAAAATCTGTGTTAAAAATTATAAATGTGTGACATGCCCCCACGATACAGAAGAAAATCCTAGTGTGGAGGTTACGTTTAAAAAAAGGGATTCGCATATTTAGTTCATATGATATTTAATACGGTAAATATGACAAAATTGAACAAAATATAAGGAAGTTTCTATTTAGATGATCTCTACGTACAGAACAGAAATTTGTTATCATTTGAAAGAATATCCTTATAAGTATATCCTATAATTTTTTTTACCAAAGAGTCATAAAATATTTAACACTACATTTCTTCTTCCTTCTATAACACCCAACATAATGTTTCTGCCGTTAGTTGTAGTTTCACTCTTTATTTATTACAGAAATATCATCAGCTATCTCTTTAACATGATAAATATGTATTCATTCATTTCAGTCTATCAAAGTGCACTGCTGAACATAGGTCTCCGCATAGAATGCCTGACCAGGGACATATTGGCCATAGGTTGGCTTGGCAGGCAGGCAGACAGGCTGGCAATCGCAATTTTTTGTTAGGGAAATGCTGCTGGCCATATTCTGATCTGTTTCCCTCTATAACATCTTACGACACCCACAGGACGATATGGGGTAGTGGATATTCTTACACCGCCACTATATGTTTATTATAATATGTATAGATTAAAATGAATGTTATTTACTTAACAACTAACAAAAGTGACCAGCTAAAAGGTTTTATTATTCAAGGTCAAGCGTACTTAACTCTAAAAGTGTTTCGTGTTAGTCACATGGGTAGCTATTAGCCTAATTAGCTTTAATTCAAGTATGTAATAAAAACTTTAATAAGGGAGTTTCGACAACGTCCTTTGTGGACTAAAGCACAGATTATCGTGCATTAGTTAAGTATTTTAAGTGTATATAGAGATAACTAATAAAACTATTTTTACGGATTTTATCGCGTTTAATTAACTTATTTTATATTCCCGACGTTTCGGTTGCTTTCCAGCAACCGTGGTCACGGGGGACTGCTGGAAAGCAACCGAAACGTCGGGAATATAAAATAAGTTAATTAAACGCGATAAAATCCGTAAAAATAGTTTTATTCAATGTGTAGTGTTCGCGTAAATATAAGAAATCATTATAGAGATAACTAAGTTAAGTTAAAGTTACAGACTATATACGTCCCACTACTGGGCACAGGCCTCCTCTCATTTCTGATAAGATTTGAGGACAAGAAATGTTTGCCGCACTTGTCTCCAAATTTTGCATGCCTTAAGCGCAAAGTATGTTCTACTAGCGCCTGAAAACCAAGATTCCAACGTTTCGTCGCACAAAATCATATCTAACAATCATATTGAACATATAAATGATATAAAAAGCACATTGTCAGAAAGATAAAAATGATTGTTGAACTTACTAATTTTTTTTTAAATTGATTAATTGCAATTTTTACATAAAAAAGTGGTTTTAGTGGCTTATGGTGTAGATTTATCAAGTTCGCATGGAGGGGTAAACACGATAACTTTTGAATATATCAATTGTTTAATTCACTCTATTTTTTAATCTCTTCATCTATCATGTGGGAAGCCAGTTCATGTAAATAGCAGCTTATCTTTGTTTTGTTTAGTTATAATTAATTTTTTTCGGCCGAGAAATCCCGAAATTTTGAGCAGCCTTGTAATAATTTATTTTATTAAATACACTTTGCCTCACAGTTCACTCGCACTTCGGGCACGGCCGCTGCCGTGAGTGGATTACCGTATCGTTTGCTTACAGCAGCGGTAATAGGCAGCAAAAATATCGATCGCTGTAGAAATACAAAATATTCCAAAAACTAAATTTGATACATACTTGACCAAGGTTATTATTTTTATAATCACAGATTTTTATTAGAATATTTTGTTTCGCTAAAAGTACGTAGGATTTATATATAATATATAAATATACTTATATACTTATACGTCTTGGACTTTATGGAGTAAGCTGAAGGTTTTCTGAAGGTGTACTTCGTTGATTTCTACTGGAACTCTTTGACAAATTGAATAACAATTTAAATATTTTTAAATTATTGACGATGTTATGAATCGTGCAATTTTGGATTTTAAAAACTTTTTTTTTAAATTGAATTTTGACATTAAATTATCGGAAAATTGGAAGTATAGTAATAATTATAAGGTTTTTAGGTTATAACTATTACTATACTTCCAATTTTCCGATAATTTAATGTCAAATTTCAATTAAAAAAAAGTTTTTAAAATTCAAAGTTGTATGTAATTAAACTACTTTAAAAATTTACGTATAATCATGTTATACGTATTTTTTTTAATGCGTTTAAGGCATGCATAAGGATTTACCAATAGTGTATTTTTTTCTAATTTCTCAGACATGCAGGTTTCTTAAAGATGTTTTCCTTCACCGCCGTGCACGTGATAATTCAGTACTTAAATTTGCAATTAACAATTTTATTGGTGCCGGCGGGGATCGAACCTGGGTCGCTTACGTACTGTAAAATAAAAATGAATGTAAAATTAAACACACACACACACACACACACACACACACCCGCGCGCGCGCGTTTATTATGTATGTGTTTTTAGGATAATACTGTCAGTAATTTTCAGCAGCCTTATAATCGATATTTAGCAACCATTTCTGTAATTTTTGTTTACATGCATGTTTTGGTAGAGTAAATTAATAAACGTTTATTCAATTTATTATAAAGGTAACCTCCCAGGAAACAGAAAAATCTATCTGAAAATTGGATCTTTAGACATTTACTGGGACAAACTACATATTTCCTTCTTTTCTCATTATTGGAGGACTCATACTGTATCAGAGAATTTTGTAGTAGCGCAGTGTGTAATATAAACAATTTGCGAACAGATAAGACACTACACTGTTGATAAAGGTCAGTTGTAGGGAAAAGGAATGGTAGAGAATTGCTAACTTTTAATACCGCCCTCTGGGCCCTTTCTAATTGCAATATGGTTGTTTTAGGTGCGCCTCCTCAGATGGTAATACAATATGTCAACAATGATTGACACAGTGCAAAATATACCATTTTTATTACATTAAGATCTGCAACACTACGTAGATTTTTAAAAATATAAATTAACTTACGTATCCTTGTACTTAAGAGGCCAATATGAAAGTGAAAGCAAAGGGTGTTATCTATCATTACGCCGATATATTTTATGCAATCCGTTCTAGAGAGTCTAGGACAGGAGCAAAAGCTATCAATTTGGGAGCAAGAGTGAGCTGTAATGTGGAAGTATTCTAATTCAGGTACATTGATGTTTTTTGTAGTAAATGCTATGTATTTTGTTTTATCGACATTTATTGTAAGTTTATATTCTTTTAGCCATTTATTTACTAAATCAAACCCATTTTGTGCGAGGTTAAGTACCTCAGACCATGTATCTGCCTGGAAAAGAAGAGCCATGTCATCCGCAAAAGCAATGATCCTCCCATTATGAATTTTTACATTACATAGGGAATTAATATATGTAAGAAATAGCGTTGGACCAAGTACACTACCCTGTGGTACACCATATGATACGGGAAGATCATCACTGCAGCAACCACCAATCCTTACCCTCTGATATCGACCCGTTAAATAGTCAGAAAACAGTTTCAGCTGTGTATTTCTTATTCTAAGATCTTTTAGCCTATTCAACAAAAGCGGAACGGAGACGGTGTCAAATGCTTTAGCTAGATCAAGGAATATAACAACTACTTTCTTTTTACGGTCAAGGTTTGTAACAATGAAATCAGTTAGTTCATGAACTGCATCCTCTGTAGAACGTTTTGGTCGAAATCCATATTGGCAATGTGATAACAGATTATGTTTCTCTAAGTAATTAGTCAAGCGCTTGTTGATTACTTTTTCTAGCATTTTTGACACAGTGGGAAGAATGGAAATGACATATTGACATAGCCCGCATCACCGCTCTTGTAAATAGGGTGAATTTTAGCTAGTTTAAAACAGTTGGGGAATTTACCAGTTTTAAGGGAAAAGTTACATATATATGTAATGGGAGAGACTAGTAAATTTCTGTACCTTTTTAGAAGGAAAGTGGAAATATTATCTCTACCTACGCTACAATCAGTTTCATATTTAAAATAATTGTCTCTATTTCATGTCCGTCCTTGTCAAGAAGTACTATGGAATGCTGATATATGTTTATAGGAAAAATGCTAGAAGTATTATTATTAATGTGGTGTTTTTCTGCCAAAGATTTACCTATATTTACAAAAAATGAATTAACATAAATAACTGAAGTTTTGGGGTCAGATTTGTTTAATAATAAATCGGCATTATTATTTTGTTTATTCGTATTTGTGACTATTTTAATTGTGTCCCAAAATTTTTTATTACTTGTTTTAACTGCTGCTGTTAATTCTGATTTTTCATATTCCTTTTTCAATTTCTTAAGTAATTCATTACAGTAATTACGGTAACGTTTGTATGTAGTTAGATTCTAACAGGAATGTAGCTGCTAAGTCAACGTCCACCATAGAATAAATACTTTTAAAGTCTAAAGTGCTAAGGTAACTATCTAATTTATCATAATTTATACGTTCTCTAATTTTTGGTGTCAAACTACGTGTACTCAAAGTAGCCTCAAATAGAAATATAAGAGTGTCATGATCAGTAATGAAAGTCTCCGCAACGTAGCAGGTTGACTGTAGTTTTGTTTTCAATATAACGTGATCTAGACACGTTTTGCCATGGGTGGGGAAGGTGTGGGCAGATAACATACCTTTAGATGCTAGACTATTTAAGTAATATGAAGCGTACGAGTATTTACTATGTATAACAATATCTATATTAATATCATCAATAATAATTATGTTATTATAATGTGAATATTGATCGAGCATATTACTAAGCGATTGAATAAAATTTGTGGGATCATTAAATCCAGGTGGTCTATAAATTACAATGACTATAGTGACCTTACATATTTTTAGAAAAATAGAATTACAATCTGGTATTGACAACTCCTGCCAGGGTATATTCAAAGATTTTTTGAAATACACTACTACACCCTCATTTTGGGTTGCATTATTAAGAGTTTTACAATAATTATAGCCATCCATTATCGGAATATAGTGGGTCGACGGCAAACAACATTCTGTAAGAAGAATTAAGTCCCATTCTAAAGCTGTCCTATGTATTAGAACTTTAAGTTCATCCATGTTGCGAGTTATGCTTCTAATGTTTTGATGTATTATTTTTAAGTTACAATTTTGATTAGATATTAACCTAGACAAATTATCCAGATCATAAAGTAGTGATGAGTTTGATATTGAAAATTGGTAAAGATCATCGCTTAAGTCTTTTCTGCTATCGCCTTTTAATTATATTAGTAACTAGCTGTGCCCGCGGCGTAGCTCGCGTATACAGGTTTTACATAAAGAATTTGTCGTTTAGGTAAGAGAATATTAAACGATTTATTTCATTACTGTATCAATAAGTGGTAACTAAATAAATCATTATCATCAAAGTTCTAAGTCGTTTATGATAGAGCTTCTGTGTAAACGACGTTAGAAGTAGGCTTAGCCGGGGTGTACACAAAAAGGTTATGGGGGCTACTAACGCGGGAAAAAGCAACATAGAGTTGGCCATGTGCAAAACAGTCAGTACTGAGGTACACTCCTACAACGCGTAAAGTTTGACCTTGCGCTTTATTTACGGTCATCGCATAACATAAACTCACTGTAACTGGGAACTGAACGCGCTTAAAACTGAAAGGAAAGTTACTTCTTAATAGAGGGTTTTTGGGCAGTGCTGCCAGATAAAAAAAACTCATTCAGCTTTAGGACAACACAAAAAGCGCTAGATTTCATGAAAACAGCGCTTTAAAAAAGCCCTAGATTTCGCGCTAAATTAACTACAAACAAAGTTTGTGTATTTTTATATAATCATAATAAAGAAAACAACATTAAGTTTTTTTTCTGGCAATATTTTTTTGATGTATCAATACTTCGCAGGACATCGACTTATAATTATAGCAATTGCTGTCAACAGTAGTTAGTACTGTACGAACAATAAAAATGTCATTAATTGTTTTAAAGTGCAATGTATTTCGCAACTTAGTTTCAGATGTCAGCATCTGATTGCGGTTGCTACACAGTTTCTTTGTGTTATAACTTCTAAGTAACTTTTAACTTAGCTGTGCTCTAAGCAACTGACTGAAACTGAATAAAGCAAAATAAATGCGTTGCCAAAACCATGAACGAAAACTTTAATAAAGGGGATTTCCCCGCTTATAGTCGTCGGTAAAAAAATCAAGTTGATCATCCTAAAGGGGAAGCCAGGAGATCCATAGCACAGGGTATCCTAGTTTGGACTCGTCTCCCATGCTCTTTGCTTTGTGGAAAAAATATGTTTGAAAAAGATAAACTGCAATGTACTATTAGTGGGAAAAAATAATAAAGGTCATTATTATTATTATCGGTAATGTGGACTAACAGTGCTGCTATAAAAGAGTTAATAACCCGCTAGTCGCTAAAATATTGAAATGTGTGCTAAATACACCAAAAAGCGCTGGATTAAGCGCTAGATGCTAAAATTTCGAAATGCGCGCTATACATTCCAAAAAAGTGCTAAATCTAGTTCCCAACCGGTTAAATTGGCAGTTCTGATTTTGCGTATATTATAAATACAATATCACGACATTTCGTTGCGAAATTTTTATTTTTGGTCGGGTTCCGTTGTACGGCTTCGATGGATACAAATTTCTTCAGTAAGTCTCAATAGAAAGAAAGAAAGAAAGAAAGAAAGGTTTATTCTCCAAAATGACACCATCACAGATAACATAAAAAAGAAAACATAAATAATATTGGCTATACAATACAAATTACAATATACTACATAATACAAACTATACAATACCAATACTCATATGTGTCAAGGCGTCATCTACGATACGATACATCGGCGAAAAATCTCAACACAGCAATTCAGAAAAGTTTGTAATTTGTACAACTCCATCTATTACGTCCTTTGTGTGAGAAAACATCCTATCTCTTTTTGTGTTTTAAGTATAAATATATTAATTATTATGGAACGTTTTTTTTACACAGAAATCTTTTTATTACTATTTCTGAGATTTTATGGCGCCATTGAACAAATTCGAACCTACATTTCAAAATAATAATCATTACTTTCGATAGAATTAACCAATTTTAATAAAACATTGCATTGCATTTTCACAACACCACCATCTATCGAAGAAATGGGTTAACTATTGTGCTTCAGATTTAGTTAATAACGTTAATATATTTTTGTATAATATATTTAATACGTTCTTTATTACTTTTGTTTACTGCGTTTTAGATATACATAATTATATCATTATTTTACATAATTTAACTATGATTTATGATATGATATTAGTTTAAAATGCACTTGATGACTCAAACAAAGCCACCGTTGAGCAATTCGTACCTATACTTCCCTACCCATACTTCAGAATATTTATCATAACTTTTGATGGAATGAACTGATTTTAATGAAATAAAGACTAAATGTAACCCGAAGATACACTTTATAATTTCCTTAACAATTCTTATGATATAAATTAGTACTTTATACGTGATACGTTAACAAACAAACAGACAGACAGACAGACAGACAGAAAATTCTAAAAATGGTAGAAATGTATTTAATTACTTATTTTTAGTACCCCTTAATCACTTTTATTACAAAAATATTAAATGTACAGACATCTGCTATTTACAGTTTTATTATATGTATAGATTAAGACCAAACATTTAAATTGTGTGCAATAAATATGTAAAGTAACCACTATAAGTAAGTGTCGATAACTAAGTATTTGGGATTTACTTAAATACGTTCCATAGTGCAATTTAAACTCAAATTCTTTCACTAATAGTATAAAATAAATAGTTGGAGTGATACTGTTAATTTTAAAGTTATAATTAATGCATCGTATATACAAAATAATAATTACGAGTGTGTGTTTACTAATAATATATAAATTTAAAAATTTAAGGATGTTTAAGTCACTTAGTGAAAAATACTTTACCCTAATGTATATGTACACTCCGACGGTGATAAAAGAGTTATCATCCGTTTCGAATAAAATAGCGATCGGTTGTAGTGCGCAAAAACATTTAACATATTTCTGAAAAATAAGTATTGCAAAGTAAAATGATATAAGATATCTAGGTTGATTTTTATATGAAATAAGGTTGACAAATGAGTACACAGTCAAGAGTGGTAACTGCATGCTGTGGCTCATAGACATCTACATTTACCCTCGATTAAGAATCAAAATGCAGATACGTTGTCACCATTGAGAACTAAGATGGAATGCCTCGTTGCCAGTAAAAAGGGTCTCCAGTTCTCTACACTCGCCATGCGAAACACAGCATTAAGCTGCTGATTTGGATACTGTTAACGCTTGATAAAGTGACGATCACAGTACCAGATGTTTGGCATATATGGCTCTGCTTCATGTAGTTGGTGGTGGATATTCTAAACTTGGCGTAACGAAATGGATTTATCGCCATCTCTCAAAATCTATTAAAGCTCTCTGGCATTTTCCGAATTCGCCTTTTATGAGACCTATTCAACTAAATTATTATAGGTTTTATATGTAGTACTAGGCAACCGAGTGTTTCTCGGCGTAAGTAAAAAAAAAATATATAATTTTCTCAGTGATGACACATAACTATATATAGATAAACTTGGCTAGTAAAACTTGATCTAAATCCAAAATTTTCTCCAAATTATTAAAGTCGTTTCTATGTGTACGGTACGGGTAGAGCTATGCTGCAGCTATATTAGTAGTATAGTTGTAGCACGAATGGGTCGGCTCGACCAGGGAAGGACCACGTTCTCACTGAATACCAGCGTAAAACAGCATAATGGAATGTTTGTTATTTGTTCTTGAATAATGTAATAATAATTTAATATGTAAATTTTTATGAAACAAATATTTCAATGAAGAAAAAAAATTGCATGTCTCTACTAAAGACTTACTATGTAATACATAGTATTAATATAATAATATCTCATGTTACATACCAAACAGAAAATAAATATATTAATATGTAATGAATGCTTTTACAGCATAAATATAAAAATACACACACACACACACACACACACACACACACACACACACACACACACACACACACACACACACCCACCCACACCCACCCACACACGCACACACACACACACACACACACACACACACACACATATTATATATATATATATATATATATATATATATATATATATATATAATTTAACCTGACTGAAACTTTTAATTTGTTTATTGTATTTTATATCCTATGAATAAATTTTATCTGAGGATTGAAACATCAACCCCTAGTATTAAAATAAATTGAAGCGATAGTTACGGAATGGATATGGACTTTTTTTGTGAACTATTTCTTTACAGAAACATTTAGGCTTAATTTATAAAGGAATGCAAATAAATAAATAATAATAAAATAATAAGTTAAAGTTACAGCCGAAATACGTCCCACTGCTGGGCACGGGCCTCACCTCATTTTCGAGAGTGTTTTTTAGGGCAACGAATTGTCCGCCGCGCAGCCCCACACAGCGTGTTGGCGAATTTCAGATGTCTTCGAATATTTACTCAAATAATGGTATATATAAAACTCATTCTCAGCAATGATCTACGTTATCATGGCCTAGTACGTGACTAAAATATCTAAGCTTGGTCTTCTCGATTCTCGATCACATTAGCAACATCTAAATTTAAACCCTCCAGTTATAATATTAGTTATTGGAAAGCGTAGGTTGAGTTTTCATGAATATGGATGAACGTTCACAGTAGATCTTTAAAACGAGAACATTCAAAACATTAAAATCCCTCATTATTTCGTAATCAGTACAAAAACCTGTGCGATTACAATAACTTAGGAATGGTAGAGAATGCCTCAAGGCATTAGTCCGTCCTTTGTATTCTTTTATTTTAAGGAATGCAATAAATATCTAATATATAAGTGTCCAATTCGAAGCACACGGAATAAATAAAAGTGTATGCATTGTCACACTTTTTACTAATTGTCGCTGTGTACTTGTAGCAAACTGTCACTATACTGACATGTAACAACGAGCTCGCACACATTGCGTAACATTATTTTTATACGTTGACGTCTCCCAAGCTTTTCAACATGTATGTAAATGACCTTATCGTGAAGTTGAGCGGCATGCGCGTCGGATGTCGTATAGATGGCGTTAACATTAATAATATAAGTTACGCTGACGATATGGTGCTGCTCAGCCCAACGGTGGGAGGCCTAAGTGAAATGTTAATGGTATGTGAGATGTATGCTACTGAGCATGGGCTCACATACAATGCCAAAAAACAGAGTACATGGTCTTTGAGGCCGCTGGTAAATGTCACAATATTGCAGTTAATGTTACCCTTAATGACATGAACGTGAAACGAGTCACTTCGTCACACTAAGTTTAAATATCTGAGGCATATTATTACTGGTGACCTCAAGGATGATGCTGACATTGAAAGGGAGCGCAGGGCTCTAGCGGTTAGAGGTAATATGTTGGCTCGCAGGTTTTCCCGTTGTACAAAACAAGTTAAGATTACGCTTTTTAAAGCATACTGCCAGAGCGTATACACGGGGAGCCTGTGGGTCAAATACACCAAAAGATCGCTTGAAGCCCTGCGCATCCAATATAATAATATATGCAGGATGCTGTTGGGACTACCTCGTTTTTGTAGAGCACCAAGGATGTTTGTGGCATACCAAACAGACGGTTTTAATGCCATCATACGCAAAAAAAAAACGCATTCCTTATTAGCAGGGTACGAGCCAGTCACAACCGCATTCTGAGGACCGTAGCGGACAGATGTACATCGCCGCTGTGGAAATGTCTTGTGCAAAGACTGATAACTGGGCCTTATCCACCCCCATGATGATCTGTCTCGGCACAGTGTATTTATTTTATTTCCCTAGATTTTAAGCAAACCATTGTACTACCACTGTAACTAACCCTTGTTATTATAATTGTTGTTATTATTATTGTGTTACTAACCCCCATATGGATTTCAATAATCTGAAATAAAGAATTTATTATTATTATATTATACACCACACGGTCAAATCTTAAGAGCTGAAAACGTTTTGTCTACTTTACTAATACAGCGCATATGGGCTGTATGTTCTTTTGTCACCCTTATTCAATAAAGTAAAGTATCTAGCGATTGGAAACATTAAGCGGCGTACGTTAAAAAAACTAAATCGTCACAGTGACCATATCTTTATCCAATCAAAATAATGTCATGAAATGAAATATATTTATTTCTTCAATCTAAGAAGATAAAAGTTCGTTTGTCAAAAGTATTTTTATTACATTTACTATCGCTTCGTAATGAGGCTCCTACGACCGGAGCAAAAACGGCAAAAGAAACTTCGCAGGTATCCTCTTTTTTTTTGTAAATTTTTAAAAGTTAATATTACATATTTAATATTACATACAGAATGGAACGGGACGTGGAGGGACACACGGGCAGAGGAAGGCCGAATAAAAGATGGATCGATTGTGTGAAGAGTGATATGAGAATGAAAGGAGTAAGTATGGAAATGACGGCTGATAGAGAGGAATGGAACAAAAAGATTTACTGCGCCGACCCCAGATAATGGGAAATGGTTTAGAGAATGATACAGAATGGAACGGGAAGCCGAAATAATCTTAATATGCATTCACAAACTAATCTTTCTTCTTCTTTCTAATTAATATTCAAATTCGTAAAGCTATGTTGTTTACAGGAATTTTCTTTTGCTAATGATACTGTAGACGAAGAAAACATATATGAGTAATTTTATGTTTCCTGCGACCACTGTAAAATCTTGGGTGCTGCTTTTTTGAATATTTGTTCTGCCCTCAGTTGGTCATCATAACTTAGTTGAAAAGAACCGGATAAAGAAGAGGTTGACATTTATGATAAGGGAAAATAGGTTTAACAAAAAATATAAAAACTCAGGAATACTTTGTGAAAGCGCCATTTGTAGTACTAAAAGCACATACTAAATTTGAAATATTCAGTAACCGTAACTGAGTCTTGCTTCACATTCGCGTTCCCATTATGTCAGCTTGTGACAAGGGTTCGCTCACTTTCTTTCGAACACTAATGCTTAAAAATTCTTCTCAACAACCGCCTAATTTGCCCCTTGCTCTTTTGAGCCAGTGTGAAATAATGAAAGTAATTTTTCATTCGTCATCTCGCCTTGTAATTTTTCATTTTCGTTAACGTTGCTCAAGGTCTCTCAAGTAGTCTCAAGTAGTCTGTCTCAAGTAAGGAGATATTATTACTAATAATATGCGTCCATTGATTTTTAGAGTTAGTCAGCAAAACGTGTAACATCGACTACTAGATTTAAAATTTTTAATTAAATTGAAAATTAAACCTCAAGGATGATGATAAACACTTGTCTTAGAGCACAGCTGAACTTCTGGGCTTTACGAGTATCGAGTATTTTGATTTTTGAAGGATAAGGGCGTCAATAGTACTCGTAAGTCTATGAAAAGCGATTTAATGTTGTTTTGTAAGTTGGTTTGTTCTAAATTTAGAACTAATTTTGTACTACCCATCCCTTGGGTGTTTTAAGAGGCAGATGGAAAATAAAACAAGATGAGCAGCTGCATCTTCCTGATAATAACACAAAATTATAAAAAAACTGCGGTTGCCATCTCGCCTGTCAATCACGACCACTATTGCAAAATCCCCCATGAGATAATCTATGGGGATGGTTAGCAGTGGTCTTTAATAGGCTGTAATGGATGGATGTATGGACTTATATAATAATAAAATATAACGTAAATATAATATATATATATATATATATATATATATATATATATATATATATATATATATATATATATATATATCATATTGTGTGCATAGTTCATATATAATTAGTAAATTTGTTTCTAAACAGCTGAATTGGATTCCCAGTAAAACCACAAAACAGAAACTTTAATTTAGTTTCACCGCACTGACCAATTTATATCGCACTCAAAAAGTGGTAATTCGCTCTGCATAAAATATCACAAACATTTACATTTTTTATTGTTTTTTAAACGACAAAAGTTTGATCGTGAATTCGTATATAAGTATAATCACAATTTCATATTTGCAGATATCCGCATTGTTATGCATTGCGCTGTCATAAAGTTGTATGATTAAGCCCAGAGGTTTATGTACAGCAGCAGTTTTATTGGCCCATTAAGAAGAAGTTGAAGAATAATGTGTTAGAGCCATGCTGCAGCTAAATTGTGGGTGTAACACAACCGCCTTCCCCGGTTGAGCATATATTGTATCGCCAATTCAATACTGCCCCGGTCGTGGTCTATACCGGCCTTATATAGGGCCTCAGATAGTTTCCCGAACCTTCTACTGTAGCGACATCTAGAATGTTCGAGTACATATCGGTCCCGAAATTTCTGGAAGGATCTCGACTCTCCTAGTTCTGCTACTCGACACTAGAGGACGCTAGTGTAACTAGTGTTGCCATGTACAAGACATTAATAGTGGCGCGCAACACTGCCCCCTCCTAAGACATGCTCGTCCCGAGCATTACTGGCTACCCCATAATAACGCGCCAGTCGATCCACATGGACAATCTTAGGGGTACCTCTGGCACCTTTCTGTATCCGGTAGGTTACATCATTGATCCTTGTCATAATCCGGTACGGTCCGTCCCATTTAGCTTGAAGCTTAGGAGATTTCCCTTTGCTACGAACTGGATTGTGTAACCACACTAGTGAACCTTCATCAAACCCCTTGTTGTTCATTTTGCGGTCATACCGTGTTTTCATCTTCTCAGACGTTTGCTGGCCCGTCTGTCTGACGTGCTCATAAATGTCATTCATTTTGTTCCGCAAGTCATTTGCATAATCGGTTATACTGCGTGGGGCATCAGGTGGTATTTCGGTGATCAGGTCTGCAGGCAGCCGTAATTCTCTCCCAAAGTTTGCGAAAGCTGGCGTCACTGATGTACTTTCGTGAACAGCGCTTCGATATGACAATAAAAAGTGTTGTATGTGCCTGTCCCAGTCTCGTTGCCGTTTCTCCACAACTTTTGCCAGGTACCTTTCCAATGTCTGATTAAATCGTTCTACTAATTCCATCAGATTGTGGGTGGTAAGAAGTTGTTCGTGTTTTATGAGTACCCATAACTCTGCAAGTTTCCTGGAATATTTGAGACTCGAAATTCCTTCCTTGATCGCTGTGAATCTCTAAGGGTACTCCAAAACGACAGAAGACTTCATGAACTAGTTTATCTGCAACTGTTGAAGCTTCTTGATTTGGAATGGCGAAGACTTCTGGCCACTCCTTGACAGCGGCAATTTTCTCTGGATCCGTGCGGATACCTTCTTCTGACACTACATACCCCAAAAAACTAACTTGCCGTTTGAATAGTGAGCACTTCTTTGGACTTAACTTGAGGTTGGCACACTGGATCTTCATGAGCACGCGTTCCAGGTTTTGAAGGTGTTCCTCAAAGGTACGGCCTACGATGATGATGTCATCCAAATAGACCAGACAGGCATCTCCAATTAGCCCGGTAAGTACAAGCTCCATCAACCTTTCAAACGTTGCTGGAGCATTGCACAATCCAAACGGCATGACTTTAAATTGCCACAGACCCTTTCCTGTGGAGAATGCAGTTTTCTCCTTATCCTTAGGGTCAATTTCAACCTGCCAGTAGCCACTTTTCAGATCCAGCGTACTAAACCACTTTACGCCTGTAAGCATGTCCAGCGTGTCATCAATTCTTGGCAAGGGATAGCTGTCCTTCTTCGTAACGTTGTTCAGGCGGCGGTAGTCAACACAAAACCGCATGCTGCCGTCCTTCTTCTTTACCAGCACTACAGGTGAACACCATGGACTAGATGAAGGTTCAATAACATCATCCTTCACCATTCCCTCAATCATGGTTTCCACTTCCTTTTCACGTGCTACAGGCAATCTTCTTGGCCGCTGACGAATAGGCAATTCTTGTCCTGTGTTTATTTTGTGTTGAACTAAGCCAGTCTTTCCTATGTCAGCTTCGTTTGACGAGAAAACATTGGCGTACTTGAGTAACAACTTCTTCGCTTTGACCGTTTCATTCGGGGAGAGAACGCTGCGACAGTCTTCTAAAAGTGTGGTCACTCTAGTTTGTCCATGCTTGCTGGGGGTCCCAGTCGATAGATATTGGCACTGACGCAACCAATCCACTTCCTCACTAGTACCAACCAATGTGCCTTTTTCTATAATCTGTTCCTGATCACAAAGGTTCAGCACACGTACTCTGGCAAGGTTCGAGCCACTTTCCATGGAAGGTCATTCTCTACCCTTTCCACGAGTACACAACGAAGAGTTTGCCCAGGATTCCGTGGAAGTCTAACCGGCACAATCGTTTCCGATCTCGGCGGAAGAACAATCTTCTTAAGGCTGTACACATTCCCTGGTAACGCCCCTTCCACGAAAAGTTCCTCTTGTCCACATTTCAAAACACCTTGCTTAACGTCGATCTCACAACAATTCTTCCTCATAAAGTCTAGGCTCAGGATGCAGTCGTCCATTATATCAGCCACGATGACATTATGCAGGTAGATCATGTTGCCTAGCTTCAACTCCATCTCCTTCTCTCCACGGACGGGTATGCGCTGAACGGTGGCTGTCACCAAATTAATGCGTTCTCGGTTGTATGCGGAGTCCCCAAGGAACCGACTTATAAGTTGGGAACTGACAACCGTGCGAGAGGCTCCAGTGTCTATGGTCAGTTTACACGGCGTTCCGTTGACTTCGCCCTTGATGATTAGGCTGTTCCCGTCATGGGTTTGTGAGATCGAAATCCTTGGGGCTCTTTTAACATCAGCCAGCACCCGCCCCGCAGTCCTGGCTTTTACTCGTTTCCCTGCTGCTGCTGGGCGGTGCTATTATCCGCTCTACCCTCTCGAGATCGATCACCTTCCCTTTCTACAGTTCGTTTAGGGCAGCTGGATCGAAGATGGCCCCTTTCCCCACAGCCGTAGCACCTAGGGCTGTAGCCCTTATTGCGGTCCTGAACTGTAGCTGCTGCAACCTCTCTGACGCAGTGGGAACGATGATCATGCCGCACGGCTTCCACCTCCAGTGCATGGGTCAAGGCGTCCTTAAGCGTCTCGTGGTGCCCGAGCATCACAGCAGCTCTGATTTCAAGGTTGCGGATGCCGTCGATGAATGTCTGCACCAGGTTCCCTACAATGAGCGCAGGTACAGACTGGTACGCTTTTCGAACCAGCTTCTCCACCTCAAGGGCCCACTGCTGCAGGTTTTCGTTACTGCGTTGCACGCGATCTTTGAGCTGCGCACGAAAGACGTGTTCCAGGTGAGCATCGCCATATCTCGCCTCCAATGCCTCAAGGAGCTGCTCGTAAGTCACTTCCTTACCGAGAGCTTCCAGAACAGTTAAGGCCTGGTCGCGTAGGCCTAGGGTGAGAGCAGTCATGGCCTGACTTTTATTCCAGCCGTTCGCTTTCATGACAGCCTCGAACTGGATTTTGTAGGCCGACCAGGAAGAACTCCCGTCGAACGGCGGCACTTTGAATCCACGTAGCGAAGGTGTTGTAGCTACCACGGGAACTGTAATTCCATCCCCAAGTTTGAGGTCGTCCAGCGTTTTCTTCACATCAGCCATCACGTTGTGAACCCGATTGTTCACTTGGTCGATTCGGGTTTCAGCTTCCGACAGGCGGTTGTCATGTTGAGCAACCCTATCCTTCACCTCCTTTATCTCTTTCCCGAAGGTAGCGTGAAGGTCCTTCCTGAGGAGCATCTGTTCTTCCATACCGCGCTACAGCTGCTCTTCCAACCGACGGGTCTGTTCCTCCTGTCGGTGGGCCTGTTCCTGCAGCATCATCATCAGAGCACCTAAGTCATGTGCTGCAGATGCAGGAGCTGCTGACGGGCCGGCCTCCGTGGTTAGCAGCTGCCCCTCCGACGTTTGCGGCGTTGCATTACCAAATCGTCTCTAGTCCGTCTCCTGTTGGCGTTGACTTCGGGTACGGATATCCTCCGTGTCGTCTTTAGGTAAAATCGGCATATTTGATCCCACTTCTGACACCAATTGTTACGAGCTTGGGGTTTGAGACAATTAAAAACTGCCGATTGAATTACCAAAATTGACACTTTAATTACACAACACTAATTACAATCTAAAATTACACTAATAATAAAACACAGTTCGCCGTTATTTCGCTTCGAAGTATTCTCTTGTATCGCCAATTCAATACTGCCCCGGTCGTGGTCTATACCGGCCTTATATAGGGCCTCAGATTATTTCCCGAACCTTCTACTGTAGCGACATCTAGAATGTTCGAGTACATATCGGTCCCGAAATTTCTGGAAGGATCTCGACTCTCCTAGTTCTGCTACTCGACACTAGAGGGCGCTAGTGTAACTAGTGTTGCCATGTACAAGACATTAATAGTGGCGCGCAACAATATAATAAATAAAACGTTGAGGAGTTTTGGCGGGACTTGACCGGCAGCTGTAGGTATTATTGTTTAAATAATGGTGTGAAGTGAATTTTGATATGTAAAAGTTGGTACGACTTTGTGTATTAAATGTCTGCCCATGTGAACTAATTAGTGGAAGCTGTGAAACAAGTGCTCCGACGGTGATGTTAATCTCAAGATAAGGTGTCTGACTGCTTAGGCACCTCGAGATACTATCGCCAACTGTCTGCCGGCTCGATGATGATAAAGATGCTGCTGCCTATAACCTTTTCAGTTTCCTTTTTTCGCCTCTGACGATACCCATAGAACGATATGGGCAACCACCAATGTGTGCTGGCGGTGTCAGAATATTTTATAAGCAAAAATTATAAAATGTTAAATCATATAGAAAATAGCATATATACGGCCTCGCCGTATATATGGGAAAGAAAGGTTCTAGAATGATAAGCGTAGTGTAGAGCGGCCTCCCACTAGTTGGAGTGACCTTGTAAGATAAGGACGTCGATGGATACAGTTGACTTAGGAACATGTTATGTACGGCATTTCTTCGGGTAGGCTGATATTCAGGATAATGATGGTTATAGATAGATACATACATACATACATAAATATAATTATATCGACCAAAGAAATATAGTAAAGTAAAGTAAAGTTGCAGTCTATTTACGTCCCACTGCTGGGCACAGGCCTCCTCTCATTTCTGAGAGGGTTTTAGGACAAGGAAATGTTCGCCGCGCTGCCCCAATGCGTGTTGGCAAACTTCACATGTCTTCGAAATATTTTTTTTCTTATTTCTCAGACATGCAGGTTTCCTCACGATGTTTTCCTTCACCGCCGAGCACGTCGTAAATCAGCACTTAAAATTGCAATTAACAATTTCATTGGTGCCGGCGGCGATCGAACCCGGGTTGCTCGAGTACTGTGAAGATTACAGCGAGCGCTAACCATCTGAGCTACCACGGCTTCTTCATATGAATTGAACAAATGTTAGAGACAACAATATGTCTAAAAGTGCACTTTGATAGTAAACAGCCTTGAAAGCTAAAATACGTCGTCGCTTGTGCTCAAAACTTAAATCCTGTACAATAAATACAAACGTTAGCATCTTCGTAATGTTTAAAAGGTGAGATTATATCAATAAAGACAAAACTATCCGCTACAATACTCCGAGTGTGTACCGTCGACTACAGTTTCTTATGAGGCGGGCAAACGACTGGCGTACCTAGTTGTGTACAGTAAGTGTCAAAATTGTGTGATAAGCGTGCAATGAGGCGTGCAATGGGCGGTCTCTCAAAACGCTTTTTTAATGTGGGAAATCTTCACGAAATCTTTTGCTGTGTGAACAACGGAAAAGTTATGCCAGACTTTTGCTAGCTAAAACTGCACTGTGATCACTATCAGCGTAAATGAGAGTTTCTAAGATCTCAGTTCGTAAAGTATCCGGGTTTCCACCATCGATATGCTTTGCTAGAAGCACGTCCAGGGGGCAATTCTTACTACCCAGCACCCTCTTAGTGCTATCGCAACATATCGAGATAACTTTTGAGTTATCGACGTCATCGAAGCCCCACCACGAACATCCGAAACGCCAGAGGCCCCGTTTTTAGTAGGCTAACATCACTAACAAGGGAAGTCCGTGAGGAATGTTAACAAGGGTGTATTCGGATCTTAGTCTTATGCTTAGCTTTTTTGACTGACAGTCTTAAAGACGATGAAGATATTGAAAGAGAACGTAGGGCACTGTCGGTCAGGGCGAATATGTTGGTGCATAGATTTGGTCGCTGCACTGACGCTGTCAAGATCACGCTTTTCAAAGCATACTGTGCGTCATTTTATTCTTGCAGCCTATGGACCAACTACACCAAAAAGGCCTATAGTGCCCTACGTACTCAATACAATAATGCATTTAGGGCGCTGTTGCGGCTGCCGCGTTACTGTAGCGCGTCTGCGATGTTTGCACTGGCGGGTGTGGATAGCTTTGATGCAATAATCAGAAAAAAGACCGCATCCTTGCTAAACAGAGTGCGCGGCAGCGGCCACAGTGTGCTGAGTGAGATTGCCGACAGTGGGGATTGTCCACTGATTAAACAAATGATCGCCAGGACTATGTCCTGTTTAATAATAAAGTATTGAGTATAAATTATTTTACTAACATAGATGTAAGTTTTTCTTTACTAACAAATTCTATGGATCTTGTTGTCCGAAATAAATAATTTTTATTTTTATTTTTATTTTATTTTATTTTATTTATTTATTTATTTATTTGGCCAAGGAGTTGCACACGATGATGAAAGAGCGGGAAACTGTTTTTTACTTTGTAGCCAGATATTTTAATTTAGCAAGGCAAATACTGTTAGTGACGCACTGAGGTTACTTGTAGGGTGCGACGTAAATTAGCTGTTGCGGTAAAAGTATATAATAGTGCTTTGTTGCGGTTTCAGTAAATCTCGAGTAGATTACTTTCTTATTTTTATAATAAGAAATGAAAGAAGATTAGTTAGTTTAAAACGACGCATATATAAGAAAGTTTTATTGGCATTTAAAGCATGAGCAACGATCGATAAATTCAGAATTCGGATTGAAGATCGATTCTAGAAAAAAGTTTAGTCTTTCAGACTATAGATGACATAATTGGGGACTCGTCGAAAATTGCCATCGTTCAGAATCCTCAGAAAAGTGGATAAAAACATTTTTTGACGTTCTAATATTTCCTTTCTTCTTCGTTCATGGCTCCAATTTAGATCAGCGAGGAGAACATTATTTTATGCTGATGATAATAACAACATTTTTACACCCATTTTTTATTATTTTTGTAAAAATAAATTCCTTCTTTCTAAGCTCTTGTATTAAGCAACTAGAATTTCTCTCGTAGTGTTTTGTACAACTTTACTCATCTTTTTCACATGACGTTATCTCAAAAAATACGCTTCGTGTTACATCGCGTTAAATGTACGTATTTTACTTTAGTTGATATATTTTATTAAGTTTTAAGTAATATTGCTTCTGTATGTAATGAATAGAAGTAGCGTGGAAAAGAGCGTGCAACAGTGCGGTGCATTCAGCGTGCTTCAGATACACACGCTTTTCTTCTTTCTTTTCTTGGAAAATTGGTGAAAAAATCATGACGATCCCATTACAAAAACATCCTTTTGTATTTTTTTTTTCTTTTAAAATACTAGTAATGCTATTAAACATTACTAATATTCCCTTTAACCACTTCTGGTAAGCTTAAATTGCTTGTGTTAGAAGTGGTTCACGACAGTAGTCGAATGGCGGATTCGAACCCACGACCTTTAGAGTTCGCGGCCCGCGCCCTGCCATTAGGCTACTGACACTTTTTGTTGCTCTGAGTGGCGGCTATTTAAAAATGTATGTTGTACGAGACGTTACATTTGCGTCTTTGATAACTCTCTTTTTTTACTATTCTTAGCCAGTGCTTGACTACAAGTAATGGTATGTTGTGATGCAGCCGAAGATAGGAAAGCCTGAAATCGATAAGAAAAGCTTATTCACTATTGCTTTAAAGACATTAAAATTGTGGTAGAATGGAAAAACAGATGCTGGCAACTTATTTCACTCCTTTGCTGTACGCATGACGAACAATGAAGTAAACCGTTTGGTTTGAATGCGCGGTAAGTCGACAACGAAAGGGTGGAGATTGGTCTTTCGGTTTATACAAAGGTACTCTGTGGACTAGTTGAGCGTCTTGATTTCCGATAGTGGAATGAAAGGGAATTAATTTATGAAATTCCTGCGTACACTCTCCGAAATGTATCCTGTAGAAAACCGAAAGCTCTTCACTCGCTTAGGCGCAATCGCAGCGTAATAGTTAAGGGGCTGGCTGCTCTCTTAAAATGAAATCATACACGAGCAACTCTATTTGTGGGAAGTTCTATTCGAGTGAGTATTGGCGATCAACAAACTTAAGTGTAACCTTGTAGTGGTGGTGTAAGAATATCGTTATTTCATATCGCCCCGTGGGTGTCGTAAGAGGCGACGGAGGGTAATAAAACACTAAATGGGCAGCAGGATGGAAACAGCAGATGAAGCGCACTTTAACCAATCGTTACTATTTGTACAAACAGTGCGAGATCTTCGCGTTTTGATTGCGAGTAATGTTCACATGTATATACTAAATAACTCCAGAATTCGACCAAAATCATTGGGTTTCTCGGGACTATGATAAAACCAAATCAATCAGCGCTCGGTTCGCAAAGCACTCCTCTCTCTGGACATCCAGAAGTTGAGTGGGCCTGACGGAATCCCCCCAATCGTGCTGAGTACGTGTGCTTCGGAGTTGGCACCGGTCCTAACGCGTCTTTTCCAGTACTCCTACTCCCAAGGCGTAGTCCCAAAGTCATGGAAGACAGCCTTTGTCCACCCGATCCCTAAAAAAGGCGACCGCTCAGACCCGTCCAACTATAGGCCTATCGCCATCACCTCCTTGTTCTCCAAAATAATGGAATCCATTATTAAATGCCAGCTCATGCGGTACCTTCAGGATCACCAGCTGATTCACTAATATACAAATTCACTAAAAACCGGTGGCGGTAGTGACCGCCAATACGGATTTCGTCAGGGTTGATCAGCTGGTGATCTTCTGGTCTACCTGACCCATAGATGGGCGCAGGCAGTAGAGTCCAAGGGGGAGGCGTTGACCGTTAGATTGGACATTGCGAAGGCCTTTGATCGGGTTTGGCACAAAGCACTTCTTTCGAAGCTCTCTTCCTATGGGCTTCCCGAGAAATTGTGCAATTGGATCACCAGCTTCCTTGCAGATCGGTGCATCAAGGTCGTTTTAGATAGTGCATGCTCCGACTACAAGCCTATTAACGCTGGTGTTCCACAAGGCTGTGTGTTATCACCAACGCTGTTTCTTCTGCATATCAATGATATGTTGCTAACTGGTAACATTCATTGCTATGCGGATGACAGCACTGGTGATGCTCTATACACCGGCCGTGCCAATATTTCTCAGCAAAACGTCGCCGAGTACCGGTACAAACTTGTGGCTGAAGTCGAGTTTTTGCTGAACAAAGTTTCGGATTGGGGGCGACTAAATCTAGTCCAGTTTAATCCTCAGAAGACACAAGTTTGCGCGTTTACCGCTAAAAAGAACCCCTTTGTCGTATCTCCTCAGTTTCAAGGCACCCCCGTCTTGCCTCAGCTAGTATCGGAATCCTCGGTTCAAATCGTCGACGACCGAGTTCTTTCTGATTGGCTCGATTCATTGGCACTGCGAAGAGATGATGCATCCCTTTGCATTTTCTTTCGCATCTACCACGGGGAGTGCTCTGAGGAATTGTTCGGATTAATCCCAGCCGCCAAATTTCACGAACGCACATCGCGGCAGAACTCCCGATACCATCCACACCAAAATCATAGAACTTTGATCGAAACTCCTGGTTTTATCAAAATCATGCGACATGGTAGTGAAAAACAATTTTCTCTTTTATTTATGTGACAGTGATAAGTTACTCCGACGTTCAAACGGTAATTAAAATGGATGCCGGAAGTCAAATTGTATTGTTTTGGAAACAAAAGAATTCTTTTAAGGTTAGAAGGCGAAATGAGGTGTACGATCGCATTAACTGTGACAGGACTTTAACACCTGAATCGGACAGCTGTCAGAGAAATTCATTTTGTGATTAGTTAATAAATTAATAGTTTGACAAGCTTATAGGGTGGGAGCCAGCACGTACTTACCAGTATTTTTTTTTATGATTTTTACGATTTGACTTTAACTATATTTATTTATTATTTATTTAAACTTTATGCACAAAGATAAAACATATGGCTAAAGGCATTCTCCCTCAATCAACCATCAGGTTAAGCATAGTAGGTATTGGAGCAAAAACTGTGATGAATAAAAAATAGTACATAATAAAAAAGTTGAATAAGATTTTTCTCTATATATCAACACTGAATAAATCAATAACATTTATTTACTTATGAAAAATTACAGTTTATTTATTTATACAAATACTTTAGTTACACATAAGTATATTTACTTATACAAATAAATAAATATACTTATGTGTAACTATAGTACTATAATAACACAAATATTATATAAATATAATACGATCACTATGCCATGCTATGAAACATAAGTGACGATTAAACTTTTATCATCAGTAGGTACAGTTTACCTATCTGATGATTATGATAACTTAATAAATAAAACAAAGTTTTTAATCTTTTATTATTTTGTTTTTAACATTACATTTTACAATATTAATATATAAATGTCAAAAAAGTAATATTATTCTTTTAACTTTAAAGCCCACATAAATGAATGTCACTGCTGCTGAAATCCATTATCTCTAATCCTTAGCAAGTCGTGACAATATGCATCGAATAGAATAAGAGCAGAATAGATTATTTTTATGCAATATAGAATTCTTATTGTAAGTAATTTTTTTGCCCCTGGTTTTTCCAGCGGAACTTTAAAAAAAAGTAAATTACACAATATGAATCTTGTATAAACTATTTACAAAATTTATTTTAGAAACAGCTTCGAAGCGACTGTCTCATTCCTAGGGGTAATTAACGACCATGTATTCATTTATATTAGTATTAAAAATAGTGTCTAGATAAGGTGCTATTGTATCTATTAAGATGCAATAACTTTGACCAAAATCCCCCATAAGTCTGCCGTGTTCTTATATATCTGTTGGCAATACTCTACGGAATTTAAAAGTATTTGAAGAAGCCTTTGAATTTTGTTTAAGCAATGATTCGGCGACAGTAGGAGAGGAATTTAAAAATTTTGTTGTGAAAAAGGAACGTCAGTGAAATATTTAACAAAAGCGATAGCAACTTCTTGATAAGATGGAGTTAAATTATCGTTAATATTCAATTGAAAATCCAAGTTGCGTGGTTTGATCTTGCTCGTTTCACTGTTAATTAAACTCCACGTCATTTTAATTTTATTAGATACAGCCTTAGGCTGTGGAGTATACTTTTTAAAATATTTTAGAATATGTTTTTACATACTCTCTAATCATATATAATTATATGTGATAATATGATTATATGATATTTCATTATAAAGCTCGTATACACTTCACATACTTTTATAAATTCTTACTGTCGCTAATTCAATAAGGATGTGCATACTTTAAACACTAGGAACAAACATAAGCTTCCAAGAGACTCCACAGAATCAGTAATTCATTTATGGGGCAATGTATACGCTTTTACAGCAAAATCCCAGAACATATTCGAAGTTTGTCAATAAACAAGTTCAAAAGTTTTATTAAAGAAAAACTGTACAAAAAGGGTTATTATAATATCAAGGAATACATGAATGAAAATAACCCCTGGGAATAAGGTGATCGCCACTATGCTGGTTCTATGTAAAATCATTTAAAAATTGTATAAACGAAATTATGTTTGAAAATAAATTTTCCGCTGGGTTTCTTGCTGGTTCTTCCCAGGACAGAGGTATTTTCCGAACCAGTGGTAAATAAAAAATGACTTTCAATAAGAATTATGTAATAATCAATATTGAATAAAAAATTATTCTATTCTATTCATTAAATAATTTGCAACTATTTAGAGGGGAAGTTTATGTATTCTATTAAATTTAAAACTCATAATTTTAAATAATGCACCATACAAATAATGATAATTTTATATGAAAGTGATGGAAGCCTTTTTACTATATTACTTCTAAACCTCTCCAAGCGATGTTCATTTATTGGAACAAACACAACTTTCTCATTTTTCATTTTGTTTTTTTTTGTGTATGTAAGGCAAACTCTCTTCCTGTTGCATATTAATGATCTGCTTATGCTGGTATCTATGGGTATGCAGACGATAGCACAGTTGTAGAGAGATACCAACCAAGTCCTCGGACTAGTCGGAATCAAATCCAGTCCGAAAGAGAAGCTATGGTAGAGAGTGTGAATTTCACACTACAGGCAGTCTCCGATTGGGGCGATGTCAATCTTGTGAAATTCAACGCCTCCAAAACACAAGCGTGTCTTTTCACTGCAAAAAGGAGCCAGCTTACCTTGGCTCCTTTTTTCCGAAATGTATCACTGGAATATACCGACCGCCTTTAGTTGTAAGGGTTTGAGATATCCTCAAATCTGAACTTCCGGCGGTTCATTGAGTCCAAGGCCAAAGCAGCTGCAAGGAAGCTGGGAATCCTTGCAAAGGTTCGGCGATACTTCACACTGGGACAGCTGTTTACTTTATATAAAGCGCAAGTCCGGTCGTGCGTGGAGTATTGCTGTCATATATGGGCTGGTGGTGCACAATGCCACCTAGCAGCTTTGGACTCAATGGAAAGGCGAGCTAAAAGGCTTACTGGCGATCCGAATTTGGTTAAAACCAATCTTACCAGCCCCGAATACAGACGCAAAGTAGCCAGCCTTTCGGTTTTCTACAGGATGCATTTCGGAGAGTATGCGCAGGAATTGCATAATTTAATTCTTCACCCTCCCTTCGACCATCGTACAACCAGATGTTCGGCCAGTATCCACCCTTTCGTTGTTGACTTACCACGCATTCGCACCAAACGGTTCACTACATCGTTCATCATGCGTACATCAAAGGAATGGAATAAGTTGCCAGCATCTGTCTTTCCATCCGATTAGTGTGAGTGTCTTCAAGGCAAGAGTGGATAGGCTTTTGTTAAGTCAGTGCGCTTCACCATCTTAGGCTACATCACCATTTACTATCAGGTGGGATTGTAGTTAAGCACTGGCTTAGAAGAATATAAAATAAAAAACCTTTTCACAGTGATTCAAACTTAAATTTTGAATGATTGATTTATGAAAGTGCTTAACATCTGCAAAATTTTATCTATACAGGTCACAATGCGTATTGGGTCTAAAAATAAATTAACAAGATTATACGATTTAAATTATATACGAGATTAATTTTAAAGTCTCCACAACAAACTACACCACGTATTACATCTAAGCCGTTGAGGGCTTAGGATTATTAGTATTAGTAATGATATTGATAGTATTTTTTTTTATTTACAAAGATAGAAAAACAAATACTTCTCCACGAAGAAAGGGTGAGGAAGGTTTTCTCAATTTTAATGGTTAAATTCAAAATGATGCTACTGAAGTATACGCTTCGAATATACTTCAAGTTTCCCGGAGTCCTCTCAAATCTTATTTAGAAATACGATTGCAAGATGTCACAAAGGAAAAATATGATTTTCCTAAAAATTTAGGTCTGTAGTTAAAAATGCACAAAAATGTTATTTGAAAAATGTATTTTGTGATCTTATTGTATAATATATATTTACGTATCTTTTGTAAGACGAAGCACGCTTCATCGATCACATAGGATAGGTATTATTACTTGGCTCCTTAAAAGCTATAAAAATCATTGACATATTGTTATTGGAGTTGATGGTTTACATTTATCTTTTAGCTAATTGCAGCATTGTGCAAAAGTAGAGTAATATTTGTGGCTGGAATGTATGTATGTACGTATGTCCGTTACTATGTCCGCCCGTAACTCCTAAACCAGTTGTTAGATTTTGACTAAACAAAATCTAGACTTCACGTAATATCTAGTTGACCCTGCAAACTTTAAAACTGTTTTTTTTTTAAACAAAAACTCACTAACAAAAAACTCAAAAGCCACGTAAATAAAGATTATATCACACATAAGTATAACATTTTATCATTATTTACGTTCTTTTTGATGCTGTAACCGTTCACACCATGACAAAGAACAATTACGTTAACCACATGATTTTGTTTTTGAAAATTGACACTTTATTTTATACATACATACATAAATCAAATTGTATTTATAAATATTTTAACTTGCGTCTAATAAAAGGTTTGTATATTCACTTTTGAGCTTAAAGGGTCAGACTAGTCAAAGGATGAGACGTTTGGTACTACGAACGTCAATCTGTCCGACAATTGTGATGACTTAAGACAAATACTTTTACAATAATAATAAATAATATAATAATAATCATCTTTATTCAGGCAAATTACACCCATATCCAGTAAAATCAATAAATTTAAAATCAGTCTCCTAAATTTTAGCAATAATTAAATCAATTTCAATACAAAATAACAATTTTAAAATAATAAATCCAGTCAATGTAAATAGGCAGTAATGTCAGTATATAAATAAAATAATGAAATAAAATAACATAAAATTAAAATTAATAAATAAATAACAGAATTACACACATTTATCAGTCTGGAGACGAGATCAATAATTAAAACTTTCTCTGAGGCAACTGTGCTGCAATAAATTAAATTAAAATTAATCTACACAATTAAAGCAATACAATACATAAATCAATGTCAACAAGATAACAATTTTAAAATAATACATCCAGTCAATTTCAATACGCATTAGTGTCAGTATATAGAATAATTTAAGCAAATAAAATAAAATTAATACCTAATTAACAAACAAAAAAAAAAATAAGAACACACTTTTATTAGACCGGAGACGAGATTAATCAATACTTTCTCAGAGGCAGCTGGTCTGCGACATGCCTTTCGCAACAATGCCGGATAATATAACAGTCTAACCTTCCTGAGATCATCGCTAAGACAGTGTTGGAACTGGCCCGCACTCTGCGCACCAGGGACGCGGCCCGCTTGCGCATGGTGGCATTGAAGCAATCGGTGCGCGCATCCGCAAACATACCAGAGGCGCTACAAAACCGAGGCAACCCCATCACCGCCCTAAACGCATTATTGTATTGGACGCGGAGGACGCTGTAACTCTTCCTACTGTAATTAGCCCATAAGCTGCACGAGTAGAGCGATGTGCAGAACGCTCGGAAGAGTGTAACCTTGACCTCCTTTGAACACCGCGCAAACCTACGGGCGATCATGTTAGCTCTGACCGACAGCGCCCTCCGTTCCCGGTCCATATCAGCGTGATCCCTTAGGTCGAAGGTGAGTAAATGCCCCAGATACTGAAACTGTTTAACCCTTTCCAGAGGTACACCATTCAATTTTATTTGAGGTATATTATCAGGACATTTCGCACCAGCGGCCTCAAAGATCATGTATTGACTCTTTCTGACATTATACAATAATCCGTGACCACATGCATATTCCTCGCATTTCCGTATCAGCTTCCTCAGGCCGCAGACCGATGCACTCAGCAGCACCATGTCGTCTGCGTAACTCAGATTATTGACACAAACACCGTCAATGTGGCAGCCGACATGCTGACTGCTAAGCGCTACGATCAGCCCGTTGATGTATAGATTGAATAGGGTTGGTGATGTTAAGCCACCTTGCCTGACTCCACACTCAAGCCGATACGGATCCGACATTACCCCCGCCCACCTGACACTATTGGCCTGGTTTGCGTACCAGTACCGGAACATGCTGATAAGTTCTTGAGGCAAGCCTATGCTTTGCAGCCTGTCCCACAGCAGGTTATATGTCACCAGGTCAAAGGCCTTGGATAGGTCGAGGAAGCACGCGTACACAGGCGTCCTGCGATCAGTGTAGTATTTGACGGTTTGCTTTAGACACAATATGGCGCTTTCAGTGGACAAGCGAGGACGAAATCCAAACTGGTTATCGTGGAGCGTTACATGTTTATTCAACTGTGTGTTGAGCAAACCGTCAAACACCTTTGCAATTACGGTGGCAAGAGAAATGGGCCGATAGTTACACTTGTCAGTCAAGTCACCCGTCTTGTTCTTCACTATGGGTACCACCACGGTTTTCATGAAATCTGCGGGCAGGTAGGAATGGCTCACACACAGAGAGTAGAACAAAGCCAAGACCCTAGCTAGGTGAGGTCCAGCATGTTGCAAGTGCTCAACACTAAGTCCGTCATGTCCCGGGGACTTGCCTCCTGACATATCTCCTATAGCTTTTGTTACGTTTTTTGCCAGGAAACTAGTCCCCACTGTTTGTGTGTCCAGGTCAGTGCTGAGCACTTCCACTACCGGATCCAACAGAGATTTTACAGAAAAATGGCTCTTGAAAAGATTTGCGATGTCCTTGGGATTGTTCATGCCATCGACGCACACAGGAAGGCCAGGTCGTACATTTATTTTACTGGTGGACCTCCAGAAGCCGCGAAAATCTCCTTTGCTATGTTTCACAGCAAGAGCGTCCATCTTTATTTGGTCTTGATGATTTTGGCACCATTTTAATCGGGACTTGAACACTCTTCTGCTATCACACATTTCTTTGTAAAGAAAACCTGACCTGGGTCTACCACACAATACCCAGTCATTGAATTTAGATCTGGCCTCTCTGTGAGCCTCACTGACGTGTTTGTTCCACCCAGCTATGCGCGGGCCACCCCCAGCCCTCCTCGCGCCTCCCCGACTCGCCAAAGTCGCCGCGCCTTGGAGAGCGGCAACAATGTCAGAGTAAAGCTTATCCAGAACATGCCTGTGGCCACGGTCACTACAAAATCGGTCAGCACAGTTCGCACACTCAGAAGGAAAGTCTACTAATTTTAGCCTATTATGACACTCTTTAGCGTACACTGTGATTTGCTCCGCACTCTTTATACCCCATACTACGTCTTTGTTAACATTGGTTACGCTCGCAAAGATCTTAGGATTTATAAAATTTAAATTACAACTAATTATAAGTGGGAAATGGTCTGACCAAAGAGTGTCATACTTAATATCTACACCGACGACAGCCTGCCTCGCCGCGAGAGTTGTGACACAGTGATCTAGCCAACTGCTGGTCCCGTGGACGTCACTAATAAAAGTAAAAGTACCAGAGTCCAGCCCTAGCATATCTACATCTATACATGACGGTATGTAACTGGTCATTACAAATACTAACAAGTTCACTGTAAAACAACTCACCCGGGTCCGCATTGAAGTCGCCTAAGATAAACACTGCTTCAATTCCATATTCGTCAATAATAGCGCTTACCGCACTCAAACAGTCTGTAAATTCCTGTAAATTGTCGACAGAGTTTGTCGGCAAGTAAACACTCATCACAATTATGGGTCTATCATTTGTTATAATTTTAATTGCACAAATGCGTGAATTTTCACAATTTAATATTGCCACCTGCTGGAATGCGCTATACCGCCATAACAACGCAACGCCGCCATAGGGGCGTCCGCGTAGGATGCCTGCAGATGTATCGACCGCTGATGTCGCCACATAACCAAAACCGCTGTCGATCGTGCCAATAAAGGGTATATCATGATTCAGAATCCAAGTTTCCTGAAGACATATCACGTCACACGTATGGCATAAGTCTCTGACGTCATTAATGGAGCGTTTAACATTCTTACAGTTAAATGTGACAATGGGAGATGCCTTATACGTGTGTGAGTATTTTTACGTGGTAGAGCCACACTGCAGCTATATTATGGTTGCAGCACGTATGGGTCGGCTCGACCGAGAAAGCACCACGTTCTTACAGAATACTAGCGTAAAACAGCAGCTCAATGATGATGTGTTTCGTATGATGAATGTAAAGAACCGGATATCCTTTTTACTGGAAACTGGCCATTCCACGTTAGTTCTCAGGGGTGTTGTTACCCTTGCATTTCGTTTTGACGTTTGGTTTCGTTGAATTATGTTGTTTCAGTGTTGATTATAAACCGATGTCGTTTTTATATTAATATCTAATTTAAGTTTATAATAAAATATTACCAAAATGAAATATGAACAGTGATTACCACAGAAAACGATTCCCACTAGAGTTATACAATTGCACTGAATTTTGGCATCCAATACAATGAAATATTTGCGGTATGGCAAAACACAGCCGTCGCAAACACCTTGGAGCTTAAATCTTCAATCTATGTACGATCGCATGTCACTACTCGTATTATTGTACATATTATTTATACAAATAAATAAAATTGAAGTCTGTTTGTAATGTCGTAATAACAGTTTTTTACTATATGCATATGAATGTATATACGGTACTTATAACAAAAACACGAGTTTTAAATTTTTTGTCTGTCAGTCTGTCTGTCTGTATGTTTGTTTGTTCCGGCTAATCTCCGAAACGGCAGGACCGATTTTGACCGGACTTTCACTGGCAGATAGCTGATGTTATTAGAAGTACCTGAGGCTACTATTATTTTAGAAAAAGAATTAGGGTTCCGCGGAAAAAAAAATAAAAACGCATGAACCCATGAAAATTAATAAGTGTTTTACAGCAATATAACTTCTGTTGAGGGACTGGTGATCCCATAGCACAGTGCAACCTAGTTTGGGCAACAGTCTCCCACCTAGATCTTATTTAGCTAATACTTGTAGCTGTTATTTAATTGTATAGTTCACTGTTACTAAGTTTATTGTGATGTACTGATCATAATATGTGGGAGAAATATATACCAATGATGTGATATGATGTGATGTGATGTGTTCACTAGCAACCTGCCGCTTCGCCTGGCCAGGATTTATTAAGGTGTTATTAAAAATCCAAATAAAAAAAATTCAATCGTAATAAATTACGCGCGGGCGAAGTCGCGGGTAACAGCTAGTTTGCTAATAAAGTGGCATTCAATCTTAGTCTTCAAGGGTAACAACGCATCTGCATTTGGATTCTTAATCCAGCTTCCACTTGGCATCAAGTGGATTGTCAGCTCGTTTGTTCTATTAAAACGCCTATTCTATAAAAAAGGCCTATTTTCTATAAAAAAGGATTAGGAAAGGATAGTGGCAATTTCGCTGGTAATCAATCTGTAATGTTTCATTACGGTAATATTTATTAACTTAAATTAGGTATTAATATAAAAAAACATGGGTTTATAATCAATACTGAAACAAAATAATCCAACCATGATTCCCACCAGAGTCACACAATAACACCGTGGCTAGTGAGGCATTGTGATTGACCGCAGGTATGAATTTAATACAAGACGCTATAAAGAGCTGATGGTAAAGAATCAGCCTTTTACTATTTGATACATAAATAATTAAAAGACGCAGCATTGGAAGTACTAATATGGTTGCGTTCTGGCGTCGTATCGTGTATGTGTACGTATTTTTATGTATCTAGGACGCATCCACAGCATCTGAACCGGCCTTTACTGCTACTCTTCGTATTATGACCTCAATCACTTTCTCGTTTCTAAAATTTCTGTTATTTAATTTTATAATTATTGCTACCCTTTGCAAATTGTGGTCGACACGATCTTCACCATTTCGACGGTTTCATAATTGCAATGCTTTATTTCGATGTATTGTTGCGGTGTTTAAAATTGGAAACATAATATCATACACTTGGCATTTATACAACCACAATTTCATTTAATTTATTCTGTCGGGTCAATTTAAAACAATTACTGTAGCAAGAAAATCATTTAGAAAACTTTTAATCCTTGTATGTCGTGTTTTAGTGAAAAATGAATATTTCTGACATTGTAATATTTGAATTATAAGTAACATCACTGTTGCAGTTTTTTGTTACCCGTCTGCTTTCTTGAAGTGTGGACAATTTCTTATGATTTCTTAAAAGAAATATATATATATTTAATTTTTTGACAAGTTAAAATATTCAAGCAAATAATAAGAAAAGGGCAATGCAAAAAATTACATAAAAGAACTACTACTAGTACATGTCACTTGACAATACTTCTCAGGCTGCGGTTTTGAACCAGAGTCAGAGCTAATATTCATAAACATAAACATAATAAACATAAACACTCACGCCTGTCACCCAGAGGGGTAGGCAGAGATTATGGACTTGCATTTGGCACGATCCTGACACACCTCTCTCGCTTCCTCCACATCCATATACCTACGCATACACGCTCGTCGGTTAAAGGTACTCTTGATTTGGCCCATTTTTAATATATCGCCAATTTGGTCGATAATCTTTCGCCTAGGGCGACCCTTCCCGACTATGCCGTTCACCTCTGCAACATAAATTTGCTTTGTCACTCTTTCCTCATTCATTCTTTCTACATGGCCAAACCACCGAAGCATTCCTTTCTTAATCCTGGTCACAACATCATCTTGCAAACCACACTCTTCTCTTATTAAACAATTTCTCACTCTGTCATTCAGCTTCATCCCTAACATACTCCTTAATGACCGCATTTCTACAGCATTTATTCTACTCTCATGATTCTTCTGCCACACCCAACTTTCACTTCCATACATTAAAGTAGGTACTAACACAGCATTGTGAATTGCCATACGTGCCTTTTTGGACACATTCTGACTTTTCACAATAGAGTGTAGAGCCCCATTCACTCTATTTCCTGCATTCACTCGTCGTTCTATATCCTTATCATATCTACCATCCCTGCTAAACACACATCCCAAATATACAAACTCATCTACTTGCTCTACCAACTCCCCTTCTATTCTTATTTCACATATCGTTTTACTTTCTTCTCTTTCAAAAACCATAACTTTCGTCTTACTTGCGTTCACTTTCATTCCCTTTTCTTTTAATGCCCTGTTCATTAATGTAACTATCATTTGCAACTCGGCTGCCGACGACGCAGGTATGACTTGATCATCGGCGTACAAAAGGCATTTGACGGTTAACTCACCCATTCTTAACCCGCATTCTTCTACTTTCAAATTTTCCAAACAACTGTCCATAAATAGGTTGAACAACCACGGGGAAGCCACACAGCCCTGTCTGACACCTTTATGGATGTGTGAAGCTAATATTCGTGTAAAATAATTGGATTTGAAAGTCGTGCTCGTCCCTCTAAAATTGTATACAAGTCTTTTTTCACAAAGAAGTAAGAGTGATAAACGGGCACATAGTCCACGTGATGGTAAGTAGATGCCGTGGCATATAAACATCTACATCTATTGCTGTAATGCCTCAGTACCAGGGTCTCCGGTTTCGTCACACACCATACAAAACACAGCAGCATAATGCTGCTATTTCATGCTGGTATTCTGTGCGAGCATAGTACTTTCCCAATCAAGCTGACCTATTCGAATCTATCTCGAAATATAACCTAATCGATAGATCGCAAAATATTCTACAACAATATTATTACAACAAGGTCCCGGAAAGTGTACAGGTTCTCTCTATTACCAAGTTTAAATGTTTTATTAAGCTGAAACTGTATAAAAAGGGTTATTATAGTATAAATGAATACATGGTTGATAATAACCCCTGGGAATGAGGTGATCGCTTCCAAGCAGTTTCTAAAATAAATTTTGTAAATAGTTCCTAATCATTTATATTGTAAAATTTATTTAAAAAAAAAAGTCCCGCTGGGTTTCTTGCTGGTTCTTCCCAGGACAGAGGTTTTTTTCGAACCAGTGGTAAAGTAAAAAATGACTTTCAATAAGAATTACACATGTAATGTATATTGAATAAAAATATATTCTATTCTATTCTATTCTATTCTATTCTATTCTATCCGTCATGTCTTGTGAGTTTGGAAATAAAATATCATTTCCTTTACCGCTTTTTTTCCAAAACAGTGGTAAATTAAACAAAAGTGTGACTTTCAATAAGTATTATTTATAATCTATATTGATTAAAAAAGTTTCTGTTTCTGATTTCTGCTGCGGGTGCAAGTAATTTTTTTTTATTTATAGGAGAGGGGGCAAACGAGCATGCGGCTCACCTGATGGTAAGTAACTACCGCCGCCCATGAACAACTGCAACACCAGGGGAATCGCAGATGCGTTGCCGGCCTTTTAAAAAGGAGTACGCTCTTTTCTTGAAGGTCCCTAAGTCTTATCGGTCCGGAAAAATCGCTGATGGTAATCGATTCCACAAGGAGGTCGTGCGAGGAAGAAAACATCTTCTAAATCGCACAGTGGTGGACCGCCAATCATCCAGATGGTGTGGATGGTATCGGGAGTTCTGCCGCGATGTGCGTTCGTGAAATTTGGCGGCTGGGATTAATTCGGACAATTCCTCAGAGCACTCCCCATGGTAGATGCGAAAGAAAATGCAAAGGGATGCAACATCTCTTCGCAGCGCCAATGAATCGAGCCGATCGAAAAGGGCTCGGTTGTCGACGATTCGAGCCGCTCTGCGTTGGATGCGGTCAAGTGGAAGGAGCTGGGAGCCCCTGCCCAGAGATGGGAACAGTATTCCATGTGAGGCCGAACTTGCGCCTTGTAAAGTTGAAGGCGGTGTGCCGGCATGAAATACTGTGCCGCTCTGCTGAGCACGCCAAGCTTTTTAGAGGCCAATTTGGCCTTCCCTTCCAAGAGACCACGAAACTGCACGTCACTCGATAGGTCGACTCCGAGGATACCGATACTGGCTGAGGGAAGAAGGGGAGTACCTTGAAACTGAGGAGATACGACAAAGGGGTTCCTTTTAGCGGTAAACGCGCAAACTTGTATCTTCTGAGGATTAAACTGGACTAGATTTAGTCGCCCCCAATCCGAGACTTTGTTCAGCAAAGACTCGACTTCAGACACAAGTTTGTTCCGGTACTCAGCGACGTTTTCCCGAGAAATATTGGCACGGCCGGTGTATAGAGCATCACCAGTGCTGTCATCCGCATAGCAATGAATGTTACCAGTTAGCAACATATCATTGATATGCGGAAGAAACAGCGTTGGTGATAGCACACAGCCTTGTTGAACACCAGCATTAATAGGCTTGTAGTCAGAGCATACACCATCTACAAGGACCTTGATGCTCCGATCTGCAAGGAAGCTGGTGATACAATTGCACAATTTATCGGGAAGCCCATAGGAAGGGAGCTTCGAAAGAAGCGCTTTGTGCCAAACCCGATCGAAGGCCTTCGCAATGTCCAAACTAACGGCCAACGCCTCCCCCTTGGACTCTACTGCCGCCGCCCATCTATGGGTCAGGTAGACCAGAAGATCACCAGCTGATCGACCCCGACGAAAACCGTATTGGCGGTCACTAATCAGCTGGTGATCCTCAAGGTACCGGATGAGCTGGCAGTTAATAATGGATTCCATTATTTTGGAGAACAAGGAGGTGATCGCGATAGGCCTATAGTTGGATGGGTCTGAGCGGTCGCCTTTTTTAGGGATCGGGTGGACAAAAGCTGTCTTCCATGAATTTGGGACTACGCCTTGGGAGTAGGAGTACCGGAAAAGACGCGTTAGGACCGGTGCCAACTCCGGAGCACACGTCCTCAGCACAATTGGGGGGATTCCGTCAGGCCCACTCGACTTCTGGATGTCCAGGGAGAGCAGTGCTTTGCGAACCGAGCGCTGTGAGAACAGCACATCCGGCATGGAGCACTCACACCGCGGGATGGTTGGCGGCGTTTTCCCCCCGTCATCAAGAGTCGAGTTGGACGCAAAAAGGGAGCCTAAAAGGTCGGCTTTGTCTTTTGCGTCTTGGGCCAGTGAGTCATCCTCTCTGTGCAGAGATGGTAGTGATGGCTTACAAAAATTCCCTTGGACAGCCTTGGCGAGAGACCAGAATGCACGGGTTCCCGAAGGAAGGCGAACTAGTTTCTCGCCAATTCTGCCTATGTGCTCTGACTTTGCCTTGGCAATAATTCTTTTGAAGGACCTGGAGGCGATGTTATACTTCTTTTTAAGTGTGCTGGTATTTACATCCCGAGTCGCCGAAGCCGCAGCCCAGGCTTGATAACACTCCTGCTTACTGCGTAATGCAGTCTTACAGGAGCAACCAAACCAAGGCTGAGATCTGCCTCCGCTCCATGAGTTCTTAGCCTTTAAATTTTGAGGTTGAGTTGGTTAAATAAGCTGACAATTAACATACCTTCACCATTGCAGCCTATCAAGTCCACTGCTGATTATTGATATGCGTAGGGCAGAGAGATTGCCTCATTAGAGAGATATTAGTTATATAGCGTATACCACGCTAGGCAAGCGAGTTGGAAACAACTTAGGAAGACGCTACCCACCTACTGGTTTGGTTTTCCACTGTCGCCTTTTACGATACCCAGAGGATATACGGGGTTCGCCTAACCGTGTTAGATGGACAATTAGTGGAAAACGCCTGTCTAATTTTCATTAATGAAATTGAAAGAATGGATCCTTTGTTTTAATATTTATCAGGTATTAAACAATTGAAAAGTCAATCACAAATGATAAATATTCCACGTGACAGTGATAAGTTGTTCCATCTAAAACAATAATTTAGATTGACGCTGCAAGCCAAATGGCATTGCTTATAAATTAAAAAAAAAACATTTATATAACAATGGAAAGCAATAAAGTGAAATTTTGAGCGAAATAACAGGGACAACATGAAAGCTGAAGCTGTCAGGTGAATTCTGATTGTAAAAATAATAGCCATGAAATGGTTACAGCTATTTCTATATTATTAATCTGAAGCTAAGTGCGTAGCGTACATTTTACATTACGCGAATATCCCGGGTTCCTTCCCCGCTGGCACCAATGTAGATTTTAATTTCAATTTTAAGTCTTGATTTATTGAAAATAATCTGAGAGTGAATTTCAGAGAAGTTCAAAAAATATTTCGAAGATATGTGAAGTGAAGTCAAGAGACAGTGCGGTGACCTCTTTCTTGCATTACGAATAAACCTCTCTCAGAAATGGGAAGCATTTAGGCCTTACTTTTGAAATACTGTGTAAATAGAATTATTATAATTATAATAATATATTTATAATATAATATTAATAAATGCATAGTTGATAATACCCCTGAGATTAAGTTGAAACTATAAAGATGTTTAAATTAATTTATTTTATAAGTTATATACTTTCCTAGTCTTCATAGTTAGCAAATTATTGTACAGTCATCGATTTTTAAAACTTTTGCAAAGTTTCAGAGTATTTAAACTTCCTGAAGTGGGTGAAAACCGAATTATAAAATTTTATTACATCTAGACATATAAAAAACAAACCTACATACTAACAAACATGCATGAATACAGGTAGGTTGACCAATGGTTGATAAAAACACGTTAAAAAAAGGAAAGAGGTATATGATTATCACCCGACGGTACTATTGTTTTCGAGGACAAGGAAAATGCTGAGTGCTTTGCAGACAGCATCGCCGCTCAATGCTCTCCTAGCTCACAACCCACCGACCTCTCCTACATCCAGACAGTGGAGGATGATGTCCGCCGCCGGAACTCACCCCCCACAGCCTCTGACACTATCACTTTTTCTAATGATGAGATCTCATCCCTCATCAAAGGTCTGAAGCCCAAAAAGGCTCCGGGTGGGGATGCAATCTCCAACCAAGCCCTTAAACATTTTCCTGAGCAGGTGTTAACCCTTTTAGCTATTATCTACAACGCCTTTTTTTAACATGGGAAAATGCCTACGCATACCCGCCTCGCGGGGGCAAGGACGTGTTATGTCGGACTCGTACCGACTAAAAACCCATGGTGTTCCACCTTCGCCGCATATTGGCAGGGCCACGGGAACGCTTTCGCACAAATCCGCGGCCCCACCAGCGCCGGCCGCCCCATGGCAGCCCCTTCTCGGGGGAGGATTTCTCCTCCCCACTCAGGCAAGGCGCACCAGGAACGCAAGGTACGCCCTCCTTCTCGGCCCCCAACTCCACCTGCGTATCGGACCCCCCGAGTTCGATACGCAGAGGCCATGGGGCCAGGAAAATCGAGCGCTTAGTAGCACCCGCTTTCCCGACCCCAGCGGCGGATCTGGTCTCTGGCTCCGCCGCCAACCAAGTTTCGGCCGCGGAGGGTAGGGAGAGCAGCGACTCGTAATACCGACACTCCTCTCCCCCCGCGGCCCTAATACCACCGCATCAACGGTGCGGCCCCGTCTGAGTCGCGGAGGATAGGGCGAGTGGCGCATCGCCATACCAACACTCCTCTTCCTCCGCGACTCCACCTCGCCTGCAGTGGTAGGGGGAGAGAACACCCCTCTCACCGCAGCCCACCGACACACATCCGAAGTGGGCTCGCCAAGCCCACTCGTAGTGAACACCTCAGGCCAGCCCTACACCTCGGGCCAGACGCCTGCTTCAACCTTAGTTACTTTCCCACCACCTGGAAAGAGGCAACTGTCATTGGTATCCCTAAGCCAGGAAAGCCTCACAACCTCCCTCCAGTCATCGTCCCATCAGCGTCCTCAAGGGCAAATGGGCAAACTCTTTGAACGAGTCACCCTCACTCGCATGAGGCTCCATCTATTTCCCACAGGCGGTGATCCTCTTGTCATCCTCCATCAATTCAGTTTCCGAGCGAAACACTCTCAAAGTTCATCGTATTGTGGAATATATCCTCAGCGGTTTTTATCCTCGTCGTCATAAGACCATCGCTGTCTTTTTCGACATATCAAAGGCATTCAATAGAGTCTGGCACGAAAGCCTTTTATATAAACTCTATAAAATAGGCCTCTCTGATCGTCTTGTTCATCCCGTGGCCTCCTACCTGAACGATCGTACCTTTCGTTTTAAACACGAAGGCACGCTCTCCACTCGGCTTCCCATCAAATCCGGTGTCCCTCAGGGCTCACTGCTTGCCCCTCTCCTATATATCCAGTTCACCAACGTCGAAAGGTGTTCAGCTCTCCCTCTTCGCGGACGACACTGCCCTCTATTGTAAAGGTATCTTTCATACTGCACAAGATTCAAAAGTCAGTTATAGACTTAGAGGCTTGATTCCAAAAATGGCGAATCGATGTGAACCCGGAGAAGAGCTCCGCCATTCACTTCGATCTTAAATGACGCCGTCCCACTGCCATTCCGGTAATCCGAATGTTAGGGACCCCTGTCCACTGGCATACGACCGCGAAATACTTAGGTATCACCCTTGACACGAGGCTCACCTTCGGGCCCCATGTCAAGCGAGTAACTCGAATTCGAGTAATCCGAAAATTCTATCTGAGTATCAACAGTATGCTGGGTCGACACAGTAAAATGTCCCTCCGTAACAAGCGAACCGTAGCCCTTTCCATTGCATCATGGCGCAAAAAAAAGTGAAAACCGAATTATAAAATTTCATTACATCTAAAAATATAAAAAACAAACTAATAACTAACAAAAATACAAGCATACAGGTAGGTCGACCAATGGTTGATAAAAACATGTTAAAAAAAATGGAAAGAGGTATATGATTATCATATGTCATATAAATGGCATCATAGGAGATATATTTGCCATAGTTGCCAATTTTATCAGGTGGCATGGCAACCACAGTTTTTTAATTATTTTAATTGAATTAAAGTTGCTTATAATAATAAAATGGTTGGGTAAAACTTTTGCTTTTTTTTCTTCTTCTGATTTTTTATTTAATGCGTTTTGAATTTTTGAACAACATTCTATTTTTTATAGGTCCACCGGATGGTAAGTGGATGCTGTGGTTCATAACATCTACATCTATACTCGATTAACAATTAAAATGCAGATGCGTTGTTACCCCTAGGACTAAGTTAAATGTCTCGTTTCCAGTAAAATAGGATCTCCGTTTCTCTATACTCACCCTCCGAAACAATGCAGAATTATTCTCCTAACTTTTGCGGATATTCTGTGAGAGCGTGGACCCGGTCGAGCCGAGAGATTTGTGCTATAACCATAATTGAAATTATGGCTTAGAATTAGTAATTGTAGAATTTTAATTAAATTATATTTGCTCATAGTAAGTCAATAAAATGGTTAGACAAAACTATTGTCTTTTTTCTTTTCTTTTTCTATATTTAATGCCTTTTGAATTTTATATTAATATTTTGTACAAGGAAAATAAAAAAGGTATGAATCTACAACGAAAAGCCATCGTTTAAATAGCTCACGAGCGGACAAAGTACTCCCGTGTGTCAACAGATAAGTAGTTTCTGCCGAAGCCCATTGTTACACAATCCATTGTTATCAAATTCACGGTCGAAATATTTCGTGATAAAATACACGCTACAATTCTTTACTGCTTTTAGAACTGATATAACCAAAATTATATTTTACTAGGGGCCTGCCCCGGCTCCGTCATGATTTATTTATGTAGCTTCATTTATATTTACACTATATTATATTTCACAAAAAATCTTCAAGTTTTCTTAGATAAAATATAGCTTAGATCACTCCTGGCTATTCAATCTATCTGTTCGTGAAGTTTCACCAGTTACAGTGATTTCGATGATTAAGTTCAGATAGGCAGATAAAAAATTTAAAAATGATTATTCAAGTCTTAATGCTATGCAAATAACATCCTGAGCTCAATAAAATGCAATTATTTTGATATTAAAAACTATAATTAAAAAAAACTAAAACAAGTAACTTAATTATCATACAGTCCTACTCCCCGCGGTATCATGCCAAGAACGCTGGTTGCGTTTCCACGTTGAATGGTTATACTTAGCCTTGGAGCGAGAAAAGAACCAGCTCTCTTATCACCAGCAGCAACGACCAGCCGCGGATGGAGTTCCTTTAGGAACTTCCCGGCACATGGACCCCACGGGCCGATAGTCTCTAGAGCAAAAGTTCAGCTGCCTCTGTTGCTACAAGATTATGATCGTTTCTTGGTTTGAAACCTTGCTTTACCCTTAAGACGATGATAACGATCATCATCATCATCATAATCATTATCATCATCATTGTGCAGCGCATCGATAGTTTACTGCTGGTTGTGCTGGCATAGGTCTCCCCGAAGTAATGCCAGAAAACCACGATCCTCAGCCACCTGCATACATCGCATACGTGCATATTTTACCAGTTCGTCATTCCATCTGGTAGTTTAATTGTGCCCATTCAAAATTACGATCCCGTAACAAAATTAATATATGCCCTGAAAAGATCATCATCTCCAACTCCTAAGAAATTCCAGAGCGAGTCCTTTCTCCGAAAAGGTCATTTGTGAGAAACAGCGAGGCTAACTCGCAATGATTCTTTTGTTTCAAATTAACGCCACAACTACAAGTTCATCGTTTCGATGGCAATTAGTGATGCATGACTTAAAAAAAAATTCAATTCGTTCATGGGCGGTATCGGTAATCATTTACCATCAGATGAACCGCAAGGCATACGTAGTAGAGCCATGCTGCAGCTATATTAGTAGTATAGTTGTAGCACGAATGGGTCAGCTCAACCGGGGAAGGACCACGCTCTCACAGAATACCAGCGTCAAATGGCAGCTTGACACTGCTCTGTTTCGTATGGTGAGTGTAGAGAACTGGAGACCCATTTTACTTGAAAAGAGGCATTCCATATTAGTGCTCACGGGTGACGACGCATCTGCATTTTGATTCTTTATTGAGGATAAATGTAGATGTCTATGGGTCACAGCACCCACTTACTCTCTGTGACTGTGTGCTCGTTTGTCAACCTATCCTATAAAAAAATCTATAAAAAAATTGAGCATCCTCCATATTCACCAGACCGACCGGCCAGAAACGGATAGAGGTTTGAATTTAATACTAGTTTCAGTACAGGAATTTTCGGGTGACTTCTTTAAGAAGAGAATTCACCTAAAAGTTCTATACGATTACGATACGATTTATTTATTTTTATTCGTACGATATATTTAAAAAATAAGTAAAAAATAAGTAATACATTAGGCTATTTGCGTCTAATAAACAAACGTTAAGGCGGCTGGGGTGGCCCTTGGGCCACCATAAAGCCGCGTAAAATATGATGATATGATCATTAACCATAAATAAATTCATATACAATATTGAAAGAATTGAAATTTTTCATTTTTACGATTATTGTAGGGCAATTATTTTTTAATCATACGATTATCGTATGATTAGTAAATTAATTTTCTTACACTAATTAGAAATTAATTTAATTAGGTAGAAAAAAGTAGGAAAAGGAATTAGATAGTAGGTACAATAACTATTATTTTCTAAATTAAAAAAAATATGATAAAATAATATTACACACACACACACACACACGCACGCACGCACGCACGCACGCACGCACGCACGCACGCACGCACGCACGCACGCACGCACGCACGCACGCACGCACGCACGCACGCACGCACGCACGCACGCACGCACGCACGCACGCACGCACGCACGCACGCACGCACGCACGCACGCTTGCACGCACGCACGCACGCACGCACGCACGCAAGCACGCACGCACGCACGCACGCACGCACGCACGCACGCACGCACGCACGCACGCACGCACGCACGCACGCACGCACGCACGCACGCACGCACGCACGCACGCACGCACGCACGCACGCACGCACGCACGCACGCACGCACGCACGCACGCACGCTCGCACGCACGCACGCACGCACGCACGCACGCACGCACGCACGCACGCACGCACGCACGCACGCACGCACGCACGCACGCACGCCCGCACGCACGCACGCACGCACGCACGCACGCACGCACGCACGCACGCACGCTTGCTCGCTCGCACGCACGCACGCACGCACGCACGCACGCACGCACGCACGCACTCACGCACGCACGCACGCACGCACGCACACACACACACACACAAACACACACACACACACACACACACACATTAATTTTTTTATACATAATTATATACATGATTTTCATAAAATAAATAATTCCAGCGATAAGCACAGGACAGCACCACATTACGTGAAGGTTAGTTCTTCATATGTTCAGCCCTTAATCTTTAATATGTAATAGCACCCTTATTTAAATGCCACAAGTATGAGATAACTGATAGGTTATTTATTATTCAGGCTTCATTTCAATCCCGCGATCTTATACTCAAATAATATCCAGAAGTGACTCAAGGAAACATTCAAGTGTGTTTCAAAAGCGGTGTTCTTACGTATAGGATGCTCAAATTCATATTTATCTATAATAATTGCAGAGAATTGTATGGTCTTAAAATCATAGCCAAGTGGGAAAGAACATTGTCGCCATGTTGTGGAAAAGACCACGGATATGCTAAAGTAAGAAAAGTAGTAAGTAGTTTGACTTTTTACTTAAATTTTTTCACAGAACTTTCTACTACGAAGTTTTATGCGTCTGAAGCAATATTCGAAACACTTTTCCATTCAGACCGCCTCAGAACCTCCTTTCCGCTCTGCTCAAAAGCTGCTAGCGCAACTTACGGCGTTCCGAAAATGGTAAAGCGCACTCGCTTAATTACGCTTAACACAAGCCTATTCACTTTTGCCTTGAAGACACCTACATTGTAATCGGAAGGAAAGACATATGCTTGCAAATTATTCCACTCCATTGCTGTACACGTGGCGAACGATGAAGATAAATAAGAAGATTAGATGAGCGTCTGGTTAATGGTAGAAGAGAGAGGTACGTATTAATTTACATATTTTTGCCCGTGTTCGAGGCTGGTGAGATTGTTTTTTTTATAAGTTTTGATTTTGTAAAGGTGGCTGCTAGTGTACATAGAGTTTTGAGTTACATGGAATCGTTTTTTGTTTGAATTTTATAAAAAAACGAGTTTGAGCGAATTTTGTTGTATTATTATTTGTATCAAAAACGAAAATTACTCTGAAACATCCTTTATTTCATCTGGTCGTGTCGTTTCAACATTCCGAGTAAAATGTTCAAACACACCAACATTAACAGTGCTCACAAATGAACGGAGGAAGTTTATAACTTCATTAATGTTATTAAATAAGTTTTCAAAACGCAGTAGAGCATGGAAGCGGAAAGTAATAATGTAATAAGTAATAACTCGCTCTGTTTTGTTGCTTCCAACTTTATAGATTATCTTATGGAATAACTATTTTTTTTAAATAATTAACAAATAGTCTTCTATTTGCAAGATTATGGTCATATTAGGTGAATAATTCTCAGTCATATTGTGCTAACTTAACTGCGCGCTAATATTATTTTAGTATCAAATCTTGTTACCATATATCTGCATAAATACCGTTACAATATTATTTAATACAAATATCAAAGAAATAAAATTAAAGTACAAATCAAATGTCTATATAAATTAAATTAAAATAAAACTTAAACTATAAAAATTCAAAATGCGTTGTAATGCATTATTTTAACTGATTTTGCTGCGCACGAATATTCGTAACGGCCGATCGGTAGGTGAAAACGTTGTTGCTCATAAATCGCATTCAATTTGAGATAATTTCAAATAAAAGTAGAAGCCTTATTTAGCCGTATTTTCAAAAACTTCAATATCGATATATCATAATTTATATATTTGAACTTAAGTTTAAAATTTGGCTACTCTTTGAAAAGTAACCTTGTATATTCAATAATTACTTTTTAAATTTATTAAATGTTAGTTGTCTAATATTACTCGGTAACTTATTAAAATACTTAAAGTCATACAGCAACAGTTTCTTTTTCGGATCTGGAACCGTGCATTTTTTTGGGGTAAACATTATATTTAACCTATATCTTTCTCCGGTCCATAAACTATCTCTATGCAAAAAATTAAATTGCTCCATTTTTGCATTTATAATATTAGTAAGGATAAACATTATACATACGTATGACATCTGATATTTGCATTAGAAAATAAGGCATTTTAATAGAATTACAGTATAAAATATTGTTCTACTCAGTTTGTTTTTAAGGTCGATAAAATTACATTGTTAAGTTTCCAAAACGAATTTAAAGTGTTCTCCGATAACGGTTTCTAACTGTCGCAATGATTATTACTTTAATGTAACTTCAAAAAATCGATATTAGATATCGAGTTCGAACGTCATAAGTTTTCACTTGTGTGGTATCAGTAATTTATGTACCAAAATAACTCCTATAATTCATTTTATTTAAATTTAAACTCGAGTTCCATTTTTAAAATAATATAAAATAATTTGTATCGGTAGGTACATACATATTTGATTTTACTTATTGCCTGAGTTTTGAAAATAAAATTTCAGTAGTTATCGTTTTTGACAGTAGAATCGGTGGTCACAGAAGTTCATTTTTTTAAATGGAACTTACAGTGCATTTGATGGTAAATGGCTACTGCAGTCCATGTATAACTGCAGAAAACTTTAAACAAAGATGCGTTGTCATCTCTGAAGACTAAGATTAAATGTCACCAGCCGCGGCCTCCACCAGCAGACCGAACTCAAGATGTTCGGGGGTTGTGCGAAATTTAAGGCCGGCTTTTAGCCTAGTAGCTAACACAGCACTTATAGCCTTAGTGTTCTTATAGATGAAAAGGGCGAATTAAAGTGATACCTACATAAAATTCGATCATCAATACACAATAAAAAAAAATACAATCTGACACCACCATAAAATATGTTAAATCGATAGCCGATTCGTAGTTTTCATCCTTTTTGCGGCGTGACCTCCTTCCAGCCATTGTGACTCGCTGATGTCGATACCGTCCGCCTATTGTTACCTGTCTTTTGTTCCCGCTCAAGTTCGGTTATTAATATTATGATTTATTGTTCACATGGAAAGTAGGTTAGAAGTTTTATTATGACATGAAAATATCCTCTCCATACTTTTAAAAAACATATGTAAATCAATCAATATTAATGTTAAGTTTAAGGTGATGTCGCATCAGTAAGTTTAAGTGTCAATGGGCCTGATAGGGCCTGTAGCTCATAGAACCAACAATCGATGGGTAACAAAATTTATCGAGTGGCAGCCTTATACCTGTCAACAAAAGTATGGGGCGGCCTCCACTAGATGGAGTGACGATCTGGTAAAAGATGCAGGAAGTCGATAGATGTGAGTGGCCCAGGTGATTTGTGGCATTTTTCGGGGTAGGCTCATGTTCAGCAGTGAACTTTTGAAAGACTAAAAAGAAGAAGAAGAAAGGTGATGATGACGAAAATGTTAAAAAATGTTACAGCATAAATTATGTACTAAATAAGTTAGCGTGGTGGAATCATCGAACGCACGTGCTTGGGTCGGTTCGATTGTTGAAGGACCACGCTTACGCCAGTAATGACAACGCTTATGATGGATTACATAAAGATATGTTGTGCTTTTTCTCATCCTTACTTGTATAAAAATGTCAGCCTTTGATGAGAGTAATTTTCGCTTACGTGATATTGAGCAAAAGTTACGTAGATGAGTCGAGAAATAGGTTTGAACGACCTCTACCTCGTTGTTTTCGTAATCGCCGCACTTTTTGTCTGAATTAACGTTGACACTACCAGAATTCTTGAACCTTCTTGAATCTATTACAAGCAGACTAAGAAGAAGATTTAGAAGAAGAGTAACTCATGCTCATTATTTAAAGGTTTTTCGCACATATCATCACCATCATAACCATCATCATCATCATCATCACATGGAACTTGAATAGATGAAAATGAGCGAGTGTTTTTTCACCATTTTGATTTGTCGTCAAATTGGAAATGGTTGAATTGTGTGGCTGAATCGCCCAAAAATGAGTCGCTTGGAGATGACAATTTTTTTGTACAATTTGCTGTAGAGATTATCAGTCTGTGTCTATGCATAAGTCTTCAAATACACTAAAATAATATAATACTAGAACAGTCAAAATACTTGGTAGAGCCAAGCTGCAGCTATACTGTGGTTGTAGCACGACTGAATCGGCTCGACCGGGGTAGGACCACGCTCTCCCAGAATACCAGCGTGAAATACTGCTTATTACCGCTTAATACCGCTACCATGCAGTAGTGCACCACACCTATTTTTCGGTTTGAAAAAATTAAAATATATAATAATTCATTCAAAACTCTTATAATAATTATTATTTTCATATATTACTATCTAAGCTGTCTTTTGTCTATCACAAATGAAGTATTTATCACTGTTCTGGTTTTTTGATGGCATGGTAGTTAGACGATGTTTTATTCACTCGGTCTCCCGTGAGATATAGCAAAGTAAGCTCGAATACTCTCAAAAAGTGGGAATATTTTACACCGATACGTAATCTTACCCGTATGATATAATAGTGCTTGCATTAGTGAAACCATTGTTAATAGAAATTTCAAGTGTACCTACATTATTTTGGCCGTACCTGTATGATTACAATGTACTATATAATGAAAAAATACATAACACAAACATAAACCCTCACGCCTGTCATCCAGAGGGGTAGGCAGAGAGTACGGACTTCCATTTGGCACGATCCTCGCTTACCTCTCTCGCCTCCTCCACATCTGTATACCTACTCATACATGCTCTTCGGTTAACGGTGCTCTTAATTTGACACATTTTCAATATAAAGTCAATTTGCTCGATAAACTTTCGCCTAGGGCGCCCCTCCCCGACTCTGCCGTTCACTTATGCAACATAAATTTTCTTTGTCGGTCTTTCCTCATTCATTCTTTCTACATGACCAAACCACCGAAGTTTTTCATTCTTAATCTTGGTCACAACATCATCTTGCAAACCGCACTCTTCTTTTATCACACAATTTTTCACCCTGTCATTCAGATTCAGCCCTAACATACTCCTTAATGACCGCATTTCTACAGCATTTATTCTACTCTCGTGCTTCTTTTGCCACACCCAACTTTCACTACCATACGTTAGAGACTAGCACAGCGTTATGAATTGCCATACGTGCCTGTTTGGACACATTCTGACTTTTCACAATAGAGTGTAGAGCCCCATTAATACTATTACTACTATTATCCCTGCTCTCATCCCAAACTCATCATCAACTCATCTACTTGCTCGACCACTATACGCCAATAATACATTACCTTATATCATACTCTGAGTACATGACTTTTAATTGACGGCTCCGTGGCACAGTGGCTTAGCAATCAGTTGTTGCGCTGGGGGCCGCGGGTTCGAATCCCGCACGGAACAAGTATTTGTATGGCCTACAAATAATTGTTCCGGGTCTGGATGTTTGTCCTTGTGCAATTTATGTTTGTAAACTGCCTCCACGACACAGGAGAAAATCCTAGTGTGGGCGTAACGATTTTATAAAAGAAAAATAATTCTCATTACAATATAGCAAAATTAAAAGTAAACAGATTATTTTCTTCTGCTGGTGTACTTTTTGGTTGGCCTTATAATAAAATTTAAAGAATTTTCAAATCGATAGTTCTAACAGCAAACTACGTTGTGATGTATAGCCAAAGTCCCTTTTTGTGAGGATGGCGTGTTTCACCTTTTTGTGTGTTTTCATGCATAATAGTTTCTGCTTAACAAAAGAATCGAGCCTTGACTTTGCCGTTTTTACAATACTGATTGCTAGAAATAAGGGGCAAAGTTTTTGATTCCAACCTTACAATAGAGTTCTATGTACCTTTTTAATTAAAATTCGTCTGCAAATACAAACGGGACTCTTGAGTGGAGTCGACCGTCTCCATCGAGGCAGAACCTTTCCCTAATAAGTTTTTAAAGTGCTTTCTTTACATAAACTTCGATGAAATCCGTGGTTCATTATTTGCGAAATCAACAACTATTTCTTAATAGTAGACTTTAGATTATTTGGAGATATGTACATACATAAATATCCACATTTATTATGTTGAATTTATTTACATTTATTATGTTACACGAATCGGAGTTTAGTTTTGTTAAACGTAGCTCAACACGTACAGGGTACAGACATATTTTAAGCTATCTTACGTGGTAGAGCCATGCTGCAGCTATATTAGCAGTATAGTTGTAGCACGAATGGGTCGGCTCAACCGGGGAAGGACCACGCTCTCACAGAATACCAGCGTTAAATAGCAGCTTAAAACTGCTGTGTTTCGTATGGTGAGTGTAGAGAACCGGAGACCCTTTTTTACTGGAAATGAGGCATTCCATCTTAGTCAGATATGTAATGGAGGATAGAAGTAGAAATAGGGCCGCAGCAACCACTTAACATCAGGTGGACTGTGTGCTCGTTTGTCATCCTTATTCTATAAAAAAAGCCCTAGAATGCTTTACTAGGTAGTTACGTCTTAAATTTCAAATTAAATTCAGTTAAGATATCATTCATAACTCTTTGCCTATAACTTTTAGTTACAGATATTTTATCTTTATTTTCTTCTTTATAAATTCCTTACAGTGTCACTATTTTAGGACATATTTATTTTTACGTATATGGTAGAGCCATATTGCAGCTGTAATATGGCTGCAGTACAAATATGGTTAGGCTCGACCTGGGGAGGACAACGTTCTTACAGAATAATTTTGTATGGTGAGAGTAGAGAACCGGAGCCCCTTTTTACTACTATATAATAATTTATTGCCTGATAGCTTGCAATGTAATTCATAATATCATGGTGTGCAAATTATTATACAACTAGCTTTTGCCCCCGACTTCGTCCGCGTAGAAGAAAATGGCTTTAATAGGATTTATAATTGGTTTTCACGTTATAAATTTTGTTATAACATATAAATTATTATGTTAAAATGTTTGAATACTTATAAAACATAACAATCTTTATCATAGTGTAGGTATTTAAAGGTTCAATAAACATAATAATAATAATAATTTCTTTATTTCCAAAAGGTAGTACAACCAGATATTTGCTTAACACTTAATAAAGCTAATTTGGTACATATATTTGAAACACAGCATCTGCAGCCGAACTAGGAGACCTGTGCATCAGCTGTCAGCGCCATATCCCCACCGTTAATTTATATTAATATTAGGATGCAAGTAAAAGTTAATTAATTAATATTGTCTAACGAGTTTGTACCTTATGCTAACATAGCCTAGGTACATTGAAATTTAATGGATCACATATTATGTTCCATATGCTAAGTTATTACTTATACTATAATATATATATATATATATATATATATATATATATATATATATATATATATATGGCACAAACAACTTGAACATGAAAATAAAATTTTGTTCGAAGCTCGGCCTTTGATCTGGTGATAGAATTACACGTTGGTATAATCTTTTTACAATGAAATCGAAATACTACTACACCTACCGCAGTATTTCTTTGTAAACAATATTTTATGTTTTTCCTTCAGGTGCTAGAATCCTCAGGCTAGTATGTGCACGTACATGCCACATACAACTGACCGTGGGAGAAGCAGCTTTCTCTCAAGTCTACACCTTAAGAGTTTGACCTTTGTTTATGGTTATTGCGAAGCAGACTGTGATAGAAAACTGCACTCTCTTGCATTAGAAGTGGTAATTTGATGGTGTTAGGGGTATTCTAGGAATAAATACACTCTTCTCAAGAAAAACCTGTCAGTATAGTTGCCAACGTTCACTTAGTTATGCAATGTTTTTACTTGCAGTCTGGTGCTATTGCATAATTTTGCTGGATTATATTGCGCAGCAACTTAATTGGCGCGCCAACTCTCAATTTCAATATGTGAGTTGGGAGACCGGGAGACTTCAGCGTATCCAGAAACTCGAGCGGATAGTGAATGGCGCAGTCATCAGTGTTTATCAGAGTACTTGAGTACAGAGTATCAGAGTATAGAGTCGACGGACTTATATTGATATTCGACCCCTTCGAATGATCTCAAAAGTATTTCATTTATGACTGAGGCTTGTTCGATTTTTGGTGTTAGGATGGCACGCTCTCACAACCATTCTGCGTGAATATTATTAATTCGTGAATATTATTAATGTTTGGGTAAATTTTAGCTATAAGCTCTTCTACAGTGGAAATAATTGTACCCAACTCTGTAAGGAGAATTATATTATTATCCAGTTCCGGAAAATTAACATTTCCTACTTTAAGCAACAGGTCTGAGAACTGTCCGGCAGCAACATCTCCACTAAGATTTAAAAAAAAAGTTATTATAAGCCAGCGCGTAGCTACAATCGCACCTGATGGTAAGTGGTGATGTAGCCTAAGATGTTGAAGCGCACTGACTTAACAAAAGCCTATTCACTCTTGCCTTGAAGACACCCACATTGTAATCGGATGGAAACACAGATGCTGGCAACTTATTCCACAATTTGCTGTATGCATGATGAACGATGTAGCAAACCGTTTAGTTCGAATGCGTTGTAAGTCAACAACGAAGGGGTGGAGACTGGCCGAACGTCTGGTTGTCCGATGGTGGAAGGGAGGAACTAAATTATATAATTCCTGCGCACACTATCCGAAATGCATCGTGTAGAAAACCGAAAGGCTGGCTACTTTGCGCCTGTGTTCGAGACTGGTAAGATTGGTTTTAACCAAATTCGGGTCACCAATAAGCCTCTTAGCACATCTTTACCATTGAGTCCAAATTTGCTAGGTGACATTTTGCATCACGAGCCCATATATGGCAGCAATAATCCATGCACGACCGTACTTGCGCTTTATATAAAATAAGCAGCTGTCCCGGCGTGAAGTATCCCCACACCTTTGCAAGTACTCCTAGCTTCCTTGCAGCTGCTTTGACCTTGGACTCAATGAACCGCCCAAAGTTCAGATTAGAGAATTAACATGGACTCTCATATTTTTGGTAGGGCTCAGTTTTGTCACTGAAAGCCACAAATGAAACCGCTTCACGCACGCTTTAACTTCGTCCGCTCGCGTTCGTCTGGGCCCTATAGATAAAGTATGCCAGAAATCACATGCTAAGAATACAATAACTCCTCCCATTTTTTTATAGGATAGGGTGACAAACGAGCACACAGTCCACCTGATGGTAAGTGGTAACTATGACCCATAGGCATCTATATCTATCCTTAATAAAGACTCAAAATGTAGATGCGTTGACACCCGTGAGGACTAAGATGGAATGCCTCGTTTCCAGTAAAAAGGGTCTCCGGTTCTCTACACTCACCATACGAAACACAGCAGCGTTAAGCTGCTATTTTACGCTGGTATTCTGTGAGATCGTGGTCCTTCCCTGGTCGAGCCGACCTATTCGTGCTACAACTATACTACTAATATAGCTGCAGCATAGCTCTACCACGTGGAAAACCATCGTACCTTGTTTCCTTCATGTAGTGCCAGTTATAGTGTATGCCCTCAGACTTTTGAGGCTGAGGCAACCCGTACTGCTGTAGGGTTTGTCCTCCTAATGCTAATACAACTTCTCCTATTGTGACCAGACATTTATTGTAGATTTTCTGCTAGATGTTCATCTATAATGCCAGAAAGCCTTTCCACTTGTCGTTTGTAGTCTTCTGATAGGCTATCCCTGTATTTTCCCCAAAGACTTAGTGAGTCTACAGACTCATTAAGTCCAGACTCACCAAGTCTTTGGGTCATTTGACAGAATGCCAGCATTATAGAAAAAAATTCAACGAATCTTATTTAATTATTATAACAACAAATGAAAAAGAAATAAAATTAACTACACTCAAAATATTCTAATGGAATAATGAAAATGAACTTCCAATCAAATTATACAGCAATCGCAAATATTCGCTAAGGAGGTAATCTAATATATGTATTTCCTACTTAGCGAATATTTTAATAAAATTTGGCTACACATTGAAAAATAACCCTGTATATGACATGAGTGTAGTAGCCACTTACTTAGGAATATATCATGTTATATATCACGTTATGGGGAAAATATTTTGGTAATGCCGTTGTAGCTTATATTTTTATCTACATTTTTAGTAACAGGGAGTTTAGCAGTTGACCGTATAACTATGAAATCATCTTTAGATATTACAACACTGCAACAAAGTGATATTAGTACGCGGACAACATTTATTAATAATGTACTGTTTGTTTATTGAACAATAAATCAATTATTTAATTAAAAGTCGTTTTTTTTATCTCGTCCCTTGCATATAGTAAAATTAAAATAGGTTATAGTTGTACGTCGTGGAGCCACGCTGCAGGTATGATTTGGCTGTAGCACGAATGGGTCGGCTAGACCCCGCTAGGACCACGCTCTTACAGAATACCAGCGTAAAATAGCAGCTTAATACTGCTGTGTTTTGTATGGTGAGTGTAGAGAAACGCAGATCCTTTTTGTAAGAAACGAGGCAGTCTATTTTAGTCCTTAGGGTTGACAACGCATCTGCATTTTAATTCTTAATCCAACGGAAATATAGATATCTATGGGCCGCAGCTTTCACTTATTATCAGGTGGCCTGTATGCTCGATTTCACCCTTATTCTTAAAAAAAAAGTAAATAAGAAAATTGTGCGTGTCAGCTTCGACGTATGATAGGAGTTTACTCCTGAAAAACTATTGTTAAAAATATATACAATAGGCAAAGGAAGTAAATGAATACATTTTTTTTTTATAGGATAAGGGTGACAAACGAGCACACAGTCCACCTGATGGTAAGTGGTTGCTGCGGCCCATAGACATCTACATCTATCCTCTATTACAAATCAAATTGCAGATGCGTTGTCACCCGTAAGGACTAAGATGGAATGCCTAATTTCCAGTAAAAAGGGCCTCCGGCCACCTGCACCCACCAAGCGAAACGCAGAGGTAAGCCTCTACTTCACGCTGGTATTCTGTGAGATCGTGGTACCACCCCGGTTCGAGCCGGTCCATCCGTGCGACAGCAAAAGCTGCCGCATGGCTCTACCACGATCTACACTCTTTATACTGATTTGGTAAAACATATTGCATAAAAATATATGACTCTTATTACATTATTAATTTGGCGTTGAGATGCGCGAGTATGTTGCGCAGAGGAAAACCACAACGGCTTCAGTTTTTGTTGATTTTACCACCCATCTATTTTTCATACCATGCGCTATATATGAAACAATTCATAAGGAGTAAACTCCAAAAACATCCAGAACTCTCAAAATGTGATCGATCTAAAAAAGCCGGGAGATAGATGGGCTAAGGATCGCTAGGTGTGGTGGTTACCGTTAGTTTTAGTAGAGTAGAGTAGGCTAATAAAATCTTATAGACCCTAATAAAAGTTTTATTTGAATTCATGGATATTAGTGCTTGGCGATCTAATAAACTTATAATTATCTTCAACGAACGCTCTATAAAAACATTAAAACATTCAAATATTAAAACATAATGTATACAGGGTATTTTTGGAACGCTCCCGAAAACTAAGACAGGCGACAGCACCAAGTATACCTTTAATCATGGGTCATAAATAAATTTGATCCTGATGAAAAAGAAACATATTTTTACAACGTTTTATTAGCTTTATTCACGCGCCATCATGTTAGTACAGCTAAATGAAACGATAATTTCATAAAAAAAAAATCATGAAAATACTGAAACATAAAACCAGCAGTGGAAACTGAATTGATATCACCTGACTAATGGAGGTTAATGTACGCGCGAACGGTGAAAAAAGAACGCTGGCCTTGAACTTGGGCACTGAGCGATTTATCACATATTGGCCAGTATTACTGTGCCTGCATGCTATTGGTTCCCGCGCTTTGTTCGCTCCAAAAATACAGTCGCATACACAGCTTACTTTGCGACTCGCGACGATGTTTTAAAAAGGAAGGAAAAAAAAATATTTATATCTATTGTTTTATGACTAAACTAGTGAACGAAAAGGTAAATATGATAGGAGAAGGTGAATGGGGAAAATTGTGCAGTAAAGTTAAAATTGTTGAGGAAGAATACCGAAAAAATTACCATGTGATCGACCTGATGACGGAAGCTCAAGCGAAGATGAAAGTGATGATGAAGTAGCATCCAGTAACACCAACACACCATCAACATCTGGCTTCCATGTGACCCAAGACGTCATAATGGACGGCGTGTCACTCTTAGCTTAAGGTTTTTTGTTACAAACTACTTTATATTTTACGATAGAAATAACAAACAATGCTCAAGTAAACATTATCTATTTTTAATTCCCACCTCTTCCAAAGTTTTAAGTAGCTAGTAAAACACCTATTATGATTCTACAATAAAACAATTAATTACTATAATATTATAAAACAATAGCCCAATACCACGTAGTACTTTAGAACGCGACTGTACCCACACTCACTCCGCTGTCGACCTGTATCTAGCTCGGTATGAAACAATGCTGCGTTCATAAGAAAAAAGGGCGCATCTAACAATTTTCGAATAAATTACCATTCGACTCATGATAAGAAGACGCATCTACTAAATTTTTTTAATATTCACTAATATCAATATTTTAGAAATTATCGTCAGAATTTTAGACGTAGCTGTTGATCACAGATGAAATTTTATTAGTAGAAAAGACATACAAATTCAACATAAAAGAAAAGACTTATTTAACCAGTTGCTACGTCATCTTTAACAATATTTGCATCGATTACTTAAATTTAAATTATTCTTGTCTTATCATTTTATATCTTATTATTAAGAGCTCATATCTTATTATTAAGAGCTGGTGTTTCACATGTGGTCCCATATAAATTTGATCGAGGTCAGACCAATAGTTTTTGAGTTATCCTTAATTATTTATATTAAAGTCGATTGTACAAATGTTTTAATTTTTAATTATTATCGTAGTAAGTCTTGTATGATATTCCCTTTAAAATCATTACTCAAGAGTTGCGGGTTGTTATTTTTTGTGTCTCACTACCAATGCTTTTCTAATATTTACTAAGAAAAAAGTAGTAAATTACTATTAGCGTCCTTTCAACTTCAAATGACCTTTCCAAAATATGTAAAAATGTTAAATGAATGGTAGTTTTGTTTTATTTATTAGGTTGGGAAGACCCAAATAGTTATATGCGTCTTATGCGTCGTATGCGTGTACTTTTTTTAATCTAAGATGAAAAGGAAAATTCGTTTTATTTAAATAAATAAACAAATTTAAAAAAAAAATAAGTTCGTCCTTAAAATCTTCATGTCTCTACGTATATATTTCAATATAGATACCTTTTAATATACTTTAGACACGGGGTCTGAAAGAAAAATTCATCAATTTATTTTTTATTTCCATTTTACGTTTTTGTTAGTTACTTCCTTTTTTATTATGACGGCAGAATGCCTAACCCTGTCGCCTCACGCTTGTGACGCAGTAGGTTTCAGCCTTGACGGGGTTCGTTCGTTTTAGTTTTTGAGACAGTTCCGTGTTGATTTTGTACACGCGTGCGCGAGCGACAGTTCAATCGTTTTGTTTAATAAATTTACTTGTGATTACGTGTTGATATTAAAGTTTTTGTTACGTTTTTGGATTCTTTTTTGTTTTAATAATGCCTAACGCGTACGTTTATAGTGGTCAACATGTTAGGTATCCGAACCTAGGTACACGAAGTATCGCTAAATAAATTGTTAAGACGTCGGGATGGAACAAGTGTGTCATACTGTGCAGTGCACAAAGTGTTGAAGCGTAACCAATGCGCCCATACAAATTGCACAAAGTGCAAGCTTTAGTTCCCGGCGATCACGACCGCCGACGAGTTTTCTGCCGTTGGTTATTATACCAGCAACAACGTGTGCCTGGTTCCATTGATCACATTATCTGGACGGATGAGTCGACATTTACCAAAAACGGCCTGTGGAACCGAAGAAATACACACGTGTATTCAGAGGTTAACCCGCACGCTGTTCGACAAACCGGGCACCAAACCCGATGGTCGGTTAACGTATGGGCAGGTTTATTTAAGGATCGCATACTGGGACCAGTGTTTCTGCCAGAGCGACTGAACGGACAGCGATACCTAAACTTTATAAATGAACAGTTGGTTGATATTTTAAACGACCTATCGTTGGCTGAATATCGCCGCACATAGTTCCAACATGATGGTGCCCCTCCACATTTCGTGAGGTTCGTCCGTGAGCTCCTCAATGAGCTATTTGATGATCGCTGGATCGGCAGACTAGGACCACACGCTTGCCCACCTCGCTCACCAGATCTGACTCCGTTAGACTTCTTTTTGTGGGGTATGTGAAAGAAAGGGTTTTTAATCGTGAATGTGATAGTGCTGAAGAAATGCGCCAAAGGATCGTGGATGCTTTCGAGAAAATACGTACGGACTGTGTCGAAGACCACACGATGATGCCCCGCCTGCACCCAAATCTGCCTTGAAATGAATGGAGCACAATTTGAGCCGCATCTCATAAGACCACGGAGGATTTAGAGCAGTAAGCTGTTTCATAACTATTTTTTTTAAATAACTTAGTACTAGAATAATCTGAATAGGTACATAACTGAATACATGAGAATAATAAACATACCTACACGATGAATAAAAACGCATGACTCCAACCTTGGTTACATTTCATTTAAGTATTTCTTCATTAGCGGGGAATCGAACCAGTTATTTGGGTTATTTAACCTGTAAATTCGGATTAAAGTGGCTACGTGGAGATAAGCACAGTGGCAAAATAGTAGGTTAAGTAGATAAGTTAGGTATTTAGACACGTGTTGTAAATTATTATATTGTGGGATGGCCCGCTAGTTGCGGGCCGCGCGAATTTGTGTTCGCGCGTACATTGACCTTTATCTAGCTCAGGTCAGGTGATATCAATTCAGTCATTCCACTGCTGGTTTTATGTTTCAGTATTTTCATGATATTTTTTATGAAATTATCGTTTCATTTAGCTGTACTAACATGATGGCGCGTGAATAAAGCTAATAAAACCTTGTAAAAAGATGATTTTTTTTTCATCAGGATCGAATTTATTTGTAACCCATGATCAAAGGTATACTTGGTGCTGTCGCCTGTCTTAGTTTTCGGGAGCGTTCCAAAAACACCCTGTATATTTTATACTATACAAATAAATAAAATTGAAGTGTCTGTAATGTCAAAATAACAGCTTTTTACTAAATGCTGTCACAGGGCTAAGCTATTAATATCAGCTTGGTATCTCAAGCATAATATGTAGTATATAAGTAGTAAAAATAATATCTTCATCATACATGCCAATTTGAATTAAATGTGTATTGGTCGTGTAAGAATATCCACTACCCCATATAGCGTCGTGAGTGTCGTAAGAGGCGCAGAGGGATATGCAACAGGAGATGGGCAGCAGCATCTTCCTGATAATAACTCAAGATAATAAAAAAATCTGCGGTTGCCAACCCGTTTGCCAAGCGAGCCAACTACGGTAAATATCCCCCCTATGAGGCAATATAATAAAATAATTTTTATTACATAATATTTATTGCAAGTCATTTTTTTTATTAACCTGTGGTACGAAAAACACCTCTGTCCTGAGAAGAACAGTAAGGGAGACAATATATGGGAGAGGGATTTTTTCTAGGCTGTAATGGTATCGTATGGTATAAACCAATTCAATTCATCTACTTAGTAATATATATAGTATAGTAATATATTCTTCATTAAGATATAAGTGAAAATTATAATATAACTTACCAAGTTCAGATCCACAGACGCGCGGTATGATTTCAAGTATAGCGGAGCAAGAAGCGTCCTCGAAGCACAACTGGCGAGCCAGCAGGCAGTTCAGGATCGCCATGGTGCCTTTTATACCCGGCCCTGAGAAATAAAAAGGTTGTTAATTATACAAAAATATTGTTACATGATGTTTACAGAATAAACTTTTAATGCTAGAGAACCCTCTGCCACACACAAATTTTTTTCTTTAAAAAAAAATTATACCTCCACACTAGGATTTTCTCCTGTATCCTGGGGGCAGTTTACATACATAAATTTCACAAGAACAAACATGCAGACCCGGAACAATTATTTGTAGGCTATACAAATACTTGTACCGTGCGGGATTCGAACCCGCGGCTCTCTTAGCGCAGTAACTCATTGCTAAGCCACTGCGCCACGGAGCCGTTGTTTAGTAGTCGACATACAGGTACGCCACGCCGGCTCTTCGAATTCCTCCGGGTCAGTATTCTACTATCACCTTTCTTAATTTTCAAAAATTCATTAAAAGTTATCCCATCCAAATATTGTCACATCTCTTCCGCCATTACTACCCGGCACCATGTTTATTTCCATAAATACGCTGATATACAGGGTTATTTTTCAAAGAGTAACCAAATTTTAAACTTAAATTCAAATATTTACATAATGACATATCGTTAATGCAGTTTTTGAAAATACTAGGATATAACACTTCTACTTTTGTTTGAAATTATCTCAAATTGAATGTGATTTATGGGCAACAACAATTTAGCCTACCGTTTGACCTTTACAAATGTGTGCGTGCGCAGTAAAATCAGTTAAAGTAATGCATTACCACGAATTTTGAATTTAAAAGATAAAAAGACAGAATGTTTTTTTAAACTAATTTTTCTTCACCATTTGCCTATATTACTTATTCTGAATCTTCTCTGCAAATTTGGCCGGTTATTGCAAAATAACCCTGTATATGTAAATTCACTAACATAGGGCAATAGTTCTATATTCGTATATAGTATTTTTATTTGAATGATTTCTGATTATATAATATTTTTTATAGTATAGGGTCACAAACGAGTACACAGCCCACCTGATGGCAAGTGGCTGCCGCGACCCACAAACATCTACATCTATCCTCAATAAAGAATCAAAATTCAGATTCGTTGGCAACCGTGAGAACTAATATGAAATGCCTCTATTCCAGTAAAAAGGATCTCCGGTTCTCTATACTCACCATACGAAACACAGCAATGTTAAGCTACCTTTTTACGCTTGTATTCTGTAAGAGCGTGGTCCTTCCCCGGACGAAACGACCCATTCGTGCTACAACTATACTACTAATATAGCTGCAGCATGGCTCTACCACGTACAAAATATTGTCGCATGTTGTCCTTTATTTATCTATCTATTACTAAGTGGTGTGACTCCTCTCTCTTAACCTATTCTGCCGCCAAATAATAGTGCTTAAACTGCTGGTTTCCTGTTTGAAGGATATAGAAAGTCAGTATAAGTAAACATCGGCTGTGAGAAATTCTATCTTAGCTCTTAGAGATGACAATATGTCTGAAGCCTTCTTTGTTTGAATTTGGCTGCAGATATCCATGGCTACTACAGAGTCACTTACGACAGTAAGTCCATTTGTCACTTCAATTTTATAAAAAAAAAATCCTGAGTTTAATAATACTCCGAATATTATTTTGACTGAACTGAAACGAGCCTTTAATGATTAAAATAAAATTTATGTAACAGTTTCATGCAAAAAATAGTACATAATATGGCGGAATTAAGGCCAAACAAAATTTTCTTCTAGCCAATCATCAGCCAAGCAGAGATAATAAATAAATATGCAAGGAATTTATTTTATAAAGAAAAGCTTGTCGGCAGTCTTTTTAATGTCAATGTATTGTTGTCATGAAATTATTGTAATGTTATATCTCTTTGTGGGAGAGATCTTTTGTACAAGATGTTCAAAATATATAAGGAAAATAGATAGGTTTTCAAATACTATGTGTCATATACTAAGTAATCTTCCTTTATCTAGGTCTTCTTAACGATTCTCGACGTCTTAATTCTGTAATTAATAAGTGTTCACTCTCGATAGCCTTAAGTTGCGATCAAATTATTCGAATAATCGAACGCTCAATTATTATTCTGATTCGCTTTCCTTTGACTCGATGGCCTATTTCAGATCCAGAGCGTTACGTGATTACGTTACGTTTCCTTTGAAACGTGATTGTAATCAGCAATGTCCACTGAATAGTTTTCAAGTAAATTATGTAATCTATTTTACGTAAATTGCCAAATATTGAGAAAGCGATTTACTTCAATAGTTTGTATTAACTATAATCTGTCTTACGTTCACCTAACGGACATGTAAGCTATATTGTTAATAAAGAGCATGTATATAATATTAAGTTCCATATTTCATTGCTAATATTGGGTAAAAATATACAAGTAGTCCCCAAAAGCAGAAATACTACAATAGATACATGCGGGAATTTTTTAAGATAATTACATAGTACGTATTAAAATACCGAACAAGATGTTAGCAATTTGTCTGTCCCTCAGACCATTTTATACCTATGTTAGTATTGTTTAAGTAAATAATGTAAAGTAACAGATAGTTAAATAACCATAAATATATCTCAATGTATTTGATATAAACGAGTGATAGTGGAAAGCCACTACACGGAAGTTTACTCGTATACACCAAATTGGTGGTTTATTAAAGATATGCCAAATTTAGTGCTCTTACAATAGAATAGAATTAAACATTATTCTATGTTCTAATCAATATAGATCACATATGTAATTCTTATTGAAAGTCATTTTTTACTTTACCACTAGTTTGAAAATAACCTCTGTCCTGGGAAGAACAAGCAAGAAACCCAGCGGAATTGTTTTTTAAAGTTAATTTTAGATGAATGGTTGTACAAACTATTTACAAAATTTATTTTAGAAACAGCTTGGAAGCGACCAACTCATTCCCAGGGGCTATTATCAACCATGTATTCATTTATATTATAATAACCCTATTAATACAGTTTTTGTTTTGAGGTATACCTGACGAGAAGATGTGCCGTAATTTCCCGAACGCTGCCCAGCTGAGTTAAATCTGTCGATTGACCTCTCTGTCGAAGTTGGACTTACCAAGTCGGACTATTTTTCAAAGGTAAACATACTTGTCAACAACTTCGACTTTAGTGCTCCCAACAACTACCGGCATAGGTGTGACATGGACGTTATACATGATCTTTGTTTTGTCCATGTTCATCTTAAGACCTATCCGTTGGGACATTGAGGTCATTGAGCATAATGCTTAGATCCCCAGTGATTCTGCCATTAGGACTTTATCGTCGGCAAATCGAAGGTGAGAGATGTACTCACTGTTGATGTTAGTACCGTATCCTTTCCAGTCCAGTAGCTTGAAAACGTCTTCCAATGCGGCGGTGAAGGGTTTCGGGTATATAACGTCGTTGTTCCTATTATTTACAGAGTATATATTACTTTTTTTACTAAAACTGCCTTTGTTTTTGGGAAAATACATTAAATTTTCGTAAATATACTGAGATGCCAAAGGTAATATATTATAGGGAATGAGGGTAAAAAAATAAAATGAAATACGAACAAATGAAGGTATAACGGTAATTATCCCACTTATTCTAGCAGTATAAAGTATATCACAGGCGACTGGGAGGCATCAGTCTGTAATTCTACGAGTCTCACTGTCGTCTAGATATTCGTATGCTCGTCCGGATATTCTACTAGTGTAGGCAAGGAAGATCGTGTTGTCGAAAGGCTGTCCTGTGTTACATTGAGATGGGTGTTGCTGTTGGTTTGCATGCTTTGGTGTTATCATATAATTATGTCATTCAAGTTGCACCAGTATCTGATTGTGACGGAGTAATATTACGGTGGATCGACCTGTGTTTGCTCTATACTGAATGTGTAGTGCAATACGCTTTCTCATTCCTGATAATGATTAATTGCGTAAGCAAGAGAGCAAGTTGAAAATCCGCTCTCACACTTGTATTGTTTTTAACAATTAATCTTCAGACTAATTTCTAATACGAGTAATTAACTTTTACATATTTGAATAATTTTGAGGATAGTTTCTAACATCAGATGTGGAATAATTTCTTATAATATTTATTTCTTTAAATTTTTCTCTAAGAGACTCTCGGTTTTAGGTTGTAAATAGCTCTAATGGCCCTATTCTAGATATATGGATGTGGAAGAGGTGTGATAATGTAGCGGGTGGAAGGAAAAGGGGAGATCTCCCGCCGGGCAAGGTGTTCTGCCCGGGGAGCGGCCAACGCTCCGATTGGTAGTTCGGAGCTATTCTATATATGCTGCTTTAATTTCGGAACTTTGATAGCGCGATTTAGGCTTCGATGTGTTTCGCTTGTGGCGCGATGACAGCGCCGCCACAATAGGATAGTGCCAAATGCAAGTCCGTAGTCTCTGGCTATCACTTTGAGTGACGGGCGTGAAATATATACATACATAAACTTTTCATGCCCGTTATGATTGTACATATTTACATACGCCAAATCCTTATATCATAGACTGTAATTATGGATAGTATTAGTGAATGAGTACTAAAAAGTAAAGTTGCATTATATATATTAGGTTCCGCAACAGGCCAAAGACCAAATAACATATCTGAGAGGGTAATAGAACAGCTAGATCGACGCGTTCTTCCAGTGTATAGCTGACTTAAGATGAATAAAAATCTGTTAAGGATTTTTATTTCTTAGACACGCAGGTGTCCACAGAATGCTTCCATCAGCGAAAAGCACGTGGTAAATCAGCATTTAAAATAGAATTTAATAATTTCAGTGTTCTCTGCGTTGGTAGTAAGTAGTGATGGAGTAAGAATATCTACTCCCCATAACAGCCTGTGAGTGTTGTAAGAGAGTGGCAGAGGAAAACAAATCAGGAGATGAGCAGCAGCATCTGACAGATATTAACTCAAAAAAAAAACTGCGGTTGCTAACACTGCCAAGTGTGGAAACTATGGTAACGAGAACTATTCTGTAAAGTATAGGTTCAGCAATGGATTCATACTAGGCTGTAATGGTGACAATAAGGCTCTCGGTGGAATTAAGCGCAGTTTGCTTGCGTACTCTACAATTCACGTAAAATGTAAAATTCACGGCGTGCGCTTTTCCTCTGAGCTACTATAGTTCTCTTCAGTAATTTTTCATTGTGACAGGTTAAATTAGGCTGGCAAAATAGTCCAAATTCTATCTAGGCTTAAAATTAATCTTCTCTGGGATAGGTAGGTAAATCGACGTTATAGAAAGAAAAATGGTCTGAATTTAGTGATCCCAATCTTATAAAAACGATGGTCATAAAAATGTTGTTCCTTAACCGATCGAAATCGCGGGACAGTCACTATTCTACAAGTCAACGAAATATTAGCCTGAGAGCTGGCGACGAATTTTGGGAAGGTCCTTTGGAAAAGTTGAAATTGTGAAAAAATATAATTTCGTCAATTGGCGAATCCGTCCCGCGAGTCTGGCTGAGCGTTTGCGGTTATTTTTTTACTGCGTAGTATATAACATTTGCAAAAAAGAAATCCAAAAAAATGTTCTTTTAGCAACTTGATTTCTTTTTTATCTTTTAATTTAGTTTTTATATAATTCAAAAAAAAATCCCAGACGTTTTGTCGGTTATAAAGTATTACCAGACCTCTCCAAAAATATTTTTTTTAGTTGCCAAAAATATACTTTTGGCAATCTAAAATTTTAATCACGTGTTTATTGAGTAATTTTTAATAACACCTGCAAATCGCCAGACGAATTTAGCGGTTTTAAACAATTCCCAGACATGAATAAAGTTTACCAACTAATGCGACAAAAAAGATTTCCGCAAAGTAACGCCTGATTCTATTAATTGTAGTTATAAGGCAAGGTCTCATTATAATTTTTTTTTCGCTAAAAGTATGCAGGATTTATATATAAATATACTTACACGTCTTGGACTTAATAGATCTGAAGGTGTGTAGGTATCTGCTACTGGAACTCCTCGACGAGCAGGACTAGATGTACCGAGTTTAGCCTCATTTTGTTAGTTATAGAATATAATAGATATATAGAATAGACCTTACCTCTGGACTTGACGAACTGACCTCAAGGTGTACTGGAATTTATTGACGAATAGAACTACAATTAATAGAATTAGGCGTTACTTTGCGGAAATCCATTATAATGGGGTTGTTATAAACTAATTTTAAAAGTATATTTTTGGGAATTAAAAAATAATATTTTTGGAGAGGTCTGGTAAATACTTTATAACCGACAAAAACGTCTGGGATTATTTTTTTTAATTATATAAAAACTAAATTAAAAGATAAAAACGAAATCAAGTTGCCAAAAAAACATTTTTTTGGAATTTCTTTTTGCAAATGTCATATACTGCGCAGTAACAAAATAACCGCAAACGCTCAGCCAGACTCGCGGGACTGGATTCGCCAATTGACGAAATTATATTTTTTCACAATTTCAACTTGCCCAACGGTCCATCCCAAAATTCGTCGCCAGCTCTCAGGCTATATCAAATGGCAGCCCTTCTGAAATACGTAACCTAAGAAAGTATCTTATTTGTCTACTGGTTATCTGGCACTCAGTACAATAATTAAAATAAATCAACCACTATCAATAAGCAACGTTATCAATATTTGCTCTAAATATTTGAATAACATCAGTGACCACTAATCTGTTGTATTTACCGATATTGAAGTGTTTAACTGTTGGAAATGCTCGATCATTATTCAAAGTAAATAATCATGTTGTAGCAATGAATAAACTAGTAGAGTTTATGTAAATAAATTACATTATATTTATTATCAGACATGTGTGATGAATTGTTGCAGGTTATATTCATTAGGTAACGTTTTTTCAAGATATTTATCATGCTTTAAGAATAACTACTGTAAAATTATACTTTTGAACACACAATCCGATCCGGAACATACGTAACATAGACACTCACGGCTGTTACACAAAGGGGTAGGCGGAGACTATGGACTTTTTGCACGATCCTGACAAGCCTCTTCGCCATCTTCATACCTACGCAATTATGCTGGTCGGTGGCCCCTTTAATTTAAAAAAAATTCTAATAACTTTAGAAAACTTAACCCATCTAGGAATTTCCTTTGTATCTTGTATGCGTTTTATATACACAAATAGCACAAAAACAAATATTTTTCCTTCATGGGCCCGGAACAATTATTCGTTGGCTGTAAAACACTAGTTCGGTGCGAGAAGCGAACCCGCAGTCATCCGCTGCAGTTATAAGCTTTGACTTTATTGTAAGACAGTACTCGTACTCTAGTTCGTGTTATTCGTTAAAGGTAATTTCATTAGTGTTCAATCGGATTCAATATTAGATCGCTTCACTGGAATAATATTAATTTTTCCTATAATAGATACAATCGCGCCTCATTTAGCTATTATTTTTAATACTAGTATCGAATCTGGTGTGTTTCCTGATTTAATGAAGCATAGTAAAGTAATACCTTTATTTAAATCTGGTAGTACATTAGACCCCGCCAATTTTAGACCTATTTCTGTACTACCAACACTTAGTAAGATTTTTGAAAAAATTGTTCTTGATCAAATGTTAAATTTTTTTAATATAAATAATTTACTTCATAAAAATCAATTTGGTTTCACAAGGGGTCGCTCGACAACTGATGCCGGTGTTGAGCTGATTAAATATATCTTTAATGCATGGGAGAATTCACAGGATGCTTTGGGTATATTTTGTGACCTATCCAAGGCCTTCGATTGTGTTCACCATGAAACATTAATCAGGAAACTTCAACACTACGGTGTAAGAAGTGATGCCCTTAAATTAATTATTTCATATTTAAGTAAGAGAACGCAAAAAGTTGTCATTAACAATATGAGCTCTTCCGGATCGATGGTACAAATGGGCGTGCCTCAAGGCTCAATTCTCGGCCCCTTTCTGTTTCTTGTATACATTAATGACTTACCTTACATAGTAGGGGATAGCCATGATATAGTATTATTTGCAGATGACACTTCTTTAATTTTCAAATTAAGTCGACAGTTACTAAAATATGACGAAGTAAATAATGCTATATCTAAATTAGTAAATTGGTTCGATGTTAATAATTTGCATTTAAATGGCACTAAAACAAAATGTATGAAATTCGTGACTCCAAATGTCAAACAATTAAATACTAATGTAATTTTAAATGGGGAGAAACTGAGTCTTGTAGATACCACCATTTTTCTTGGAATCACACTAGACGCGAAGCTTCAATGGAGCCCCCATATATCAAAACTAGCAAGCAGACTTAGTTCTGCAGCATATGCTGTAAAAAAGATTAGAAGTCTAACCAGTGTTGAAACAGCTAGACTAGTTTACTTCAGCTACTTCCATAGCATAATGTCGTATGGTATTTTGCTATGGGGACACGCAGCTGACACAGAAATTATATTTGTTTTGCAGAAGAGGGCCATAAGAGCAATTTATGATTTAAAGCCTAAAGAGTCGCTGCGACAAAAATTTAAGGAAATTAATATATTAACTTTGGCCTCTCAATACATTTATGAAAATTTAATGTACGTACACAAAAATAAAAGTAGTTTTATAAAAATAAGTGATATTCATTCTGTAAATACTAGGAACAGACACAAGCTAGTAGTACCAGTTACTCGACTCCATCGAGTCAGTAATTCATTCTTGGGGCGATGTATACGCTTTTACAACAAAATTCCAGAAAATATACAAAGTTTGGCCTGTTCAAAGTTCAAAAACTTTATTAAACTAAGTTTGTATAAAAAGGGTTATTATAATATTAAGGAATTTATGGATGATAATAACCCCTGGAAATGAGGTGATCGCTACCAAGCTATTTCTAATTTGTTGTGTTGTTAATTTGTGTAACATCATGATTGTAAGCTGTTATTTAAAAAAAAAAGTCCCGCTGGGTTTCTTGCTGGTTCTTCCCAGGACAGAGGTTTTTTCCGAACCAGTGGTAATCAAACAAAAGAATGACTTTCAATAAGTATTATTTATAATCTATATTGAATAAAAAAGTTTCTGTTTCTGTTTCTGTTTCTATTGCTGGTATTTTCGATTAAGTAACGTACCGAGTAAGATGGATTATTGCGTTTTAACGTGAGGAATCCACCACTATGTTTCGCCTCGTGGATGTTATAATGTAAAGAACATATAAAATGCCAGAAAAAGCTTATTATTTTACGATAGATGGCGGTCAAAACCATTTCTTAACGTGTAAAATTACCGTATAGTAGCGGTGTAAGAATATTCACTACACCATATCATCCCGTGGATGCCATAGTAGGGAGAGTTGGGTAGCAGCGTCTTCCTAATAACAACAAAAAAAAAAACTGTCATTCATAGGACTGCGCGTCAAAAGTGAAAACTTCTTAGCTGCACAAACACACACACACACACACACACACACACACACACACACACACACACACACACACATTTTTTAATTAATTTTCTTTTCAAAAACTGCGGTTGTCAAGCGCGCTTGACACCAAGCGTTGCAATTATATGGAAAAGATAACCCCTATGAGGCCATACAGGTTCAGCCTGCGAACATTAGATCATACAAAATATTTCCTAACAAAACTCTTAGTTGACCTATCTCTATCGTAGATAGGTATGTCGATATAGACTCTTTTTTACCTCCCAACATCCGAAATCGGGGACCAATGAAACGGAATGTAGCATTCAAACAAACCGACATGTCGGCCATATCATTCATAATTGGAGTGCTTGATATCGTTATGAATATTTGAGTGATAAAAAATGGAATTGACAGTTCATCGGTTCGAGTTCACTTTGCTTTGTGTTATATATCTATAAAGACAAATACTACTTTTTTATTACGGTACTCTTTACTTTTGTATGATTGCACACTAATTCTGATTCATATTAAGGCGTCTTAACAAATTTAGAAATTATAACTTAATTATGAAGAGCTCGTTTACCCTTCTATTAATGTTAAATAACGTTAAATTTTTCCGTATGTAATTGCAATAAGAGTTACAATAAATAATACATTATAGAAAACAATTAAGAAAGTACCCACAACCCATAAGCATGATGCGTAGGTGTATGGATGTGAAGGTAGCGAGAGAGGTGCGTCAAGATCGTGCCGAATGGAAGTCTTTACGTGGTAGAGCCATGCTGCAGCTATATTAGTAGTATAGTTGTACCACGAATGGGTCGGCTCGACCGGGGAAGGACCACGCTCTCACAGAATACAAGCGTGAAATAGCAGCATAACATGTGTTTCGTATGGTGAGTGTAGAGAACCGGAGACCCTTTTTTACTGGAAACGAGGCTTTCCATCTTAGTCCTCACGGGTGACAACGCATCTGCATTTCGATACGTAATCGAGGATGGATGTAGATGTCTATGGACCACAGCAACCACTTATCATCAGGTGGACTGTGTGCTCGTTTGTTATTGTTATTTTATATAAAAAGTCAGCAGTTTCTGGATTCTTAGCAATCTACCTGGGTAGGTAAAATCCTGGCTTACGAAAGTAACAGGTTTTGAATAAAACTAATTTATGGATTTAATCGCGTTTATTTTAACTAATTTCACTTTTTTTAATTTCCAACGATTGGGGTACTTTACAGCATTACACCACTCACGTCTTAAGGTCATAGTTGACCCGGGCTGCCTTCAGTTTTTGAATATTAATTTTTGGTCCGATCTACACTGAACAAACTTATCTTGCTGTCTTGCAGTATAGTGCTTGGGCTTGGATTTAATTTTATTAATAGAATCCCAAGCTTGGATGTTTTTTTTTTAAATTTCAATAGCCTCAAGAATCATACTAGGTAGAAATTGGTATTCTTTTGCGACGATTTGTGCTGCATCAAATCTGATATTAAGGCGGGACCATCTTGAACATGTTCACAGATTGCTGAATTCCCGGAGGGTCGGTGTTTCACGTATATGTTCTTTTACCCAGAATTTTATCGAATATTTTTGTGAAAAATCGACCAATTTTTTGCAGGTATGTCTATTAAACTTTCGTCATGGGGGATATATACCCCCCACTAAATAGAGTGATGTATCGTAAGACATGCAGGAAGTTGATGGATACAGTTAGCTCAACATTGTGCTTCGTGGCCTTCCTTGGTGGAGACATATGTTCAGCAGTGAACTTGTGAAGGGCTGTCATGATGATGTCTACTTATTATTTTTAGTATATCCTGGTAAAAGATGCATTTTTTTATAGGATAAGGGTGACAAACGAGCACACAGTCCACCTGATGGTAAGTGGTTGCTGTGGCCCATATACATCTACATTTATCCTCGATGAGGAATCAAAATGCAGATGCGTTGTCACCCGTGAGGACTAAGATGGAATGCCTCGTTTCCAGTAAAAAGGGTCTCCGGTACTCTACACTCACCATATGAAACATAGCAGTATTTAGCTGCTATTTTACGCTGGTATTCTGTGAGAGCGTGGTCCTTCCCCGGTCGAGCCGACCCATTCGTGTTACAACTATACTACTAATATAGTTGCAGCATGGCTCTACCACGTAAAAATAATGATGATTGAAAAAAAGACATTTATAAAACGTATAAAAATCCATGTCAATACTTTTGCTGCAATCTCGGCGATCCATTAACACAATTTTGTACAAATCTGTCTCTTCGAAAAGATTTCTTTTATAAACCAGGGCGCGTTTACGTAATGAGTACCTACGAAACGAATTTGATTTTAATCCAATTTAAATTTATTGAATTTTTCAGTTTCTATTTAAATTCTTCCAATGGATATATGTATAACTTCACTCTGTCGTACACCTCTCTGTAGTTGGATGGGTTTCGTACTCTGATTCTATACTCGGATAGCCAGCGTAGCCCTAGTGTACAAACACTTCAGTACTTCGATATACCGACAGTCAACTTGGCACCACAGAAGGGACTGTAGCACCGCCCAAATTTCACGAAATCAAAGGCTTCCTCATAGTCCACATACGCCAGACATAGGGGCGAATTGTACTACTCAGACTTTTGTACAATTTGCCGAAGGGTATGTATGTGGTCTTAGTACTAAAGCCTTTTCGGAAACCGGCTTGTTCGGGAGGCTGGAAGTCGTCGAGTTTGTGTGTGAGATGATTCATACTCTCGAAAACAGCACGTAGACGCGGCTCAGAAGGGAAATCTGTCTGTAGTTCTTCAAGAGAGCGTTGTCGCCTTTCTTCTCTCTTGTGTCTAGTTTTGAAGTCTCCCATTAATACCGTATAGTGCGGTTTTGGAGGAATGCATGGCTTTAGAGATATCCTCATATATTTCCTCCACCCCCTCATCGGAATGTGCCGAGGTTGGTGCGTAAACCTGTATGACCTTCAACGAATACCGTTTGGTGATCCTGAATAGAAGGTACACAACCCTCGTCGATACACTCACAATTTTTACAACGTTGCTAACGAGAGACTTGTGGACGATAAACCCAACACCTCCTTGGGACAGATGGTCGCCCTCCCGGTGATAGAACAAGTTGCCGGATTCGAGGATTACTGTGTCCTTCCCCTCTCTTCGGACCTCGGATAACCCTATAATATGTCAGTGTAACTTGTCTATCTATTCTTCTAGCTCCAGGTTCTTCTCGTCAGTCCTCAGGGTGCGTGCGTTGTATGTTGCAAGGTCGAGTCATCTTAGGTGGCAACCGTACCTCCACCGGAGATTCTTAGCATCAGTTACCATGGTCGTCACCGTAGCCAGGAATAGCGGGGCTGCCGGGGGCTGGGGGCCGTCTCTTTGTAACTTTCATTATGGGGGGATATTTGACATACTTGCCACGCTTAGCAAGCGGGTTGGCAACCGCAGTTTTTTATTATTTTGAGTTGTTATCAAGAAGATGCTGCAGCCTATCTTCTGTTTCATTTTCTCTCTGTCGCTTCTTACGACTTCCTCGGGACGATATGACGTATTGGATATTCTTATAACGCCTCTACATAGTTAAATATATGCCTTTAGGAATATAAGCCTCTCTTTTGAAGTTCTTCCTGTCGACTGTCACTGATCTGTCGACTGTCATTGACCTGTGTGAATATTTCATGTGTGGCATATTTTGGGATGATTTTCTCTTCATCTATGTAAGAAAGATTTTAGAGTATTATACCTTAGTCAGTTTACACGTAACTCGTGGGTTAAGATAGGGTAATGAATTCGCTTTCGCGGCTCCAGACGATCACACCTTATAACTTTGTTTTTTTCCTGTGAAATAAAATGAAATAGAAGTTTCTGTTTAAAAAAACTGTCATTAACTACAACAGTGAGTACCGGAAATAATTGGACCTTCCTGTTTCGCTACTGATATCGCTCAAAGTCGAGTATTCAATATAGGGCACCGCACGAATACAGGTTTGAATGGGCGTTGAAAATTGCAGAGTGTGTGAATAGCCAATTTGATTTTTCCATTTCCACTCATGCCCAAGTTACTATTATTAGATATATGCTGATATACGTAACTTTCAAAATGATAAAGGTGAAATGGATTTTCTTTTATATTGGTATTTGTGTTTTTTTTATAGTCCGCGGTCCGCCTTAGTTTTGCAAGTGGTAAAGATATGCTGTATTATGATTGCAAGAGGAAAGAAGTTTGACCCTTACCAGATGTGTTATGTCCAGTAATTATAGGGAACCGGAAACTTTCTTTTCTTTTTTGGTTACGAGGGTATCCAGTCTTAGTTTTCAGAGGTGACAACATATGTATATGAGTTTTGATTTTTCATAGAGGAGATCATATGTAGATAGGTGTCTAATAGGAATTATCTATAATCAGGTAGATGCCAGAAAATAGTAATGGCTCTAGATAGATATCATTTCGTATCAGACAAGCGACGAGTGTAACAACGTCTAAGAAGCGATACGTCTGGTACTGTGACCTTAAATTCGCCTGCCAAGCTGACGCTTCGTCTTGTAAAGAAACCCTTCGTCTAGACAGACTAAGGACTTCTTTACAACGGGAGGTCCATGTTCAGTAGAGCAATTCTGCGGGCTGATGAAGTACATGCAGAAATGCGACTTATATATGTGACTGAAAAATTTGAGAATTTCCGAAGATTTTGTGGTAGTTTTGCTGTGCAGTGGCAACGTAAGGATATTCACTTTATGTAATCCCGTGGTTGTCGTAAGAGGCGACAGAGGGAAACTAAAGCAATACATAGGCAGCAGCCTATTGCTACTACCGATTAAATAGTAAAAGAAACTGCGGCTGCTAGCCAGCTTTAGTCTGCCATAGTTGCCCCCCTCATCAATAATGGTACTCCTTGCGGAAAGTCTATGTCCAGCAGATAACTTGTGAAGGGCTGTAAATAATAATGATGATGATGACTTGTAGTAATTTATGCTAAGATGTCTATCGACGTCAACGCTTCTAGTCTGCGTCGATAAAAATCTCCATAGCAGTAATCTAATACAGCCGAAAGGATATCTCGCGACGCTTAGCTCTTTTTATGTTAACCTGTACAAAGATACCTAATTTCAACATTATGAATTAACAGTCACTTTGAGATGAGCTTGCCAACTCGCTTTATGTGGTGATATACTTGTGTACTGTTACACTGTGCCTCTTTGGACGAACATTGAATAATTAATAAGGACACATTCCTCTTTGATACTTCTGCAGACGAAACGCGAAATAAAATTACGTACTCGCACGAATCTTAAATTTATTGCAAATTGTAGAGGAAATGGGAAGTTTTCATACCTATTATAAGCGAGTCAGTCAGTGTTAGACTACTATTCCGCCTGTAAGGTAAGTAGAATAGAATAGAATATAATATCGTTTATTTCTTAGTATATGGTAATTACAGATGTTGAAATTATAGAATTCTTCACATATACTGCGGCATCACATTTTTTATAGGACAGGGTGACAAACGAGCATACAGTCCACCTGATGGTAAGCGGTTGCTGTGACCCATAGACATCTACATCTATCCTCAATATAGAATCAAAATGCAGATGCGTTGTCACCTGTGAGGAGTAAGATGGAATGCCTCTTTTCCAGTAAAAAGGGTCTCCGGTTCTCTACACTTACCATACGAAAGACAGCATTGTTAAGCTGCTATTTTACGCTGTTATTCTGTGAGAGCGTGGTTCTTCCACGGTCGAGCTAACCTATTTGTGCTAATATAGCTGCAGCATGGCTCTACCACATAAAGATGGAATATTGAACATACACATCGGTAAATTTATAATCTATGAAATCGTTAACAGAGTAGAAACACATCCAAGAGCCAAGAAAATATTGCAAGTTGGAATTTATTTATAGACAGCTGTCTGATCTGTGGCGGCGGCTTATTAAAGATTGTTATTGCCATGTAATGTGCGTTACGACTATACAAATGAAGTCTTTGGGATAGTGCCACTAATTGGTTTGCGCTTCTGTCTTGGATCCTTTTGGAAACACGTTCATTTATTGGAAATAGATAGGAATATCTCTTAACAAACAAACAAATTTCAAAAATTTAGAGAGAGGGTAGTGGAAGTATATTTAATTTTTTAAATAATGGCTTAAATTGATCTAAATAGTCAGCGCCACACAAGGCCCTATTACATTTTTGTATGCTTTAAATGCCCCGCCTAAATTAACTGAATTGCCCCATATAACTAATCCTAAATCCTAAAGCGTAGTACTGACGAGACGTACCCATGATATCCACTGAGGACTGTTTCTTTACTGGCTGTGAGTTTTCTTAGTTTGCGAAGAGCGAATACAAATTTATCAAGTTTACTACACACTTTATCTACATGTTCTATAGATCGTAGCCGTAAGGTGAACTGATTTTGTTTGACAAAATAATTTTCACTCTTGCTTTAAAGCGTACACATTTTAATCATATAAAAAGACAGGCGTTAGCAAAAATTACTCTAAACGACGTAGCACATTTGTAACGTGACTGTTCTTTTGTATTTAAAGCAACTAAATACTACGTAGCAGTTCCTAGATTTGAAACATTTGCATTTTCTTTAACCAGTTGATATTATTCTCTATATGTCAATTGTTTCGGGAGTTCGAGAGTTTCGAGTCTTGACGTGTCAAGAGTAATACACTACATAATAACGCTTAGAGTTATGAGACGTGCAATAATATTATTATTACATTAAAAAAAAAACTAACTAACACAACACGCATTGATCATTAGCTGTAATACCAGTCATGATAGGACGTACTCATCACGTTTTTTGTATTTCATCGCATTTTAACGTTTGAGAGTGGGTAGAAACTGTAGATTTATGCAGGTCTAGCTAACGTAAAGAATGAGTAAACAATGATTTCATTCACAAACAAACGTTTCTTAACAGAGTTATCGCACAGCTAGTTTGCACTATGCCCTTGTGACACCAATATACTGAATCTAGTCTAACTCTTGAAAATCAATAACCACGATCGTCCAACAACTCTACTTATTACTTACAATAATAGCAGTGGCTTTTCATAGTTCAGTTATTTGCATAATGTAAACATTGGAATTTACAGTTCAGCTATTAGCAATGTTTACCAAACAAAAACAACGACGTAATTTGGTAACAATTTTCTGTAGTCTGCAAAATATTTAACTTCGCATACGTTATTAACTACCGTTTTTGTTCTTTCTACAAAAAGTATATTCCACAACCTAATTAACTGTGGATATACTTACACCACCACGGTGTAAGTATATCCACTACCTTATATCATCCCGTGGGTATTGGGCAGCAGTTTCTTCCTGATAACAACTTCAAATTATAAAAACTACGATTGCCAACCCATCAGCCAAGCGCAGCAACTATGGCAAAGTGGCAGATTGTCTCATAAGGGATATGAGGCAATCTGCGATTAATACCTATGTTCAGGAGTGGACTTTTATAGACTGTAATAGATGGATGGAAGGAGCTTGACTTAGAGTTTTTTCGGTGGATAAGATTTTTAATGAAGAAAACCGCCAGATTATCAAGGTCACCGACAGAGCCTTCCGTAATTTGCAAAATAAATGCCAATGGACTGGTCACATCTGTTGCAGAAGTAACAACTGGCTGGCAGCAACTGGATGCGTGAAGTGACTTAGTGGCACACCTTGGAAGAGACCTATGTCAGGCAGTGGTCTGCCGCAGGCTGATGCTGATGATTATGATAGTTCAGTTGTATCAGAATAATTAAACAGGAATGTAGATAATACGCGGTAGAAGCATGCTGCAGCTATATTATAATTGTAGCACGGATTTGTCGGCTCGACCTTAAAACGGCCGTGCTCTCACAAAATACAAAATATAAATAGCAGCTTAATGCTGCTGTGCTTCGTATGGTGAGTGTGGGGAACCGGAGTTTCGTCACAGGGGTTATTTCTTAGAAGGTTTTCAGGAGTGACAACGCATCTGTTTATTTGATTATCAATCTAAGATAGATTTTCATTGAAATATCAGCTGATGCAAGTGCTTTTAGGCAATGGTGGCTTATTTAAGTACCATTTCCCGTAGTGGTTTTATTTTTCTTTTTTTTTCTTTTAAATCGTTACAACCATACTAAGCTTTAAGTACCATTGCCACCATTGTGTCTTTTATAAAAGTAAGTTTGACAAAAGAGCATACAGTCTATCTGACAGTAAGTGGATGCTGTAGCCCGTGGACTTCTATAGAGGCATCTATTAAGAATCAAATTGAGCACGCATGAGGACTAAGTTAGAATACAATTAGAATACAACTTACTGTTCACCTGATGGTTAGTATGGACATGGACATCTACTTTACATGGCATAGCATGGCATGGCATGGCAGCTTGGCTTTACCACGGAAAATTCTCTCTTCCTAACAAATGACCTGGAGTGATCCGTCATCCTATAGATCCTATCACCCCTCCGGCTTTGGGGTATGATTGGCTTTGGGGGCATTAAAAAGATGCAGTGTCTTGAGATTTTTAGAAAAATTATTAATTTGTTTAGGCAAATATTGACTCAGACGTGAATTTCAGCACAGACCCCCGTCTTGCTAGTAAGTTACGTTCTCGTATTCCACGTAAAGGACGCTCTTGTTAATTTCCATTAGGTAAAATTACGGGGAGTTATATGCTCTAAATTTACTGCTTGGCGCAGGCTACCCTACATTTCCAGGAGCCTTTCTGTCCGCTGCGCTCCTTTAGTACCTATTGGCGGACTTCTCATATGCTTATAATATGTTATCCCTAAGACATACAGGTTCCTTTCCGATTTTTTCCTTCATCGCAGAACACGTAATAAATAAGCAATTTAATTTATAATTAATCAATTAGTTTAATTGGCGCCGGCAAGCATCAAACCCGGGTTGCACACGTACTACTAAATTTACGGCGAGTGCTTAGTCCCCGAGTTACAATCGCTTAATAAAATACTACTTTCTAAGGATTTTATCGCGTATATTAACTTATTTTATATTCCCGCCGTTTCGAGCACTATAAGTGTGTAGTGTTCGCGTAAACATAAGAAATCATTACACAATGGCTTTTACTTATATAATAGAACTTTTTAATAATTGTGGCATATTTATTACTACGGGATTTTTTATAATGGACGTTTGCACGGCACGGCATAGTACCTACTACAGTATAAAAATTCATACGATCATCGGAATAAGAAAATTGATTGTTGATTATAATTTATAACCTATAACAACGACATAGTGATGACCTGGTGATACATGAAGGGAAGCAATGGATGCAGGTCCTTCAGGATCGCGCTTTATAGTAATCTATGGGGACCAGACCATTTTCTCTTTTTCTGTCTAGGAGTCTGTAGGGTGGATACCACCCCTTCTTACCTATTTCTGCCGCCAAGCAGGAGTCCCTGCACTGCTGTATTCTGATCTGAAGTCTCTGGCGAGCCAGTATAATGACAGGCTGTGCTGCATTCCAACTTAAACCTCAGAGGTGAAAACGCACCTGTAGCCTTTTTTATTTGAAGTTTGCAGGTGTCCATGGGCTGCAGTATTATGTAAGCTGTAAGTTCATTACTTTTATTCAACTTTCACTAAACGAGTTGGTAGCGTGAGCGTTTTTTGTTAAATAAAATTCACAACACAAATAGATATTCATTATGTTAAAGATGTGCAAATAACGAATCCTTACCACAACCCTCTTATGTATTCTCCACAAAAGTATCAAAGAGAAATGTAAGATCATTAATTATTTAATGTTCGCACAAGAAGGGAAGAGCGGCAATACTTGAATGAAAAATACTTACTTTGAACTTATTTTTTTTTTACTTTTTATTTTAACGTACAATTTTGGTTTGATTTGTCTAATTAATTTCTTACACGAATTTAAAGTACGTGTATACATTTCATTATAGTAGCGTCATAAGATATTTTTACTACGCGATAAAACTCTTTTTTGCCTAGGATTCTATATAGCCTCATAGGAGATCGTCCGGTATCCCCATGCGACTCCAACGGCCATTGCCCTCTGGGGTTTCCTCAGGAAGGCGACTGTTCTTTCCGTCAGAGCCCCTACCCATATGGGGGCCCCATATAAAGCCATGGACCGGACCACGCCCAAGTAGAGGTGGCGGCAGCTAGCATCAGGCCCTCCGACATTAGGTAGCAGTCGCTTTAAGGCAGCTGCCGCTCCCATTATCCGAGGGCTCAAGCGCTTGTAGTGCTCGCGGAAGCTCCAGCCGCTATCAAGAATGAGTCCATGATACCTCATGTTGGACTCAACCTGAATTCGGACATCATTGACAATAATGTGGGATCCCTTTGGCAGCGCTTTTTTAGGGCCTGTGAAAAGACAAGTTCGCGCGCCTAGCTCAAGTTACGTACTGTCGAGTTCATAGTAAATGTTGTTCGATAACATTCCGTCTATAATAAATATTTGTTTCGTTTATTTATGAGAGATAATTAACAGCGTAATACAATATCAATTTAATCATAATGTAACTAAATACAATACCAAGGTTACAACTGTTTTTTTATCGATGAAGTGACAGGTTTACTTGTACGTAATTTTTTTCATAAAATACATTTAATTGTTCATATTATGCGGCTGCAGGTGATAGATATATTAAGCATTGAAAACTTTTAGGTATTTAAAGTAGACACAGTCAATTCAATTAAACATTGAATTGCTAATTTAATTTAATTTTTTATACATATAATTCACAAAATTCTACAGCTCTTTTCGGGGAGTACAATAAAGAGTATTGTATTGTATTGTATTGTGAGTGAATTTTTTTTCTCCAAATTTATATGGGACCAACACTAAAGAAAAAACATTATATTAAAATAGATCCACAATTGACAAGGATATCGAGTAAATACATACAAAAAACACGAGAACCTCAGCTCAGGGGATAAGTGCTTGTTTCATAGTATGCGAACATACATAGCTGCCGGTACCAATCAATTAATTACTGTATTTTTAAATTCTGATCTACCGTGTGCTGGACTTTGAAGGGAAAATCCTGTAAACTTATAGAACCCATAAACTGTCTAAAAAATAAAAAAAAAGATTTTGAAGCAGTGACGTAGCACGGGTTGCTGTCGCCCGGAACCACTTAAACTAAAAATGATACGGCCACCCCTCCCAATTTCGCAAGTAATCTAAATAATATGCTGCCCGGGTCCATGGCCCTACTGGCCTGCCCCTTGCTACGCCAGTTTTGAATACTTGTTAAGTTTGCCGACATGCTATGCGGCAGCGAGGCGAACACTACCTTGTTTCAAAACACTCTCTCATAAATGAACCGATGCTCTGTGCCCAACCGTGAAACGTAATTCCATCATTCGACATTCCATCATCTCATATCGTCGCGTAGGTATGACTTAATGCCATGAACAGTTCATGGCACAAATTACGCAATAACTTCTAAATAATTTAATGTTTTCACTTTTTGACGACACCACCATGCGATAAACAAGATAGGACTGGTCTGAAGTACTGGTCTAAATAATGCCTAGTATAAATAAAACAATCTATCATGCAGAGAAACTTCGAGAAAATTTGAGGTTCCTAATACGGCCAGCAGTGAATATAGAGCGAGAGCCCGTGATCGCCAGACCTTCCTTATTTTATAAAAGCTTAAAATTTATCCGCGCATACTCTCGATATAGGTAGCAACGGTGGGATACTACGAAGTTTGGATAATGGTGGTTTTAGCAGGTAACAGGTAGCATGAGTGTTTTTTTATAGGATAAGGGTGACAAACGAGCACACAGTCCACCTGATGGTAAGTGGTTGCTGCGGCCCATAGACATCTACATCTATCCTCGTTTGCGAATCAAAATGCAGATGCGTTGTCACTCGTGAGGACTAAGATAGAATGCCTCATTTCCAGTAAAAAGGGCCTCCGGCCAACTGCACTCATCAAGCGAAACGCAGAGGTAAACCTCTACTTCACGCTGGCATTCCGTGAGGTCGCGGTACCACACCGGTCGCGGTCGCCCATCCGTGCGACAGCAAAAGCTGCCGCGTGGCTCTACCACTGTTAGTGAGTTTATAAAATAGCAACTTAAATTTGTCAAATTATAAAGCGTAATTTTCTCATATTTTCTTCGGAATAATATTAGAAATCACGTTATCCGTTGCGACACTTAGTATCGTGGCAACTCCTTGCCAGACACCTTTAAAGTTTAATAAATTGTGACTGTACTTATGTTTAAAAGCTGAATTTTATTTATGTTACTTGAGTAACTATTAGAAGATGCTTTCTCAGTAGCCAGATAGTTTCGACAGTTCTAACACCTGGCCAGACACACACTACATAGGGTAACTGTAGGTGCGAGCGGAAGAAGGAAAGAATAGAAGGACCACGTCTGATCCATATGCCATAATACGCACTGGTTGTATAATCTTGCAAGTTTTGTGGTATACCTGGCGAGAAGTTGTGTCGTAATCTCTCGAACGCTGCCAAGTTGAGCCCGTCGATTAATCTCTCGGTCTAAGTTGGATTTACCTAGTCGGACTATTTGCATTAGGTAAACATATAGCTTCGAGCGTAGTATTTCCAACAACAACCTACGCAGAAAGTCGATGGATGCATGTGGCTCACGATCGTGCTTTGTGCCATTCCTTGAGGGAGGTCTATGTTCAGCAGTGGACTTGACATCTGAAGATGGCCGTGCTGAGCGAATTAGAGTTATGCAAGTAGGATTTATGCACACCTCAAATGCCCGGTTAGGGGTGGCCGCCCGGTAAGATAATGTAGCTTTAGTTGTTATTGAATAATGCTATATCAAAATTAGTGCATTAGTGTAACGTTAATAATCTGCATATAAACGGCAATAAAACTAATGTATTAAATTTACAGCAACGAATGTTAAAAAGCTGAATACCAATATGATTTTAAATGGGGAAGAACTGAGCCCTATTGGGTCCTGTTTTTCTTGGCATCACAACAAGAATCTGTAAATTTACTACTTACATATAAATTTGCATTTATACTTGTATTTTTTCATTAGAGTAATAAAAAGACATTTAAAAAAATAAATATATATTAAAGAAATTAAAATAGAGAGTACAATAAAATATCGTATGTTTTCGTAGGTGTAAGTAAGGTAGCTCATACGGTCTAGTCTCCTTCATCTCCACCCTCCTCCTCTTCATCGAATTCACCCTCTTCTTCAGCTGTTGCGTCCTGGTATTGCTGGTATTCTGATACCAAATCATTCATATTGCTTTCCGCCTCTGTAAATTCCATCTCATCCATACCCTCTCCAGTATACCAATGCAAGAATGCTTTACGTCTGAACATGGCAGTGAATTGCTCCGAAATTCGTTTAAATAATTCTTGGATAGCAGTAGAGTTACCAATAAATGTTGCCGACATCTTTAAGCCCCTTGGTGGTATATCACATACGGCTGTTTTCACATTGTTTGGAATCCATTCCACAAAGTAAGACGAATTCTTGTTTTGAATATTCATCATTTGCTCATCAACCTCTTTCATTGACATACGGCCTCTGAATACGGCCGCTACAGTCAAATACCTCCCATGTCTAGGATCACATGCCGCCATCATGTTCTTAGCATCAAACATTTGTTGAGTCAGTTCTGGAACTGTGAGAGCCCTATACTGTTGACTTCCCCTTGATGTTAATGGGGCAAATCCAGGAATAAAAAAGTGAAGGCGAGGAAACGGAACCATATTTACGGCCAGTTTCCTTAAATCTGCGTTCAACTGGCCAGGGAATCGAAGACAAGTGGTGACACCGGACATTGTAGCAGACACTAAATGATTTAGATCTCCGTATGTTGGTGTAGTAAGCTTTAGAGTGCGGAAACAGATGTCATACAAAGCTTCATTATCAATACAATACGACTCATCGGTGTTTTCCACCAGTTGATGCACAGAAAGTGTAGCGTTGTATGGTTCCACCACAGTGTCCGATACTTTGGGTGATGGGACGACACTGAAAGTATTCATTATGCGATCAGGATATTCTTCCCTTATTTTTGATATTAGTAACGTGCCTAAACCGGCTCCTGTGCCGCCACCGAGAGAATGTGTCAGTTGAAATCCTTGTAGACAATCACAACCCTCCGCCTCCTTTCTGACAACATCAAGGACGGAATCGACTAATTCTGCACCTTCTGTGTAATGACCCTTAGCCCAATTATTTCCAGCACCGGATTGGCCGAACACAAAATTGTCCGGGCGAAATATTTGTCCGAACGGCCCGGAGCGGACAGAATCCATCGTTCCGGGCTCGAGGTCAACTAATATGGCTCGAGGCACATATTTACCGCCAGTGGCTTCATTGTAGTAAACGTTTATACGCTCCAATTGAAGGTCGGAGTCGCCGTGGTACGTGCCAGTTGGATCGATGCCATGCTCGTCCGATATAACCTCCCAGAACTGGAAATTTACGATTGATGTAACAAAGTAATTTAAGTTTATTTATTGTAACGGTACTGGATGTAGAGCTAGTTTAAGCTATTACAGCTTTTTGTATTATCAATTTACAGTGCTTCAATAAACAATATCCAAATATAAAATCTAAAAGATATAAAATTCAAAAACTTTCCATTGTTATTTGAAACATTTGTTGAAAATAGAGAACTTGGGAAGAACCAGCAAGGAAAATCAAAATTCGTTCATAAACATTACACTGCTCGACAGAGCCATGCTTGGCAGGCAGTACTAGATATTGACGTCGACGTCGACATGCAGTGTCTCCCATAGAATATTAATATTACTTAAAATTCTAAAGAATACATTTAAAAAAAGAAACGAACCATCAGCGAGTATAAGTTCACAGCTAGACATGGGTCTGTCCCGTTATATTGAGGATGGGTCTGTCCCGATATATTGAGGGAGAATTTGCATTTAGTACTGCCTGCCAAGCATTTGGCACGCTGTACTTAATATCGACACCAACATACAATCTCTCACATAGAATATTAATATTGCTTAAAATTCTAACAAATACATTTTCATAAAGAATAACAATAACGTTGTGTAACGTTGAGAATAATACGTTATAAAGATAGTGATGCTTGGCAGGCGGAATGATAGCAGTACGTGTGGGTATTTTACGTCCGGCCTTTGATAAGGCTAAGGATGATTACATCGCCATTTATTAAAAGCTAAACATTTTGTCTTTCACCATAGCCGACACTGACGCCACCCACCGACCGGGGAAATGGGTTCTCTACGCAGCCACCAGATGGCACATTACTTATTACTTTTTATAAAATATGTAATATTTGGTACTAAAATATATATAATAATACTTTGTATGAAGAAAAGTAACTTTAAAACTGTACATAATTATAAAAAAGTAAATTATAATCCGTAGAATAATAGACATGATATTAGATGATGAATAAATAGAATTCAGTGAAATCTCAAATGTAGCGATGAAAATTTATTTAAAAGAAATTGCACGAGAGTTTTTTACCTTTGCACCAATTTGGTTGCCGCATTGTCCAGCTTGTATATGAACTATTTCCCTCATTGCTAATTCTTTATTCTTTATCTTACACTTAAATTCCTTTTTAAACTAACTGACTGTATCTAGACCGCAACCTATTAGAATGATCGACTAAAACAAATGCAATGTCATCGAATCGAAAATTAATTCGAAATGTTTCCAAATTTTTTAAATAATAAAAAAAAAAACTGTTTGAAATATATGCGAACTGCCAAAAATAGCAAAAAGTTTTCATTCTGTTGTATATTTGGATACAGTTATTTTACGTCCAGCTTCTTCTTAAATCTGAAATAGTTTAGATGTTAACAGGGAATATCCTTAAAATATTTTATTCCTTAGACATCATGCAGGATCACTATGTTTTCCTTCAACACCGAGCACGTGGTAAATCAGTACCAAACATTACAATAGACACGTTTTAATTTATATAATTATACTTTTTATTGATTTTATAATATTTAATTGATGGTGTTTTTTTTTAATAGACTGTTGCCCGTCATGGCCAGGTAAACCAATTTCTTTTTATAGGATAGGGTGACAAACGAGCACACAGTCCACCTGATAGTAAGTGGTTGCTGTGACCCATAGACATTTACATCTATCCTCAATAAAGAAACAAAATGCAGATGCAACATGTCATAGCATAATATAGCTGCAGCATGGCTCTACCACGTAAATAATGGTGGCGCGATGAACTTCACTCCGGATGTATTTCGTACTTTTTATCGTGTAAATAAAAAAAAAAATATTAATTACGTCCTCGGCCACAGCGCCATATCTGGATCTCATAGATTTGAGATTTTTTTGGTTTATAAACCTATTATTTTAAATATTATGAGTAATTTTGGTCTTTTTTTATAGGATTTGTAAATGAATAACTTGACTACAACGCCATCTTAGTGAATCCTAACATACTTATGAACTATTACATAATAACAATATTTAATCTGTGCTATCGTTTCGACAATATATTGGGTGAATATGATCAGGTAGAGAGTAATTGTCAAAGAGAATATAATCACTACGTTTATTGGTAATTGTGTTCTGTTATGATCAGTCAAGTTGTTGCGTAGTAACACGAACGCTAACATGTTCACCAACGGTTATATAATATATATATCGGCTAGATAGGATCTAATATTGTGGCGTTATTTAGGTTTAAGATAATAAAATAACATGTATTTTATAAATTTTCAAAAGAAAAAAAGTTTTCCTATTATTAAATTTTGGCCAATATCCCTCTTGGTATTGCTCTCATCTTTTCGTAAATTATGATCACAATCGGTTCAACCATTCCGAACATTAACCTGGACAGACAGTGTAGTTACAGCCTATATACGTCCCACTGCTGGGCACAAGCCTCCTCCTATTTCTAAGAGGGCTTTTGGGCAAGGAAATGTCCACCGCGCTACCCCAATGAGTATTGGCAAACTTCACATGTCTTCGAAATATTTTTTTTATTTCTCTGAGATGTATGTAGTAAATTAGCACTTAAAATTGCAATTAACAATTTTATTGGCGCCGGCGGTTTTCGAACCCGGGTCCTTGGCGTACTATTTAATTTATAGCGAGCGCTTAGCTCCTGAGCTATCACTCCTTTCCTCGGACAGACAAACAGACAGAATTTAAAAAAAAATATTTATTTTGGCCTTTATAACATGGAAATAACTCCCTGAGCTTAACCGAAGTCAGTTATTTTACTATTACTCACAGAAACTTTAACTTATATAAAATATTAAAAACCTTTAAAAAAAAACTAAAACTAATAACTTAATTATCATAAAGGCCTTCCCCCTGTGGTATCGAGCACATAACGCTGGATTTGTTTCCTCGCCGAATAGCTATACTTAGCCTTTGAGTAAGAAAAGAACCAGCCCTCTTATCACCAGCAGCAACGACCAGTCGCGGATAGAGTTCCTTTAGGAACTTCACCGCACGTTGACCCCACGGACCGATACTCCCCACAGCAAATGTTACTAACATGTAGTCATGTCTCAGAGACTCATATTTGCACCACTTACTTTGTTCAGCTGCGTCTGATGCCGCCCCGGCTCTAAACGAAGTAACCCTGAGATTTGAGGCCGCCAAAGCGTCTACGCAAGTAGCATTCCACACTAGGGCTTTAACTCTCTCCCAAGGGACCAATGTCATACCCTCAATTTAATTTAATTTATATTTATAGATAAGGGTTAATAAATACTAATAATAATTTATTTCAGATAGTCAAGTGATCCATAAAATTTGTTACTAACTATAAAACTTATAACCTATGTTAGTACCTAATAAAGTAAATTAATTTTTCAATTTATGAATTATCTAAAATTATACCAAACGATAATTATAATGTTAAACAATGTAGTGCCAAAATTTAATTTACGGCCTTTGCGCAACAATATAAATTAATTTCTTGATTGCTACTACAATTTTATCGAAACATTGTTTTATATGCGTAAAAGCCAATTGCTAAATTTATTTGCAATTCAGCTATAACGTTGATGAAACATTAATTGAAATTCAGTTCAATTATGCTGTTTTTTTATTTCGATACGATGTGTTGTTGTGAAAATACCATAGAACAACATCTGAGAAGTTTCGGCTAAATTGTAGCAGGTACCTATAAAATATGAACACGTTCTTCTTTAGATTATAAACACTGACACTTCTTCTAAATGTCGAACAGTAAAGACTTTTTGGAGTATATACTTCTTTTGGGGCGTTTGGGAAAAGTGATGAGAGTGAATTTTTTACGATGCGCGCGCACACCGACCCCTAAAAACGACACCATGAAGTTGTTACGATGCGCGCGCACACAAAGCAACAACTTCAGTGGGTAATTATTGTCTCTCAAGTTTTCGTGAGAACTGATAACTATATTTAAAGTAATTATTCAAATATATATGAATCTAGAGCACGTGTTTTATTTATATTATTGTAGAGTATGTAAACCATATTGTAGGCTTTATGAAAAAAACTAGGATGTATTTTAGTGGTCAAATCCTCATAAATACACTATATTTGGCGACGAGGACCTTATTCACACATATAAATAAAGGAAATGTGTTGCTCGGCAACAACCTCACATTTGATTACCACATGCAAAAGTGGGATATTTTTAAGAGTCGATTTTTGTCTAGTTCTGTTTTGTTACGCTTAAGAAGTATAATTTCCTATGTCCGTACTAAGTACACACACACGTTTTTTTAAAGACCGAAATAATGTTCGCAGTTCATTTATATTTTATTTTTTTATTTAGTTTATATTTACAATATATATGCCAAATATTCACGCGATGCAAAGTATAAATCGAAAAATCATTGTTGGCCTACCAATAAACATAGCTATTTGCAGCTGACAACACTGCAGCTGACACACTTACAGCAGATGACAAGTGTAAAGGAATAAGGGCTAATATTTGTTGCACCCATACGTTGGACGCTTATTTAGTTCACGAGGGTCATAGGCTAATCTCTCATAAAATAATGTAAATGTTTTAAAAACGTTTTTTGTTTACATTTTCTGGAATCCAAAATGCCACGTAAAATACGCCTTGCACTTAACAAGTGAATTTAGCTCAAGAAGCGATTTATTTATCAGATGTGTTTTTATTGGTGCTGCAATTGAGATTGGTCGCAATGTGTAACTGTTGACGTCATACGTCACACTATATGTTCAAATAGTAATTGCCGAACGTAGGCCAACAATGCCAACATCATCAGTGATTTGAGGTAGTGTGTGAGGCGGAGTGGGAAGGGAAGTGTTGGTATAGCGATGCAGTCCTCGCTCTATTCTCCGCGACTCTATAGTGGCCGCACCATTGATGCGATGCCTCTGCCCATCTTCTGCCTTGGTTTCCCTCTGTCGCCTCCAACGACACCCACGGGAAGATATGGAGTCCTGGGTATTCTTGCGCGCCTCTACACGGAAAATTCATTGGTTTTTATTCCCTCATAGTGTTATTAGTCACTGCCTCATTAGATACTGACTAATTGACTTGTAAGCACGTTCATACCTATCAATTGTCGGATTTTAATCGGTTAAGAAAATCGCTACTTGATAGTTACTAGATATTGTTTTATAGATTATTATATTTTAGGGCACAAACGAGCATGCGGCTCACCTGATGGTAAGTGACCACCACCGCCCATGAACAACCGCAACACCAGGGGAATTGCAGATGTGTTGTAAGCTCTTTTCTTGAAGGTCCCTAAGTCGTACCGGTCCGGAAAAATCACCGGTGGTAAACAATTCCACAGAGAAGTTGTACGAGGAAGAAACTCCTAGTAAAAATTATAGATTATGCACCCTTAATGAAACCTAGGCTTTCTGCCTAGGTTATGTTAAGATCACTCTTTGATCTATTTCTTCCATCAAGCAGCACTGCGCCTAGCACTGTACTCGTTCAAAGTTTACGCCGGTTTTTTTTTAAAGACAATCTTGAATTTAAAAGTTTAAACGATTTAGATGAAGAATTTTTTTTTGATTGTCTATAAATACCAGTTTAAGGGAATAGTTTTTATAAATTGCAGGCTATAATTATTTCATATCTATCATGAAGAGCGACAATGCTTTGCAAAGCCCTCTTTGATTAAAGTTGGTCGCAAGTGTATATGGGCTACAGTAGTCACTTAGCCTCAAGGGAACTGTTAAATCGTTTGCAACTCGAATGTAAAATAATTAGTGATTTTAGAATAAGGGTGAAAAACAAGGAAACCTTATGGTAAGTGGATGTTATGACCCATATAAATCAAAATGCAGATGTGTTGTAACCTCTGAGGACTAAGACGCCTCGTTTTTAGTAAAAAGGGTCTCTGGTTCCATATACTTAACATATAAAACTAATCAATTCTATGAAAGTGTGTTTCTTCTTCGGTCTAGCCGACTCATTCGTGCATCAACCATAACATAGCTGCAACATGGCTCTACAACGTAAAATTTAATTTAATAAACAGTTCTAGATACTTAATTATTGAGTAAAGGAATTAATTTTTAAAATTTTAACTAAATAATTTGTTTCTAATATACGCAAATGTATTTGAATTTCAACGGCATTCATTATTTATGTATACAAATGCCCTAGTCTGCTTTCATTAACGTTCATATCTAAGTCCAGTTAGAATCAAAAGCCTTCAAAAGCAGCCATCAGGGAATAATTCGACAAGTACAGTTGCCAAAAACATGTTTTGAAAATGTAATAAAATAAGGACATTAATGTTTTTTGTTTTGTTATTGATGTTCGTAGCTTAGCTGAGGTTAGGGTATTTCGTTAAATAACAATGTATTGCAATCATATAGGTTTTTATTTTATAAAGTATTTTACAAAGTATGTATGAAATTGGGTTGTTGATAACGTTCGTAACAGTTATACAAAAAAATGTAGGTAATATAACGATAAATTATAAGCATAATTAAATAGTTTTTATTTATGTAATGTATGGGAGAATCATAAAAACATTTTTTTAAACTGAAAAACGAAAGCTAATGCTTTTACCATAGCAAAAACAAAACGTTTTTAAATATTTTTATGTATTTTGCTACGGCGTTAGATAATGAAGGCTATTTTTGTAATAAATAGCCTTCAGTATCAAATAACCTCATAATATTAGAACATTGAGGCGAATCTGTAGAGATTAATACTGAATAAAAGAAATATATTAAGAAAACCGATTGAATAGGCTACGTTATTAAACTAAACAAAATATTAGAATAATATCGGACCCGATTGAATAGGCTGTATGGTCGTTGATCATTGCCTGTTTTGAACGAGACTTCCGACGACACGCACCCGCTACGCGCACGCCACGCGCGGCAGCACCCGCGTCTAATTCGCTTTGAAATTTGTTGCATATAATTTGAGTCTTATAGCAAATCAATAAATCTGAAATTGCATTTATCGACGTTCAACCGCACACGATCTGCACCCGCCCCGCTACGCCCTATGCCCGCGCTTTTTATACAATTTCAGATTTATTGATTTGTCAGAAGACTCAAATTATATGAAAGAAATTTCAAAGCGAGTTAGGCTCTTCGCACACGAGTCGTAAGCGTAGTCGTATCGTAAGCCTATCGTTAGGACGCAACGCGTACGAGACCTGCAGTGTTCTACAAACGAATCGTCGCGTAGACGTATCGTTTTGTAAGATCTCAGTTGAAATCATGGTGTCCACGGTACCAGATGTGTTGTGTGAATCTATAGATTATCTTACTTTTTCTTTAGATGAAGGGAATTTTTATTGTTTGAATATGTAAGATGGTAGAAAGCGATATTTGTGACAATATTTCTGCCCAAACTTTATCCATTTCATCTTTCCATGAATATTCACTTAATGAATGATTATATAGAAAAGGGAACGCTTCACCCAGTTTCACGAATTTAATCACTTTTTCAGTCCTATTCATAACTATTGAAATTAAAATCGAAACAAGTTAAAACAATTTAAATTCAGTTAAATTTTTAAAGAAATTAATGAACAGTAAATTTTTTACGCCAGTGCACTATGACTATCGTAATGACAGTAGACACCTCATACGATTCGCTGCAGCACCGCTTCGTGTGCGGACTTGTTTGAACATCTACGCGCTCGTATTGCTCTCGTCCTACGCGCGTATTACGATACGCTTACGATACGACGCCGTGTGTGAAGGGCCTTAGACGCGGGTGCTGACGCGCGTGGCGTGCGCGTAGCGGGTGCATGTCGTCGGAACGCGGCCTTAACTTGGTACACAATATATTATTTTACTTTCCATAATTTAAATAAGATATTGAAGTGAGTGTACTAAAAAAATTCGTACGGCGAATGTCAAGTAGACTTAAGGCTTCCTATAGATTGCGGTATCATGTATCCATATGTAAATTGCTAACTTGCTTGCTAAGACATTTATTCATTCAGTAGATTATTCATTCTATAGCAGCTGTCCACTGCTGCTATATAATGAATGAATAATCTACTTGTTTATCCTAAAACAGAAATATTTAAGATATTTAAGAAATCTTATGTTGGAAAATTTTACAGAGCGCAAACAAACTCAATTTGACTTCTGGTTTGATAGAAAATGCCAGAAAATTCTTATGGTTTCCGACAGATGGTGGTATATCATCTCCTTTACACCAGACGTAAACTACGAAGGCCAGCGAGAGGCAGCTGTATGGAGATGTCTGGTAATACGAATGTCAATCCCTCTGTAAACCGTGAAAATTAAGGCAAATCTTCTCCCAAAACGGGAGAGGCCCATATTCAACAGTGAACTTTTTGATGACATTACAATTCATAATCGTGTAGTGTTGGTGTAAGAATATCCACTACCCCATATTATCCCGTGGGTGTCGTAAGAGGCGACAGAGGTAAACAAATCTGGGCAGTAGCGTCTTCATAATAACGACTCAAAATAAAAACTGCGGTAGCCATCCCGCTTACCAAGCGTGTCAACCATGGCAAATATCCCCCTATGAGAGAAACTATGGGGGAGGCCTATGTTTAGCAATGGACTCTAAAAGGCTGTAACGGTAACGGTAATTAACAGTTAATACAGTAACCATATTGTCAGAACAATGCGCCATGTTTAAAAAATTGATTGCTGTCAATTTTTATTTGCGTTAGGATGGATTCGACCAAACCTTGATTTATACAGGATTAACTATACCAGGGGTAAGATATTCCACGATTTGATTGACAATCGAGTAGTCGTGTACCGTTTTTCTTTGTAATTTAAAGTATAGTTACGCTTCGAACTATAGATAAAGAATTCTACTTGGAATAACCATACGTGAGTAGCAGAGTGAAGGATGAACATATGTAAAATCCGGCAAATAAATATTGTTCGATTAAGGGACGATGCGAAAGGTTATATTATGCCCACTTAATTTTTTCATATTATTCTGTCAATGTCGAGTTGTATACAAGGTATGAAGTTGCACTCGGGATCTTGGATATTTGACATCGGGACGTCAATTACCTCAGACCCCCGTGACCGTGGGTGCTGTAAAGCACCCGAAACCTCGGGAATTTAATAAAAATAAGTAAATTAAACGCGATAGAATCCGTGAAAGTAGTTTCGGTGGGTAGGCGCAAAACTGTGTTGACATATTTAAAATCGTTCCTGATTTTTTAAAGTTTTAATTATAGTAAATTTAGAACAATCAAGTATATAAATGTACCTGTAATTACATAAATCCACCAGCATTGTTTACTAATAATTTGTTTTTCATTGCACAACTTAAAACTTATTTTGCCACTTCACTGTCACTTGACATTGACCTTTAAGTAACCTTTAATTGAATATTAAAAATGGATTTGCTTAAGAAGTCAATTGAAGAGCTAACACTGAATTTCACTTCACGTATGGATGAGTTCCAGAGGGAGGTCAGAACATCCATCCCTGCAACGAGCCCTTCTTCCAATATTAATGCACAATTTAATGCATTTAGGGCATTCGTCCTGTCAGCACTTGAGAATCTGCAACTTCAGCTCCAGCTTCTCTCTAGGCAGCAAGATGAAATGGAGGTAAGGACCAGGAGGAAGATGTTGCTTGTCCATGGAATGCCAGAAGCTCAAGATGAGAACCTAGTACATTGCACAAGTAAGGTATTATCAGAGCGGCTGAACATCCCTGAATTAAGTGTGGACTCTATTACCAGATGCCATCGCTTAGGGCGCCCCCGTGGCGACAAGCCTCGTGTGTTGCTCGTGAAATTTCAAGATCAGGATCTCCGTGACAAAGTTTGGTTTTCCAAAACCAAGCTAAAGGGTAGCGGAGTTACTCTATCTGAGTTCATGACTAAGGGTCGTCATGAGGCGTTTGTTGCTGCTCGGAAGCGCTTTGGTGTATCCCAGTGTTGGACACGCGATGGATATGTTGTGGTGCTTGGGTCCGACGGCACGAAGCACCGGGTGTACACCGTGGCTGAGGTGATCGCCATTCCTGATGCAGCTGGTGGTGTCCCTACTACCACATCCTTGACTGCGGCGACGGCGGCGGCGGCATCTTCGGCTCCCAAGCCCTGTGTTACTACTGCTAGGGCTAGGAAGACGGCTAAAAAATGATGGTAGTGGCATGTTTTTCTTATGATTTTGTTTTTACTAATTTACTCCAGCAGCTCAATTCTTATATTTTTGTAACTTTTAGGTAATCAGGTTTTAATTATAATTCTTTGCCATTCATTTTTAAGACATAAGTTTTATAATAGGTTTCCACTGCAACACACATTGTTACTGAAATTATTTTAATTATTTCACATAACTGGTAGATTAATTAATCATTATATTTTTTGTTAATAATATTTACGTATAAATACCTTTATTTATACTAACAGTGACAGTTGTTACCTGTTGTCAGATTTCTTTCTTATTTTTTATTTTATTTTATAACTTTGGCAAAGGCATCTTAATCCATACTGCCTAGTCTGACGTTTACAGTTTCAAAATGTCTTAAAATCTATTGGCGTCAGACTGCAAGGTTTTGGTAATTTTTATATTAAACTGATTGTTTTATTTCTTTAAGTTGTTGTTTTGTTATGTGCTTTCTCTTTCATGCTGCTGGTGGTTGTAATAGTATAGGTACCTTTCGATCTTTATTTATATTTTTTTTTTTCTTTTTTTTTTAGTGTATATAAGAATTTATTTTATATTTTAATTTAATATTTATGGCCTCCTCAAACATTTGTAACGATAGTGATTTGTTTCTATCGTTGTCTTCGGACGATGGGACACTTAGTGATGATAGTTATCACAGTACAACTGCTCCTCCTTCACTCAACATCACCTTAAATTCTTTTTTCTCAGACTGTGTGAATAACTTTAATGCTATTCATATTAACGCCCAAAGCATTCCGGCTCATTATCCTGACATGCTTGCGTCATTTGAATCCCAAAATATTCACGCCATTTTAGTTTCAGAATCTTGGCTAAAACCCTGTCTGCCTTCCACTTCTTATTCTTTGCCTGGGTATCATCTAATTAGAAATGACCGCACTAATAGGGGTGGTGGGGGCGTGGCGATCTATCTAAGATCCTACCTTCCATTTAAAATTGTTAGTTCGTCAAGTCAACCACCTCCTGTTGATTCTGCTGAGCATTTGCTGGTTGAGGTCTCCCTGTCTCAGAATAAAATCCTACTTGGAGTTTTCTACAGTCCCTCCCTTTCTATAAATTATTTTACTTCTTTTGAATCTCTTTTAGAATCACTAGTCCCTACGTATAGTCACACTATTTTGATGGGTGACTTTAACACCTGTTTGCTTAAAGGCGACAATCGATCTATAAAACTTGAAGCTATAATTGAAGCGTGTAATATGCAAATCCTACCCCTTTCTGCTACTCATAACTTTCCTAACAGTACTCCTTCCCTTCTTGACTTAATAATGGTGTCATCTTCCAATTTAGTTTTCAAGCACGGACAGTGCCCTGCTGATGCATTCTCTTATCACGATTTAATTTTTCTTTCGTATAAACTACGCCCTCCTAAAATCAAACCCAAATTAGTTCTGCGACGTAATTTTGGAGGAATGGATATTGAACAACTTTGTGAAGATGCTTATAATATTGACTGGTCAGTGATCGAGAGAGCTCCATGCATTGACGATAAAGTGGAACTGTTCTGTTCTCTTCTCACTCAGCTTTATGACGTCCACGCGCCAATGCATTATGTGAGACTTAAACACCTACCTGCTCCATGGCTCTCTGATGATCTGAAGAAGCTTATTTTGCAGAAGAATGCGGCATTGTCAAAGCTTAAGAGGAATAAAACAGAGGAAAACGTAAGGAAATACGCCAAAATCAGGAATCGATGCAACACATTGTGTAGAGATGCGCAACGACGCCATATTCATACATCAGTCGAGAACGGCGACTCATCTAGGGTGTGGAAGTTTCTCAAAACAGTTGGAGTTGGTAGAACATCCCTAAATACTTCACCTCCTAGTGTTGATTTTGAACTATTAAATCAACATTTTTCTAATCCTTCTAACTCTTTTGATAGCGAACATAAACTGCAAACACTTCGTTCGCTTTCTGTAATTCCGACTCCTAATTATCCTCCGTTCGTTTTTAGTCAGTTTACTGAATGTGATGTTAAGAAGACCATATTATCCATCTCCTCAAATGCTGCCGGTAGCGACAACATTAGCCGTAATATGATTGTTCCTCTCCTTGATGTTATTACTCCCATTATCACTTATTTACTCAATGCTTGTGTCTCTTCCTCTAAATTCCCTCAAGCCTGGAAGAGTGCTCATATTATACCCCTTCCAAAGAAATCTAATCCCGTCAACCTCTCTGATTTCCGTCCCATCTCGATCTTACCTTTCCTTTCTAAAGTCCTTGAAAAACTTATTTGCCAACAGCTGACCCTTTTCCTTAATAAGCACAATTTATTGAATTCCTTACAATCCGGTTTCCGTCCAGGTCATAGTACGGCTACTGCCTTAATCAAAGTTACTGATGACATACGGTGGGGTATGGATAATAAACAACTCACAGTCATGACCTTGCTGGATTTCAGTAATGCGTTCAATACTGTTGACTTCGATATACTGTTGAGTCTGTTATGTTCCCTTAACATATCTCCATCAGTAATTGACTGGTTTCAAAGTTATCTCTGTGGCCGTCGGCAGTGTATTCGTGTCGATGAAACTCACTCATCTTGGTGTGATATAACTGCAGGCGTGCCGCAGGGCGGCGTGTTGTCACCTTTACTCTTTTCCATTTTCATTAATTCAATCACTCATAAAATATCCTCTCTCTACCACATGTATGCGGATGATGTCCAGATTTACACCCAGTCAACTCTTGAGAATCTGCCGAATGCAATCGCTACATTAAATAAGGATCTAAATTTTATACACGAGTGGAGTAAATCATATGGCCTAAATGTCAATCCTAAAAAGTCTCAGGCTATCATTATTGGTAGCCAGAGCTTTATCTCAAGAATTGACTGGTTCTCTGTACCACCTATCGTATTCGATGGAGTTGTTATCCCTTACTTTGACAATGTCAAAAATCTTGGTATTTATATTGATAATTCCTTAAATTGGATACGCCAACTGAATGAGGTAAGTAAGAAAACTTTTGTCGCTCTTTGTTCACTGCGTCGCCTTCGATCATTTCTTCCCATTCCTACAAAAATTATGCTCGCACAGTCTCTTCTCCTTCCGATTCTCGACTATGCTGACGCAAGCTATGTAGACATAACTGAGGACCAGCTAAATAAGCTTGAGAGACTTCAAAATACTAGTATTCGGTTCATATTTGGATTGCGCAAATTTGACCATATTTCCCAATTTCGCTCACGTCTCAAGTGGTTACCTATCCGACTTCGCCGGAACATGCATATACTTTCTATTCTGTACTGTGTATTATTTCACCCTTCTACTCCTCCCTATCTAAAGGAGAAGTTTAATTTTGTGGGGCTTCCGGGGGAACCTTTACGCTCTTCTAGAAAATTCATTTTAAGTGTGCCAACTCACAATACATCATTTTTCAATAAATCTTTTACTGTCCAGTCTATTAAGCTCTGGAATGCCCTACCTTTGCATATACGTGAGGCACAAACTATTGTTATCTTTAAGCGATTACTTAAAGAGCATTACTTGTCTCAGTCGTTCGGAGACCGTTAGGATAGATTGTGTGATTATGTATTTATTGTATCTATCAGTTTTATATTATTGTTTGAGGAATTTTGTATATATATATATATATATTGATATATACGTGTTGTGTGTATATTTATGTATATATGTTTATATATATGTGTGTATGTATATATGTATGTATATGTGTATGTATATGTATATATTATATGTGTTACCTTATCTTTTATTATGTGTTAGTAATTTATATTATTTCATGTATTACTTAGTTATTTATATCTTTTTTTTTTGCATTTATTATTTGTATATTTATATTGCACCACCTACCACCTACCTATTCATTGTTTGTATTACTTTACACCTTTGGTTGCCTGGAAGAGATCGCTATGTAGCGATAAGGCCGCCAAATTGTACATATTATAATCTGATTTTGTTATGACGTTTGTATATTTGTTCGTGGTGTACAATAAAAGTATATTCATTCATTCATTCATTCATTTTATTAAAGAATTTCTTTAAAAGAAATGTTGATATATGTAACATTTATTATATTGTTTTTCTTTTAATTAGTTTCACAAGTGTACAAATGTTAGCTTTGAATAGTGAATGAGTGTCCGTTCGGTTCGGAAAGCTTTTGAGTCGGCCGACCCTCTGATTTTGACTGTTCATTTCATATAGAGCAGTTATTAACCAAGTGTAATAAAATAATATGGAACATAATTTTGAAGGAAGGCAAATGGTCCAACGTAGTTAGTCACAAGCACCTTACTTTCATGTCTTGATTAAGTTTGTGTATCTATACAGGGTCGTTTTTCAAAGAGTAGCATAATTTTAAACTTAAGTTCGAATATATAAATAATGATGTACCGTTATTGCAGTTTTTGAAAATACGAGTAAATAAGGCTACTACTTTTATTTGAAATTATCCCGAATTGAATGTGATTTATTGGGCAAACAACGTTTTTGCCTACCGATCATCCCTTTAAAATCAGTTATTTCATCTCAGTCCTCACGGGTGACAACGCATTTGATTTTTTATTGAGGATAGATGTGGATGTCTATGGGTCACAGCAGCCACTTACCATCAGGTGGACTGTGTGCTCGTTTGTCGCTCTATCCTATAAAAAAATTATTGGCTCTGAAAGAAAAATGGTAATCTTGATAGAACATTTAGTAAGGTTAAAAAAGCCCAGAAAAACATTAAAATCAAAATTATTGCAAAGAAAAAATTCTTAATAACTGGTATTATATATCGGTTCATCCGTTCAGGAGCTATGATGCCACAGACAGACACACAATTACACACTACAAACTTATAACAGTCCCCAGTTTTCGTCGAGGGTTAAAAAGAGCCATAGCACTGCATATCCCAAGGAGTTCCACAAAACATAGTCGCGAGTGCACTGCATCCATCGACTTCCTGCATGTCTTACCAGGTTGTCACGCCATGAAGTTGAGAGCTGCTTCACACTTTTCTTACCAGCTCGAGGCTGCGATACGAGAAACTTTCTTTCCCATCAGTTGTCGATTTCTCGTCCCATTTAGCGTACACATACGACTGGCTATTTCGGTTACTCTAGTTCTATTATGAATACGAGCATCTTATAACTCGCTAAGTGACATTAAGCTTACTACCGCATTATATTATATTTTACAAAAGAACGATGTCAATTGTAATAAGTTAAAAAAATTTAAATCCTATGCTATTTATATTCTATCGCTTACAAAATATCTTTTTCAGACTCTGTAACGGCTTTAAATAAAATTTAAACAAACATTTTAATGGGCTCATTAGCCGCTCTTCGTAATTCCCCAATTACTTGAGCGGGCAATTTTAGTAGACTCAAAGTCGGCACTGTTCGCAGGAAAGCCATCTGACGTGGAAATTGTGTGTTAATGACGGATCCCTTATCTGCCCATTATATAACAAATGTTAACGTCTTTCACTCTCAGTTCCAACGCGTGCCCTTTTTATAAGCAATTGGATAATGAATTAATAGAACATAGAAAAGCTTTTAGTCTTTCGTTAAGTTTTCATTACTATACGTATTTAATGGAAATTGTTGTTAAGTAACACTTTAGATTCAAATTAAATGAAGATTCCAATTTTCTTATGTATTCACAGTTTACACTAAGGTATTTTTTTAATTTCGTTGTAATATGGTATAAATTATTAGCCTATGTGGTCTTTTAATTTTGTATCGTGGAAAAATCACTCACACCAGCAACCAGCGTGTGAGATTATATGGATAACCAGAGTTACATTCTTTTCTCATCCAAATGGGAGAATAGCCGTTCATTAATACGTAGCCAGAGTTTTTGGCACTAGTCCGCGAGGAGGAAGCCTATGCAATAATTTTCTTTTTAGCTTTTTTATCATCGTATACTTTAGACGACTAGTTATTTTTTTTAAAATTAATGTTAAGGCTGATTTTTCAATTATCGAATAAGTTATTCATAGGATAAAGTTCAACATGAACAAATAAAAAGATAGAAGTAAGAATAAAATAGTTTAATTGTTCAATTTTTATATAATAACATTGAAATTTATCACATATTAAAAAAAACTATAATATAAAAACTAAAACTAAAAACATAAATTACCATACAGTCCTACTCCCATGGTATCGTGCTAAGAACGCTGACTGCTTTCCCTCGCTGAATGGTTATACTCAGCCTTTGAGCGAGAAAAAAAAAACAGCTCTATTATCACCAGCAGCGACAACCAGTAGCGGATACAGTTCGCTTAGGAATTTCTCCTCACGTGGATACCGGACCAATAGTTTCTATAGCAATGTACACAAATATGTAGTCATCTCTCAGAGAGTCATATTTGCGCTACTTACTTAGTTCAGATGCCCCTGAAGCCACCCCGGCTCTAGACGAGGTACCCCCTATGATGAGAGGCTGCCAAAGTGTCTGCGTAAGTAGCATCTCATACTAGGGCTTTACCTCTCTCCTGATGTCATAACGTCGGTTCTCCTGCCACCGTCTCTAAATATTCCACAAGGCTCTTAAACCGAGGGAGCATTTATAGAGACAAGAGCTTTTATATTCAGTTCGACTATAATTAATATCTGACGATAGAAATATCAGCCATTACTGAGAAATGAGTTGACAGTCCACCTGATGGTAAATACTTACTACCAATTTTAAACAAAGAAAAGGGCAAAGATTAAAGAATTTTCTGTCGTGTGGGTAAATGAGCCACATTTATCTTTCAAATAAGAACACAGACGTGGCTGCAAGTTAGTCGAAGAAGGTTGTTGCTCAATGGCAGAAACAGGTAAGAGGACAACCTGAAAGCGGATTTCCAGTTGCAAGCTGATCAGGAAGATGCTGTATTGGATCGTGTTTCAGAAGCTGTGACAAGCGGACTATATACCCACTAGATGGAGTTATGACCTGGTAAGATATGCAAGAGATTGAATGCAGGTAGCACAGGACCGTGCTTTGTGGCATTATTTGGGGTAGACTTTCTTCAGCAGTGGACTTGTGAAGGAAGGATTGTAATGATGAAATGAGAAACAAACAAATAAACTACTACATGATTATAAAGGCATTACTTATTTTTTATAAAAAGAAATATGCTATTCTATAAAAAAGAATTATAATGAATGCTGTGTCATATTTCATCATCTGTGGTACCCATCGGAGGCAGATCTCAGCCTTGGTTTGGTCGCTCCTGTAAGACTGCATTGCGCAGTAAGCAGGAGTGTTATCAAGCCTGGGCTGCGGCTTCGGTGACTCGGGATGTAAACACCAGCACACTTAAAAAGAAGTATAACTTCGCCTCCAGGTCCTTCAAAAGAGTTATTGCCAAGGCAAAGTCAGAGCACATAGGCAGAATTGGCGAGAAACTAGTTCGCCTTCCTTCGGGAACCCGTGCATTCTGGTCTCTCGCCAAGGCTGTCCAAGGGAATTTCTGTAAGCCATCACTACCATCTCTGCACAGGGAGGACGACTCACTGGCCCAAGACGCAAAAGACAAAGCCGACCTTTTAGGCTCCCTTTTTGCGTCCAACTCGACTCTTGATGACGGGGGGAAAATACCGCCGACCATCCCGCGGTGTGAGTGCTCCATGCCGGATGTGCTATTCTCACAGCGCTCAGTTCGCAAAGCACTTCTCTCCCTGGACATCCAGAAGTCGAGTGGGCCTGACGGAATCCCCCCAATTGTGCTGAGGACGTGTGCTCCGGAGTTGGCACCGGTCCTAACGCGTCTTTTCCGGTACTCCTACTCCCAAGGCGTAGTCCCGAATTCATGGAAGACAGCTTTTGTCCACCCGATCCCTAAAAAAGGCGACCGCTCAGACCCGTCCAACTATAGGCCTATCGCGATCACCTCCTTGTTCTCCAAAATAATGGAATCCATTATTAACTGCCAGCTCATCCGGTACCTTGAGGATCACCAGCTGATTAGTGACCGCCAATACGGTTTTCGTCGGGGTCGATCAGCTGGTGATCTTCTGGTCTACCTGACCCATAGATGGGCGAAGGCAGTAGAGTCCAAGGGGGAGGCGTTGGCCGTTAGTCTGGACATTGCGAAGGCCTTTGATCGGGTTTGGCACAAAGCGCTTCTTTCGAAGCTGCCTTCCTATGGGCTTCCCGAGAAATTGTGCAATTGGATCACCAGCTTTCTTGCAGATCGGAGCATCAAGGTCGTTCGTTGTAGACGGTGCATGTTCTGACTACAAGCCTATTAACGCTGGTGTTCCACAAGGCTGTGTGCTATCACCAACGCTGTTTCTTCTGCATATCAATGATATGTTGCTAACTGGTAACATTCATTGCTATGCGGATGACAGCACTGGTTACCTGTGGTATACACCGGCCGGGCCAATATTTCTCGGGAAAACGTCGCCGAGTACCGGAACAAACTTGTGTCTGAAGTCGAGTCTTTGCTGGACAAAGTCTCGGATTGGGGGCGACTAAATCTAGTCCAGTTTAATCCTCAGAAGACACAAGTTTGCGCGTTTACCGCTAAAAAGAACCCCTTTGTCGTATCTCCTCAGTTTCAAGGCACTCCCCTTCTTGCCTCAGCCAGTATCGGTATCCTCGGAGTCGACATATCGAGTGACGTGCAGTTTCGTGGTCACTTGGAAGAGAAGGCCAAATTGGCCTCTAAAAAGCTTGGCGTGCTCAGCAGAGCGGGACAGTATTTCATGCCGGCACACCGCCTGCAACTTTACAAGGCGCAGGTTCGGCCTCACATGGAATACTGTTCCCATCTCTGGGCAGGGGCTCCCCAGTGCCAGCTCCTTCCACTTGACCGCATCCAGCGCAGAGCGGCTCGAATCGTCGACGACCGAGCCCTTTCCGATCGGCTCGATTCATTGGCACTGCGAAGAGATGTTGCATCTCTTTGCATTTTCTTTCGCATCTACCATGGGGAGTGCTCTGAGGAATTGTTCGGATTAATCCCAGCCGCCAAATTTCACGAACGCACATCGCGGCAGACCTCCCGATACCATCCACACCATCTGGATGATTGGCGGTCCACCACTGTGCGATTTAGAAGATGTTTTCTTCCTCGCACAACTTCCTTGTGGAATAGTTTACCACCAGGGATTTTTCCGGACCGATACGACTTAGGGACCTTCAAGAAAAGAGCCTACTCCTTTTTAAAAGGCCGGCAACGCATCTGCAATTCCCCTGGTGTTGCGGTAGTTCATGGGCGGCGGTAGTCACTTACCATCAGGTGAGCCGCATGCTCGTTTGCCCCCTCTCCTATAAAAACAAAAAAAAAAAAAAAGGTGTCGTAAAATATGACTTTTGGAAATATCTAAAAGAAGGGGAACCTTTTCGACACATGTCGGTAACGGGAACTCCCCGTAATACTAGTGACATGCATAACAAGTGCAAGACGTATGGTAGTGCGATCACCAATCCACCAAGCATGACGATTATGGCAAATCCTCTCAGCATAATTAATTAAAGTATAATTAATTGAATAAACAATCGTCTAAATTTTGCGGGGAAGTCTGGATTATTATGTGAAGATATGTTAATGGATGTTTGTACATAAACCGTAAATACCTAGTCAGGTCATAAGTATTGTCACACAGTAAAAACTAGAATGCTGGCCACAAAAAAGTTTATTGAATTCGAATTTCGAATTGTTCATGAAAATAACACTGTATACTTTTTAGAATTTTACTCATTTTTAAATATGGAGTGGACGCTTAAAGAAGACCGTGTTGCAGTTATTGCGTTGCATCGTTGCGGTTATGCGCCAATTCAAATTTTTGACATACTGAAAAATTTGAATATAACCAAAAGATTCGTTTATCGTACCATCAAACGATACAATGAAGACTCTACAGTAGATGACAGGTCAAGAAGTGTTTGCCCTCGGCCTGTTAGGACTCCAGTAGTGATAAAAGCTGTGAAGGCGCGAATTCAAAGAAATCCCATACGTAAGCAGAAACTGTTGGCCCTTCAGATGGGGTTAAGCAGAACCACGGTGAAAAGGGTATTAAATGAAGACTTAGGGATTCAGGCATATCGAAGAAAAACTGGAAATCGTTTGAATGCTCGTCTAATGGACCTGAGACTGAAGAGATGCCGCGGTTTGTTGAAGCGGTACGCGGGAAAAAAATATCGGAATTTTTTTTTTCGGATGAAAAAATTTTTACCGTAGAAGAGAGTTACAACAAACAAAATGATAAAGTGTACGCACACAGTAGTGAAGAAGCGAGCAACCGTATTCTGCGTGTCCAACGAGGTCATTTTCCATCCTCGCTCATGGTATGGTTGGGAGTTTCTTATTGGGGCTTAACAGAGGTACATTTTTGTGAGAAAGGTGTAAAAACGAATGCAGTTGTGTATCAAAATACAGTTCTGACGAACCTTGTGGAACCTGTTTCTCATACCATGTTCAATAATAGTCACTGGGTATTCCAACAAGATTCGGCGCCAGCTCATAGAGCGAAGAGCACACAAGACTGGCTAGCGGCGCGTGAAATCGACTTCATCCGGCACGAAGACTGGCCCTCCTCCAGTCCAGATTTGAATCCGTTAGATTAGAAGATATGGCAACACTTAGAGGAAAAGGCGTGCTCAAAGCCTCATCCCAATTTGGAGTCACTCAAGACATCCTTGATTAAGGCAGCCGCCGATATTGACATGGACCTCGTTCGTGCTGCGATAGATGACTGGCCGCGCAGATTGAAGGCCTGTATTCAAAATCACGGAGGTCATTTTGAATAAACTTTAGTGTCATAAGAATCTATGTTTTGTTAAGTTCATTTTGGTATATAAATGGTTACATAATGAATAAACTTGTTTCAAATATTTTATATTAAACATGTGACAGAATTTATGACCTGACTAGGTAGATTTGGTTGAAATAAATTTGGCACACGGGTATATTAAATACAGGACGTTACACAATGGGGAAATCTACCACGGGAAAGTAAAACTTAGAGAAGACGTATTTCTGTCTTCAAGCGGTTGAAGTCCCTGGCAGAATCAAGTAATTAATAAAATCGCCCCAAAAAATGCAAATTATTTGTTTGTTTATGTCTAAACACTACATAGTTAAAGTAGTTAAAACTGTAATGACACTAAGCTATAACCAGGAATGATTCCAGAATGACACTTTATAAAAGTACATTTTCATTTATAATCGCTGTAGAAAATAACACATCTGATCTGGATTGCAATGAATTATGTACCGCACTGTAAAACCGTTTCCTTTCGCGGTTTTCACCTACGTCTATCCTCGATTAAGAATCTAATTTAAATGTGATCTAAATGTAAGATGCGTTGTCACCCCTGAGGACTAGAATTGAATACCTCGCTATTATTAAAAGGGTTTTTTTTATAGGAGAGGGGGCAAACGAGCATGCGGCACACCTGTTGGTAAGTGACCACCGCCGCCCATTAACAACCCGTTTTCTTCATTTATTATACGAAACACAGCAGCATTAAGCTGCTGCTCGTATTTTATGCTGGTGTTCTATGAGAGCGTGTTCCTTTTCCGGATATGCCCGCCCATTCGTATTGGAACGAAATTATAGCTACTGGTTCTATTACGTTTACACTCAATCCTAATAACCCACCTGCAATCAACTTCAAACCAAAATGATAACAGGTTCATTATTGCCTCTGAAGATGTAGATAAAATGTCTCGTAGCTTGTAGTTGCTTATTAATCAAAGCAAATAAACTTAAAGTAATCGGGTCTTCTTTTATTTTCTATATTCTTTCCTTTTTTCTTATAGGATTTGTTCAATGATTAAACAAAAAAGTTTGCTTTGCGATCTATTCGGAATATTGTGTATTTATAATTTAAAAGATTAAATACATGTAGATTATTTAACTTTTAGAGGCACATCGTATTTTAGTTACATTCACGATTTACTTAAAACTATTTAAAATTAATATAAGAATGATGACGAAATCTACAAAGCGTACATTTCGTCATCCCATGAGTAAAGAAAGTTTCATTACTCATGTGGCGTAGGTATATGGATAAGTCTATAATTGGTAAATAAAATAATGACTTTCAATAAGTATTATGTAATAATCCATATTGAATAAAAAATCATTCTATTCTATTCTATTCTATTCTATAAATTATATTTTTTTTTAATTTATTAAAAATTTTGGAGCAGGCAAGAGTAAGAATTGGTTTTATATATATCCTCGATTTTTTTAAATGCAGGTTTCCTCACGACGTTTCCTTGTACCAACGAACATATTATATAGAATTTCAGTTGTATTAACGGCGATCAAACTTTTTCTCGCGTATTGTAGAATTTAAAGTGTGCGCCCGACGTAATTTTTGAACCAACAAACAGATAGCATATCTGAAATGATCAGTAATATTCGTAATGGAATTGGCACAACCAGAAAACGTCTATATTTAATAAATGCATTCCAATTTTTAATTTTTTTAAAATAAAAGGATATTCCAAACCGAATCACTCAGTCCACTCTACATTTTTGATTTTATCCATGTGTTTACGATTCATTTACTGTTATATGCAGGATAGTTGCGGAGAAGGCCGTAGGGGGAACGTTTATGAAAAGCTCTTTGTGAAGTGCATTAGCGTGATTGATCTGATAAGAAACGAGCGCACAAAAGGTTTTCATTCCTGTTATGAGATTTATCTAGGTATTGGAGCAATGCTATGGGATTGTTTATTTTTGTTACTGAAATACACAACTTTTTAAATCTCTTTCTCTTTCTTTTTTTCGATTCTACGTTATCAGTGAATAATTTAAGCATAGTACGAAATTATTTTATATTGATTTCCTACCGATCTAATGGTAATTTTAATCAAAATTTTTTGACTGGCGCCTTGTTTGTAGTACTGTGTGACTGCTAATCATAAGGTCATAAGGGGTTCAAATCCTGAGTCGGGCCGAAAAATCAGTTATTGAGCTTTTCCATCAAAGAATTCTCAGCGTCTCACCGCCGTGACTCGGAAAGCACGTAAAGCCTGCGCCTTATCTCTTGCCGGTCGTGTCGGTTTACCGTCTCATCGAACTATGAGAGTGAGGGAATAGAGAGTGCACCTGTGCTTGTGCATACACTCGAGCAGTATAATCTTGTTCTGCTCCGATGGCTAGTCTCCGTTGAGGTTGGCCGCCGTGATCGAAATTCGGTCTGAAGGACATTATTATTATAATGGTGATTTCGAGTCAATTTAAGTTTTGAAACTAGGTTTACAATCACATAAAAAGACCTGATTATATAATAGATAGATTGGAAAAAATTGCCATGGGTTTTTTGGTAGCAACTAGTAATATAGAATAGAAGAATTTTCTGATTTTCTGATGAATCCTATGAAGTCGGATTTTACTTTTTATTATGAGTTATTTTTTACCCTTTTGAGTGGATTAAGGAGTATCAAAGCCTAAATATCGTTAATAGTTACATTAAAAAAAAAAACTAAAGAACTATACCAACTATTTCGTGATAATTTCGATGCATATATTTCTCCTTTAGGGCTTACTTGATGACCTATTTAAAAAAAAAGGTCAAGCTTTGAATATTTGCTTCCATAAGTTTCCCAAAATCTTCTTCGAGAAGAAGAAATGCTATAGAATAGAATAGTATAGAATGGAATGGAATAGAATAAAATAGAATAATTTTTATTCAATATAAATTATTACATAATACTTATTGAAAGTCATTTTTTTGCTTATCACTGGTTCGGAAAATGGCTCTGTCGTCGGAAGAACCAGCAAGATACTCAGCGGGACTTTTTTTAAACATATTTCAATTCACAATAATTTTGTTTTTTGATTGTATAAATTTTAAATGTGTTTTAATAGAACCAGCATGGCGGCGTTCACCTCATTTCCAGGGTTTTTTTTTTCACTTATGTATTCTTTGATATTATAATAATTATTTTTTTACAATTTTTCTTTAATGAAACATTTAAACTGTGACACATTTTGTACATTTGTAAAAGCGTATAAATTGCCCCATAAATTAATAAATCTGAAACTAACTCTGTGCAGTCTAGTAACTGGTATTACAAGCTTATATTTGTTCCTAGTGTTATTTATAACTTAAATTGTAATGAGTCCCTTAGAGAAAAATTTAAAGAAATAAATATATTAACTTTGACATCGCAATATATTTATGAAAATGTAATGTATGTATATAAAAACATTAGCTTTGATAAGAATAAAGATTTTCATATTTTAAACACTAGGAACAAATATAAGCTTGTTATTTATAACTTAAATTGTAATGAGTCCCTTAGAGAAAAATTTATATATATATATATATATATATATATATATATATATATATATATATATATATATATATATGAATGAAAATAACCCTTGGCAATAAGGTGATCTCCAAAATTTGTGCAAACAAAATTATTGTTAAATTAAATACGTATGTCTAAAAAAACACCCGTAAGGCTCTCTTTTGCAAAACAAATATACCTTTGATGTCAGTCACATTACCCCATAGCTAAATTCCATAAGACATCACGCTATGAAATTAACTAAAATAACTAATCTGTCTCTCTAGCTATGAACACTAAGTCCAAATCTACTATTTTAAATACACTCATACGTCTAGTTTATTAGCTTACAACGTTTTATGATTTCCACCGGGGATTATACCGTCTCTGATAGCCGTTTACTAACTAATATTTCATAGATTCACATGTTTTTTTGTAACAAATTGAATCTTTTTTTTTACTCTCAACTCTCCGTCCACTGTGAATCGATTTTGATTATTGTTTTTATTAAATAGGTTATACTTCAAGGGTGATCCTAATTAAATTAAAAAAGTCCTTACGGGGTTAATTCTACCCCTAAAGGCGGCAAAGTATGGGATGAAGTTTTTATTGTAACTCTTTTGACGGAATTGAGTTTGAGATAAGTTGAGTGACAAAGAGGTAAAAAAATTAATATATGTCTCCGTTCTGCCTGGCCTTGAAAACTCGTTGCTGTGTGGTGATGGTGTAAGAGAATCCATCAACCAATTCCACTTTCGTGAGTGAGGTAAGAAAAATGACTTCTATGGAAATGTTGGAAAAATCTAATGCTTTCCGATAGATGGCGATAAATATCTCTTTTACTTTAGACTTAAAATAGACAGGCTGGTGACGGGCGATGCGATCGTCAATACTGCTGCTATACATATCGTCACGCATACGCATAGCAGCCGTATTGACGCATACATACGCACAGGGCAGATACTCCCTAAAACAGGAGAGGTATATGTCCAATCGTGGATAAGGGTTGATGTAGATAAAGAAGAATATATATCTACGTCCTATTGCAGCGTACAGGCCTCTACCTATTTCCGAGAGGCTTATGAAGTTTATAAAGGTTAGTACGCCGTGCTGTCTTAGTGGTTAGTGGCGGGATTTTCTTGGAATATTTTTCTCAGACATGCTGGTGTTAACACGTGCTAAGTGATATATCACTTAGCACGTTTTAAATCAGCATTTAAAATTATAGATAGTAGCAGGGGTCGAACCCTGAATAATCGTGTACTATACAGCGGGCACTTAGTTCCTGAGCTATCACAGCTTCAATAACTATGCGATCAATCAAAAACCTATTACAGCGTACTCCATATATTTCATGGGACGTTAAAATGCATACAAATAAAATTGCCTTCGGGGATGTACTTTGCCGTAGATTTACGATCAGATATTAACTTTGGTAGGACGAAATTCTCGCAATGTGTTTTAAACGTGCAAGTCAAACAACTAGATGTGTAACCTATTTACATATATTTGCCTTATTTGACGACATTCAGGGAACTAGCGGATATGTGATTGCGTTGTATTTGTTCAGTGCTCGAGCTTCGGCGAATTGTCTGATTTGAGGGGGAAGAAAGGAAAAATGGGTCACTGAATAAAATGATGTAAACTTTTTTGAATTGTTTGTTATATTCTACAGATACAGTATTATTTTTTATATTATTTGTACAACGCAACGAACCCTAAAAATTAGTAGCGCTTTTATATATGACTTAATATATTTATAAATTGAATCTTTAAAAGCATTTCGCATTGGGACGGAATGCGGTCTTTCTTTGCATCCTACCCATGGGGGCGGGTTTGCTTCTCGCCGGATGATCCCAGTGCTGTTGCTGACTCTGTCACTGATGTGGTGCTACAGGGAATGGAACTATTTATTCCATCATCTGTGGTACCCATCGGAGGCAGATCTCAGCCTTGGTTTGGTCGCTCCTGTAAGACTGCATTGCGCAGTAAGCAGGAGTGTTATCAAGCCTGGGCTGCGGCTTCGGTGACTCGGGATGTAAACACCAGCACACTTAAAAAGAAGTATAACTTCGCCTCCAGGTCCTTCAAAAGAGTTATTGCCAAGGCAAAGTCAGAGCACATAGGCAGAATTGGCGAGAAACTAGTTCGCCTTCCTTCGGGAACCCGTGCATTCTGGTCTCTCGCCAAGGCTGTCCAAGGGAATTTCTGTAAGCCATCACTACCATCTCTGCACAGGGAGGACGACTCACTGGCCCAAGACGCAAAAGACAAAGCCGACCTTTTAGGCTCCCTTTTTGCGTCCAACTCGACTCTTGATGACGGGGGGAAAATACCGCCGACCATCCCGCGGTGTGAGTGCTCCATGCCGGATGTGCTATTCTCACAGCGCTCAGTTCGCAAAGCACTTCTCTCCCTGGACATCCAGAAGTCGAGTGGGCCTGACGGAATCCCCCCAATTGTGCTGAGGACGTGTGCTCCGGAGTTGGCACCGGTCCTAACGCGTCTTTTCCGGTACTCCTACTCCCAAGGCGTAGTCCCGAATTCATGGAAGACAGCTTTTGTCCACCCGATCCCTAAAAAAGGCGACCGCTCAGACCCGTCCAACTATAGGCCTATCGCGATCACCTCCTTGTTCTCCAAAATAATGGAATCCATTATTAACTGCCAGCTCATCCGGTACCTTGAGGATCACCAGCTGATTAGTGACCGCCAATACGGTTTTCGTCGGGGTCGATCAGCTGGTGATCTTCTGGTCTACCTGACCCATAGATGGGCGAAGGCAGTAGAGTCCAAGGGGGAGGCGTTGGCCGTTAGTCTGGACATTGCGAAGGCCTTTGATCGGGTTTGGCACAAAGCGCTTCTTTCGAAGCTGCCTTCCTATGGGCTTCCCGAGAAATTGTGCAATTGGATCACCAGCTTTCTTGCAGATCGGAGCATCAAGGTCGTTGTAGACGGTGCATGTTCTGACTACAAGCCTATTAACGCTGGTGTTCCACAAGGCTGTGTGCTATCACCAACGCTGTTTCTTCTGCATATCAATGATATGTTGCTAACTGGTAACATTCATTGCTATGCGGATGACAGCACTGGTGATGCTCTATACACCGGCCGGGCCAATATTTCTCGGGAAAACGTCGCCGAGTACCGGAACAAACTTGTGTCTGAAGTCGAGTCTTTGCTGGACAAAGTCTCGGATTGGGGGCGACTAAATCTAGTCCAGTTTAATCCTCAGAAGACACAAGTTTGCGCGTTTACCGCTAAAAAGAACCCCTTTGTCGTATCTCCTCAGTTTCAAGGCACTCCCCTTCTTGCCTCAGCCAGTATCGGTATCCTCGGAGTCGACATATCGAGTGACGTGCAGTTTCGTGGTCACTTGGAAGAGAAGGCCAAATTGGCCTCTAAAAAGCTTGGCGTGCTCAGCAGAGCGGGACAGTATTTCATGCCGGCACACCGCCTGCAACTTTACAAGGCGCAGGTTCGGCCTCACATGGAATACTGTTCCCATCTCTGGGCAGGGGCTCCCCAGTGCCAGCTCCTTCCACTTGACCGCATCCAGCGCAGAGCGGCTCGAATCGTCGACGACCGAGCCCTTTCCGATCGGCTCGATTCATTGGCACTGCGAAGAGATGTTGCATCTCTTTGCATTTTCTTTCGCATCTACCATGGGGAGTGCTCTGAGGAATTGTTCGGATTAATCCCAGCCGCCAAATTTCACGAACGCACATCGCGGCAGAACTCCCGATACCATCCACACCATCTGGATGATTGGCGGTCCACCACTGTGCGATTTAGAAGATGTTTTCTTCCTCGCACAACTTCCTTGTGGAATAGTTTACCACCAGGGATTTTTCCGGACCGATACGACTTAGGGACCTTCAAGAAAAGAGCCTACTCCTTTTTAAAAGGCCGGCAACGCATCTGCAATTCCCCTGGTGTTGCGGTTGTTCATGGGCGGCGGTAGTCACTTACCATCAGGTGAGCCGCATGCTCGTTTGCCCCCTCTCCTATAAAAAAAAAAAAAAAAAAAAAAAAAAAAAAAAAAAAAAAAAAAAAAAAATTTCGCCTTAATATTTATTTCTTTTTGTCTAGGTAATCCTACTTTTATTTGGTTTTATTTGGTGTATAGCCCACACACTGACTGGAATAGAGTGCCAAAATGTATTAAGTCCATCCTTTGTAACTCTTTTAATTAAGGCGATATTGATAAAGCGTAAATAAATATAACACTACTTAAATCAAATTATGTTTGTGACTCCTATGAATTAGGTAAAAAAAAGAGAGAGAAGGGGAGCATGAGAAAGACAGACAACTGAAACAGCTTCCAGAATACGGTAGCACCAACCTATCTAATATTATTTTCTAGTATTATTCCAAATACCCTTAACTAATCTTTAACTAAATCCACCACTCAGATCTATGAAAGATTGCTTCGGGGGGTTCATGATCAAAGATGGACTTTTACGAGCTGTTAAAGAAGAAAAGTGTTATTTGTATAAGTATATTATTAAAATATTTAATTTAAAACGTAAAAGTTCTTATTAGAATAAGAAAAAAATATTTCGAAGACATGTGAAGTTAACCAAATTGGTGCAGTGCGGCGGACATTTCCTAGCCCTAAAATCCTCTCAGAAATGAGAGGAGGCCTGTGCCCAGCAGTAGGACATATATAGAGTGTAACTTAAACTTTTAATGGAAGTTCACTAGGTAGTATTCTTCAGTCTAGAAGTCCTAGTGATGAGCAAACTCGGTCTTGGTTTTGCAGACTTGGTCTTGGTCTTCAAGTAAATAAAGTATATGGTAAATCAAGATTTAATAAACAAGAAAAAGACCGAAACCAAGCCGAGAGTGCAAGACCAAGACGAAAATGCAGGACTAAACTAAAAATTATAACTTCCGTTATTAAATAATGAATAATAATATAGATTATTGATTATTTATTGTTAATTATTTTATTTTATTGTTTCTGCGTGATGAACTTAGAAATGCGTATATCCGCAGTAGAACCAGAGTAATAATAAATACATAGCAACCAACATAGCCCAACGGATTAGTAAGCTGAAAAGGGCAATGAGCCGGCCCTATATGTCGAAGAACTGACAACCGATGGGGAAAAAAGTTTCTCGAGTGGCAGCCTCGTATCGGTATGCGAAGTGTAGGGGACCCCCCCACTAGGTGGAGTGACGACCTGGTAAGAAGTGCAGGAAGTCGATGGATGCAGGTGGCTCAGGACCGTGCTTTGTGGCATTCCTTGGGGGAGGCCTGTGTTCAGCAATGGACTTGTGAAGGGCAAAATCATCAATTGAGTGACTGATTATTAAACGAATACGATATTTTTTTTGATATTAATTGTTGATCAATGATCATTTATAATGTATACCTATAAAAGCCTATAAAAACCTTGAAATTTTTTTAAAACGACGTAAGTAGTAACAGACTGAATGAGCAAGACCCAGACCAAGACAGGACAAGCAAGACCGAGAGAGATACCAAGACTGTCTTGGTCTTGGTCTTGGTCTTCGCTTTGCTCGTCACTAAGAAGTCCGTCTGGGTAGGTACTGCCCTATTACTTATTTCAGCCACCAAATAGCAGTGCCTGAACTGTGTTCCATTTTAAAGGGTAGAACCAGTGCATCAACATATTGTGAAGCAGTATACTATGAAGGATAATTATTATAATATATTGTAACTTCAGGCTCAGAAGGGCTAGATCCCAGAGCCGTAAAGCCAGTTAATAAGAAGAAGGTAGAACCAGTATAATTACAGTCTGTGAGACATCCCAACTCAGTCCTCAGAGATGACATCGCATCTGTAACCTTTTTATTTGAAGTTAGCTGTAGTTCTCCATGCGCTGCAGTAATCAGTTACAATCAGCTGGACTGTAAGTCCCTTTGTCCTTTCAGTTTTATAAAAAAAAAAATTATGCATGATTCTTCCCAAATTCTCCCAGATCGCATTGTCACGTGCCAAAATCGAGATGTTATTCATGCTTCTGTTGTTTGTTTTAATTTAAATTAGAACGCTTGAGAGATTTTCGCGGTTCCATTGTTTCTATTTAATAGATCATTGTTACTGTAGTTACGACTAGTTGATCTAGTGATCGTAGTGTGACTACTGATTGTGTGGGTTTGGTTCGAATCCTGAGTCGGATTAAAATCAGCACTTGGAGTTTTGTGTCAAAATAATTCTCAGTAGTAGCCTAGAGTAAAGAAATTAGCGGTGTTCAGCGATGTGCCTCGAAAAGCCAGTAAAGCTCTTCGTCTGGCATTGATCGTATCGGATAACCGTCTTATCAGACTATCACAGTGAGGGAACAGAGAGTGTACCTGTCTATACAATGTGGTTAGAACCCTACATTGTGTCGCCAAGTTACAGTGTGCTTGCACTGCTGTGTTCTGATTTAAAAGGTATAATACTCAATTCAAATCAGGTCAATTGTTACTTTGTTGTTACTTTACATTTATACAATAATCCCAGTTAATGTAAATCCTAGAATAACTACGATTATGTTAAAATATTGAGCAAAAACTTAAATATATTTTGCGATTTCTTGCATTCATTAGCTTTGAGTAATGTATTTAAATATGTGAACTGAAACCATTTTAGAAATGCTGATTTCTTCTCGGCCAACGTCATTACTCGATTTAAATCGTATGTAGGGTTCTATAATGAACTCGGTCCTCCCACGTCACGAAAACGTGCGTGACTCGACCTTTTTGTTTTTGAAGACTTACAAAGAAAAGGACTGTATTGACGTATTTGCGTCATTCTTATAAACAGACTCATAAAGGTGATTATCGTTTAAAGTTCACGTCAAACCGCAATGCGGTAAGTTTATTGGGTATGTCAGAAAACTTAATGGCTAAGTTGACGAAAAATTAAGGAAAAAAATATTATGCTAAACCGCGATCAGTACATTACTCCAATTGCTTACATATTTCTCGTAATGGTTAGCACGTGAAAGGTTATTTACTTCCAAGTCTTTTCATGTCAACAATTAAAAGTTCATTCTATTCTTAATAATTGTATGGTCATTAATGTTTGCAACACAATACGACTTAATGTTGGTTTTAAGACCCACAATTTGTCTGTCTAATAAATAGTCGTAAAACACCAATAAGAGTAAATGGAAATCCACTGGAATATACGGAAAAATACATCTACTAGGGAAAAATTAGTTGTTACTGAAATAAGAACGACATAGAAATAGAAAAAAGAGTGCGGCAAACATTGAATAAATACATACTACAGTCTAAAAGAAACATCAACACCTGCCGGCGAGAACTAGAACGTAGCATGCTCAAATAAATAAAATTGAAAAAAAAAAGACATACAAGAATAAGATTAATAACAAAAGCAAAAAATGTCTTGAGCTATGCAATAAAACTTAAATGGAAATGAGCAGGTCACGTAGCGAAGCTTTCAGACCAGAGATGGACTGTAAAAGCAACGCGCTGGAGTGGTCGAAAGGAAAAAAAGAGGCAGAGAGAGACCTCTGACACAATGGGAAGACGAGATGAAAAGAATAGCTGGTCCAAGCTGGACAAATTCAGGTTCATGCATAAAAAACTAACAAAACTAACAATAAATCTAAGTTAACTAACCAAATAACATGTAGCGGGTGGAAGGAAAAGGGGAGATCTCCCGCCGGGCAAGGTGTTCTGTCCGGGGAGCGGCCAACGCTCCGGTTGGTAGTTCGGAGCTATTCTATATATGCTGCTTTAATTTCGGAACTTTGATAGCGCGATTTAGGCTTCGATGTGTTTCGCTTGTGGCGCGACGACAGCGCCGCCACATCACCACCCTGCTCAGACCGGAGGTCGATAGTGCAGTCCGATTGCCGGTGCGTCCTTAAATGCCGGTGGGGAATGCATGCTGTGTGCGTAAGGGCAAGTGACGCCGGTGCGAATGATATGCTGGCGTGTAATGCATGCCGTACTACGCACTTGCAAGTGATGCCGGTGAGAACGATGAGCCGGAGCAAGTGCCAGGGATTGCCTTGTAGTCTGCGGTGAGTCGAGAAGAAGGCAAGTAATCTGCGAGAGTGCCGTGAAGCAGAGGCGAGCAGTAAGGCTCAGAGCCGTGCCGAACACTGTAGCGCAGAGAGTAGCTTGAAGGAACAGGAAGCATTATTATTCCAGTGCTGCGATGAACCTTTGTAAAGCTAGATGGCTTGCAGAATGTGAAGACTGCAGACAATGTCTGCTCGGGAGCGAATGAATGGGGTACTTAAGGATGATGAAGGTTTGAAGGTGTAATTTCCGAAGGTTATTGGTTGCGTGTTCAGATCACGTCGGTTGGTCACTACTGTAGCGGGTGGAAGGAAAATGGGGAGATCTCCCGCCGGGCAAGGTGTTCTGCCCGGGGAGCGGCCAGCGCTCCGAATGGTAGTTTTTCCGAAGGTTGTTGGTTGCGTGTTCATATCACGTCGGTTGGTCACCACTGTAGCCGGTGAAAGGAAAAGGGGAGATCTCCCGCCGGGCAAGGAGTTCTGTCCGGGGAGCGGCCAACGCTCCGGTTGGTAGTTCGGAGCTATTCTATATATGCTGCTTTAATTTCGGAACTTTGATAGCGCGATTTAGGCTTCGATGTGTTTCGCTTGTGGCGCGACGACAGCGCCGCCACAAACATATCTAATGAAAGAAATAAAAGCCTTGTTGATTTATTTTATTTATTTGTCGGAGCGTCTATAAAATACCCGGTTGGATCGAGGTGCGATGGAGGGTATATCGAGAAACTCCCTCTTGTGTGTGTAGTATAAAGTTCACTGTAGATGCCGTGCGCGGGGGATTCCGCTTCAGTCATTCAACGAGTGTGGTCATTCGACTAGTGCTAAGATAGTGTTGTGGTTCTGTTCGTTGTTGAAATTCTTCTAGTGCAGGCAAGGAGGATTGGTGTTGTTGAGAGGCTGCCCTGTGTTACATTGAGATAAGTAGTGTTGCTATTGGTTTGCATATTTTGGTGTTATCATGTAATTACGTACCTCACGTTACACTGGTGTGTGATTGTGGCAGAGACGTGTTACGGTGTGGTCGAACTGTAATTTCACTATACTGGATGTATAGTGCGTTACGCTGTCTTATTACTGATAATGATTAACTGCGTAAGCAAGAGAGCAAGTTGAACATCCGCTCTCACACTTTTATTATTTTTAACAATTAACGCTATCCTGATGTATCTCAGAGATCAAAATTGCGATCCTCTATTGCAATCTCCGACATCAGAAGTGTGATCTCCTGTTGTCATTTTCCGATATATTAATAAAATAATATTAAGGTCATCAACATTTATAATATTGTGGCGGCGCTGTCGTCGCGCCACAAGCGAAACACATCGAAGCCTAATCGCGCTAGCAAAGTTCCGAAGTTAAAGCAGTATAATATATAGAATAGCTCCGAACTACCACTCGGAGCGTTGGTCGCTCCCCGGGCAGAACACCTTGCCCGGCGGGAGATCTCCCCTTTTCCTTTCACCCGCTTCAGTGGTGACCAACCGACGTGATCTGAACACGCAACCAATAACCTTCGGAAATTACACCTTCAAACCTTCATCATCCTTAAGTACCCGATCCATTCGCTCCCGAGCAGACATTGTCTGCAGTCTTCACATTCTGCAAGCCATCTAGCTTTACAAAGGTTCATCGCAGCACTGGAATAATAATACTTCCTGTTTCTTCAAGCTACTCTCTGCGCTACAGTGTTCGGCACGGCTCTGAGCCTTTCTGCTCGCCTCTGCTTCACGGCACTCTCGCAGATTACTTGCCTTCTTCTCGACTCACCGCAGACTACAAGGCAATCCCTGGCACTTGTTCCGGCTCATCGTTCTCACCGTCATCACTTGCAAGTGCGTAGTATGGCATGCATTACACACCGGCATATCGTTCGTACCGGCATCACTTGCCCTTACGCATACAGCATGCATTCCCCACCGGCATTAAGGACGCACCGGCAATCGGACTGCACTATCGACCTCCGGTCTGAGCAGGGGGGTGATGTGGCGGCGCTGTCGTCGCGCCACAAGCGAAACACATCGAAGCCTAAATCGCACTAGCAAAGTTCCGAAGTTAAAGCAGTATAGAATAGCTCCGAACTACCACTGGGAGCGTTGGCCGCTCCGCAGAATCCGGCTTTAGGCTTCGATGTGTTTCGCTTGTGGCGCGACGACAGCGCCGTCACTATATTAATATGAATAATGAAAGCTAAACTTAGAATGCTTGTGTTTTGATGATTTCAAGACAGTAGAACCCTTAACTTTCCAGTTCTCGGCTTGTTCCGTTAATAATTAAGCAAAATGTCGCTTCAAAACGCTATAAGGCAATATTTTAATTTTCTATTCTTTTGGCAACTTATACTATTAATTCATATGAAAATTAAAAGGTTCTATAAATAGAAATAAATTATTTATGTAACTAATATGAATTGTAAACCTGATACATTTTGTTTATTATTATTGTTAAACTGAATACGTAAAATTTCAGTTACAAGCACGCATGTATACTAAATTAATCCGATGAGAAATTTTTATTTCTTATTTGAGTTGATGTAATCTCAATAAAAGGAGCTTTCTATCAAAACGAAGGCTTCCGGGAATTGACGTCTCCTGAACCTATTTTGTAGGCTTATCCACATTCCTATTAACCGGAATAATTTCTTGTTTTTGGTGATATTTAATTCTGTAGGAGGATTTACTTAAAGGGTTTATACTAGATAACTTAATCAACTTGGTTCTCATTAATTAAGAAGTTCTCGTTATGTAAAAGCTTTCAAAGTATCACGGCTGATTAAACTCCTCTTTTTTTATTGAGAAATATTATGGAAAGAGAGATTCTTTTTTTTTTATTTTTATTCTTTTTTTTTTAAAAAAAATATTATTCCATACTTCTTTACAGTCACCACCAGTGGGTGGAAGGAATAGAATAGAATGATTTTTTTATTCAATATTGATTATTACATAATACTTATTGAAAGTCATTTTTTTGGAACGAAGTTTCTTATCGGACGCCATGAATTTGGTGGATGGGGGCTAGGCGAGAAAAAGTGTACGATTTTTCCATCGTGGCCCCTTCTGACGTACTGTAGACATCTTTGGTGGCTATAAGGAAGCGAGATGAAATAATATCCATCTCCCTCACGCTTTTTCTTATCTAAAGAAAGAATCAAAAGAAATATTATTTTATTGTAAATGACGCTTCATTTTCATAGACATTTTAATATATTATAATACGTTTATAAATAATAAAATACTACGAAAGGAACTTCGTTCTAACCGAGTATTCCACGACACTTATGCATGTTTTTTTATTTACCACTGGTTCGGCAAATACCTTTGTTCTGGAAAGAACCAGCAAGAAACCCAACGGGGCGTTTTTTTAGACATACGTATTTCATTTAACAATAATTTTGTTTGCACAATTTTTGGAGATCACCTTATTGCCAAGGGTTATTTTCATTTATATATATATATATATATGTGTGTATATGTATATGTATTCCTTGATATTATAATAACACTTTTTGTACTGTTTTTCTTTAATAAAACTTTTAAACTTGTTTATTGACAAACTTTGAACATTTTCTAGAATTTTATTGTAAAAGCTATACATTGCCCCATAAATGAATCACTGATTCTGTGGAGTCTAGTAACTGGCATTGCAAGCTTATGTTTGTTTCTAGTGTTTAAAGTATGATTTCTTTTTATTTTTACTAAAGCTATATTTATGGTTTTATGTACATTTTCATAAGTATATTGCGATGTCAAAGTTAATATGTTTGTTTGTTTAAAAATTTCTCTGAGGGACTCTTTACAATTTAAGTTATAAGCCGCTCGTACTGCTCTTTTTTTGCAAAAAAAAATATGGCTTCAATATGAGTCGCATTACCTCATAGGAAAATTCCATAAGACATTACACTGTGAAAGTAACTAATAAATTACACTGTGAAAGTAAACTAATTTAACTGTCTCAATATCTGTGAAACTTCTAATCTTTTTTACAGCATATGCTGTAGAACTAAGTATACTTGCTAATTTAGATATATGTGGGGCCCCATTGAATACAGTCAATAGTTATAACTCTATTCAATGGGTATTCAAATGGGTATTATGGTTGTATTCAAAAACAAAAATAACTAACAAAAATAGTGGTATCCACAAGATTCTACTCCTCCCCATTTAAGGGCACATTGGTATTCGTATATTAAACATTAGGTATTGTATGTATTGCTTGTGTTAGGAGTAGTTTACGACAGTAATCAATTAGCGGATTCGAACCCAGACCTTTGGGTACGCAGTCCGCACTCTAGCATTAGGCTACTATCGCTTTAAATTGAGGGTAGAAGTATATTTTTGTGGTAGAGCCACGCGTAGCGATGGCTGCATTGCGAATAGTTCAATTCAACTGGATTAAACAGCATTCGTGAATAAATTATGGTGTGCAGGGGCAAGAACCGAAAACCCTTTTTACTGATAATTTCATTTTAGTCCTCACAGGTTACAACTACGCTATATATACGCTACTTCTATCTTTTTTATAGAATAAAGGTGACAAGCGTGCACACACCACCTGAATTGTCCACCTGATGGTAAGTGGTTGCTGTGGCCCATAGACATCTACATCTATCTTCGATTACGAATCAAAATGCAGATGCGTTGTCACCTGCGAGGACTAAGATGGAATGCCTCATTTCCAGTACAAAGGGTCTCCGGTTCTTTACATCCACTATACAAAACACAGCAGCATTCAGTTGCTATTTTACGCTGGTATTCTGTGAGAGCGTGGTCCTTCCCCGGTCGAACCGAACCATTCGTGCTACAACTATACAACTAAAAAAACATCTGCATTTTGATTCTTAATTGAGTAATTTCAACTTACCATAGTGATTGTTGTGATTGTGATAATATTGTGTCCATTTGTCACTTGTGTAAAAAATATGAAAGATAACTTATCGTCCTTTTAATTTTTTTTATATAATTCGTTGCTATTTAAATAATTCATGATTCTTCTCTACGCTGTTATACAATATTTTTCATACAAAATAAATTAAATAAAACACATCATACTTATAAAGGCGTAATATAAATTCTTTTGATGTAATATTAGGTAGTACTATTATTTACTCTGTGGTAAGATTACCGTAGTTCCTTAGTGTATATGTTTGTTGTCCGTAAAATGTCTTGTACGTTTTACTGAGTTCACGTATTAGTTTTCCTAATTGCGGACAAACTCCTCTTAATTCGCATTAAATAAAGCAAACTTGTGTACTAAGATGCTTCACAATGCATTGTTAGAAACTTCGAGCACTTTTATTTTCTAGTTCGGAAGCAAAATTTGTTGTCATTTTCTAGCAAGAAGTCAAATGTTTGTTCGTATGAAAGGACAAAGAAATTTATTATTTAAGACATTAGATCATTTCAAGTAAGTTTAAACTATGAACGTGCTTCACTAGTACTAGTAAATTTGATTCTACGTATCATAACCGCTAAATACCTGCTTTTTCCCCGCTGTGTTTTGGTAGACTTCACCCATTGTCGGTTCATACGACACCTACGGGACAATATAATTATGGTGACATATGTTTTTGATGATTATATAATCGTTATAACAATAATGTCCTCCAGGCCGAATTTCGGTCACGGTGGCTTGTCTGCAACGGAGACTAGCCGTCAACAAAAAAAAAAACGGTTTATGTGTACTCTGTATTCCCTAACTCTAATAGTCCGATGGGATAGTAATTCGACACGACCGGAGAGAGATCAGGTGCAATGGTTTAATGTGCTTTCCGAGGCATGGTGGTGAAACACCGTCAACCTCCTGACTCCGGGCTCTACTGAGAATTTCTCCACAGAAAAACCTAATAACAAATTTAGCCCGACCAGGGATTCGAATCCGGGACCCCATGCTCAACAATTGCGGCTACGACGACTACAGTAACGATGCAGTCACCTGTTATGACTTTAAATATGTCCATTTTGACAAAAGCGCTAACTGCCATGCAATCTTTAAAAGGTTGCCAATACTCACCAAGCTTGGCAAGCGGATTAGTAATCGCAGAGCTTTACCTTGGCGTTGGTAATGCGTCTTCTCATTACCAGTCCGGGACGATTTGGATTTCGACATTTATGGATGTTCGCCAGACCTACGTCCGTTAATTTACAAGGAGCATCTCTCCTTGCAGAGAAGAGTAAGGATATAGTTAATATTGGGCAATTTTTAACACATCATTATTATTTATTATCTATCCATCTATGTAACGAAATCTTTTAATGTAATTTCCACCAAGTTGTAGATAGCCGACTGACTTGAAAATTTGCAATCGTATCAAGAACCGATGACAATACAAAAATTAATGACCTTATACTAGTATCTTGAACAGCATCACCAGGATATAATAAAATAATCACAGCTTATTAGCAATGCTTGTTGTTTAAGTTTTTTAAATTCTTATACTATTACTGAGAGGATTAAAGTGGAGTTACGCGAGAAAGTAATTATACTTTCTCGCGCTGCTCCAGTAAGTGATGGCGGTCTTCACTTGTTTTCGAAATATTTAATTGTTCAGACATGTAGGTTTCTTCACGATGTTTTCCTTCGTTACCGATCATATCAAAATAAATCGGCACTTAAAATTTCAACTAACGGTTTCATTTGTGTCGGCGAAGATCGCACCTGGGTGACTTGTGTACTTGAAAATGCACCACGGCTCTATGCAATGTAATCATTACCGCCAATTTAATGACATTTTGCGTGCTAACTAGAACATTTAAAGATAATTTTGAATATAATTTTGGCGCGTTTGTTTGAGATTGTGTAACTTCTAAAAGACTTGATCGATTGAGATCATATTCACACAATATATGTATTTGATTTATAAAGACGATTATTCATAGCTACGGCTCTATAGGTGACGCTGTAATCAAGCTATAAACAAATACCTTTATTTATGTACCAATAAGATACATATTTATAATATATGTAGCACTATATTTTAGTTTTTAAAAAAACTTCATAGTAAAGTAAATTGAAAAGTTCAGAATGATTTCAGAGTGAAATACACCTCCGCCACCTACCGGAAGGTAGAGAACAACGACTGCAGGGCCAGCTATTATAGGTTTTCCTATTTGTATTTGATCCCATTGCTTTACCTTTCAAGCTTTACCATACAAGACTGTCAATATATATTTTTTTTAAAAAACGTTACCCCCACACTAAGATTTTCTCCTGTATCGTGGAGGCAGTTTACAAACACAAATTTCACAAGGACAAACATCCAGACCCGGAACAATCATTTGTAGGCCATACAAATACTTTTTCCGTGCGGGAATCGAACCCGCGCCCCCCAGCGCAGCAACTCATTGCTAAGCCACTGCGCCACGGAGCCGTCATATTCTCGTAACGGACTGGTAATTCCCAACAAACTGAGTGTTAGATTTAGCATTTTATTATTTATAATTTGATTTATGGATTTTCTGCTTTTAATTGTATCATCATCATTATAGCTATTCACAAGTTCTCAGCTGAACACAAGCTCTTCCACGGAATGCCTCAAAACACCGTTTTGAGCCACATACATCCATAGACTTTCTGCATGACTTATCAGGTCGTGCCTCCATATAGTGGAGGTCCGGCTTACACTTTGATTACCGGTGTGGGGAGAACGTTTCTTTCTTACATTTTTTAAAATATTATTCTAAGCCAGCGCATTACTACAATCCCACCTGATGGTAAGTGGTGATGTAGCCTAAGATGGTGAAGTGTACTGACTTAACTAAAGCCTATTCACTCTTGTCTTGAAGGTACCCACATTGTAATCGGATGGAAATACAGATCCTGGCAATTTATCCCACTCCTTTGCTGTCCGCATGATGAACGATATAGCAAACCATTTGGTTCGAATGCGGGGTAAGTTAACAACGAAGGGATGGAGACTGGCCGAACGTCTGGTTGTCCGATGGCGGAAGGGAGAGGGAGGAATTAAATTATGCAATTCCTGCGCACACTCTCCGGCTGGCTACTTTGCGCCTGTGTTCGAGACTGCTAAGATTGGTTTTAACCAAATTTGGGTCACCAATAAGCCTCCAAACAAGTCTTTCCATCGAGCCCAAAGTTGCTAGGTGGCATTTTGTAGCACCAGCCCATATATGGTAGCAAAACTCTATGCACGAGCGGACTTGCGCTTTATATAAAGTAAGCAGCTGTCCCGGCGTGAAGTGTCGAAGCTAGTAGACCTTGCAAGGTCTACTAGCTTCCTTGCAGTTGCTTTGGCATTGGACTCAATGAACCGGCCGAAATTCAGATTATATATATATATATATATATATATATATATATAATCAAGCCATATATAAAGAGCCAAGTTGAGCTGGTTATTTTTTGCAGTGAAGAGACACGCTTGTGTTTTCGAGGCGTAGAATTTCACAAGATTGGACATTCGGAGACTGCCTGTAGTGTGAAATTCACACGCTCTACCTCAGTTTCTCTTTCGGACTGGATTTGATCTCGACTGGCCCGAAGACTTGGTTGGTATCTCTCCACAACTGTGCTATCGTCTGCATACCCATAGATACCGGGCATAAGCAAATCATTAATATGCAGCAGGATGAGGGTTGCGGCGAGAACGTACACCTGAGGAACACCGGCGTTAGTCGTAACAGGATTGGATGAGCAGCAATCGACGACGACCCGGAGAGACCGTTCACTCAGAAGGTCCTTTACTCAGTCAATTAGACCAGGGGATAAGCCGTACGCTGAAAGCTTACCCAAAAGGCTAGCGTGCCAAACTCTGTCAAAGGTCTTCGAGACGTCAAGGGAACGTCTAGGCACTGCAAGGTTTTAAGAATCTCCTTATTTGAGATACCGACCTCCGACAAAGAGTTCCCGCAGTGAAGTAATTTAGGTGGAACGTTGTTGCCCCTGTCCAGAAGTGAATTGAAGACAAATAGAGATGCGAACAAGTCCGTTTTCTCTTTAGCTGTTTGCGCCAGTGAGTGATGACAGTAGTTTGTCTAGACCGCTTTGCTAGAGACCAAAAAGCTCTAGTGCCGGTTGGTCTGGCAGAGAGTTTTGGAATAATATGTTTAATGCGATCGAGACTAGCTTTCCGTAATGATTTTGTTTAGGACTTGGCGGCCTGGTTGAAAGTTCTCTTCTTGGAACTAATATCCGGAGCGTTGCGGTTTCAAGCGTCAAAACAGGATAGGTACGCTAAATGCTTTCGCTATTCAGCTTAAGCGCATTCATCGTTAAACCATGGGCGAGCTTTGCTACCGGTGGAAGTGTCAGAGAAGGGGATAAAATACTCCATAGCTTGATGCACACATCGGTTATCGAATCCGCGCAGCTCGACGGATCCACAGAAGAGAAACAGACCTCCCGCCAAGGATAGGATGCAAAAAAGTGTACGAGTATAAATAGTGTATCTCATCCCAGTCAGCTGACTTATACTGCCATATTCTTCAAATACCTTGGGACTCCTAATCAGGTGGAGAATATGACGATATAGATTTCATCAGACAGTGGTCAGATGTACCCAAAAAGGAGGTAACCTGTATTTCATACCTGTCCGTCAGCAGAAGGTCCAAGCAATTGGCTGTGTGATCGTTCTAAATCGGGTACACTAGTCGATTCCTTTACTAGCTGAGAAAGATCTGGCGTCAAGGCAAAATTGCACGCTTCTCTTCGATTCGGTCGGTCTTCTGGTATGGGAACAGCCAGTCTTGGTGACAGGCGTTAAAGTTTCTCAGATAGATCAGCTGTGCAGAAGCATACCGATTTAGAGCCACATCAGCAGCCTCATTAATGTGATCAAATAATCGTGTTGTCTCCTGGTCTCCGCTGTGCGAACAGTAGACACAGGCATATAGGATTTTATCAATACCTGTATCTACCATCACCCAGATTGTCAAAAAAGTAGGGTCTTCAAGATGACGGAGACGCTGGAAGCAGATGTCATTGCGGACGCACACACAGACTCCGGCACGTAGATGGAATTTGTGCTCCAGAGAGAATCCAGGATAATCAAGGTACACTGCATTCAATGGACATCCAATTTGAGTCTCCGCCAAGAAAAGTAGGTGCAAGCCGCACCTACCTTTCCCAAGCCTCAAGATGGTGATGGACTGCGCTGAAATTAGAGTGCAATCGTCGAATACTAGCGAGGTGCACTTTTAATGAGAGGACGTGCAACCGCTGTTTAGCTATACTTTTTTTTTAAGATACACATTGAGAGTAAAGATTAAATAAGGATGGAGAATGGCAGTTGAACGAGGCGTTGCATTAGCAACCAAACGAAACTATCAGGGTTACTGCGCCCATGGGAACTTGATCTTAAAACTGCGGGGAACCCCCCCAGAGATCGCCATCGGGTCTTCTCGCCCGGTCGCTAGCCGGCACGATGGAGCAACTCTGGGATTTTTCGCTACTTGGCAGTTTCATGAGTAGGTAATTCACTAATTGAGCCCCCAACTACTTGTGGTCCACTAGCGGGACACCGTGATTTAGATCCCGCTACCCTCTACGACCAAGCACCCGACACAGCAATAACTGACGCTTAGCACCCGGTTCACACACACAACGCTACTGTTCAGACTCATTTTCCATATGGCTATCATGCCAGAACACGACAACGTCATTTGTCTACAAGACTGCATTGGTGGGTGGTAACCGAAAAGTGCTGCTCGTTTAGCACTACTCGGGGGACACGTGTTTGGAGTCAGATTTCAAATATTTCCTACGGACGCGAGTAGCCTTGTCCCCCAAATCTTCTTTTGTCAAATGTTACTTTCGGCTTAAATTTGAATTCAGAGCTCAAGGCGTATCGTATATTAGGTACATTAACAATGAAATTTAATTAATGTTTTTTATCAGATCTAACAAGAAGTTCTCATTCTCTCATTTTTTATCTCTTTTGATAAAAAAGCATTTAAATAATTTCTTTAGCTAAGAAACTTTTTAGCTTTTCGTCTGATTCATTAGTTCCAGTTAAAATGATTCTCTAGCTACAACTTTTCAAAATCATAAACCCTGCAACGAACGCTATTATTTCTTCGCGTTCATTTCTTATTGCTTTCTTTGAACAGTTCACTTGCAGATCTTATTATAGACTGCCTCGAGCCTCGTCATGAGCACAAGAATTAAAATATCTAATTAATTTAAAAGTTAAATTTATTTAAAATTAATCCTATTTGTAACCTAGGTTAAAATAATAATTAAACACTTCATTTACAAATGCGAGGCTGTCACTTGAGAATATATCGGTTGTAGGTTCTTCGTGTTATATGGCCAGCCTCTTTGCAATATTAGTTTAAATACTGATCCGTTTTCCGTTAATCCGGTTATTTCTAGTGCAGATATCATTCTACTGATTATGTACTTTATTAGGTTATCTTGGAGTCATCATGTGGAGTATCATAATCAAATGGAATATAAAATTATTGTGTCAAATAAATAATTATAGCTTAAATTGCTCTTATTAATAAATTTTCTTTTTTTAATTTAACTTTACAGTAGGATTTTCTCATATAGCGTGAAGCTGTTTATGTACAAAAATTTTATATGGATAAACATCCAAACCTGGAATAATTATTTGTAGGTCGTGCCATTATTAACTTGTCCCATGCGGGATTTAAACACTCAACCCTGAGGCGCCGCAACCAAACGCTTTGCCACTGCGATATCGAACCGTCAAAATTCTACCAATAATTCTATTGAGCTGGCTTGTAAAACATAAATTACGTGGTCCTAGAAAACATAAGCGACAAATTTGAACACTTTCGCGTTGTTTGACCCGTGTTTCTAATCGTGCAATATATAAATCACCGAACTCGTAAATTACTACGTCTGGCATTACTTACGAAAAATATAATAAATCATCCGCCCAACCCTATCGGTTAACTGTAGGTAGCTTTGTATTATTCATGAAGGTTAAGCAGATTCTGAGGTGATTTTTAGGTTCTGACTGAAATATAATTTAAAATGCTTGTTAGACGAACATATTATCCACAAATTTTACTTTTTTATTAAAGTAAAAACCGAGTACAAAAACTAAAACAAATTATTATTATTTCATTTTTTTTTTATAATTTATAAATTATTTTAAGATTTAAATTTATTAAACATAATTTAAAATAATAGTTTGTGAAGTCTTTGCTAAGACTTCAGAAGCTGGAGAGTGAGAACGCTGAAGTGGCTTTTGTTCCAAGTTTCTCTACATAGCAAAATCTGTAACAAGTATATCCCACGAGAATTAAGTCCCAGAAAATAGTTCAACGGTGAGGCTGAAGTGATTATGGTGATAGGCTGTAGTGATAAAAAGGAACTATTCCATTTAAAAATAACAATTGCTTGCAATTGAAAAAAAAAATCGTTTAATACAATATGGCATCGAGCTGCTCCATTACAACATGCATTTAATATCATCAGTAGGACAATTTGAAGAGAATCACATAAAAAAATTGAGGTGGAATAGTTTTCGGTACTCATGCGCCGATTCCTCCTGGATTATTAGTTTTATTGAACGTATCAGTTTAAAAATTGTTTATTTATTTAAATTTTTATGCATCAACATCATCATCATTACAGCCCTTCGCAAGTCCACTGCTGAACATAGGCCTCTCCCAAGGAATGCCACAAACTACGGTCCTGAGCCACCTGCATCCATCGACTTCCTGCATATCTTACCAGGTCGTAACTCCATCTAGTGGGGGGACGCCCTACACTTCGTCCGCCGGTACGAGGCCGCCACTTGACAACCTTTTTTCCCCGTCGGTTGTCAGTTCTTCGAGTTATATGGCCGGCCCATTGCCACTTCAGCTTACTAATCTGTTGGGCTATGTCGGTCACTCTGGTTCTATTGCGGATATCCTTATTTCTAAGTTTATCACACAGAGAAACTCCGAGCATAGCTGTAAGCGACGCATTATAAAATATTTGTTTATTATGTGACTATTTGTTCTCTAATGCTATTTATATATTATGTATATTGTTTGATTCTTGTGTACCGTCATGTTAGAAATAAATTAAGTAAGAAGCGCTCTCGAACAACCGCTGCATCTACAAGTACGTTATCGGAGATCATTCTATAATCTATAATAGCCCTGTCCATAGCTCGCTGAGCGACCTTGAGCATCCTCATCCGGCCAGCAGTGAAGGACCACGTCTCAGTTCCATAGGTCTTCACTGGCAACACGCACTGAGGTATACCTGACGAGAAGATGTGCCGTAATTTCCCGAACGCTGCCCAACCGAGTTGAATCCGTCGATTGACCACTCGGTCGAAGTTAGACTTACCTAGTCGGACTATTTGTCCCAGGTAAACATACTCATCAACAACTTCGAGTTTTTATGCACAAAAGACAAATGTATGTATCAGTTACAAAAAATTATCAGTATAAATAATAAAAAAAAATTAAACGGACCGTCACAACCTTGCGGATAATCGCTTGCGACGTTCATAAAAAAATTAAGTCTTTAGTTATACAATGACAGAAACCCAAACATTTATATAAATATTTTGCTAGGCAATATCAGACAGTGGTATCAGACTAAAGGATAAACTTCCTTACACACTTAAATCGATTCAGGATAGCTCCGAGGATAAGCGCTCCTTTAAAATGTTACTGGTCGTAAATAATATAGAGTTCGATCTCCAACGGGATTCATGAAATTGTTAGTTGCTATTTTATAAGTGAATTCTTGTATTATTTGCACATTGCGGTGAAGCACACACACAAGAAATTAAGAAGACTTAATAGTCATCTTCATTGTCAACTGTTCATTGCATTGCCATTAAAACACTATTAAATTGCAATTTGATAGTGCTTAGTGTCCGTCAATACTACGGCAGTATCCACCTGCCCTAAAACCATCTTATCTATTTATCATGTAATGTCTTTTGCCTACAGCCTATCAAAAGTCTACTACTGAAATAGGTCTCTCCCATAGCTTGCCTCATAGGTGGGATATATGCCCTTAGTTGTCACGCTTGGCAACCGCAGTTTATATATTCTTCTGTTATTAGGAAGATGCGGTTGCCCATCTCCTAATTCAGTTTCTATCATATAATAGTAATTATATAATTTTAGTAACATTAGAAGTTGCCGTAATGGTAGGTTGATTTATTACGCCACGTAAAAACGATCAGGTTTCGATGTTATTAGCATAAAACGTCGCTTCCTTGTATTTCCTTCAAATGTAATGAGTGTTTTATAACAATATAATTTACCAAATGCTTAAGTTCTTAAGATTAAATGCTAAAGCGTCCTTTATAATTTTAATCAAAGTATTAAAAGTACAAAGATTACGAAGGTCGCCAGGATGCTAAGTGCTCGGTCTGCTTGCTAGCATGGTCCTAGAGCAAGCAGAGTTATTTTACATTATATCTGCAGGACACATGTGTTAGTTTAACAGAAGAAAGACCACAATCGCTTTGAACACCAGCGTGAAACAGCGGCCGAATATCTTACGCATTTTAATGCCAATATGTTTACGCATGTTCTTGTGAACAGATTGACAAGTTTTAGTCACTAATTGCACAATGAAGCAAGATACCCCTTTAGTATTAACCTTTTAGATTTGACCTTCGAAATCTCTGACTTTATACAACAATCGTAGGAATTACAAGAATTTGACGGCTCCGCGGCTTGGCATTGAATTGCGTGAGGTGCGTGAGTTCGAACCTCGCACGGATTTGCATGCTCTACAAATATTTGTTTCGAGTTCGAACGTTTGTCATTGAGCAATTTATGTATGTAAACTGTCACTATCCTGTATCCTGTTGAGGGAAACATGTTATATAAAAAAAGTTGAACCTTTTAAATGTTAACACAAATAAGCGTATATAAATAAATAAAACTAAACTTAATATTAAAAAACATCCTGTACAATTATTGCAAACCGGTTTAAAGCCATTGCAGCTCACGGACATCTGCAATTTTCAACAAAAAAAGGGCACAGATGTTTTTAGACTTTTCGTTAAAATATCTACATGCATTGTCATAACTAAGGACTTAGATAAAATGCTTTAAAGCTGTAGCACGCTCTTACAAAATACCAGCGTAAAATAGCAGTATAATGATTTTGTATTTCATACGGTGAGATAACGAGGGATTCGTCGTAGTGATTAGTGTTGACAACACATTTGCATTTTGATTCTTAATCGAGAATAGATGTAGCTGTCTAAAGTTACAGTATTTACGTAACATCTGACAGACTGTTGCCGTGTAGTGGCGGTTAAGAATATCCACTACCCCATATCTTCCCGTGGGTGTCGTAAAAGGCGACAAAGGGAAACAGGCAGGAGATGGGCAGCAGCATCTTCCTGATAACAACAAATTACAATAAAAAAACTGCGGTTGCCAACCCGCTTGCCAAGCGTGGCAACTATGGCAAATACCCCCTTATGAATGAAACAAAGAGATGGCCCCCAGTCCCCGGCGGCCCCGCTATTCCTGGCTACAGTGGTGACCATGGTAACGGCGGGGCAGGGGGTGCTAAGAATCTCCGGTGGAGGTTCGGTTGCCACCAACGACGACTCGACCTGGCAACTTATAACGCACGCACCCTGAGGACTGACGAGAAGATCCTGGAGCTGGAAGAAGAGATAGACAAGTTGCGCTGGAATATTATAGGACTATCCGAGGTCCGAAGAGAGGGGGAGGACACGGTAATCCTCGAATCCGGCAACTTGTTCTATCACCGGGAAGGCGACCATCTGTCCCAAGGAGGTGTCGGATTTATCGTCCACAAGTCTCTCGTTAACTACGTTGTAAAGATTGAGAGTGTGTCGACGACGGTTGCGTACCTTATACTCAGAATCACCAAACGGCATTCGCTGAAGGTCATACAGGTTTACTCACCAACCTCGGCACACCCCGATGAGGAGGTGGAGAAAATGTATGAGAATATCTCTAGAGCCATGCATTCCTCCAAAACCCGATATACGGTGTTAATGGGAGACTTCAATGCAAAACTAGGCACAAGAGAGAACGGTGAGCTGAGAATAGGGAAATTTGGAATAGGGCAACGGAACCCAAGGGGCCAGCAGCTGGCCGACTTCATGAAGAAAGAGGGACTGTTTATGATGAACTCTTTCTTCCAGAAGCGGCCACACAAGAAGTGGACCTGGTCGAGCCCCGAAGATTCGACAAAAAATGAGATTGACTTCATTATGACGACCAGACGTCAACTGTTCAGTGATGTCTCCGTGATTGCGAGGGTGAAAACCGGCAATGATCACCGAATGGTGAGAGGCCCACTGAACCTAAACGTTAAGTTGGAGAGGTCACGTCTAATGAAGTCAACGCTCCGTCTCTCGTGCTCTAATCCAAAGTCCCGAAACCTTTCAGCTCGAGCTAAGAAACCGTTTTCAGTGCCTAGAAGATTGCAATGCAGTGGACGATATGAATGACAAGCTCGTGGAAACTGTCCATGCGGTCGGAGCTAAGTTTTGCAAGACCCGCCGCAGAAGAACACAAAAACTCTCCGATCACACTCTTAATCTTATGGCTGTTACACGGGATATGAAGCTGCAGTAGATTTGACAGCATACAGGCAACTGAACAGACAGATCTCCAAGTGCATGCGGCGGCACTTACGCAACTTTAATACTGCTCGTATTAAAGAAGCGATTGAGCGGAACCAGGGCTCCAAAGTCTTTGCTAGAGATCTGTCTGCCAGAAAGAGCTATCTGTCGAAGCTGAAGACTGAGTGTGGCAGCGTCATTTCCGGGTCACCTGGGATTTTGAGTGAGATTGAGAGGTTCTATGGGCAGCTGTACACATCATCGTTAGAGCCACACGCAAGTGTGAGTAACGATCCAAGAGCGAGTCTTATCCGACATTATTCTGATGATATCCCGGACGTCAGTCTGGGCGAGATTAGAATGGCTCTCCAGCACCTTAAAAATGGCAAAGCCCCAGGCGAGGATGAAATTACAGCGGAGCTTCTGAAAGCGGGTGGAAAAACGGTACTTGAAGTCCTTCAGAAGCTCTTTAATTCCGTCCTCCATCGTGGCATTACACTGGAGGCGTGGAGCAGAAGTGCGGTGGTCTTGTTCTTTAAGAAAAGCGACAACGGTATCTTGAAGAACTACAGACCGATTTCCCTTCGGAGCCGCGTCCACGTGCTGTTTTCGAGAGTCATTACGAATCCTCTCGCGCGCAGATTTGACGACTTCCAGCTTCCCGAACAAGTCGGTTTCCGAAAAGGCTTTAGCACAATAGACCACATACACCACATACCCTTCGGCAAATTGTACAGAAGTCCGAGAAGTACAATTTGCCACTATGTCTGGCGTATGTGGACTATGAGAAAGCCTTTGATTCCGTCGAAATTTGGGCGGTGCTGCAGTTCCTTCAGCGGTGTCAAGTTGACTGTCGGTATATCGAAGTGTTGAAGCGCTTGCACTGTAGGGCTACGATGGCTATCCGAGTACAGAACGAGAGTACGAAACCTATCCAATTGCAGAGAGGTGTACGACAGGGTGACGTCATATCCCCGAAACTCTTTACCGCTGCATTGGAAGACGTTTTCAAGCTTCTGGACTGGAAAGGATACGGTATCAACATCAATGGCGAGTACATCACTCACCTTCGATTTGCCGACGATATAGTCCTTATGGCAGAATCGCTGGAGGACCTAAGCACTATGCTCAATGACCTCAATAGTGTTTCCCAACGGACAGGTCTTAAGATTAACATGGACAAAACAAAGATCATGTTTAATGTCCATGTCACACCTATACCGGTAGTTGTTGGGAGCACTAAGCTCGAAGTTGTTGACGAGTATGTTTACCTGGGACAAATAGTCCGACTAGGTAAGTCCAACTTCGACCGAGAGGTCAATCGACGGATTCAACTCGGCTGGGCAGCGTTCGGGAAATTACGGCACATCTTCTCGTCAGGTATACCTCAAATTTTGAAACCGAGACTATACAACCTGTGCGTGTTGCCAGTGATGACATATGGAACTGAGACGTGGTCTTTCACTGCTGGCCGGATAAGGAAGCTCAAGGTCGCTCAGCGAGCTATGAGGGCTATGCTCGGAGTTTCGGAGACCGACATAGCTCAACGTATTAGTAAGCTGAAGTGGCAACGGGCCGGCCATATAGCTCGAAGAACCGACAATTGATGGGGAAGAAAGGTTCTCGAGTGGCGGCCTCGTACCGGCGGACGAAGTGTAGGGCGTCCCCCTACTAGATGGAATGACGACCTGGTAAGATATGCAGGAAGTCGATGGATGCAGGTAGCTCAGGACCGTACTTTGTGGCATTCCTTGGGGGAGGCATATGTTCAGCAGTGGACTTGTGAAGGGCTGTAATGATGATGATGATGATGAATTAATTATTAATATGGATTATTTCTTTGATGTTTCATTTATTTTATAAAATGTTAAGACACTTGCCTATTTCTTTTCAAGTATGTTATATTCATCTATTTTATTATTATATTTTATATTTTATTAGCTACTAGCGATCCGCACTGCTTTGCACGGTTGATTTGTGAATTCTGAATCTCATCAACAGCGACACCTACCGGATCGAACTGCTAAGAACCATTCAGGTGACTCCATAAGTACCCCATAAAAATTCATCAAATTAGGTCAAGCCGTTTAGGAGGAGAAGAATTACGAACACACACACACACTCACACACACTCACACACACTCACACACACAAACACACACACACACACACACACACACACACATACGCACACACATACGCAAACACTCACACGCACGCGCATACACACACACACACACACACACACGCGCGCGCTCACACACGCACACACACACGCACACGCACGAACACGCGCACACACACACACGCACATACAGATATTAAAAAATTTTTCGTCCATACAGTCAAGCTAGATATAATACAGCTTAAGTTAAAATCTAATTTGTTTATAGTATAAGGGTGAAAAACAAGCATACAGTCCACCGGATGCTAAGTGGTTGCTGTGGCCCATAGACATCTACATCCATCCTCAAATACGAATCAAAATGCAGATGCGTTGTCACACGTGATGACTAAGATGGAATGCCTCGTTTCCAGTAAAAGGGTCTCCGGTTCTCTACACTAGACATACGAAACACAGCAGCATTAAGATGCTATTTTCCGCTGGTATTCTGTGAGAGCGTGGTCCTTCCCCGGTCGAGCCGACCCATTCGTGCTACAATTATACTACTGATATAGCTGCAGCATGGCTCTACCACGTACAAAATATATTATCAATTACTTAATATTTTATGTCGCCTTTCAACTAATGTTGACCTGAACGGAACTCTTTGCAGCTTTTATATCCACACTAAGTCTGCAATTTGTACAAACTACTTTAAAAGAAGGGATTAGGGTGCTGGGAAACGGGCTAGTTGAGAACTTTGTAGATTTGTCGTCAGCAGGGATGAAGAGCTGTCGCTAATGCGAATTACTTTGTTCTAGTTGGTGCAAGTACAGTAAGTTTTATATTTGCACTTTTGTCTCATGAATCCTCAGTTAGTCAAACAACTTACATAGTGTAAGAGTGAAAAGGAAATATAAGCCTTTCTCAAGTAGAGACATAGTTGTTACACGTCAAATGAATAAAAAAAACTACCCGATGCATGTTCACTTCGGGACTTCATCTATGGGTGGGTTGTGTAGTATAAAAGGTGACAAATGAGCACACAGTTCACTTGATTGTAAGGAGATGCTGTGGCCAATAGACATCTACATATTATTTTTTTGATTAAGAATGCAAAATGCAGATGCTAAGTCCCTAAGGACTTGGGACCCCGATGCCACGTCATTAGCGAAAAGGGTATTCAATTCTCGTTATTAAACATGCGAACACACCAGTATAATCTGCTATTTTACGCTGGTATGTGAATGGTTTTAGTATTAAGCCCACTTTTTAGTCCTGTACTGTTTTGTAAGGTTCAATAAATATTATATAAATAAATAGATATGATATTTCACCATCAAGGATGTAGTAAGTTAGCTTTAGATTTTAATATTACGGTTTAAAATCAAGAACTCAAGTCGCTTCCCTACTATAAAGTTTGAGAGGACAGCACGCCCCTGAGCACTAGGGTCATCTTGATCTATATTAAGTATATAATATTTAATTTAAATATGTAATAAAAATAAATTGAGGTAAATTAAAAAATGATTATTGTAAGAATATTCAAGGCATTAACAAAACTGTCAATTATCATAATTTGATTTACATATATGATTCTGAAAAACTGTTCAATATGGAAAAATCTTACTTATGCTGTTGCAATAATAACCCGTTAGGCGCCGTGAAAAACGTTCTTCTAAACATAGCTATATCTTATAAACTACACAACAATTTTTTATTATTTTTAAAGACAATTAAATTTGTAAATAATAGTCATAAAAATATACACCAAACCTACGGTAAAAAGTTTTTATTGGAAAGAGACAAAAACTGTCCCCCACTGCCGGATCGAAAGTTCCCGGGAGATGACGTCATCGTGACCTAAATCGAGTCGGCCATTTCTACAATCAAATGACTATCCAAATTGTAGTGAGTTGGATCAAATCAAGAATTACGTTGATGGATATGTTCTATTGCTAAATAGTTAAACACATGTGAGAAATAGAAAATTCATAGATTGTGTTATAATATAAATACATCAATCAGAAACCATAACATTTTTACTAGAGTTGCCTCTTAAAAATTTATCTTTTTTATTTGAAGAAAAGAATATATTATTTAATTTAATTTTCGACCACAACAAGAAACATATAAGACTGATATTTAAGTTGCCCTACCTTAAGAATCTGTACATAATTCAAGAAAATAGGCATCTAAAAATATATTATATAGAGGACTAGCTGTGCCCAGCGAATTCAGCCGAGTATTAAGGAATTACTGATTGATTAATTGATTTATAGGTTGGTACCACGACCTCACAGAATACCGGCGTGAAGTAGAAGCTCTGCTTCTGCGTTTCGTCTGGTGAGTGCAGGTGGCCGGAGGCCCAAACAAAAACGGATATCAGGTTTCCGTCGATGCTCCTCTCGGCTCTTCGGACCATTGTCTGATCCGGAGTGTGGTGCCACTCACGTTACCCTCGCGGTTGCGTTCTGCGGGTTGCCGCCGTGTTTGGCATTACAGGTCGGCAGATTGGGTCGGAATGCGGTCTTTCTTTGCATCCTACCCATGGGTGCGGGTTTGCTTCTCGCCAGATGATCCCACCGCTGTTGCTGACTGTGTCACTGATGTGGTGCTACAGGGAATGGAACTATTTATTCCATCATCTGTGGTACCCATCGGAGGCAGATCTCAGCCTTGGTTTGATCGCTCCTGTAAGACTGCTTTACGCCCTAAGCAGAAGTGTTATCAAGCCTGAGCTTCGGCTTCGGCGACTCGGGATGTAAACACCAGTACACTTAAAAAGAAGTATAACTTCGCCTCCAGGTCCTTCAAAAGAGTTATTGCCATTTTGCAATTGGATCACCAGCTTCCTTGCAGATCGGAGCATCAAGGTCGTTGTAGACGGTGCATGCTCTGACTACAAGCCCATTAACGCTGGTGTTCCACAAGGCTGTGTGCTATCACCAACGCTGTTTCTTCTGCATATCAATGATATGTTGCTAACTGGTAACATTCATTGCTATGCGGATGACAGTACTGGTGATGCTTTATACATCGGCCGTGCCAATATTTATCGGGAAAACGTCGCTGAGTACCGGAACAAACTTGTGTCTGAAGTCGAGTCTTTGCTGAACAAACTCTCGGATTGGGGCCGACTAAATTTAGTCCAGTTTAATCGAAAAGAACCCCTTTGTCGTAGCTCCTCAGTTTCAAGGCACTCCCCTTCTTGCCTCAGCCAGTACTGGAATCCTCGGAGTCGACTAATCGAGTGACGTGCAGTTTCGTGGTCACTTAGAAGAGAAGGCCAAATTGGCCTCTAAAACAGCATAACGGGACAGTATTTCATGCCGGCACACCGCCTGCAACTTTACAAGGCGCAGGTTCGGCCTCACATGGAATACTGTTCCTATCTCTGGGCAGGGGCTCCCCAGTGCCACCTCCTTCCACTTGACCGCATCCAGCGCAGAGCGGCTCGAATCGTCGACGACCGAGTCCTTTCCGATCGGCTCGATTCATTGACACTGTGAAGAGATGTTGCATCCCTTTGCATTTTCTTTCGTATCTACCACGGGGAGTGCTTTGAGGAATTGTTCGGATTAATCCCAGCCGCCAAATTTCACGAACGCACATCGCGGCAGAACTCCCGATAGACATAGACAGACATAGACATAGACATATGTTTTATTAGCATCAATACACACACATAATATACTACACAAAATAATGAGACATACATACAAGGTAGTTGAAAAACATAAATAAAAATTAAATAAATAATAGCAAGAGTGAGTGATGTGATGCCAAAAGGATTCCGTCTCAGCATATGCTACCACAGAAACTGCAGCAGCGCTGATTTTCAGCGGAGCCCTAATAAATATTGATTCCGTATTGCGCCCACGACTATAATATCGGTAATAACATAAACGAACAATAATGAATCTACCATTCACTCAAAGTAAATATTTCCAAGTATATACATAAAGTATTGTATATTATATTAAAATTATTAAAAAATACACATACGTAAATATATCTATACACACTCACACACAGAACATATGTATAATATATTTTATTATATATTATATACACATTAAACTATCCCTATGATATGTTTGCTAATTCGTATCTATGAAATAACCTGCCACTACACGTGAAATAATGATTTTTGAGATTTTAAAAGGTGTATTTTTAATTTAGCTTTAAAACCGTTTACAGATTTAGTTTCCCGTATAGGTGGTGGTATATTGTTCTAACATTTAGTGGCCATGTATCTAAAACTGCCACGAAACGCGGCCGTTCAATGATATAGGGTTGCCAGTATCGGGGTAACCATTCTGATGCTTCGACCATCTTCTGCTCTTCTCCATTTTAATTTTTGAAAGAGGTATTCCGGTCTTTCTGATTTAATGCATCCGAAAAGAAGCGTAGCTAAATGTAAATCTCGCCTTAATGACATCCTTAATATGTCCGATTTATTAAGATACGGATGTACATGATGATATCGAGGTATATGAAAGATGTATCTTGCACATGCGTTTTGGACCCTTTGTATTGACCTATTTGTTTTAGCAAATAACTAGGACCATACACAGTATCTGCGTACCCAAGCCTTGAAAGTACGAGTGACTCATATAGGCGCAGGCGAACACTCTCACTGAGATAATCACGCTTTTGGTACAATACTTTGAGTCTATAAAAACAGTTGCGTGTTATTTCAAGGACATGATTCTCAAAGCGAAGACCCTGGTCCATCAGAAATCCTAGATTACGAGTCTCACTTACACGTTCCACCGGTTTTCCACGAATGTTTATAACAAATTTCGTATTCATTATAGAGTCGAACTGCCCCTTTGACCCTAACAGCATGAATTTGGATTTGCAGGGTTTAAGCACAAGTGTATTTGCTTCTGACCATAATGAGATGTTATGCAAATCCTCATTTATCTTTCCTACTGCACTTTCTACGTCGCTAGGAAAAAATGGCAGATAAATCTGTATATCGTCAGCGTATAGGTGGGACTTGCAGTGCCTTATATGCCTTATATGCCTTATATGTCCGCTGTATATAAAATAAAAATAAGTGGACCAAGTATAGAACCTTGAGGCACACCCATAGTTACACGGCATGGAGACGAGCGCAACTGAGTACCATTGTCCTTGTTAATTTCTACTATCTGTGTCCGATTAGATAAATAGCTGTCGAACCATCGAACAGCAGGCAATTCAAAACCATAATATCTACGATACCATCCACACCATCTGGATGATTGGCGGTCCACCACTGTGCGATTTAGAAGATGTTTTCTTCCTCGTGCGACTTCCTTGTGGAATCGATTACCATCAGCGATTTTTCCGGACCGATACGACTTAGGGATCTTCAAGAAAAGAGCCTACTCCTTTTTAAAAGGCCGGCAATGCATCTGCAATTCCCCTGGTGTTGCGGTTGTCCATGGGCGGCGGTTGTCACTTACCATCAGGTGAGCCGCATGCTAGTTTGCTAACTCTCCTATAAAAAAAATCCTATTCTAGATAAGTCAACATATGACTGCCCACGGGAATAACAGCATTCACTTAAATCTATCCCCACGTGCTTGAAAGTCTGTCCCTGTGCTCTATTTATAGTGACTACAAACGATACTTTTATGGGAAATTGTATTCTTTTAAAACTAAATGGTAAATCTATAGGTATTATAGGAATTCGATGTATTAGTACCGTTTGCCCAACTGCTGGCCCAGTCAAAACTATAGCAACTATGATATTATTTCTAAGAAATTTAACTTGAAGCCTAGTTCCGTTACATAGACTTGGTGGCCGCAGGTTTTGTAATAAAGTAATGGGAGTGCCACTTTTTAAGTTCAATGAATATTGGGGCAGTCCATAAGGATTCAAATAATTTAAGATTTCTTGGGGGTAATGTGCCGCGTCTTCTTGATCCATGACAGTATCAATAGCAAGGTAGCTTATGTTGTCGCCTGGTAGTTTGGCCATTATTTTACTGTTGATGGCGTCAACGTTTGTATTTTTAGCAGCTAAAATTGCGCTTTCACACATCCATTAATGCTTTATATTAGCAACATCAGGGTATACTCTAGAGAAATCACCAAGATCTTTGTCAATGGATATTATTTTCGGTTGACTCAGGTACTTTCCCATTATCAAACAATAATAGTTTTTTTGGAAAATCTGTTCACCTCCACCCAAGTGACGCCTCATGTTGGTATACAGCTTCAAGAATTCAACAGATTTTCACAAAGAGTCTGCTCTAACTACCCTAACTATTACAGGCAAAGTTTGCCTAAAATCACCAGAAAACATAAAAATAATTCAACCCATAACTTTATTTGTGTTCCTTATGTTTCTGACTCTGAGAGTTCTGTCTATTGCCTCTGCGTCAGCTCTATGAATCATGGTGCACTCATCCCATATCTCCATTAGACCGGTATCTTGCAAGATTTTACCCAACAGTCGTCCCACTGCTCGGCATTAGCCTGCTCTCATTTCTAAGAAGGTTTTAGAGCAAGGAAGTGCTCACTACTCTGTACCAATGTGTGTTGGAGTCCTGCAGGTTTCGTCACGATGTTTTGCAACTAACAATTTCAATAGCGCTGGTGAGGATTGAACCTGGGTTGCTCGCGTACTGTGAAATTTACGGCGAGCGCTGAGCCGCTGAGCCACCACGGCTAATATCCTGCACCTAAATCCCATTTTATTGATACCAAGTTTAATAATAGTAACTTGGCTTTTAAGTTTTTGGATATCGTGAGATTTTTAATATTTTTTTTTGGAATTTTAATTTTAATTGTATTCATGTACATCTATAAACAAAAATAAAATACAACTTATAAACAAATGAAATTAAAACGTAAATAATTCTAATTAACATTTATACAAATAAATAAAATTGAAGTGTCTGTTTGTAATGTCAAAATTACAGCTTTTTACTAAATGCATTTGAAAGTATATACGGTAATAATAACAAAAATACAATTTTTTAAGTTTTGTCTGTCTGTCTGTCTGTCTGTAAGTCCGTCTGTCATCTGTTTGTTCCGGCTAATCTCCGAAACGGCTGGACCGATTTTGACGGAATTTTCACTGGCACATAGCTGATGTCACAAGGAATAGTTTAGGCTACTTTTATTTTAGAAAAAGAATTAGGGTACCACGCAAAAAAATTAAAACCCCAAATAACACGCGGGCGAAGTCGCGGGGAATAGCTAGTAATAAATAAATTAAAGGAAAAAAGTGTTTTCAAAGTTATACAGTGTGTAAATCTTAAGTAAAAAAATACTTGCTAAATCGCCGCCGTCTGTTGATAGTGTGCCCAGAAGGCTGGCTGAGTTGACTCGCTGTATTGCGAAGCCGATCCGTTGACCAAAATATCTTTCAGCTGACAAGGCGTGATTAGATATTTCTGTACAAACGCCTTGCTTCAGGACCCTACGGCACCAACGTTTCTATACCAAACGGCAGAAACAGGTATCCCTCTCCAGGGACTGTATATTTGCGGCGCTTGTCAGACTCGGCAACAGCAGCAGCCGCGCCTGCCTTCTGTGCAGTCACCGCAAGATGTGATGGCGCTAATGTGTCAACACAAGTAGCATCCCACACTAAGGAGTGCCCATTTTTCCATGGAATGAGCGGCATTCCATCAGGCCTCTTGACATCATCCCGCAATATACTATTTGGATCTAAAATTGCTGGTACGTTGGCACTGGTTGAGGCCCGTCGAATGACGTCATTAATGGTTGCAGGGCGAGGTATGCGACCAGCGCTCTGCTGGCACGCCAGGCCGTAGTGGCCTAGAATGTTGACCTCTTTACCACAGCGGTAGCGATGGAGCTAATTGGTTTTTAAACCTAATCTCAGGTTGATAGCAAGAGAGAACGTAGTACTATCCAAGAGTTATATATTTGATGAGGGCAGTGCATTCAACCAGTAGTCCGACTCCTTCTCCTCAGGTGCTAGGAGACGAGCTCGCTGTGAATGTTTCCGCAGCTATGTAATAGGTTTTTCTGAACCTAGATACTGAGCGACTAAGCCCAATGCCTCTGCAAAGCTGGGTTTGTTGGCAAAACCTGGTCCAGCCCGTTCTTATAGTTCCAGGCTTCCTTGGCCTCAGCTAAGCACGAGACCTCTACATCATTTACTATACATCATCGAGTGATGGGTTGATAACTGTTCCAATGAGGTATGGCTACATGGTACAGGCTATGAACTGAAGACAAGAAAGCCGGAGGTGCTACGCTGGAAACTCTTCGGATGTCTAGACCACCAAATCTAACGGGAAGTATGGCCTGAAGCCAGGAATTTTCTTTTAATGGACAATTTAGAATTTCAAATATACTTTTCCTAATTATATAATCGAGATTTACTACGATTTAAAAATGGGACGTGCATCCAGAGAGTTGAACACTGCAGCACGTACGTATTTGGCACAAAAAGATAAATTTTATGTATGTATGGTATATGCCATGTGTGGGTTAATTTCTTTCACACGACTGGATGACTCCTCAAATTCTGAAATCTGTTCAATGACAAAGCATTGAGAGAGACTCATCCAGAATAGGAGCACCTAGGAGACAAAGCGATTTGCTTTTTCTCTTTTAGATTTGATCTTTATATTTGGGGCTAAGGAGTTAAATTTAGTAAAAAATTATAAACAATATATAAATTCTTAAAGAGTTTGCTATTTCTTAATCGAAATTCAAAGGATTTCATCTCTCGACTCCATCTAGTGGGACTTCCTTACTCGAGAATCTTTTCCATTGGTTTTCGATTCTTCGAGGTATATAGCTGAATAAAAAAAAATCAAACCTTAAATTCATCGTCGTTCAATCATATGTCGTAATGTTTTAGAAATACCACACTTGAAATTGTTGACGAGTATGTGAACCTATTATAAATTATCCGACTAAATAAGCCCAACGTTCAGAGTTCAATCGACGGACCTAACTCGGCTGGGCAGCGTTCGGAAGATTCAGACATATCTTCTTGTCACGTAGGTGTGTTGAATGTGTTGACAAATAGATCTGAGACATGGTTCTTTAGTGCTGACCGTAGGAAGAAGCTCAAAATCGCTTCGCATGCTGTGAATATGGCTAGTCTCAGTGTTTCTCTGCGTGGTATACTTCAAAATGAGTATATAAAAATGTAATGTAATCCTGACCTAATTTTGGCCACAGTGACCTGGATTCCTGTCTTAACGGAAACTAGCTACACGTGCAGGACATGATTAAAGTGCACTAGTGTGTGCGCTAGAACAGGTGCACTCTCTATTCCCTTACTCTGATGGGACAACAATCCACGATCAGAGAGAAATCAACCGTAAGACCAACGGCTTTACGTCCGAGGCGCGGAAATGAAATGCCGCCAACTTTCTGACTACAGGATGCTGCTGAAAATTATTGCAATATTAGCCCGTTCCGATTCAAGGCCGTGACATCGTGATCAGCAGTCACGCTTTCCGCCGCTAAGGCAGTGAATGCTGAGATGAAAATCTGTTACGGGTCTCCGCAGTAGACTCTTTTGCTGCGTGTGATTGTACCTTTGTTTAAAAATTATATTCTTGTATTATTTTTTATATAGTTTTAACTTAGCTATAGCTCGTAACACTGAAAATGTAAAAAAAATATGTGTTGTTTGTATGAGCAACAAATAAATTTTACTTTCCTTCTTTACTTCTATGATGACAATATCGTATTATAAGACACTTATGCTTATGATAAGCTTTCTAGTTACTGTTGCTTGGTACTGATTACTATAAAGTGTTTAAAAAACTTTTCCCATTATTTCGAATACAGAGCGAGGCAGTTTAACAGTTTCTTTTAAATGGCCTGTAGGTAACATTGCAATTGGCGTAGTGCCAAGGCCTAGAATGTTATGGGGTCATCGAGATCAACTTTAATATGTGCGAAGTTGGATACACCAGGTTTGGAATTACTCCAAGTTTGATATGACAAATAACACATATGCTAGTTGGCAAAATAGAACGCTGCACTGAAAATACTAGTTCATTTGAAAATGGCACAAGCTCTAGGTGAAATGATATTTCGAAATTATACAATACATAATTTAGTCCATGAACCTTGCCCTATTGTATTTTGATGGTATTACTCAAAGCAATATACTTTACTGCAATAAATTCTGCCATAAATCAATAGAAAAACGGGCTCGAGATGTTAATGTCAAGGTTGAAGTTGATTTCTTTATTTCTCCTGAAAATGTAAGATCTTTTATAAAGTATAGATAACTTGTCATTTGTTGAAGTTTTTTTTTAAATAGAATAAGGGTGACAAACGAGCATATAGTCCACCTGGTGGTAAGTGGAGCTGTAGACATTTACATCAATCCTCGATTCAGAATCAAAATACAGATGTGTTGTCAACCCTAAGGACTAAGATGGAATGCGTCGTTTCCAGTTGAAAGAGGACTCCAGTTCTCTACATTCACCATACGAAGCACTAAGCTAGAGCATTAAGCCGCCCTTTTACGCTGGTATTCTGTGAGACCGTCGACCTATCCCGGTCGAACCGACCTATTCGTGTTTTAACCATAATATAGCCGCAGCATGGTTTTACAATATATAAAACAAGTCAATTACTTTCTGGCTTACTCTCTTTACTACTATTGTTATGTAGAGGAAATAACAAAAAATAACATCATACAGAGAATATGTACAGGCACGATATAAAGAAGTAAGGAGCATGTGTACTAAGGTTGAACTTTATAATAAATCACTAAGGCACTTCTGCGAGACAGCGATGTTCAATAATATTACTTTCGCATTTTCAAACAACATGTATAAGATAAAGTCGAAAGGTTGGTAACTTTGTACATGAATTTGTAAAGTCTTGTTCCGAGAGGAACAAGTTCTAAATTTACGAGTGCAAGGCTAAAAGTTACGGAGCTTGCAAATTTATCTATTGATATCAAAGTAACCTTCCAAATTTGGTAAAATAATGTCTTTATTTCTTATTTTAAAAAAAATTAAAAAGGATCGCTTTTTAAATGTGGTTTTTCTTAATGTAACATATTAAGGGCGTAATATATGTAATAATATATGCCGAGTAGTGAATTCGTATATAAAGAATAGAATCCATCATCCAATTCGTCCCGTGTGTTCGTGTTTCGCCTGAAAAATCTTATGACCTCCGAGAGATGGCGGTATAACGATCTTAACGTTACAGTTACCGTTACTGTTACAGATTATTAAATTCTACTACTGAATATAGGCCTCCCCCATAGGTTGCCTCATAGGGGGAATATTTGTCATAGTTGCCACGCTTTGCAAGTGGGTAGGCAACCGCAGTTTTTTTTATTTTTAGTCGTTAGATGCCGCTTCTCATTTCCTGATTTGTTTCCCTCTGCCGCTGCTTAACAGCCACGGGATGATATGGGATAGTGAAAATTCTTACACCCCCACTAAACGATAAACGATCTAGTTTACTTACTGTTAAAGGTACTAGATGTCTGGTACATCTTGTACGCATAACGTAGTAGTAACGAATGTCATGCGATTTTTAGGTGATTTTGCGATTTTTAGGGCCTGACTGAGATATTACCAATTAGGATAATGCATGCTACGTGGTCTGAGTTAACTTAGAAAAATAAAAAAACTAAGAGTTTTTAAATTATAATATTTTATATTTATTTATATTGTAATTAACGATTTTATTGGTACTGTCAGAGAATGGATCTCAAGTTCATACTATGTTTAAAGTGTGCTTATTATCTCCTAAACCTAATTATATAGATACGATCGCATTATATTCAAGGTTGCCACTACAGCTTACTAATCCGTTGGGCTATGTCAGTCACTCTGGTTCTACTGCGGATATCCTCATTTCTAAGTTTATTACGCAGAGAAACCCCGAGCATAGCTCTCTCTCTATCTGAGTGACTTTGAGTTTCCTCATACGGCCATCAGCGAAGGACCACGTCTTAGTTCCATAGGTTATCACTGGCAACATGCACTGGTTGTACAATCTCATTTTCAGATTTTATATAGCTATATAGCTCGAAGAACCGACAACGGATGGGGAAAAAAGGTTCTCGAATGGCAGCCTTGTACCAGTAGGTGAAGTGTATGGTAAACCCCCACTAGATGGAGTAATGACCTGGTAAGACATGCAGAAAGTCAGTGGATCAGGACCGTGCTTTGTGGCATTCCTTAGGGGAGGCCTATGTTCAGCAGTGGACTTGTAAAGGGCTGTAATGATGATAATGATGATGATATTAAATGTTTATGATATTTTTTATATAGAGATATCAACAAATGTAAATAATACGGAATTGTAAGATAAGAATACTTTTAAATTGGAAGGTACATATTTTACCAGGTTACAAAATAACTCGGGGACTTTATACGTTTAATTCCATTGCATCGGTGCTAGTCGTCCGTAAATTGTAGAGGGAAGGCGACTGAGTGAATTCAATGGAGATGCTGAAATGTAATGCACCTATTTGTGTAGAAACATTCTAAAGAATATTGTTTATCTTTTTTTTACTGAGCGGAGAAGTTGCGCCATATTATCAAACGGTAAGTAATTTACTCACATTCGATTAGCTGAGCATCAGTATGTATTTGCAGAATCGCTGAAGGACATCATCACTGTTCAATGATCTCAATAGAGTCTCCTAACGGAGAGGCCTTAAAATAAACATAGACGAAACAAGGGTTTGTCTTATGCTTTTTATGGAATAAGGGTGACAAGCGGTTCACCTGATGGAAAATGGATGCTGTGATTCGTAGAAATCTATATTTACCCTCGATAAAGACTCAAAATGCAGATGTGTTGTCAACGCTGAGGACCAACATGGAATGCCTCGTTTCCGGTAAAAAAGATCTCCGGTTCTCTACACTCACTATACGAAACACAGTAGTATTGAGCTGCTATTTTACGTTGGTATTCTGTGACGCGTACCATAATATAGCTGCAGCATGGCTCTCACATGTAAAAAAATAGGTCATATGTAACATCTATATCACACCTATGCCGGTGGTTGTTGGAAGTATTTTCATCCAATAAAAATTGTCTGATTAGGTAAGTCTAACTTCGACCGAGAGGTCAATCGAAGGATTAAGCTCGATCGGGCAGCGTTCGGGAGAATAAGGTATATCTCGTCGTCACGTATACCTCAAAACTTGAAAACAACCTGGTTTTTCACAGCAGGCCGTTTCCACTAACCACTAGGTGGACTGTGTACTCGTTTCTCATTTAAACAACAATAATATAGTATAAAAATATTTCTTATACTAATTCACAGTTCCACCGTAACATCTATTACTCGTAATTTTATTTCAAGAAAGCTGGTCGCTCGATTACTATAATTAAATTGTAGCGCGAGTGCAAGTGGTGCTCAATGGAGAGCTTAAATGTAATGTACCAATTTGTGGGCGAACGTTCTTAAGAGTGTTGCGCCAACTTTAGTATTGTAGTTTCATTAGTGAAAGAAGGTCTTTATTAGTTGTTTACGTGTTTTGTAACTGTACTATCTTTTCGTGTTTTGGATGTAGGTTAAAACTTTTAATTTTATTTATTTGTATAAAACAAAAACAATAAAAAAAAAACAGAAAGAAATGTAACGTACGCCCCTTTTTTGCTATTAATAAAAAACCAAAGGAGGAGGAAGGAAACCTGATGATACAGCAATAGCAGGCAACTTTAAATAATGAAGGTTATACATGGCCTGTATGACAGATCGACTGCGACGTCTAGAGATGGATTGCGAGTTGTGTAAATGGACTTTAAGGCAGATTTGCAGAGGCAGGAGTTATCTTACAGTCTTATACTTGTTTATATATATATATTATATGCTATAATCCAGCTGTGTTTCGTATGGTGAGTGTAGAGAATCGGAGACCCATTTTACTGGAAAGAGGCATTCTATCTTAGTTCTCACGGCTGACAACGCATCTGCATTTTAATTCACAACCGAAAATAGATGCAGATGTCTATGGGCCACAGCAACCACTTACCATCAGGTGGACTGTGTTTTCGTTTGTCACCCTAATTCTATAAAATAAAAAAAAAATAAAAAATATGCTGTCTGTAAGACAGATTCTTAAGAAGATTTGCATTTTGATATTAATTTATGTGTCTCACTAGTTTGAAGAACACCTCCCGACCTTCCTTAATTGCGTGCACTATCTCCATCACCGCTAATCAAAACATTACTATACTAGGAAAGACAGACCACCGTCGATAATACGTTACATGTTTTGCATATAAACAAGGAATCATCAGGAAGTATAGAATAGGAGATGGCTGACCGCTAAGACTTTGACTTAAAAGTCAGAAGTAGCGGCAGACCTTAGCTAATTAATTTTGACATCTTTAATTTCTTTTGACAAATATCAAAATAACTCTACTACCTACTACCCAAGAAGGAAGCTCTATTATCAAGACACTATATTTATTATAAACAGCATCCGTTATTTTTGCTTATAAAAGAAAGAAAACATTAAGTTCCCTCAATGAAATACAATTGTTCGCATTGGATATCTGGGGGCACGGCAGTGCCCCCGCCAAGTCGGGCAAAAAAGCGGCACGGCCGTACCATCCTTTTCTCGAAGCAATTCAGGCCATTTTCGAAACCTTATAACTTCGTTGTGGATAAAACTAGAAGCCTGAATGAAGAAGCCAAGTAGGCATTATATATACTCGGTATATATCAAATTTCATTAAATTTGAACCAGTAGTTTAAGAATTATGACTAGTCAAAATTTCTTAATTTTGTCACTCACTTACTGACCGATAATCAAAACTCTAAGGCACTTCTAGTAGACATAAAAGCTTCAAATTTAGAATACAATTATTGTTTAATATATAAATTAAGAAAAAATTCAAATATTTTGCAATTTCGGTCCAGGTTTTGAGATACATCAACTGCATAAATAACATTGTAATCCCATATAAATATATAGGATTACAAAGTTACATTTGCAGTGAATGACGCGGTGTACCTCATTCATCGTCATCATTACAGCCCTTCACAAGTCCACTGCTGAACATAGGCCTCCCCCAAAGAATGCCACAAAGCACGGTCCTGAGCCACCTGCATCCATCGACTTCCTGCATATCTTACCAGGTCGTCACTCCATCTAGTGGGGGGACGCCCTACACTTCGCCTGCCGGTACGAGGCTGCCACTCGAGAACCTTTCTTCCCCATCGGTTGTCGGTTCTTCGAGCTATATGGCCAGCCCATTGCCACTTCAGCTTACTAATCCGTTGGGCTATGTCGGTCACTCTAGTTCTACTGCGGATATCCTCATTTCTGAGTTTATCACGCAGAGAAACTCCGAGCATAGCCCTCTCCATAGCTCGCTGAGCGACCTTGAGCTTCCTCATCCGGCCAGCAGTGAAGGACCACGTCTCAGTTCCGTATGTCATCACTGGCAACACGCACTGGGTGTACAGTCTCGTTTTCAAGTTTTGAGGTATACCTGATGAGAAGATGTGCCGTAATTTCCCGAACGCTGCCCAACCGAGTTGAATCCGTCGATTGACCTCTCGGTCGAAGTTGGACTTACCTAGTCGGACTATTTGTCCCAGGTAAACATACTCGTCAACAACTTCGAGCTTAGTGTTCCCAACAACTACCGGCATAGGTGTGACATGGACATTAAACATGATCTTTGTTTTGTCCATGTTCATCTTAAGACCTATCCGTTGGGAAACACTATTGAGGTCATTGAGCATAGTGCTTAGGTCCTCCAGCGATTCTGCCATAAGGACTATATCGTCGGCAAATCGAAGGTGAGTGATGTACTCGCCATTGATGTTGATACCGTATCTTTTCCAGTCCAGAAGCTTGAAAACATCTTCCAATGCAGCGGTAAAGAGTTTCGGGGATATGACGTCACCCTGTCTTACACCTCTCTGCAATTGGATAGGTTTCGTACTCTGGTTCTGTACTCGGATAGCCATCGTAGCCCTACTGTACAAGCACTTCAACACTTCGATATACCGACAGTCAACTTGGCATCGCTGAAGGGACTGCAGCACCGCCCAAATTTCGACGGAATCAAAGGCTTTCTCATAGTCCACATACACCAGACATAGTGGCAAATTGTACTCCTCGGACTTCTGCACAATTTGCCGAAGGGTATGTATGTGGTCTATGGTGCTAAAGCCTTTTCGGAAACCGGCTTGTTCGGGAGGCTGGAAGTCGTCAAGTCTGCGCGCGAGACGATTCGTAATGACTCTCGAAAACAGCACGTAGACGCGGCACAGAAGGGAAATCGGTCTGTAGTTCTTCAAGAGAGCGTTGTCGCCTTTCTTGAAGAACAAGACCACCGCACTTCTGCTCCACGCCTCCGGTGTAATGCCACCATGGAGGACGGAATTAAAGAGCTTCTGAAGGACTTCAAGTACCGGTCTTCCACCCGCTTTCAGAAGCTCCGCTGTAATTCCATCCTCGCCTGGGGCCTTGCCGTTTTTAAGGTGCTGGAGAGCCATTCTAATCTCGCTCAGACTGACGTCCGGGATATCATCGGAATAATGTCGGATAAGACTCGCTCTTGGATCGTTACTCACACGTGCGTGCGGCTCCAACGATGACGTGTACAGCTGCCCATAGAACCTCTCAATCTCACTCAAAATCTCAGGTGCCCCGGAAACGATGCTGCCACATTCTGTCTTCAGCTTTGACAGTTGGCGCTTTCTGGCAGACAGATCTCTGGCAAAGACTTTGGAGCCTCGGTTCCGCTCGATCGCTTCTTCAATACGAGCTGTATTGAATTTGCGTAAGTCCCGCCGCATGCATTTGGAGATCTGTCTGTTCAGTTGCCTGTATGCTGTTAAATCTGTTGAAGAATGTAGCTTCATCTCCCGTCTAAAAGCCATGAGATTAAGAGTGTGATCGGAGAGTTTTTGTGTTCTTCTGCGGCGGGTCTTGCAGAACTTAGCTCCGACCGCATGGACAGTTTCCACGAGCTTGTCATTCAAATCGTCCACTTCATTGCAGTCTTCTAGGCACTGAAAACGGTTTTGTAACTCGAGCTGAAAGGTTTCGGGACTTTGGAAAAGAGCACGAGGGGGACGGAGCGTTGACTTCATTAGACGAGACCTCTCCAACTTAACGTTTAGGTTCAGTGTGCCTCTAACCATTCGGTGATCGCTGCCGGTTTTCACCCTCGCGATCACTGAGACATCACTGAACAGTTGTCGTCTGGTCGTCATAATGAAGTCAATCTCATTTTTTGTCGAACCGTCGGGGCTCGACCAGGTCCACTTCCTGTGGGGCCGCTTCTGGAAGAAAGAGTTCATCATAAAGAGTCCCTCTTTCTCCATGAAGTCGGCCAGCTGCTGGCCCCTTGGGTTCCGTTGCCCTATTCCAAATTCCCCTACTTTCAGCTCACCGTTCTCTCTTGTGCCTAGTTTTGCATTGAAGTCTCCCATTAACACCGTATATTGGGTTTTGGAGGAATGCATGGCTCTAGAAATATCCTCATACATTTCCTCCACCTCCTGATCGGGGTGTGCCGAGGTTGGACCGTAAACCTGTATGACCTTCAGCGAATACCGTTTGGTGATTCTGAGTATAAGGTACGCAACCCTCGTCGACACACTCTCAATCTTTACAACGTTGTTAACGAGAGACTTGTGGACGATAAATCCGACACCTCCTTGGGACAGATGGTCGCCCTCCCGGTAATAGAGCAAGTTGCCGGATTCGAGGATTACCGTGTCCTCCCCCTCTCTTCGGACTTCGGATAATCCTATAATATGCCAGCGTAACTTGTCTATCTCTTCTTCCAGCTCCACAATCTTCTCGTCAGTCCTCAGGGTGCGTGCGTTGTATGTTGCCAGGTCGAGTCGTCGTAGGTGGCAACCGAACCTCCACCGGAGATTCTTAGCACCCCCTGCCCCGCCGTTACCATGGTCGCCACCGTAGCCAGAAATAGCGGGGCCGCCGGGGACTGGGGGCCGTTTATTATTGTCATTGCTCATGGGGGGTATATTGCCATAGTTGCCACGCTTGGCGAGCGGGTTGGCAACCGCAGTTTTTTTATTATAATTTTGGCTATTATCAGGAAGATGCTGCTGCCCATCTCCTGCCTGTTTCCCTTTGTCGCCTTTTACGACACCCACGGGAAGATATGGGGTAGTGGATATTCTTAACCGCCACTACACGGTGTACCTATATATGTATAATATAATGGAATAGTAGGTGTAGATAGGTACCTAGATGTTACTATCTACAAAAAGAAATGAGATGCCATCAAAAACATAACTTGTAAAAAAAGCCAAGTCTCGTAGTTCTTCTACCGTAAAACATTGTGAGATCCATGTAATACCAAGTCGGTTAATTTATTCAGTCCCTACTTAAGGGTCCTTCTGCCTTAAGTTATTACGAAATTAGCTAACCTAACAACATCTTATAGTGACCACATCAATACTAAAAATCTTTTATATTTTAAATAAATAGATTGACTTGGCCATCGCATGAAAACACAATGTGTATCTCAAGTAATACTTATTATATTAAATTAGAGTGTTTAGTGCGATTGCCAAGTCAATTTATTTATTTAAAATATAAAAGATTCTTAGTACTGATGTGGTCTGTGATGATGGCCCGGTTCTAAAAGAGTCTGGTGCGGTCTTTTCGAGCAGGGCATATGCTTATAATAAGACAAGGGCATATACTTATAATAAGACAGTTACCGATTCACGAGACCGTATTTCAGAGCAAGCTATTGGTGTAGAATCCTGGCTACTGGATTGTGTCTGTACATGTACTCAGAGTTATAATGAGCCAAACTACCGGAGATGACATGCCTAAGTGATTCACTGGGATAGCGACAAGCTCGACAGATGTCGACGGCGCCATCCTTTAGGAAGTATCTCGGAAAGGGTCCTTAATATGTTGATGGGCATAGATAAGTCTATGCCCTGAGAGTTAATTACCCTACCCCTCTCAACTTGAAGGAACGCACACTTATCCGTCTCCAGATCCATTCTAATAGAATTGCTAAAATCACAAGTGATAGTTTATCAATTCCATAAGATGGGTGCGACTGGAGGCGAATAACTTGAGATCATCCATATAGAAAAGTTGGGTCACTTTCGTACTTCCTTTCCGAAGCTGAAATCTTCTTTCGGAGCCCTCCAGTAAGGTACTGAGTCTGAGACATCTTAAATTATAAAAATCATATATTTTTATAATTTAAGATGACAAACGTACGCTATTACAACAGAACGTTTGAAATAAATATCGACTTCAAGCAAAGGTTTTAAATAAATAGACCCCCATTAGACTAAGATGAAGCCTCACAGCTTGGAAGTGTACTTACTCTCTTACTTTTGAAACTGGAGTGGATACTACTAGTAGTAACCAAACTGCAGCTTGGTGACAGAAATGGGCAAGAGCGTGATACAAATGGACTCTTCGGCAGGAAATGATTTCTACTGCCTAGATTATGTTAAAGAGTATGTATGTTTGTTTGTTTATTGTGTTAATAATGTTCTCCAGACCAAATTTCGTCTTGTTTTCTAGTCTCAGCTGAGACTGACCACCGTGCCCGATCATCTACGAAGGACAGAATTACAGTGCGCATGTGTGTACAAAAATATGTGCACTCTCCATTCCCTTACTATATAGTTTGATGGAACGGTAACGCGATACGACAAGGGAGAGATCAGGTGCAGGTTTTACATGCTTCTCGAGGCACAGATCACTGTCAACTTCCTGGTTTATAAATCATTGCCAACTTCCTGACTCCGGGCTGCTACTGTAGAATTCTTAATAAAAAAAATTGACTTTTGAAACCGGTACCACTAGACCAACGAGTCAGTCAAAGTAGTCAAGTTACAGTTTACTGGATTATAAAATAAAGCAGAGGCATGTAATTATTTTCTATAAAATACATCTTTTACCTACAATGCCTAGATAGGTGAAGTAAAAAACGAAAGAATCATACATATAGACTCATACATATATGCAGCACGATTTTAACAGTGGTAGAGCCACGCGGCAGCTTTTGCTGTCGCACGGATGGGCCGGCTCGAACCGGGGTGGTACCACGACCTCACAGAAAACCAGCGTGAAGTAGAGGTTTACCTCTGCGTTTCGCTTGGTGAGTGCAGGTGGCCGGAGGCCCTCTTTACTGGAAATGAGGCATTCCATCTTAGTCCTCACGGGTGACAACGCATCTACATATTGGTTTGTAATAGAGGATAGATGTAGATGTCTATGGGCCACAGCAACCACTTACCATCAGGTGGATTGTGTGCTCGTTTGTCACCCTTATCCTATAAAAAAAATATAGGGACTACGGTTGAAGAAAAAGATCATTTGAGGAAGAAGTTTCCTAGATAAAGCCTGGTACTGGTTAGAGCCATCAATATTGTTTTAACAAGCTCGTAAAAATACATAAGAGTTAGAACTGAAAACATCATTACGTTACAACGCAAATAAGAATAAACAAAACAAAACATAGATGCAAGCACATAACAATATGTATCTGCTTTCTAGAAAGAGAAAATTTACTTGTATATTTTGTATGACGCTACCAGCAAGAATTCGCATTAGCGATATCTCTTCATCCCGGCTTTGAAATAAATTTGCAAAGTTCATGCCAGACCCACCCGAACGCATCACAAAGTCTTGCGAGCGTTCGCATAAATTGTGAATTTGCTATGTAGTTGTAAGAGCAAAGGATTTGTTTAGGTCACGTACTCTGAGAGACTGGGTTGTATTTCGGTAGAAATTACAAGTGAAGAACGATCTCTTAATGCGTTGAATATATAACAACTATGTTTTATATTTGTAGGCACCATGTGTTACAGCTGCAGCACGAACGGGTCGTTTTGATTGGCGAAGGATCATGGCATCATAGAATGCATTACCGTCTTCCCAGCTCTAACAACTATGTTTTATATTTGTAGGAACCATGTGTTACAGCTGCAGCACGAATGGGTCGTTTTGATTGGTGAAGGATCATGGCATCATAAAATGCATTACCGTCTTCAAAGCTCTGAGCTGTTTTTAAAGTTTCATGTCTGTAGTTCTATAGAAAGTTAGTTTAAAAATGATTGCCAAATTTATAACAAGCAGACAAACAGATAAAAAGCGTCTTAATATAAGCGCGATGAATTAGCGGTATACTGTCACTGTACCTTGTATAGTGATTGACAATAACCGAAAACACTTTTTACGAATAGCGAGAGAAACCTTCTTATTCCCCTAAGTGAAGATGCATTTGTGGATTCTCAATCAAATATAGATGTAGATGTATATAGGCTACAGTTACAAAATACAATTGGGATATGTACTAGCTCGTTATCCTTAAGTGTAATTTTAAAAATGATGCTAAGACAGGAAGACAATTTAAAATCCAAAGCGCAGGCGTGGTAGACTAAGCATGCTTATTCTTTTGTAAGCTTAATTGTTTATTGTTAATTTCTTTCCCCATCAAATTCTTTGTCTCATGGCTACTAGCCGGAAAATGAAGCTGCAGTCTTCAGCAGATGCTATTATTATATATAATATAACTCCTTTCTAAAAGACCGGCAACGCACCTGCAATTCACCGGGTGTTGCAGTTGTTCATGGGCGGCGGTAGTTACTTACCATGAGGTGAGCCGTTTGCCCCCTCTCCTATGAAAAAAATAACAGCATACAGGCAACTGAACAGACAGATCTCCAAATACATGCAGTGGAGCTAATGCAACTTCAATACAGGTCGTATTGAACAAACGATCGAGCGGAACCAAAGGACCAAAGTCTTCGCCGGAGATCAATCTGCCAGAAAAAGCCAAATGTCTAAGCTGGACACTGAATGTGGTAGCACAATTCCTGCAATTTTCTACGGAAAGCTGTACACGTCATCGTTGGATTCAAGAGCAAGTCTTATCCGAGACTATTCCGATGATGTTTCGCACGTCAGTCTGAGCGAGATTAGAATGACTCTCCAGCATCTTAAAAACGGAAATGCCCCGGGCTCGAATGGAGTTACAGCGGAACTTCTGAAAGCAGGTGGAAAAAAGGTTTTGTTCTTCAAGAATGGCGACAACGCTCTTTTGAAAAACTACTAGGGTTTGGGTCCCGGGACGTCTGGGTCTTGAAGTCCCGGGACTTTTCGTAATTTTAATTGTCTCGAGTCCCGGGACTTTCGGTCGAGATTCGAGATGAGACAAGATTGTCAAAATTGTTATGTAATCTTTTTTATTTTCAAATAATTGAAGAAGCCTACCGCCATGTGTTCGTTTAATGAATAATTACTTGGTCTACCACATAACTTCTGAGTACGCAACACAATAAATTAAACAAAATATGTGATTATGAGAATTAGCAATGAGATTATGAACAATGGTTAGATACTAGAATTACTAGTTTATTAGTATTAGTATATTAATAGCATATAAATAATAGTAATATGTATTAGTTTATTAGTATATTAATAGTAAAGTTATTAAGAATTAGTATGATTTTTAACTAAGTTCGTTTCATAACTATAAGATTTAACTGTTTAGAAGTGCATCTGTGTGTGACTAAAAGAAATAAACAAAGCAATTATTAAGACTGAAATTAACGTTAAAGTTATTTAATTTTCTGTTTAATTAATGATTTCTTATATTTGCGCGAACACTACACATTGAATAAAACTATATTTTTACGGATTTTATCGCGTTTAGTTTAATATTTAATTCCCCACGTTTCGGCTGTACAACCCTATGTCAGAGAAGTCACAGACAAGGTTGGCTACATTTTGAAGCGATTTTCTGTTAAAACATACTTCAAGCCGCCGAAGAAGATTAGTCAATTTTTACCATCCGTCAAGTGTAATATCCCTCTACAAGATGCAGGAGTGTACAAGCTTGATTGCGAATGTGGTCTCTCTTACATAGGACAAACAAAAAAATCCATTAAAACCCGCGTAAAAGAACATATAGCTGACGTGAAGCACCGACGCTCTGGGAAGTCTGCAGTCTGTGAACATGTTCAAAATCGTCCCCGCCATTACATCACATTTTGATAGACCACAAATCCTCGCAAAAGAACACCGATTCCTACCAAGGATGATTCGCGAGGCTATTGAAATTAAAAAACATCCTAATTACAATAGAGAAGATGGATGGGTGCTGCCATCTGCTTGGAACCCCATAATTAATAAAATTAAATCCAAATCGAAACCCAAGTCTACCACTGCTAGACTTCAAGATACTGTAAGCTCGTTCTGCCTAAATCGAACCAAACATTAATATAATAAACTGAAGGCAGCCGGGCTAACTATGACATCAGGACGTCAAACACCTCAGTCCCCCGTGATCACGGGTGCTTTCCAGCACCCGTGATCACAATAAATTAATGCACGCGATAAAATCCGTAAAATTAGTTTTATTTAAATGTGTAGTGTTCGCGTAAATATAAGAAATCATTATGAAATACAATTGTTCGCATTGGATATATCTTTATTCTCAGATTCTCAGCTTGACGACAAATTTTGCAAGCTTATACGTACCACACTTCATTGCATCTCAGACATTGTTCAAAGCAGTCTGCACGAATTGTGGATTTACATCGTTCATATTCAGGTCATATAGATACAGTCAAATGGTGGCGTATGTCGCAAGACAGAAGCTCCTCTTTTGAAATTTTAGTCGCTGTGATTTTAAATTAATAATCTGATCAATTTCTTTATTATAAAGCTTTCAACGAGTTGAATTAGTACTCCAATAATGTATTGACTTATTACCCCTATTAATTATTAAGAAATTAAAAATTATTATTATTGTTTTGCGTTATTTATAAAGTATTCTCATCTGGTGGGGCTGAATAAATATATAAAAGGATATCGTAAATGAATATATATAAAAATATATTATAACATAAACAGTACATAAATAAATAAAAGCCTTAACAGATGGAAGCCCTCGGCAGGGGAGACCAAACGGCTGAGGGTTAGGGGGAAAGGGAGAGAAACCGGCGGACGATGTAGGCGGTGTCGAGGAGCACCGCCTTCTGCATTTGAGCCCAGAGCGGTCCGTCACGGAGTCCCAGTCGCCTCAGAGGACCCGAGAGGCTGAACGGAATTAGCCAGTTTGCAGAAACGACCACAGGGATAATATCGGTCGGCAGACCACTCCACATGTTGGTCACCTAGTGAGCCAGGTCCAGATATTTTGTTTTCTCATCTGTTTCGGCTCTCACGAGGTTCTCGTCATACAGAATGGTAATGTCAATCAAAACTATCCTTGACTGTGCCCGGTCCATCAGCACAATATCAGTTTTATTCTCAAGAATAGTCCTGTCTGTGATGAAGGCTCGGTCCCAGTAGAGCCTGGTGCGGTCATTTTCGAGTACGGCTTCCGGCATGTACTTATAATAAAGTAGTTTCCGATCCACGAGACCGTATTTCAGAGCGAGCCCCTGGTGTAGAATCCTGGCTACTGGACTGTGTCTGTGCAAGTACTCAGAGTTAAAAAGAGCCGAACTACCGGAGATGACATGCCTAAGTGCTTCGTCGGGATAGCGACAAACTCGACAGATAGTAGTAGATTAGTCTATGCCCTGAGAGTTAATTACCTTACCCCACTCAACATGGGGGACCGCAAACTGATCCGTCCCCAGTTCCATTCTAATAGAATTGCTAAAATCACAAGTAATAGTTTATTAATTCCATAAGATGGGAGCAACTGGAGGCGAATAACTTGAAATCATCTACATAGAAAAGGTGGGTCACTCAAGGAAGTACTTCTTTCCTAAGTTAAAATCCCCTTTCGGAGCCCTCCAGTAATGCACTGAGAGGGTTTAGAGATAGGCGAAACCAAATTGGACTCCAGCAATCGCCCTGAATGATATCCCATCTTACCCTTATGTGGTCCTCCGCAGCTGTCATCCGCTCGCCTAGATGATATTGGATCGTACTCTACTGCTCCATATACTGCTAGAGGAAGTCTCTAACTGTACAGTCAAGCTTGTAACAGCTCAAGGACCGCCTTCAGCCATGTATGGGGCACCGAGTTGAATGTGTTTCTGTAGTCTATCCAAGCGGCGGAGAAGTTTCGACGGTTGCGTTTAACCACCTTGCCAATAACCGCGTCAATGTGGAGTGGTTCCTTGGTTTCACGAACAGCACCCTGACATCCATTTTGACCTGATTTGAGTCAGGTGATGAGTGATTCTCGCGTTTAAAAATGACTGTTAGTATCTTATATACGCTAAGTAGACACGCGATGGGGCGGTATTTGCTTGGGTCTGTGGTATACTGATCTTTAGGAACCAAATGAGTGATCCCAGTAGTGAAGAAGCGCGCGAGTGGCTTTTGGTCGAGAGCTTCTTGGAACTATCGGGCGAGTACAGCGCGGCACACCACGAACCCCTTCAGGCAGTAGTGATGCAGTCTGTCGAGTCCCAGACTCTTCCAGTTCGGAGCCCTATTACCGCCTCAGCTACGTCATCCGGCAGTATAATCACGAGGTCCATGGGCGTAACATTCGCATACTGACTCGCCACATCTTCTGTCCAAGGGCCTTCCCTGTGGTTTACGGGCTCAGGCCACAGGTAGTGCCAGAATACGACAGTATCGGCCTGTTTCAGTGTTTGGCCTGTTCCACGTACCATTGGTCGCTTCAAAGATTGATAGAGCCTCTTCTGATCACTCTGGAAGAGACGATTCTGGTTGAACCGTGTCGACTTCTCGGTATATCTCCGAACCCGCTTTCTCCAAGCAGCAATTCTCTGCTTCAGGTCATCTCTATGTGCTCCGTCAATTTTTTCGTAATATCAGGTGGGGTTAAACTGACATTTCGCCAAAAAGAATTGAGTCCGTCCCGCAAAGGTTCCGGCTGGCTTCTAATTAAGTCACCAGCATTGGGTTTAGAGCCCTCACAACAGCCTGATCCCGTTTGTTTAGGGGTATGCGGGGAAATCACAGTTGATTCTCGAGAAGCGTACTGCGCGTTTCCCTAATCGCCTCTTCCAATATATTAAAGTTGCAGCCTATTTACGTCCCACTGCTGGGCACAGGCCTCCTCTCATTTCTGAGAGGGTTTTAGGGCAAGGAAATATCCGCCGCGGTGCCCCAATGCGTGTCGGCAAACTTCACATGTCTTCGAAAATATTTTTTTTTCTTATTTCTTAGACATGCAGGTTTCCTCACGATGTTTTCCTTCACCACCGAGCACGTGGTAAATCTGCACTTAAAATTGCAATGAATCATTTCATTCATGCCAGCGGGGATCGAACCCGGATTGCTCGAGTACTGTGAAGCTTACAGCGAGCGCTAACCATCTGAGCTACCACGGCTACCTCTTCCAATATGCTCCTTAATTGCTCTTGTTCCTGGGCGACTATTCCATCGTCGCCAGTGTCAACCACAAGGAGATATACGACGGCATCTTCATATGCGGGTTGCTCTGCAACTCGTAGAGCTGCATCTCCTGTCGTAGTATTTTCATTCGACGAGGGAACAGCCTCACGTCGTAGCCGTTCGAATTCGGCGTCATCATATATTTTTGAGCGCATGATGAACCGAACTCCGTCTACCAGATTTTACTTGGTGACGGTAATAGATGACTCCAGCTCAGCAAAAAAGCGATGCATCCTAGCCCGGTACGCAAAACCTCCAATTTCTCCTCCTTTCACCCTAAAATACGCCCGCAATTCAAACGAATTCATTTTCTTCATCCAACGCGTGTGCCGCTTGCTGTGTCCGGGAGGACCTTGCCGACACCATGCCATCTGGTGGGGATGTTGGACGCAAGGAGCTACGAGGTAGTCGTGCAGACCCTCGCTTTCGGCTGGCAGCTCGAATGCTGTAACGTCCAGCGCCAGCTCCAGACCCGTTCTAGCGACCTCCAAGCAGTGGCCCTATGTGCGTTCTTCGTTGTGGCATCATCCATTTTATGGGCGTCAATTAACGGGGGACGCCTAGACCCGGCACCGTTTCATGATTCGGCCATATGCACAAACGGACCTTTGCACCCTCAATTTTGCCTAGGCACGGCGCTCACACCTGGAGCGGAGGGCGCTGCCTGACTGCACTGACGTAGCAGTTTTGTTACTTAACTGTTATGTCAACGGGCGATGGGGTCGTCACTTCCCTACGCCATTTTATTAATTAATTAATTATTATTATTATTATGGGAATTTACTGTGTAGTGGTAGCTTAAGACAATCACCCTACTTTGTCCTGTGGGTATTTTACGAGGTGACTATGGGAAGTACCATAAAATGCTATGGCTTTTTGTGCAAACCATACCAAAATCTATCACACAGTTTTAAGACCTTATAAGTTTATTTATAAAATGTACGTAGTAGTTGCTCGGGCAATTTTTTTTAATATTCTTTTTTTCTTGTAATTTATATTTTACTTATAATTGGTGTATAATTTTCTGCTAACGCTTGACTTGTAGGCCACATCGTAGATTTGTAGGTAAGAACGGTAAAAAAACATAGTAATGCTCAATTTTGGGACTTTCACATACATTTTAAAATTTTACATACAGTCGCTTTTATATTTAATCACAACCTGAGAAAAGCATAAGAAGTATTTTTCCAGTGTACTAGTTACATGAGTACAGCCAGATATTTTTTTTAAATTAAAGAATAGCTCGCGTAGTGGCGGCGTCAGAAAATCCACTATCCCATATCATACCGTGGAAGGCGGCAGCGGGAAATAAAACCATAATTGGCCAACAGCATCTGTCTGATAATAGTTCAAAATAATAAAAAACTGCGGTTGCCAACCAGCCTGAGTAGCGTGGCAACTGTGGCAAATACCCCCACTACGACCAATTCTATGGAAGAGACCACTATTCAGTGGTAAAGTTTAAATAGACTATAATAAATGAATGAATCAAATATTTTTATAATTTAAGATGACAAACGTACGCTATTAGAACAGAACGCTTCAAAGAAATAACGACTTCAAGCAAAGGTTTAAATAAAAAAAATTATAATTTTCTGTAAAATACATCTTTTACCTACAATGCCTAGATAGGTGAAGTAAAAAACGAAAGAATCCTACATATAAGGACTACGGTTGAAGAAAAAGATCATTTGAGGAAGAAGTTTCCTAGATAAAGCCTGGTACTGGTTAGAGCCATCAATATTGTTTTAACAAGCTCGTAAAAATACATAAGAGTTAGAACTGAAAACATCATTACGTTACAACGCAAATAAGAATAAACAAAACAAAACATAGATGCAAGCACATAACAATATGTATCTGCTTTCTAGAAAGAGAAAATTTACTTGTATATTTTGTATGACGCTACCAGCAAGAATTCGCATTAGCGATATCTCTTCATCCCGGCTTTGAAATAAATTTGCAAAGTTCATGCCAGACCCACCCGAACGCATCACAAAGTCTTGCGAGCGTTCGCATAAATTGTGAATTTGCTATGTAGTTGTAAGAGCAAAGGATTTGTTTAGGTCACGTACTCTGAGAGACTGGGTTGTATTTCGGTAGAAATTACAAGTGAAGAACGATCTCTTAATGCGTTGAATATATAACAACTATGTTTTATATTTGTAGGAACCATGTGTTACAGCTGCAGCACGAACGGGTCGTTTTGATTGGTGAAGGATCATGGCATCATAGAATGCATTACCGTATTCCCAGCTCTGAGCTGTTTTTAAAGTTTCATGCCTGTAGTTCTACAGAAAGTTAGTTTAAAAATGATTGCCAAATTTATAACAAGCAGACAAACAGAGAAAAAGCGTGTTAATGTAAGCGCGATGAATTAGCGGTATACTGTCACTGTATAACCGAAAACACTTTATACGAATAGCGAGAGAACCCTCCTAAGTGAAGTTGCATTTGTGGATTCTCAATCAAATATAGATGTAGATGTATATAGGCTACAGTTACAAAATACAATTGGGATATGTACTAGCTCGTTATCCTTAAGTGTAATTTTAAAAATGATGCTAAGACAGTAAGACAATTTAAAATCCCAAGCGCAGGCGTGGTAGACTAAGCATGCTTATTCTTTTGTAAGCTTAATTATTTATTGTTAATTTCTTTCCCCATCAAATTCTTTGTCTCATGGCTATTAGCCGGAAAATGAAGCTGCAGTCTTCAGCAGATGCTATTATTATATATAATATAACTCCTTTCTAAAAGGCCGGCAACGCATCTGCAATTCACCGGGTGTTGCAGTTGTTCATGGGCGGCGGTAGTCACTTACCATGAGGTGAGCCGTTTGCCCCTCTCCTATGAAAAATATAACAGCATACAGGCAACTGAACAGACAGATCTCCAAATACATGCAGTGGAGCTTATGCAACTTCAATACAGGTCATATTGAACAAACGATCGAGCGGAACCAAAGCACCAAAGTCTTTGCCGGAGATCTATCTGCCAGAAAAAGCCAAATGTCTAAGCTGGAGACCGAATGTGGTAGCATCGTTCCTGCAATACCTGATATTTTGACGTTCTACGGAAAGCTGTACACGTCATCGTTGGATTCAAGAGCAAGTCTTATCCGAGACTATTCCGATGATGTTCCGCACGTCAGTTTGAGCGAGATTAGAATGCCTCTCAAGCATCTTAAAAATGGAAACGCCCCGGGCTCGAATGGAATTACGGCGGAACTTCTGAAAGCAGGTGGAAAACCAGTACTTGAATTCATGGTGGTACTACTCCTGAAGCGTGGACAGAAGTGCGGTCGTTTTGTTCTTCAAGAAAGGCGACAACGTTCTCTTGAAGAACTACTATCCGATTTCCATATCTGATCCGCGGATACATGTTGTTTTCGAGAGTCATTACTAATCCATTAGCACGCAGACTGCACAACTTCCAGCCTCCGGAAGAAGCTGGTATCCGAAAAGGCTTTAGTACCATAGATCACATACATACCATTCGGCAAATTGTACACAAGACTTAAGAGTACAATCTGCCACTTCACCTCGTATGTACTATGAGGAAGCCTTTGATTCGAAATTTGCGCAGTGATACAGCCCCTTCAGCAGCGCCATGTTGACTCTCAGTATATCGATATGCTGAAGTGTTTGTACAGTAGGGCTACGATGGCTACCCGAGTACTGAACCATAGTACGAAACCTATCCGACTTCAGAAAGGTGTAAGACAGGGAGACGTTATATCACCGAAACTCTTCACCTCTGCATTGGAAGATGTTTTCAAGCTACTGTACTGGATAGGATATGGTATAAACATCAATGGCGAGTACATCAATAACCTTCGATTTGCTGACGATATAGTCCTTATGGCAGAATCGCTGGAGGACCTAAGCACTATGCTCAATGACCTCAATAGTGTCTCCCAACAGACAGGGCTTAAGATGAACATGAACAAAACAAAGACCATGTATAACGTTCATGTCACACCTATGCAGGTAGTTGTTGGGAACACTAAGCTCGAAGATGTTGACGATTGTATCTGTCAGTGTCACCCTCGTAAGATGGACAGGTCCGTACCTTCAAGGCTGCCAATGCGTCGAAAACAGATGTCCTCTCTGACGTACATGCAAACTCCAGCCCGGGCACAAAGGAGTGTTCTAATTTGTACCCCGGACAGAAAAGATACGAAGTATCAGCCGGAGAGGACTCCTGTGTCTCGGTGAGAAAGAGCAAGGCCGGCTTCGCCGTTTCCAAATGGTAGTGGTCGGCGTTAAGATTTGAATGAAATCCCCTGATGTTGCAGAAATTCACGGATAGCGTGGCAGGGGGCGTCTTTGACTTATTGCTTCGTTTGCCCCGAGCAGGTTTAGTTTCGAGCGGAATTTCGTCCCCCCAGAATGCACGGAGCAGCTCGAGTACCCACGCTCAGGAAGAGTAGGTTAGCTTGGGCGTGGATGCTCAGCGAGGGATTTTCCGTCACCGGGGGTGCTGGTAGTGTTTTATTTAACTCCGCTACCATGTTAAGCGAGGGCGGGGAATTTGGTCTTTTTGCACTCACCAGATGAAGCAGAGATTCTACTTCACGCTGGTTTTCTGTGAGGTCGTGGTACCACCCCGGTTCGAGCCGGCCCATACGTGCAACAGCAAAGGCTGCCGCGTGGCTCAATATGGTAATAAATAATAGTTTTAGTTTTCTTTTATTATGGTAATAAATATTGTTTATTTTAATGTCAATGTGAACAAATGATTTTAAGTTATAACATTTTTTTAAATTAAGCAGAAGTACAAGGTAACAATGCAATGTCGTTTAAATAGTCGCATTAAAATTTTTATTCCGTATTTTTCCACCCTTAGAAGTACTTCTGTTTAAACTAATAGAACCAACTCTAAAGTATAAGCTGATTAAAGTAGAACCTTGTAAGTATAGTATAACCTTATTTAATAACTGAAGAATCATTTTATTCGGTTCAGCCGTTTCCGAGGTATCGTATAAAAAATTCTAACCTATTCGTTTTTGGAACTCGGTTAGTAATAAAATTTGTTAATATTATCTAATGAGCAGTTCATGGCAGTAATTTTAGATTTTTACTCATTAGTCGTTTTTTTTAAATAAGGTTAATGCGTAATAAATTCCAAAGCGTGTTATGCACACGTAGACGAACTGTTCACGTTGAGTAAATTCTACGTGCTAATTGCGTCATAAAAGTAAACTCGTAAAGTACGTTCTCGAAACTTTCACGTCTCCTGTTCCGGTGCGAGCACTTGGCACGACAGGACGCTAGCAGTGCTTCAAATGTAAACACGCGAAACGTTTTTACTCTATTGCTACAGGGGGAGTTATAAAACAAAGGGCGTGATAACTTGAAACCGGTGCTTAAAGTTTTACTACTCACGGCTATATTTGAACATAGAAGGGATCTGTATTAAAGTTTTTAAAGCCGAAATTTATGATCTTGATTAACTTGTCGATAACGCCTCCTTCTTGATGGACGCCGTGTGGTTGGGGCTCGTAACTTTCACAGTACGCGAGCAAAACGGGTTCGATCCCCGCCGGTACGGAAATTGTTAATTGCAATTTTAAGTGTTGATTTATCACATAGGTTGATAGAAACATCGTGAAGAAAACTTGAATATCTAAAAATTAAAAAAGATATATTTCAGAGACATGCAAAGTCCATCAACACGCATCGGGGCAGCGCGGCGGATTTTTCCTTGTCCTAAAACCCTCTCAGAATCTAAGTGGCAAAATTCTCAAATTATACAAAATTGTCTAACCTTAATTATTTAGATGGGAAGCAGTGTCTATGATGAATATTTTGATTCTATTCTATTCTATGCATGGCCTTTGCTAAGTGTCTTAATAACTATGTTATCTTCTTTTGACAGATCAAAAATTCTTAGACCAGAAGCAGAGTTTAAAACATATATTATATTGCTAGTTCGTTTATTAAATAATAGTTCAAGACTGCAAATCATTTAGCGGGGATCGATGTCTATTTTGACCCACGACGTAAACAGAGGGGTGTTATATGTTTAACGTGTTTATCTATGTGTCTGTGTGTCTGTCTGTGGCATCGTAGCTCCCAAACGGATGAACCGATTTAGATTTAGTCTAGTTTTCTTTGAAAGGTGACTTAATCGAGAGTGTTCTTAGCTATGATTGAAGAAAATCTTTTCAACTATTTGAAGGTCATCAGCTCTTTTTGTTACGGGGGTTTTTTAAATTGTCAATTTATATTATTGATCTTATATATTCCAAATAATACTATTTCGGTTCGATTATATTCGGTTTCATAATAAAATGAGAATTGGCGGCGTGCGACAAAACATACCACAGTTCAACCCGTAGGTATCGCAAAAATCGCCAAGGAAAAGCGTGGACGATCTTGTGACCTTCGTTTGATAAGCGGAACAAAGATGTTTGGTTCTACAATTGCCTAGATCTTGAACAAATCCTATATATATATATATATATATATATATATATATATATATATATACATAAAACAATACTGATTATAAGCATCTTCCTAGGAATTTTATCCGATGACACTTGAATCCATCAATTACCTTACTGCATGTATTAATAGGCCTTCCCTCCACCTAGTGGGGGGCTGTCTTTCTCTGTCGTGTGAGGCTTCCAATCGAGAACATTTATTTTTCACGCGGCGTATATATGTCATAGCATGGTGGTCGGCAACCTCAGTTTTCTGCCGACTTCCAAAAAGGAGCCGGTACTCAATTCGACTGTATGTTTTTTTTTTTTCGTTTTTTTTTTTTTTTTTTTTTTATGTGTGTTACCTCAGAACTTTTTTCTGGGTGAACCGATTTCGATGATTCTTTTTTTATTTGAAAGCTGGTACTTCTCGTGTGGTCCCATATGAATTTGATCAAGGTCAGACCAATAGTTTTTGAGTTATTCTTAAATAACTTATATTGAAGTCGGCTGTACAAAATTTTTAATTTTAAATTATTTATGTTATAAACTCTCCATTCTAGAGAATATTATGTCAGAGGTAAAAGAAATTTGTTGGCATTTTAAAAACCATTAAAACTTTTAACAATGTCATGAAAATTATCTCTTGCATGAGCGAACTTTAAGAGAGCGAAAAGTTCGTGGGAAATAAAGGTCAGTGAAGCAGAAATAAGTGGAACGTAATAACAAAGATAAATGTTCTTATTCGGCATATTCGGGTCTTAAAATCGGTAAATGCTATTTTCAGCGGAAACAAAAACGTAGTTGCTGGGGCCTAAGAAATGAAATGAAATATATTAATATATTTATTTAAGAAAGTAAATCGTTTCTTATATGTAATGTTTTCAAATCTACCACCATCTCTTAACGGTGGTAGAGCCTTGCAGCAGCTTTTGCTGTTGCACGTATGGGCCGGCTCGAGCCGGGTTAGTACCACGACCTCACAGAATACCGGCGTGAAGTGGAAGCTCTGCTTCCGCGTTTCGTCTGGTGAGTGCAGGTGACCGGATGCCCAAATCCCCCCCCCCCCCATCAACATGGTAGCGGAAAACATGGAACGTCATAAACTACCCCAGGAGGGTACCAGTACCCCTGGAGAATCCCTCGCTGAGCATCCACGACCATGCTATTCCACTTCTGAGCGTGGGTGCTCAGGCTGCCCCGCGTATTCTGGGGGGGGGGGGGGGGCAAAATTCCGCTCAACACAATAACTGCTCGGGGCAAACTGAGCAACAAGACCAAGGCGACCCCTGCCACGCTATCCGTGAATTTCTGCAACATCAGGGGACTTCACTCGAACCTAAACGCCGTCCACTACCATCTTGAGACGGCGAAGCCGGCCTTGCTCTTTCTGACCGAGACGCAGGTGTCCTCTCCGGCTGATACTTCGTATCTCTCCTACCCGGGGTACAAATTGGAGCACTCCTTTGTGCCTCGGGCTGGAGTTTGCGTGTATGTCAGAGAGGACATCTGTTCTCGACGCCTCGGCAGTCTTGAAGGTTCGGACCTGTCCATCCTTTGGCTACGCGTAGACAGCGACGACCATCCGCGCGTCTACGTGTGCCTCTATAGGACCCATAGCGGTAATGCCGAAACAGACCGACTCATCGACCACGTCCAAATGGCTACAGATTCCTTGCTACAACAGGTCCCATCCGCAGAGATCGTGATCCTTGGCGATTTTAACGCCCACCACGCCGAATGGCTCGGTTCACGTTTAACCGATCATGCGGGGAGATCTGTTTATGACTTTGCCTTGGCATATGGTCTGACACAACTGGTTACATCGCCTACGCGGATTCCAGATGTTGAGGATCATACACCTTCCCTGTTGGACCTTCTGCTGACCTCTCATCCGGACGGATATCAGGTTTCCGTCGATGCCCCTCTTGGCTCTTCGGACCATTGTCTGATCCGGAGTGTGGTGCCACTCACGCTCCCCTCGCGGTTGCGTTCTGCAGGTTGCCGCCGTGTTTGGCATTACAGGTCGGCGGATTGGGACGGAATGCGGTCTTTCTTTGCTTCCTACCCATGGGGGCGGGTTTGCTTCTCGCCGGATGATCCCAGCGCTGTTGCTGACTCTGTCACTGATGTAGTGCTACAGGGAATGGAACTATTTATTCCATCATCTGTGGTACCCATCGGAGGCAGATCTCAGCCTTGGTTTGGTCGCTCCTGTAAGACTGCATTACGCAGTAAGCAGGAGTGTTATCAAGCCTGGGCTGCGGCTTCGGTGACTCGGGATGTAAACACCATCACACTCAAAAAGAAGTATAACTTCGCCTCCAGGTCCTTCAAAAGAGTTATTGCCAAGGCAAAGTCAGAGCACATAGGCAGAATTGGCGAGAAACTAGTTCGCCTTCCTTCGGGAACCCGTGCATTCTGGTCTCTCGCCAAGGCTGTCCAAGGGAATTTCTGTAAGCCATCACTACCATCTCTGCACAGGGAGGACGACTCACTGGCCCACGACGCAAAAGAGAAGGCCGACCTTTTAGGCTCCCTTTTTGCGTCCAACTCGACTGTTGATGACGGGGGGAACACACCGCCGACCATCCCGCGGTGTGAGTGCTCCATGCCGGATGTGCGATTCTCACAGCGCTCGGTTCGCAGAGCACTCCTCTCCCTTGACATCCACAAGTCGAGTGGGCCTGACGGAATCCCCCCAATTGTGCTGAGGACGTGTGCTCAAGAGTTGGCACCGGTCCTAACGCGTCTTTTCCGATACTCCTACTCCCAAGGCGTAGTCCCGAATTCATGGAAGACAGCTTTTGTCCATCCGATCCCTAAAAAAGGCGACCGCTCAGATCCGTCCAACTACAGGCCTATCGCCATCACCCCCTTGTTCTCCAAAATAATGGAATCCGTTGTAAACTGCCACCTCATGCGGTACCTTGAGGATCACCAGCTGATTAGTGACCGCCAGTACGGTTTTCGTCGGGGTCGATCAGCTGGTGATATTCTGGTCTACTTAACTCATAGATGGGCGTTGGCAGTAGAGTCTAAGGGGGAGGCATTGGCCGATAGCTTGGACATTGCGAAGGCCTTCGATCGGGTTTGGCACAAAGCGCTTCTTTCGAAGCTCCCTTCCTATGGGCTTCCCGAGAAATTATGCAATTGGATCACCAGCTTTCTTGCAGATCGGAGCATCAAGGTCGTTGTAGACGGTGCATGCTCCGACTACAAGCCTATTAACGCTGGTGTTCCACAAGGCTGCGTGCTATCACCAACGCTGTTTCTTCTGCATATCAATGATATGTTGCAAGCTGGTAGCATTCATTGCTATGCAGATGACAGCACTGGTGATGCTCTATACACCGGCCGTGCCAATATTTCTCGGGAAAACGTCACCGAGTACCGGAACAAACTTGTGTCTGAAGTCGAGTCTTTGCTGGACAAAGTCTCGGATTGGGGGCGACTAAATCTAGTCCAGTTTAATCCTCAGAAGACACAAGTTTGCGCGTTTACCGCTAAAAAGAACCCCTTTGTCGTATCTCCTCAGTTTCAAGGTACTCCCCTTGTTGCCTCAGCCAGTATCGGAATCCTCGGCGTCGACATATCGAGTAGCGTGCAGTTTCGTGGTCACTTGGAAGGGAAGGCCAAATTGGCCTCTAAAAAGCTTGGCGTGCTCAGCAGAGCGGGACAGTATTTCATGCCGGCTCAACGCCTGCAACTTTACAAGGCGCAGGTTCGACCTCACATGGAATACTGTTTCCATCTCTGGGCTGGGGCTCCCCAGTGCCAGCTTCTTCCACTTGACCGCATCCAGCGCAGAGCGGCTCGAATCGTCGACAACCGAGTCCTTTCCGATCGGCTCGACTCATTGGCACTGCGAAGAGATGTTGCATCTCTTAGCATTTTCTTTCGCATTTACCATGGGAGTGCTCTGAGGAATTGTTCGGATTAATCCCAGCCGCCAAATTTCACGAACGCACATCGCGGCAGAACTCCCGATACCATCCACACCATCTGGATGATTGGCGGTCCACCACTGTGCAATTTAGAAGATGTTTTCTTCCTCGCACAACTTCCTTGTGGAATAGTTTACCACCAGCGATTTTTCCGGACCGATACGACTTTGGGACCTTCAAGAAAAGAGCCTACTCCTTTTTAAAAGGCCGGCAACCCATCTGCAATTCCCCTGGTGTTGCGGTTGTTCATGGGCGGCGGTAGTCACTTACCATCAGGTGAGCCGCATGCTCGTTTGCCCCCTCTCCTATAAAAAAAAAAAACCATGCCAAAATGTTTCTCTGGCCGGAAAATAAACGGCAAAATAAACATTGCAGGTATCTTCTTTTTCTTCTTATTTTGTTTTAAAGCTAATATTTAAATAGCATTTTATATATAATCGGAATAGAAAATAATAATATCGGAATAGAAAATAATAATTCGTATGATTGCTTGCATAGAAATAAACAATGCATTGGTTGTAATTCGATTGAGCTTGTTGAGAATTACAAATATCTAGGATTAACCATAGATACTAAGTTTAGTTGGAATTTCCATATAGAACGAGTATGTAATAAATTAAGATCGTTATTATGTAAGTTTGTACACCTTAAAAGAGTAGTTGATAAAACAACATTACGCATTCTGTACTATGCTCTCGTGGATTCTGTAATTAATTATGGCCTTTCAGCATATGGACGTACGTTCCGAACGTACATGGATAGGATACATAACCTTCAACTAAGATTTATTAAACTGTTAGTTAGTAAGCAAGCTAAAGAGAAAAGTAAGGGTAACTATAATCTATTGTTTAAGAAATGCAATATTCTACCAGTACGTGAAAAAACAAAGTATTTATTAGCAATTGAAGGATACAAAAGTAAATTTTTAGTTAGGAAATCAATTTATGGTAATTTAAGAAAGAATACACGTAAATTGTTTGAGGAACCAAGTGCGCAAAACTACTTTGGTGAAAGGACGCGTAGGTATTTAGTGCCAAGAATATTTAATGAAAACGTGCCACAAGAGGCCTGTAAGACAAAACAAATTTTTAAAAACAAATTGAAATATTGGCTACTGAATGCCATCGGCGACCTGTAGTATTAGAGTAGTAATATTTAGTTTATTATTAATTATTAATCTTAATTATTTTTTATTAATCTTTATTCATTATTAATTTAATTTAAGATATTCGTTTTCTGTCTTTTATAGCTTTGTTATTAATTTAGTGATAAGTGTACTTTACCTACTTAGTCTTTAATTTTTTTAATTACTTTATAAGTTTACTATATGTTTTGTTTTAAAATTTATTTTAGAGAAATATTAAAATGCAATTGTAAACCTTAATGAGTGCAGTTTCGCCAATAAACTGTATTCTCAGTTTGGCGAACTTAATGTTTTTGAACCAATTGTATTTACTATGATAATAAATAAATTAAAAAAAAAAAAAATACCCGTCGGTAACTGAAGCATGTTATATGATGTACCCAAAAAAAAAATTACAATTTTGGAGCTTATCGGTGTATATCGAACCTGAGTCTACCAGCGTATATAAGCAGCACATTTTCAACAAATTGCTTCATGTACCTAAATGTAAAAGTGTAATTACGAACTAGACGACTCCAGGTGTGCTACGTTGTATCAGGCACAGAAAAAACCTATAGCAAATGCTCCGTCAAAATCCTAACGATGGAAAAAATCTAGATAGATCTAAATTTTCATTTTGAAACGAAAACATGAGAAGAACCTCCTGGATGTCTCGGTGGGTGATTTTAAAAATCTCTGGAAAAATGTCGCTAAAGCAACATATAGGAAGCACTCTTAAGCGGATAATACAAAGTTACTGCAAATTGGGCCTTGTGAGAGAGATTCCGTCGATCAAGTTAATAGCTACTTTAGTTGTGTGGGTAAAATCTTGGCCGATACTATTGTCCAGCCAAAAACGAGACAATTTATGCATAATTATTTTACAAATTCTCAGACATCATCTTTTGCTTTCTATGATACAGATATAGAAGAAGCACACTCTATTCTGATCGCTATAAAATCTAACAGTGCACCAGGCTGGGATAACGTTCCAACTAGTTTCTTAAAACTTGCAAGAGCTAAAATTGTTCCAGTTGTCTGTCATTTAGTCAATCTTTGTTTTCGCAAAGGTATAATTCCATCCTTCTCCAAGAGTTCCTAGTAACACCGGTTCATAAGAATGGAGATGAGAAGGATATTAACAACAACAGACCAATTTCGGTATTGCCAGCAATCTCAAAAGATATTAAAAAAACTTATCAACAAGAGGCTTAAAAGTTTAATCAATAAGTTTAACATGTTATCCAGTTCACATTTGGGCTTTCAAGCAGGAAAATCAACTGAAGACGCTGTAGAAGCCCTAACTTCTGTAGTTAGTTTTTGATAACTTGGATAAAAAGCCAAACTGCCTCGCGGTGTTTCATGAACTTAAAAAGGCATTTGACACTGTGTTTACCCCCATTCTGTTGCAGAATTTAGAAAAATGTCGGTGTGCCCCTTGACTTGCTTAAAAGTTACATGGCTGTTATGTTCAGAGGATAAAAATAGGTTCACATATAAATCAAAAAACTAGTGTAACTTATGGTGTACCGTAGGGAAGCGTCTTGGGGTCCATCCTGTTTCTAATATACATAGACAAACTCTGCAGCATGAAGATCCTACATGCTAGCATATTTTCATATGCTGACGACACTGCCATTTTGTTTACAGGGGTCTCCTTGATCAATTTAAGGATCAATACCGAACACTAACATTAAATACCAGCAAAACAAATTATATTTTATTTTCCATAAAAACAGTTTGCCTGACTTTCCCAGCAACAACAAAGATTCACAGCTGTCAGCCGCTATTAGCACAAATTGCGACTGCTCCACTATAACTAGACTAACCTCTACAACGTACATACCTTATGGTATTAGTGGACCAAAGACTTTCATGGCTGTCTAGTGTTGAATTGGTTGCTTGCTGGCAGCTTACACTGCCGGCCAAAAGTTTAAGACCACACTTAAACAACATAATTATCTATAAATTGTAATGAAATCCCATTAGATAAAGAAAAGAAATGTACACCTGCATATTCTATTGTTAATGTTGAATATCTAAAGAAGTCATTCTTTTATTTACTTTCAAGTTATTGGACAATAAAGATGTATTGTTTTCAAATACAAACAAATTAACGCTGCGTTAAAGCCAGGTGGTAGAGTCGTAACCTCTGCTAAGACCACAAAACAAGAAAAAGCGGATGCAATTGGCCCCTGCCCATCGAGACTGGACTGAAGAAGATTTTAAAAAAGTTCTTTGAACCGATGAAACTAATTTGAGCTATTTGGTTCAAAACGAAGAATTTACGTCCGACGCTCTGACCAAGAAAAGATGATGCCAGACTGTGTAGTCAGTAAATTAAATCAGTTCTCTCCCTGGACATACACAAGTCGAGTGGACCTGACGAAATCCCACCAATTGTGCTGAGGACGTGCGCTCCAGAGTTGGCACCGATTCTAATGCGTCTTTTCCGATACTCCTATTCCCTAGGCGTTGTCTCGAATTCATGTAAGACAGCTTTCGTGCACCCGATCCCTAAAAAAGGTAACTGTTCTGATCCGTCCAACTACAGACCTATGGCCATCACCTCCTTGTTCTCGAAAATAATGGAGTCCATTATTAACTGCCATCTCATGGGATACCTTGAGAAGCACCAGCTGATTAGTAACCGCCAGTACGGTTTCCGTCAGGGTAGCTCAGCTGGTGATCTTCTTATGTACCTAACACATAGATGGGCGCAGACGATCGAGTCCAAGGGCCTCCCCCGTAGCCGTTAGTTTGTACATAGCGAAGGCCTTCGATCAGGTCTGGCACAAAACGCTTCTTTCGAAGCTTCCTTCCTATGAGCTTTCCGAGAAATTGTACAATTGGATCACCAGTTTTCTGGCTGATCGGAACATCAATGTCATAGTAGGCGGTGCATCCGATTACAAGCCTATGAGCGCTGGTGTTCCACAAGGCTGCGTGCTATCACCAACGCTGTTTCTTCTGCATATAAATTATATCTTGCAAACCGGTAACATTCCTTGCTTTGCGGATGAAACCACTGGTGATGCTCTAAACACCCGCTGTGCCAATATTTCTCGGGAAAACGTCGCTGAGTACCAGAACAAACTTATGTCTGAAGTCGAGTCTTTGCTGAACAAAGTCTCGGATTGGGGGCGACTAAATCTAATCCAGTTTAATCTCCAGAAGACACAAGTTTGTACGTTTACCGCTAAAAAGAACCTCTATGTCGTATCTCCTCAGTTTATAGGCACTCCCCTTGTTGCCTCGGCCAGTATTGGATACCTCGGCGTCAACATATGGATTGACGTGCAGTTTCGTAGTCACTTGGAAGAGAAGGCCAAATTGGCCTCTAAAAAGCTTGGCGTGCTCAACAGAGAGAGAGACAGTATTTCATGCCAGCATACCGCCTGCAACTTTCAAGTCGCAAGTTCGGCCTCACATGGAATACTGTTCCTATCTCTGGGCCTGGGCTCCCCAGTCCTAGCTCCTTCCACTTGACCGCATCCAGCGCAGGGCGGCTCAAATCTTCGACGACTGAGTCCTCTCCGATCGGCTCGATTCACTGGCGCTGCAAAGAGATGTTGCATCTCTTTGCGTATTTTATCGCATTTACCACGGGGATTGCTCTGATGAATTGTTCGGACTAACTCCAGCCGCTCAATTTCACCATCGCACATCGCGACAAAACTCGCGATATCATCCATGCCATCTGGATGATTGGCGGTCGACCACTGTGCGGCTTAGAAAAATTTTTCTTCCTCGCACAACTTTCTTGTGGAATCAATTACGACCAGCGAATTTTCCGGACCGATACGACTTAGGTATCTTCAAGAAAAGAGCCTACTCCTTTTTAAAAGGCTGGCAACGCATCTGCAATTCTCCTGATGTAGCAAATGTTCATGTGTGGCTGTAGTCACTTACCACCAGGTGAGCCGCATCCTCGTTTGCCCTTATTTCCTTTAAAAAAAAATCGAAGTCCTCATAGAACTTGTCTGCATTGGTGTCACTTGGCATCCACTATCATAGGTGCACTTTGCCTGCTTTTCAACATAACTTATTTTAGAAAAACACTTACTTATTGTGTGTACACTCTAAAGTGAGGCGGTTGAAAATGTTTTCATTTTAGGGGATTTTAATCCACATCCAGGTACGCTTTTTGGTAATGAATTATCAAGCTTTTGTTCAGAATGTTTATGGTCCTGCGTGGATATGAACATGCTTCCGTTAGACACATATAAGTTTGTTAGTGAGGTACATGGTAGTCAGAGATGGCTTGACCATTGTATTGTTACGAAAGCGGCTAAGACTTTAGTTGTCGGAGCAAAAGTATTATATAGTGCATATTATTCTGATCACTATCCAATGCAAATTGAGTACAACATAAGCTTGATTAGAAGTAATAGTGTAATTAATAATAAAATTTATGTAAATAAGATAACATGGGGTAAAAAAAATGATAGTCAAATAAGTATGTATAGGCAGATATGCAATGCGAAATTGAAAGACATAGACTTTCCGCAGCAATTTGCGATGTGTTGTGATAAAATATGTACAGATCCTAGTCATAAGCTAATTTTAGATGAAAATTACTGTAAAATTGTAGGAGTTCTAAGTGAGGCAGCGGAACGAACTTATATACATAAAACGCATAAGAAATATGTGATTGGCTGGAATAGGTATGTCAGAGACGCACACAGAGAAGCTCGTTTAGCATATCAAATCTGGCAAATGTGTAGTAAACCTTGCACCAGAAAAGTATACAATAATATGTGTAAAACTAGACGTAATTTCAAAGTTAAAATGGTGCCAAGATAATGTAGAGCAAATTAAAATAGCTAAAATGCCATCGTGTCATAATTCTGTGGGTGGCGTAAGAGGAAGCGAGGAAGGGAAATGAAACAGTAGATAGTTGAAAAACAAAACAGCGGTTGCCAACCCGCTCGCTATACGTGGTAATTATGGCAAATATGTATAAGGCATTCTGTGAGGGAGGCCTAAGTTCAAGTATTTAATGAATGAAAAAACATTATTTCATCTAAATTCATCATCATCATGATCATTACAGCCCTTCACAAGTCGATTACTGAATATGTTCAGCATAGGCCTCTCTCAAGGAATGCCACAAAGCACGGTCCTGAGCCACCTGCATCCATCGACTTCCTGCGTCTAAGTTTCTTCATGTTAGTCTAAGTTGGATATTAAATGAATTTAACTTTAAAAATAATTAGGTTGTTTATTCCTTGTGCTCATAGCGGGGCTGTAGTCAGTAATAAAATCTTCAAGTGAACTGTTCAAAGAAAGCAATAAGAAATGAACGCAAATAAAAGCGTTCCTTGCAGGGTTTATGATTTTGAAAAGTTGTAACAAGAGGATAACTTTATCTGAAAATATGAATCAGGCTAAAAGCGAAAAAGTTTCTTAGCTAAAACATTAACTGAATTATTTTATATGAAAAGATTAAAAAAGAAAAAAGAAATTAAGAAAAACTTTTGGTTATGACTTATAAAAACCTTAACTCGATTTATATTATTAGTAGTGTTCGACCGAAACAGGATTTTCAACCGAAACCGAAACCGAAAACGAACCTCCGGTCTGGGTGTCAGTTTCGGCCGAAACCGAAACCGAAACCGAAACTTATTTAGACATGTTAATTTTTTTGGTATACTGAAATTTGATATATTTTGATACACATACAGATAGTTAATGCATGTTAATGAAAGACAGTTATTGTAATAGTCATGTAGCAATATATTTATTTATTTTTAAGTAAAAATAAACAAATTAACGTTAAGAAATATTTTATGTCAATTTTGTAGAAAAATCAACACTTACACCCATAAAAAGTTACTCGCTAATTGAGAACATATTTTATTGTGTTCACAATATTGTTAATATTATTCAATAAGAGCATTAACTAAATATATATCACACTCACACACTTACACACAATATACACACAACTTAACAAAATCCCAGAAAATATACATAACCTGTTCAAAGTTCAAAAACTTTAATAAACTAAGTTTGTATAAAAAGGGTTAATATTATACTAAGGAATTTATGGATGATTATAACCCCTAGGAATGAGGTGATCACTACAAAGCTATTTCTAATTTATTTTGTGTTGTTAATTGTGTTACATACATGATTATAAGAGTGGCGTAGCTAGGTATGGGCGAAGTGGCCGCTCGCCCACGGCCACGCACTTAAAAGGGCCTTGCGAGACCCCCTAAAATGCGATGCAGACCCCAGACTTTTCCACAGATGACTAATTAATTCGATCACTTTTACGCTCGAAAAAGAAAGTCACAAATTTAAGTGAGTTTGTTTGGGACCTCACAAGAAGCCCTTCTTAAATGCGACTCCGAGGCCAGTGTAACTACCTTCAAAGACCGCGATTGTTACATTGACGGAATACGAGACTTGTCAGGAAGTAATAGATATGAGGAGGTACGAGGTTGACACTGAAAGTTCTTAGAAAATCAAAAACTGAACAAACTAGCAAGTTATAAGAGTTATTATATATTTTCAAAATAGTGTCCATTTACATCAATACATCGCTGCATCCGATAGAACCACTGAAAAATGCACTTTGCCCACTCGTCGTTAAGGGTCTCTTTTACGGCATTTTGAAACGCAGCTTCCACGGCGTCCATAAAACGTTTTCCTTGAAGTTTTTCTTTCATTTTCGGAAATAAATAAAAATCGCAAGGTGCGAGGTCGGTGCTATAGCCCGAATGACCCGATAATTACACGTCTGACGTCGCCAAGTAGTCGATTATTTGCTTGGCGGTGTGCGTCGAGGCGTTGTTGTGGTGAAGGAGGATCCTACTGCGAGGTAGGTTTCTCCCGAACTTTTTCCAAGACAAGTGGCAAATAATTGTTAGTGTACCACTCTGCAGTAACTGTTTTTCGATCCTCTAAAACAATTGTTGCGTAATGACCTGTCCTTCCGAACGGTGCCACCATCTTTTTTCCCACGCTTCGACCTCTCTTCAATTAAGTTAGCAACTCCTCGGAAGGAAACACTCAGACACCTTCCGAGAGTCCTTCTTTTTGACTTAAATGACATCAAAAGTCATAAAAAATCATTGTACGAAAATTTTCTCGCGTTAAATTCATGCTGACGTGACACAGACAATTTTCAATTTGCCGCCAAATCGTAAACAAAGGACAAATTAATAGAATACATACACAATAATATTGACAAGGAGTTCCATTTTCAAAATTTGATCTTATTTTTTATTATATCGTTTACAAGTGGTAAGTGGTTTATACGTGGTAGAGCCATGCTGCAGCTATATTATGGTTGTAGCACGAATGGGTCGGCTCGACCGGGGAAGGACCACGCTCTCACAGAATACCAGCGTAAAATAGCATTTTAACGCTGCTGTGTTTCCTATGGTGAGTGTAGAGAACCGGAGACCCTTTTTACTGGAAACGAGGCATTCCATCTTAGTCCTCATGGGTGACAACGCATCTGCATTTTGATTCATAATCGAAGATAGATGTAGATGTCTATGGGCCGCAGCAACCACTTACCATCAGGTGGACTGTGTGCTCGTTTGTCATCCTTATCCTATAAAAAAAGTGGCCAGTCCTAAAAACTTTCAGTGTCGCCCTCGTATGTTGTGTCATAGTATGTTTGGTAGGATAGATCTATTGAGTAGACCCTTGGAACGAAAGAAAAGGGGCCTCGCTAATGCAACTTCGCCTATATATTAGTCCACGCTACGGATCTGATTGTAAGCAGTTACTTAAAAAAAATTCCCGCTTTTTTTCCAAGGACAGAGGATTTTTTTTCAAACCAGTGGTAATTAAACAAAAGTGATTTTCAATAAGTATTATTTACAATCTATATTGAATAAAAAAGTTTATGTTTCTGTATGATTATGTATAATACACGAATCACGAACTCATCCGAATGACGCACGATAATCCACGAACACTGAGTTTCGGCACCGCCGAAGGTTCGGCAGATTTTTAGCCGAAACCGAAACTATTACCGAAACTAGATTTTTTTGCCGAAACTTGCCGAAACCGAAACCGAAACCGAATCTTCGGTCAGTCACTAATTATTAGAGTACCTATACAATATGTAAAAAAAAACTTGTGGGATGCGTGAATGCCTTTCGGGGAATAAATAAAAAAAATACTCTGAAAAATTTTTTCATTAAATTGAGAGACGTACATGGTATACCGTGCCATGTATTAATTCTAAATTGGAAAGTCGATTAATGCAAGTAGCTGAGTACCGTGGTATAAGTTATTTCTCATTGGATACCTACAGTATAAGGCTTATCTACATAATGTCAAAATTTGTTCAAAATATCGTTCAACCAAATAATACAGTGTTTCCTTAATTCTTTAATGAACATTCAAATAAATAAAATAATTTTCGATTCCCATTTTTATGTTACTATAGGAAATAAATTTATGAGCCGTGAATTAGGGTAATAAATATTATACCCAAAAACATTATTATTCAATGCGAACGCTTAGCTATTTGCGGTAATATTTTTCCGGGAAACATTTGCCTGGTCTAAAACATTTAAATCTGTTATTTTATTTACGTTAAAGCTAAGATAAAACATTTTATAAGAAACCTTTGTTTTGTGTTTCAGATATTTTCGATTGTGAAAAAGAGTGATGGATAAGAGATGATTTTTTAAATTCATTTAAAATAACACACACTAAACATTTCTCTTGTATCGTGGACTGTAACCTTACACAATTATTTCTATGCCATATCTAGAATCAGATTTTTTGATTTCTTAGTTTCGTATTTATTATCATATATCTCACATAATTTCAGTGAAAATAAAATGTAGCATGTTATGTACAGATAAGTAAATAGACCATTCAGCTTATCTGCATTTTAAGATTAAAACTTTATTGTCGTCTATGAAAAATGGGGATCCGCTTTTCACAAGACTTGACAAGATAAGTGAACACGTAATATACATAATAATGTGTATTTTAGTTTAAAAAACTACTATTACAAACACATAACTACTAAATTGTATTAAACCACTATTTATTCTAAAATTAAAAACGATACCTACAATTCCCACATTATAAGCTTCCCCTGTATCGTGGATGCGTTTTACTACTGAACATGTAAGAACATCCCACGGAAGAATAGACAAAGAAAAATTATTTATTGATCGTACAAATATTTTTCCATGCGGACCTACAGGTGTGTGAAATAAAAATGGTATTAAAAATACTTTCGATATTATCTCATAATACGTTACAATGGCCGGATACGATTAAGTAAGATAATATTCGAAAATAGGAAGTTAGTGAATTAGTAGAATCACCTGGTCGAAACTGATAAGTTAATAAACAAATAATTTTTTTTTCAGTAACATTTGCGGGCGCGCTAATAACAACTCACCAAAGTTACATCATAATTGGAGGAAGGGTATATATATATATATATATATATAGGACAGAATATTAGAAGACGAACAATCAAACAATATGTAATAATTATATATTAGATAAAAGATCTTTTGTTTAGCTCTTTACCCTAATTTACCGGTAATGAAGTTACGTTTTAATTTGCAATTGAATTGCTCAAACAAAGCTCTTTCATTAAATGAAAACTAGTCTAGTTAAACATAGTTACGTAAAGTTTCGCTGTACGTAACGTTCTCAGTGTACGTATAATTCGCTCCGGAGTTTGCCTAATGAATGTTTTCTTTATCTAAAATTCCGTTTGGCCAATTCACTACAACTCCGGGCGCTTTTCTATATAAATAATCCGGCTTCGCTTTCACCAAAAAGGTGTAAATTTAACCATTTATAGTGAACACAACTCTCAGATATTTATTATTAAATATTTTATATAATATTGCTTTTTACATTTCTATACTACATGTTATTCCTTCTTTTATCAGCTTATATACGATTCATTGGAATGCTGTATTGATATGTAACATCTTTTCTCTCGCTTTCCTGCAATCTGTGGGAGTGATTTCTTTAAAAGGGACGGAAGTGTGTAACAGGAAGCCGCAGAAGCGCGCGCTATTTGATTTGACCAAAGAGCGCGCGGTTGTAGAGATGGTACCAACCCATTTACCGAGAGGTTAGTAGTTAGCCAACAGTGTGTGCGTGTGTGTGACGAGAAATAGAGAAGGAGAACGCACCAGCTGTGCGCTAACCTAGTGTTGTGTATAAAATGTGCTATAAACAAATTTATGATAAGAAGTGTCTGAAAAAGTGCAGATCATTGTTTAAAAAGAAAGCGAGTAATAATGAATTATTATTCGAATAAATAATTAAAAATTTTGCTTTTTTATATTTTTAGGTTAATTTTATTCGCTGCTCAATTGATATTTCTATTTTTGATTACAAATATACAAAGAGCTTTTTTACATTTTGAGGGTAATTTCTGTTGCTGCTCAATAGATATTTGTAATTTTGATAAAAAAAAACGAACAAATTAATTAATTACACGGATGATTCTTATGGTAGGTAGACTGTATGATGTGGGGATAAAAGAAAACAATTCTTCCAGATTTCTTCTATTTATTCTTGATTTTGCTTCCTTGTTGTTGCTCTGTTGAGAGCTGGAGTCCGACTATGCAATTGTACCCCTAAACTTATTTTTTTATAACTCGTATTCCCTTATGTATCCCTTTTTTATATAAAACAACAATATTTTATATAACTATAACGACTTCAAAAGCTTCTAGGAACATAAATTTGAAATAATACAGGTTTTGAAATTTCTCTTGTACAATTTTGCTCATATCTTCAATAAACGGGCAATCCGATTTTCATAATACCAAGTGAAATATTAGTTCTAGACCTTTTGAGACTAAATAAATATTGAAATATCTCTACAAACTAAAATTCTCAACGCAACTTACTTAATTATACAAAAATTCTAACAACATTCAAAATTATCTTCATACTTACTTTATCGAAATGTTTCGACAACAAACAGTGGAACAATTTTTCAACGGTTTTTAAATGCTATTAAATCATAAATACCTATATGTCTCATATTTTAGTTATCATAAGTCTATAGTCTCCGCTCTCTCCTAATTTGTACAAAAATAAGTGTCTACAACAAAAAATTGCATAAGTATTAGTGTTATTTAAATAAAATGTTCATTAGAAATAATTATTCTTCGTTTCGAAAAATCTTTTATTAATAAAAAATATTCAAATAATGCCTGAATATTTTTTGCAGGATATAATATTAATGTTGTTGATTACCAAGGTGAGATGTCAGATGTTGTACATCATATGCGACCACTGTGTGGCTCGCTCGTTTTTTTTTAAATCACTTGCTATCACAGAATATCACTCGTAATGCTTCAGCTTTGTGTCTTATGTGGTGAATGATGACAACCGCAGAAAATATTTACTGAAAATAAGACGTTCCAAGAAAGAAATGTTCTTGAGTGACAGCCTCAGGACCGTGCTTTGTGGCTTTTTTTGGGTTGGGCATATGTTCATGATAGTTTTGTCTTAAAGGACTATCCAGGTTAAGAATAATGATGATGATGATGATAAAGACATTTGATTGTTTTGAAGTGAAACTTATTTAGAATCGTTGTGATTTGAAACTTGAGATAACGAAAAAGCGACACTAAAAATAGACTTTATAGCATTTGGCCTTCAATAGAATAAGATAGAGTACAGTATATTAAGCGACATAGTCTAATGGTAGGATGCGGACCGCGAACTTAAAAGGTTGTGGGTTCGAATCCGCAATTCGACTAGTATCGTGAACTCCTAAAACAAGCATTTTCAACTTACTAGTAGTGGTTAAAGGGAATATTAATAAAGTTAATAGCATTGATAGTATTTTTTTTAAATATACTGTTTCTATTACCTCGGTGTCTTCTTTGTGCGGTGCTTTGAAGATGGTTAATATAAGTTTCAATTGTTAAAATACACATTATAAAAATTAACAAATTTATTAAATAAATAAAATTAACAATATTGAATAAAATAACCTTTATATTTCAATCCCTTCATAAAAATCCATGATTTTATAACTTCAGGCCATCTAGCGTCTATTTTACGTACCACCTTGAAAGTCAATCAATTTTTATTTCAGAAAACGACTTTACATAATACATAGAGTACATAAAATGGCCAAATTACAAAGCAATTTCACTCAAAAAAATATATTTTTCATCATCATCATTACAGCTCTTAACAAGCCCACTGCTGAACATAGGTCTTCCCTAAGGAATGTCAGAAAACACGGTCCTGAGCGACCTGCATCCATCGACTTTCTGCATGTCTTACAAGGTCATCACTCCATTTAGTGGGGATATACCTTACATTCTATACCACCCATGGAAAAAGTTGTAACATAGTGTTCAGCTCTCTCATATTCTGCAATCCTCTCCACTTCTCTCCACTTTACGCATATCGTCTCTTTTCCTCTTCAAGCAACTCAATTTTTCTCCCATCCTCTCCACTCCTCTTAAAACCTTTCTCATCCTTCCCTGTTCTCTCTAAGCATCTCACTCCTCTACTATCCTCTTCAATTCTCTCCATTATTCTCTACCCGTCTCCTATCCTCTCCAATCTTCTCAAATCCTATCCATTCCTCTTATGCTCTCCCAGCTTCCACCATACTCTTCTTTTCTCTTCAAGCATCTTCACGTTATTGCATATCTTATGCATGAAGGCGATGGATGCAGGTGGTTTATGATCTTCCGTGCTTTGAGTCATTCTTTAAGGGGAGGCCTGTAATCAACAGTGAACTTTTGATGGGATGTAAAGGTGATTATGAATGAAACTAGGTAAATAATGGTAAAATAATATAATTTAGCGGTATCTATTTGAAACATTAAAAACGTCAACTAGTGATCTAATCCTAGAAAATTTTAAAATTAAATTTCGCGCCATAGTTTCTTAGTTACTGATTCAGTCAAGACACAGGCTGACAATATTAGAGTGAAGTCCGATAAAACAGATAGGTAGTCTGTTTATTGGAGGCAATAACTGAGGCAGGAAATAAATTAGTCGCTAATAGGTTCGATGTTCTCAACTGAGGTAGTTACACACCGCTATTCCCTACTATTGCCGAACACGAGATAAATGCCGTTCTCTTTATGTTTCCTGAATTTTATTAGTTCTATTTTAAACAGAGTTGCGAAGTGGATTTACTTTTTAAAAATTAAACGGTATTCAATCCGTAAAATTAGTTTAGTTCAAGAACTATTACTAGTATCATAAATTCGTCTCCCCAGCGTGACGGTTAAGGCACAACTCCACAAGTGGACTTTTTCGTGCTGATGAAGTAGTAGAAGAAGAATTAATTCGGTTCTATTGTGACTAAGTTTACGAGGTTAGTTAACTAATTTCGCCGATTATTTTTTGTCGAAAAAGTACTCTTTTTCGACAAAAAATAATCGAAATCGAAAAATAATATACTTATTATTTCAGTAGCCCATAACAAAATTCAACCACGCTCAATGATAATTGAAGCTGATTTACGTTTTATGGCTTACCGTTTGGAAGTTATTGCAATGGATCTGATTTTCAAAGTTTAAATTTTAACATATCTCCTCGTTATAAGACCATATAATCTATAAGTCTTAATAGTGTGTGCGTGTGCGAACGTTTTTAGGACTTTTTTGATCTATTGTGCATTTAAAATATTTCGTTTAATTCATCAATTGTAAAAGAATAATTAACAATGCCTAATTGTATATAGTATTATAAAAAAATGTGTGAAATCAAAAATTAGTCCTTAAGATCTCCACGTATTGTTTGCACCGTATGTGCACGGCACTCAAGCTGACCTTAGATTTCAACGAGCGATATATCGAACAAGTTACAAGTGTGAATTTAATCAACTGTAGCTTAAATATTAACGATACGTCGAAACTCAATAGTTGTGGGTTGGAATCCGCTCAACTATTGTCGTGACCAATCCTAGTAGGCTGTATTAGTAGTGTTATTATTAGCTTTATTTTTTTTTTAATAAACAACAAAGGTAACACAAATCTCCTCTAATATCTCGTTTTGAAGTTTTTGCTGCGTGCATGCAGCATGCAATGAAACAGTGCCGCGGATTCTTCTATGCAACTTCGCAAAAATTGAAGGAGGCGGAGGTGCCAAGTAACGGGACGAAATATATAGGATGTTATTTTACATGAATTCGGCCACAGTCACATTACAAATACCTGCTCTCAGAAGGTGGCACTCGCACTTAAGCTTTTAAAGTTTCAAAATTCGCGTGTTCGTATTAACCGTATTTTTTTTTTAAATAAAAGATTTAATATTATTTCTACGAAAATAATTTCTCTAATATTAATGACTATGTTACCCTAATTAAACGCTTAGAAAGCTGTTATTGAAATATATCAGCGGGTGGCCACACTACTTAACTACTCTTTTATATGTTTACTGAATGATATCTGTAAAAACTAGTAAAATTAGCAAATAGACCATTTTCTTTCAGTTAACGCTTTCACACTTCATAAACATCTTTAGTCGAGATTTTATTTACCTATATAGTATTTATTTGCTTAAATAAATTGTGGTTATAAATTGAAAATCCTGAAATAATGTTTCTTGTATTTGATACTTTTGGCGTGCATTAGTAGATATTTCACGATATTGTTTAAGGTGACAGAGTAATCCAAAGTATGGATGCTTTATACAAGCGTCTTGCAAAGCCTGCACACGAGCGCGAGGTTAAACAGAGAAAATAACACAATTTTCACTGTTTATTACTGTAGGTGACCCCCGTGCTTATGTGTGTGCGTCGCGAGACGCTTGTCAAACTGACCACATAATCTATATCTATACAACCTATGCAAATAAATAAAATTGAAGTGTCTGTTTGTCTCAAAAATACAGCTTTTTACTAAATGCATATGAAAGTATATACGGTACTAATATCAAAAATACAATTTTTAAAGTTTTTGTCAGTCTGTCTGTCTGTCTGTCCGTCTGTCTGTCTGTTTGTTCCGGCTAATCTCCGAAACGGCTGGACCGATTTTGACGGGATTTTCACTGACAAATAGCTGATGTCACAAGGAGTAACTTAGGCTACTGTTATTTTAGAAAAAGAATTAGAGTTCCGCGTAAAAAAATTAAAACCCCAAATAACACGCGGGCGAAGTCGCGTGGAACAGCTAGTTATAACATATACTCGTAATATCTTATTTGGATTTACGATCGTATTGCAATCCATCAGATATGGGCGAGAAGAGGCAGAATCGATTCATACGTTTCCATTTACGCAGATTTTTGCAAAATTAGAATCTTCTTTATGATTAGCTCATTATAAAGTCCACAGCTAGACATTGGTCTTTGTATAGAGGATTTGTTTAAGTCGTCACGCTTTGTTGCTAAGACGGATTGACAATCGCAGTATTAGATGACTAGCATCTTTATCGGTGCTCAGCGTCGCTGGTCTCGGTATATGTTTGGCGTAAAACGTTATGAACATATTTATAAGACCATTTATTGGAAGCCATAAGATTTTTGGCACATCCCACAGTCGCCTCTTACGACACAAAAAGGATACGAGTTAAAATGTAGAAATACATTCTGGCAGACAATTGACGGCTTTGAACCTCTGAAATTTTAGGTCCACCAGCACTAGCGGGGTCTTTTATACACGAAAATACCTCAAGAAATTTTAGAGGCATGTACCCAGCATATAAATGTGTGTACATCGTAGAGCCTCCTTGTAGCTCTATGGTTGCATCGCGAATGGTTCGGCTAGACCAGGCGACCGACCGTATGGGGAGTGTAGAGAACCGGAGAACCTTTGAGGCATTCCATCTTAGTCTTCAAAGCCGACAACGCATTTGTATTTTGATTCTTAATTGAGGAAAGATTTAGATGTCCATGGAACGCAGCATCAACTTACCATCAGGTGAACAGTGTGCTCGTTTGTCACCCCTATGCTATAAAATACATTACTTTACTAATTTTATTTAGAAAAAACCTATAAATTATAGCAACAATCGTTTTTATAATAAAAAATAACGGTGAACAAACGGTGTTTTAAAATCTAGTTGCACTCACGTTGCAATTAACTTTTGCAAAAGTTATAGTTTCCGATGTTGAAGTTTTCAACTTTAATCAGGAGAATGCTTTGCACAAAGCTGTGTAATACTTCTGCCCGCTGTTATAATCCGCGTTTGTTTGCAAACCTTTTACTTTGTTGAAATTACATAGTCTTTCTCTTTGAACAGATACACAGATTCAATTATGTTGATTATTAAATATTTCAAGTTTCATTCGTTAGGCTATGTCGGTTACGCTGGCATTTCATAATTAAGGATTTTTAGTAGTCTAATTCAAGTGGCATATCGCTTCTGCACTTTATGGACACCTTCAATAAAAGAAGGCTACGCACACAGTTAAGTCTGTTAAGTACTGAAATTCACTTCTAATATAATCTAACCGAGTTCGGTGAAAATAAGCAGTAAGATGACCCGATGTAGATCAAGGTGTCACTTGGCATATCAGATGGATCTTTGACCTTTGCCTGCTTTTATTTTCGTATTCGTATTACCGTAGTTGACGACCATTGACGACAAATACTATTGTTAAATTAGACATTTGTGGAAGGGAAGGACAAATTGGCCTTTAAAAAGCGACTGCTTTTCTAAGGAAGAAAACTTCTAGTAAATCGCACAGTAGAGGACCACCACCATCCGGATGGTAACAGTATTCCATGTGAGGCCGGACTTGCACCTAGTAAAGTTGCTGTGCGATTTACTAGAAGTTTTCTTCCTCGCTCAACTTCCTTGTGGTATTTTTTCATACCAGCGATTTTTCCGGACAGATACGACTTAGGGACCTTAAAGAGAAGAACCTACTTTTATTTTAAAAGGCATGCTACGCATCTGCAATCTGTGCAAATCTTCTGGTGTTGCAGATGTTCATGGGCGGTGGTGGTCACATAACATCAGGTGAGCCGAATGCTCGTTTGCCCCTCATATTAAAATATATATTTATACATGTGTTTCGACACAAAAGATGTGATTACTTTCTATTGTAATTCGATAGGTAATTCGACTGTCCCTTGTAAAATTGTTTACTAACCCAAATCAAGCTACTAGAGACGGATTAATTATGTAATATTGTTTATGTAAGATTATTTATGTAAAATTAATTTCCTTATTTGTGAGCGTGTAAGAGATTTCACTATCTCGTATCAACTTGTGAAGAGACAGAAGACAAGAAGTGACAGAAGGAAATGAAACCGGAGACGGGCCGTAAATAAAAATGATAAAAACAGCGGTTACCAATGTGCTTGGGCAGCGTGCCAATTATGACAAATTATATCCCTTATAATGTATTTTGTGGGAGATTAATTTCAGTAGTGAACTTTTGATATATAGACTGTATGTAACTATCGATATAAATGAATGTACGAACATTTTTAAATCTTAGATAAATTTAATGTTACATGTATTTAATTTAAAACTTATTAGATACTTCATTTCTTGTGCTCATAGCGGGGCTCTAGGTAGCCTATAATAAGATTTGCAACTGACTTGTTCAAAGAAAGCAATAACAAATGAACGCAAGTAAAAGTGATGACAGGGTTGTTCTTGTTGTATCAAGAGAATCACTTTTATTGTAACTAATGAATCATATGAAAAACAAGAACGTATATATGGAAAAGATATAAGAAATATGAGAATAAGAACTTTTTACAATGTCTTATAAAATCTTAACTCCATTTTATTCTTTGAGTATCTATATAATATGTAAAAGCCCTGTACGATCCGTGAGGGTGTCTAAAATATTGTGATATGACTTTATTCGTGTCAATAATCGTTTTCGGAGAATAAAATATAATTTTATAAATTGAGTAACTTACATGGTAATACATGCTGCGCGGGCGGTACCGCCACAGGAGAGGAGTAGAGAATATTGGAGTGGGAAAGAGATGATAGGAGAGCATTGGAAAGAATAAAATGTTATTAATGCATATTACTGTATACAAGTTGCTGAAAAGTACCTAAAGGTTAACAGTTTGCTCATGTGCCTGGTTACAATACTCAAACAACTGTTATTGGTAAAAGTACCATGTACGAGTAAGATATTGCAGTGTTGCAAAACTTTTTAATGTTATCAATTAATTACGTACAGCTGTTAGTCGAACGAAGCATTTGTGTCATATCTTTTATTTAAACTGTTGGTTTTGTGTGACATAATATCATCTAAACTACAAGATCCGAAAGGTGATTATATGCTCTTTCGTAACCAAATAAATATCGAACTTCATTTTTCGTCTACCATTATGTTTACCATTACAGCCTATAAAAGTCATAAAGTACATAGATCTCCCCTATAGATTGCCTCATAAGGATTTCGCCATAGTTGCCAACCTTGGCCGACATGTTGGCAACCGTAGACTGTATGTAAATTATTTTTTGGCAAACATGTAAACAAATATATCGCGGATAGATTGCCTAATGAAATACTTATATTACGTATATGTATTTAATAATGTTTTCACGCGTCCCGTTAGATTAGGTACAAAGTACAGGTAAAACCCGTTACTATAACAAGCTACTCGTTAGACGGCTAACGAAGACCTAAACGTATGGTTGGGGGGGCTTTAAGGAACGGACTGAAGTCAACAAAATTTCGATAACAGGCGCAGGGATCTAGTTATTACTGAATTTTACATAATTACTGTAAAAAATTGTAGTGAAACTTCACGCGAAAGCGTCACGTACCGGAAAGGGCTACGAAGAACTACAGTTAGTTTAAATCTATAATCGTTGGTGAGTCTGTTAGCGATCGTGTAACTTCTGAGTGACTGAACTGATTGAGGTTATACCTCAAATATGTAGCGTTATAGTAAATTTATAAACAAATACCATATTAATGGGACATAATTACTTATATTTACAATTTATGATGGTTAAGTGCGACAAAAAAATCAAAAAATCTGGGCCCGATTGGTGGCGCTGTGATCGAGCTTTTAATAATTTTTTATTCACATAATCTATAAACATTGTTCAGTTAAAAAAAAAGTTAGAAAATGTTTAATTTACAATATTGAGCAAAAATTTAAAGAAGGTAGGCGCGTTATTATGAAATAACTTGAAAGGCAGAGGAAGTCACGACACAACATTATATGGAATACAACTAGATGCTTTTACGTTAATGACCCCGGGACAGAATCTCTGCGGATTTCTAAAGATTTATTATTTAAAAGATGTGAAAGATGAAAAGAGAATAACGCCACTTGAACAAATAAGACCTTTCCACAAGTTTGACACTACGAGTAAATATTTATAGCTATATTATGAAAGCTCAATCTTGATGACTCATTAGATTAATTTTAATTATAATTATAATTAATACTCATAGATTAGTAGCTTTTGTATTTCTATTGTAGTTTTTTATGTTTGCTTTAAAATATACTTTTTATAAACATGTCTCTTTAGTTGAAAAAGTTAATACGAATTAAAAAAAATACTATAGTAAATTTTACGAAAATTTATTTTACAACCGATGGGGAAAAAATGTTTTCGAGTGGCAGTCCCGTATCGGTAAGCAAGCAGGATGGCTTCCCCACTAGATTATACGAGGACCTGGTAAAACATGCATGAAGTCGATAGAAATAAGGACTGTAATAATGATGATGATTATGATGATAACTAAAATTAAATATATTGAATAATATGTGGGTGTGAAGTCAAATTTAAATTATTTTACGTGGTAGAGCCATGCTGCAGCTATATTAGTAGTATAGTTGTAGCACGAATGGGTCGGCTCGACCGGGGAAGGACCACGCTCTCACAGAATACCAGCGTCAAATAGCAGCTTAACACTGCTGTGTTTCGTATGGTGAGTGTAGAGAACCGGAGACCCGTTTTAATGGAAAAGAGGCATTCCATCTTAGCCCTCACGGGTGACAACGCATCTGCATTTTGATTCGCAAACGAGAATAAATGTAGATGTCTATGGGCCACAGCAACCACTTACCATCAGGTGGACTGTGTGCTCGTTTGTCATCCTCTCCTATAAAAAATTAAAAAAAATTAAAAAACTGCAGTTGCCAATCCACCTGCCAAGTGTGGCCACTATGGCAAATATTTCCCCATGAGGTATTTTCAGGGGGAGGGAGGGGGAAGAATTCAACAGTGGACTTTTGATATGTAGACCAAGTTCAGTTTAAGTCCTAAAATGAGCCAAGATATGTCTTTATATTTATAAATAATAATTTAAATTAAAAAAAAAATTATAAAAACTGTAGGTACAAATGATAGTGATCATATAACTTGTAAACGACTTTCTTTTATAGGATAAGGGTGACACACGAGCACACAGTTCACCTGATCGTAAGTGGATGCTGTGGTCTACGGGCATCTACATTTATCCGCGATTAAGAATCAAAATGCAGATACGTTGTCAACCCTGAACATTAAGATGGAATGCCTCGCTTCCAGTAAAATGAGTATCCGCTTCTCTACACTCTAATTAATATTTTTTTTAATAATTAATGTTGAACAAGTGCGACAAAAAAAATTTAAAAAAATTTGGGTCCGATAGGTGGCTCTGTGAGCGAGTTGTTAATAAATTTTTTATTTACACTGTAAAAGGCCAGAGAGAATTCGGAGTAAAATTCATTGCGTCACCTACCGAAAAGGGTAGAACAGAGTACGTACCAGATAGTATTATATAAAAATATTACATTTTTGAAGTATCCTTACTCTTATTAAAATATTATTTTACACCTACATCTATATTTTTTAATTCATCTTCATTTATTACAGCCTATGAAAGTCCATAGGTCTCCCACAGTATATCAGTAAGAGGATATTTGCCATAATGCCACGCATGGCGTCTCTCAGGATTTTATACTTACATGTCTGAAAGGCTTGGACACCTATAAGGGAGCGGGTTACGACGGAGTGCCTCCAGTTTTTCTGTCATCATGTGCCGATAGCCTTAGTTACCCAATTACGTTGCTCTTTAAGCTTTCCCTTAGAGAATGTGTATTTCCCACACTTTGGAAAAAGGCATATATAATACCGGTTCATAAAAAAGGTTCTAAAACAAAAATTGATAATTACCGTCCAATTTCTATACTCAGTACAATTACTAAAATATTTGAGAGACTTATTTTTAATAAAATTTATACTACAATAGTTAGACGCATTCCGAGTACGCAACATGGTTTTCTGAAAAACCGTTCTACTATTTCCAATCTTGCATGTTTCACTAATTATGTTCTTAATGAAATGGAAGGTGGAGGTCAAGTTGACGTGATCTACACAGATTTCGAAAAAGCCTTCGACCGTGTGGATCACGTCATACTTCTTCAGAAGCTGCAGTCTCTCGGCATTCATGGGGACTTACTGAGATGGATTAGATCTTATTTGACTAACCGTTCTCAGGCTGTGGTTCTAGGCGGTTATAGGTCAGATTTCGTAACGGTTCCCTCTGGCGTTCCTCAAGGCTCCCACCTTAGTCCTCTCTTTTACAATGCTTATATTTACGATATATGTCAATATATAAAAAATTCTCAACATTTACTTTATGCTGATGATAAAAAAAACATATCTGCGTGTACGCACTATCAAGGACTGTGAACTTATTCAAAATGACTTAAATACATTATACTATTACTATGCCGCTAATAAGATCACGGTAAATGTTGGTAAGTGTCAGAGTATTTCATTTACGCGGAAAACTAATCCCATAGTTTTTCAATACAATTTCAATGGTGTTGTAATCGAGAGGGCTACGGTGGTGCGCGATCTAGGCGTATATTTTGACTCCCGCATGACAATGAACGAGCATATTGATGCTATTTGCAGTAAAGCTTTTCGTAATTTGGGATTTGTAACTAGAACTTGTCTTCCTTTCTCTAATTTGCAGAGCCTAAAAGTAGTATATTTCACATATGTTAGATCTATATTAGAGTATGCCTGTCAGATATGGTCATCAGTTTATGCTAAACATGTTCATACTATCGAAAAGATTCAAAATAAGTTCATTTCCCATTTAAATTATAAATTTAGACGTTCTGGCTCTTCATATCGAGATGATTGCAGACTTTACGGCCTGTTATTGATTGAAGAAAGACGTACTCTGCTGGATATGGGACTTTTATTCGATATCTTACACGGAGGAATTGACTGCCCTGATTTATTGGCCTACATCAAATTTAACGTCCCAATGAAACGTACCAGACATACCAGAAACTCTTTGTTTTACATCCCCTTTCACTCGACCAATTATGGGAAAAACGGTGTTCTAACGCGTTTGGTAGCAACTTACGACAGAAAATTTAGCTCAATTGATCCTTTTAATAGTACTAAAAGTGGATTCAAAAATAAAATTAACAAGTTTCAATTCACTCCAGCTGAAAGTAATCAGTAAATTGTAATTAAAATAGTACCTAAATTATTATTTGTTCCCTCGTTTAATACTGTTATTTTTTTATCATTAAAATGATTGTATACATATATGTTGTATATATATATGTAAGTATGTGTGTATGTGTGTGTATGTGTATGTATATGTATATATGTATATGGATGTGTATATATATATATATATATATGTGTATGTGTATATATATTCATATGTGTGTTAGTAAGTTTAATTATGTACGTCTTTTGTACGTGTATATATGTGTATGAGTATATGTATGTACATAATGAAAGTAATAGCAATATTTCAATTAATTTGTTAATGCTTATAATTAGAGCTTACCGAATTTGTTTTGTAGATTTACAGTGTTATGTTTAGTTATGTAATTTGTGGATAACAACACTATCAATCTAATCATCTACACACTTTCCGTGGCGCAGGTGTGACGCTCACCCGGGAGGGGGAGGGAGACTGGATAAAATTTAACTTCGCTCTATAACGTACATATGCCGATAGATAAAAGTATTCCATTAATTTTGCCAATTTTTGCATACATTGTAATCTAAAATGCTTAAACTAGATGTCACGTAATGTCGCGCGGCTGAGACACGTGATATACGCCGGTGAAACCGCGGGGCACAGCTAGTATTGATATAAGATTTAATAATGACATTGGTTTCTATTTTTGATATATCGGAAACCTTAGCTTACTAAACCTTATATCATTTTAATGATTTGTATCTCTATTTCTTAAGTAGTAATACATTTTATGATAGACCCTTCGGGTTATCTGCATTTTTAGATAAAATATACAATCATCATCATCATCATTACAGCCCTTCACAAGTCCACTGCTGAACATAGGCCTCCCCCAAAGAATGCCACAAAGCACGGTCCTGAGCCACCTGCATCCATCGACTTCCTGCATGTCTTACCAGGTCGTCACTCCATCTCGTGGGGGGACGCCCTACACTTCGCCTACCGGTACGAGGCCGCCACTCGAGAACCTTTCTTCCCCATCGGTTGTCGGTTCTTCGAGCTATATGGCCGGCCCACTGCCACTACAGCTTACTAATCCGTTGGGCTATGTCGATTACTCTGGTTCTACTGCGGATATCCTCATTCCTAAGTTTATCACGCAGAGAAACTCCGAGCATAGCCCTCTCCATAGCTCGCTGAGCGACCTTGAGCTTCCTCATACGGCCAGCAGTGAAGGACCACGTCTCAGTTCCATAAGTCATCACTGGCAACACGCACTGGTTGTACAATTTCGTTTTCAGGTTTTGAGGTATGTCTGACGAGAAGATGTGTCGTAGCTTCCCGAACGCTGTCCAGCCGAGTTGAATCCGTCGATTGACCTCTCGGTCGAAGTTAGACTTACCTAGTCGGACTATTTGTCCCAGGTAAACATAATCGTCAACAACTTCGAGCTTAGTGCTCCCAACAACTACCGGCATAGGTGTGACATGGACATTGAACATGATCTTTGTTTTGTCCATGTTCATCTTAAGACCTATCCGTTGGGAAACACTATCGAGGTCATTGAGCATAGTGCTTAGGTCCTCCAGCGATTCTGCCATAAGGACTATATCGTCGGCAAATCGAAGGTGAGTGATGTACTCGCCATTGATGTTGATACCGTATCCTTTCCAGTCCAGAAGCTTGAAAACGTCTTCCAATGCAGCGGTGAAGAGTTTCGGGGATATGACGTCACCCTGTCTTACACCTCTCTGCAATTGGATAGGTTTCGTACTCTGGTTCTGTACTCGGATAGCCATCGTAGCCCTACTGTACAAGCACTTCAACACTTCGATATACCGACAGTCAACTTGGCACCGCTGAAGGGACTGCAGCACCGCCCAAATTTCGACGGAATCAAAGGCTTTCTCATAGTCCACATACGCCAGACATAGTGGCAAATTGTACTCTCCGGACTTCTGTATAATTTGCCGAAGGGTATGTATGTGGTCTATGGTGCTAAAGCCCTTTCGGAAACCGGCTTGTTCGGGAGGCTGGAAGTCGTCAAGTCTGCGCGCGAGACGATTCGTAATGACTCTCGAAAACAGCACGTAGACGCGGCTCAGAAGGGAAATCGGTCTGTAGTTCTTCAAGAGAGCGTTGTCACCTTTCTTGAAGAACAAGACCACCGCACTTCTGCTCCACGCCTCCGGTGTAATGCCACCATGGAGGACGGAATTAAAGAGCTTCTGAAGGACTTCAAGTACCGGTCTTCCACCCGCTTTCAGAAGCTCCGCTGTAATTCCATCCTCGCCTGGGGCCTTACCGTTTTTAAGGTGCTGGAGAGCCATTCTAATCTCGCTCAGACTGACGTCCGGGATATCTTCGGAATAGTGTCGGATGAGACTCGCTCTTGGATCGTTACTCACACTTGCGTGTGGCTCCAACGATGACGTGTACAGCTGCCCATAGAACCTCTCAATCTTACTCAAAATCTCAGGTGTCCCGGAAACGATGCTGCCACATTCTGTCTTCAGCTTTGACAGGTGGCTCTTTCTGGCAGACATATCTCTGGCAAAGACTTTGGAGCCTTGGTTCCGCTCGAGCGCTTCTTCAATACGAGCTGTATTGAAGTTGCGTAAGTCCCGCCGCATGCATTTGGAGATCTGTCTGTTCAGATGCCTGTATGCTGTCAGGTCTGTTGAAGAATGTAGCTTCATCTCCCGTCTAACAGCCATGAGATTAAGAGTGTAATCGGAGAGATTTTGTGTTCTTCTGCGGCGGGTCTTGCAGAACTTAGCTCCGACCGCATGGACAGTTTCCACGAGCTTGTCATTCATATCGTCCACTTCATTGCAGTCTTCTAGGCACTGAAAACGGTTTTGTAACTCGAGCTGAAAGGTTTTGGGACTTTGGAACAGAGCACGAGGGGGACGGAGCGTTGACTTCATTAGACGAGACCTCTCCAACTTAACGTTTAGGTTCAGTGTGCCTCTAACCATTCGGTGATCGCTACCAGTTTTCACCCTCGCGATCACGGAGACATCACTGAACAGTTGTCGTCTGGTCGTCATAATGAAGTCAATCTCATTTTTTGTCGAACCGTCGGGGCTCGACCAGGTCCACTTCCTGTGGGGCCGCTTCTGGAAGAAAGAGTTCATCATAAAGAGTCCCTCTTTCTCCATGAAGTCGGCCAGCTGCTGGCCCCTTGGGTTCCGTTGCCCTATTCCAAATTTCCCTACTTTCAGCTCACCGTTCTCTCTTGTGCCTAGTTTTGCATTAAAGTCTCCCATTAACACCGTATATTGGGTTTTGGAGGAATGCATGGCTCTAGAGATATCCTCATACATTTCCTCCACCTCCCCATCGGGGTGTGCCGAGGTTGGTGCGTAAACCTGTATGACCTTCAGCGAATACCGTTTGGTGATTCTGAGTTTAAGGTACGCAACCCTCGTCGACACACTCCCGATCTTTACAACGTTGTTAACGAGAGACTTGTGGACGATAAATCCGACACCTCCTTGGGACAGATGGTAGCCCTCCCGGTGATAGAGCAAGTTGCCGGATTCGAGGATTACCGTGTCCTCCCCCCTCTTCGGACTTCGGATAATCCTATAATATGCCAGCGCAACTTGTCTATCTCTTCTTCCAGCTCCACGATCTTCTCGTCAGTTCTCAGGGTGCGTGCGTTGTACGTTGCCAGGTCGAGTCGTCTAAGGTGGCAACCGAACCTCCACCGGAGATTCTTAGCACCCCCTGCCCCGCCGTTACCATGGTCGCCACCGTAGCCAGGAATAGCGGGGCCGCCGGGGACTGGGGGCCGTCTCTTTGTTACATTCATAGGGGGGTATTTGCCATAGTTGCCACGCTTGGCGAGCGGGTTGGCAACCGCAGTTTTTTTATTATAATTTTGGCTATTATCAGGAAGATGCTGCTGCCCATCTCCTGCCTGTTTCCCTTTGTCGCCTTTTACGACACCCACGGGAGGATATGGGGTAGTGGTATTCTTGACCGCCACTACACGGTAATAAAAATACACAAGTCAAAAATATACAAGTCAAAACTTTATTGCAGCCTATGAAAAATGGGGAAACCGTTTTTTACAAGACTTAACAAGATGAGTTGTAAGAGAATACGTGACTATACTTACGTAATAATACGTATTTTAGTTTAATAAGCTACTATTACAAACACATAACTTCTATATTTTATTAAGTAGTAAAATAGGAAGTCGGTGAGTTAGTAGAGTAACGTGCTCGTGCAAACATTCTGCGCTCCAGTACGCGTTGCAGTGCTACATTTTATGAGAAACCGTTGCAGATGTACGCACTATAACTTACCAAAGTTTCATTAGATTCGGTTGGACAGGATAAGATTAGAAGGCGAACAGAGAAATAAATTAGTTTTTTTTTCAGAAAACTTTGCGGGCGCGCAGACAACTCACAAAAGTGACATCGTAATCGGATTAATGGTATAGGATGACATAGAATATTAAAAGACGAATAATGAATCAAACAAATAATGATTTCTTATATTTACGCGAACACTACTGCTTTTACGTATTAACCTTTTATCTAATTTGTAAAAATTAATATTTGTTTGATTGAATAAACACATGGGTGCTGTAAAGCATCCGAAACGTCGCTAATGAATAAAAAAAGTTAATAAATGCCATAGTTACGTAAAAGTAATTTTATTCAATCAAACAAATATTAATTTTTACAAATTAGATAAAAGGTCGTTTATTTAGACTTTTACCCTAATTTAACGTTAATAAAGGTACTACTTTAATTTGCAATTGAATTCCACAAAAGCTCTTTCATTAATGGAACTAGTCTAGTTAAACATAGTTACGTAAAGTTTCGCTGTACGTAACGTTCTCAGTGCACGTATAATTCGCTCGAGTTTGCGTAATGAATGTTTTCTTTCTCTAAAATTCCACTTGGCCAACTCACTACATCTACGAGCACTTTTCCATATAAATAATCCGGGTTCGCTTTCTTCAAAATGGTGTAAATCTAATCATATATAATGAACACAACTCTAAGATATTTATTATTAAATATTTTAAATAACATTGCTTTTTATATGTTATCTCTTTTATCCGCCCATTTACAATCCACTGAAGTTCTTTTTATTAAACTTCCTCGTTCTCACAGAATGGTTTCTCGCTCGTATGCTTCAGCTCTGTGTTTTGTTCGGTGAGTGATGACAATCGGAGATCATATTTACTGTATTTACAGTGAGAACGAAATGTTCTCGAGTTGCGGTCTCAAGACCGTGATTTGTGGCATTCCTTGGTAGGTAAGTCACCTGTGAAGAGCTGTCTTGATTAAGGATGATGATGCAGGCATTCCAAAATATTTTCTTTTTACTCTTAATCGAAGATTCATGTAGGTATCTATAGGCCACAGTATTTACTTACTTCAGGTAAACTGCGTTATCTAAGATCCCCCCTTTAATTCTAATATATTTTTATTATTTGTTGTTATAGCGGCAACAGAAATACACATTCTGTGAAAACGTCAACTGTCTACCTATTACGGATACATCCCGCTGACAGATACGGGCGGTCAGCGGAGGCTTGATAATAGGGTCCCGTTGTTTAACTTTCGGGTACGGAACCCTAAAAAAATAAGGGGAGATAATGGCAAATCTTCCCTTTAGTTATGAAGGTTAACATAACTTAAGGTAAACAGAAGAATGATGATGATGATCCCTAATTATACCTACGTTTTGATATTCCTTATGATTTCACTTTGAATAAAAACTATATTGTATGAATGAAACCAGGTTACGAACACCTCGTCTATTCTTTCCAGGTCCTGGTTATAGTAATGTATGCAGAAATTCGACTGATGCAAGTGGCACATGATCGTGTTTGTCTTATTCATTGGAGGTGGCCTGTGATCTGCAATTGACTTTTGATGTGCTGTAAAAGTGATGATGAATGAAACTAGGACATAATGTTAAAAGTAATTTATTATATAATATATATGTCTATGAAGCATGGCATATAATATTCAAAATACAAATTTTCATGAAACAATATACACCATAATCGAGTGATCTAATGCCAGAACGTTTTAAAATTAAATTTCTTGCCATAGTTTCATAGTTACTGACTCAATCGAGACGCAGGCTGACAGTATTTCAGTGAAGTTCGATAAAACAGATAGGTGGGCTGTTTATCGGAAGCAATAAGTGAAGCAGGAAATAAATCAGTTACTAATGGGTCCGAGCTGCTCAGCTGAGGTAGTTACGCATCGCTACCTACTCTAACTATTGCCGAACACGAGATAAATGCCGTCCTCGTTAAAAGTGTTTCATGAATTTTATTAGTTCTATTTTAAACAAAGTTGTTGTTGTTGTGAGGTTATTCCGTTTAATGAATAATATTGTGGTTTGACATTTTTTAATGTGTTAAAAATATATAATGTGTAAATTTATTCATTGTTGGCATAATAAACAATTTATAAGCTTATAGTTTTTATTAGTATATAAAGTAAGGAAACGTAAGGAATGTAAGGAAAAATATACGAAACATTTCTCCGAATGTCATAAGAATGTTACTTCAAATAGCAGCATATTCAATAAAGAAAATTACTAACTACTTTTTTTGTGAACAAACAAACAATGAAATAAAAGTACAAGTCGATTCTGCTTTGTATTCATGACTTTCAATAAATAACGGTTCCCGCGCTGTTCTTAGGGAGAAGAGACCCGTACCATGAAATAAAAAAATATGGGTAAGTTTTGTCTGGATACTTGGCGGTCCACCACTGTACGTTTCACTAGGAGTTTTCTTCCGCGTACGGCCTCTGTGTGGAATAGCTTACCACCGGCGATTTTTCCGGACCGATACGACTTAGGGACCTTCAAAAAAAGAGCTTACACCTTTATAAAAGGCCAGCATCGCACCTGCAATTCCCTTGGTGTTGCAGTTGTTCATGGACGGCGGTCATCAGGTAAGCTCGGTTGCCCCCCCCCCCCCCAAAAGGAAAAAAGGGCAACATTAATATTAATATCACTTCAAGTGTTATTAATTACGGGCTTAAAGAAAAGTTTTTATAACTTAGGGAACTTGGTCTACATTATATATATTTCAAATATAATGTAGACCAAGTTAGAATAATGCAATGAAAATTAATATTTTTTTAATCTTACTACCTCATGGCAAAAACCTGTTTATTGGAATGAATTGAAAGCAGATATGATGGAAGCAGAAGTAATCGTTATTACAAACTTCGTGCTAGCGGCTCTTATATTTAAACCATTAGTATTTTCCCCGGAGATGTTTTAGAATAGTACACATAAAAATCGTAATTCTGAACTTTTGCATTGAATAGTAAAGTCCAAAAGTAGTGAGGGATAGAAATTTTGATTCGTTTATTCGAAAAGATTTGAATTTTCATTTATTATATTTTAATTGTAATAACAATAATGTCTTCCGGACCGAATCTCGATCACGGCGGCCCGTCTTAACGATGACTAGTCTATATACTATTCCCTCACTCTCATAGTCTGATGGGACGGCAATCTGATACGACCAAAGAGATCAGGTGCAGCACCTACTTGCTTGCATTCCGAGGTATGGGGGTCATGAGTCAACTTCTTGTGGTTTCTATGCTGTTGCAGAGAATTTCATGACAGAAAAACTCAATAACTTATTTTATTTTCGCGCGACCCGGGGCTTAAAAACCGAGACCTTCTAATCGGCAGCCGCTTTTACTACAACTAGACCAACAAGGTAGTAATATTTATGAGCATAATTGTTTTTAAAACAAGCAAATATCTTATTTAAACCGATTTTTTACAGAAAATCATATGAACGAACATTAAATATTAGGTCCTTATATAAGAAATTAGCGTTTTGTCGTACTGACCACTTTGATCTGAAATATCTCCTCTTTGGTTAAGAATTCCAAATTCAAATTTATAAATTTATTTAGCTGGTTTTTTGATGAATGACTGTTTTCAAAACATTTGAGTTTCGAAAACTATTATATATTATTTTTTTCTTTGGCGTCGCTTATTATCGCACAATGGAAAACGTGAAATATCGGTATGTTTACGAGTACGAGTTCTACCGTGGCGCCAGTGCTTTTTAGTAAAGGGATCAACGAAATACCTATAAGATGACAAAAGTGATGACAACGGTGCATACTTTGATTAATTACATATATTTTACAAAAAAAATGGCTTTATATTCCTCCCGTACAAAACGTCAATTTCATAAGTAAGGACCTAATATTTTAAAATATACTAGAAATATAAACTTGAAATACACATATAACTTGTGACCAATGTGTGAGTGAGAACATTTAGTAGGAGTAAACATTTCTTCAAAACATCTGTTTAAAATTGTTTAAAGCTTCTTTCGATTTCGCTTGTCAGCGCGAAAGAAAATAAAATATAAAATGAATTCATTTCACCTAAAGTTTTTGCAAGCATTAAAAAAATATAATGGCTATAGACAAACCGAGTCCATGGTAGCTCAAGCTAGTGGCGATGTAGGAATATTCACTATCCCATATCGTCCCGTGGGTGTCCTAAAAGGCAACAGAGGGGAAACAAACCAGGTGATGGGCAGTAGCATATTCCTAATAACAATAAAAAATAAAAAGATCTGGGGTTTGTTAACTCGCCTGCTAACCGTGGCAACTATGGCAAATATCTTCTGTGCTCCTTAGCTATGAGAAAGCCTATGTTCAGCAATGGACTTTTGATAGGCCATAATGGTAACATGTCTCATGATGGACTGTTATTCATAGGTCTTGTAGGATTTGTATCAAAAATAATGTGTTACATTTACCTTATATTTAGCCTAGCATATCGTAAAAGGCGACTATTTAGATATTTGGTTTGGATTGTTTAGGCGTTGGGCTAGCAAACACTTCTTTCACAATTTTCTCTCTATACCCAAATTTTGGCTAAACGTGGTCCAAGTGGCTCGCTGTTCTTTAGACTTCACCTACCCCGTCGGGATTACAAGCGTGACGCATTTTTTTTTTATAGGAGAGGGGGCAAACGAGCATGCGGCTCACCTGATGGTAAGTGACTACCGCCGCCCATGAACAACTGCAACACCAGGGGAATCGCAGATGCGTTGCCGGCCTTTTAAAAAGGAGTACGCTGTTTTCTTGAAGGTCCCTAAATAGTATCGGTCCGGAAAAATCGCTGATGGTAATCGATTCCACAAGGAGGTCCTGCGAGGAAGAAAACATCTTCTAAATCGCACGGTGGTGGACCGCCAATCATCCAGATGGTGTGGATGGTATCGGGAGTTCTGCCGCGATGTGCGTTCGTGAAATTTGGCGGCTGGGATTAATCCGAACAATTCCTCAGAGCACTCCCCATGGTAGATGCGAAAGAAAATGCAAAGGGATGCAACATCTCTTCGCAGTGCCAATGAATCGAGCCGATCGGAAAGGGCTCGGTCGTCGACAATTCGAGCCGCTCTGCGTTGGATGCGGTCAAGTGGAAGGAGCTGGCACTGGGGAGCCCCTGCCCAGAGATGGGAACAGTATTCCATGTGAGGCCGAACTTGCGCCTTGTAAAGTAGCAGGCGGTGTGCCGGCATGAAATACTGTCCCGCTCTGCTGAGCACGCCAAGCTTTTTAGAGGCCAATTTGGCCTTCTCTTCCAAGTGACCACGAAACTGCACGTCACTCGATATGTCGACTCCGAGGATACCGATACTGGCTGAGGCAAGAAGGGAAGTGCCTTGAAACTGAGGAGATACGACAAAGGGGTTCTTTTTAGCGGTAAACGCGCAAACTTGTGTCTTCTGAGGATTAAATTGGACTAGATTTAGTCGCCCCCAATCCGAGACTTTGTTCAGCAAAGACTCGACTTCAGACACAAGTTTGTTCCGGTACTCAGCGACGTTTTCCCGAGAAATATTGGCACGGCCGGTGTATAGAGCATCACCAGTGCTGTCATCCGCATAGCAATGAATGTTACCAGTTAGCAACATATCATTGATATGCAGAAAAAACATCGTTGGTGATAGCACACAGCCTTGTGGAACACCAGCGTTAATAGGCTTGTAGTCAGAGCATGCACCGTCTACAACGACCTTGATGCTCCGATCTGCAAGGAAGCTGGTGATCCAATTGCACAATTTCTCGGGAAGCCCATAGGAAGGGAGCTTCGAAAGAAGCGCTTTGCGCCAAACCCGATCGAAGGCCTTCGCAATGTCCAGACTAACGGCCAACGCCTCCCCCTTGGACTCTACTGCCTCCGCCCATCTATGGGTCAGGTAGACCAGAAGATCACCAGCTGATCGACCCCGACGAAAACCGTATTGGCGGTCACTAATCAGCTGGTGATCCTCAAGGTACCGGATGAGCTGGCAGTTAATAAGTATGTATGCTAAATTAAACATGAACGCTTTCAATTTCCACTGGAGTATAGCAACGGATATTCTTACTTTATTACCTACTTTTAATGTAGAGCTATTAAAGGTCTTCACGTTCAATGATATCAAACAAAAACTTCCATTCAATGATTTTCAAAAGATTAAGTATTTTACGTATACAGTTACTGTCTCTGTTCAAATAAGGTATCCGTTGAATTAAAAGAAAAGAAAGCACATTTTTTGACCAACTCACCAACACCATAAGATTCAAAGTGATTTTGAACTATGTTAAGTATGTTTAAAATCTTTTATAACAAGCTAAAAATAATGTGATCTCATAAATGTGAATAGTAGTAAGCTGTAAAAATATTTCAAAATGCTTGGGAGAATTCTTTTCGGCGCTGGAGAGGAAACTTGCAACCCATTTGCCAAACTGACAGTGCTAAATTCTTTAGCTTTAGCACCAAGGGCTGGCGTATACGTACGTTGTGTTCGCTGATAGCATTTTTTTTTATAAAAAATTAGGAGCGATTAGGAGAAAAATAAAAAATATTTTATTTTGAATATCTTCTTTATTTATGTAATAGGGCTCCTTCTACTTAGGAGTCTTTTTTTGTCATTTGCCTGCCAGCTCACGTATTCTTTTGTTTCACATTCCTTCCGGGGAGGCAACTGTTACTGTTAGTTCATTAGTGACTCTAATATTATATCAAAAAGATAAAAAAGAACAGTTGGAGTTACAGACTATATACATATTATTATGGGCACAGGTCTCCTTTCACTGCTGAGGGGTTTATAGAGTGATGAATTTATGATTTGGGTGCCTAACTCAAAAATGCTACTAGTTCATTTTTAATTATGAATTGGACAACATTCGAGAAACTATTAACTTCTGAGGTTTTTCATATGTGTAAACAGTTATCTTAAACTTTGTTTTGTTACTTAAAACATTACAGAATTTTCTTTTTTACCTCTTATGTTTACATCTTACAATCATAAGCTAATTTGTCTCTAGGGAATGAAATAAAATATGACATGAAGATGCTTTCGAACAAACAGCATAAGCATGTCCAAGACTTGTCTCAGGAGGATAAATCTGTGAGCAATGAAAATGGGTCGGTAACTAAAGTCTTAATATCCTCGAAAATTTTATCTTTTGTGGTATTTTATGAATAATATAAATTTTAAAATACTTACAGATATAAAAATTCCAAAACGTTATAATTGAAATGAAATTTATTTAAAAAGCCCACTAAACCGCTATTTCACTAAACTGGCATTTATACTCATATTTTCAAATAGAGTTTTGTGAGCGGCGCGTTTTTGTTGTTCGCTTGTGTATTATTTCTGTTATGTCCAAGTTTTGTTGGTCCAGGTTTTGTCGGTTGTAAAAAAAAATTTAATTACATATTGTTTATATTTTAATTGTTAATATAAATTGTCACACTTTAGGAATTTGTTTCTAATATTTTTATTATCCCTTGTTTATTTCTATACTCTTCCGTGAATAGCTAACATCCGCGATGCTCCCCGTGATTCGCGGAGCAAACTAACGGTGATAAATCGAAAAAATATCCGTGGCGAACGTTTACGTGGCCCGGCGCCATCTGCCCAGAGCATGGCTATGAGGCGGATTTAAGATAGCTTAATTAGATGATTTAGTCCTGCGGTGAAGTAGATTGAGTTTTTTTTTTGAGGTTAATTTGCGTCAAAAATTTATTTCACTAAAAATATTGTTAATATTGTTATTAAAAACAAGTAGTATATAAATTATACTTCTACGGCTAGCCACAACACTAGTAGCACTAGTACATCCAGATATGTTTCTGTTTTTTATATGTTTTAGTTGCAAACAGTTTTTTATAGCATAAATGTTTGTGATACTTATATCTGTTCTATCATCCCTTTGGACTAAAATGGAATGCCTCGTTGCTAGTAAAAGGGTCTCGGGTTCTCTTAAGCTAATGATACGAATAACAGCAGCATTGAGTTGCTGTTTCACGCTGGCGTTCTGTGAGAGCGTGGGCCTCAGTCGAGCCGACTCATTCGTGTAACCATAATATAGCTTCAGCATGTCTCTATAACGTATAAAGCTAAGAGTAAAAGGGAACTCTTAATATATAACAATGCATCTGTACTTTCATTCTTAATTGAAGATCGGTTATTAATGGTGGTACAACAGAACTAACAATCCAATACCATCGCGTGATAATGGAAATGCTTCCGATAAATAGCGAAATTACTCATTTACACCAGATATAAAAACCCAGACTGGCAATGGGCGGCAACCTCAAGAATGCAAGACGTCTGGTAATGCGGTCGTACACCCATTAGTCAAACGTGGCGATAACGGCGAATTCTTCCTGCAACAGGAGAAATCCATGTCCAGCAAAGAAATTTTACGGGCTGATGAAGGAGACCGAAAACCAGAGCTAGATGTAATGTACTCGAGACCGTATTTTTTTCATGGCGGCCTGTCTCAACGCGGACTACCTATCTGCGTAGTACAGGAGTATAGTACCCGAGTGTACGCGCAAACACATGTGAACTTTCTATTCCCTCACTCTCATTATCCGATGGGACGGCAATCCGAAACGACCGAATATAAACCAGGTGCAGGACTGGCTTTACTTGCATTCCGAGCTACGGGGTGAATCATCGCCAACTTCCTGACTGTGGGGTGCTACTGAGAATTAACAGAAAATTCTAATAGTTGGACAATCCAATAACCCGGTATTCAAATCCTGGACCGCATGAGCCAAACCAGGCCATCAAAATAAGTATGTAGACACCTATGGAACCACATCATAGACTTTCCATTTTCAGCATCCACTTACCATTATAGATGGGCTGTGTTACGGCCTACGGTTGCTCCCTTAAAGGATCCAATCCCCCGGGGCCCATCAGCAGAAGACTTCCCGAGCAAACGTAGGTCGGGCCTCCTAAGGCCACGTGGAAGTTCTCTAATTACACTAAATATATGGGGGAGCGTTATACTACGGCCAGTCGACCGGAAGGAATTTGGCGGGGTTCACTTACCTCTATCCAAGGCGACTGGTTCCTCCGGAGTCGGTCAGGTCGCATGTGGTTGTGTAGTGCAAGGGAAAGAATGGTGATGTGGTGTGTATCTGGGTGTGACTGATGGTGATTGAACCTAGACCTTAGCCGTCGGCAACAGCCCGAGCGTCGACACCGCTTCAACTTGAGGGGGCCTTTCGAGGTTATCCACAGTCACTTTCTTGGTTCACCACGATGCCAGTCACTTAACTCTATCGTACGATTAACTAGCTTACAGAAGCCACTAACTATCGCGGGGTATAAGGTTACCGCACAAAACACGCCCGGAGTTTCTAGGTCAAAGGTCACTACCGTTTCGCGTGGCAACAGTTCTAAATACCGAGGCCGCACTAGCTTATATTGTCGAATGCACTTATACAGATTCTAAGTCGGACCCAATAAGTCCCGGGAAAGGCTATCCAAACAGGGAATGCGCGTTATAATTCCTAGACAGGATATTTACTAGACGCCCTAACTATTCCGCGGTTCCCGCACAAAATTAACAGCGTGCAAACATTAGCACATCTGGCAGATGACTGACTCGCTTGCGACCCGCGCGCCACTGTGACGCTCGGAAGAACTTCAGACCGGAATCGCGCCGAGCCGAGTGACATCTGGTGTCGATTCCGACAACAGAGTTTTGCGCGAACAAACCCCCGTCCCGGACATAAGGATTTAGGTCCGCGAGCAAACCGGTCAGCGGGACAAGGTCGAGACTGCAAGTTGCAAGACCGAATCTACAACCAAACTAGGCCACCTTAGGCAATCTATTAGGTCTTGCAACCCTAATCAACGCCTCAAAGATATCCCTAATGTGGCAAGCCGGAGGGTCAGCCTCCACTGGATGCCCCTCCTGGGCATCGCAGCACTTTAATAAGTCCTGTACTGGACAGAATTCCGACGACCTCTTTCAAACACCATCTGTGCCCCTATGATTAGTTCCGCAATCCGACCGGATCAGCTCTGCAAACAGTGACGCGACACGAAGCGGCCTCGAGCGGCCTCCTAAGCTTCAGTGCAGAGAGCACCCACAAATTCCACATGAACGTCGTCTGTGGAGAGCCGAACGAAACGCACAGATAGTCCCTAGTATGAATTTTCAACAAGTAGGCCTAGCCAGGCCACCCACCATATTATCATTTACTAAAATAGTGCGGCAGCTGATTTCAATCTGATAATCTCCAAAACTAGCTAGCCTGTTAGACAAGTAGTCCTATGCTCATATTTCAACTAATTTTTCAAAAGCATCAATGTTCAACTACAGAATTAATTCAACCAAATTAATCACCGATGCGCATAGGTCAACTTGCAAATTAAACAAAACAATAACGTAAGGGACAGCCCTACTTCTTAGAAAACAAAAATGATTAAACACTATCATAAACATAAACATAATTTTTCAAATAGTGCGCCATTCCATTTCAGATGAATTCAAATTTTCCTTTCAGCAAACAAACGCAACAATCAAATACAGTGATTAAATATATGTACAAAACACATGCAGTAGCATTTAAAGGAGTAGATTAAATTCAATTCTTTTAATTTAAACCGCTACAAATAGGAGAATTTCGCGGAAAGCCCAAAGCAATTTTTAATTTTAATTCAAGTATTTTTTTTGACTAAGTGCTCGACCAAACCAAATCTAATACCCCTTGACAGCGTGATTCAACGCTACAGGGGGGCCCTAATCTTCCCACCACCAAGGGGAGGCCACATGGCGTGAACCCGAGATAAATAGAGCACAACCTTTAACAGTTGCCACTCGGGTTGTACGCCTTCACTGAGGCCGTCGGCAACAGAACATTTTGACAAGTGGACTGTTGACGGCTTAAGGCTCAGTGGAGGCGGCCGTGGTGGGAACTAAGGCAGCAGCTAGACAGGGCCGCCTCCATCAAATGGGGAACAGTGGTACACCAGTCGCGGCCACTCAGCTAACGGAAGTGAGAAGGGTCCAGCGGACCGATGAGTGGCCGTGAAGTTCCTCTCCACACGCTGAGGGGGGGTGATGACACCCCCGCCCCTGGGGGAATTACCCCCCGACTGGTCGGGGGAGGGACTCCTTTCAAACTTAGGGGCCTGGTGGCTGGACGGCGGGCGCCGACAGTCACCCTGCAGAGGGCGTGGCTGAGCGCCCCCGCCCGTGGGGGTCGAGGGCCTGGCAGAGCCCCGAGAGGAGATGCCGTTCGCACCCAGGCACAAAACGGCATGGTGATTGCCCTGGCAATGCAGACAGGGCCGTCGATGCGGACAGTCTCGCTGGAGGTGCCCTCCCAGACATGACCAGCACCAGCGGCGCTCCTTGGCGATAGTTCGCCTCGCTGGAACCGGCTTACCTAATAATTTCGGGCACGACGTTACCCGGTGATCAGATGCTCGACAATAGGAGCAGGGGGGGGTTGACGACGACTTGCCTGGCGGGTTCAGCCTCTCACTGGGCACGTCTCGCAAGTCGTCAACGGTGCCCGCCGCGTTCTCGATCTGCCGGCACTGCTCCTCCAAAAACCGCAGCAGGTCATAGAAGGGCGGAATATAGGAGGCCTCGTCCCCGCCGTACCTCTCCTCAAAATGGATTCGCAGGTCGAGAGGTAGACGGGACAGCACGATGCGGAGCAACAAAAAAGCCCATTCGCCCACTGGTAAACCCAGCCGCCTCAAAGTATTACAGGCCACCAAGACTGGATCCAACAGGTCCGGACGCAGTCTGGCCCGGTCACTAAGCAGCGGGAGGCTTAGAAGCTGCTTAACATGCTCGTCTGCAATTCGCCGGACGTTGGCGTATCTTCTGGCTAGGAGGTCCCGAGCAGTCTGGTAGGCGTCGTCCGACAATTTCAAGTGGCCGACGACGCCCAGGGCCTCCCCCTCCAGTGAGGCCAGGAGGTACGCCATCTTTTGGCTCGGGGTCAAGTCACTCCGGGCGTCCACTAGGCTGTCGAAAAGACCAACGAAGGTCAGCCATTCGGAAAGGACCCCGGAGAACTTTGGCAGGTCCAGAGTTGGGAGTCGTCCCAACAGCTCCGGCTGAAGCTGCTTCAGAGAGGACTCGGACAGGTTACTCATCCGAGCTTCACGCGCCTCCTCGGCATACCTGCCTTCAGCCTCGATCAACTCGTCCGTGAGCCACAAGAACTGCTCATAGTCCGCGAAGCAGGAGTCCAGGACTCCCTTCTCCACATCCGAATCCTCGAGCTCAGCGTAAGCCTCCTCCACTGCGGCCCTTCGAGCATCCACCTGCTCGAACCGCTTCATCAAGTTATGGACCCTATCCGGTCGACCTATCAAAGCATGGGCGCTTGTGGCCCAGCGTAGCTCAGTCCGCAAACAACGGATCAGTATCTTGGGCGATGTCATCACTATTAAAGACAAATTACGACGCGGCTTGAGCACAGTTTACAAAGATAACAAATAAAAAATACAACAAAAAATTAACAGTTAATAAATGCAGTTCCTATCAAATCGCGTTGAATAGAAATTACACAAATACGAACTACTTGCTACGTATCAACCAAATACAAGTTAGCACAAAAAAGACACAAATCAAATTAACAAATAACAAATACTAGTGCGATCGAATCAAGTTAAATTCAAATTGCGCAAATACAAATTACTACTATTTAGTTCAAATACAACTTACAGTATAAACGAAGATACACATCACGGTCGATCAACAAAAAATGCCTAGCTCGGAAATCGAACCTTCGATAAGTAATCCACTACAACTCTCCGACAACGATAATTAACCGATTACGTAAAAATAACCATCTACCTACATGACGTATATCTCTAGAAAATCTCCCGCTTGCACAACCTAGGGCGCGGCTTTTCAAATTACCCTCTAACCAAAAAAAAGGCAAGCAACAAAGCAACAAAGGAAAATAATTCTATTATTACGTACAAAAAAAATATTTTTACGTATTACGGACGGGCGTGATTGTAGATGCCAATTAAACCAATCACACCAACGCTCCCTGCCACCAAAATTGTTTAATGTTTATCAAACACTATAGTCGGGATCGACCGGGAATCGAACCCGGAACCGCGCTCTGCTACCAGTTTGTTACGGCCTACGGTTGCTCCCTTAAAGGATCCAATCCCCCGGGGCCCATCAGCAGAAGACTTCCCGAGCAAACGTAGGTCGGGCCTCCTAAGGCCACGTGGAAGTTCTCTAATTACACTAAATATATGGGGGAGCGTTATACTACGGCCAGTCGACCGGAAGGAATTTGGCGGGGTTCACTTACCTCTATCCAAGGCGACTGGTTCCTCCGGAGTCGGTCAGGTCGCATGTGGTTGTGTAGTGCAAGGGAAAGAATGGTGATGTGGTGTGTATCTGGGTGTGACTGATGGTGATTGAACCTAGACCTTAGCCGTCGGCAACAGCCCGAGCGTCGACACCGCTTCAACTTGAGGGGGCCTTTCGAGGTTATCCACAGTCACTTTCTTGGTTCACCACGATGCCAGTCACTTAACTCTATCGTACGATTAACTAGCTTACAGAAGCCACTAACTATCGCGGGGTATAAGGTTACCGCACAAAACACGCCCGGAGTTTCTAGGTCAAAGGTCACTACCGTTTCGCGTGGCAACAGTTCTAAATACCGAGGCCGCACTAGCTTATATTGTCGAATGCACTTATACAGATTCTAAGTCGGACCCAATAAGTCCCGGGAAAGGCTATCCAAACAGGGAATGCGCGTTATAATTCCTAGACAGGATATTTACTAGACGCCCTAACTATTCCGCGGTTCCCGCACAAAATTAACAGCGTGCAAACATTAGCACATCTGGCAGATGACTGACTCGCTTGCGACCCGCGCGCCACTGTGACGCTCGGAAGAACTTCAGACCGGAATCGCGCCGAGCCGAGTGACATCTGGTGTCGATTCCGACAACAGAGTTTTGCGCGAACAGGCTGTGTGCTCATTTGTCTTCCTCATTCTATAGAAATGGACTGTGTGCATTCATATCACCCACGTTAAAAAAAGGAATCTGAGGATTATATGGAGTATGTTTGAGAATTGTTGATAATTGTACTTGTGCGGAGGACGAAATTACTATTGTCAGCATAACCAAAATTTTAAGTTACCTCACTATTTATAAATGAATAACAAAACCGTATTAATTTGTAGAAATATTCATTGAAGTTTTCCATTTTTAAAGTAAAAATATTAGATATTATCTAAAGCGTACATGAGCAACTCTGTGCCCTCTTTTTACATTGATCGTGTTCCCATCGACAGGTAATAAATCGGTCCTACATGAATCTCTTAAAACACGTTTTAAACTTGGGGTAAAAGAAAAGCGCGAATAAAAGAATTGAGTCAGCGTATCCAATGTAGAGTGGGGCTTTAATCGATTTTTTATCGAGATACAATCTGAATGTGTATTTTACGTGACTGAGTAATTGATGTAGAATCGTAAAATAGATTAAGAAATGAATAGACGGTAATGATCGAATAGTTTTTACTATTTTCCTAGGAAATGAATAGTTTTAAAGGGTTATTTTTATGACTTACCGGTCATTAAATTTAAACGTAATTGTTTTCTTTATTGTGGCCTTAACAGAATAACTATAAAAATGAATTTCTAGTGCGAAGTTATATTCATTTCTACTAGTCCGTCTTCACGTCACAAGCAAAACACATCGAAACTTAAATCACGCTATTAAAGTTCCGAAGTATAAGCAGTCTCTATCTTCTATAATATAAAAATAAATCGCTAAATGCAAATCTAAGCTAAAATCTAAGCTAAGTGCAAATCTCGACAGCCGCTGAACCGATTTCGCTAATTCTTTTTTTATAATATTCCTTGAATTACGAAGATGGTTCTTACGGAGAGAAAAATTGCCTGAAAAAGTCAAAAAACAACACTTTTCTATATTCCCATACAATAGATTCGTAATAATACTTAAAAGTCAATTTGAACTTTAATACCATACCATAAAGTTTAAGTGTTAATGGAGGGGATCCGGGAAGGCAAAACTATTATAACTTTTATTTTTTGACATAATGTAATTGTTGATTTATGAACTTTCTTTTTTTTATCTTACTAGCTGAACCGGTGTCCTGAATAGCAGAATAAGTATTAAAAAAAATAAAGAATCGACTGTTGGGCGGTACGAAGTTCGCCGGGTCAGCTAGTATAAAATAATTCTAATAATTCTATATAGAATAGCTCCGAAATAATACACGGAGCGTTGGCCGCTCCCCGGGTAGAACACCTTGCCCGGCGGGAGATCTCCCCTTTTCCTTTCCACTGCCACAAGTCTATTAAATCCAATTAATGATAATCCAAAATCCATATCATCATCAAAAGCTTGTAAAAGTCCACTACTGGATGCAGGTCTCTCCTGTTTCTCTCTACTATTTGGTCAAATCGGAAAACTTGTCAGGCGGATTGGCGATCGCAGTACAAGAAGTCTGGCACCTGTGGCGGTGTTTCCCGTCACTGATCTGAATATTTTTCATATGGCGTAAACTAGATGAATATATCACCATCTATTTGATGCCATGAGATCTTTTTTGCTTTTTCCGACATCTGTTACGACACACACGAGAAGAAAAGAGGTGATGGATTCTCTTACGACATCACCAAACTTAGCACTACTAATACAATTAGTTCGTAGGACTCATTTTTATATAAACGTGACAGCTCCGTGGCACAGTGGCTTAGCAATGAGTTGCAGCGCCAAGGGCCGCAGGTTCGAATCCCGCACGGTACAAATATTTGTATGGCCTACAAATAATTGTTCCGGGTTCGGATGTTTGTCCTTGTGAAATTTATGTATGTAAACTGCCCCCACAATACCGGAGAAATTCCTAGTGTGGAGGTAATGTTTTTAAAAGAAAAGAAAAAAGAAAATCACGTAAAAATATTTTTATTTTCAGGCATTTTAAATATAAATAGGAACACTACATCAAAATTGTGGCACACACGTAAAGTGTGGGAGGTTATCTCAAATATTTTATGAAGTTAAAATAATATAATTCTTTTTATTTTGTTATCTGTGCGAAATTGGTCCTTTCCGATTAAGCCGATCCATTGAATACGCAGCCGCATTACGCTTCAACGTGGCCCTACCATGTAAGCTCATACACATATTTAATTGAAAGTAAATCATCATCATCATCATCATTACAGCCCTTCACAAGTCCACTGCTGAACATAGGCCTCCCCCAAAGAATGCCACAAAGCACGGTCCTGAGCCACCTGCATCCATCGACTTCCTGCATGTCTTACCAGGTCGTCACTCCATCTCGTGGGGGGACGCCCTACACTTCGCCTACCGGTACGAGGCTGCCACTCGAGAACCTTTCTTCCCCATCGGTTGTCGGTTCTTCGAGCTATATGGCCGGCCCATTGCCACTTCAGCTTACTAATCCGTTGGGCTATGTCGGTTACTCTGGTTCTACTGCGGATATCCTCATTCCTAAGTTTATCACGCAGAGAAACTCCGAGCATAGCCCTCTCCATAGCTCGCTGAGCGACCTTGAGCTATACAGGTATACCTCAAACCTTAAAAACGAGACTGTACACCCAGTGCGTGTTGCCAGTGATGACATACGGAACTGAGACGTGGTCCTTCACTGCTGGCCGGATGAAAGTAAATAGGAGAAGTATTTTTTAACTTCAATAGATTTATGAACTATAAACATATTTGTAAAATACACAATAAAAAATTATATTTATATTATCTCATATTAAAAACTATCAACTTTATGGACAGAATTAGTTCCTATTTGTTTATCTAGTTTGCTCTCAAAGTACTAGACTTATTTCTAGTGACCGACCGAAGATTCGGTTTCGGCAAGTTTCGGCAACAGAAACAAAAACAGAAACTTTTTTATTCAATAAAGATTTTAAATAATACTTATTGAAAGTCACTCTTTTGTATAATTACCACTGGCTCGAAAAAAACTACCTCTAAACTACCTACCTGGGAAGAACCAACAAGAAACCCAGCGGGACTTTTTTTTAAAATAACAGCTTACAATCATGTATGTTACACAAATTAACAACACAACAAATTAGAAATAGCTTGGTAGCGATCACCTCATTACCAGAGGTTATTATGATCTATAAATTCTTTAATATTATAATAACCCTTTTTATACAAACCCAGTTTAATAAAGTTTTTGAACTTTGAGCAGGTCAAACTTTGTATATTTTCTGGAATTTTGTTGTAAAAGCGTCGTATACATCGCCCCAAGAATGAATTACTGACTCGATGGAGTCGAGTAACTGGTACTACTAGCTTGTGTCTGTTCCTAGTATTTACAGAATGAATATCACTTATTTTTGTAAAACTAGTTTTATTTTGTGTATGTACATTACATTTTCATAAATGTATTGAGAGGCCAAAGTTAATATATTAATTTCCTTAAATTTTTGTCGCAGCGACTCTTTAGGCTTTAAATCATAAATTGCTCTTATGGCCCTCTTCTGTAAAACAAATATAATTTCAGTGTCAGCTGCGTGTCCCCATAGCAAAATACCATACGACATTATGCTATGAAAATAGCTAAAGTAAACTAGTCTAGCTGTTTCCACACTAGTTAGACTTCTAATCTTTTTACGGCATATGCTGCAGAACTAAGTCTGCTTGCTAGTTTTGATATATGGGGTTCCATTGAAGCTTCGCGTCTAGTGTGATTCCAAGAAAAATGGTGGTATCTACAAGACTCAGTTTCTCCCCAATTATATTAGTATTTAATTGTTTGACATTTGGAGTCATGAATTTCATACATTTCGTTTTAGTGCCATTTAGATACAAATTATTAACATTAAACAAATTTACTAATTTAGATATAGCATTACTTACTTTATCATATTTTAGCAATTGTCGACTTAATTTGAAAATTAAAGAAGTGTCATCTGCAAATAATATTATATCATGGTTATCTCCTACTATGTAAGGTAAAGTCATTAATGTATACTAGAAACAGAAAGGGGCCGAGAATTGAGCCTTGAGGCATGCCCATTTGTACCATCGACCCGGAAGAACTCATACTGTTAATGACAACATTTTGCGTTCTCTTACTTAAATATGAAATAATTAATTTAAGAGCATCACTTCTTACACCGTAGTGTTGAAGTTTCCTGATTAATGTTTCATGTTGAACACAATCGAAGGCTTTGGATAGGTCACAAAATATACCCAAAGCATTCTGTGAATTTTCCCATGCATTAAAGATAAATTTAATCAGCTCAAACCGGGTCGAGCGATCCCTTGTGGAACCAAATTGATTTTTATGAAGTAAATTATTTATATTAAAGAAATTTAACATTTGATCAAGAATAATTTTTTCAAAAATCTTACTAAGTGTTGGTAGTACAGAAATAGGTCTAAAATTGGCGGGGTCTAATGAACTATCAGATTTAAATAAAGGTATTTCTTTACTATATTTCATTAAATCAGGAAACACACCAGATTCGATACTAGTATTAAAAATAATAGCTAAAATGAGGCGCGATTGTATCTATTATAGACGCAATAACTTTAACGAAAATCCCTCACAGATCCGCAGTTTTCTTAACATCAATAGTTCTAAAATATTTTACAATATCTTTTGATGATACTTTATGAAATGTAAAATTCTTTATACACGCATTTACATTTTGTTTAAGTAATGATTCGGCGACGGCAGAAGAAGAATTCAGTGACTTAGTGGTTAATATCGGAATATCAGTAAAACATTTCTCAAAAACCATTGCAACTTTCTGATCTGATTCGGTTAATTTGTTAAGAACACTTAACTGGTAGTTTGAATTCTAAGAGTTGATCTTACCAGTTTCGCTATTAATTATACTCCATGTCATTTTAATTTTATTAGAAGCCGTTTTAATTTTGTTGCTCAAATGCAAAGACTTGGCTGTGGAGCACACTCTTTTAAATATTTTTGAATATTTTTACATATTCCCCAAATTCGACGCTATGATTATATGACCTTTCATGGTAAAGATCATATAACTTATGTCTGTTCTTATGAACTCCTACTGTCGCCCATTCATTAAATGACTTCCAACTGTTCAAGGAGAACGTTTTAGAAGTAAAAGTATTATTAAATTCATTGCTTAAATAATGTTCCATACAAAAATTTTGGATCATTTTGGTAGGAAAGTGATGGAAGTTTTTTCACTATGCTACTTCTAAATTTCTCCAAGCGACGTGCATTTACTGGAACAAGCACAGCTTTCTCATCTACTTGCTTTTTGTGAACATAAGGTAACGAAACTACTTGTCCACAGTGATCAGAACTTAATTTTTGAATTATACATTTATGCAACGGCTTCACATTTGTAAAAATGTTATCTATACATGTTGAACTAGATTGAGCAATACGCATTGGCTCTAAAAATAAATTAAAAAACCATATGATTTAAACAATAATCTAAATTTAATATTGATTGAGGAAGCTTTTAAGACTTTAATATCAATCTCCTAGAGATTGATATTAAAGTCTCCACATATTACAACAGATTTATTCTGTTTATTAAGCTTAGCATAAACTTCCTCCATAATTTTTTCAGAAGTATCGTATATACGCTCACAATAATGAGGTGCTCAAACTCAACACATGCCATTTCTACAGTTCGCTCAACAGAGAAGCTCACAATATCTTTACGTTCTTTACATGACAATAATTTACTAGCTAATATTAAGGAGCCACCTCTTAAAACCGTTTCTCTATTGAAAGAACTGACCACCTGGTGATTACTGAAGTTAAACATTAAGTTATAAGCTTTTAAACAATGTTCAGTAATACATAAAATATGAATATTGTTGCTATTTAAGAACAACTCAATTTCTATAACAATTTTCATTATCACTCTGTGGAGTCATACAATTAAAGATTTGTAAGCTACATTCTAAATTATTTAAATTATTAGAACTGCTGAAATTACCTCTATTGTCTCATTTTCTAATTTAAATTACTTGGAACTGATTCCAAATTACATATTAAGTCTTTACATATTGTATTGCTCAAGAAAAATCAAAAAAATCTAGTTTCGGTAATAGTTTCGGTTTCGGCAAAAAATCTGCCGAACCTTCGGCGACGCCGAAACTCAGTGTTCGTGGATTATCGTGCGTCATTCGGTTTCAAGTTCGTGACTCATGTATTATTCATAATTATATAGAAACAGAAACTTTTTTATTCAATATAGATTATAAATAATACTTATTGAAAGTCACTCTTTTGTTTAATTACCTCTGGTTCGAAAAAAAACCTCTGTCCTTAGAAGAACAAGTAAGAAACCCAGTGGGACTTTTTTTAAATAACAGCTTGTAATCAGAGGCGTAGCGTGGACTTAATATAAACGAAGGCGAAGTTTCATCAGCGAGGCCCTTTTCTGGCGTTCCAAGGATCTACCCAACAAATCTATCCTACCAAACATGCTTTGATACGACATACCTACTCATATCTATTAATTCCTGACAAGTCTCGTATTCCGTCAATGTAACAGTCGCGGTCTTTGAAGGTAGTTACAACGGCCTCGCAGTCGCACTTAAGAGGGGCTTCTTGCGAGGCCCCAAATAAACACACTTAAATTTGTTACTTTCTTTTTCGAGCGTGAAAGTGATCAAATTAATTAGTCATCTGTGATGAAGTCTGGGGGCATCGCATTTTTGGGGGGCTCACGATGCCCCTTTAAGTGCGAGGCCGGATGTGGGCCCTCGCCCACGCCTAGCTACGCCACTGCTTACAATCAAGCATGTAACACAATTAACAACACAAAACAAATTAAAAATAGCTTTGTGGCGATCACCTCATTCTCAGAGGTTATTATCACCCATAAATTCCTTAATATTATAATAACCCTTTTTATACAAACTTAGTTTATTAATATGAGTTTTTGAACTTTGACCAAGTTTTGTATATTTTCTGGAATTTTGTTAAGTTGTGTGTATATTGTGTGTGAGTGATAATAACTTTATAATGGGCAGATTTTTTCCTATGCAGATGACACAGCTATTGTATTTACAGGAGATACATGGGACTCTGTAAGGAAAACAGCAGAATTAGGTCTTGCTAGGATGGTGAATTGGCTCAATCAGAATCTACTCACTTTGAATATATCCAAAACTAAATATATTTGCTTTACCATGTACAACAGCACTCAACCTACACCTGATTTTCAAATTAAAATTCACGAATGCTCTGTCGTCCAAAGCTCTAGTTGTAACTGCTCTCAAATAAATAAAGTCTCAAATATAAAATATCTAGGAGTAATGGTTGACCAAAGACTGTCTTGGTATTCACACCTAGAATTAATGGCAACTCGGCTCAGGAAACTTATTTGGATATTTAAGTCACTACGACATGTCTCCACGAAGTCCTTACTTAATAAAATATACATAGCTCTGGTTCAGTCAACGGTAGGCTACTGTATTCCTATATGGGGTGGTGCAGCAAAAACCAGGTTCCTTGAGCTTGAAAGAGCTCAACGGTGCTTAATTAAAGTTATGTTCTTAAAGCCCTATAGATTCTCTACAACTGAACTCTATGAATTGAGTAATTTACTTTCGGTAAGAAAACTTTACATTTTAGCAACCGTTTTAAAACTTCACAGTTCCCTAAAATATCAACCGTCATCAACGACTAGACGTAGAAAATATACAGTACCCTACAAAGATTCATTTAAGACTACGTTTGCATCAAGACAGTATACAAGACTTTCAATTTACTTATATAATAAAATAAACCAAAAAATCAATATTTATCCTATGAATTACCATGACTGTAAAAAAACCGTAGCAGACTGGTTAAGAAAACTTACTTATGAAGAAACTGAATCCCTTCTAGAAAACAGTGCCTTATAAATTTTCACAATTACAGACTTCTCACAGTCATCCATACATACACACACACACACACACACACACACACACACGCGCGCACACGCACACGCACACACACGCACACGCACACACACGCACACGCACACGCACATACCTTACTGCATGTTTTAAATTGTGTAGAATTTCTTCTTTTTTATTATTTTAATTATAATTTAAAGTAGTAATATGATTGTACTACGGAAGAGCGGGTCCCCCTACTACAGGTATCTATTTACCTAAAAGAGAGTACCCAACAATATTGTAACAACTTACTACTTCTTTTAAAGCAATAAATTATTTATTATTATTATTATTATTATTTTTGATTTTATATTCTCGGCAAGCCGGGAAGAGCTGATAACACGGGCCTAAGCCAAGTGATCATCAGTTGGATTAAATACGGTAGAAGACTGCACAGAAAATGGTGGCGTATTTGTGTTTTGATCTGGGTTTTCTGGTTCACATTGCAGAAACTTTCTAACAAGTCTACATGTGTTTAGTATCGCGGCCTTCTGCAGTAGATGATAGATATTTGTAGGTAAGTTGAGGGAATTAAGGGACTGGTGGAGTTGTTTCGGTATTACTCCTGTTGTAGACAATACTATCGGTACTATTGTAACTTTTTGCAGATGCCAGAGTCGGGCTACTTCATCTTTTAATTCAGTGTATTTACTCAGTTTTTCTGCTATTGTTGTCTGCAAGTTATGGGTATTTGGTATAGCAATATCTATTAAATATCCAGTTTTGTTTATCTTGTTTATAAGTATAATATCTGGTCTATTGAAATGGATTGTCCGATCGGTAAGAATGGCGCGGTCAAAATATAGTTTTGTTGAGGGGTTCTCTAATACAATTTCTGGATTGTATTTGTAGTATGGTGTAACGGAATCTATAAGTTTGTACTGGTGTGCTAATTTTTGGTGTATAATGTTGGCTACTTGATCGTGTCTATGTTTGTAGTCTGTTTGGGTTATTGACTTGCACGCGCCTGTTATATGCTGAATCGTTTCTGGAGAGCTATGGCATTTCCTACATGTGTCATTACTTAAATTCTTTATGATAAACTTTCTGTAGTTTTTGGTTTCAACTACCTGATCCTGTATAGCAAGCATGAACCCTTCAGTCTCCGGGAAGAGTTCGCCTCGATTTAACCACGCGTTCGACGCCTCTTTGTCGACATTTATCTGGCATAAGTCTTGGCGATGTCTTCCATGTAGAGATTTCTGCGTCCATTCTAAAAGCTTGGTTTTGTCCTCAATTACTTTCTCATTTTTCTGTTCAGTTGTATCTTTTAAATTTAGGGGTGTTAAGTTTTGGTCGTTCTGTGATATAATTTTATGAAGAATAGAGGATTCGGTTTTTGAGAAAAAGAATTGTCTGAGTGCTTTTATCTGTCTGTTATGTAGGTTTAGGATATCAATTAGTCCTCTACCTCCTTCTTTCCGCGGCAGTGTTAATCTCTGCAGACATGATCGTGGGTGGTGTTTGCGGAATTTGGTCATTGTGGTATTAATTTTTCGTTGAAGGTTTTTCAGATCGGTTTTGGTCCAATTGATTATCCCAAAAGAATATGTGAGAACTGGTATAGCGAAGGTGTTGATTGCTTTGATTGTATTTCGAGAATATAGTTGGGTTTTCAGAATTGTGTTTAGTCTATGTTGAAATTGTAGTGTTAGTTTTTGTTTAGTTTCTTTATAGTGTATCTGTTGTGATTGTGTGTAGCCAAGGTATTTATAACTATCTTGTTCCTCTAATGGTTCTATCTGTTCTCCTGTTCTTAAAGTGTATTGGTGTTGGTAATTCTGTCCTGCTCTAATTGAATTTATTTTACATTTATCTATGCCGAATTCCATTTTGATATCGTTTGAGAATTGTTCTGTCAAGTTTGCTAGTTCACAGAGTTGAGTCTCACTTTTGGCGTATAATTTGATATCATCCATGTACAATAGATGATTTAATTCTATTGTTTGAATTTCATTTTGTCCTTCGGTAGTTGTATTTTTTAACGGGATTCCTAAAGTAGTTGCGTTTAATATATTAGATAGGGGATTTAGAGCAAGACAGAACCACAGTGGGCTTAAAGTATCTCCCTGAAAGATCCCTCTCTGAATTTTTATTGGGATGGTTTCTACTATTTTACTGGGCGAAGTTAGTCTTAATACAGTGGTCCAAGTTGTCATCATGACCTTCAGGAATGTTACTATAGTTGGATGAATTTTGTATATCTCTAAAAATTTTACAAGCCATGAATGGGGAACAGAGTCGTATGCTTTTTTGTAGTCAATATACATACTAAACAAATCGGTTTTGCTTTTTTGTACTTTTTGAAGGATAACTGAGTCTATGATTAATTGTTCCTTGCAGCCTTGGCTGAATTTGCGACATCCTTTTTGTTGTTCGGCTAAGATATTATTAGTGTCGATGTGTTGATATATTAGTTCAGATATACAAGATGTGATAATTTTGTACAAGGTCTGCAAGCATGTTATTGGTCGGTATTTTGCTGGATTTGAGAGATCATTACGATCTTTAGGTATCATAAAAGTTGTACCTGAAGTTACGTAGGACGGTATTGTTTTAGGATCCTGTATGAAAGTATTTATGTAATTATAGAGAAAACTATGGGTAGATGTAAATTTTTTGTACCAATAACTATGAATGTTGTCTGAACCGGGTGCTTTCCAATTATGTAAACGAGAAAGTACTTTATGGAAAATTACTGGGGATATGTGATCAAATGTCATTGCTTGAATATTTGTGTTGCTGTTTGTCAGTTCTGTTTGTATCCACTCTGCTTGGGCGTTATGTTCGATTGGTTGTTCCCAAATTCCTGCCCAGAAGTTTTGTAACGTCTCTGAGTCCGGGTAGTTATGATCAGGGTTGTTATCCTGAACGTTAGATGTCGCCTGTCTAATATTGCGGTAGAAGAGTTTTTCATTGTGGGTGAATTGAATGTTTTGTAGTTTTCTTTGGGCACAAGCTTTGTATCGTTGTAGTCGGCCTGCTACGACTGACAGTTTTTGTTTAAGAGTGTCTAATGTGTGAGCTGCTTGTTTATTTGGTTCTTCATGAGTAGTGTGGATTCTATATTGTTCTAGTATCTTGTTAACGTGTTTAATTATTTTCCTACTTCTATTGCCATTGATGAATTGTGTCATTTGTGCTATCTTTGAACGTAAATCATTTAATTTTCGTTCTAATCGCGTCTCCCAGTTAGGTTTATATTCTTTTTTTGCCCTTTGGGTGACTTCTCTTGGTTGAAGGGTTATCTTTGCTCCGTTAACTTTTGCCGCAGTCCATGCCGCACAATATATAGTAGTTTGTAAGGTATAGAAGTCAGTTTCTTTGTTAACGTTTTCTGGTAATATTATTTTGTTTAGGTAGGTAACTATACGCGCTAGTTTTTTAGAAGGTTTTTGTTTAGGAATAAACAATCTTTTTGTAGGGCTAGTTTCTTTAAAATATTGGAATGCTTGTTGGAACGTCTCATCTATTAGTGGATCCCTATCTAGGTTTGCTTGTGGGTTAGGTTGTATTTCTTCTGCAATGTTGATTTCAGTATGATTTAAAGTAAGTGAAGGTTCTTGTGTTGAGCTGATGTCAATGCTGTTTATAAATTGAGTTTCAGAATTACTGTTGCGGTTTGGGTTTACTAGCGTCGTTTCGCTTGTAAAGTTGGTATAGTTAAAATTATGTAGTCGTAATTCTTCAGATACTTCTAGTTTTAATGAATTTAATCTGTCACTAATGACGTAATTATTGTTCACAATTGCTCTCCTTTGATCAGCTATTCGTTGTTCGTTAAGATGAGCAAGTGCAGGAAATCTGTTGATAAAATCTTCATACATGCGTCTTCTATATGCTGTTTCGTTTCTGCCTAAATCTGTAACTCGATAATAAGAACGCATTATAGCTTCATTTAGTTCACTAGTCCATCTCATTCGGGTCTGGGTTCTATTTTTAGTACTGTGTGTTTCTGGGGTTCTAGGTTGCATTTGGATAGATTGTGTGAGTGTAAGTATTTGTTGTACATGGTCGATAGAGTTATGTGATTGTTGGGTCGAATGATTCAACTGTAGACGATCTAACTCTTCTTTTACGTCGTTTCGTATCTCTTCTATAGTTTTCTGTGGAAGTAGTTTATTGTTTATTATGGCTCTACGTTGGTCTCCTATTCTCTGTCGACTAACCTGCATGTTCGGGTATTTTTCTATAAATTTTATGTGGAGTGGTTCAAGATAAGTTTTTCTGTCTGTATCTAGTGCAGTCAATTGAAGGTAAGTGCGCAGTATGAACTTATTCATTTCAGGTGTCCATCGTCTGCGCGTACTTGAGGCGCTTGTAGTGGGTGCAGGCTTAGAGTCAAGGTTGGCTTCCTGCACAACACTATCAAGCGTGCTGGTGGTGGACAAGCTACCTGATTTTCTTGTCACGTAAGAGGGTCGAGTCGAAGGGATGGATGAAAATAATGAAATAGTATCATCGCCCGTGGAATCGGCTGTAGCTTCTACGTAGTGAGTTGCCTGTTCAACTCACTACGACCAGCTGTAGCAGTTTTTTCGGTGGGAGCCCGCTTGCTCAACTCCTCACCGCCGATGGTTCGCATGCTGTGGCACCTAGCATCGGCTCCAGATGCGCCCCGGCGCTCCCCGGGCAGCGACCGTAAATTATATACTCTCTTATTACTCATCTCCATAAAGGGTTACCTTTCCTTGTTAGCCGCGTAAATTTTTTGTACTGTTGTACAGTACGCGTGTCCGCCCCCCACGTAGCTAGGTGTTCAGCTTGGACGTAAGGTAGGATTTTAGGGGGCTTATTATTATTATTATTAATACTCTCATTGAATAATATAAACAATACATGACTATTACAATTACTGTTTTTCATTAACATGCATTACCCATCTGTATATGTATCAAAATATACCAGATTTCAGTATACAATAAAAAAAATTAACATGTCTAAATAAGTTTCTGTGTCGGTTTCGGTTTCGGCCGAAACTGATACCCAGACCGAAGGTTCGTTTTTGGTTTCGGTTTCGGTTGAAAATCCCGTTTCGGTCGGACACTACTTATTTCTATGGTCAGACAGAACGGAGGTATTATCAGGATATGGCAGCGAAACTCAAAAAAGATAATTTTAATTTATTTTACTTTATCAAAAATTTTATGCTTTTTAGGCTTTATTTTTTTTCTTAGGCTTTAGCCATTAATTGCCTCATAAAGGAATTTAGTCATAGTTGTCGCGATTAGCATGAGGGTTAAAAACCGCAATTTTTATTATTTTTAACTTGTTATCAGGAAGATACGTGGTAGAGCCATGCTGCAGCTATATTATGGTTGTAGCACGAATGGGTCGGCTCGACCGGGGTAGGACCACGCTCTCACAGAATACCAGCGTCAAATAGCAGCTTAACGCTGCTGTGTTTCGTATAGTGAGTGTAGAGAACCGGAGACCCTTTTTACTGGAAACGAGGCATTCCATCTTAGTCCTCACGGGTGACAACGCATCTGCATTTTCATTCGTAATCGAAGATAGGTGTAGATGTCTATGGGCCACAGCAACCACTTACCATCAAGTGGACTGTGTGCTCGTTTGTCATCCTAATCCTATAAAAAAAAGATGCCTCATACGAAACCCACGGAGAATATAGGGTAGAGGATATCTCCCGCCTGCAATTTTTATTATTTTTAACTTGTTATCAGGAAGATGCCTCATACGAAACCCACGGAGAATATTGGGTAGAGGATATCTCCCGCCGTCACTATACGGTGAATAAAGATCGCTATGAACTTTTCAGCATCATACTACATATCAAAAGTGAAATAATCTTTGTAACTGAGTACTGAAAATTTTGAAAGACGAAATATTGTATTTCGTTGATCAAAATATCCACTTATCTTGTACGCATAACAACCTTGACATGAGAGTTTTATGTTTGATGGATATTTGACATCTCCTGAGAATTCTTCGAACAAAATTTCGACATAATTGTCTGTTTCTTATGACTTTTCAAGAGTTAATTTCCTATGCCGAGGTAATAAAAGTCGAGAATAATTCAATTCGAATAGAGAGGAAAATAACTTGTAAATAATAATAAAATAATATGGCGGTTTCGCAATTCATGTAGGCCCGGTTTCCTACTATTCTACTCCAAAATGACGTAAGTAGTTATTAATTATAGCCAAAAAGAAATTCGTAAAGCGTTTCTGTATCGGCGCTACCCAATTTGTTAGAAATAAATCTTCAAAAAACCAGTCACGTAGTTTACGGTACCAACACTGATAATAAGATTTTAGGCCGTGAAATTGCCGTTTTCTAATACTGGATGGTTTGTAGTTCCATATTTTGTATTTAAATTGCAATTCCGAATTTAAATTAATACCACATAAAAAAAAACTAAACAAAACATTTGTTTTTCCACCTTTTCGTTTTTCATTGTGTAAAATCTATAGACTACACGAACCTACCTAGTCTAGCCTGTTATGAAATATTAACGACTAGTATTCCATAACAGGCTAGACTAGGTAGTCCAGTACTTATGCTGGTGTGGGGGTGGGACTGCAAAAAAAAAAAAACACGACGTGAAAAACATATCTATTTATTTACTTTAAAATTGAGAAAATATAGAGGCTCGATAAATATGTTTTCTTGAACTAACTGAACAATAGTAAACGAGCATCAAACCTTTTTGACGCTTGGTTGCGCAGTGGCTTAGCGTTTGACTGCGGTGCTGCGGTTCGAATCACGCGCGAAACAGGTATTATATCTATATTTTGTACGACCTTCGAATAATTGTTTCGGATTTTCCATGTGTACATTTTGTATAGGAGAAGCTTCCACAATACAGGAGAAACCTCCACACCTTTTTTTAAATTAAAGTGCATAAAACAAATAGCTTGTTGAATTTACTGGAATCGAGTTTTAATGAGGTTTTATGTAATAAGTTAATATGAATATTACACAAGTTAAAAAAAGTAATTGAAGTTTTTTTTTTATAGGATAGGGTGACAAACGAGCACACAGTCCACCTGATGGTAAGTGGTTGCTGTGGCCCATAGACATCTACATTTATCCTCGTTTGTGAATCAAAATGCAGATGCGTTTTCACTCGTGATGACTAAGATAGAATGCCTCTTTTTCAGTAAAAAGGATCTCCGGTTCTCTACACTCACCATACGAAACACAGCAGCATTAAGCTGCTATCTTACGCTGGTATTCTGTGAGAGCGTGGTCGTTCCCCGGTCGAGCCGACCCATTCGTGCTACAACTATACTACCAATATAGCTGCAGCATGGCTCTACCACGTGTTAAAGATACTTACCAAATCCACGTTATCGATTGGTGCATCTAGAAAACTGGCAGTTTTACCTCATCGTATTGCCAAGCTTATCCGCAGACCAATGTATCCGCTAGCTTTAGTTTTAGAGAATATTTGTTGTAGTTAAATTCTAAATATTAGTTTGTTACCTATTCCTCATTTCTTCGTACCTAGTAGCAGTATCTGTAGTTTAATATGTAGACTTATTTATTACAGTCTATCAAAATTGTACTGATCCTTCCCACGCGTGGCAGGCGGATTAGAAACCGCTGTTTTTTTATTTTTAGTCGTTCTCACGAAGATGCTGCTACCAATTTCCTGTTTTATTTCTGTCTATCGAATCTTATGAGACCCACGGGATGATATATGATAGAGAAAAATGCATAGAATAATTCATTGTCTTTAAAAATAATATCAAATTAAAAAAAATTAAACTTTACTACAGTAATACTATCACGACTTTACATCAGAGAATTGCAGAATTACAGCAACAATTAAAAGAATCCCAGAGAGAAATAATGAAACTCATGAAACAAACCCAGGCCTGGGACGGAGAGCTGCCCTCAACAAGATCTAAGGCTTTAACAACACCTAATTTTAATGATAAAATGTATTCCAAGGATACCGAAAAGCAAGCTTGTGATAACAGGATATTGATCTTTGGAACTCAACAATGTGTTGGTTTAGCCGCTGCATTGATACGGTCACGAGAGCGTACAACATACGAAAAATATTTGATTACCTCGCAAACGAAACCATATGCTCTAACTGCAGATGTTTTAAAAAATTGTCATAACTTAGAAGTAACATCAAATGAAAAAATTGTAATATGTATCGGTGAAAATGATTATGATATTAATATATTAACATCTCAATTGCGTAGTTTGCTCAATAAATTTAGTAACAATTCTGTGATAGTTATTAACCCATTAAAAAATATGTATTTGAATGTTCATGAATTGAATAATGCGTTAAAAATTACTTGCAATGCTTATAAAAACTGTTATTTTGTAGAATGTATTAATAGCAATTTGTTTAAAATCTGTAAATCAATCAATTATATCATCGACTGTATTGACTACGATAATAAATATTTAAATATTAAGGAACTTCAAAAGATAATAATTCGCAATAAACCACAGCCTCAGGAAGCAACTAAATTTAATATAAAACACCTGAAAGGCACAATCCCCTATTACTTCGCAAAAATGCAGTTACAAAGTGCTTCCATCAGTGGAACTAATGCCATAAAATCCACTTTCGATTCGAAAAAAGGTACCATACCCTATTACTTCCCCATAATAGATGGAAATCAGTTTTTTCGGGAACAAAAAGCAAAAGCCATCTCTTTCTCTCAAAATCATGCACCAAAACATTGCTAGTATTTTATCAAAACAAGAACTATTAGAATTAACACTCCATGAGTTACGTGAGGCCGAGAACGAACCCGATATACTATGTTTCTCTGAAACGTTTTTGCGAGATGGTTACGATAAATACTTACAAATAAAAGGTTACGAATTAGCAACTGCATTTTGTAGGGATAAACAAAAAGGCGGAACTTGTATTTTGGTACAACGTAATATAACATACAAAAAAATTAATAAATTACAATATTATGCAACACCAAATACATTTGAAGCTTGTGGAATTGAAATTCCTATACACAGATTGATTATAATATGTATTTATAGAACTCCCTCGTCAAACCCTACTATTTTCTTAGATAAGCTGGACAAACTTTTATATGACTTACTTGGCAGTCATAAGCCAAACATTAAGCTAGTTGTAACTGGTGACTTTAATATTAATACTTCAAAACAGGGAAATATTACTAATTTTTTTCAGGATCTATGTCACAACTACAATCTAAGCATTCACATTAAGGTACCGACCCGGAAAAACTCTTGTATAGACCATATTTTAAGCAACATCACAGACGCAACGGCTACCATTCTCTATACCTCTATACCTGTCTGACCATGAAACAGCGCAACTACTGGAAATCCCCATAAAAAGAAAAATTTTAAAGACTACGGCATATTTTATTTACAAAAAAGACTATTGCGCTGAGAACATACGGAAATTTAGAGAATGTCTTATGAATATATCTTGGTCTGAGATATACTTACAGACTGATATAAATAGCGCGTTTAATACATTTCATGAATTTCTATGTTTAATTTATAATTTATGTTTTCCACTTATTAGAATAATGATAAATAATAATAATACTACAAACAATTGGATAAGTCGAGGTTTAAAAAGAAGTTGTAAAACTAAAAGATTACTCCGATATAGATACTACAGGAATAAATCAGAATTAAATAAGAAAAGTTACATCACATATTCAAAGATTCTGAAAAAGTGTATTCAAAGATCGAAAAGAAATTCTACTATAAAATTCATACACAAAAGCAAAAATAAATGTAAAGCTACATGGTCTGAAATAAAAAATGCAATCTCAAATTCAAACTTCGACCATGACGTTACGGATTTGAAAATAAATAATAAAGTAATTAAAAATCCTACTGACATAGCTTCAATTTTCAATAACTATTTTACTGATTTCCCTAATAATTTGACAATAATGAATAAACCAAACAGCTATACTAGTAATGAAAAATCACTATCTAACTCAATGTTTGTTAAGCCCATGACAGAAGAAGAGGTTAAAAAAGAAATCCTATCTCTTAATAACACTAACTCGGAAGGATATGACGGTATTAATACGAAAATAATTAAGAAGTCTGTAAATGAATTAGTCTCTATTTTGACATATTTAATTAACTTGTCATTTTCATGTGGTACTTTTCCAGAAACATTAAAATTGTCGATTGTAAAGCCATTATTTAAAAAGGGTAAGAGAAATGATATTACCAATTATCGTCCAATTACATTAATACCAATATTGTCAAAAATACTAGAAAAATGTATGTACAAAAGATTACTAGATTTTTGCAAGAAATTCAATTTAATAAAGAATGAACAATATGGCTTTCAGAAACAAAAATCTACAACATTAGTCACATTTAAGCTCATTAGTTCAATTTTAACAAAAATAAATAACAATTTTTTAACGACAGCATTGTTTCTTGATTTATTGAAAGCCTTCGATCTCGTTGCACACAGCATACTATTAAGAAAACTGGAAATGATCGGTGTCAGAGGACTTCCACTAAAATGGATATCTTCCTATTTAGCTAACCGTAGACAATGTGTTGTAATAAAAAAGATTGTAGGAGAGGAAATGCTGTCCTTCTCATCTTCTTATAAAGAGAACAAACATGGCATTCCTCAAGGTAGCGTGCTGGGTCCAATGTTGTTTCTTCTTTATTTAAATGATATAACTCTAATCACCAGTCATAAATGTATTTTATTCGCGGACGATATTTCAATAATTGTAAGCACTGATAAGAAGCAAAATAATTCAATACGTATTCATGAAATCGACATTAACAACACAATTGATACAATTATTAAATGGTTAGACAGAAATAATTTAAAAATTAATCTTAATAAATCAACTTATATTCAATTTAATAAATCAAAACACACAAAATACAATTTTAATCTTAATATCGACAAATTAAACGAAGTAACACAAACTAAATTCCTAGGAGTAATAATCGATCAAGATTTAAGCTGGAAAGGACACATACATCACCTATGCAGTAGAATTAACCAATTTGTTTATGCACTTAATAAAATAAAAAATGTTACAGACAAAAAAACTGCTGTTCTAACGTATCACGCTTACATAGAATCTTTACTACGTTATGGTGTTGTAATATGGGGCAATGGTACAGATAAACAGAGATTATTTACTGCACAAAAGAAATGCATTAGAGCTATTGCTGGAATCGCACCGGATAAATCTTGCAAACCAATATTTAGGAGCCTGGGTTTGTTGCCACTACCATCTCTGTATATCTACGAAGTTTGTAATTTCGTACATAAATATAATAATCTGTTTACAAAGGCATATGATATGAATATAAGACTAAAAAGAAATGCAAATAGACTTGTATTAGATGATGTACCGCGATCAAACAAATATAGTAAAAGCTGTTTAACCATGTGTATTCGAATTTATAATAAAATACCAAATGAAATCAAATCGAATAATAATAATTTATTTAAAAAAAAATATTGACTTATCTCAATGAAAATCAATTTTATGACATTAGAGACCTATTTGTTAAATGTAAATAATATATATATTTTTTAATGAACTGATAATCTTTGTTTGTTTATGATTTTATATGTTTTAGTCTAATTGTTTTGTATTATGGTTAGAAAATTTCATTTGTATATGTGTAATTTATGTAAATTTGCATGCTATCACAATCACATAGCAAAACATGTTGTGCTTTAAGAATTGTACCATCATTATCTGTCCATGTTTTATGCAAATATATGAAATAAATAAATATGAAATAAATAAATAAATAAATAAATAAATTGTGCAATTGGATCACCAGTTTTCTTGCAGATCGGAGCATCAAGGTCGTAGTAGACGGTGCATGCTCTGATTAGAAGTCCATTAACGCTGGTGTTCCACAAGGCTGTGTGCTATCACCAACGCTGTTTCTTCACCATATCAATGATATGTTGCAAACCAGTAACATTCATTGCTATGCGGACGAAAGCACTGGTGATGCTCTATACACCGCCCGTGCCAATATTTCTCGGGAAAACGTCGCCGAGTACCGGAACAAACTTGTGTCTGAAGTCGAGACTTTGTTGAACAAAGTCTCAAACTGGGGTCGACTAAATCTAGTCCAGTTCAATCCCCAGAAGACACAAGTTTGCGCATTTACCGCTAAAAAGAACCTCTTTGTCTTATCTCCTCAGTTTCAAGGCACTCCCCTTGTTGCCTCATCCATGCCAGTATCGGGATCCTTGGTGTCGACATATCGAGTGTCGTATTTGTGGTCACTTGGAAGAGAAGGCCAAATTGGCCTTTAAATAGCTTGGCGTGCTCAGCAGAGCGGGACAGTATTTCATGCCGGCACACAGCTTGCAACTTTACAAGGCGCAGGTTCGGCCTGTCATGGAATATTGTTTCAATCTCTGGGCAGGGGCTCCCCAGCGCCAGCTCCTTCCATTTAACCGCATCCAGCGCAGAGCGGTATGAATCAGCGACGATCGAGTTCCTTCCGATCGGCTTGACTTACTGGCACAGCGTAGAGATGTTGCATCTCTTTGCGTATTTTATAGCATCTATCACGGGAGGTGCTCTGAGGAATTGTTCAGACTAATTCCAGCCGCCCAATTTCACCATTGCTCATCGCGACAAAACTTGCGATACCATCCATACCATCTGGATGATTGGCGGTCCACCACTGTGCGATTTAGAAGAAGTTTTCTCCCTCGCACATCTTCCTTGTGGAATCGATTACCACCAGCGATTTTACTGGACCGATACGACTTAGGGACCTTCAAGAAAAGAGCCTACTCCTTTTTAAAAGGCCGTTAACGCATCTACAATTCCCCTGGTATGCAGTTGTTCATGGGCGGCGGTAGTCACTTAGCATCAGGTGACCAGCATGCTCGTTGGCCCCTCTCCTACAAAAAAAAATTCGAAAATTATTCTCTATGAAATGCTCCAGTTTTATCAAAGACTGGCGATCCACCGTCCAAATGTAAATGTAAATCATCATGTAATCATCATCATCAATCTCAATCATCATTTTCAAACATACTATTTTTACGTGGTAGAGCCATGCTGCAGCTATATTAGTATTATAGTTGTAGCACGAATGGGTCGGCTCGACCGGGGAAGGACCACGCTCTCACAGAATACCAGCGTAAAATAGCAGCTTAACACTGCTGTGTTTCGTATGGTGAGTGTAGAGAACCGGAGACCCTTTTTATTGGAAAAGAGGTATTCAATCTTAGTCCTTACGGGTGACAACGCATCTACATTTTGATTCGCAAACGAGGATAAATGTAGATGTCTAAGGGCCACAGTAACTACTTAACATCAGGTGGACTGTGCGCTCGCTTGTCACCCTATTCTATAAAAAAATATACACAAAAAAATTCATCAATATCGGTCAAGTCGTTTTTGAGTACTAGCGAGACTAACGGACAGCATTTGATTTTTATATATAAAGATTATTAATTTCTTCGCGAATAAACATTGTAATTGAATTCATTAAAAGCGTTATCAAAAGGCACCTAATCGAAATTGCAATCTTATGCGTGTAAATGTCTATCCACATTTCGAAGAAAAAAAAAGCAAAAAGTATTGGTAAGAACAAAGTTTTTTGGGTATTGTTAGACTTGGGCATAGATGAGCGCTGCTGTGGAGAGTTAGAAATAGAACGGACGGAAATAATGTGATTAGACTTTTTTCATTTGTTTTTATATGTGAGGGGGCAAATTAGCATGCGGCTCCCCTGATGGTAAGTGACTACCACCGCCCATGAACAGCTGCAACACCAGGGAGGGAATCGCAGATGCATTGCCAGCCTTTTAAAAAGGAGTACGCTCTTTTCTTGAAGGTCCCTAAGTCGTATCGGTCCGGAAAAATCGCTGATGGTAATCGATTCCACAAGGAAGTCGTGCGAGGAAGAAAACATCTACTAAATCGCACAGTGGTGGACCGCCAATCATCCATATGGTGTGGATGGTATCGGGAGTTTTGTCGCGATGTGCAATGGTGAAATTTGGCGGCTGGAATTAATCCAAACAATTCCTCAGAGCACTCCCCGTGGTAGAAGCGAAAGAAAATGCAAGGGGATGCAACATCTCTTCGCAGTGCCAATGAATCGAGCCGATTGGAAAGGACTCGGTCGTCGACGATTTGAGCCGCTCTGCGTTGGATGCGGTCAAGTGGAAGGAGCTGGCACTGGGGAGCCCCTGCCCAGAGATGGGAACAGTATTCCATGTGAGGCCGAACCTACGCCTTGTAAAGTTGCAGGCGGTGTGCCGGCATGAAATACTGTACCGCTCTTCTGAGCACGCCAAGCTTTTTAGAGGCCAATTTGGCCTTCTCTTCCAAGTGACCACGAAACTGCACGTCACTTGATATGTCGACTCCGAGGATTCCGATACTGGCTGAGGCAAGAAGGGGAGTGCCTTGAAACTGAGGAGATACGACAAAGGGTTTCTTTTTAGCGGTAAACGCGCAAACTTTCATTTATAAAATAGTTAATATATCATTCATTCGTTCATTACAGTCTATCAAAAGTCTATTGCTGATCATACGCCTTCCCCATGGATTGCCTCATACAGATATTTGTCATATTTGCCACGCTTGGCAAACGGGTTAGATCCACGGGACGATATGAATAGTGAGTTCCCTTACACCGTAACTACACGGCGAAATCGGCATGTATCATTAATGACGATTCATTGTAATTATAAACTTTATATATAAAAAGTTCCTTCCTAAATATGAAGTAAAGTATAACTGAGTAAATTATATCGTGTATTCATATAGGCTATAGGCTAATAATTGTGTCGATAAAATAGCTTGTAAATGGTTATTTATTTCGCGCTAAAATTTCTATACAATTTACAGTGTCGATCATAGGAAATGACATGAGCTATAAAATTTCCTTTACTTTTAGCTCGAATCCCGAAGGCTGTTTTAAAAGAAGCGAAGGTATAATCTTGAATTAAAATAAAAAAAATAGTTAGATATTACGACACGTATAATTTTTGAGCAATTTTCATATTGTCCATACTAATATCAAATCTCTAAAATTGTCTCTTTGTAACCAATTTTGCTTACGCTAACGTAGTCTAACGTTGCTTCTTAAACATTATGTTTGTAGTTGTAGTTTTTTTTAATAGAATAAAGGTGACAAACGAGGACACAGTTCAGCTAATGGTAAGTAGACTCATAGATAGTGAAAATGCAGATGCGTTACATATATACATATAATCACGCCTCTTTCCCGTAGGGGTCGGCAGAGACCACTTCTTTCCACTTGCTACGATCCTTACATACTTGTTTCGCTTCGTTCACTTTCATTATTCCCTTCGTATATGCTCTTCGATTTAGGGTACTCTTGACCTGGCCTTTTTTCAAGACGTCCCTGATTTGGTCTAGAAACATCCGCCTAAGTCTACCCCTTCCAACACTTTCATTCACACTCGCCTTATACACTTTTTTCGTCAATCTACATTTTCGTAAATTTCACTGCACTCCTGCATCTGGACCTTGGACATAAATACTCAGAACAGTGACGGGGAGCAGTGACAAAACTGGCAGAGACACCTGGTATTATGATCACCAATTATAATGCTAAGTGTGGCGATTATGGCAAATGCTCTCTACAATGGGAGGGGTTCAGAATTATAACCTAATACACGTGTAGTACTGTCAGATTTACGTGAACATTTAATTTAGAATTTTGCCTAATTTTGATATATTTGGCAATGAGTAACGATTAATGTTCTAATATTTAATTTAACAGACAAATCAAGTTTTCGTATTCAAGTAACATTTTCGAAAACGATACCTCAAACGAAACGAGTTCGTGGGCTGCAGCTCGTCTTGCTTGCTTCTTCGCAACCTCTCATCTCTGCTCATTGAAAATACATTTGTTACGTAAGTGTATGACTTTAAAAACTGTCCCTATTTTCATGTCTTTGTGTTCAATTAATCAAGTCTAATCATGAGTGCGTTCTCCAAAAATAACTGCATCGCTCCACCAACTATTATGCAAACCTTTAGGCGTCAAACTAAATTCTCAACAATTTCACTTTCGAGGTCGACATGAACATTTTTGACTCTTTAGCTATTCAGCGTAAAACGCATTCCGAAACACGAGTGTAACAAATATTTTGTTTAAACTTTTTTATTTCTTTACGGTGGCACAATTAGTTGTTTAGCAAATATGTGTTGTTTTTAGTTGCGTATTAATCTTAAAAATGAATGACCATTCGATCATCGGACCAACAAACCTCCGGCTGGTTTAAACTCCTTCGTTGTATACATACGAGTGTCACACACTTGAACCAAACTATTTGCTTCGTCGTTCATAATGCTTACAACAAAAGAGTGGAATAGTTTCAATCCGATTATTATGTGGATGTCTTCATGGAATGAGTGAATTAAGTTAAGTCGCTTTACATCTTCTGCTGCTTCAACACTTACCATTTGGTGGGATAGTAGTTAAGCACTGATTTAGAATAATTGAAAGAAAAACTATAAATCCTTATACATGTTATACTAAAACATAAACTCATTTGGCACACTCCTGATATATCTCCCTGTTTTCACATTCACATTTATTATCTACGCATAACTCCCTCCCTCGTTCTTTCATATTCAAATTTATTATCTACGCATATATACTCGTTGGTTATGGATACTTTTAATTTGGCCCTTCTTCGATATATCACTAATTTGGTCGATAAACTTCCGCTAAGGCATCTAAGACTAAGACTAAGGCTAAGACTAAGACTCTAACATAAATTTGCTTTGTTACTCAGTTAATCATGTAACTATTACGCGGTGGAACCTCATTTAAGCTATTTCATGCCTGCAGCACGTATAGGTCGAATCAACCGGGGACGGACCACGCTCTCACAGAATACCACCTTAATGCTGTCGTAATTTGTATGGTGAATGGAGAGATCCGGAGACACTTTTACTTGAAATGGGATATTCCATCTTAGTTCGCAGGGGCGACAATGTATCTGAATGAAGACGGGGATTTCTGGGCCCAAATTGTAATAATTTGAAATATGGTTTAAAATGGCGTTATATTTTTCTATTTCAAAATATAAAAAATTTGCTTAATTCACGTATGTCACGAATAAAATAGAAAATCGATTACATTAATCGATTAATTTGAATGAGTTTTAAAAATTAAACATAAATATAACTCACACTAGATGATTGATTCAATGAAACTAATTATATATATTACAATTACATAGTGTCAACAGTTAAAAAAATCAACATAATAAAAAATAAATCTTAAAATCGATTCTCGTTTACAGTTCGATTATTTACATGTGTTTGTCAACTGTATTTTTAATCTGTGCTGACAGTGACAACTCCTGCCTGACTCAATCTATGATAACTCGCACATTTATTGATTTATACTCCTTGACCACTGCTTTCTTTCTACGGACTTCTGATCTTACTTAAGTTGTACGACCCTTGCTATCATAGCGGACACTGGCAATCTCATTTTCCTCGTTTAACTTTGGTTCGTTATTGTGGCCTGGATTTTATGAATATTGACACAATGGATCGCTGTGTGAATTGTGGCATAGCGACTAGTTGCTGTAATACAAGGATAAAAGCAAGACAAATAATTGAATTAGTTTGAACCATAGAGTTAGAATATACTGGCGTATAGACGACCTGACAGCCCAAAAACGCGTGATTAATTTTGATTTGTCATTGTGTGCGTTAGCTAGTGATGTATGTTTTACTTACAAGGATTATCGAAAAATGATTGTAAAGGAAGCGGTAAAAAGATTTAAAAACATAGTTTAGTGCATGAAATTGAATAATTTCAAGAATTAACTGAATTATTACCATTATAGTTCTAAAATAATGAAAAAATATTCATATACCATGTTCCCGGGAATAAGCTGAACCTACCTGCCTTTTGTTGGATTTTAATTCAAATGTAAAAATCCCAGGTAACTCTACCGATAAACTTAAAAAAAAAAACTCCCCAAGAATCAGATCGGAAAGTTGTATTTTCGAGTTATGATCTTTGGAGAAAAATATTTACTGCCATGGACAGATTCTACGGTATTCATTTTTTTAATTATTGTTAATATAAATAGGTAGATACTTAACTAGGCATAAACCTTTATATATTTTATAAAATGTTTTGATGGGGAAATAAAAATGGGGACACGGAGTACATAAAGGCTGTTTTATTTTTCATATGTATTACTTTTGATAATTACAAATATGTAATAATTAAATACATTATAGACGTTTATTTTAACATTCGACTTAAATATGAATGTAAACTTAATTATTTAAGTAAGGAAACTTGTAGGAATAAGTTAAATAAGATTGCTGCGTTTAAAGGCCAATATGTTCATCATGCTTCATGTTTATATTCTTTCATCTGTCCCGGAAAAGTATAAAGTAAAACTAAACTTATTATCATTTTAGCTGCATGAATTTTAAAACATAATGATCTCAACAGAGTAAAGTTCACCAAGTACTGCGTCAAGTGCAACTTAATCTTGCAGATCTATTGACCTGCGCAGCTAACTTAACCACGAGTTCCTCTTATCTACAACTAACACATTAGGCTTATGAACCACGCTACTTAAGCCCTCAGCACGAAATCGTCGGCCATCAAGTATGAATCGGGCATCGAGCGTTGTGAGCTTGTGAGTATCAAATACTATGGAATTTATACGATCCTGGCATATTGAACCGCGCGTCTCATGCGAGGGTGCTGCATGCGCTTCAAAAGCATTACTAAGTATATTATATTCAACTGCGCTAAAAGTTTTATCATTGTGACTTAGGAATATAATCTGAAGATAGGCGCAACCCCTTGGGGAAAATAGCGTGATGCTATGAATATTGCACTAGTGTGACCGTGAGGTGCGGGTGGTGACGTAAGGTTATATATCTTTTGGTTGATAAATAGATACTTAGTTGAGTTCATAATAGCTTAAATACACTAATCTCAAGATTTTTTATCTTTAACTACTTGCACTACAGTTTTATATTTTATAAAAATCTGTCTCTATTTTTATCTAATGTTTTGAAAGTAAAATCTTATCTTATTTCTTGTAATATACTCACTGGCACAAATAATGTAGAAATGGCTCCTTTTAATAAAATTATTTCTATTCTACTATTTCTTTTATACTTCTCAAGTAAATGCTTGCTACATATTGTTGAGTATTTCGTTGGATTCCAACCAACCGGTCCAATTAATCTTAACCATTTTTTCTAGTTATAGAATCCGGAGGGAATCTGTTTGACAAACAGCAAAATAAGATTACATTTATAGAACCCAAACCAAGGATTTATTTTCAAGATGATTAGATTATAGATATTCAAGATGAATATCGACATTGATTTTGATATAGTTGAGTCAATCCCTAGCGCACATGTAAAATATTTTGTATAATGTATTTACCAAATTCATGCAAATTATCAACAACGTGACTTTTTACTTTGCATAATATCAAAATTAACAAAATAATTGAAAACATTCTATATTTTAAACAGTTAATTTTATCCAATAATAAATGAGTCATAACATTGACGACGTCTTGAGAGTTTACCTATGAAATGTGCAATTATCAGGATTATTTCTATTATTTACACCACAGTCACTCACACAACAAGTAATCATTTTGGAAAAAAGTTTCTGACTATACGTAGAATAACCACTATTACACTCTAAAAATTACAAAATATCTAGGAGCTTATTTCTTGCGTGCCGAATTGTGCTGACCTATCATTCAAAATTGATTACAGAGTCATGAGATTTGGTATCCTTTTCTATCGTCCATTTTTGCCATAAGGAATTTTCTTCTCCCTTGCACACAATTTCGGTCTATACGCCAGTATATTCTAAGTCTATGGCCAGGCTGGTGCAACTTCCATAGTAAAAATTATATGTACTACAGGGGTCAAATTTTAATGACGGTTATCTCTTCTTTCTGCTTTTCGTAATATGTCTATTAACGACATTGTGAAATCAAATAGCTTCAAATGTCACATTAAACAATTACATTTCTATATATTTTATTTATTAAAATTGCTTTTAATTTTGCTATAGTAGCCGTTGTTAATTTACAGAATTGTTAAGAAATTAAATATGTATTATAAAACTATCTAATTAAATTGTGCAAGAAGCAGAAAAAATGATAACAAAAAAGGCTATTCGTAGCAATATTTCCCTTAGATGACGAAAATTATGTGGTGATTTCAACTTTAATTGTAATATGATATTTAACGCGAGTACATATTTGTACTAGTCATCTAAGAAGGACAGGTTTTTATAGTGTACATTAAAGTTTTTATAGTGTAAATTAAATATAATTAAAAGATGAAGTGTTTATTTACATACATTTTATTGGAAATCAAACAATCATTTTGTTTTCAAAACACCATTTCTTAATACATAAAAAGTTTTTTTTTATAGGATAAGGGTGACAAACGAGCACACAGTCCACCTGATGGTAAGTGGTTGCTGCGGCCCATAGATATCTACATCTATCCTCTGTTACAAATCAAAATGTAGATGCGTTGTCACCCGTGAGGACTAAGATGGAATGCCTCATTTCCAGTAAAAAGGTCCTCCGGCCACCTGCACTCACCAAGCGAAACGCAGAGGTAAACCTCTACTTCACGCTGGTTTTCTGTGAGGTCGTGGTACCACCCCGGTTCGAGCCGGCCCATCCGTGCGACAGCAAAAGCTGCCGCGTGGCTATATTTTCTTATGAGTAAAACAGTTATATATTAAAGTATCTTTACAATAAAGTTCACAAAGAGTATTTAAATTGGGAGCTCCTAAGCAACTTATATCTATGATAGTATTATTTTCATCACAAATATCTTGCACCCATTTAATTTTTTCACATCCTTTTAAAAAAAAAATTTATCTTTCAAATATGTCTTCATAATTCTGTGAAACTCTCTATAATCAACAAAGCCCTCACTCCATCGATACCCTCTGTGATTCTCAATCCAGCCAATTTGTTTTTTCTCTTCAGGAGATAGTGAAGTGAATGGGTAAGGAGGTTTAATTAGGAATATATTGGTGTACTAGTGGCTATAGCAAACTCCTTTATTATCTTCTTCTTCTTATCTTCACGCACAATCCCTGACGGGGTAGCCAGAGAGAACAGATCGCCAAGTGTCACGATCCTTACATACCTCTTTCGCTTCTTTCAGATTCATTATCTTCTTCATACATGCACGTCTAGGTATCGGAGTACTCTTGACCCTACCCTCTTCGAGCAATTTGCTCACATGGTCTTCGAAAGTTAGCCTCGGTCTACCTCGACACCTTTTAATATTAACTTTCGCGCTATATATTTTCTTCACCATTCGGTCTTCACTCATTCGCTCAACGTGTCCAAAGCATCGAAGCACGCCCTTATCAATTTTTGTGATAAGGTCATCTTTAAAACCTTCCATATTGCGAATCTCTTCGTTTCGCTTTCGGTCGGCCATGGTAACGCCGGACATTTTACGAAGAGATCGCATCTTTATTATAAATTTATTTTTTCTATTTTTGAAGCCTTGAAGATCGATGATTATTGTATTGCTATCCATGATATTTTCTTAACCATATATATATATACTCAGTGGTTTGTATTCGAATATACAGTCGTTTAATATCAAGCAATAAGCGGTTGTCTGATCTGGTATTTCTTGGTCTGTTTCGATTTCAACCCTCACATCGGTCGAACCTTTTAAAGTTTCGTGTTGTCTTGAACAATCAATTACAAATAATGGAACCACGTCTCTGAACTCCTTTAAACCCATCAACGGCTCTGACCGGCGTCCATGATACGACTGTTGAAATCTCGCATACTGATCGTATAATAAAGTAAACTTATCTTCTGAAAGACTGACATTCAGCCCCTCATAAGGATAATATGATGAATTTAAAAAGACATCTCGTACGTGACAAATGATCAAACTCTGCCATTGATAATTTCGCGTTATGTTTGCGGTTGGTTTGCAAGGCGATGACCACAAATCGTGATTTATCTATTTGCGATGAAGTTTTCATAGACCAAGTATGTTTACGTGTTTTGGGTAGCAATGGATATTCATATAAGTCCCAGGAACGGAATGCCAATGGAATAGCTCTTTCTCTAAAAGTTTTAATAGGCTGATTCTTTCACGATCTGATACTTTGATGTGTGGAACTCGCCAAACAATTTTATTTATTATAATATCTTCTACAAATTCACCTCTATTTAACCTGATCGCATTAAGATTTGTATTGCTTCGTAATAATACTAACTCATGTTTATAATTATTTATATTTTTTTCATAATCTTCTGAAAATCCTAATATCTTGTTCAATGGTATAGACGCGGAAAACGCTCCACCACTAGTATTGCTTGTTCTGCCAGTTGACCAGCCCCAAACTCGAGCACATTTAGATTCATTTAAAAGCGTGGTCCTACCCCGGTCGAGCCGGCTAATTCGTGCTACAACCATAATATAGCTGCAACGTGGCTCTACTACGTAGAAAAGCTTTTACTCTTACAAATTAAATACATTTAAGTTTGACAAATTAAAAAAAAGAAAACTAGCAGTGTTCTAAACACTGCTTACGCTACCTACGCTAATACGCTGCTACGCTACTATGCTGCTACGCCCAGTAGGGCTTTTCACATTAACCACTCAAAATATGCAATGGTTATGTATGACTTTTCGAATGGCGGATTTCAACCAACGACCTTCAAGATTCGATTTCTGCCTAATAACTTAAGACTTTTGTCGGCTATTTGTTACATTAAATTGTTAGTTCAATAAAAACTTTGTTTTTATTGAACTAACAATTTTTGAAAACTATTTTTGCTCCAACCCGATATCTAGTTGGTATTGTTGATCGAAGGCTTTACGTAATTAATTAATTTGCTTGTTTGGCGCCGACTCAAAATTACTTAGGTATACTTACATTAGTTTTAGAAGTTAGTTATTAGGGTTAATTAAAAACTCAAAATAATTACAAAAATATATACTTAGGTATACTTAAATTAGTATAAGAACTTAGTTATTAAGGTTAAATAAAAAAGGTTTATTATTTTTTGCTTTTCAGTTTTTTCGGCGGTTTAATTTTTTTGTTAAAAAGTTTTTATTTTATAATTTTTCGTGGCTATAATCTACTAATTACTACATGCTTAGTTTTTGACTACTTTCAAATTAGCTACCTACCTTAATTTAGCCTTTAACTGTTATATAATCCTACTTTAACTATTATTTGTTGTATAATAATATAAATTCTTTAAAAACACAGGCTTTATATACCACCGTGGGTAGGCCTACAAAAAATGCTGCTCGAATGAGAAAAAGATATTTAGAAGAATCTAATAATGAGAAAAATAAAAGTTTGGAAGCAAATAGAAAGAGAATTAGATTAACACGTTCACAGGAGTGTTTAAATCAGCGCGAGGAAAGACTGTCGAAGATGAGAAGCTAAAATAACGATAGGTTATCGCAAGAATGTGAAGAACAACGCGCTCATCGTTTAGGTCTGATAAGAGAGCGACTTTCAAATGAAACTGAAGACGAACATTTGCTACGTTTGGATGCTGCTCGTAACTGTTCTGCAATGGTGATACTTCACGAAACTCCCGAGAAGAGAACGCGATAAGCGGCTTGCGAGCGAAGAAACCAGTGTAATGCAGAAAATTTTAAGAAAGTGATTAATGTTTATGCTGACTTGCCGTGTTCAATATTCGAAAAAAGTTTGTATCCTCAGCAACGTACGATATTGCAAACTACAAATTTAGGCTCTGTTTTCCCTAATGAATTGGTAGCTTTAGGTAATATTATTACTTGTTCACAATGCTCAAATAATATTAAAAAAACAATACTCCACCGTAGGCCTATTGGAATAAAATGTCGGTAGCTGTAATGCCTACAGGAATTGATGGCTTATCGGAAATTGAGATATGTTTTATTTGCATAGTAGGTAGTGCCATTTCTTAAAATAAAAACCTAGCAAGCTAATAGCATAGCAAAGTGGCGAAGCAATCAGCTTTGTAGCGGTTTCTAACGGTTGCCATTAAGCAATCAGTTTCAAAATAGGAGGTTCAAATGCCTGGGTGATCAGTAATCGATTGCTGAAAACAGAATTTGAAAATTCAAAACCGTTCTCGAGATAATCGTGGGACAGACGGACAGACGGACAGACGGACAGATGGACAGATGGACAGACGGACAGACGGACAGACGGACAGACGGACAGACATCGTTAAATCAATAAGTGACTTCGCAAGGTTCGCCACTTAATAAAAGTTCAAAATCGTTTGAGCCAAGACTGGTGCAAAGGGCAGGCAATTATTTTTGTTTGTATATAATTATATATGTGGTCGAGCTGGCGAAGTAACTTTCGCTTGAACCTAATCAAACTGGATTAGTGATTGTAGTAGAAAGTCGTGAAAATTTAGAACGTTCTAGGGAGTTTCAAATAGATGTATGTAAACTTCAATTAGCATTGCAGTGGCTCCTAATGAATAATGCACTCTATAAAGATGTTCGCACCTGCACATGGTCATAATAGTGAAGAATCAATTGCTGAACGGTCAACTGTACCTACAAATAACTATATACTGCCTTGAGTAACAACGTATCTATATTATATGGTTCTTTTCATCAGGTCAATGAACGATTTAGTCCAGAGTCACGTGGTCGGCAATGCACAGGGATTGCAACTGTTGCTAGTGTGGCATTTTCTCTGATAAATCCCAATAATTGGTGCAAAAGCGACATAGATTACATGTTATTGGTAGGAGATACATATTATAGAGACTGTTTTGCGGCTCGGGCTAACCCCAATTCCGAAGAAGCACATATCGAATATTTGGCTGCAACTGAGCTTTACCTAATATCACATACAACAAACGAAAAGTTGATATCAATGTTCGTCATGAATCAGCCTTTTATGGTCACGTAGACAACGACAATTGTGAAGAAGGATTTCCCAATTTGTTAAATGCTCTAATAAATGTATTTGCTACATATGGGAAGAAACCTCCAGATAATATTGTTCCAAAAGATGTGAACAATTGTAGTGGACTTTTATCTGAAGTAAAATTAGCTGTCGAATCTCGTGTGATGTTGAGACGTAACAATCAGTATCTGACGGGCTCGTCAATGGTTCTATGGGTATTGTAAAAATAATAAAAGGCAATCACTACGCAGGGATCAACTAGAGGAAGGAGAATTACCGGATTGCGTATTAGTAAAATTGGACGATGAAAGCATAGGAAGCAGACTAAAAGGTAGCGATGACTGTGTCGCCATACCTTCAGTGGTAGCCACCTTTTAAGGTACGAAGGGTAATGGCGATATTGAGCACAGGATGTTGCCGGTAATTTTATGCTGGGCCGTCACGGTTCACAAATTACAAGGTGCCCTTGATAAAGCTGTAATCGACCTCGGAAAGAAAGTGTTTGCCAAAGGACAGGCATATGTGGCATTGAGTAGAGTAAAAACACTCTACTAGAGGGTATTGCTATATCTGATTTAGAGCCAAATAAGTTATTACACAAACCTTACGATGAACGAGCTTTAGCAGAAATGCAGAGAATGAGAGGTCTACACACAAGAGACTGACAGCTCTAAAGCTCATTCATCGTGAGGTTATTTTGTAATGTAATGTAATGTAGTGTAATTATTATGTAATGTAGTAATACACCACTCAGAATTAAAATCTGTGAGTAAAAAATAAATCTAAACCCTATTTTCCCACCCTTAGGGTAGACATTTTTTTTCCAAATTTATATGGGACCAATTTCGAGGTATACCCTATCCAATAAAAAAAGAATTATCAAAATCGGACTACTCTGTAAAAAGTTATGCGTGGTCATACATAAAAAAAATATACACGTCGACTTGAGAACCTCCGTCTTTTCGTCGGTTAAAAAATAAACAGTATTGAATGACATAAATATCTTTAATCGCATTATACATTATTAATCACAGAATTACGTCAGATCGTGTCGAATAAAGCAAATAATTGGCCCCTCCAAGTTTTTCGTACACGTTATTCGATAATTACAAATCTGTGTTCATTTCAACAATTGGAACATATCATTCGAAATCCAATTATTATCTGTGAAATATATAGCACGCATATTTCAATGATATTTTGTATAAATGTTTTGCTAATCTGTGCTGGGAATTGGGTTGTTCGTTAATATAAATTGCGATAAAGCTGCCCGGAATAAAATCTGCGATTTATTGTATCGTATTGTAAATGTTAAATCATTTTAAACAATTCAATCATTTTTAATGCTTAAAACTCGATACAAATGTATTCAATTTTAACACTAGAACTACTAAGATTGTATTCTCTAATTCCAAGATACAGGTTATACGTTAAACTAGTTTGGGAAACCATATACTAAAATAAAACTATTTGCGTTATAAGTCTCTTAGTCTTGAATAATATTGCCTCCTAAGATAATAAGACAATTAATCTAATAATATTAATTAATTCGAATATTAATTCGACCTTACTTTGAGGATCCTAAGGGCGGCTCCGATTTAAAGGCATTGTAGTTTAACTTACCTGAAACAAACAACAAATATAATTAAATTTGTTTTAAGTAATAAACGCTAATTTGTAGTCGACGTAGAAACTAAACAAAGTTCGACAACACACAACCCATTTCATTTTCTTAACGACTAGTCGGCTAAAGTTTCTACGTAAGGTTTCAAGTCAAGAAGAAGAAAATGCCTCGATATTTCCATGGATAATCACAACACATGTTACATACAAATAAATAATTTGTGTTTAAGCCGTGTGTTGTTGTGTGGTGGGACTAGAGGCGTAGCTACCGCCGTATTAGCCGTATCAATGATACGGGGCCCCCGGGCTACAGAGGCCCCGAACGTGTGTAAGCAAAAATTCTAAGGACTTCTATGGGACAGAATGTTGGTTTGAATTGTTTGGCTAGTTTAGTTTCTAGGAGTATTAATTGTAAGTAATAACTTATAATCAATATATATAATTGTTTTAATTCAATGCGAGAGTTGTTGTTCCGTTTGTGAAAAATCTTTACCCTTCATATGGGCTCCCCGACATATTTTGATACAGGGCCCCTCTAAGGCGCGCTACTCCACTGGGTGGGACGTTATACAATCCATCAACCCATTGCATCCCGTAAGAAGCGATAACGGGAAATACCATGACCATCTTGATAACGCCCGTCTTAAGCTGGAGATTCGTCAAAGGAGGCATCTGGTACTGCGGTTACTAATGCGCGTGCCAAGCGAGACGATCAAGTAAACTCTCCCTATAACGGGAGAGGCCCATATCCAGAAGTGGACTTTTATGGACTGATGAATAAGAAGAAGTATACAAAATAGTTAACGGTCCGGGTTGATCTCGGAACTTAAAAAAAGTTTAACTTCGCATCCACGTATATAATATGCGGTCGTCAAAACTGCATTTATTATTGTCTATCAAAAGTATATTAATATTTGTCATGCTTGCTAGCCACACTTGGAGATCGGGTTGGCAACCGAAGTTTTTTTCTTTGAGCTGATATCAGGACGAAGTTCCTTCTCGTCTCATATTTAAGTTTTCATCTATCGTCACTCACGACACCCACGGTAAGATAAGGGGTAGTGGATATTTTTAAGCTACCACTACAGGGTTAGTAATTTATTAATTAATTACAGACTATCCAAAGTAAGACAAAGAGGAAATTATTATTTGCCTTGGTTGTATACCACGCTTGGCGAACGGGTTAGCAACCGCATTATAATTTTGACCTGTTATCAGGTAGATGCTGCTGCCCACTTTTTTAGTTATTCTGTACCAGCTCTTACGACACCCATAGTATGATATAGGGCAGCGCAGTATCAGACGCCGTAGCTACATCATCATCATCATCATCATCATCATCATCATCATTACAGCCAGTTCACAAGTCTACTGCTGAACATAGGTCTCCCCCAAAGAATATCACTAAGCACGGTCCTGAGTAGCTTTATGAAAACGATTAATTCATATGAACTTGCAAGTGGGTAAAACGCTGATAAAGACAGAAGAACTTTAAAAATAATACTTTTGTAAAGCTCGTTAACTTCTCCCACCTCTACATTTAGTGCTATCGTTACGGAAATTCTAATAAAGTAAGCAATTTTATTTTAGATCGTTAGACCGTTCTAGTGTTAGTGCAAATTTATCGACCGACAAAGGAAAATTTAAAGAGATGTTAACGGTGGTAGAGCCACGCAGCAGTTTTTGCTGTTGCATGTATGGGCCGGCTCGAGCCGGGTTGGTACCACGACCTCACAGAATACCGGCGTGTAGTAGAAGCTTTGCTTCTGCGTTTCGTCTGGTGAGTGCAGGTGGCCGGAGGCCCAATTCCCCCCCCCCCCCCCCATCAACATGGTAGCGGAATTACACGAAGAACTACCCCAGGAGGGTACCAGCACCCCTGGAGAATCCCTCGCTGAGCATCCACGACCATGTTATTCCAATCCTGAGCGTGGGTGCTCAGGCTGCCCCGCGTATTCTGGGGGAGGGGGGGGGGCAAAATTCCGCTCAAAAGCATTACTGCTAGGGGCAAACTGAGCAAGAACACCAAGGCGACCCCTGCCACGCTATCCGTGAATTTCTGCAACATCAGGGGACTTCACTCTAACCTAAACGCCGTCCACTACCATCTCGAGACGGCCAAGCCGGCCTTGCTCTTTCTGACCGAGACGCAGGTTTCCTCTCCGGCTGATATTTCGTATCTCTCCTACCCGGGGTACAAATTGGAGCATTCCTTTGTGCCTCGGGCTGGAGTTTGCGTGTATGTCAGAGAGGACATCTGTTCTCGACGCCTCGGCAGTCTTGAAGGTTCGGACCTGTCCATCCTTTGGCTACGCGTAGACAGCGACGACCATCCGCGCGTCTACGGGTGCCTCTATAGGTCCCATAGCGGTAATGCCGAAACAGACCGACTCATCGACCACGTCCAAATGGCTACAGATTTCTTGCTACAACAGGTCCCATCCCCAGAGATCGTGATCCTTGGCGATTTTAACGCCCACCATGCCGAATGGCTCGGTTCACGTCTAACCGATCATGCGGGGAGATCTGTTTATGACTTTGCCTTGGCATATGGTCTGACACAACTGGTTACTTCGCCTACGCGGATTCCAGATGTGGAGGATCATACACCTTCCCTGTTGGACCTTCTGCTGACCTCTCATCCGGACGGATATCAGGTTTCCGTCGATGGCCCTCTCGGCTCTTCGGACCATTGTCTGATCCGGAGTGTGGTGCCACTCGCGCTCCCTTCGCGGTTACGTTCTGCAGGTTGCCGCCGTGTTTGGCATTACAGGTCGGCGGATTGGGACGGAATGCGGTCCTTCTTTGCATCCTACCCATGGGGACGGGTTTGCTTCTCGCCGGATGATCCCAGCGCTGTTGCTGACTCTGTCACTGATGTGGTGCTACAGGGAATGGAACTATTTATTCCATCATCTGTGGTACCCATCGGAGGCAGATCTCAGCCTTGGTTTGGTCGCTCCTGTAAGACTGCATTACGCAGTAAGCAGGAGTGTTATCAAGCCTGGGCTGCGGCTTCGGCGACTCGGGATGTAAATACCAGTACACTTAAAAAGAAGTACAACTTCGCCTCCAGGTCCTTCAAAAGAGTTATTGCCAAGGCAAAGTCAGAGCACATAGGCAGAATTGGCGAGAAACTAGTTCGCCTTCCTTCGGGAACCCGTGCATTCTGGTCTCTCGCCAAGACTGTCCAAGGGAATTTCTGTAAGCCATCACTACCATCTCTGCACAGGGTGGATGACTCACTGGCCCATGACGCAAAAGACAAAGCCGACCTTTTAGGCTCCCTTTTTGCGTCCAACTCGACTCTTGATGACGGGGGGAAAACACCGCCGACCATCCCGCAGTGTGAGTGCTCCATGCCGGATGTGCTGTTCTCACAGCGCTCGGTTCGCAAAGCACTGCTCTCCCTGGACATCCAGAAGTCGAGTGGGCCTGACGGAATCCCCCCAATTGTGCTGAGGACGTGTGCTCCGGAGTTGGCACCGGTCCTAACGCGTCTTTTCCGGTACTCCTACTCCCAAGGCGTAGTCCCGAATTCATGGAAGACAGCTTTTGTCCACCCGGTCCCTAAAAAAGGCGACCGCTCAGACCCATCCAACTATAGGCCTATCGCGATCACCTCCTTGTTCTCCAAAATAATGGAATCCATTATTAACTGCCAGCTCATCCGGTACCTTGAGGATCACCAGCTGATTAGTGACCGCCAATACGGTTTTCGTCGGGGTCGATCAGCTGGTGACCTTCTGGTCTACCTGAACCATAAATGGGCGGAGGCAGTAGAGTCCAAGGGGGAGGCGTTGGCCGTTAGTCTGGACATTGCGAAGGCCTTCGATCGGGTGTGACACAAAGCGCTTCTTTCGAAGCTCCCTTCCTATGGGCTTCCCGAGAAATTGTGCAATTGGATCACCAGCTTCCTTGAAGATCGGAGCATCAAGGTCGTTGTAGACGGTGCATGCTCTGACTACAAGCCTATTAACGCTGGTGTTCCACAAGGCTGTGTGCTATCACCAACGCTGTTTCTTCTGCATATCAATGATATGTTGCTAACTGGTAACATTCATTGCTATGCGGATGACAGCACTGGTGATGCTCTATACACCGGCCGTGCCAATATTTCTCGGGAAAACGTCGCTGAGTACCGGAACAAACTTGTGTCTGAAGTCGAGTCTTTGCTGAACAAAGTCTCGGATTGGGGGCGACTAAATCTAGTCCAATTTAATCCTCAGAAGACACAAATTTGCGCGTTTACCGCTAAAAAGAACCCCTTTGTCGTATCTCCTCAGTTTCAAGGCACTCCCCTTCTTGCCTCAACCAGTATCGGTATCCTCGGAGTCGACATATCGAGTGACGTGCAGTTTCGTGATCACTTGGAAGGGAAGGCCAAATTGGCCTCTAAAAAGCTTGGCGTGCTCAGCAGAGCGGGACAGTATTTCATGCCGGCACACCGCCTGCTACTTTACAAGGCGCAAGTTCGGCCTCACATGGAATACTGTTCCCATCTCTGGGCAGGGGCTCCCCAGTGCCAGCTCCTTCCACTTGACCGCATCCAACGCAGAGCGGCTCGAATTGTCGACGACCGAGCCCTTTCCGATCGGCTCGATTCATTGGCACTGCGAAGAGATGTTGCATCCCTTTGCATTTTCTTTCGCATCTACCATGGGGAGTGCTCTGAGGAATTGTTCGGATTAATCCCAGCCGCCAAATTTCACGAACGCACATCGCGGCAGAACTCCCGATACCATCCACACCATCTGGATGATTGGCGGTCCACCACTGTGCGATTTAGAAGATGTTTTCTTCCTCGCACGACCTCCTTGTGGAATCGATTACCATCAGCGATTTTTCCGGACCGATACGACTTAGGGACCTTCAAGAAAAGAGCGTACTCCTTTTTAAAAGGCCGGCAACGCATCCGCGATTCCCCTGGTGTTGCAGTTGTTCATGGGCGGCGGTAGTCACTTACCATCAGGTGAGCCGCATGCTCGTTTGCCCCCTCTCCTATAAAAAAAAAATATCATCACGCCTTGACGGCTCCGTGGTGTAGTGGCTTAGCAATAAGTTGCAACGCTTGGGGCCGCGGGTACGAATACCGCACGGAACAAGTATTTGTATGATCTACGAATAATTGTTCCGGGTCTGGATGTTTGTCCTTGTGCAATATATGTTTGTAAACTGCCTCCACGATACAGGAGAAAATCCTATGTATGTTTTGTAAATATTAGCAATTTATGCCATTAATTATATAATTTTATTTTTTTTTTTATATTCCTTACTTGGAAAAGAAATATTATTATTCGAGGACATGTAAAGTCTGCCCAGCCAAAACAGACAAAGGCAGCGCGACAGACTCCCCCTGCCCTAAACCATCTTTAAATGAAGAGAGGCGTTTTCCTTTTGTCGTATAGAAACTAGAAAGGTACTATTTCATGCACAAGTTTCATTATAAATAGTACCACGAAAATATTGTACGACATTTTCGCCAATATGTAACACGTAAATAGCAATATATAACGAGAATATATTAAGGTGTTCCTTGGCATTCACCTGTCATCAGATGAACCTTTGCCTGATTTTCATCCTTACTTGCTTTAAAAAAACACATTCTTATTATTAATGACAAATACAGTTGTCTAATTAGTTATACAGTCTGGAATTACTCATAATATCATAACAACCTATTGATCCCTAATTGTCTCCACTAAGCTTTTGATATCGGATTTCTCGTAAACATATATTTACAAGTAGCCTTAATGTTAAAATAACATGTTGACCAGCAACCGACTAAGCTTTTGATATTAGAGTTCTCAAAACATGTTATGAAGTATAATTTCACAGAAGAAGCTGACTCCATAATATAATTTTTATTGCTGGTTAAACCAAGGTTTACTTTAAGTAAGCAAACTTGTTCTGACCACCCTATACAAGCCGTTGCATTTGCATATATATATTCAATATAGGCCTCATCACGGAAATCAAGGAAGACAGTATTGTACTGAATTAGTTGTAATTCATTATTGTAATGAAATAGATAATAAATGTAATCGAGACATTTTCTTTCGTTTTTAAAAGTTCACCTTTCCCGAAACATAACTAGTTGATGAATGAACGATCATTCTTATATGTAACTTAGAAAAGTTTGATGTTAAATGAATTTAATATAAAATAATTAGATATTTCATTCCATCTGCTCATAACGAGATATAGTAAGATCTGCAAGTGAACTCTTCAAAGAAAACAATAAGAAATGAACGCAAGTAATAGCGTTTACTGCAGGGTATATGATTTTGAAAAGTTGTAAGAATCACTTTAAATGAGACTAATGAATCAGGTGAAAAGCGAGAAAGCTAAAGAAATCAATTTAACTATGTTATATGTAAAGGTTAAAAAAATAAGAGTTATTCTCTAATGAGTTATTCTCTTATTTTTTTATATGTATGTGTCAGTTTTTGACGTCTTATAAGAAACTTAAACCGGGAGCTGAGTATTGTGTTTTAAGGTACTCTTCGAAGGAGGTCTATGGTCAGCAGTGGATGGTGATAGGTTGAAATGATGATGATGATGAATCAAAACCATTTTACATTTCGGTCAGGTATTCCAGTATAAAAATAATAAAATTGAAGTGTTAAACGAACTTCCACTTTCCCTGATAGCAAGTGGCTACTACAGCCTATAACCATCTGCAACCAACTTCACACGAAGGAAGGTGCAGAGGCGTTGTAACTTTTGAGGATCAAGATAAAGTGTATAGAGAGCCACAAGCCGTGATGCATTCCTCACTCTATTGCCTATCCTAATACCTCCAGAGAGAAACATAGCGTTGCAGTAATTGCTGCTAGGTGGGACGTCAAATATCTGTTTCTCCTCTGGGTGCCGCAAAAGACCAGAAACGGGAATTTTAAATAATTCGTTATATTGTAAGTTATGAAATCCGTACGTGTAAAGTACTAGCAATCATTACGCCCCTAATTGTATTAAATTATTTTCTATATATATAAGTAAGGGTGGTAAGAGTGACAAAAGTGTAGTTCGCATAACATTACTATTATATTTTTAATTGAAATTTTACGATAATGTTGCAGGAAATGCCATTGTTCGGCGTCCATACAATGTTCGCCTAAGAACCAACAGTGAAAAAAAAATACCTTTTTATGTCCGAAATTACACATAATAATTGAATGTACGAGAGTGACACTGAAAGTTCGAAAATCAAAAAGTAAACAAACTAGCAAGTTATTAGTTTTATTATATCTTTTCAAAATAGTATCCATTTACATCAATACATCGCTGTATCTGATGGAACCACTGAGATAAGCACTTTGCCCACTCGTCCTTAAGGGTCTCTTCGACGGCATTTTGAGACGCAGCCACTGCTTCTTCGGCGTCCATAAAACGTTTTCCTCGAAGTTTTTCTTTTATTTTCGGAAATAAATGAAAATCGCAAGGTCGGGCTATAGGGCGGGTGACCCAGTAATTCCACGTCTGACGCCGCCAAGTAGCCAATTGTTTGCTTGGTGACGAAGCGTTGTCGTGGTGAAGGTGGATCCTACTGCGAGGTCATTTTTCCTGAACTTTTTCCAAGATAAGTGGGAAAAAATTGTTAGTGTACCACTCTGCAGTAACTGTTTTTTGATCCTCTAAAACTATTTATGCGTAATGACCTGTCCTTCCGAAGAACAGCGCAACCATCTTTTTTCCCATGCTTCGACCTCTCTTCACTTGAGTTGCCAACTCCTCGGAAGGAAACACCCAGACAGCAGACTGTCTCTTCGTTTCAGGATCATAACAATAAATCCAGCTTTCGTTACCCGTAAGTATGTCGAACACAGCATTTGAGTCACCTCCGTTAAATTTTTGAACCATTTCACGACACCAATCAACACGACGGAGTTTTTGGGCCTCAGTCAAATTATGAGGTATCCACCGGGCACAAAGCTTCCTGATCGCTAAATGTTCATGGAGGATTTTGTACACTTAACTCGTACCGATGCCTAAGCTTGTCCGAATTTGCTGGTAAGTCACTCTTTCGTCAGTCTCTGTCGCACGCCGCACAACACAGATGTTATCTTCAGTCGTCGCCGTAGAAGGCTATACCCTCACGCAGATCATCGGTGAGATTGTCATTGTCATCAAAGTCTATCATAACTTTCTTGTTGACTTAAATAACATCGAAAGTCATAAAAAATCATTGTACTAATCGTTTCTCCCGTTAAATTCATGCAGACGTGACACTTGCAAATTTCAATTTGCCGCCAAATCGTAAATAAATTAAAAATTAATAAAATACGTACACAATAATATTGGTAAAGAGCTCCGTTTTCAAAATTTGAACTAATTTTTTTATTATATCGTTTACATGTGGCCAGTTCTAAGAACTTTTAGTGTCGCCCTCTTAAGAACAATAGCTCCTGACAGACAATTCAGAAAACATAGGTATTAGCAGTTATCATAGAGATTTTTGGGTTGTTTTATTTTTATGAATCATTACTATGTAATTGCTAATGTAAGCAGTTTAGTCTTAGCCTAGAATTTATACGGTAAATAAAACTCAGGTTGTGATTAGGTAAACTTATCGCATAACAAACCAACTGCACTTAGACTTGTGCACTTAGATTTCGAAAACATTTGCAGAAATGTATTTTTTCAAACGAAATGAAAACGATCGCACGTCTGACGTCTATTTATTTTAACATCTTGTCATCTGTCAACGTTATTGACTTTTTTTTTTGCGTGACACAATGCTGATTTGGTCAATGAGAGTACAGTATTGTTATTTTAAATGAAAATAGATGATTTTACTGTCTCCCAGTTCCTTGTGGCATATAATAATCAGTGGTATATTTTAAAATATTAACGTTTTCATAATATATTGAGTTTATGACAACTTTTGAAATATGTCAGTGAAGATATTGTGCGATTGGCCAAATCACAGGAGCCCATAAACGCAGCACATTAGTATTAAAAATTAGGTACAAAGTTCAAAATTTAAAAATTCCTTTTTATTTTGATTTCATAATTCAGAAGTGTCCGTTACTATTTATTGAATGTTATCTAATGCATAATTAAGGATAAGAATTTTGGTAATTGTCAAATATATGTTGGTCCTTAGACGAGTTTTTATAATGTCCTTTGAAGACGAAATGACAACAGACTTCTCGTCCATTTCAAATATTTTGATACGAGGGCAGTTTTCAGCTTACAATATATAAACAAGATTTCTCTTTTATCTCTCCCACCTTTTAGAAAACTATATCTTCAGAAAGCGGGAGCAATGATGCCCCGGACTCATTAACTTGAAAGCGTCTGTGTGTAGTTTATAAAACACCGACCTCTGCCGCAATTCAAATTATTTTCAATAACTTTACAAGTTTTTAAAAAAGTCTTTACAAGTACAAAGCGTCGTGAAAGATTTTTAAATGCATAAAATATCAAAGTTTGTATCCACTAACGTAATATTTGGAGATCTTATACCTGTCGCAGGCTTATGGTAAAATCAGGTTTTTGATCAAGAAACGGAAGAGGTCAAAGATATTACTTAATCTTATCATTAACCTAAAAAAATCCTGTTTTGTGGCCCGAGGTGGCCACTCGGAGTAGGCTTTGCAAGCCCATTTCGAATGTGTGCTGGTGGGCTGCGGCGAGGGGCGTGCCCTCTCCCCCTACCACTGCAGCAGAGTTGGAGACGTCCAGGAAGAGGATTGTTGGTATGGCGATGCGCCATTCGCCCTATAACGTATACCATATTTTGGTTAAACGTGGTCCGAGTGGCTCCCCGTCGGGGATTACAAGCGTGAGGCTTCCAATTGCCACTGGAGTATAGCAACGGATTGTCTTGCTTCATAACCTACTTATAATTTAGCATTAATGGTGTTCATGTTTAATGATATCTATCAAAAACCTCCATTTAATGATTTTCAAAGGATTAAATTATAAATATATTACGTATACGGATTCTGTCTCTGTTCGTAATAAGGTATCCGTTGAAATAAGAAAAAAGAAGGCACATTCTTTGAGCAACTCACCAACACCATAAGAATGAAAGTGATTTAACTACGGCTATATTAAGTACGTTTAAAATGTTTTATAACAAGCTAAAAATAATGTGATGTCATCAATGTGTATTTTGCATTCGACAGTACTCCCTGATAGTTGCGAAATAGTAGCACAATAGTAGTGAGCTGCGAAAATATTTCAAAATGCATAAAACAATTCTTTCCGTTACTTGACAGGAAACTTGCTATCCATTTTTGCGTAACTGACAGTGTTAAATTCTATACCATTAGCACCAGGTGCTCGCGTACGTACGTAGTGTTCGCTGATGGCGAAAGCGGATTGGAGAATTTTTATTTTTATTTTATATTAAATATCTTCTTTATTTATGAAGTAGGGCTCCTTCTACCTAGGGTTTGTTTTTTGTCAGTTGCCTGGCAGCTCACCCATTGCTTTGCTCCACATTTCTTCCGGGTAGGCAACTGTTATTATTTGTTTATTTGTGACTCTAATATTATAATAAAAACATAAAACATCAGTTAAAACTGCAGCCGATATACGTCACTGTGGGCACAAGCCTCATTTCGCTTCTAACTTTAAAGTGTAATAGTTCGGGAACCATAATTATGTCAAATAGAATTATTAAAAATAAATTAGAATCAAGAATTTGAGAACCTATAAACTTCTAATGTTTTTAGTATGTGCAAATTGTTGTATTAATATTTTTGTAAACAAAATTTTAAATTACTTGCATGATACAGAATTTCCTTTTTTACCTTTTATGTTTACATCTTGCTAATTTGTCCCAGTGGAATGAAACAAAATATAACATGAAGATCCTTCCGAACAAATAGCATAAGCATGTCCAAGACTTGTCTCGGGAGAATAAACTTGTGAGCAATGAAAATGGGCCCGTAACTAAAGTCTTAATAACCCCGAAAACTTTATTTTTTATATAAATATTTTGAAATATAAATATTACAAAACGTTACAATTCATAATATAAGAATAATAAACCATTATTTAATTTCATTAGAATTCATATCTTTAGAAAGATTTATGTGAGCAGCCCGTTTTTATTGTTCACTTTTGTATTATTTCTGTTATGCTTTGCATTTGGCAATAAAAAAGCACAATGCAAATACTTAAATTTTTCTCTTAGGATATACACTCAAGAACTGCCTCCAGGATGTGCTTCCAGCTTAGCGTAAGAGGCCATGGGTTGCGTTCCGAACGGAGGATTCGAGATCCCTCATCTACGCTGAAGGTGACTTTGAAGTGTTAGTTATTAAAATCCGGCATAACCTTTCCGTTGCTCCCACAAAAGACGAAAGGTATCCATGAAGATTTCCTCAAATAAAGAAAGGTTGGTTTTTATTCGACTTGTGGGATTACAGTTAAGCACCAGTTTATTATAATAAGTGAAAAAAGTTGAAGGATTATGATTGAATGATTGGATCCGTACGACTTAAGCTTTACGTCGGGCATGGGTAGGTTATAATGAGTCATCATCTCTGTGATAGGTATACTTAGAAAGCAAAGTAAGTAAAATCACAAGCTATATACAGCTCACCGTGCTGCTCCAGTGCATATTTAATAATTTCTGATTTGACCAGGTCGTTATAACAACATATTATCTCAAATTAAACCATAACTAATGTTTATTGAAATTAACTTCCAGCATACGTGCCACTTCTTTAATTCTTACCTAACGTTTCTTTGCGAGCAACGGAACAGGGAAAATTTGAAAGATGGAGTGAGCTAGAAACTATTAATTTATTATTATGAAAAAAGGTAAACTGTTTTTGTGCCTATTTCTCATTATTGATTTTTACCTTAATAGTAAAAAGATAAAAAAGCTTTCAAATTAAAACTGCTCTTTTTTCTATTTTAATTATTAATGTAAATTGTCAGCATTCAGGAATTTGTTTTTTAAATGTTGTATTATTTCTTGTTTATTTTTATACTTTTCCGCGAATAGCTCACACTCGCAACGCTATCTGTGACTCGCGGAGCTAAGCAGCGGTAATAAATCAGGATATCGAAAAATATCGAGTCTGTGTCGAACGTTTACGTGGCTCGGCGCCATGGCTCGACGTGGCTCGGCCCAGAGCATGGTAATGAGGGGTGATAGCTTAAGTAGATGATTTAGTCCTGCGATGTATAAGTTGTTTTTTTTTCTTTTTAGATATAATTTGCGTTTTTTTAATAATTATTATTTTATAATAATTAATTATTTCAATCAAATATTGTTAATGTATATATTAACAATATTTGATTTTATAAGATATATACTAGCTGGCCAGGCAGACGTTGTTCTGCCCTTTCCAACGACCCGTCCCATAAAAAATCCTTAAATTCACGATATTAAAATATTGAGGGTCACTTATCAGGTTAAAAAGTATCCTATCTCTTAAGTCGGACCAAACTGCACACAGTGGGCAAAATTTCATTGAAATCAATCAGTTCAATAGTTTAGGAGTCCATCGCGGGCAAGCAATGTGACACGTAATTTTTATGTTATATATATATATATATATATATATATATATACCTAGTCAGGTCATAAATTCTGTCACATGTTTAATGTAAAATGATTGAAACAAGTTTATTCATTATGTAACCATTTATATACCAAAACGAACTTAACAAAACATAGATTTTTATGACACTGAAGTTTATTCAAAATGACCTCCGTGATTTTGAATACAGGCCTTCAATCTGCGCGGCCAGTCGTCTACCGCAGCACGAACGAGGTCCATGTCAATATCGGCGGCTGCCTTAATCAAGGATGTCTTGAGTGACTCCAAATTGGGATGAGGCTTTGAGCACGCCTTTTCCTCCAAGTGTTGCCAAATCTTGTAATCTAACGGATTCAAATCTGGACTGGAGGAGGGCCAGTCTTCGTGCCGGATGAAGTCGATTTCACGCGCCGCCAGCCAGTCTTGTGTGCTCTTCGCTCTATGAGCTGGCGCCGAATCTTGTTGGAATACCCAGTGCCTGTTATTGAACATGGTATGAGAAACAGGTTCCACAAGGTTCGTCAGAACTGTATTTTGATACACAACTGCATTCGCTTTTACACTTTTCTCACAAAAATGTACCTTTGTTAAGCCTCAATAAGAAACTCCCAACCATACCATGAGCGAGGATGGAATATGACCTCGTTGGACACGCGGAATACGGTTACTCGCTTCTTCACTACTGTGTGCGTACACCTTATCATTTTCTTTGTTGTAGCTCTCTTCTACGGTAAAAATTTTTTCATCCGAAAAAAGAATTTTCCGATATTTTTTTCCCGCGTACCGCTTCAACAAAGGTCGGCATCTCTTCAGTCTCAGGTCCATTAGACGAGCATTCAAACGATGTCCTGTTTTTCTTCGATATGCCCGAATCCCTAAGTCTTCATTTAACATCCTTTTCACCGTGGTTCTGCTTAACCCCATCTGAAGGGCCAACAATTTCTGCTTACGTTTGGGATTTCTTTGAATTCGCGCCGTCACACCTTTTATCACTGCTGGAGTTCTAACAGACTCTACTACTACTAACAGACGAGAGCGACCACTTCTTGACCTGTCATCTACACTAGAGTCTTCATTGTATCGTTTGATGGTACGATAAACGAATCTTTTGGTTATATTCAAATTTTTCAGTATGTCAAAAATTTGAATTGGCGCGTAACCGCAACGATGCAACGCAATAACTGCAACACGGTCTTCTTTAAGCGTCCACTCCATATTTAAAAATGAGTAAAATTCTAAAAAGTATACAGTTTTATTTTCATGAACAATTCCAAATTCGAATTCAATAAATTTTTTTGTGGCCAGCATTTTAAAAGAAAAGTTTTTACTGTGTGACAATACTTATGACCTGACTAGGTATATATATATATATATATATATATATATATATATATATATCTTAGACTGTTACAGTTTGCCATAACACCAGTAGACCGCTAAAAGGGTACTCGGTTTTCTATACTCACCATATGAATAACAGCATCAATAAGCTGCTACTTCACGCTCATGTTCTGTGAGATTGCGGTCCTTTCTCGCTCATGCCGACTTGCTCTACAGTCATAATATAGTTGCAGCATGACTCTATCAAGCATGAAGTTTAGAGTAAAAAGAGATTACATCAGAAGTAAGTAAAAAGTAATGGCAATTGGCGGCAACATCAAGAATGCGAGACGTCTGGCAATGTGATCGTCATCCCGCCAGCCAAACGTGATGATAAGGACGACGAAAAAAAACGATGTCTAGCTATGGAATAACGGGCTGATGAAGGAGAACAGAATAAATGTAATGTCCTCGAGACCGAATTTCGGTCACGGAGGTCAGTCTTAGCGGATACTATCCATCTGGACAGGATTAATATAGTGCCTGAATGTACGAGTAAGCACACGTAGACTCTCTATTCCCTCACTCTCATCATCTGATGGGACGGCAATCCTATATGAGCGTAGATAAGCCGGGCGCAGGACTGGCTTTACGTGCCTGCTGAGATACGGATGTGAACCATCGCCAACTTCCTGACTCCGGGCTGCAAATGAGAATTGACAGAAAAACTTAATGGCTATATAACCCAATAAATCGTTATTCGAACCCTGGAATTCATGAGCCCAACGAGGCAATCAAAATAAGAATGTAGATAACTATAGAACCACCACATAAACTTTACATTTTGAGCATCCACTTACTATCAGTGCGTGATCGTTTGTCACCTTTATTCTATAAAAAAGATGGACTAAGTACATGCTACTTATCACCCACTTAAAAATCACTATATTTAGGATTTTATGGAGTATGTTTGAGAATTGCTGATAATTGTACTTGTGAGGAGGACGAAATTACTAATGTCAGGCCTACCAAAATATTTTAAAGTTATAGCACTTTTTATAAATTTTCATTTGTTTCAAAAAGAGCAAAGAGGCTAACATGCTAAATCCAAAGTAATAATTAAAAGTATGGGTACACAAATCGTGTCAAAAGCTTTGGCGAGATCTAGAAATATGCCAAGAACTTTCTGCCCATTGTCCAAGTTTGTAACAATATAATTAGTAAGATCATGAATCGCATCGGACGTAGATTTACCTAAAACCATATTGTGAGGGCGAAAGTAAGTTATTTCTTTAGTAAATAGTAAAAAGTAAGTAGTTTACGAACCTGTTGTTCATTATGCGTTCGAGTAGTTTGGACAAGGCAGGCAGCACAGCTATAGGTCTATAATTATTGACACGGTCCTTACACTTATAAATCAGATGTATATTCGACTTTTTAAAAGCTTTAGGGAATTTTCCAGTTTTAAGTGCCAGATTGCAGTTATATGTCAGGGGTGGGACAACTACATTAATATGCCTTTTAGGAAGGTTAGAGGATATTCCATCCCAACCCATAGCACAGTCATTACGGAGAGATATTATTAATCTTGCAACCTCGTCCTTATCCGTTGATAACAATACCATGGACTGCGAGTTGTTGTTGTTGAAAGCCTTTTTTTTTGACGACGTTTGTTTGTTGTCGCGGAAAATGTATCAGGTGGACTTACACTCTGTAAGTCCACCCGATATATTTTCCTTGAGATTTTTTTGCCTATATTAGCGAAAAAATCATTAACTTAATACATATAGCTCCGGAGTGGATGATAAGGTTAATAAGTGATGGGATGAATTTTCTTTTTTTTTTGCTCTGTTGGTTATGTTATTTATTGCTTCCCAGAGTTGCTGAGAATCATTACTAGCCTTTTTTAAATTATTTTTTTAATATTCCAACTTAATTTTTTTAACAAGTTATTACCATAGCTTCTGTCCCTAGTAAAATATATTTTTAAGACTTCATTGTCTGGCGACTTTTATAATTTTTGTGCAAATTATCTCTGTGTCGTATACAGCGTAAGAGACCTGGAGTGATCTATGGTTTGAATATTTTTTACGGTTTGGTAGTTTCACGGTTTTTGTGTTTTTTCGACCGCCTGTCTGATAAGACTTATCATTAACGCTGCTGCTACGTCAGAATATTGGGTATTATATACTTCACCAAAGTATTGTCAAAGTATTACTGGATCAGGATTTACCTCACTTAGGTGTACCTATTATTTATATCAAGTCTTTAGACCAGGGAATAATTAATCATTCAACTGGTGAGAAAATTGATATGCATTTATATTTACCGTTACCGAACAGCAAATATCATCAGATTAAACGAGCTTATCAGGAATTTAAAGTTAGCTTTTCGGACAATTCATGCTCAGTATGTGACAGATTGTGGTTTCAAAACGATTCAAAAAATCCATCTGAAGAAAATAAGGATATTCTCAAAGAAATTATACCTAATATACCCGTGGAAAATACTAATCTCTGTAATACATGCGTACAAGCTTAAAAAAAAGAATATTCCTTTAATTTCGACATATAATGGCTTCAAATATCTAGATGTACCTCAACACCTACCACCTCTAGATTTAGTTTCTGAGAGACAAATTTTCAGATTAGAAGACTGAGACATGTGAATGGTCAATACGGTATTTACGGTCAAATAATTAACGTGCCTGTTTCAGTAAATACGATGGTCAAATCTCTTCCAAGAACCATTGATGACGATTATTGTATAAATGTACATATTAAAGGTAAAAAATTCACCGGTCTAGTTACTTACATGGCATTGTTAACAAGTGTACAATTAAAACTTGGCTACAATTTTTAGTGCCATTTTCATTGTATACGATGTACGATATTAAAATTTTAATATCGTACATCGTAATTACGGCTCCGTGGCGCAGTGGCTTAGCAATGAGTTGTTGCGCTGGGGGTCGCGGATTCGAATCCTGCACGGAACAAGTATTTGTATGGCCTACAAATAATTGTTCCGGGTTTGGATGTTTGTCCTCGTGCAATATATGTTTGTAAACTGCCTCCACGATACAGGAGAAAATCCTAGTGTGGAGGTCATCATCATCATCATCATTACAGCCCTTCACAATTCTACGGCTGAATATAGGCCTCCCCCAAGGAATGCCACAAAGCACGGTCCTGAGCCACCTGCATCCATCGACTTCCTGCATAACTTACCAGGTCGTCAATCCATCTAGTGGGGGGATGCCCTACACTTCACCTGCCGGTACGAGGCTGCCACTCGACAACCTTTTTTCAGTGTGGGGGAAACGTTTTTTAAAAAGAAGTAGAAAAAGTAGACGATATTAAAATTGATGATTAATTTTTTTATGATAATAAAATTCATGACCTAGTTGAACAGTCACATCACTGAACACATTCCTGTAGAAGAGAGTCTTATGGTGAAACAACAAACATTAATGTGGGATGAAGAACAATATTTACGTATTGCTGCTGGCGAAGAATATTTACCTCAAATTTTATTATTTGATGAATATGCAGGAGAACTTTCTTTCCCGACAATTTACCTAGGTTAGTTCTGTAATTTTAGAGATGGCGTTAAAGTAACAGTTATGATGGCTACTAGTGAGCTTAGAAAAACTGATCGTCATGCAGTTAAACCGTACCATTTATTGTATATGGCAATGAAGGTTATAAAAATTCGAGTCCGTGACTCTCAGTAGCTTTCAAAGACGTTGGCAAGGATACAAAAATTACCAGAAATCAAATTGAAGATGAACATTACATTCACAATTGTATTGAAACCAATCTTGCATTTTTAAAAACTATTCCAAATTCAACTTGGTATTGGATGAATCGTAAAAAAGACCTTTTTGCCATGATTAGACAGTTGGGAAAATCAACTATTTTCTTTACTGTCAGTGCCAATGAAATTGGTTGGAATGATCTTATATAAAAGCTTTATAAATTGAAATACGATGGCGAAAATATTTCTGAAGAATTTGCTGAAAACTTACATTATCTTGACAAAACGACACTTGTCAATGAGGATGCAGTTACATGTGCGTAAATATTTTAAAGTCGCTAAAATTCAGTCCTTTTGGAAAGTATCATGTTGTCCATTATTTCAAACGTATTGAGTTCCAGGACCGTGGTAGTCTATATGCCCACATGTTATTATGACATGCTAATGCTCCAATATATGCGCTGGATAAAAATAATCCAGATGCTATATCATTAATTGATAACCCAACATCTGTTTAATCTCAAGAAGCATCAAGTAATTTTTTTTTAAAAAACGTTACACCCACACTAGGATTTTTTCCTGTGTCGTGGAGGCAGTTTACAAACATAAATTGCACAAGGACAAACATCCAGACCCGGAAAAATTATTTGTAGGCCATACAAATACTAGGGATTCGAACCCGCACAAGTATCAAGTAAAATTAAACTACAAATACGCAATCATACGTTTACTTGTTACAAAAAAATAGTGGCGAATAAACCGCAGGAGTGCAGATTTGAAGCAAATTTTATACCTTGTAGATCTATAATCATATTATTACCCATGCATAATGATAAACCAAGTGTTAATAATTATCTTCAACGTTAAAAAGCTATACGGATTAATCTTGAAAATAAGGATTACTTTGATATAGAATAATTTTTTGATAAAAACAATATTGCTTCTGATGAAGATTATTACAACATACCTAGAGCTGGAATTAAACAGCCTGGAGTTATTATCAGACGTCAACCTAGTGAATAGTGGCATAATCCGTTAAATCCGTTTATATTCAATAATTTTAAATCTAATATGAATATACAGTTTATCACAGAATAATATTCATGTGCTAATTACGTCACAGAATATATCAATAAAACCAACCTTGGTATTAGTAACTTATAATGTCAGATTACTGAAGTCATGGACGAAGATCCTGATTTTGACATTGTAGAAGTCACAAGAAAGTTAGGTTTTAATATGCGAAACGTTGTAGAAATAACTAGTCAAGAGGCAGCTCGGTATTTATTTCGAGAACCAATGTCAAAATGTTCTACTGTTGTTACCACCATTCTAACTATGTAGTCAGTTGATCGTCAAATAATAAAAAAGACAAAGAAACAATTAGATGAGATATTGGAGATGATTCTACAAATATTTTGAAGGAAAATTGGTTAGACAAATAAGAACAAAGACACCAGGACTTAGAAAACGTTACAATGCCTCAATTCGTTGCTAATTATAAGATTAAAACTGACGGTACTTATAAGGAAAGCAAAGTTCCACGTATTATTCGGTTACGAAATTGTGATATGGGAAAAAAAAATGATTATAAACGTAAAATGGTATCTCTACATTTTCCATTTCGAAATGAAGAAGAAGAAATACATGATGAAATGAAATTCATTGAAATATACAACAATAATGAAGATCAAATTTTAACTAAACGCAATGTTTGAATCATACTTGGATATCCAAAAAACTATTGAAATATGTCTAAATTTATATCGAGAAGATAGTATACAAGATATATAATATAATCCATTTTAACAATTGTATGATGATCCCATTAATTGTATGATGATCTTATTTTTGATGTAAACAGTGATCTTCGCTTAGCTGTACTCAACAAACTTGCTCAACAAACCATTTCTAAAAAGCGAGAAAATTTGATGCCTAATCTAAAATTTTCTGAGTCAATGAGAATGGCTATCGATAAGCAAAGAGAACTTTTGCTACATGTTATTTTGAATCTATTAGCTCCATATAGTGATCCATTCCAAATATTTAACGGGTGCAGCAGGATGCGGTAAAACTTTTGTTATAAAACTCCTAATGGAAAATTAAAATTATGCAATTGGATCACCAGCTTTCTTGCAGATCGGAGCATCAAGGTCGTTGTAGACGGTGCATGCTCCGACTACAAGCCTATTAACACTGGTGTTCCACAAGGCTGCGTGCTATCACCAACGCTGTTTCTTCTGCATATCAATGATATGTTGCAAGCCGGTAGCATTCATTGCTATGCGGATGACAGCACTGGTGATGCTCTATACACCGGCCGTGCTAATATTTCTCGGGAAAACGTCACCGAGTACCGGAACAAACTTGTGTCTGAAGTCGAGTCTTTGCTGGACAAAGTCTCGGATTGGGGGCGACTAAATCTAGTCCAGTTTAATCCTCAGAAGACACAAGTTTGCGCGTTTACCGCTAAAAAGAACCCCTTTGTCGTATCTCCTCAGTTTCAAGGTACTCCCCTTGTTGCTTCAGCCAGTATCGGAATCCTCGGCGTCGACATATCGAGTAACGTGCAGTTTCGTGGTCACTTGGAAGAGAAGGCCAAATTGGCCTCTAAAAAGCTTGGCGTGCTCAGCAGAGCGGGACAGTATTTCATGCCGGCTCAACGCCTGCAACTTTACAAGGCGCAGGTTCGGCCTCACATGGAATACTGTTCCCATCTCTGGGCTGGGGCTCCCCAGTGCCAGCTCCTTCCACTTGACCGCATCCAGCGCAGAGCGGCTCTAATCGTCGACGACCGAGTCCTTTCCGATCGGCTCGACTCATTGGCACTGCGAAGAGATGTTGCATCTCTTAGCATTTTCTTTCGCATTTACCATGGGGAGTGCTCTGAGGAATTGTTCGGATTAATCCCAGCCGCTAAATTTCAAGAACGCACATCGCGGCAGAACTCCCGATACCATCCACACCATCTGGATGATTGGCGGTCCACCACTGTGCGATTTAGAAGATGTTTTCTTCCTCGCACAACTTCCTTGTGGAATAGTTTACCACCAGCGATTTTTTCGGACCGATACGACTTAGGGACCTTCAAGAAAAGAGCCTACTCCTTTTTAAAAGGCCGGCAACGCATCTGCAATTCCCCTGGTGTTGCGGTTGTTCATGGGCGGCGGTAGTCACTTACCATCAGGTGAGCCGCATGCTCGTTTGCCCCCTCTCCTATAAAATAATAAATAATGGAGATTTATAACCGATTTTCTGATAACGATGGATATAGTAAATCCTATATTGCTTGTGCTTCTACAGGCAAAGCTGCTGTCGCTATAGATAGAACAACTGTAAATACTGCGTTAAAATATCTCTATCAAAGTTAATTCCATTAAGTACTGAAGTAGCTCATCAACACAGAACATTATTTAAATACGTTAAGGTTTTAATCGTTGATGAAATCAGTATAATTTTAACAGTGGTAGAGCCACGCGGCAGCTTTTGCTGTCGCACGGATGGGCCGGCTCGAACCGGGGTAGTACCACGACCTCACAGAAAACCAGCGTGAAGTAGAGTAAACCTCTACTTCCTCTTCCTCTGCGTTTCGCTTGGTGAGTGCAGGTGGCCGGAGGCCCTTTTTACTGGAAATGAGGCATTCCATCTTAGTCCTCACGGGTGACAACGCATCTACATTTTAATTTGTAACAGAGGATAGATGTAGATGTCTATGGGCCGCAGCAACCACTTACCATCAGGTGGACTGTGTGCTCGTTTGTCACCCTTATCCTATAAAAAAAATTGGTGCTGAACTACTTGCTTAAATTGATTTACAGTTAGTCAGTTACCACCAGGGGTAGCTCCCCAATATATAAACAACATAACGTAACATATTCCTTTGTGAATGTTGGACCTATTTTGTGGCGGGGATTAAAATTTTATGAGTTAGACCAGGTAATTAGGCAATCAAATCTACAGTTTTCTACAATTTTAACTAAGATTGGAAGTGGTGAACAATTTAGTGCATTGGAATTAGCTTCATTAGAATCACGTATTGTAACTACTGAACAAGCAGAAACTGAATGTCCGTATGAAATTAGATAATTTGATACAAATGAAGCTGTAACAAGATATAACAATAAATTTTAAGTTTTGCATAAGAAAAAATCACTACAATAGTTAAAAATATATTTATTGGTTGTACATCGGCAGAACAAATAGCTTCTTTTCACCAAACGCTATAGAAAATGTCACTAATTGATACTGGAGGATTGCCTTACGAAACTATATTTGTGATGGATGTTTTTTACATGATAACGACAAACATAGACGTGTCTGAAGGTTTGTCAAATGGAGCTGTAGGTAAACTAATTTATATTAAATACAATGAAGATGGTGAAGCAAAAATTGTGTGGCTTGAGTTTCTAGACTTAATAAAAACAGCCAAAGATCCGAAAAAAAGTTGCTGGACATGTAGCTGCTATTCAAATTAATAAAACTGCAGTGCCGATCGGACATAGAACTTCAACTATTCCGCTTAACAACTATAGAACAATTAACGTTAATCGTTCGCATTTACCTTTACTTGGTGCTTGTGCAACGACAATGCACAAATCACAAGGGAGTAAATATTCAGAAATAGTTTATGAATACGATAAAAAACATCCATTTTCATTAGTTTATGTAGCTTTATAACGCGTAACAAGTATTGGAGGCTTATTCATCACAACAAAAGGTAATGACAATACTTTCGATCGTGGCTGCAGAACATCAACTGCAGTTAATAGTCTTCAAGATGAATTTAAGAGACTCTCAAATAATCGCTTGGTGACAATTAGTAAAGACATCCAAAATTTTATTAGCCAAAGAAAAGGTTTTACAGTGTATACTTTCAATTGACACAGTCTGCGGGCTCACTCTGTTGATCTAGTTGATTCAATTACACAACAATATTAAACTTTAATGTTGAGTGAAACTTGCTTATACGATAATGAGTCTATAAGTATACCAAATTTTAATTGTATAGTTCAATACAAACGATCAAATGTTCGTGCTGGAGGTGTTTCTATCTATCACAAAGCAACAGATACAACTAACATTGTAACCGCGCGATGATCGAAATGACTGCGAGACAGTCTTTTCGATCATTGCGGATTGATTTTGTTAGTTCAGCGATGTTATCAGTGGGTGAATTTTGTATAGCGGAGTATAAGTGTTGTATAGCGGAAGACGGTAAAAAATTTTGTATTAATAGCACTTTATATTTCAAATTATATTATAATGGTTAGTGTCAGTAGCCTAATGGCAGGGCACGAACCGCGAACTCGGAAGGTCGTGGGTTCGAATCCGCCATTCTACTACTGTCATGAACCACTTCTAACACAAGCATTTTAAGCTTACCAGAAGTGGTTAAAGGGAATATTAGTAATGTTTAATAGCATTACTAGTATTTTTATAAAAAGAAAAAATAACAAAGAAAAAAAATATTTCTCCAAATTATAAAGTTGAAGATATTGTTCATTTCTTAAAACGGGCGTTATTTCCATACACAACAATCGGAGTGGCGTATATGGGTACATGTGAAAATATGTTGTCGATGATTTAAAGTTCAGATTTTAATGTTAATTTTAACTCAGAAAATGCTCACGTACTTATCAACTTTTTACGTGAAGATTTAAATCTTTCAATTAATAAATTATCTCACAGTTTCACAACACGACATGGTATTACAATTGATGCTTTATTCATACGATATTTAGAAAAAGTTTCTACTAGACCGTCCATATCATATTTTAGCTACCATAAACATCTTGTAACTCACATGGCCATTGAACCAGAGCCCAGATCAAATAATGAACATAATTCATTGAATTTTATTCAGTACTGTTTGTATATCTAAAATAAAATTTTTTTGTTATTAACTGTCTAATAATAAATTATCAATCTGTAAATAAAAATTATTTTGATGAAAATATGCTTTTAAAGTTAAATTAAGTTTATTTTTTAAAGCATTTTAAAGTTAATTAAAATTTTTAAACCGCTATAATTGCATTTAATGTTTTTTTTTCACAAAGTGTACTGGCACACAGGATAACATTTTTAGTTTTTTTTTTTTGTTATGCTAAAGAGGTATAACTTCTTACGTGCGTACATAAGGAAACACACGTTTTTTTATTTGCTTCAGAATTACATCAACTGGTTCCCGATTTCATATCAATAGCCTAGTTTGTTAATACAACGATTTTCAACTTTTATAAGTGTTATTGCTATTAAAAATTTAAAGGCACTTTCCCTATTTTTTTAGCCCTTGATAGATAAAAGACAAATGTACCATACAGCATATATCGATTTTATACTTTGTGTAATCGATTTATTTTGGTGAACATTTTTAATTTTTTCCCTGTTCCAGGTGACACTACCTGTTAAAATAATAGAGCGTTAAATTTAAAGCACGTAAATAATATATTTTGAAAGTCAGGATACAGTTTATTTTTTCATTAAAATTAAATGAAAACTCTTATTAAAAACTATAAACTTTATCGATTGAATTAGTTCCTACTTTATTTATCTAGTTTGCTGAAAGACACCAGACATATTTCTATGGTCAGACAGAACGTAGATAGTATCAGATTCCTGTATGGTAGCAAAAGTCAAAAAAGATATTTTTATTTATTATAGTCTATGAAAAATCTTCTGCTAAACATAGGCTTTCCCCATTAACTACCTCATACGGGGATTTAGTCACAAGTTGCCACGCATAGAATATAGGGTAGAGGATGATCTCCCACCGTCACTATATTTTTTTTTTATAGGATCGGGTGACAAACGAGCACACAGTCCACCTGATGGTAAGTGGTTACTGTGACCCATAGACATCTAGATCTATCCTCAATAAAGACTCAAGATCCAGATGCGTTGTCACCCGTGAGGACTAAGATGGAATGCCTCTTTGCCAGTAAAAAGGGTCTCCGGTTCTCTACACTCACCATACGAAACACAGCAGCGTTAAGCTGCTATTTTACGCTGGTTTTCTGTGAGAGCGTGGTCCTTCCCCGGTCGAGCCGACCCATTCGTGCTACAACCATAATATAGCTGCAGCATGGCTCTAACACGTAGAAAAATAATATATGGCGAATTAAGATCACTACCAACTTTTCAGCATCATACTACACATCAAAATTGAAATTAATCCTTATGCTTTTTATCTAAGCGAGTACTGAAAATTTGAAAGACGAAATATTGTATTTCTTTGATCAAAATATCCACTTATCTAGTGTGCATTACAACCTTGAGATGAGAGTTTTATGTTTGATGGATATTTCACATCTCCTGAGAATTCTTCGAACAACGTTCGACAGAAATGTCTGTTTCTTATGGCTTTTCAGAGTTAATTTCCTATGCCGAGGTAATAAAAGTCGAGAATAATTCAATTCGAATAGAGAGGAAAATAACTTTATAATATGTGACAGTTTCGCAATTCATGTAGGCCGGTTTTCTTACGATCCTACTCAAAACAACGGAAGAAGTTATTAATTATAGCCAAAAAGAAATTTGTTGATCAGTATTGTTACACGTAAATGAAAGCACAAATTGGTTTTTTGTTTGTTCAATATGTCGACTACAAAAAAAAAAACACGACGTTACAAAAATACCTATATTGATTTATTTACTTTAAAATTCGAACATAAAGAAGCTCGATAACTTAGTTTCTTTTGAACTATCTGAACAACAATAGTAAACGAGCATTGAACCTTTTTGACGCTTGGTAGCGCAGTGGCATAGCGTTTTACTGCGATGCTGCGGTTGGAATCACGCGCAAACCAAGTATTATATATCTATATTTTGTTTGACCTACGAATAATTATTTCGGGTTTTCCACGTGTAAATTATTTATGGGAGAGGCTTCCACTATACAGAAGAAATTTAAGGTGTATATACCTCCACACCTTTTTAGAATTAAAGTGTTAATACAAAAAGCTTGCCGTAATTTGTAGCATCGAGTTTTAATGTGTTCCTATGTAATAAGTACTTATTTATTTTTATCTTCACGCACAATCCCTGACGGGGTAGCCAGAGAGAACAGATCGCCAAGTGTCACGATCCTTACAAACCTCTTTCGCTTCTTTCAGATTCATTATCTTCTTCATGCATGCACGTCTAGGTATCCGAGTACTTTTGACCCTACCCTCTTCGAGCAGTTTGCTCACATGGTCTTCGAAAGTTAGTCTCGGTCTACCTCGACACCTTTTAATATTAACTTTCGCGCTATATATTTTCTTCACCATTCGGTCTTCACTCATTCGCTCAACGTGCCCAAACCACCGAAGCACGCCCTTATCAATTTTTGTGATAAGGTCATCTTTCAAACCTGCCATATTGCGAATCTCTTCGTTTCGCTTTCGGTCGGCCATGGTAACGCCGCACATTTTACGAAGAGATCGCATCTCCACTGCATTCAACTTACTTTTATGCTTCTTCTGGCATACCCAGGTTTCGCTGCCATATAACAAAGTCGGTACCAACACTGCGTTATGTATTGCAAGGCGTGCACTCTTCGCTACGCCTTGCCTTTTGACTAACGCAGTCAGGGCACCATTGACTTTGTTCCCGGCAGCGACACGCCTGTCCACATCTAAATCACATCTTCCATCCCGGCTAAAAGCACTCCCCAAGTATACAATTTCATTTACCTGTTCTAGACATTCCTGATTTACCCATATTTCACACTTCGTTCTCTCTTCGTCCCTTTCAAATACCAGAACCTTAGTTTTATTAGCATTCAAACGGAGACCTTTAGTTTCACATTCCTCTTTCATACACGTGACTAATGCCTGCAGTTCTGCCTCTGATGGTGCTATAAGTACTGCATCATCAGCATACAACAGACAATTTACTTTAATGTCACCCAATTTCACACCCAAACAGCTATCTTTCAGCTTCTGTAAACAGCTGTCGAGATACAGTATGAACAGCCAGGAAGACATGACACAACCCTGCTTTACGCCCGTTTGGACGTCAAACATGGGTGACAGGTCATGTCCTACCCGCACACAGGCTTTACAGTCACAGTAAAGAGACTGCACAGCCCTTAGCAATCGACCATCCACACCATACCCCGGCAACAGTTCCCACATTTTCTTCCTTACAACCTTATCAAATGCTTTCTCAAGATCCACAAAAGCACAGAAAATCTTCTGGTTAGCAGCCAGAAGCTTCTCCGTGATCATGCGGAGAGAAAACATTTGATCCGTGCATCCTCTTCCAGGTCTAAATCCGCATTGTGCCTCCCATAGAAATCTTTCCGATTTCTCTTGCATCCTACGTGTCAAAACCTTCGAGTAAACTTTACTTGCTAAACTGGTCAAGCTGATCGCCCGATAGCACCCGCAGTCAAAATGTGAACCTTTACCTTTATATAAAGGCACAATGACTGCGGATCGCCAATCATCCGGGACAGGGAAAGGCCGGCAACGCATCTGCAATTCCCCTGGTGTTGCGGTTGTTCATGGGCGGCGGTAGTCACTTACCATCAGGTGAGCCGCATGCTCGTTTGCCCCCTCTCCTATAAAAAAAAAAAAAAAAAAAAAAACATCCCCCGTCTGCCAGCACAAATTGCACAGCAGATGAAAGCTGTCCCAGACGCGAGGCCCACCATACTTGACCATTTCAGCAGTAACTCTGTCTAGTCCCGCAGCCTTACCACATTTCAAACTTCGAATCGCACGTTCAATCTCTTTCATACTGATGACCTCAGTGTCATCGAGGTCCGGGTCTGGCGTACCAGTCACGGCGTCATCCCCGGATCCCTCACTAAGGTTATCACACGCATACATTTCTCTATAAAATTCGCTCCATCGCTGCATGACGTCCGATTTTTCTGAGAGGACGTCATTAGTTCTCGAAAGCACTTTGTTCATTCTTAAGGCCGTCGCACCACTTCGGGTCCTTCCAACCTCTTTCCAGAAGAGTTTGGAGTTCTCCTTAAAGTTGTGCGACAACCTTTCGTCCGCTTCCATTCTACACCTTTCACGCACTTCCTCAATCAGTGCTTTCGTGTGAACTTTCTGCAGCCTATATCTTTCTTTCATCTTCTCTCTCATATCCTTATCATTACTAGAGGCCAAGTAGTCTAACCATGCTTTCTTCTTCTTCTTTACAGCTTCTTTCACTTCATCATTCCACCATGCATCTCTTCTTTTACTACTGCCTCTTTTTATTGTTCCACACACTTCTTCCGCTGCACTTACCATTCCATCCCTAAGGTTCTGCCAAGTTCTTTCTACACATTCTTTTCTGCCATCGATGGTGTCAAGCTTTTCGGCTACCCTCGCATGATATTTGTCCCTAGTATCCGCTTCCTGAAGCTTCCAGCTTCGGATGCGACAGACCGACTGTGGTTCTGTTACTGCCGTCCGGTAGCGCCAACCCGCGAACAGACCCCTAAATCTAGTAATCACTAGATAGTGATCCGTTCCCAGGTCAGCACCCCTGAACACTCGCGTATCCATCACCTGTTTTCGCAGTCGGTCATCCACCAGGAACAAATCAATCATACTTCTCTCATTCTTTCGTTCTCTAGTATACATATGGATTTTCTTGTGATTAAACATAGTGTTTGTCACAAGAAGACCCTTTTCCTTGCACACCGCCAGTATAAGCTTGCCAGCATCATTAACCCTTTTATCGCCAAACTTTCCAAGTACCGACTCGTACCCTGGTCGAGCGGTACCAACCCATCCATTCAAATCACCACATACAACAATTCTTTCGTTTCCTCTAGCCAAATCTAGAACTTCTCTTACATTCCCCCAAAACTCCTCCAGCTCAGCCCTGGACGACGAAGCTACCGGCGCATAAACAGCCAAAAGGAATAACTTCGTCAGTCCCAATTTAAAGCGAACCCAGAGGAGTCTTGAGTTCACAACCTTATATTCATTCATAACATCGACCAACCGAGAAGACAGCAGCACCCCCACTCCCTGGCAGGCGCTCTCGCTCTCCGGGACTCCTGACCATAGAGCTAACGCCCCGCCAGGGAGCTCTTCAGTACCACTGCCCTTCCGTTTGGTCTCCGACATACACACGACATCTAATTCTCTTTCTTTCATTATTTCGATCAACTCATTCGTCTTATCTCTCATGCCTCCTCTAACATTCCACGTGCCAACTCTGCACTCTGTCCTCCACCTTCCGCCGTGTCGGGCTGTGCGTGACGGGTGGCGGTCCCCATCGCCGCTTTGCACGCTGCATTCCACACCAACGGGGACGAGCTGGTGTGCGTCGCCTTGGGGGGACGCCCTAACCCTCGTTGGCATGGGTGCGCAGCTAGTAGAATTGCAGCCCTGAAAAGGGCTGGCAGGGGTCGCGACGAGCACGCTTCTACAATGACCCCCAATAAGTAAATTATAAGTATTATAAATATTACAAGAGTAAAAAAAAGTACTTTGAAAAACTATTCACATATAACTTAAAAAGCTTAAAATAAATAAAAAATAATTCACAAAGGTAGGTAGCGCATCTAGAAGACTGGCCGTTATACTTCGTCGTATTGCTAAGCTTATCTGCTGACCAAAATATCTGCTAGCTTTAAGTTTGGAGAATAATTGTTGTAGCTCAATTCTGAATATTAGGTCCTCATCATCATCATCATCACAGCCCTTCATAAGTCCACTGCTGAACATGAACTTCCAAGGAATGCCACAAAGCACGATCCTGCGCCACCTGCATCCACCGACTTCCTGCATGTATTACCAGGTCGTCACTCAATCTAGTGGGGGGACGCCCTACATTTCATCCGAGGCCGCCATTTGGATTTTTTTTTCCCCATCGGTTATCGGTTCTTCGAGCTATATGGCCGGCCCACTGCCACTTCGGCTTACTATTCCGTTAGGCTATGTTGGTCACTCTGGTTCTATTGCGGATATCCTCATTTCTAAGTTTATCACGCATAGAATCCCCGAGCATAGCCCTATATTTCTTTCCATAGCTCGCTGAGCGACATTGAGCTTCCTTACATGGCCAGCAGTGAAGGACCACGTCTCAGTTCCATAGGTCATCACTGGCAACACGCACTGGTTGTACAGTCTCGTTTTTAAGTTTTGAGGTATACCTGACGAGAAGATGTGCCGTAATTTACCGAACGCTGCCCAGCCGAGTTGAATCCGTCGATTGACCTCTCAGTCGAAGTTGGACTTACCTAGTCGGACCAATTGTCTCAGGTAAACATACTCATCAACAAGCCCGAGCTTAGTGCTCCCAACAACTACCGGCATGGGTGTGACACGGAGGTCATACATGACTTTTGTTTTGCCCGTGTTCATCTTAAGACCTATCCGTTAAGAGACATTATTGAAGTCATTGAGCATAGTGCTTAGGTTCTCCAGCAATTCTGCCATAAGGACTATGTCGTCGGCAAATCGAAAGAGAGTGATGTACACGCCGTTCATTGTAATATCGTACCCTTTCCAGTCTAGTAGCTTGATAATGTCTTCCAATGCAGCGGTGACGAGTTTCGGGGATATAACGTCATCCTGTCTTACATCTCTTGCAATTGGATAGGTTTCGTATTCTGGTTCTGTACACGGATAGCCATAGTAGCCCTACTGTACAAATACTTCAGCACTTCGATATACCGACAGTCAACTTGGTACCGCTGAGGAGACTGCAGCACCGCCTAAATTTCGACGGAATCTAAGGCTTTTTTTTATTTATTTATTGTCAACAGAAGCAACAGCATCTAGTAACATTATAAACTTAGTAAATATTTACATTTTTTACTGCCAATTACAGGTTCTTACTTCATATAAAAAAAATCTTATAACATATCGCTACAACTGTGTGAATATAATATAGAAATAACATTTGGCAATTACCAACATATTTGAAGAGATTTATGGGTATTTTAAGGTACGCATTTTACAAAACACAGTGCATATGTGTACATCTAGTTGTGTTTTGATTTAGTAAGTATAAGAGTAAGTATAAGGTTAAGTGTGTGTGTGTGTGTGTGTGTGTGTGTGTGTGTGTGTGTGTGTGTGTGTGGTGTGTTTGTGTGTGTGTGTGTGTGTGTGTGTGTGTGTGTGTGTGTGTGTGTGTGTGTGTGTGTGTGTGTGCGTGTGTTTGATTTTTAAATGTAAGTAGTGAAGTGCAAGTAGTGTAGGGAAGGATGTGAAGAGGTGTGGCATGTTTGTTATTTGTGCGTGATGTTTTATTATTATTATTTATTACTACTGATTTCTTAGAATTGAGATTATTTCTTTTTTTATGGAAGCTTTAGTGTCTTGAAAAATGTCAATAGATGAAAAGTTTTTGTTATAGCAGTTAAGAGTACGACTAATCACAGAATTTTGAGCATATTTTGAGCGACTTAACGGAACATGAAATAGAGATGTGTGTCTGGTACGTTTCGAAGGAGTGTTGAATTGTAAGAATTGAAATGTCAATTCAGGACTATTAATTTTATTACTACAGACGTCGTGCAGAAACAAAATCTGTAGAAGTGTACGTCGGTCCTTCAACGGTAATAAGTTATGATATTCGCAAGATTCCTTGTAACTGACTTTTTTATGTTGTGTGCGATAATTTAATGCCTTAATAAATTTACATTGTATTTGCTCATAGTCATTGCTTCATAGTCCACATACACCAGACATAGTGGAAAATTTTACTCCTTGGATTTCTGTACAATTTGCCGAAGGTTATGTATGTGATCTATGGTGCCAAAAATTTTTCGGAAACTGGCTTGTTCGGGAAGCTGGATCTCGTCAAGTCTGCATGCGAGACGATTCGTAATGACTCTCGAAAACAGCACCGTAGACGCGGCTAAGGAGAGAAATCAGTCTGTAGTTCTTAAAGAGAGCGTTGTCGCCTTTCTTGAAGAATATGGCCACTGCAATTCTGCTCCATGCCTCCGGTATAGTGCCACCATGGAGTACGGAATTAAAGAGCTTCTGTAGGTCTTCCAGTACCGGTTTTCTACCTGCTTTCACAAGCTCTGCTATAATTCCATCCTCGTCTGGGGCCTTGCCGTTTCTAAGGTGCTGGAGAGCCATTCTAATCTCGCTCAGAGTGACGTCCGAAACATCATCGGAATAGTGTCAGATAAGACTTGTTCTTGGATCGTTACTCACACTTGCGTGTGGCTCCAACGATGATGTGTACAGCTGTCCATAGAACCTCTCAATCTCACTCAAAATCTCAGGTGCCTCGGAAACAACGCTTCCATACTTGGTCTTTAATTTCGACAGTTAGCGCTTTCTGGCAAACTGATCTCTAGCAAAGACTTAAGAGCCCTGGTTGCGTAATTCCCGCCACATGCATTTTTGAGATCTGTCTGTTCACCTGTACGCCTTCGTTTGTTCTTCGCCTGTTTTTTCTGTTGCCTGCACGCTATCAAACCTACTGAACACTAGAGCTTAATTTCTTGTCTAACAGCCATAAGATTAAGAGTGTAATCGAGAATTTTTGTGTTCTTCAGCGGTGGGTTTTGCAAAACTTAGCTCCCATCGCACGGACAGTTTCCACAAGCTGGTCATTTATATCGTCCACTGCATTTCAATCTTCTAGGCACTGAAAACAGTTTTGTAGTTCGAGTTGAAACTTTCTTTACTTTGGATTAGAGTACCAAGGGAACGGAGCATTGACTTCGTTAGACGAGACCTCTCCAACTTAACGTTTAAGTTTAGCGTGCCTCTAACTATTCGGTGATTGCTACCAGTTTTCACCCTCGCGAGTACTGAGACATCACTAAACAGTTGTCGTCTGGTCGTCATTATGAAGTCATTCTCATTTTTCGTCTAACCGTCGGGGATCGACCAGGTTCACCTCCTATGGGACCGCTTCTTGAAGAAAGAGCTCATTATAACGAGCCCTCCTTTCTCCATGAAGGCCGCCTGCTGCTGGCCTCTTGAGTTCAATTGCCCTATTCCAAATTTCCCTACCTTCAGTTAACCGTTCTCTTGTGCCTAGTTTTGCGTTGAAATCTCCTATTAATACCGTATATTGGGTTTGGAGGAATGCTTGGCTCCAGATATATCCTCATACATTTCCTCCACCACCTCATCGGGATGTGCCGAAGTTAGTGCGTAAACCTATATAACCTTCAGCAAATACCGTTTGGTGATTCTGATTATAATGTACGCAACCCTCGTTGACACACTCAAAATCTTTACAACGTTGTTAACACGAGACATGTGGACGATAAATCCGACACACTTGGCGAGCGGGTTGGCAACCGCAGTTATTTTATTGTTGTTTTGCTGTTATCAGAAAGATGATGCTGCCCATCTTTTGCCTCAGTTTCCCTCTATCGCCTCTAATGACACCCACGGGAAGATATGAGTAAGTGGGTATTCTTCCCGCCACTTAAGCCCTCACCTATTCCTTATTCCTTCATACCTAATAATAGTATTTGTAGTTTTATATGTAGAATTTTTTTTTCAATACGCCCTATCTAAATTCTACTGATGCTTCCCACGCGTGGCATGTGGGCTGGTAAACGCCGGTTTTTATTTTTAGTTGTTATCAGGAAGATAATGTTACCAATTTTGTTTTATATCCCTCTTCCGACTCTTACGAGACCCACGGGATGATATTGGTTAGAGAAAAATGCGTAGAATAAATCAAATTATTTTTTATAAAAAATATGAAAGTATCGGCAATTCTTTGCAATGCATTTTTCCCTTTTTATAAAAGATTATTAATTGCTCGAAACCCTAGGGGATAGGAACCATTGAATTCCCTAAAAACGTAATGAAAAGGCGCTTATTGAAAATGCGATCTTTTTCGTGTAAAAAGTCATCCGTATTTCAATGAAAAAAATATGCTATAACAATTTGTAGGAACAAGTACACATTGTTTTTGTGGGTATTTTTAGTCTTTCTTTCATTCATAAAATAGTGAATATATTATTTATTCATTTCTTACTCTTTATCAAAAGTCCATAATTGAACATTGGGCTCCAAATATATTGCCTCACAGTGATATTTGTCGTATTTGCTACGCTTGGTTAGACCTACGGGATGATATAATTAAATAGTGAATTTCCTTACGCCGTAACAAGATGGCGAAATCGGCAAATATCATTAATGACGATCCGTTAATAATAAAGATTAATAAAAATTATAAAGTCACAAAAATGTTTGACTTTTTAGACACATAACATTAAAAAAAACTTACTTCATAACATTAATTCTTTTGATGACACCACATTACTATTACAAAAATTAACTTTATATCCAAAAAGTTCCTTCCTAAATATGAAATATAACGGGGTAAATTATATCGTGTATTTTTATCGGAGTGTAATGGTATTGATAAAAAAGCTTGTAGACGGCTTTTTATATCCCGCTATAATTTCTATACAATTTACAGTTTCTTAGAGGAAATGTCATGAGATAAAAAAAATCCTCTACTTTCAGCTTCTTTCCCGAAGGATTCATTAAAAGAAATGTAGGTATAATCTTTAAAGAAAATTAAAAGAATATTTAGATGTCAGAACACGAGCATTTTTCATATTGTTCATACTAATATTAATCCCCGAAATTGTCACTCTATAAACGAATTAGCTTATACTAACTTAATATAACGTTCCGAAAGATCATGCTTTTAATTGTTTTATTTTACAGAATAAGGATGACAAACGAGCACACAGGCCATCTGATGGTAAATAGATGCAGTGCCCCGTAGATGTCTACATCTATCCTTGATTAAAAACCAAAATTCAGATGCGTTGTCACTCCTGAGGACTAAAATGGAATGCCTAGTTTCCATTAAATAGCATCTCCGGTTCTCTACACTTACCATACGAAACACAGCAGCACCAATCTGTTATTCAATGCTAATATTATGTAAGAGCTTTTTTTTATACGATAAGGGTGACAAATGAGCACACAGTCCACCTGATGGTAAGTGGTTGCTGCGGCCCATAGACATCTACATCTATCCTCTATTACAAATCAAAATGTAGATGCGTTGTCACCCGTGAGGACTAAGATGGAATGGCTCATTTCCAGTAAAAAGGGCCTCCGGCCTGCACCTGCACTCACCAAGCGAAACGCAGAGGTAAACCTCTACTTCACGCTGGTTTTCTGTGAGGTCATGGTACCACCCCGGTTCGAGCCGGCCCATCCGTGCGACAGCAAAAGCTGCCGCGTGGCTCAACCACTGTTAAAAAGCTTGGTGGTGATAGCACGGCTCTGTTACATATTAACTTTAAAATTGATAATACTATACTTTTAGGAAAAAGAAAACTTATGCTATCGCTTTATAAATCATATGGCGATTTCCTTACAGTAGTAGTTCAACACCTTTAAAATCCAGATACGATCCAAACGTCTAGATACGTGTTACAAAATTATTGTCATTATTTTTATTATATTTTTCTGTGTGACGATGGCGTAAGAGATACAAAATCACCTTGTTTCGTCCTTTGAGTACCGTAAATGACGATCAAAATAAAAATCAGAAATATTTCAAGGAGAGATTTTATTTTTCTCCTTCTATATAAAAAAGCAAAGTTACTGCTTTTATACGTTTCACTTCTGGGCATACGTTTCTTCTCATTTCTGAGCAATTAGTCTGCCCTGTTGCTCCATTTCACATTGGCGTTCTTCACACTTCCTCAAAATAATTTAATTCTGAGAAATACATTTTATACGTGGTAGAGCCATGCTGCAGCTATATTAGTATTATAGTTGTAGCACAAATGGGTCGGCTCAACCGGGGAAGGACCACGCTCTCACAGAATACCAGCGTAAAATAGCAGCTTAACGCTGCTGTGTTTTGTATGGTAAGTGTAGAGAACCGGAGACCCTTTTTACTAGAAAAGAGGCATTCCATCTTAGTCCTCACGGGTGACAACGCATCTGCATTTTGATTCGCAAACGAGAATAAATGTCTATGGGCCACAGCAACCACTTACCATCAGGTGTACTGTGTGCTCGTTTGTCACCCTATCCTATAAAAAAAAAATACAGGTTTTCTAAAAATGTTTTTCTTCACTGCCAAGCACGAGGTAAATGAGGACTTAAAATTGCAATTAACAATTTTATTGGTGCCGGCGGGAATCGAACCCGGGTTGATGTGGCTTGGATATGCCAGACGGGGAGCAGCGACAAAAGTGGTAGTGACACCTGTAATTATTATGTCAAATGATCTCTATAATGGATTGGCTATTCAGCATAAAGCACATTTCGACAAATAGAACAGATATTTCGTTGAAACTTTTTTACTTTTTACGGTCGCACAATTAGTTGATAAAGATGTGTTGTTTACAGTAGCAAATTAGTTTTATAAATAAGTGACCATTCCATCATCGGACCAACAGACGTCTGGCTGATCTAAACGTCTTTGTTGTCGACATACCACACACACACACACACACACGCACATGCACAGTAATTCATAACGCATGAAGCAAATGAGTGGAATATATAGAAAACAGATGCTGATAATATAGTAGAATATTGCCAGCATCTGTTTTTTCCCCTTGATTATTATGAGAGAGTGAACAGGCTTTTGTTAAGCTAATTCACTGCACTTTAACATCTGCGGCTGCATAAAAACTTACCATTTGGTGAGATAGTAGTCAAGCACTGGCTTATAATAATTAAAAAAAAAACAATAAATCCTCATATGTATTATACTAAAACATATACTTACATGCTTGTCACCTAGAGCGTAAGGCAGCGACTACGGACTTCCATTTGCCACGCTCCCGAGATATCTTACTGTTTTCACATTCAGATTTCTTATCTACGCATACATATCTCCTTCCCTTTTAATTTCATATTCAAATTTATTATCTACGCATACATGCTCGTTGGTTATGGATACTCTTAATTTGGCTCGTCTTTAATATATTGCTATTTAGTCGATAAATTTCCGCTAGGGCGTCTTTTGCCGACTCTAACATAAATTTGCTTTGTAACCCAATTAATCATGTAACTTTTACGTGGTAGAGCTACATTCAAGTTATTTTATGGCTGCAACACGAATAGATCGGCTCGACCGGGGAAGGATCATGCTCTCACAGAATACCAGCGTAAAATTGTGGTTTTATGTTGCTGCGATTTGTATGGTGAGTGCATAGAAACGGAGACATTACGTTGGAAACTAGGTATTCTTTCTTAAACCTCAGGGGTGACAACGCGTCTGCATTCTGATCACAGTTTCACTATCCGATTTTCAGGTAAAATATTAAGAAAATAACAATGAATCAATGCGAAATATAATATAATAAAATAAAATAATATTGCATCTCTTTGCGTATTTTATCGCATCTTGGAGTGCTATGAGGGATTTTTCGGATTAATTCCAGCTGCTCAATTTCACCATCGCACATCGCGACCAAACTCGCGATACCATCCATACCATCTGGATGATTGGCGGTCCACCATTGTGGGATTTAGAAGAAGTTTTCTTCCTCGCACAATTCCACAAGGAAGTTGTGCGAGGAGTCGATTAGCACCAGCGATTTTTCCGGACCGACACGACTTAGGGACCTTCAAGAAAAGAGCCTACTCCTATTTAAAAGGCCGGCAACGCATCTGCAATACCCTTGGTGTTGCAGTTGTTCATGTGTGGCGGTAGTCACTTACCACCAGGTGAGCCGCATGCTCGCTTGCTCTCTCTCCTATAAAAAAATGTGGGTCACGGAAAAGGTTAAGCTGTTATTTTTATCTGGTATTCCTTGAAAGCAAGATTTTTCCTCGGTCAAGCAGAAACATTCATGCTATAATCATAATTCATAAGCTGCATCATGTCTTTGCTAAGATAAAAATACAAAATATAAATATCTGCAGCTGCCAATCCGCCTGCCGAGCGTGGAAACTGGCATTCAAATATTTTCCCTATGATTTATAATATAAATATTTTTGAGGTCTATTTTCAGTAGTGGAATTTTGATAGACTATAATGAAGGAATGAATGAATGGTTTGGTTAACGGGAATACGAGTAATATTTAAAGCGTATTTTTTAAATTGTTGCATTTGTATTTCACAACTTATCAAAATTTAGAAATTGTTTATTTATAATTGCAAACCCAACATATTAAATACATTTAAGTTTGATAATTAAAAAAATATAACTAGCACTGATCTAAGCACTGTCTACGCTACTACGCTGCTACGCTACTACGACACTACGCTGCTACGTTGCTACGTTACTATGCTGCTACGCTACTACGCTACTACGCTGCTTACATTAACCACTCCAAATAAGCCAGAATACGTCTGTCATGAACTCCGTGGTTAGCGAGACTAGTCGAATGGCGGATTTGAAACACCGACCTTTGAGATTCGCAGTCGTATACTGCCTTAAGACTATTGTTAAATTAAATTGTTAATTAAAAAATAATCAATATTAAATGACATAAATATCTTTAATCGTATTATACATTATTAATCACAAAATCATGACAGATCGTGTCGAATAGAGAAAATAATTGGTCCCTTCAGGTTTTTCGTACACGTTATTCCATAATTACAAATCTGTGTTCATTTCAGCAACTGGAACATATCATTCGAAATAGAATTATTATCTGTGAAATATATAGTACGCTTATTTTAATGAGGTTTTGATCAAATGTTTTGCGAATCTGTTCCCTGAGTTGGGTTGTTCGTTAATATAAATTACGATAAAGCTGACCGGAATAAAAGTTCAGATTTGTTATATCGTAAAGTAAATGTAATTTATTTTAACAAATTCAATATTTTTTATTACTTTTCATTCGGTAAGAATGTATGAATTTTTTACGATAAAACAATTATGATTATATTGTCTAATTCCAAGATGCAGGTTATGCGGTAACCTAGCTAGGGAAACAGTACCATATGCTAAAATAAATCTATTTGCGATATACGTCTTACAGTCTTGAATAATATTCTCTCTCCTGATAATAAAGAAATAATAATATTAATTAAATAGCATATTGATTCGACCTTACTTTGAGTATATTGTAGGTAGTGCAGTTGAACTTACCTGTAAAAAGAAACAAATATTTATTAAATATGTTTTAAGTAATAAACAGCAATTTGTACTCGACGTAGAAACTGAACAAAGTTCGACAACATATAAGCCATTTTATTTTCTTAACGACTCATCGGCAAAGTTTCTATGTCGGGTTAATGGGGTATTTTTTATAAAACTAGCGATCCGCCCCGGATTCGTACGCTTGATTTCTATATCTCACGACAGCGCTATCTACCGAGTCCAATCGTGAATTTAAACTATCCAGGGACCTACTCAACCATACACAAAGTTTGTTTTCAGGTTTTTGCGCGACTAACGGACAGCAATTGATTTTTATAAATGACAGACGAGCACACAGTCCACCTGATGGTAAGTGAGTGTAGTTTGTATACTTATTTGATGGTAAAAGTACGCGGAGTGTGAAGAACAATAACAGCACAACTTTTTAATAGAATAAAGGTGACAAACGTGATATTATATTTGACATTAGATACCTCAAAACATGTTATGAAGCCGTTACAGAAGACTGTCTAACGGGGGTTTCATACTTTCTGTATATGAATTTGTTTTGACCACTCTATACAAGCCGTTACGTTTGGAGTTATATTCAATAATATCCCTCGTCGTAGTAATTTTAAACCCAGTTAAGAAAGCCAGTGTTGTAATGAATTAGTTTTTATTCATTATTGTATAATTATTTATGAAAATATAAAAAATGAATTACACATTTTTAAGTATACATGCGTTTTTACATAAAAGGTGTGATCACTTTCTATTGTAATTCAATATGATGTGATGTGGATGTCCATTTTGATAGCTTAAATGTTTTAAAGAGGAAGGTACTAACACATTACACAGCCAAATAATTTTTTCATTTTAAAAGTTTTTTTACTTCCTCTCTTTTTTCCATTTATACATTATATAAGTTAGGTTTTTTTTTGTTTGTTCTAATTTTATTATTTTATTGTAGTGATAGTTTTATAGGTTACTGTTCTCCTTAAAGGAAGTCTTTTATTATATGTTGTGTTTACCATTAATTTAAATGCATATATACAATTTTTTTAAGTGCACCTCATAATAATTGTTTCTATATGTATTTAGTTGGTAAGCCTTATGAAATAAATAAAAAAAAATTCGACTGTAAAATCTAAAATTGCTCATTTACGATGTGGTAAATATCCTTCCTATGAGACATTCTGTGGAGAGACCTAAGTTCAAAACTTTTGATATGCTATATTAAATGAATTAACGATAATTCTTACTTAAGATCTTAGTTAGAAAAGTTTATTGTTAAATGAATTTAACTAAAAAAAATATTAAATATTTTATTCCTTGTGCTTATAGCAGGATATAATAAAATCTGCAACTGAACTGTGCAAAGAAAGCAGTAAGAAATGAACGCAAGTAAAAGCTTCCGTTGCAGGGTTTATGATTTTGAAAAGTGAAGAGAATCTCTTTAAGTGGAATTAATGAATCAGACGAAAAGCGAGAAAGTTGCTAGAGAAATAAGTTCAATTATTCTATATGGAAAGATTTAAAAAATAAGAGAATAAAAACTTTTTGATATGTTTTATAAAAACCATGAACTGGTGGCTGACTACCGTGATTTAAGATACTCCTCAAATCGAGGTCTATGGTCAGCAGTGGATGACGATAGGTTGCAATGACGATGATGATGCAAAACTATTTGCTTCAGTCAGGTATCCCAGTATTAAAATAATAAAATTGAAGTGTTAAACGAACTTACAGTCTACCTGATAGCAAGTGGCTACTACAGCCTATAACCACCAGCAACTAACTTCACACGAAGTAGGTTGCAGAAAAGTTGTCACTTTCGAGGATTATAATAAAGAGTATAGAAAACCACTAATTTCCTCGATCTATTTCCTAAAGTATTATTAAAAACCCGAATGAAAACTATCTTTATTAAAATCCTTGTAATGGCTGAAAAAATTTTCCTATATTTGTAGGTTGTTTAGATCTGACTTTTCCAAAGAAATTTTCGAGACAATCTTAATTAAGACGTCTCGTCAATATAAATGAATTTAATTTCTTCTGATTTTAATTATTCATGAAGTTTTATTAAAGATTTTATAGACACTTGAAATCCGTAAATGAAATTCATGCTATTTGTATTGATGATGTATTGATTTTAAGCTCCTTAAAAATGTTAGCATTTCTTCTAAAAGCTCAATTTCATAACTATCGCATTGAAAAGCTCTTTTATATTTATGAGGAGATGGCAGTGTACTTGAGTTTAAGAAATCAAACAAATTATTAATTTTATTAACAAAATCAGTGGTTGCGTAGATTTAAATCGATAAGATTTAAATCTACGCAAACCATGTTCACACTTTTTTATAAACAAAATTTGACACCTATTATTTTTTACACAATCCTGAGTTTGAGCACTGGTCAAGCCGGTATAAAGCAGTTTCTCTCTGTACGTGACGAGTCACTAGTGCTCACGCACACATACACCTCAAGCTTGTTGTAGTGTACCTATCAAAGCGCGATTGTATGAAGCTTTGCCTGTAAGCTATACGGTACGATTTCTTTACGCATGTGGTACGAAATGTCCATTTGTCACCTTTTGTCACCCCTTCGTATAACATTACCATTAATATTTTTAATTGAACTTGAATTTAATTTTGCAGGAAATTTAAAAGAAGAAATGACAACAAATGCTGCGGTTCTTAATTTTAACAGACATCTCAACCGTTTCAAATGATAGGAGAGCAGTTTTCTGCTTACAAGATATAAGCAAGATTTCTCTTTTATCTCTCGCGCCTTTTGAAAATTTTAAATATTCATAAAGCTGAAGGGATGATGCTCTGTGAAAGTGTCTGTGTAGTATAGTTCATATATCAGCAACCTCTGTCGCAATTAAAAATATTTTTAATAACTTGTAAACAAAGCTTTGAGAAAGACTTTTAGATGCATAAAAATGTAATATTTGGAGATCTTATAGCGGTATTCAGAGACAACCTGGAGTTTTATGATTTAAACACAATGTCATTTGTTCAAAATATCGTTCAATCAAATACAGTATTTTTGTAATTCTGTAAAGAAAATTCAAAAAAAAAATATTTTCGATTCCCATTTCCCATTAGTAATATATACTACTACCACTAAAAATAAATTTATGAGCCGTGAATTAGGGTAATAAATATTATACCCAAAACATTATTATTCAATGCGAACGCTTAGCTATTTGCGGTAATATTTTTTCCGTGAATACTTCGCTTGGTCTTGAAATCGGTAAGTTTATGTACTTTCTTAATCTTTATTTTATTTCCTAAAATTATTAAGTAATTTTTAAACAGAAAAGAGGTGATCGATAAGAGTTAATTTTTTAAAGTCCATCAACGCCTGAGGATTGCAGTCGAATCTTTCTTGCCCCTTTCTTAATCTCAGGAATAAAACTACGGAAGGAATAAGGTATAAGACTTTTGACTAGCATTGGGACTTATATAAGATGTACTTTTTATCTTATGACGTAAATAAGTATATAATATTGTATTAAAAATAAAAGTGTACTAATTACCTTTAAAAAGACAAGCAGGCAAGAATTTTTAGTGTTTAAAAAATTACAACATAGGAAGAACCATGATATCGTACCTTGCTATGACGAAAAAGTAAGATGGATTAAAAGATAAACTTAAATTTGCAGTGGAAAAAATGTTCTTCAATACATCCGTCTTCATTGCGGTCGTTACTCCGACTGCAAATGGAAATTTGTAATCGTAAAAACATTTTTTATATGCGATATAATTACAAATTAAAGATTTTCCTTGCTATTGCGATAAGATCTCGCTTCTTGCTAAATTACTCGATTCTAGGTCAACGAAAAGTATTTAGGTTTTTATGACTGAGTTTGCGAGTATCGAATTATGTGACATAAATGACCGTATCTTTTAAATTAACTTACTTAGAAGTTTGAATTATTTACATACTCAAGAAACTGTAGTCCTTAGTATTTAGTAATTATTTGAAGTTGTTATCTTTACCCGTTCCTGTGATAAAGGGGATTTTTTTACTTATTATAAGCCAGTGCTTGACTACAATCCTACCTAGTGGTAAGTGGTGATGGAACCTTAGATGGTAAATCGCACTGTCTTAGCGTAACAAAAGCCTATTCACTCTTGCCTTGAAGACGCCCACATTGTATTCGGACGGAAAGATAGACGCCGGCAAATTATTTCACTCCTTTACTGTACACATTACAAAATACAAAGCAAACAGTATGTTTCTAATGAGTGGAATATCGACAACAAAGGGATGAAGACCTTCCGGCCGTTATTCGATGGTAGAAAGGATCCCTCCTTTTTTTAATTATTTTATTCAATTAAAAGGAATTAAAGCGCGTAATTCCTGCACATACTCACCGAAATGCATCTTATAGAATACCGAGAGACTAGCTACTCTGCGCCTATGCTCGAGACCTACAAGATTGGTTTCAACCAATCTGTTTTATCTTTTGTCGTAAGGAACTTTAAAAATATTATTTTGTACACAGGTTTAATTTTAAATAGCAACACGTAAATATTGTACAAAATTTTATACTACATGGCCAACATATAACACGTAAATAAGCCTTCGTACATATGAGAAGATACTATACTCCTCACGCAATCAAAATGGCCCCTTTGCCGTAGTTTCTACTCGGCTTCTAGATTTGATAGCGCGATAGATGACTTATCCCTCGAAAGGTCGGAGGACATAGTAGTAATAAAACAAAAACGTTATGTAGAGCTTACGGAGTTAACCCGCTTCACAGAGTAGTATGTCAGTAGAGAATTTAGTTGTCTTGTTTTGGGAATCCATTTAGGAGCTTCTAGTAAATGTTTATATTGAGCCATATAACAGTATTTATAATAAAATATTTAACATGGGATTTCCACGCAGCAGATGTTGTGTGACAGCAGGACGATCGGGTTGGATAGATCGGTAATACGGGTGAAAATTAGCAGCTTATTATTGTAAATGATGTATGGCAGATTAGTGCTCGGGGACAACGCATTACTATTTGATCCTGACTCGGGCAAAGAAATGTATGTAGGTGATCACTCCGAACAGGTTCATGCCTTGTCGTGAAGGAGCTTGGTAGCTGTGATTTCTTCAGCCATGGTGAACTAAGAGGAACCCAAATAGATGAGTTGAGGTCAAGAACCGGCCGACAAGTGGGCTTGGCGAACCCACTGTGGATGACACATCCAAAAAAGGAAAACTATTCTGTTGGCTCACCAGTATGTTGGTGAGCCAACAGAATAGTTTTACTTTCACTCTGCCCTTTACAGACGAGATGGAGTCGTCAGGTAGGAGGAGTGTTGGTATAGCGAAGCGCCACTCGCTCCATTCTGCGGGGCCATACCGTTAACGCGGCGGTGAAGGGGCCACGGGAGAGTGGAGTGTCAGTATTGTAAGGCGCTGCTCTTATGCCTATATGGCTATATCTAATACCTAAATATAGCTTATATAGCGGCGGATCTGCTAAATGCGGGCCAGGAAAGCTGGAGCTTATTGTCACTCGTTTTTTTCTGGCCCCATGGCTTCCACGGAATAGATTCAGAGGGGTTTAGGAAAAGATGGAACAGATGGAAAGAACATCTTGAGGGTTTATCTGTGCGAGTCCGACATAAATCGTACGTATATCGGTCACAGTGTCATTTTACCATCGTAAAATTTGTACGAGAATCCATCATCCAATTTCGTCCCGTGGGAGTCGTAAAAAAAAACTATAGAAATTGCTCAAAAACCTTTCTATGGATGGTGGTATGATTCCAATAGATGCGAAAATAAGTAAGAACATTTCCTGTATACTTAAAAACTTTTTATAATTTAGAAAAATAGAAAACACACATGAATTGCGTGAAAGTTATTTCCTGCTACTTATTGATGCCTACAATCCTATATCATCCAGTGGGTGACGTAAGAGATGACAGAGAGAAACAAAACAGGAATCGCACAATCTTCCTGGTAACAGCTTATGTAATAAAAATATGTGGTTTCCAACTCGCCTGGTTAGCATGGCAACCATGGTAAATATCCCCCTGTAAGGCCAGCAGTTAATTTTTGATGTGCAGTAATGTAATTGTGGTATTAGATGTAGTATATAGTCAACTAAATCTATTCTCGATTAAAAATGCAAATACCTCAGAGGACTAAGGTGGAATTCGTCCTTACTAATAAAAAGGGCCTTTACTCTTGAAATTGCCCCTAATATAGCACAGTGATAAAATAAAATAAAGTTCTTTATACATTATATACATAAAATTGAGTATAAACATTAAAATAAATCTAAAGATTATTAACTGGAAACTACTACACAGTTAGTTGAACTACGTTAAACTGGTAAGTGCTATCTATCAAGATGAAAATTAACTAAGTTTATTGAACCGAGGTATTAAATACTTACCTTGGCGATGCTTAAACTGAATTAAATTCTAATCTATGGGAGGTTTAGATGAGATTGAAAGAGCATGAAATAAATTCGAAAGTTTATCATTATTGCAAAAAACCTGTGAATACTAATACTAGCTTAATAAAATAGAAATAATGAAAATAAAGTTACATAACTTTATATTAACATAAAATAAACTGAAACTAAAAACTTAAATTATCAAACGTAATCATTATCCCACTCTCCGCGGTATAGTGCCAAATACGCTGGGTGATTGGCTATACTTAGCTTTTGAGCGAGAGAAGAACCATCCCTCTTATCACCAGCAGCGAGGAAAAGTCGCAACTATACAGTTTCTTTAGGAACTTTACCGTATGTGGACACTCATAGATCTGTATATGTAGTCATCTCTAAGCAACGACGCTCACAATTGCGCCACTTAGTTCAGCGGCCTCTGATGACGCCCCGGATTTAAATGAGGTACCCCTGATATGAGAGGATGCCAAAGTGTCTACGTACTCATGGTAATAATTATTGGATATTTGAATGTTATGTCAGGTAATAATAACTAATGACCCGCATCGACTTCGCCTGGTTAAGATTTATTTAATGTGACTTTATTAAGATTTGAGATAATCAAAGACCACTTATTTTCTCGTTACTTAAAAAAATATCTTCAAGTAAATCGTAATAAAAATATAGCGTAGATAACCCCAGCATTGCTCTCTCTATCTGTTCTTAGAATTTCATTACAATCGGTTCAGCCATTCCAAAGAATAACCCGGATAGACAGACAGACCATACAGTTCGAAGAACTGAGAACTGATGGGTTTTCAGATGGCAGACCCGTACCGGTAAGCGAAATGTAGGGTCCCACTAGATGAAAAAGCTTATTATTGTCTAAATATTTAGGTATCAAACACCATTTAACATTATATAGAACGCCCCCCTCTATTTTTAACTATTGTTTGTATAATTTCTCTACACTAAGGTTGTCTGGAAGAGATCACTTTCAGAGTGATAAGACCGCCTGTTTTACGTATTCTACTTTAGATTTAACTGTACTTTTGTTTTGTTTTTTGGTGTACAATAAAGAGTAAATAAATAAATAAATAAATAAAATAGAACCTAGACGAAAGGCTGGCTTATCTATACATCAAAACACATTTAAATAAAATTGGAATATCTGTCTGTATTATCGATACAACAGCCTTTTATTGAGCTTTTTAGTTACTTGCATGCTATTAAGACCCTTGCTTGGCTTGTCATTACTTGCATAACATTGGAATTACATGACATAAACATTTTTTAAGTTTTTGCCTATCTGTCTGTATCTCTCAGTCAGTTTGTTGGTCTGTACGGGAAAATCGGAATGGTTGAATGAATGGTTTGTTTCGTTGATTGTGGAGAGTAATGCCAAAAGTGATTTATGCTATATTTTATCCAAAAAACATAGAGGACTTTTTTGTGCAATCAATAAACTGATAATATTATAACCGTTACCGTTACAGCCTATTAAAGTGCTGAACATAGGCCTCCCCCATAGATTGCCTCATAGGGATATTTGCTATAGTTGCCACGCTTGGCAATCGGATTGATAACTACAGTTTTTTTTATTCGTTATTACAAAAATGCTGCTGCCCGTCTTATAATTTATTTTCCTCTGCCACCTCTTCCCACACTCACGGGATGATATGGGGGTAGTGGATGTATGATGTATAAATAAATATGTTGTGTAAATATGTTGCGAGAAATATAGTAACCACCGGCTGTGGTTACTATATTTCACGACCTAAAAATACCAAAATTATTTTAATAAATTTAATAAAAATTTATTTTACAATTAAACTTAAGTCTAAGTCTGATCGATGCTAGCTCGATTTGATTCTATACAATAAAAATGTTGAAATCCGGTAAACGCACATTGACGTCAATCGGGGTGCAGAGTTAGCAGCGGTGATCACGTTGCGTCACGTGACCACGTTGCGTGCAGATTTATCGCTTATTGCAAATTATTAGGAAGAGCTTGATATAACACGTGTATCATATTCTCGTCACTAAACATACGAAACACAATGGCATCGTGTTGCTAATTTACGCTAGTATTTTGTGGAATCGAGGTTCTTCCTCGTCGTCCCATTCGTGGTGAGGACAATACAGTACTCTACTACGTACCTAATAGTTTGTCAACATGTTAATACAATTAATAATTATTCTATTCTACTTCCTAATCTTGTTTGATGCGTATTTCTTAAGTGCCGTGTTAAAGTATCATATAGATAATAAAGTACACAAATATGTAAGTATATCATAATATTAATGTTGACCGATGGATGTCTGAAAATGCGTCCCGAAAATGTGTTATTTTTGTAAAGAACCTATTTCCAATCATTAATTTATTGCAGTTATCAAATTTCCACTGAGCATTGCATTGGCATCCCCAGAAGATTTGACATGTTCATATCAAACATAACAAAATTAAAAAATAAAAACATTTGCACGTCTCTGTTAGAGACTTAGTATGCAATACAACGTATTTAATAGTAGCTCATGTAACATACATACTAAAAAGCAAATAAATAAATATAATATAATGTTAATATAATGATTGCTTCATTAGGCAGAATATTCGTCCTAGTTGCCACAATTGTATGGCGGGTTGGCAACCGCAGTTTATTATTATTTTAAGTTGTTATAACGAAGATTCTGCTGCCAATCTCCTCTGTTTCATTTCTCTCTGTAACCTCTAACGATACCCACAGGATGATATAGTAGTAGTGGAAAAGCCTATATCTAGCAGTAAGTAATCTGTACAAATAAATAAAATTGAAGTGCTGTTTTTAATGTCAAATAACACATAACAGCTTTTTTAATACAGTTGCTCAAAATGTGGCGTATTGCAGGGACGTATAGCGTTCGGGATGTGGGTTATTACATAATCGTGCCAAAGAGAATATAATCACTACGTTTAACTCGTGCTTTTTCTTTACCTTTTCCGAACTCGTGCGTTCTCTTTCCCAACTGTCAAAATAATGTCTATTAAAAAGAAAAAACCAACCACAAAGTTTTTACTAAAAAAAATCATAGAAGTTTTTATGATCCATGCAAATATTTCTAAAAAGAAGCTACTAATTTGTTTCAATATCAGATTTAATGATTTGATTAAGTAAGTTAGGTTAGGTTTCATTTCATTTCATCTCGTTAAATTAAATTTTCATTTCATATCAATAAAAAAATTCTACTGAAGACTTGGCTGTATGAGCATAGTTCCCTTTGCCTACCCAGAATGGGTGAAGAAAACAAGAACTGAACGGAACAAAACGTTTGTACGGAACGGTTGTTGTTGTTGTTGTTGTTGTTGTTGTTGTGTTGGTTGTTGTTGTTTGTACTAAACAGACTGCAAGCATACTCAATTGCGCTTGTTAGATAAACTAAACGATGAACATGTGATTCCCAACGAAGTAAAAAAATTAAGGTAATAATTATGTAAAATTTAAATTGCAAAACAATCGCCATTCTAAAACTTTAGTTCAGATAATATTTTTATTAGGATTAGTAATATGTTTATATTTTTGAGCAAATCTGATCTCTGTCTACACCACTGAAATAAATGAATCAATGTTAATTCCAATTTTAAGTGCTAATTTATCATGTTCTGGAACATTGTGACGAAATCTGTGTGTCTAAGGAATAAAAATATTTTAAAGATGTAGTCACCGGCTCCATGAAGTAGTGGCTTAGCAATGAGTTGCAACGCTTGGGGCCGCGGGTTCGAATCCCGCACGGAACGAGTATTTGTACGGCCCACAAATAATTGTTCTGGGTCTGGATATTTGTCCTTGTGCAATATATGTTTTTAAACTGCCTCCACGATACAGGAGAAAATCCTAGTGTGGGGGTAACGTTTTTTTTAAAAAAAAGCACCTTGCCCAACTCATTGTTTCATACCCCTCTGAGAAATGAGAAAGAGTATGTGCCCATCAGTAGAACATGAACATAGATAATTGATACAATAGATAATTGGCTACTTTACAAATACTTTTATCCTCCCAACCTTTTATCAAAAATTGCTACAGTGTACTTAATTATCTTAGGTATCAATGATAATTATGTTCAAAAATTATTGGAAATTTCTGTATAATTGTGAAAGCTCCTTAGATTTATGTGAAAGTAACTTGGTCTGATTACAATGGCCTCTTCTTGTCTTGACAATTTCTATGCAAATATTTATAAGCAACAACAATTACAATTAGCGCACATATTCAAACTTGTAATTTACATATTTAAATATTCCTTTTTCCAGCTCAATACACTGTATATCGAATGTATTGAAGAGAACCTTTCCACTGAAAATATTCAAGTGCAAGCACCAAGAGAGCAATTATATGTTTACTCTATAGCATATACAGATGGGATTTTGAAAGGCACGGACATCATTAGCATCGAAAAGTGTACATTGCAAAAAAAAAAAGCCTTAAACGAGTTTAAAAAAGTTAAAAAATAAATCATATAATAAATAATATATACAATGCATTTTATTTCTACGAATCCTTCTTCAGAATAAAATATTAATAATAAAAATAGTAATTAATATTAATAATATATAATATATAGGTATGTATATATATATATATATATATATATATTGTTACGGCCTACGGCTGCTCTCTTAAAGGATCAGACCATCAGGGGCCCATGAGCTGAAGGCCTCCCGAGCAGACGTAGGTCGGGCTCAATGTGGCCACGTGGAAATTTTCTGGTGGGAGACAAACGAGGGGAATGTTACCACGATAAATGCACTCACCTGCTCCAGGAGCGGAGACGATTCTCCGAGACCGGCCCGGCTGATGGTAGTGTTGTGAGTGTAGGTGTAATTGTATGTGTGTGTATGTTGACGGGCCCTGATCTGGATGCCGCAATGCCGTCCGGGAGAAGGTATGCGCTGGTATCTTCGGAGCGTTCCCCCTCTGGAGGCGCTCTTCCTGGCTTGTCACGAAATGGGACAGCTACACTTAGCACTTCAGAGGTAAATCACTTGTAAGGTTGCACAATGAATTTAAAGTAGTTATTAGTTCCTGATTAAAGATAAGGATCTCGCAACGATCTACACGGTGGCTACCTTCGTAACAAGTTAAGCGCGGAAAAACGTCAGTCTAGTTCGCAAGAAAAACTACACTAACTCTCGAAAGTCCTATCCCGCCGCATAAGGCGGCCGGGGGGAAAGGGGAGCGGGAGGTGACCTCGATATCGAGGCCAAGCGAGCGAGTTAAATACGTTTCGAAGGCAAAATGAATATTCTTGCCTATACAAACCCCCGCCCCGGACATAAGGCATTAGGTCCGCGAGTAGATTGGCAAACGAGACAAGGTCGCGACGGCACGTTGCAAGACCGAATCTTCGACTAAAACCTCGGCCACCCTAGGTACCCCATCTGCTCCATACGACAATTTAACAATGCGCCCACGGCGCCAATACAAAGGTAGAGCGTTTGGTTCCTTAATCAACACGAGGTCTCCCACCCGAGGAGGCTCCGTCCTGTCAGACCACTTAACGCGCTGCTGCAAAAGATGTAGGTACTCCAGGGACCATCGGCGCCAAAAGCTTTGAGTCATCTGTTGCAGCAGGGCAAACCTGCTAAGCCGTGAAGCGCTCGTTTCCCTGAAGGCGTACTCGGGCAGAGCGTTAAGAGGCTGGCCAATCAGGAAGTGTCCAGGGGTTAGAACCTCCAAATCATTCGGGTCGGAGGAGAGGGGGCAGAGGGGCCGAGAGTTGAGTACCGCCTCAATTTTACAGAATACAGTGGCGAGCTCCTCAAATGTCAAAATAGCTTCACCAATAACGCGACGGAGATGCGTTTTTGCCACTTTAACCACCGCCTCGAAAATACCGCCCCAGTGAGGACACGCCGGAGGGTCGAATTTCCACTGGATGCCCCTTTTTGACATAGCATTGCCTAAATAGCTACGGTGGCTAGACAGAAACTCGACGACCTCCTTTAGATACCTATCCGTGCCCTTATAATTCGTTCCGCAATCCGACCGGATCAAGTCCGGCAACCCGCGCCGCGATACGAAACGGCCAAGCGTGGCCAAGAAGGCTTCCGTGCTGAGGGCGCTTACAAGTTCCAAGTGAACGGCTTTAGTGGAGAGGCACACGAAGACGCAAAGGGCCTTATGCGAACGGGCGTTACGAATGTTAGAGGACTTAACGAGGAAGGGGCCAGCAAAGTCGGTTCCGACTCCAGCAAATGGTCGAATGGCCCTGACGCGGTCGGGCGGCAAGTCACCCATGAGGGGCTGCGATATGGTGGCCTTCAGTTTATAACAGGGTATGCAATTAAAGATGACGCTCCGGATGAGACGTCGGCCAGACAAAATCCAAAACTCCCGCTGTAAAATAGCCGAAAGAGCGTTGCACCCAGCGTGGGCATTTTTAACATGGTGGTGGGCCACCAGCAATCGAACCAGGGCGCCGTCCTTCGGGAGCAGCAACGGGTGTCGAGCCCCGTACGGCAGTTGAGAATTTTTCAAACGTCCGCCAACGCGCAGCATCCCCGCGTTATCCAGAAAGAGGTTCAGGCGGGCCAGGGCGCCTTTGATAACGGAGCCACGCTTCAAGTTTTCAATGACGGGCTCAAATTGCTCCGTTTGGACCATACGGGTCCAGTGCATCAAAGCTTCCCGGCGCTCGCTAGGGGACAAAACGCTATCAGAGAGTCGGTGGGATGGGTATCTCGAATTGCGGACAAAGCGGCGCAACCAAGCAGTAACTCCCAAGAGCTTATCGAGGGAGCTGTACCGTTCCAGAAGAGAGAGATCCCGAGTGGGCTTATCCTTGCCCACTCCGACTCGGGCTCGTAGGCCCGGCAATTCGGTAGGTTCGGAGTAATTGCCCCGGGGCCAAAATGACTGAGACCCAGATAACCAATCGGGACCCCACCACAGTGGGTGGTCAACCAGCGATGGGGCCTCACAGTCGCGGGAAGCGCAGTCCGCGGGATTTAACTCCCCTGGGACATGTCGCCAGTTGAGAGAAGTCTCAGAACTCTGGATTTGAGAAACGCGGTTCGCCACAAAGATCTCGAGATTGTGAGGTGCAGCTCGGAGCCAACAAAGTACGATCTCACTGTCCGACCATGCGTAGACGCCCGTGATGTCGATTACAGGCTTCAAGGAAGAGTGAACGTGGTTGAGGAGTCGCGTGAGGAGAGCGGCGCCGGACAGTTCCAATTTAGGGATAGTTAAGCGGGACCTAATGGGAGCAACCTTGCTTTTAGCGAGTACGAGACGGGCGGCAGTATGACCAGAGGAACTCACCGTACGCAAATATACGACAGCAGCATAGCCCTTCTCAGAGGCGTCGCAAAACCCATGTAGGGTAGCCCGACATTTCCCGGGGGGAAGGAAGCACCTTGGCATGGAAACCCGGTTGATATCCGGAAGGGAGGAGAGCATGGAGAGCCACTCTCGCAAGAGGGCTCCGCCAATCGGCTCGTCCCAACCCAACCCGGACATCCAGAGCTTTTGAAGAAAGCACTTGGCTAAAAAGATGACCGGGGTGATCCACCCATTAGGGTCGAAGGTGCGGGCTACGGTGGACAGCACGAAGCGTTTGGTCCATGCTTTGGGCGGTGGGTCAAGTTTTACTCTATACGTAAAGGTATCCTGAACAGGCTGATATTGAATGCCCAGCACAGTCAATAAATTAGGATTCTCAGGGTGCTCGAACAGATGAGGGTCTTGCTGATCCTCTCCTGGGAGGTCCTTCAAAATATGAGGGGAGTTCGACAACCACTTGCGCAACTCATAGCCTCCAGACTTCAGGATGGCAATTAATTCGTCTCGCAAGACCAGAGCCTCCTCGACGGTGGAAGCGCCCGTACAAATGTCGTCCATGTAGACCGAAGTCTCCAAAATAGAAGCTCCTCGAGCGTATCTCAGGCGCTCTCTCTCCGCGAGTTCAAGGAGGGTTCGCATGGCGATATACGGGCTGGACCGGAGTCCATATGTGGTGGTGTTAAGCTCAAATACCTGTATAGGATCGCTGGGCTTCTCGCGCCACAATATCAGCTGATATCGGCGGTCATCACGATGAACCACTGATTGGCGAAACATCATCCGAATGTCCGCGACAAAAACCACTTGGTGTCGACGGAATTGGGTCAAGATGTCGGATATGTCCTTGATCAGTTTAGGACCCGAGTGAAGAGACTGGTTCAGAGACACACCGTTTGATGTGGGGGCGGAACCGTCAAAAACTACCCGAATCTTACTCTCAGGGGTCCTCAAGACCGCATGGTGAGGGAGGAAGTAGTGCTCCTGTGAACGCCATTCGAAGTTGGACGGTGACATGTGACCCAGCGCCTGATACTCGCGCATGAACTCGACATATTTGTCGCGAAAGGCTGGGTCGCGCCGCATGCGGCGCTCCATGGAAAGCAACCTCTTCTCGGCCAGAGCACGAGATTGACCCAAAGAGGGGCGTGAGTCCAGAAAGGGTAAGCGAGTGACGAAACGACCGTCAACCCGCCGGCCGGTATTGTTCTGGTAGAACAACTCACACTCACGGTCCAGAGGGTCGACTCGAGCGGCATGTGGTGGTTCCTCAATTTCCCAGAACCGCTGGACGGCGTCCGATAGAGACACGCCCACGACGGAGAGCGGGTCGGCCGTCGGAGGGGGAGGAGACCACATAACCGGTCCAAAAAAGCTGTGCCCAAATATCGTGGAAATGGCTGACAGGCCATCGGGCTGCAGAGCTCGTATCTCACCTAACAAGAGGACACCCAGCGTGTCGGCCCCCAGTAACAAATCTATAGGCCCAGGTTGGGCCCACCGAGGGTCTGCCGGTCTCAAAGCCGACGCACAGCGTACAGCGCTGTCATTTATACGAACGTTAGGGAGGAACCCTACAATGTCGTCGAGGACATTCACCTTGACTAAAATACGAAGGTGTTCGCTGTCAGGGCTGAACACCAACTCCGCTTGTCCCCTAGGAGCAGGAGGCTCGGCACCTCCGATACCTACCATCGGACGTGATTCAGAGCTCCAGGGGAGCCCCAGTCTTCCCACCAACCGAGTAGAGGCCACACTACGTTGGGAACCCGAATCCAATAGAGCTCGAACCGTTAAGCGGTCGCCGCTCGGGTTGTAAACCTTCACTGAGGCCGTCGGCAATAGAACAGTTTGACAGGTGGACTGCTGACGACTTATAGGCTCAGTGGAGGCGGCCATGGCGGGAGCTAGGGCGGCAGCCTCCTATCTGGAGCTGCCTCTGTGGGACCGGCACCCGAACCGGGGCCCCCGAGAGCGGCACTCAGACGGCGCCTCGATGACCCTGGACTGGAATTCCCCGAACGGGCCGACCTGGGGAAACTCGGGGATCCTCGGCTCCAAGGTCCGGGGCCGATACGCCGTCTCCGGAACCCGGTAGTACCGGCACCGACCAAAGGGGGGCGGGCGGCGTTCCAGTCGCGGCCACTCAGCCAACGGGGGTGAGAACGGTCTCGCTGACCGCTGAGTGGCCGCGAATCCACTATCAACTCGCTGAGGGGGGGTGAAGACCCCCCCGCCCCTGGGGGAACGACTCCCAGACCGATCGGGGGAGGGACTCCCCTCAGAACGAGGGGCGCTGTGGTCCACCGGTGAGCGCCGGGCGTCGCCCGACAGTGGGCGTGGCTGTGCGCCCCCGCCCGTGGGAGTCGGGGGGCTGGCAGGGCCCTGAGAGGACAAGCCGCGCGCACCCAGGCACAATATAACGTTGTGGTTGCCCTGGCAGTGCGTGCAGGGCCGCTGGTGCGGGCAGTCTCGTTGTAAATGCCTCTCCAGGCAAGAGAAGCACCAGCGGCGCTCCCTGGCGATGGTTCGCCTCGCCGTAGCCGGCTTGCGCAACAACTTCGGGCACGACGCCGCCCGGTGGTCGGATGCTCGACAATAGGAGCAGGGAGGCGCCTCCCGGGCCGCTAGGCCACTATAGGAGGGTACTGGGGGGCGCCCTCCCGCGGGGGCTCCGCTCGGCCTCAGGGGAGTGGGCGTCGCCTTGCCCGGCTGATTCCGCCTCTCCCTGGGCACCGCTCGGGAGGCGGCCGGGGGGCCCTCGACGGCGCCTGCGGCGTTCTCCAGCTGCCTACACTGTTTCTCCAGGAACCGCAGCAGGTCCCTAAAGGGGGGCATGTACGAAGCGCCATCCCCGCCGTACCTCTCCTCAAAATGGAGCCGAAGGTCGAGGGGCAGGCGGGACAGCACTATATGAAGGAGCAGAAAAGACCACTCGTCCACAGGTAAATCCAGCCGCCGCAACGAGTTGCACGCTACGACGACTGGATTCACTATGTCCTCACGTAGTCTAGTCCGGTCCTTCAGCAGCGGGAGGTTCAGCAGCCTCCGAACATAATCGTCCGCAATCCGCCGGACGTTGGCGTACCTTCCAGCGAGGAGATCCCTGGCGTTTTGGTAGGCGTCGTCCGACAACTTAAGGTGGCCGACGACGCCCAGGGCCTCCCCCTCCAGGGATGCCAGGAGGTACCCCATTTTTTGGCAGGGGGTCAGGTCCCTCCGGGCGTCCACCAGGCTGTCAAACATGCCGACGAAGGTCAGCCACTCCGAGAGGACCCCGGAGAACCTTGGCAGGTCCAGCGTGGGGAGTCGTCCTAGCAGCTCTGGCTGAGTAGGCGGCTTCCGCGGGGACTCGAGAAGGCTGCTCAGCCGAGCTTCGCGCTCCCTCTCCGCGTCCTTGGCCCCCGCCTCGATCAGGTCGTCCGTTAGCGCGAGGAACTGCTCGTAGTCCGCGCGGCAGGAGTCCAGGACTCCCTTCTCCACCTCCGAGTCCTCGAGCTCAGAGTAAGTCTCCTCCACGGCAGCCCTTCGAGCATCGACCTGCTCGAGCCTCTTCCTCAAATTATTGACCCTGTCCGGTCGGCCTATCAATGCGTGTGCGCTGGTGGCCCAGCGCAGCTCAGTCCGCAAGCAACGAATTAGTAGCTTATGTGACGGCATACTAAATACAATACAATAACGAATACTAATAACAAAATAAAGAAATAACGAATACAGTACTACTAATACGATAATATCAATCAACTACAAGTAAATACGAAAAAACACAAATCAGATTAGCACGTAACAACTCTAGTACGGTCCAATCAAGTTAAATTCAAATTGCGCAAATACAATTACTGCTCTTTAGTTCAATTACAATTACAGTATAAACGAAGATACTTCGAAATTCAGAAATCGATAAGTAATCCACTACAACTATCCGACAACGATAATTAACCGATTACGTAAAAATAACCATCTACCTACATGACGTGTATCTCTAGAAAACTCCCGCTTGCGCAACCTAGGGCGCGGTTTTTTCAAACTACCTACTAACCAAAACAAAGGGCAAGCAACCACGGGAAATAATTCTATTCTTACGTACAAAAAAAATATTTTTACGTATTACGGACGGACGTGATTGTAGATACAAATTAAACCAACGCTCCCTGCCACCAGAAATCAACACTATGGTCGGAATCGACCGGGAATCGAACCCGGAACCGCGTTCTGCTACCAGTTTGTTACGGCCTACGGCTGCTCTCTTAAAGGATCAGACCATCAGGGGCCCATGAGCTGAAGGCCTCCCGAGCAGACGTAGGTCGGGCTCAATGTGGCCACGTGGAAATTTTCTGGTGGGAGACAAACGAGGGGAATGTTACCACGATAAATGCACTCACCTGCTCCAGGAGCGGAGACGATTCTCCGAGACCGGCCCGGCTGATGGTAGTGTTGTGAGTGTAGGTGTAATTGTATGTGTGTGTATGTTGACGGGCCCTGATCTGGATGCCGCAATGCCGTCCGGGAGAAGGTATGCGCTGGTATCTTCGGAGCGTTCCCCCTCTGGAGGCGCTCTTCCTGGCTTGTCACGAAATGGGACAGCTACACTTAGCACTTCAGAGGTAAATCACTTGTAAGGTTGCACAATGAATTTAAAGTAGTTATTAGTTCCTGATTAAAGATAAGGATCTCGCAACGATCTACACGGTGGCTACCTTCGTAACAAGTTAAGCGCGGAAAAACGTCAGTCTAGTTCGCAAGAAAAACTACACTAACTCTCGAAAGTCCTATCCCGCCGCATATGGCGGCCGGGGGGAAAGGGGAGCGGGAGGTGACCTCGATATCGAGGCCAAGCGCGCGAGTTAAATACGTTTCGAAGGCAAAATGAATATTCTTGCCTATACATATATATATATATATATATATATATATATATATATATATATATATTATACTAGGCTGAAATAAAATTATTTCCTTTGCCTATATCAAATTCATATTAAAAAAGAAAGAAATGTCATGTTCTGATTTGCTGTACGGTCCAAAATAATGTACCAGAGACGTCCGTCTGAACGCGTAGTGTTTCTATATAGTTTGTGAACGGTTGTCGGAACTCTTTGCAATGACAGGCTTTCCGTATTCGTAATGAAATATACTATTTAATGATTGCATGTAAAAGTATATACGGTACTTATTAAAAAAACATTTTTAATAATTTTTATCTGTCTGTCTGTCTGTGTCTGTTTGTTCCGGATAATCTCCGAAATGGCTGAACCGATTTTGACGGGACTTTCACTGGAAGATAGCTGATGTTATAAGGAGAAAAATTAGGCTACTTACATTTCAGAAAAATAATTAGAATTGCGCGCAAAGAATTAAAACCCAAGAAATCGTAATAAAATGCACGCGGGCGAAGTCGCGGGGTCTAGCAATAAATATAAAATATTTATGAAGAAAAAGGCAAAGATTATATTATTATATAATATTATGATTAGTGCGCATTTACCGTTCTTTACTACTTAAGGATTATCTATGTTGCTAACGACTTAATTAATATCATATTACCCCAAATACTCTGTTTTATTCCAAGAAAGTTATGTCAATTAATGATTTATTTGTTCAGTGTTTCTTTGATACACGTCACGAGGTTGGAATAAATAGGTACTTAAAGTATTATTAATCATTTATACGTCTTAGGTTCCTCTTCCCCCTTATCTTTAACAGCCTGTACACAATCTACTGCTGAACATGTTTGACTTTCATCACCATCATCATCATCATTATCACGATAGACCTTCACAAGTTCACTGCTGTACATAGGCTGCTCCCAAGATATGCCACAAAGCACGGTCTGAAGCCACCTGAATCCATCGACTTCTTGCATATCTTACTAGGTCGTTAGTAGTTGGCAATCGTCGTACCCAAAGTGTTTCACTTTTGCAGCTGTTTTCCGTACCCAGTCTTTGTTTATGTAGTATTCGATAAAAATACTAGATTTGTACCGTAGTTTATCGAAGCCTTTAAACTTTCCTTGGCATTTACCCAACTCACCACTTACGATGACTACGGCACGATAGTGGGTGATTAATTCTTTTAAGTACAAATACTATAATATACGAGTATGTACTACTTGTGCTTTTGTATTTAAAGCCTTAGGCTTTTCTCGCAATCCCTATTTGTATTTGAAAATTAGTCGTGTACGATACAGTTTTTTTAACAGATTTTATCGTTTTTAATTAATTTATTTTACTATCCCGATTTTTCTATTACTTTGTCACCCATGGTCACGGTAGGTCTTAGGTGTTCGACGTCCCTATGTCACAGTTAACCACAGCTACTTAAAAATATTAAATAATTAATAACAAATTTATTATATAATTAGTTAATAATTTTACTATTGATAATTAATAACATATCGAAAATTAATAATTTAAACATTAATAATTATTAATAATATTATTAATTAATTATTTTAGACTTTCAATAATTTTATATTTTTAACTTTCAGTCGACCTGAAGGTCTGCAGTCCATGGACACCTGCAGCTATCTTAATACAAAGAACGATACAGATGCGTTGTCACCTTTAATGATTAAAAAGGGGTGCCTAACAGCCTGTAATTTATCTGGCTTTTTATACCGTTCGAACCAGATCACAATAGTGGAAGAATTGTTATTATAAAAATATGTAGTATTCTCGAAGTTAAATGAAATCATCTACAGTAAAGCTGCAAGGAAAGACAAGTAGAAGTTTTAATATTTTTAATAATAAATTAATTTTTAAAGAATTTCATGTTGCATTACTTAATTTGGATTAACACGTTCTTTAAGTGTATTTCTTTAAACAAAAATACATTTTAAGAACATCTTAATTCAAGGCAAATCAAATGGTGTAAGAAATCGGGAGATAAAATTGATCTGCAACTTAGCGAGAGGAATTGCAACAGGGCAGTCTACCGTAGTTCTAAGTAGTGAAAACCATACGGTAATATGTTACGAGTAATGTTTTTTTTTTATATAATATACAGAAATAGAGAGTATTTTAGGGTTTCTTATTTCAAAAGGAAAATTATCAAGTTGAAATTAATATCGAATACTAAGGTCTACGCATTTAAAAGATACTGTTATTTATGCCACTTATTTTGATACTCGAATACTCACTCCGTGTTATGGCGGTGTAAGAATATCCACTGCCCCATATTATCCCTTGGGTGTCATCAAAGGCTAGAGAGAAAGAGAAAGAGAGAGAGAGGGAAACAAATCTGGAGCTGGGCAGCAGTATTTTCCTAATAACGACTAAAAATAAAAAACTGCGGCTGCCAACCCGCTTGCCTAGAGTGGCAACCATGATAAATATCCTATGAAGCAATCTATGGGGGAGGCCTATGTTCAGCAGTGGACTTAAATAGGATGTATAGGTAACGGTAACTGTAAACTCACTCTTCAAACAAACCTACGGTACCCCATAGGTTTGTATGATGAGTCTTCCCGTTGACCTACAATCAAGAAATTTGGCAAGAAGCAAGGTGTCATTGAACAAATAAAAGAAAAAATCTGATAATCGTTAATTTGTTTGCGAGTTGTAACTGAGAATATTAATTTTTTCCTCTGAAAAGTTAAGTTTCTCCTTTAATCGAACTTAGATTTTCGTTAGAACAATGTTCGGTGCTCATCTTACCGATAAAGCCCATGAGTCATGAGTCCTATTATAGTCGCAATTGTCCATTTTTTTTAACCCACTACAAGCAAGTGTTTTACTCCTGACTTGATGATAGTTAATTTAAACATTTATACCTATTTTTATATTTATTTGCATTTATACAAATTGTATATGTATATATTTATACACCAATGTTTAATTTAATTTTCTTTTAATATTTGTACTCTTTATATATTAAGTAAAATGTTTCGCATCTGCCAACAATTGTTTTTGTCACCCAGGGTTGAATGGCAGACAATGCTACAAGGCACTAAGTCCGCCTATTACCTTAGCTTTAATTTGTTACTTTTAGTCTTTTGAAGAAATAAAGATATGGTGGTGCGGCCGCAGATAGCACACTGGAAAGGCTTTACAAATATCTATTTATACTTGCTTTGAAGAACATTACGAATAAACTGTCTGTTAAGTGTAACATCAATTAAGTACTAGAAATTGAAACTTTTCTCGTTTAATCCAAGTACAAGTTGGTTTCGGTATGTTGAAGACCCTGAAAGTTTAGTTCTCAAAAACCAACGGGAAAACATTCTGTTCAAGGTCTACGGTCTTGTAATTAAAGTAGGTTGTTTGGAACTCGCAAACACCATTTAAGTTTTTCTATTCGCGATTGATGCGGAAATAACAAATTGACGCAATGCGTTAAAGTGAGTTTAGAAATCGCTTCAGTAAAATCAGTATTTAAAAAGTCTATTACATTCCTGACATAGATTTACTTAACATAGATTACCTATGTCAAGTTTAAAACGAAATACAAATATTTGAAATTCACTAACGTTTGTTATCAAGTAAAAGTAAAATTTGTTCAAGTTGTTTACTTAGACTTTAACATTGAAATTTCTGCATTAGAATGCAGAAAGTACAATACACAGATGTAGAGGCTCAGAAACGTTTTTAGAAGCTACGTTAGAGTTTATACAAAGGAGTTAGCATAAATAACAGTTCTAATTTTACTACTTCCGCATCACTATATTTCGGCCCAGCCCAGTCGGTTACTTGTTGACTGTTTCTACCATAGACTTAGAATTACGCTAGTAGAATCTAAGTCTATGGTTCTACACACAGGTGAGTCTACAGATTCAAATTTTCAAATGTAGAATTTCTGTGGTCGTATAATTTATTCTCTTATATATAATCAATTAAAGTAGCAGCACAGAATAAATATTAGTGCTACGGTAGCAGTCTATATAAATGTGTCCTACTCTTACTGTTGAACATAAACACAGGGCTTATTTCAAGAGAGGATTTCAGAAGCAGGAAGAGTTTGTCGAGCTTCCCCATTTCGTATTAGAGAGCTATAGATCATGTTATCCCATTTTTGTTTAAATATTTTTTATCAAGTATCTAAGTTCAAGTTTCAAGTTCTAATTTATCAAGTTTTCTAACAACAGTTCCGAAGCACGGGGGTGTAAAACTGACACAAAATAACCCAATATTTTAGTGTAAGTGTAAGTGTTTTTACGTAGTAGAGACATGCTGCAGCTATATTAGTAGAATAGTTGTAGCACGAATGGGTCGGCTCGACCGGGGAACGACCACTCTCTCATAGAATACCAGCGTAAAATAGCAGCTTAATGCTGCTGTGTTTCGTATTTGTGAGTGTAGAGAACCGGAGACCCTTTTTTACTGGAAATGAGGCGTTCTATCTTAGTCCTCACCGGTGACAACACATCTGCATTTTGATTTGTAATAGAGGATAGATGTAGATGTCTATGGGCCGCAGCAACTACGAGTACTTACGATCAGGTGGAATGTGTTCTCGTTTGTCACCGTTATCCCATAAAAAAGTGGGTTACACGCACTAGATGGAATAACGACTTGAAAAGGCATGTAGAGAGTTAAAAGATGCAGATATTTTGGGGCAAGTTGTTATTCAGCAGAGGACGTAGGATGGGTAGCAATGATTTTGTAATAATAAAGTGATAAAAATAAACATTTTACCATTATGATTAACGTCAGATAAAGGAACAGCAGATTTTAAAAATTAACGATGAAATTCATAACTAGAGTAGAATTGGGGCAGATTAATTAATGATTCAATAACCTGCTATTACCGAAACTTTTGTTATTCCATTTAATCCACGACTTTTTCTGTCACCAGGGCGGCGCCACTTTACAGTGAGGTAAAATATTTGACAGATTTCATAGCGGGAAAGATAATGTTTTAGGAAAATGTAAACTTTAAGGCGTCTTTCCGTATCATTAGTTATATTTTATATTAATTAGATTAGAAACGATTAATCCAAACTATAAATATAATTAAAAGGAGAAAAATTTAATAAATGGATTATAAAGTGCATAAAATTAAAAGTCAAACCACTGATGCATTGTCTTGTATATAATAATATAACTCTAGATAATGATAAACTATTATTTAAAACTAATTTATTTAATTAACTGACATTATGTAACAAAAAATATTACCTCACTTGCAACTAGCGACATTTGGTGAGTGGAAGTTGTATTAGCTTCATGGTGGAAGAATATTAGCCCACATATAAAATTCATAATCCAATTTTAAAGCAGACTGCGATTTTTCTATCAAACATAACATATTACCTAATATTTTTATTTCCGTGATAAAACTCTGCTAGTTTCAAATTAACCTTTAAATAAATTACCTATTTTAATAATACCGTTATTCCTATTCTCCTCATCAATGATATAATATATAATACATTAAGATAAACAAGGACAACAAAAAAAAATACAAATAATTACAATAATTTACTATAATTGCAAATACACCAAAAACTTCCAGGAGCTGCACTTCAGCTGTTCCTTTCCCTATACCGGGACAAACGCAGACGTAATAGCTTTTCCAAGACTGGGAAAGCTATACTATCCAAAAAATATAGCTCTTATTGAAATTTAACTATTAAAATATAACACGTATTGTAGCATCTAGTATTAAGTAATATTATGGGTGTCTAAGCAAACGCTGCGCCAATTTCGTAATGAAATATAGGATCCAAGATGGTTAAAAAAGATAGCTTAAACGCTAAATGGGGACTTGATAAAGGTCGCCGACAAAAATGGTCGATTAAGCTTCAAACTAATCCAAGCAGGTCGATGGATGCAAGTGACTTAGAACCCTGTTTTGTGACATTCATTAGGGACGGCCCATGTTCAATAGTGGACTTGTGAAGAATTGTAATGATGTTGTAGCTTGGGACTACGCTATTGAGCATTTCTAAGTTAAAACTAGGTCTGCATGTAAATACCAAATATTTTTTGTATATTATGACATTTATTTAAATATTTTTACATTCACATTCGCTAGCAGACCTCTATTATAAATTTGCCTTAAAAATATTATATATAATTAGAGACTCTAAAGTCATCTGTTGAATAAAAAACACCCCAAAATGCAAGAACTAAAAGCAGTCAGGGTTTGAAATGAAAAAATTAAATTAAGCTTGCTCCACCTTTCACATTCACCTCGATACTCTGGATTTTTCAAGTTAATGCTTTTGCTAAAGCAAATCCTATATAATTTTCAGTCGATTTAAAAAAAGAAGAGGTTCTCAATTAGTGTATTTTTTAAGACTCGAATAGCTAACGCAATATTTATTTTCGACATAAATTTTGCTATTTTTAACCGATTTAACTGACTGAATATTTTAACAGTGATCTCATATGAAATTATTTATTTATTCTTTAATCTACATAATCACCCAGAGGCTTACAATTTATTCATATATTACTTATTAGAGCCTGTCAAGGTCCACTGCTGAACACTAGGGGCTCTCTCCAATCTATGGATGATTTCTCCATAATTGCCACTAAATAATAACTTAGTTGCCATAGTTGCCACGCTTGGAAGGAAGGTTGGCAACTGCTGTTTTACTTTTCCGGTTGTTATAAGAAAGATGCCAGCCCATCTCCTTGTTTGTTTCTCCCTGTCACCTCTTACGACACCCACGGGACGATTTGGGGTAGTGGATATTCTTACACCGCCACTACACGGCAAGCGGTGTGTTTTGCAATGTGTGGATTTTATTCCTTATGGCATTCTCAGACAGTCTACTCTGGAAGAATAAGAAATTAAATAATTATAAACGATTATTTCAATACCGTTTTTTTACTATCGAATTATTTGACATAAAGCTGTATACATATATAAGCTTATCTATTAGCCTAAAATATTTAATACCATGGTGATATAATATGTCGCTTATTAATTCTTTTTCATCATCATCATCATATGTACTACATATAGCTCACCTGCTGCTTGACACATAGGTACATATTCCAATTTGAGCGGATTCGTTGTTATCGTCACGTTTGGCAAATAAATAAACGATCACATAGAGTTAATACTAATGCAGCAATGTTGTATTATTACGAATGTAGATAGAAATAGAATTAAAAAAAGGAAGGGGCAGGGGCAAATTTTGTTAAGAATAGATAAAAACAACGACTTTTAAATAAGTGTAATTACTCGTATGTAACAAAATCTTATTCTGTTCTATTCTTACCCACAACAGTCAGATTAGTAAACCGCTGTCTATCGTTTATTCGTGAACTCCTCCCTGGTAGAAAGATTTTAGCCGTTTATTTTAGCCACTAATACTTAAACCCATGATATAACATATCTTTTTAAGTACAGTCAAGTCTGGCAACTTTACCAATGGAAGGTAATTTTGCCATTAGGCGTGTACTGATACAAAATTACGATTAACATGGAAAATGTGACGTTTTTCGAGATATGCCATTTTTTTGGATGAAAATACAATAACTAATTGACAGCATTGCTTGAATTGTTTTTTTATAGGATAAGGGTGACAAACGAGCACACAGTCCAGCTGATGGTAAGTGGTTGCTGCGGCCCATAGACATCTACATCTATCCTCGTTTGCGAATCAAAATGCAGATGCGTTGCCACCCATGAGGACTAAGATGGAATACCTCATTTCCAGTAAAAAGGGTCTCCGGCCACCTGCACTCACCAAGCGAAACGCAGAGGTAAACCTCTACTTCACGCTGGTATTCTGTGAGGTCGTGGTACCACCCCGGTTCGAGCCGGCCCATCCGTGCGACAGCAAAAGCTACCGCGTGGCTCTACCACTGTTAAAATGTTTGTGCCGGCGAAATAACCTCTTTGTTCAGTGCTCCAGAACTTTTGATGATTTTGTTTGAAATACTGAATGTAGGTATCTATATCTTTGTAGTAACATAATATTAATAGTTATCAAATGTAATATATTTTTTGTGTGTAAATGTAATTACATTTTTAATTATTTACGTTTTTAATATGTTGGTCTTAACATTTATCTATAAAACCAACTTGGCAAAGTTACCATACTAGTGATACCACGATATGACGGTTACTTTGCCATGTTTTGCTACAACCAAGGGTTGTCACTTTAAACCTATATTTTAAACCGACATTGTATGTATGTCTGTATCGATGTTTTTTTTGTAGAAAATGTGTGACAAACGAGCACACAGTCCACCGGATAGTAAGTGTATGCTGTGCCCCATGGACGTCTACATTTATCCTTGAGTAAGAATCAAAATGCAGATGCTTTGTCGCCCCTGAGGACCTAAGGTGGAATGCCTCATTTCCAGTAAAAAGGGTTTCCGGTTATCTACACTCACCAAACGAAACATAGCAGCGTTAAGCAGCTATTTTATAATGGTATTCTGTGAGAGCGTGGTCCTGCCCCTGCTGCAATCATAATATAGCTGTAACCACGTTTGCATGTTTCACCGTAGCAGAACATTAGACCGATTTTACCAAATTAGTCGTTAATCAATTCATCTTTATCAAAAGTGAAGGAAAATAATAGAGAAATCTATATCATTTTCCTGCGTTGTGGGGCATTAATAATGTTTTTACTACTCAGTATTCATAATTTCAACTTAGTGTATTGATATTAATTTGCACCCAAAAACAGTGTAATTTTTAATTAATATGAATGTTTTGCTATTGTGGGAAAACAATATTTAAATTTATTCCAAAAATTTTTTTCCTTACATCATTTTTATAATTGTTATTAAAGAAACGAATAAATAGGTATATAACAAATATTAATTTTTACCATTTTATTATTGAGACTGAGTAAGCTGCATAGAAATATGATAATAGCATAATATAGCCTATTTATTTTTCAGGCTTAGTCAAAGGAAACATTTGAAAATAATTATTCGATTCCCACCGTTGCACTTACACCAAAAAAAAAAAAAAAAGAAAATACAGCAATACCTATATTATCAGAAAAAAATTAAAAAGCTCCTAGTTAAACCTTTTTTTTAAAGGAAAAAGTGGCTGCGTTGAAAAAATTTCTTCAGAATCTGGATGAAAAATCTTTGATAGATAAAGGAAAACGGATGATTATTGAAAAAAATTGGCATTGAAGAAACAGAACTTATTAAGCGTCAACTTAAAAAAAAATATGCAAAAGTGGAACGACCTAAGTATTCACCACAACTGAGATGTTTTGCTTTAACCCTCTATACTGATACAATAATTTGTTTTTAATGAAAAAAACGAATTCACAAAAATCTATTCGTTATATATACGTTACTGTGGCTGTATGCAACTTGTCAACGTAGTTGTGTTACTTCATTACACTGTTATGACACGTGTCTTGCCGTGTGGTGTGCGGCGGAGTAAAATAGCACCACCCCATATCTACCTGTGGGTGTCGTAGAACGCGACTAAGGGAGTGTGGAAAAGGACTGAACCCCTGTACCTTTTTCACTGATATACCTACTGTTCCATCTGCCCGAGTCGCTCTCCGGTCGTAACGGTCTCCGTACCACTGGGTCCAGGGGGACAAAGACGAGTATGTGCACCTGTGTCCGCGCGTACACTTGTGCACGTTAATATCCCCTGCGCAATTGACCTGCTTCCAAATAGGACTCCGATCTATAACCAATGCCCTACGGCGATGGGAGGAGGTAGAGAGGCTTAACGTGATGCTCGTTGAGTTTTGTCTGACTCCTGCACGTAGGCGGTCTTGGGGGTGTAGTGTACATCGTGTTCGCTTCTGCTCTGCAACGGGGTGACAGAGCGGACTCGGCAGCACCCAAGGTGACAAAGCAGCCCTATTCAGGGAGGCACTGCTTTCCTCGCTCAGCCATGGAGGGGGCTAGAAAAGGTGCCCTAAACAAATGCTCACTCCAACCCCTTTAGGATGGTAGCAACCGCGGCTGCCTCCGCATCACAAATTCGCAGTCGACGCCATAGAAAAAATAATGGAAAATTTAATTTATCAAAATCAATGACATTTCGCGCGTGGAATGTGCGCACACTTCTTGACCGCGAAGCAAATGCCTGCCCTGTGCGAAAAACTGCCATTGTAGCTCGGAAACTAAGTCTCTATAATATTTATGTGGCTGCACTCAGCGAAACACACCTCCCCGATGAAGGAGAACTGGTAGAATACGGCGGCGGGTATACTTTCTTTTGGAAAGGACTCGCTTCCTCAGAGCCGTGAAGGTCTGGTGTTTTTTTTTTTTTTTTTTATAGGATCGGGTGACAAACGAGCACACAGTCCACCTGATGGTAAGTGGTTACTGTGACCCATAGACATCTACATCTATCCTTAATAAAGACTCAATATGAAGATGCGTTGTCACCCTTGAGGACTAAGATGGAATGCCTCTTTGCCAGTAAAAAGGGTCTCCGGTTCTCTACACTCACCATACGAAACACAGCAGCGTTAAGCTGCTATTTTACGCTGGTTTTCTGTGAGAGCGTGGTCCTTTCCCGGTCGAGCCGACCCATTCGTGTTACAACCATAATATAGCTGCAGCATGGCTCTACCACGTAGGGTGTAGGCTTTGCTGTCAAGAACTACCTTGCTGCTTAACTACAAGAGTACCCTGTACACATCTCGGACCGCATTACCACATTGCGCATTACCGCATTACATGAAACGTAAAAACTATCTTAATGTCATCATTGTCTATGCCCCTACGCTAGACAAGCCTGATGAAATTAAGGATAAATTCTACGAAGAATTGACGCGATGCGTAGATCGTATCCGTCCAAGAGAGCAAATCCTTCTCATGGGCGACTTTAACGCCCGAGTAGGACGAGACTATGACGCCTGGCCTAAAGTTGTTGGCAGACATGGTGTTGGTAAAATGAACAGCAGTGGCCAACTGTTGCTTAGTCTTTGTGCACAATTAGATCTTGCAATTACAAATATTATGTTCAGATTGCCTGCCAAGTACAAGGCAACGTGGATGCACCCCAGATCGAAGCATTGGCACCTTATCGATTACGCTATCGTGCGTCAAAAAGACATCTCTCAAGTTCAAGTCACCCGTGTCATGCGTGGTGCTCATTGTTGGACTGATCACCGGCTTGTTATTATTAAATTAAATCTTCGTCTTCCACGTCCTTGTAGATTGGAAAGATCTAAACAGATACGTCTGAACCTGGAACGACTCCAAAATACTATCACGAGGGCTAAATATGCCGAAACCTTGAACACTGCTCTGCAGCCCCTCGATCTAAAATCAGGTGAGATCAATGTTGTCTGAGAGTCTCTATCGTCTCATGTTCTCGACACTGCTAAATCTACTTTGGGTTTGAGAGTTCGAAAACATGAGGACTGGTTTGATGAGAATGATGGGATACTTACAGACGCTATTGATAAACACCGTAGGCTCCTAAAGCAGCACAGTAGAACTCATCAGAGCGGAGGTGCTATGGAGTTGCGTCATAGTGATCTGGAGCTGCGTAAACTCGCACGACAAGCGGAAGATAAGTGATGGCAGGAGAAGGCTCGTCAGTTGCAGTGGCTCGCTGATACCAACCAGCTCGGTGAGTTTTATGCTGAGGTGCGACCTCAGCATAAAACGATACGTCCTCTATGGCGAAAGTTCCACTGAATTCAACTAGTGGTGGAGCACTTTTTAAAAGCAGGGAGGAAATACCCAAGCGATGGGCGGAGCATTTCAACACCCTACTTAACGTGGATCATTTTGTGGACCTAGACCACGTTCGCTGCCTACCTCAACAACCTTTCGCCCTCGAGCTCAATGAGCCAGTCTCGCCTGACGAGGTAGTCAAGTTGCGGGAGCTGCCGAGAGCTTTTTTTAAAACTAAATACAAACTACGTGTTCACAGAGAGAGATGCGAATTTATTCTGGTCATTGTCTTTTACAATTCTTAATCCTAAGCTTACAGTCTACTTAAATTACTACATACTCAGCATTTGTGTATTTATGCTGATGGACGTTTTATCTGTATTATGGGTGGTGCTGGTGTAACCATAACTCCTCCCTCCTCGACTGCAAAGTTATCGGCAAGATTTGGATTCCGATGATTTTGCATACAATGTAGGAGCTTAGACTTAAGTTTCCAAATTACAACAATAAGAATAATTAAAACTAATATAACATAGAGTAGTACAGTAGCTAAACTAACACTTTTCTTTTTCACTAAGCTTTCACTTTCACTTTCCACTATTTCGCTTTTCAGTTTGTACGAGAGATATTTTAGTTCGTCCAAATTAACGCGATTTAAATTCACTGTTTTCTCCGCATTTGTAGGCTGCTCTATCAATTTGGGTAGAGTTAAAATTGGTGTCACCTTATATTGCAGTTTTCCTGAGTAGTATCGTTTCCGGTGTAATTTAATATTGCCTAATTTTATCTCACAGTTTTCATCGATTTCCAAGAGGTAAGTGCCCTTTACAGCATTTCTTTGAGTGTCATCGCCACACGTTTTTGTAAGCACTATTTCATTTTGTGTAAATAGGATCCAGTTAATAGGACCAATAGACTGTATCTTAACACTTTCCAGCTCTACTATTGATAATTTACAAAGGCTTAGATTTGATGCGAAGTTCATAAGTTGTTCTATGCATGTGTTTTCAGGATACTGCACGATATCAATTTCTTCACACAGAAACTGGTTTGCTGCTATCTCCTGACATGGGCCATCTAAGGGTAAGTACGTGTGATCTTTCACCATGAGGTAAGGATATATGGGAAAAATAACAGTTGTTCTATTATAGGTGGGATCAAACATAGGTAAGGCATACATTTTAAAATAAGTGTATGTAATATTATCAGTCAGAGGGATTTCCATGATGAACGTTATTTGGTTTTCTTTTACATAGGCCTTAACAGACATAGATCTTTCTAAATTAACTAAATTGTTTTCAGTAATAGGATACAATAAACTATTTGTTTGAGATATAGATATATCTAATATTACTAATAATTCAGTGGAATTAACAATGGCTTGGTGTAGAACGTGAAGTTTAGTAAATGCTAATGCCGTTTCTATTTCGCTTAAAATTAAGTATATAGTTCTAAAATTATTGACAAACATGTTAAACATGCTTAAAACATATGTGGAGTATATGCTATTATCGTCTTTAGTAATTATATATTTTACAATTCTTTCTATACGTTTCATTCGTTCATCTATAATTTTCATATTTTCCTGTAGAGATCCAGTACTATTTATAAGAGAGTTAAGCATCTCCGAGATTATTGTTATTTTCTTATTAGTGTGCGTTTGTTGGGTCTTTAATTGAGATATGAGATTGTCGTATTTTATTGCATCATTGTGGTCTAAATTTCCTGTAAGCGTTTTGATAACAGAACCTAATGGATTAATAAGACCGCGCTTGAAACGTATCGAAGGTATGAGTTGTTTAAACTTTTCTACAGCTAAGTTACTTAAATAATTTACTTGTGTTTTCATATTTTGGAATTCATTTACGTATGGCTTATGGATGTCTACTAAACTGCTAAATTCTTTATATTTATTGATATTAAAATTTAAATCATCTTTTATGCTACTAAAGTCTAACTGCTTAATTATAACCCACTTATCTACTTCCTTGTATGCTTGTCCTTGCTTTACGGGTAACATGCCTGGGTTATGCTCAATCTTTAGAAGTTGAAGGCCTTGGGTCTGGATCATCAGATTCAGGTTCACGAAGATCGCCAACAACCTGTGGAGGGCGTTTCACATTTTTGAGGTGCACTTTAGTTTTTCTTTTCCCTATCGTTACAGGTATTATGTTTCTTTCAACATCACCTTGCACTTTCGCCTTTTGATACCTAGGTTTATCCTTACTTTTCCTTATGTTAATATCTTTAATAAAAACCGTATCACCTTCTTTAAGATCAATTCCAGATTCCCCGCTTTTCTTTTTCCTAACCTTTTCTTTATCTGTATGGACTTTTTCGGAAATATACCTATATAAGTATTTGGTTCGTCTCGCGTGGTCTTTAATGAGTTGCTGTGTATATGCCTTTTCAAAATCTACGTCGAATATTTTACCAGAATCGGTATGACCAAATGCTACTTCAAAGGGTGTTAATCCTGTCGTTGAATGAATAGTATGATTATATGCCATGACTGAATATGTCATGACAGATGCAGCGTCTGTGCATTTATGTTCATATTTTGCAAGTCTGTATATTTCAATTATAGTGGAATGAAATCTTTCGACAACGCCTGTCGAATTGGGGTTATTGGGAGTTGTGATATGAGTTTCTATTTTATACATAGATAGGAGCTGGCGCATAAGTTCGTTATTGAATTCAGTACCTGGATCAGCTGATATTTTCTTAGGAATTCCGTACATAGAAAAATATTTAATTAATGCTCGCACTACTTCAGTGGTTTGTCGACTCGCAATCTCTAAGACCTGCCCTAATTTGCTAAAAGCATCCACAACGGTTAAATAATACTTCTTCTCAATAGTAAATAAATCTATAAATAGTTCCTGAAAAGGCGCATCCTGAGTTGATGTGAGTTGTAGTATAGGCTTTATTGATTTCCTATCGTACTTCATTAATTTGCACGGTTCACAAGCATTTATAACGGCAGCTACAGTGTCTTGCATATTTTCCCAATAATAATTTCTGCGTAATCTTATCATAGTTTCTTTCACACCGCGATGACATGTTTTTCCTTCATGGTGTTTGAGAATGACAGCTTTTTGTTCTTCTTCATCCTCCACATATACTACGCGATGTGTACATTCAAAGAATTGTACTGCATCCTTCTTAAAGAGTTCTATAATAACTTTTGCAAATAATTTCCTATGCTTAGCGTTCTCGAAACAAATAAAGTACCGACTCTTAAATTTTATATATTCCTTTAAAAATTGTTTTATTAATTCTTCGTTTTCTAGTGGGAGAAATACCTCTAGTACTTTTTGTTTTTTTCTAGATAAATTTCTGACTTGTAGTTTATTTTGGAACCAAGAAAATACTAGGATCTGATTTGGTTTGGTATCTATTGCCTCGCTCAAAATTGGGATTGCTGTTGACTCGGGTTCAACATTTGAATGTATCGTGTCTGTGCTACTACTGTTAGTTACAGATGGTACAGGGTAGTTTTCTTCGAACAATTCTATATGATCCGTTACACTCGAGTCTGAGTCTGAAATTATCACTGTCTCTGATTGAGGTTTAGGTCTGTATTTTTCAAGTTCTTTCAGTTCACGTATTACTTTTTGTATGTCATCGTCATCCACATTAACATCCATTGATGCGTCGTTTAAAGCATTAAGTTTTATGCGAGACAAGGCATCAGCATTGGTATTTTGTTTGCCGTTTTTATAGACGATTGTAAAATCGTATTCTTGAAGACGAAAACGCCAGCGTGTTAGTTTGCTGTTAGGCTCCTTAAGGGAATAGAGCCAAGCAAGGGGTCTATGGTCTGTATAAATTTGAAATTTTTGTCCATACAAATAGGGCCTAAAATGCTTTACAGCCCAAATGATGGCTAAAAGTTCGCGCTCTATTGTGCTGTATCGTGACTCGGTGTCACTAAGTGTGCGGCTGGCATATGCAATAGGCTTATCTGACCCTATTGGTCCTTGTGATAATACTGCACCAAGAGCTACATTCGAAGCGTCGGTAGTTAATATATACGGTTTAGTCGAATCAGGGTATTGTAGTAGTGGGACACTGGTCAATATTTCTTTACATTTATGAAAAGCATCTATATAATTTTGGTCTATAATTATCTTATTCCTTTTCTTTAAACACGATGTTAGGGGCTGTGTGATTTTCGCAAAGTACTTTATAAATTTTCTATAATATCCAACCAGCCCAAGGAAACTTTTGATTTCGGTGGTTGTCTTAGGAAGAGGATAATTCTGTATTACCTTAATTTTGTCGTCGTTTGGTCGCAGTCCGTCTTTAGTTATGGTGTGTCCAAGATATAAAACTTCTTTTCGGAAAAATTCAGATTTGTCTAATTGTATTTTCATGTTAGTCTTTCTAAGTCGGTCAAAAACTGTACGGAGTTTCTCCATGTGTTCTTGTAGACTAGCGGAAAAGATAATAACGTCGTCAAGGTACACAAGGCAATGGATTCCTTGCAACCCTCTTAAGACGTTATTCATAGCCCTTTGAAAGGTGGCGGGGGCTGTCTTTAATCCAAATGGCATCCTCAGGAACTCATAGTGCCCATTTTGGGTGCTGAAGGCAGTTTTCTGTCGGTCATCTTCATTAAGTTCAATTTGGTGATAGCCGCTGGCCAGGTCGAGTGTCGAAAAGTAAGTGCTCTTACCTAGTTTATCGAAAAGGTCTGCGATATTTGGAAGGGGGTACTTATCATCAATTGTAATTTCATTTAGCCTTCTGTAATCTATGACCATTCTGTATTTAACTTCGCCCGAAGCATCAGCCTTTTTTGGAACAAGATGTACGGGAGAATTCCATGGGGAGAAAGATTCCTGAATTACAATATCTAATAGAAGTTTATCGACCTGCTTGTTTATCTCTGTTACTTGGACGGGGGCTAGTCTGTAAGGTTTTGTGAATATAGGGTCCTCGTTTTTAGTCCGAATGAAGTGTTTAACCTGATTACTAAAACTCAAAGGTATCCGTTCACAATAAAATATATCCTTGTATTCCTCACATAGTTTACGAATGTTATGTCTTTCCTCTTCATTCATATGGTTTAGTCGTAACTTGTTTAAATTTTCAAGCAATAACTGGTCCGTTTCTAGATCAGAGTGATCTATAGAATTTACATACGATTTATCATCCACACATTCATAAATTTCAAAAGGTTTCTTAATAGATAGTTCCATTTGTTGATCTAACGTATTTTGTATAATTGTGGTGGCATAGCCCTTCTCACATTTTACCAATGCAGAAGGCGTGCGCACCCCGTCACAGAATCGGGTATAATTTAATATTCCTTCGCCATAAAACATGTTAGCAGGTAATTTTGCTCTGACTTCAGAACGAGGTGGAAGTATTACTACATGTTCTAAGCTATTGTGTATTATCGGTATTCTAGAAGAATTTGTAGTAAGTACTTGTTTCTTTAAATCTATTACAGCTTCCAACTGCTTTAATAAATCATTCCCAACTAACCCATCATAACGTGAATCGACATTATAAAGATAAAATTTATGTTCGTCATTACTTTGAAATATAGAAAATAGTGGAATTTTAATTACCTGATTGTGTTCACTAGATGCGTGAGTGCTTATAACCTTAAAGGGTTCATTCGTTATATAGTTACGGTAGTATTGATGTGCTTTATCGGGGCTTATAAAAGAACGGGTGCTTCCTGTGTCTATCATAAAGTTAGCATCTATTTCCGGTATATATATGTATGGTAGTTTTAGATTTATGTCGCAATTCAATTCTATTATTTCGGGTGGTTTTCGGAGGCTTTTACTTGAAAATTTTCAGTCTGTGCCGATATGTCATTATCCTCTGAATCATTGTTTTCTTCGGCCTCTATTAGAGAATTTTCTTGTATGGATTCATCTTCATAATAATTTTCGTATGGTTCTTCATACATGTAATTTTGAGGAAATTCGTAGGGATAGTATGATGGATAAATTTCTAATTCGTTTAGGCGGAAACCTGGTTGAAAAGGCTTTGGAGGGGCAGTTCTCATAGAAACATCAGTATCATTAGAAACCGGCTTATTATGCACATTATTATTATTATTAGGATAATTAAAACGCTGAACCAAACTGTTGTGGTAACATTGGTTGCATGGGGCTATAGCCCGGGGGTCTAAATCCAAAGTTTGGTCGGTATCCAAACTGAGGTGGGTGATATTGCTTAGGGAAACTCATTTGCTGTTGAGGCTTATTTTGTGGTAACGGAATCTTCATTTGTCTACTATTGGGAATGCCAAACTTAAATTGAGGTGGTGTTCCGAAATTCTGCCTAGGGGGTTGGTTTTGTGCTAACATTGGTCTAAAACCTGTAGGCTGTGTTGGCATTGCGAACTTAAACGATGGTTGTTGCACTAGTGTACTACTAGACTGTGGCTTAGACGTATGGCTAGACTGTAACATTTTACTACGCATCTGATATTGGTCATAGAAGTTTACTTCTTCTAGAACTATACTTAGTGCTTCTTCTAGTGTACTGGGTGTTTTCAACCTAACAATGCGCACCATATTTTCGGATAAATTGTATAAGAAAACCTGCAGAGCGGTGTTATTGTAAATAATAGTTTTACTTATTTTTAAGTTTTTATCCCCAATTTGATTAACCTTCGATAATAGCACTGATTTAACGGATTGTATACGACCACAAAAATCTGTATAATTTTCATTTTGGTGTTTCTTTAAAGTTTCTAATTCTATGGCTAAACATTCCTCGCTACGTGGGTCGCCGAAGTGAGTTAAAAACAATTCCTTGAATTCGGCCCACGTCTCTATATCTTTCCGTTCACTGATAAGCGACGCAGCCTCGCCCGTAAGACGACTAGTAATGATTTGCATTATATATTCATTTTGCACATCGGATGATTTAAAGTTACTTATTATATATTCACATTTACGCAAAAATAAATTTAAATGGCGCTTATCGCCGCTAAATGTTGGTATTATTTTAGTTAATTCGTTAGGGATAAGTTTGATTTCCGACATTTTTAATAATTTATTCACTGGTTCTACACAAAAATAAAAAAAATAATATAAAATATTTATTATAACCCTACCAGTTCCACAAATGTTGTAAGGAAAATTCGAGTATAAGTAATAATCTATTATATATTAACGTGTCGAGTAATCTTTAAGTTAACAAACACATGTAGACACAATAAGAACTTAATATAATGTATAATACTTAATATAATATACTCTATAACTTTATTGAGTGATATGGGGCTTATTATTATGTACGTATAACAATTATATTAATATTATTTTTATTTTTATTTAAGTAATATTTATTACACTAAATACTTTATAAAATTTACGTAAGATTAGTATTTGAAACCCAAATAACAGTCAAAATGGAAAATGTCTAATTCCAAGTTTACTAAGGGATATGAAGGAGGTGAAGAGTCGTACTCACCAGCCCGCAGTGCCCATCATCAGCTTCACGGCTCCTTATTCTCGACGAATTTGTTTTGGTTCGCTGGATCACCACGCTGTATGGATCGTCCGCCGATACGCGAAAATGAGTAAAATTATATACGCGATATTCACAAACGGTGGCACAGCTTTTCCGGTGATCCTACCGGCTGCGCCAGTCAAGTTGCGGGAGCTGCCGAGAGCTTTTTTTTAAAACAAAATACAAACTACGTGTTCACAGAGAGAGATGCGAATTTATTCTGGTCATTGTCTTTTACAATTCTTAATCCTAAGCTTACAGTCTACTTAAATTACTACATACTCAGCATTTGTGTATTTATGCTGATGGACGTTTTATCTGTATTATGGGTGGTGCTGGTGTAACCATAACTAGGTTGCTCTTGCCATTAAGCAACAGCAAAATAAACGCACGGTTGGTGTTGATTTTATACCGGGTGAATTATTGAAGTATGGCGGTGGGAATTTGTATTCTGCGTTATGGGAACTTTTTGTCGTTATGCGGGAAAAAGAGCAAGTCCCTAATACTTTTAAGGTATCCCTCATACGAGCCCTATATAAAGGCAAGGGTGACCAGTCGAACTGATATTCTTACCGTGGCATTTCTCTACTTTCAGTGCCTGGAAAAGTATTCGCCAAAATTCTATTAAACCGCCTCAGGAAACTTTCTGAAAGGATTTTGCCGGAATCCCAGTTCGGCGACCTGACCGTGGTACCAGTGAGGCGATTTTCTCATTGCGTCAACTACAGGAAAAAAGCAGAGAACAGGGTCGTAATATGTATATCTGTTTTGTAGACCTTGAGAAGGTATTCGATAATGTACCACGAGAAGCCCTCTGGATAGTGCTGCGGAAAATTAGATGCACGCAGAAGTTTGTGAGACTTCTGAGACTCCTGCATGATGGCATGCAAAGCTGCGTCGCTGTAAACGCTTATCAGTCAGAATTTTTTCCCGTTACCTGTGGGGTAAAACAAGGGTGTGTCCTTGCACCCACACTTTTCACATTATACTTTGCAATCTTATCTTATACTAGTAGTCTTAAAAACTACCCATGAAGGAATCCGCATTCGTTTCCGCAATGATGGCAATCTTTTCAGCTTAGCTAGACTAAAGGCCCGTACGAAAGTGTCTTACGCACTTATTACAGAGATCGTCTACGCAGATGATTTATGTCGGATGATTTCTTCATTCTTCACCTTTCATGATTCGTGCCGTAGTTTTGGTCTGAAGATAAGTGTTAAAAAGATGGAAGTGATGTCTTTAGATATCTACGTTCAAGAGACACTGGCCGTCAAACTCGGTGATGATATACTTAAGCAGATCAATACATTTAGTTATCTGGGGAGCACGATAACATCAAAGTGTGACCTTGATGCTGAAATCAACAGTCGAATCGGTGCCACGGCTGCGGTATTCGGTAAACTAGATCGCAAGGTCTTTGGCTCACATGACCTAAAGCTGGCTACCAAAATTGATATTTATAAGGTAGTAGTGCTGCCTAACATATTGTACTCTTCAGAGTCATGGACAGTTTACCGCCGTCATATACGGACGCTGGATCGCTTCCACTTGCAATGTCTGCACAAAATTCTCAATATCCGTTGGTCTGATCGCATTCGGAATACGGAAGTGCTGCGTAAAGCCTATACCATGGGGATTGAAGCCTACCCTTATGGGGCGACAACTCCGTTGATGTGGACACTTATCGCGAATGTCAGATCAGCGTACGGCAAAGTGCATCTTTTTCTCTGAACTTGGTAAGGGCAAGCGGAAGCATGGCGGACAACTCCTCAGGTACAAAGATGTACTTAAGCGCCACATGATGAAGTGCGACATTCGAGCCTTCAGAGTGGGAGCAAGCAGCCGCTCGACGACCGGAGTGGAGATCTTTGGTGAAAGCCAAGGTCAAAATGTTTGAGGATAATCGATGCTCTGAATTGGATGCCCGACGTGATGAACTCAAAGCACGCCCACCTTGTGCGATTAACTATAATTTCTGTAATGGTGTGCTCACCTGCCTGCATTGCACGCGAACATTTGTAAATAAAATCGGCTACGTTAGACATGCACGAGCACACCAACCACAGGATCGGAGCTGAAGAGATCGCCGTGGCCGAAATCGGTCGAGGAGATTATTATTATGACACTTATTATTAAAATTTTTATGTGTGAGTTTCGTAATAACAGACGATTATTTTTGTGTCGGAGTCTAAGTGTGAGTGTGGCAGATTTCTCCCCGCAAAAAATGACAGACAGTTTGGTATCGGAAAATAATGATATGGCTTCTCCCCTCCTGTGTTGCTCTATGTTCTATACTATTCATATTCTAATAATCTATTTTTAAATACTCCAGACTCTTTTGTTGAAAAACTTTTTGTGACATATTTTGCCATTTTTGGGGTTACGGTATTTTTGAGGACATATCCTTTAATCAACATTGATGATTATAATGTGTGCAATATCATTGTTCATGTTTCTGATATTTAATTAGTACTCAATTATTCAAACCCATGAAATTGAAGATATATATACCTAGTCTGGTTTATTCGAACTTCGTTACCTTTTTTTCTTATTATTACTTTACTTTTGCTGCACTACCTCCCCTATGTTTGTCTCTGCTTAGCCTAATGGTTGACTGGGAGAGCATGCCTTAAGGCATTCTCTCCCAGTCTGTCATATGTACGATTTTTCTTTTGTGCATAAAAGTTTAAATAAATAAATAAATAAAATTACCTCCAGACCACTTTTCGGCATCTGCGCAGGGCAGGATTATAATTGATTTTGGCCGGAGATTTGAACCTGAGACGACATGATCAACTGTTGCGCTTAATGAATCTCATAGTTCTTATTGTCCGCCTGAATAATCCGCAATCTCGAGTAACAGCAGTGCATTCAATATTTTAAATAAATAAATTTGAATCCCAATGTCAATAACATTCGTGTTAGATTCTTTCAAGTAGTTTAAATAATATTAGAAAAGACTTAAATTGTTCAAATAGCATTCGAAAACATTTATTGTAACATGCATGTTTTAAGTGAGGTAATATATACATGTATAGTAAAATGTGTGATGACTTAAATCTAATTACATACGTATTAATACTAAACATATTTGATAATATAATATGAAATGAACTGTATTTAAATTAAAAAAAATAGAAAGTGCATAATTCACTTTCCAAATCAACAAGTATAATTAACATTTAAATTGTAAACTTAGTTCTTGAACTAAACTAATGAAGTTATAAAAATTTGAATTTGAATATTTTTGTTCCATTTTCATAGAAGAGGACAGAGTAGAAGCGACATTATTTTATTAAGAAACATTTTAAAGTTTGAAGGTGGACTAAATCGGTCGGCTGATGCACTTACTCGTAACATCAAATAACCGTCTTCTAATCAAGTTGTTCGCTAATCCAATATTATTAATAATGTAATAAGCAATCTATTTCTTTATACCTAGGTCATATCAGGCTTGTTTTTTATTTTAAGTTACATTCATAGCGAATAAATCAATAGTAATATATTTTTGTAAAATATAGTACACACAAATAGGTCAAGTGACTTGTCGACTTTTGTTTCGTCAATCTTTTCGTTCAACGTTACCGTTACAGCCAATTAAGGTCGACTGCATAGGCATCCCCTTAGATTGCCTCATGGCATGGCATCATATTTGCCATAGTTGTCACGCTTGGCAAGAGAGTTGGCAATCGTAATTTTTTTTATTCTCGTTGTTCGTAGTAGTTCGTAGTAGTAGTTGTTATTAGGTAGACGGTGTTGCTGATTTGTGGTTAGTTGAGTTTAGTTTCTACTCAATGAACGGATTTCTTGACTGTAAACTAATAGTGACAAGAAAATTGGTAATATAAGAATTAAAGTTGATAAAAATTTTGCGCGTCTGTAATATAGACCAAGTATGGATATCATACTACATTTAATAATAAGTACTTATATAACTTACTAAAAATATTCCATCCAATATCAATAATGGAAGGTCGAAAGTTATGCAGAAAAGCCTAATATATGTGATTTGACCTATATATAATTTATAATAAAGGTTATTTTTACTCGAGGGAAAGACTGCAAAGTTAAAAATTAAATTCATTATTTGTCTATTGCGATGGATGAATTTTACTTTTTGTTATTGATTATTAAAACTCCTATTTTTCGAAAATTCTTTATATTGGAATTCAATATAAATAAGAGAGAATATTTCAATGTCGTGGTAACGAGGAGAAAAATTTCCAGTGTAAGTGCCATCGGCTTTGCAACAAAAATATAATACAGCTGACGCGTTTTTGTTTTGTTAAAGCCACGCTGCACTGTAAGGTATGGTATGGTACGGTATGGGGCAAAGTATGAACGCGGAAGTACGCACGCACAGATTATCAGCGTGACATATCAACATAATGTTGCGATGTTAATGCTTCATGTTTTTTGTAGTGAGTGAGAACCAGAGGCCCTTGTTATTAACTAACGAGATATTTCATCTTTAATTATGGGGGATAAAGCATCTAAGTTTTGATTGGTAATCGAAAGACTGGAATAGAATAATTATTATTCAATATACAATACATGTGTAATTCTTATTGAAAATAATTTTTTACTTTACCACTGGTTCGAAAAAAAACCCTCTGTCCTGGGAAGAACCAGCAAAAAACCCAGCGGGGCTATATATGCCAAAGCATCAATTTACGTACAGGTGCACTGTGTGCCTCTTTGTCGAAATCTTGTCTATAAAGAAGGCCTACGTCAAGTGTTTAAAACATTAAAAGGCTAACAGGAACAACGACTAAATTAAATAAACTTAGTTATGAGTTTTTGGGCAAGTTTTAAGCGTAAGATTTAGCCTTTAGTCTGATTGAATGAAAAAAAAACTTTTTAAGGAAACGATTACAATGGTTAACCGGGTACAGAAGCAATACGGTGCGTTATATCCCTAAAACTCTTCAACGCTGTATCGGAAGACATTTTCAAGCTACTGGACTGGAAATGTATCAACATTAATAGCGAGTACATCACTTACCATTTATTTGCCGACAATATAGTCATTATGGCAGAATCGCTGGAGAACCTCAGTACTATGCTCAATAACCTCAATATTATCTCCCAACGGATAGGTCTTAAAATGAACACGCAGAAAACGAAGGTCATGCGTAATGTTCATGTCACACCCATGCCAGTAGATATTGGGAGTATACGCGCGAAGTTTTCGACGAGTGTTTTTACCAAGAATAAATTGTCCGACTTCAACTGAGAGGTGGAGGCAGCGTTCGGAAGATTACGAAACATCTTCTCGTCACGTTTATCTCAAAACTTAAAAACAAAATTGTACAGCCAATGCGTTTTGCCAGTAATGATATATGGGTCTGAGACGTGGTCCTTCACTGCTGGCTGTGTAACAAAGGCTAAGTAGGCTATGCTTGGAGTATCTCTGCATGATAGACTTAGGAATGATAATATCCATTGTAGAACCAGATTAACCAACATAGCTCAACGGATCAGCAAGCTGAAGTGGCATTGGGCCGGCTATATAGCTCGAAGAACTCGACAACCGATGGGGAAGAAAGATTTTCGAGTGGCAGTCTCGTACCGGTTAGCTAAGTGTAGGGCTTCTCCCCGCTACGTGGAGTAACAACCTGCTAAGAGATGGAGGAAGTCGATGTTGGTGGCTCAGGACCGTGCCTTGTGGCATTCCTTGGGGGAGACCTATGTTCAGCAGTGGACTTGTAATGGGCTGTAATGATGATGAAGATGATGATGCTGATGATGATGATGTCAATATATTATAAATTATTGTTATGATACGATTGAATAACTTAATACTGTGAAATGTAGAAAATTTAGTCTAGTCCAGCACACTGTAAAATCTAATCAATAAAATAATTAATTGCAACTTATGTAGTATAAAATAAATTAAATATACGAAAAAGTTCCTTTAAGTTGTTACACTGCGTAGAAAACCTCAGGGACTAGAGAACAATATTAGGATTATCGTCCGCAGTGCGGCTACAGCTCCGGCTACAGCATCCTTAGGGTTGCTACTTAATTCTAAACGGATAGCGTTTGAATATATTAATAATATTCAATTTATTAATATTAATTTAGTTATCACTAAAGAAGTAAAGGAGTACAATTATATTATTCTTAAAAAAATGTTTAATCGTCTATATATATGCAGCTAGCTGGCACAGAAGATGTTGTTCCAACCTTTACGATGGGTAGCGCAATGAGTTTTACTCCTCACTCACTCCATTCACTACATTATATAGTAGCAGTCACAAATGGATCGGATATACCGGAGATTACCACGCTCTTACAGCTTACTAACGTAAAATGGCAGAAATACTGTCTTGTCTCTGAGTGCTAACAATAAGAGACTCTTTTTAGGCAACAAGACTTCAGCATATAAGATCTATGGACAAAAAATTGTGCGTGTAATTGTGTATACACGTACGAAGTTAAACTTTTTTGCGACATATCATTCTTCTTTTATTTTATATTTTACATACGCAGGTCAAATAATAGTATGCTCCTACTCATGCAGTCCCGGCGGTGAAACATTACAAGAAATCCTGACGTTTTCTTAAATATCGTACAAAATTTCTCCACTACGTTGACAAAGAAATTTTACTTCAAAAATGGCATCAAATTACCTTTAGGTAACTGTAATCGTTAAATATACTTGCATTTAAATATATTTATTTATTTTGAATTATAGGCGAACATTGTAATTTTTCAAAAACAGTCTAATTCATTTACTAAGTTTTACTTGCCCCCTGAAATTGGCAACCCTATAAAGAAAGAGGATTTTATTGGAGTTAGCGAAACAAGCGTTCGTGATATCATAACATGTTATATTTTTGTGGTATAGTTCGAAACGACAGGTTTCCTTGAAGTTGGATATGGATATTCTTTAGGTTTCTCTTTTGATTTGTTAAGATTCGTAACTACGATTTCCAATGTCATTTCGGTATATCTTTATTCAATAGGCGTAAAATTAAACGACAACGAGGAACAATGCTAATCCGTGTACAAAGCATAGGGCTCCATATAACCGTAGGGGCCCATGAACAGTTGTGGAAAATAAAGCGCTGCTTAAAAATACTGTTTTATTATATTTATTACTAGCGTCCTGCCCGGCTTCGCCTGGGTGAGATCTAATAATGTGGCGTCTATTCAATTTTTTAAATAATCATTAAAAACCATTTATTTATATTCATGTGGTATCAAACGTGGTAGAGTCATGCTGTTGTAGCACGAATGGGTCGGCTCGACCGGGGAAGGACCACGCTCTCACAGAATACCAGCGTAAAATAGCAGCTTAATGCTGCTGTGTTTCGTATGGTGAGTGTAGAGAACCAGATACCCTTTTTACAGAAAATCTTAAATGTAATTCCTCATAGCTGACAACGCATTTGCATTTTGATAGATACGAGGATAGATGTATATGGGCCACAACAACCACTTACCATCAGGTGGACGGTGTGCTAGTTTATCATCCTTACCCCTAAAAACTACTAATAATCCCCTCAGCTCCATAAAATGCAGTTATTTCGATATTAAAGACAAACAGTTTTACTTATAGTATAGATGTTGTTTGTTATACACTCTTCTTTCTTCTCTTCTGACTCTTGCTATAAAGGCTCTTGCTTAATTAATTTTATCCATAGCATTGTTGCTTGCCTTTAAAGTTGTCTAAAGAACTACGTAAAAGGTATATAAATTAAAACAATAGAATCGTTACCTGTCCATCTCCGATCTTATAACTTGGACTTACCTGTATCAAGATAAGTAAATAGTTTTATAGATAAATCGCATTAATATTACATTGTAATATTATCATAGTAAGACGATCGAGTGACCTGCCTGCCAGAAATGCGAGTCTTGAATTCGATTGCAGTCCAAAAGTACGTTGATAGATACTGATACTATTCGAATGTTCTACCTCGGGAATCGGAATGTGCAACATTTTTCATATGATTCTATACGTAGATATAGTTTGTCAAAAGATACAGATTAAATTATAACTCATGATGACAATATGTCTTGTAAAACACACTGAACACACGCAAACATCCATTTAAGCTCCGAGAAAATGTATAACATAAAATACGTGAGCCTTAAAATCATACGATAAACGTTAATAAAGTTTATCAATCCTATCGTCATAGCATTAAAGTGCAAATTTATATAGCAAGGAATTCAGGCCTTGTTAACGAAAATTAAATCCAATGCCACGACCGCAAAGCCTGATTCCGTGCGCCCATCGAATTCCGCATTACGCATCTGCGAATTGCAAGCAATTAGGCTCTACTTACTTTTTATATTGCAGATAAATGAAATTAATCTATAATTATACTTTAAACTTACCATCCGTGGACGATGTTATATTCATCTTGCTGGATTGAACCCTTCTTTTCTCTTAGAAATTCGTATAAAAAAATTAATTAAGGATTTTTGGCACCAAAAGGTCACACGATTTGGTCAGAGTTATATAGGTTCCGGCTACAGTCACGATCTTAGGCCTCAGCGGCGAACAAAACGCAAACTCACGTGTTGTGGAAATGTCAACGCAAGATTTAGTATCACGTCTTTTCCTACTGATTCAACGTACTGTAATGCAGATTTGTCTCATGTTAACGTGTACACTAAATATTTTATAATCGCAACCCTATACCAATACTGGTTATAATATTCAAGACCAAAGGGTCGCTAACTAAATTGTTTTTCGAACGTCAAATGTCAACTATTGGCGCGAACACTTGACAGACGGATGATTGATTTCGGACGAACCGACACAGCTAAAAGCACTCGCGTATTACTCAAACACTTGATAATGAACACCAAGTGATCCGGAAACACGACAATTATCAAGGATAGATGCTACTTTGAAGGGAATCCAAAGCTTTTTGATAGTATAACGACAAAACAAATAGTCCGGAATGAGTAAGTCTCGGGCATGCGCAGTCGATTCTGCTGAATGCGTATATTGTTAAGCCGCGACTACGTAAACTTCGTACTACGGGGCACTATGATATATTTTATGTGGTGATATAATATAACGACTCACGAAACAAATACAAGCAAAGCAAATGAATGTCACAGTCTGTAAAAAATAATGGTGGAGTGATAATTTTATTTAAAGTTTTGCTGTTATAAAAATACTATAGTGTTTACTTTGAGTAGCCGAGTTGGCAAGGGACGCCCTAGAACGCCTAGATAATTTACCTAACTGGTGATGTCGAGCTTGTTTGCATAGATATATGGCTGTGAGAGCAACGAGAGAACTGTGTTAGGGTCGTGCCAATTGGAAGTTCGTAGTATATGCGATGTAGTATATATGTATTTATGTTTTACTTTCAAAACAACGTCGTTTTTCAATAATTAAAGTTCAGATGTTTCTTACACTCTCCAGTTATATGTAAGATATTCAAAATTGTCACCTCACACTTTTAATTCCGTTTGGCGTTGCCGGTCTGAACATTTTAGGTCTGGCCTAAACGATATAGTTATATCGTTAACTATAAGAAACCTAAATGTCCCATGTAGTAAAAACATAAAATTTGTTGTAATTTATTTTCATATCTTATTTTTTAATTAATATAATGGCTACATAGGCATTATGCTACGTTTCTTATATATGGCTAAACATAGGTTAATTAGTTTCACATAATAACGAACAAATGATATATATTGCAGTAAAAACTATAATTTTTAAATGTTAAAATTGAAAAGATTCTTGTGAACTTCCCCCTACATCTGCAGCGAGCAACTAGGCAGGCACGTACCGCGCAGGGCCCGCTACTCTTGAGATATTTATCCACGGGTGACGGGTACCTGATACTTGCTATGTGTGTGTCGTTTAGATCTAGATATAGCACGTCTACGAACCACGCAGCTGTATACAAATGTCAAACGATTTTCTTTACTACGTCAATGAAAACTGAGGTTAATATCGCTTACATAGTAAAAACATGTGTGTTTTTAATTACGAGGCGTCTTACAATTATGTGACGGAAAAATCTTGAATATTATACACGATTTTGGTCTCAATGTATTATATGTTAAATGAGACTAATCTTACGGATATTATCGCGTTTAATTTTAACTTTTTAATTTCCGACTTTTTGGTGCTATACCAGCACCATCGGTCACGGGGGGAACTGAGGTGTTTCACATCCAGATGTCGTAGTTAGCCCGGCTACTGGTTACTATGTATTAACCAAATTTTGCACTTATTTTTTTTATCATGGGCCGTGATTTGTATTGATTTTATGGCGAAATTATTCACTAATTATATTTTTTATATAAACATAAATTAAAAAGAAATATATAATTTTTTTAAATTTATAAACAGATTTATGTACGCTTACAGTTGATGAGAAACACTCAGACTATTTCACAATTACTAGGAAAATTTTTCCCTTATTTCATAATTAAAGTATCTGGACGACCGAGCTTTGCTCGGTGTTAAAGGAAAAAATTATAATTTTTTCAGTGTTGGAACTCATTTAAATAAACTCGTAAAGTTAATCATTATCTAAATACAAAGTTTCATCCAAATCTTAGAACTGTTTCCGAGAAACCACTTAATATATTTATTTATTCCTTAGCTTGTGCGTTCATAATCGTGTAGTGGCGGTGTAAATATCCAGTACCCCATATCATCCCTTCGGTGCGTAAGACGACAGAGGGATACAAATCATGAGATGGGCAGCAGATTTTCCTAAAAACGACTAAAACTTAAAAAAAAGTGTTTTTAAGTTTTAGTCGTTTTACCCGCTTGCCAAGCAGGGCAACTGTGGCAAATATAGGAGGTGGAAATATATTACCTAAGAGGCAATCTATCAGTGAGGCCTATGTTCAGCAGTGGACTTTAATAGGCTGTTACGGTTACGGTGACGGTTGTGCGTGCACTTGTTTAGAAGCGGTTCAAGGTATGGGGCCACGCGATGTGCTCCGGCGCAGCGAGTTGGTTACAGCGCGTGAGATACCGCGCGTGCTCTCGCCATACTTACTGCTGGGCTGCACCAAGTGCACATCACGCTAACCATCCTGTATTATCAATTTCGCTGCCCGCAAGTACACATAGTAACATACATAGTATAAAAACACTTATACTAAGGGATACTAAATTAGAAAATTAAAATTATGGGTTAAAATCGATAATTCGGTAACTATTTTGAAACATAGCAAAGGTTTTTGACTTTCTGGTTAAATGGACTATTAAATTAGAACGATATTGGAATTCAATTGCATTGCGTTGTCAGTCAGGTTGCTTACTAAAGCGCGCCATCAGGCATGTATTATGTTATTACTTGGAAGAGCTACCTTACCAATATTAGTTGTGGTTGTAGATTAGTGAGAGCAAAGTCGACACTCTCACACTGGTATAATTCTCCTTGTTGAAGTGTAAGGATAATAATGTCCTCCAGGCCTGGTCTGCCAGGTCGTTGTGCAAACAACGACATCTGCGCAGAACAGGATTTATAGTGCACTAGAATGTGCGCAAGCACAGGTGTAATCAATATTCCTTTACCCTCATATTGCAATGGGACGGCAATCCAAAACGACCATAGAGAGATCAGCGAAGTGCCAACGGATTGATGTGACCCACAGCACAGGTACTGAAAATTTCATGACAGAAAAATCCAATAACTTGTTTTGGTCTATTTGGCGTCAGAAACAGATAGGCGGGTGGGACTTACCAAGGCGGACAGTTAGATATAAAAGGGGCTCTACGATTTATACTCAACTATTGATAAAGTGACCATATGAATTTATTGCCGTAATTGTTAATGTCTTGCAGTTATTTTTGTTGTTGGTAATGAAGATATTAACAACAAAATGGATTATTGTCCACCAGTTACTGTATAATATTTATTATTTTTATACAAGAGAAAACAAACAAGCATACTTCAAGCATAGGCCCAACTGATAGTAAATAATCACCGACGCATACAAGCATCCGCAACACCGGAGGAATTTAGGTGGGTTCCCGACGTTCATAAAGGTGTAGTCTCTTTTATTGAATGTTTCCAAATCACATCGGTCCAGAAATACCGCTGGCAACACTAAATTGACAACATGATAGTTATCAGTTTTCAATTATTTAATTTACCTTGTAAGTTGAGAATCTTGGTTTTGCTTTTTAACGCTTAGTAACATCTAATCGTTGCAGCTTGCTTTTTTAGACTCGGGGTAATAGGTCAGCCACATTCCTTTCCGATGATGCATTGATGTCCGAGATTGCCCGCGTAATGCAATTTGAATATCTTGGTTTCACTTATTTTTAAGTGACTATTCCAACCGTCTAGGAATTCGCACGTTATAATGTTTATTAAGTATAGCTTTTCTTAACATTTTTTTTAAATCTTATATGTCAAAAAATTGTGATATTGATAATAGTCTACAAAAAACATAGCCTTTAAGGGATGGTTTACTTTACAGTGGGACTCATATTTATACAAGGTACAAGACTTCTCTTATCACTCAGGGTTAGATTAGACAAGAATAGGGTTGAGGATGGGGATTAAGGCAAGGTGGAATGCATAGCATTGCTTCAATGAGTGTTGGGAGACGTTTATTGTCAATGAGTTTATTTTTTTTCTAATACATATTTGTTTCCTTGCTGTGTTTTACTTCACCGTTGAGAATTTGCTAAATCAGCATTTTATATTGCAAATAACAATTATATTGGTGCTCGCGGGAATCGAATTCGATTTACTCGCCTACTACGAAATTGAATACACTACAATGTAATATACATATGTGCAGTACTCTACAAAACTAAAATGTTCACGCCTACAGAATGTAGGCATCAATTTTAAGTTTAGTTAGTAATTATTATTATAAATGTTGTCCTATTTCTCCGACTTCCTCAGAAGGATGGAAATGTTTATCTAGGGTATATATGTATGTATGTATGACTCTTTTTTGGCTCTGTAGCATAAACGGCTTGATAGATTTTGAAGTATGAGGGGTAGTTAGATTTCGCTAGTTGTAGTAACATAGGGTATAAGTATTTTCTCTTTTCAGTAAGATTTTTTTTATTTACTGTTTTCAAAACTTTAAACTTGTTTTTTTTTGCCGTGTATTGGTGCGTAAGTGAACCCATCACTCCATCCCGTGGCTGTCGTTACAGGCGACTTTGGGAAATATCAGAAATATATTATGGCTTCTTATAGATGGCGGTACACTATCTCACGAAAGACGTAAAATACCCGGGCCAGTGACACAGATTAGCGTCAAAGTTGCAAGATGTCTGGCAACGCCATCGTCAATCTGTCTTTCAAGCTTGAAGAATAAGGCAAATCCTTCCTACAACGTGAGAATTTCGTGTTCAGCAGTAGACACCATTATCGTTGCAGCTGTAAAAATCCTCTGCTGAACATGAACATGAACTGAACATTTTTATACGTGGTGTAGCCATGCTGCAACTATATTAGTAGTATAGTTGTAGCACGAATGGGTCGGCTCGACCGGGGAAGGACCACGCTCTCAAAGAATACCAGCGTAAAATAGCAGCCTAAAAAAACTGCTGTTTCGTATGGTGAGTGTAGAGAACCGGTGATCCTTTTTACTGGAAAAGAGGCATCTGAGTCCTCACGGGTAACAACGCATCTGCATTTTGATTCGCAAACGAGGATAAACGTAGATGTCTATGGGCCACAGCAACCACTTACCATCAGGTGGACTGTGTACTCGTTTGTCACCCTACCCTATAAACAAATAGGCCTATCCAATGGATTGCCTCATAGGGGTTATATTTGCCATAGTTACCACGGTTGGCTAGCGGGCTGGCAACCGTATTTAATTGAAAACGCTGCTGCCCATCTCCTGGTTTGTTTCCCTCTGTCGCCCCTTACGACACCCATGGGATATTATGAGGAATTCTTACACCGCCAGTACACGGTTGTGTGTTGATTTTAAACACTTTAATAAATAGAGATGCAAAGTAGCGTATTAATAAAGAAGTTATGCCTTAATATACACACATTTTATATTTGAATATACGTTTCTGATTCCACAAGGAGCAATGTGGAAATATCTATCATCTCACCTCGTCCCGGAGGTGTCGTAAAAATCGACTACGAGGAAAATCGCTTGATTTTCAAAGTAAAATTACTATATGAAATAAAGCCAGTGATATATCTAGGCCACTGACTTATAGCAGTGGAGGCAATGTTTTACTTTCTCTAATGCCACCTGCCAGGAGTGTTGATATTGGTTCGAATAAGGATTTGATATGATCGCTACGCTTTCACATTTAATGATGTTTCTCGTCGCCGATCAAGCTATTTTACAGCCCGTACCAGTGGCTTTACACCACTATATGCCGTTCCCATAGTTACAGATCTCCGGGTCATAGCAGGATGGGGTTAAACATGTACCGGGCAGCAGATGTTAGGCGGCGATACGTCTATCCTCAATTAAGGATCAAAATGCAGAAGCGTCATCCCTATGGATTAAGATGCAATGTCTTGTTTCCAGTAAAATGTTTTCCTAGTTTTCTGCAATCACCATAAGAAACACAGCGGCATTAAGCTGTTATTTTACGCTGGTATTCTGTGACTCATTAGTACTACTACCATAATATAACTACAGCGTGGCTCTAACACGTATAAAAGAGAGATAATTAAAGATATAATCTGCTCGTACAGACCTGACAAGATATAATTAGTAAGGAATGGTTATTTGATTTATTTTTAAATAATATACGCGAACGTAGAAGATATCACGCGGCGATTGATATTAATGAAACCTTATTGTTAAAAGGATTATTGGAGTTTATTTCATTTGGTGATGACTAAAATGAATTCTAAACGCTGTTGACGAGATTAAAACCTAATTAACAACTTAAAAATTTTAAATTTTGTAATAGTTTTATCAACAAATAACGGTAATTTTACTGTTAAATAATATGTCTATCGCATCTACCAAGCGAAGTGTTTAGAGGAATCGCTTGGACTAATTTCACCATCGCACATTGCGACTGAAGTCGATATAACATCCCTACTATCTGGATGATTGACGGTCTACCAGTCTGCGATTTATCAGAAGGTTTTTTCCAGTAAAAAGGGTCTCTGGTTCTATACACTCACCATACGAAACACAGCAGCCCTAAGCTGCTACTCGTATTTTACGCTGGTTTTCTGTGAGAATAGAATAAAATAGATTTTTTTTATTTAATATAGATCACATCTTATTGAATGTCATTTTTTACTTTACCACTGGTTCGAAAAAAAAACCTCTGTCCTGGGAAGAACCAGCAAGAAACCCAGCGGGATTTTTTTAAAAGCATATTTTACATTAATGATTGGTAGATACAAAATTTATTTTAGATACTGCTTGGAAGCGACCACCTCTTCCCAGGGGTTATTATCAACCATGTATTAATTTATACTATAATAACCCTATTTCTACAGTTTCAACTTAGCAAAACATTTAAACTTGGTAATAAAGAGAGCCTGTACACTTTCCGGGACCCTGTTGTAATAGCGTATACATTGCCCAATGAATGAATTACTGACTCTGTGGAGTCGAGAAACTGGTATTACTAGCTTGTGTTTGTTCCTAGTGTTTGCAGAAGGTACATCACTTTTTTTATGAAAACTACCTTTGATTTTGTGAACATACATTAAATTCTCGTAAATATACTGAGAGGCCAAAGTTAATATATTTATTTCTTTAAATTTATCTCTAAGAGACTCTCTCGGTTTTAGGTTGTAAATAGTTCTAATGGCTCTCTTCTGTAAAACAAAAATAGTTTCTGAATCTTCCGCATTTCCTCATAGCAAAATCCCATAAGACATTATGCTATGGAAATAACTGAAATAAACTAATCTAGCTGTCTCGACACTAGTGAGACCCCTAATCTTTTTACAGCATAGGCTGCAGAACTTAGTCTGCTTGCTAGTTTGGTCATATGGGGGCCCCACTGAAGCTTGATACGAGAGAGTACTACTACCCCGATCTACTACATCCATGCTACGGCTTATATAGCTACAGCGTGGCTGTATCACATATAAAAGTTTTCTTCCTCGCACTACTTCTTCGTGGAATCGGATACCACTAGCGATTTTTCTGTATTTATACGACTTAGAGACCTTTCTACCTGCAATTCCTTTGGTGTTGCAGTTGTTGATGGACGATGGCAGTCACTTACCATTAGCTGAGCAGCATGCTCGTTTGCCCCCTTTTTTATAAATAAATAAAAACACTTATGGTCTCGTTTAAGTGTAACTTAGCATTTAAATACCGTTTGCTAGTTTTTCTTAGACCTACCTAGTTCCATATCCTTAGGTTATATACGTCTAGACTTAGGTTATACGTTGCATGATTATATGAGCTATGGCTTTATTATAGCTTTCTTCATTTGAAAAAGGTCAAACTCTCGTAATAAGCTGTCATAATAAAGTCCTTTCATTATGAATAAAACTAATTTAACGGATTTTATAGCGTTTAGTTTGATTTATTTATTTCGGGAGCTTTACAGCAACAGGACATAGTTAATGGGCTATCTTCAACTTTGGATATTTTTGGTCCGATCTACTCATCATAATAAATCTAATTATTAAGTTATTATCCTTTCTATATTGTTTTTGTTACTTTTACCTAGCACTGAACAGATATATATTCTTTTTGTATTAAATTCGTACACCACTTACAGGTAGTTACATCATGCATGAAATTGCATGTAAGTGGAAATACTTGTATCTAGTAATCTAAAGCTATCTTCTTATATAAAGGATAGCTAAATAAATAATATGAGAATAATGTGAACCGTAGTACTTCAGGGGCTAAGGCACTCGCTGTAAATTTCACAGTTTTAATTGTAATTTTAAATGCTAAATTTACCACATGCTCCGCGGTGAAGGAAAACATCGTGACTAAACCTGAATGTCTGAAAAATAATAAAAACAATATTTCGAAGACATGTGACGGTCGCCAGCCAACACGCATTGGGGCAGCGTGGCGAACATTTCCTTGCCCCAAAAACCCTTTCAGAAGTGACAGAGGCCTGTACTCGCAGTGGGACGTATGCAGGCTGTAACTTTAAAACTGTTTTTAAATAAATAATATAGTAAAAGTGTAATAACAGTGTTTTGACTGTTTGATAGTGCAATGGCTAAGAGTTTAGCTGCGGCGTTACGGGCAGTGTGCTCAAATTCTGCACGTAACAATAAAACTGTATTAATAATTTATATAGGATTTAATGGTGATCACATATGACAAGGAAAATAATCACAAGCATTAAGGTGTGATTTATTACTTAATACAAAACAGTGACGATCATCTAGCTATTTTAAATATTGCGACGCAATAAAAATACATTATACTATATCACTTGTTAAAACAAAGTAGAGCCACGTAGCAGCCATATTATGGTTGCACAACCAATGGGTTGGCTCAACCATGGAAAGACCACGCTCTTACAGAATAAGCTTAAAATAGCAGCTATATGTTACTGTGTTTCTTATGGCGAGAGTAGAGAACCACATACTCTTTTTATTGGTTAAGGGCATTCTAACTCAGTCCTCTGGAGTGACAACGCATCTACATTTTCGTTCGTAAACGGAATGACGAGAAGATGTACTTAGGTGTCTATGGGTCACAGCCCAGGATACACTAGGGGACATTTTGTCCCACAACATGACATGGAACACTCAATCTACGTAAAAATATAACGTAGCACAGTGACCCGCAACATGGCCCGTAACATTTTACGTGACGCGGGACATTTGCTAGTTCCCGCTCCGAGAGCGAGCGCATGTGTCCCGCGTCAGTGTCGCGCCTTTTTTACCGGGTGTAGTCTAGCTTGCTACATATTTATTTATCTATGGTGTAGTCGTGTGCACAACTTGCCTGGCAATATGTCAGTAGTATGGGGAAAGAAAACCGTGCTTTTACTTCTTGAGCTTTACCAGAGTCATATTTTGTTGTGGGATACTTCAAACTACAAGCTTCTTGTAATATTCTGCCGATCAGTTGTTTCGACACTTGAAAAGTGTACTTTTGTGAAAAGTAATCACAAAAGATCCGTCAAAAATATAGAAATCACTTAAAATATTAATTCTTTTTTGTTCTCGTTGTAGTAAGAATTTCCGCATCCACCACCTTTTCTTTCGCTTACGTTTCACTCCCGAAATCAGTACTATGTACGTAGCACTAATCGCTACAACCTCCTCGGGCGACATTTGTATAACATTGACTAATGTGGCCTGCAAAATGTTCCGCAACATATGTCTCGGGACAATCCACGATAATAATGCAACAAAGTAAAATTCAATTTAAAAAGTAGAATTCAGTTTAAATAAATGTAAAAACCTACAATTCAGTAGTCAGTTACATTGGTGAATTAATAAGCTATTCGTTCCCCTAGAAGGAAATTACATCGTTTATTGAATTTGTTGGAATTCTTCCAACATGACTTGTGTAGGACTAATGAACTACCAAAGAAGTTCTAATAAATAGCGGAAGTACATCGATACCTTATCTTATATTCTGTTGGACCATTATGTGTTGAAATTCATAAAGAATTATTAATATACACTCAAAACAAGTTTCCTTTTAATATTTTTATAGAGTGTGATTTGCAAAACGATGTTGTGACCAGGATTAAGAAAGGAATGCTTCTGTGGTTTGGTCATGTAGAAAGAAAGAATAAGGAAAGAGTGACAAGCAAATTAATGTTGCAGAAGTGAACGGGAGAGTCGGGAAGGAACGCCCTAGACGAAATTTTATCCACCGAATTGGCGATATATTGAAAATAGGCCAAATTAAGAGTACTCTTATCCGACGAGCATGTATGCGTAGGTATATGGATGTGGAGGACGAGAGAGAGGTCTGTCCGGAACGTGACAAATGGAAGTCCGTAGTCTCTGCCTACCCCTCTGGGTGACAGGCGTGAGAGTTTATGTTATATTTATGTTATGTTAGATTATTTTATATTGAATGAATTTATAATACATTATTTCACTCTTTCATTATTCTTTCATTACAGAAAGTACGATGCTGAACATAAGCCTCCCCATAGATTGATTTAAAGGCAAGTGTGACTACGGTTATACAAAAACTGATACGAGTATTTATTAACTTTCTTCTGCGTAGCATTGAAAGGAAGTTAATGGTTTTAGCTGGCAGTTTGTTAGTCTGTATGCCAACTCGATAACTTCCGTTCCACTGGACCGATTGACTTTAAATTTGGTATGTGGATACCTTGAGGTAGTAGCTCGGTCGATTTTGAATTTGGGTCCTGTAGGTCAAAGGGCACCAGAGATATGGGATTCACGCAGAAGGAAGTTGTTTTTCTTGAATTTACATTCAACTCGTTTTAAATATAAATTATGGTGCAAGATGACAGTCATAAAAAATTAATGACTCGAAAACAACACGTAGACGCGGCTCTTAGTGTTTTATATATATTTTTGTGCAAAATTATGTACGTTAACCATCTCACACAATACAGGAGAAAGTCATATAGTCGTGTACTGGCGTCACCCTTTTTGAAGAAGACCATAAAATATACATGACAATAAATTATTGTAATCTCGTGACTGCATACCGGACTCATTTCCGGAGCGGATTTAGTCAAGGAAGAGTCCGTCGCACTACCGCAATCTTTGTCGACAGACTTTACATGCCCTATAAATAATTTCCTGTTAAATTGTTAAATGTGATTGTATAAAGTGAGCGCTCGGTAATTAAAGTATTTATTTACATTTTATATCTATTTATACTGTATTCTTGTTGGTAATATGTTGTAAAAGAATGTGCTGCTCCCAGTCTATCACCCAAAGAAAACTCAAAGCGAAACTTGCAATATTCGGAAGATAGCGTTAATTAATTACATCATTTGTCAATCCTAAATATCTAGACTTGAAACGGAATCGCTCGCGTTCTACAATATCTCTAACACTTAAGTTCGACGAAAGCTCTTTTATGTTAAGTGAACAACCAAGGTACGTCTAAAAGTATACCTGAAATTAACACGAATCTGCTTAGGAAGGATTAAAGGAAGTTTTAATGACAAGCCCTATATGTTATAAACAATACATAAACCTATAATCCCACATGAAGTTAAACTTATCAATTAGTCCTGCAATAATTCACAAGTTAGCTTTTTGTAAATGTTGGGTTAAAGTCTGTAATAATTGCGTATAAAGTTTAATGTTTTTAAGGTCGATGCGTACATAATCATACAAACATAAATAAACACTCCTGTCACCCAGAGGGGTAGGTAGAGGCTATGGACTTCTATTTGCCACGATTCTGACATCCTCTCTCGCCTCCATTACGTCCATATTACATAATTTGGTTTATCTTCAATATATCGCCAATTTGGTCCCTAAACTTTCGTCTCGAGCATCTGTTGCCGACTCTGCCACTCACTTCTGCAACATAAATTTGCTTTGTTTCTCTTTCCTTATTTATTCTTTCTACATGTCTAAGCCACCGAAGCATTCCTTTCTTAACCATAGTTACAACATATACTTTCAATCTACACTTTTTTCTTATTGCACAATTTCTTAATGATTTGTTTCCAGAGTCACACCAAAATAATCCTTAATAACCTCATTTTTACAGCAACCTTTCCACTCGTGCGTCTTCAGCCACAGCTTACTTTCAAGTAATATTTCATATGAAGCAATGTTTACGTTACGCGTTTATTCTCAGGCTGATGGGTGGTGATCTTCAAATTTGGAGGCAATATTTTTTTTATATGATAAGGGTGACAAACGAGCACACAGTCCACCTGATGGTAAGTGGTTGCTGCGGCCCATAGACATCTACATCTATCCTCTATTAGAAATCAAAATGTAGATGCGTTGTCACCCGTGAGGACTAAGATGGAATGCCTCATTTCCAGTAAAAAGGACCTCCGGCCACCTAGGAGGCAATATGTTGTGTATTCAGGAACATATTCAATTCATACAATCGTTTATCATTATGGACGTAACAAGAGACACCATTAAGTGCTTAGTGTCCCGTCTAGAGGGATTTGACAGGTCATCATTATTCCTATTGCTGTTGATATTGATCCGTAGATGATATTGGAAAAATGTATTTTAATTGTATAAAAGGTATTTAGTTACAACTTACAGCAGTGCCTCGGCGTAGCATCATTATCATTATTACAGCCCCTCACAAGTCCACTGCTGAACATATATGCCTCGCCCAAGGATATCCTGCCTGCCAAAAAGCATGAAATGAGGATATCCGTAGTAGAAACAGAGTAACCGACATAGACCAACGGTAAGCTGAAGCGGCTATGAGCCGGCCATGTAGCTCGAAGAACCGATAACCGATTGGTAAGAAAGGCGAAGTGCAGGGCGCCCTCCCACTAGATGGAGTGACGACCTGTGAAGACATGAAGGAAGTCGATTGATGTAGGTGGCTTAGGACCGTGCTTTGTGGCATTCCTTGGAATACATATCGATTATGGCAAATATGTCATAATCATTCTATTTCTAATTCCCTTAAAGGAGTTGAAATTTGTCAACGTCCGTATGACGATTTGATTACAACGTAGTTTTTGTAAAACTAGTACTTACCATCATACGGGATAGTAGTCAAGAACTTGCTTACGTCGGATCACACACACTAACACTGTCTCGTTGGTCGTAAGCGCGATAGTTGATCATGCGGTATTGGGTTCGAATCCTTGGTCAGGCCAGAATTAGTAATTGGGTTTTTTCTGTCAAAAATTCTCAGTAGCAGACCGGAGTCAGAAAGTTGGAGTGCATTAGAACAGGAACAAAGGCATAACGTGCTTTTCCAGACACGTAAAGCCATTGGCCTGCGCCTTATCTTTATCTGGTCGTGTTGAATTACTCTCACATCGGAGTTTGAGAGTGAGGAAATACTACTAATCCTGTCCTGCGTGCCTACTCGCCTTTGAGACTGACCACTGTGACCGAAATTAGATCTAGAAGTCATTAAAATGGGTAAACATATGTCAGACAGTGTCCTTCTCTGACTTGAACTGGCCATAGTGATGACGACGACTGGCAGTGAACAAGAAAATACAGTTTTTGCCGACTTTAAATTTATCTTCATCTCAGTCTAACATATTTTTTTTTAATTCCGTTACGAATGGGGGAATCCGTCGTCCAATTTAGTCAATAAGCATTCTCATACTCGTTTAAGATAAAAACTAGACAAATTTCGCAATATTCGGAAAATGCTATATTTATCATCACAAATAAACAAAACGTTTCTTTGTCCCATGTAATGTCTATGCGATAAATTTGTAAGAGGCAAATTCTAGGGAAACATATAAAATATTACAGGTTATCCATACTCATAACCTGTATTCGTATTATATATAAATAAAAAAATTAATAAAAAAATCTCCATCCACTGTTGAAAATAGGCATTTCCAAACATGTAGAGTTGGCATCCAATGCTTAAAAGATTGGCCCATTCTATTATATGTACTGTTATATATTTTATTCTATTATTTATATAAGAAAACGTTACAATCATCATTAACACAATAGAATTTTCTTCTGTGTCGTGGAGGTAATATATATGCACAAATTTCACAAAGGCGCACATCAAGATCCGAAACAATCATTTGTAGGCTATACAAATATTTGTTCCGTTTGGGATTCAAAGTCACTCTGCCACGTAGTCGTTATTATTAAAATGAATTCTATGTGAGTTAAATACGTATGAGTTTTTATACGTGTTAGAAACATGCTGCAGTTGTATTATCGTTGTAGCAAGAGTGGTAATGTAATACTGCCGATTCGAATATTCTGGAAGCTTAACAAGATGTCCATTATGCAGAAGTCTCCCTAAGACATAATATGAATATCTCGGGTTCAGCTAGAGCAATATGTATCTATCTCAGTATATAAAAGTCACCAATTAATCACTAATTCTTAAAATAGGAATGACATCTCAGACGCAGACGGTAATGATGTTTTTGAGAGGAGGCTGCTAGATTGAATTTAGGCTAGGATCCTCTAAAAAAGGGTTATATCTCCTAAAGTCAGTCACTATTTTTTTTCTTAAGTCTAATTCCTTACTAAATCTTGACATAATAAAATAACAAGGGCAGAAAAATGGTTGACAAAAATGATTGCGTCTAGAAATAATTTATATATAAAATGAGGTTAATTATTTTCCTATGATTTTTAAATAAAATGTATTTAATTACAGAATAAACATACATTTTTGGAAATATCAAGTGACTTCAATCATTTTACACTATTCAAGTGTTGCCATTGAATATATTCATACTATTTTCGAATACACTTTGTAAAACTACCAACACAACACACAAACACAAAATAGTTTTATACGAGTACAAAGTTATTATTAGTAATAACTATACTATCAGTAATAATAAAAATAAAAGTGATATGGTAGAAAATAAGTCTATTACAAAGAACTTCCTGCAATAATACATTTTCTCAATCATAGTACTATGTAACAATTCCATCTAATGTTATGGCAACACTAGCTAAAACAAAATGTCACTGTATGGCACAAAAGCCTAGAAGCCATGCCAGAAATATACATTTATAGTATGCAAATATTTAATAGAGATACAATAATATAAACTCTCAATTATGTGGGTACATTATGTTGAAAATGTATTAAGCTAACATCAAACAACCACAGGACGCATGACTTTTTCCAAGAGACATAAGACATAACCGATAATGGTTCAAATCTAAATATCTTTTTTTTGACGCCTTCTCAGGATCAAATTATTTGACAAAGTTACTCAGGGGCTGACGCTTAACATTTTAAGATATTTTTGATATATATAGACGCTACCGTTCCTTCTCAACAAATTTTATGGATGAAAGTCTGCCATTGTTCTTTAGGATATTTTTGGGAAGGATTCCAGTTTCAAGGACACGGTTTTTAATTGACATCATGATTTTATCGTAACACATACACGAGACAAAAGCTCACAACTTGTCACACATACATAAACACAAGCGCGCACGAATGCACGTACGTTCCTATGCACATACAACATACTCGTATATCCATCAACTGTTGACTCTAAAATCTCAAAAATTTTACAAGGAAGTTAAGCAGGGAAGTTAATCATTACAATAAGACTTGTATATTAACCGAAGTGCACCTTTATTTGTCATTATTTTTGTGTGTAAAATAAAACACTGATGATATCATGTAATATTAATACCGTATTATAACATATGGTGGCTCATTTATGACATATTTGGGTCAGCAGTGATATAGCAGAAGCTTTTAATAAATTAAACGTGATTGCCTGATATGAGTGTTTGCCGGTAAGGTATTGCATGCCTTAAGCGTAAAGCACGTAGGTATGTTCTACTAGCGCCTAAAAATCAACACTCCAACATTTTGTCGCATGAAATCGTATCTAACAATCATATTCAACATATCTATAAATGATATGAAAAGCACATTGTCAGAAAGATAAAGTTGTTGAACCTATGTTTTTTTTAAACGATGATGAATCTATTTTTACAATAAAAAAGTAGTTTTAGTGGCTTAAGGTGTAGATTTATCAAGTCCAAGTAAATGTAAACACGATAACTTTTGAAAATATCATTCGTTTAACTCAATCTATTTTTTAATCTCTTCATCTATCTATCATGTGGGAAGCCATGGAATGGCAATAGCAGTTTATTTTGTTTTGTTTAGCTATAAATATCATTTTTAAACAGAAAAACGTCGAAATTTTCAGTGTTTTGAGCAGCCTTGTTGTATAAATAATTTATTTTACTAAATACAATTTGCCTCACTGCTCACTCGCACTTCGGGATCGGCCGCCGTCGTGAGTAGATTAATGTATAATTTGCTTACAACAGCGGTAATTGGTAACAAAAATATCGATAGCTGTAGAAACACAAAATATTCCAAAAACCAAATTTGATACATACTTGACCAAGGTTATTATTTTTCTAATCACATATTTTTATTACTATATTTTGTTTCGCTAAAAGTACGTAGGATTTATATATAAATATACGTCTTGGAGGTGTACTTCGGTATCTGCTACTGGAACTCGTTGAAGAGTAGAACTAGGTATGCCAAGTTTGGCTTCGTTTTGTTAGTTATGATGACACCTTACTTCGGGAATTGATAGAGTGACCTTTTTTTTTTTTTTTTTTTTTTTTTGCGGATGGAAAATCATCTAATGACGCCTTTCGCTGTGGGTGGAGCGGAAGGGAGTGTCAGACTTTTACTGACTAAAAACCATCCGTGTTCCTTCAGTGCCCTTACGTTCCGGAGCCGCGGTATCTCTTTCGAACAGCCCGCAGCCCCGGCAGGCGTCGGCCCTTGCGGGCCCCTTCACGCTGCTGACAGCTCTTTGAGGCGCGCGTGGAACAAAACGCGCCGTCGACACGGCCTGTCGTCGTTAGACGGACGGACGGCGAGCTACCCATTGCTCGCCGTCCACAGGCCCGCGCCTACGGTGGTCGGGGGCCACGACGTAGCCCCCGACGCCCGGGGCGTCTCCCGCGGCGGCCGGGAAGGAAAGCTGTTGCTCTTTCCTTCTCCCGCTCCGCCACCTCCTTCGCTAGCATCACTGCTTCGCAGAAGGTGGTGACGGCATCCCATTCCGTCTCGCTCCGGACCATGGCTTCGACCAGAGCCGGACGCGAGAGGTCGCCGCCGCCTATCGCCGCTACGAGGACACGGCGGTGCTCCGCCCAAGCAGAGCACACCTCCACGGTGTGCTCCACCGTGTCCTCCGGTCGATCCTCGCAGTGGGAGCACCCGGGCGTTTCCTCCCGCCCGATTCGGTGCAGGAACCTCCCGAACACACCGTGTCCGGTGAGGACCTGCGTCAGGCGGAAGGTGAGGACGCCGTGGCGTCTCTCAAGCCACTCCTCAAAGAGGGGTCTTATCGCCGCTATAGTGGCGTGCCCAGCACGGGGTTGTGACAGTCGCTCTCTCCATGTCGCCATGAGATCATGCCGGAAGTCTGTCCGCTGCGCGACAACTTGCCGCGGCAGCGGGGTTTCCCCCCGGCATAGTGCTGCCGCGCGCCATTCGTGCAGGCGCGCGAGGACTATCGCCTCCAGATCCCATGGCGGCAATCCGGCAAGGAGGCTCGCCGCCTCGCGGGAGATCGTGCGGTAGCCGCGAACCATCTTTACGGCAACCACCCTTTGGGGCGCGTTTAGGTGGTGGACGGCAAGCCGCGCCAAACCACGCGCCCACACCGGGGCCCCGTAAAGGGCCATGGACCTCACGATCCCCGCGTAGAGCCTCCGGCAGGAGGCGTTTGGCCCCCCCAGGTTCGGCAGGAGCCGCCTGAAGGCAGCCCCGGTCCGTTCCAGTTTGGGAGCCAAACGTCGGAAGTGCTCAACGAAGTTCCATCGGCCGTCGAGGACGAGTCCTAGGTACTTCAACGTCGACTCGACGCCGATGGATACCCCTCCTACCATCACTGAGGATCCCGGTGGTGGCCTGTTCCGAGGACCATGGAAGTGCATGGCCTCGGACTTGTGCAGAGCCACCTCGAGACCCAGTTGCCGGATCCTCTCAACGACTATCGCAACCCCGCGTGTCATAGTTTCCGCCGCCGCCTCGTATGACCCCCCTTGTGCCAGTACCAGCGTGTCGTCAGCGTAGCAAACTACGCTGACGCCGGTAGGGAGGTCGGCGCGCAGCACCCAGTCGTAACCGATGTTCCACAGGGGCGGCCCCAGAACCGAACCCTGTGGGACACCGCACGACATCTCTCGCCGGTTCCACTCTCCGTTTCGACCGGGGTAGATGACGGCCCTGTCCGTCAGATAGTCCCCGACTATACGACGGAGATAGGTCGGCACCCGGTGATACCGGAGTGCCTCCCTAATGCAGCTCCAGGGCATGGAGTTGAAGGCGTTGGCGATGTCGAGAGACACCGCCAAGACAACCCCCCCCCTGGCCACTGCATCCCCCGTCGTGAGGGCTCTCACGCGCATGATGGCGTCCACCGTAGAGCGTCTCTTGCGGAAACCAAACTGGTGTTCCGCAAGATCCGGCCCCGTCCCCGCAAGGTGCTCGGCGAGGCGGTTTGCAATTACTCTTTCAAAGAGCTTACCCACCTCGTCGAGCAGCACCACGGGCCGGTATGCGGACGGAGAGTCCGCAGGGCGCCCCGGCTTCCGAATGAGGACCAGCTTCCCCGTCTTCCAACGAAGCGGGAATTGGCCTCTTTCCAAGCATGCGCTTAGGAGCCCCTCCAGTCGGGGCCCGAGAGCCTCCGAGGCCAGGACTCAGGCTTTGCCAGGCAAGCCATCGGGTCCTGGGGCGGTATTCCTGGCCTTGAGCCTACGTACCGCCACTCTCAGGTCTACCCCGGTCCCTTCCGGGATGTCGTCGTCGTCGTCCTGGTGGTCCGCTTCCGGCACCGCAGGTGGCGGAGCCATAGGCGGGGGCGGATGTTCCCCGCGCGCAGGGAACAGAGCGCTCACCACATCCTCCAAGAGCTGAGGCCGGAGACTCTGCGTCAGCGGGGGGGCCCAGGTGCGGAGTTTATCCCGCACGATCTTGTAAGGGCGCCCCCACGGATCTCTATCGAGAGTCTCCAGCATCTCCTCACGGGCCCGATCCCGGGCCCGCAGGACAGCCTCCCGGAGGGCGGTCTTTGCCGCTCTGTATCCCTCGTACAGCTCCGCCTCAATGGCTGCCGCATTCGGTGGACGAATGCGGAGCCTGCGATGCCTGGCGTACAGGTGCCGCGCGGCGACACACGCCTCGCGCAGAGACGTCAGCTCACGCGACCACCAATACACCTGACGCCGGGCGCTTCCTGGCCGGACGCGGGGCATTGCCACGTCACATATCTCGGACATGGCCTCCTGGAACCACCCTGCCTCATCATTGACGTCGGCAGGCCTGTCCGGTGATGACACCCAGGCCTGCACGATCGAGGCTTCCAGGAGGAGCTCCCGGTCCAGCTGCTTCAGCGCCCAACGCGGACCACTCGGGGCCTGTTGGACTGGCGCGCTCGAGGGCTGGGTGGAGACGTCAAACCGGATGTACCGGTGGTCGGAGTAGGTCTCCACCCCCTCCATGACACGCCAGTCAATGGCACGCGGCGACAGAGCGGGGCTAGCGAACGAAATGTCCACCACCGACTCGCCCCGCATCCGCACACACGTGGGGACAGAACCCCGATTTAGGACGACCAGGCCTGTCTCCAGAGCCCAGTCTTCCACCATCCTACCCCGCACATCTGTACGACGAGAACCCCAAGCCAAGTTCTTGGCATTGAAGTCCCCGAGGACAAGTACGGGGAGGGGATTACTTCCGACGACGACTGCTCTCAGCTCTGCAAGAGAGTTGTGAAACTCGGCGAGAGATCGGTTCGGGGAGAAGTACACCCCCACAACGACGAACTCCCCGAACCGTGCTGCTACGCACCCCTGACCCCTCCTGACACCTTCAAGGGTCGGGGTACCGGCGGCGGCTGAAGAAATGATGGCCACTGAGCCGTTAAGGTCCGCCACCCAGTCCTCCCTAGGCCAGACAAAATACGGCTCAGCGACCACAGCAATGTTGATCGACCACTGCGCCATGCTCTGGAGCAACAGATCCTGAGCGCAGGCGCAGTGGTTGATATTCGCCTGGAGGAAGCTTAATGGGGCCGTTATAGGCATTCCATTTCAGCTTCCTCCACGGGGCGCCTCTCTGCGGGCGTCGGTGTCGCGGCGGCGGCGGCAGCGACAGTGACAGCGGCGGCGGCGGCGGCGGCAGTCGCGACTGCGGCGGTGGCCACAGAGGCGGTGGCGGCGGAGGGCCCTCCCCTACCCGCGGCCTTGGCCTTGGCGGGTGGCACGCAGGCCTTGCTTCCGGCCCGGTGATCGGCTGGCTTGCCGGTCGCCGCACATGCATCACAGTGCGGCGTGGCGCAGCAGGTCGCCGATATGTGTCCGGGCTGACAGCAGCGGAAGCAAAGGCCACTGCGGTCAACCTCCGAGGCATTGATAGAGTGACCTGAAGGTGTATTTCGGTGAAAGCTACTGGAATTCCTCGAAGAGTAGAACTAGGTGTGCCGAGCTTGGCCTCGTTTTGTTAGTTATGATGAAAATTTACCTCTTGACTTGATAGAATAACCTGAAATTCTACTTAGGTGAATGCTACTGAAACTCCTCGAAGAATAGAACTAGGTGTACCGAGTTTGACCTCGTTTTGTTACTTATAATGAGATCTTACCTCCGGACTTAATACAAAGACCTGAATGAGTACTTCGGTGAATGCTACTGGAACTTCTTGAAGGGTACAACTAGATGTGCCGAGTTTGGCCTCGTTTTGTTAGTTATTATCAAACCTTACTTACGGACTTGATAGAGTGACCTGAAGGTGTACTTTGACGACTGCTACTGGAACTCCTCGATGAGGAGAATTAGGTGTCCCGAGTTTGGGCTCGTTTTGTTAGTTATGAATAGACTTTACATCCGGACTTGGTGGAATGACTCGAAGGTGTACTTCGGTGGCTGCTACTGGAACTCTTTAACAACTAGAACTACAATTTACATTTTTTTTTTCACGATTATATGAGCATTATGATTAGTGCAATATTGGATTTTCCAAGCTTTTTTTTAAATTGAAATTTGACAAAATTATCGGTAAATTGGAATTATCGGAATCATTATAAGGTTTTTAGTGAAAACTTGTGTGAAATTACACTACTTTAAAAAATTACATATAGTCATGTTATACGTAATTTTTTAATGCCCTTAAGGCATGCACAATTGGATATACCAAAAGTTTTTATTTTAATACAATAATGCTTTTTATTTACTTCATAATAGTAATTAGTGTTATATTAATACGGGTGTACTTTTATTAAATAAGTATAATAAATAAGTTAGATACCTCTAACTATTAATTAGAATACAGTGGAAGCTCTAGGATCAAGCGCTCGCAGTAAATTTATTGTACTGGAGAAAACCTGACCTCACTGGCAAATGTCAATTGAAATTAAAAGTGGTGATTTAAAAAAAAATTACTAATTTAATGTTTAAATAAATTAGTGTATATTTTCTCGATATTAAGATAAAACTCTTAAATGCAATAAGACTTCCTCTTTGCTCTCAACTCTCCGCCATAGATTATCTTATAGGAGAGATATTAGCTATAATTGCCACGCTTGGCAGGCTGGTTGGCAACCACGGTTTTTTATTTTTTAGTTATTACTAGGAAGTCGCTGCTGCCCGTTTCCTCTGTTTTTTTTTGTCTCCCTTTACGACACCAACGGGAAGATATGGCGTAGGGAATATTCCTACAACGCTACTATTCCAAATAAAATCTTTTATTAATTCTTCATCATCATCATCATCATCATCATTACAGCCCTTCACAAGTCCACTGCTGAAAATAGGCCTCCCCCAAGGAATGCAACAAAGCACGGTTCTGAACCACCTGCATCCATCGACTTCCTGCATGTCTTACCAAGTCATCACTCCATCTAGTGGGGGGACGCTCTACACTTCGCCGCCGGTATGAAGCTGCCACTCGGGAACCTTTTTCCCCCATCGGTTGTCGGTTATGCTATATGGCCGACCTATTGTCACTTCAGCTTACTAATCCGTAGGGCTATGTCAGTCACTCTGGTTCCATTGCGGATATCCTCATTTCTAAGTATATTATGCAGAGAAACCCTTAGCATAGCTCTCTGCATAGCTTGCTGAGCGACCTTGAGCGTCCTCATACGGCCGGCAGTGAAGTACCACGTCTCAGTTCCATAGGTCGTGGAACATTTTTAGATCAGGTTTAGATCGTGATCCTTGGCGATTTTAACGCCCACCACGCCGAATGGCTCGGTTCACGTTTAACCGATCATGCGGGGAGATCTGTTTATGACTTTTCCTTGGCATATGGTCTGACACAACTGGTTACATCGCCTACGCGGATTCCAGATGTTGAGGATCATACACCTTCCCTGTTGGACCTTCTGCTGACCTCTCATCCGGACGGATATCAGGTTTCCGTCGATGCCCCTCTTGGCTCTTCGGACCATTGTCTGATCCGGAGTGTGGTGCTACTCACGCTCCCCTCGCGGTTGCGTTCTGCAGGTTGCCGCCGTGTTTGGCATTACAGGTCGGCGGATTGGGACGGAATGCGGTCTTTCTTTGCTTCCTACCCATGGGGGCGGGTTTGCTTCTCGCCGGATGATCCCAGCGCTGTTGCTGACTCTGTCACTGATGTAGTGCTACAGGGAATGGAACTATTTATTCCATCATCTGTGGTACCCATCGGAGGCAGATCTCAGCCTTGGTTTGGTCGCTCCTGTAAGACTGCATTACGCAGTAAGCAGGAGTGTTATCAAGCCTGGGCTGCGGCTTCGGTGACTCGGGATGTAAACACCAGCACACTCAAAAAGAAGTATAACTTCGCCTCCAGGTCCTTCAAAAGAGTTATTGCCAAGGCAAAGTCAGAGCACATAGGCAGAATTGGCGAGAAACTAGTTCGCCTTCCTTCGGGAACCCGTGCATTCTGGTCTCTCGCCAAGGCTGTCCAAGGGAATTTCTGTAAGCCATCACTACCATCTCTGCACAGGGAGGACGACTCACTGGCCCACGACGCAAAAGAGAAGGCCGACCTTTTAGGCTCCCTTTTTGCGTCCAACTCGACTGTTGATGACGGGGGGAACACACCGCCGACCATCCCGCGGTGTGAGTGCTCCATGCCGGATGTGCGATTCTCACAGCGCTCGGTTCGCAGAGCACTCCTCTCCCTTGACATCCACAAGTCGAGTGGGCCTGACGGAATCCCCCCAATTGTGCTGAGGACGTGTGCTCCGGAGTTGGCACCGGTTCTAACGCGTCTTTTCCGGTACTCCTACTCCCTAGGCGTAGTCCCGAAATCATGGAAGACAGCTTTTGTCCACCCGATCCCTAAAAAAGGCGACCGCTCAGATCCGTCCAACTACAGGCCTATCGCCATCACCCCCTTGTTCTCCAAAATAATGGAATCCGTTGTAAACTGCCACCTCATGCGGTACCTTGAGGATCACCAGCTGATTAGTGACCGCCAGTACGGTTTTCGTCGGGGTCGATCAGCTGGTGATCTTCTGGTCTACTTAACTCATAAATGGGCGTTGGCAGTAGAGTCCAAGGGGGAGGCATTGGCCGTTAGTTTGGACATTGGGAAGGCCTTCGATCGGGTTTGGCACAAAGCGCTTCTTTCGAAGCTCCCTTCCTATGGGCTTCCCGAGAAATTATGCAATTGGATCACCAGCTTTCTTGCAGATCGGAGCATCAAGGTCGTTGTAGACGGTGCATGCTCCGACTACAAGCCTATTAACGCTGGTGTTCCACAAGGCTGCGTGCTATCACCAACGCTGTTTCTTCTGCATATCAATGATATGTTGCAAGCTGGTAGCATTCATTGCTATGCAGATGACAGCACTGGTGATGCTCTATACACCGGCCGTGCCAATATTTCTCGGGAAAACGTCACCGAGTACCGGAACAAACTTGTGTCTGAAGTCGAGTCTTTGCTGGACAAAGTCTCGGATTGGGGGCGACTAAATCTAGTCCAGTTTAATCCTCAGAAGACACAAGTTTGCGCGTTTACCGCTAAAAAGAACCCCTTTGTCGTATCTCCTCACTTTCAAGGCACTCCCCTTCTTGCCTCAGCCAGTATAAGAATCCTCGGAGTCGACATATCGAGTGACGTGCAGTTTCGTGGTCACTTGGAAGAGAAGGCCAAATTGGCCTCTAAAAAGCTTGGCGTGCTCAGCAGAGCGGGACAGTATATCATGCCAGCACACCGCTTGCAACTTTACAAGGCACAGGTTCGGCCTCACATGGAATACTGTTCCCATCTCTGGGCTGGGGCTCCCCAGTGCCAGCTTCTTCCACTTGACCGCATCCAGCGCAGAGCGGCTCGAATCGTCGACGACCGAGTCCTTTCCGATCGGCTCGACTCATTGGCACTGCGAAGAGATGTTGCATCTCTTAGCATTTTCTTTCGCATTTACCATGGGGAGTGCTCTGAGGAATTGTTCGGATTAATCCCAGCCGCCAAATTTCACGAACGCACATCGCGGCAGAACTCCCGATACCATCCACACCATCTGGATGATTGGCGGTCCACTACTGTGCGATTTAGAAGATGTTTTCTTCCTCGCACAACTTCCTTGTGGAATAGTTTACCACCAGCGATTTTTCCGGACCGATACGACTTAGGGACCTTCAAGAAAAGAGCCTACTCCTTTTTAAAAGGCCGGCAACGCATCTGCAATTCCCCTGGTGTTGCGGTTGTTCATGGGCGGCGGTAGTCACTTACCATCAGGTGAGCCGCATGCTCGTTTGCCCCCTCTCCTATAAAAAAAAAAAAAAAACAAACACGCAATGGTTTTTGAGGTATACCTGACGAGAAGATGTGTCGTAATTTACCGAACGCTACTCAGCCGAACGGAATCCGTCGATTGACCTTTCGGTAGAAGTTGAACATACCTAGTTGGACAACTTGTTCCAGGTAAAGATACTCGTCAACAACTTTGAGCTTAATGCTCCCAACAACTTCCGGCATAGGCGTGATATGGACATTAAACATGATATTTGTTTTGTCCATGTTCTTAAAACCTATCCGTTGGGAGACAATATTGAGGCCATTGAGCATAGTGCTTAGGTCTTATGGGAGAATCATCGGAATAGTATCGGATAAGACTCGCTCTTGGATCGTTACTCACACTTGCGTGTGACTCCAACGATGACGTGTACAGCTGCCCATAAAACCTCTCAATCTCACTCAAAATCTCAGGTGGCCCGGAGACGATGCTGCTACACTCGGTCTTCAGTTTTGACAGTTGGATTTTTCTGGCAGACAGATCTCTAGCAAAGACTTTGGAGACTTGGTTCCGCTCGACCGCTTCTTCCATACAAGCTGTATTGAAGTTGCTTAAGTCCCGCCGCATACATTTGGAGATCTGTCTGTTCAGTTGCCTGTATGCTATCAAATCTGTTGAAGAATGCAGTTTCATTTCCCGTCTAACAGCCATGAGATTAAGAGTGTGATAGGAGAGTTTTTGTGTTCTTCTGCGGCGGATGTTGCAGAACTTAGCTCCGACCGCATGGACAGTTTCCAAGAGCTTATCATTCATATCATGCATTTCATTTCAGTCTTTCAGGCATTGAAAACGGTTTTGTCACTCGACCTGAAAGGTTTCGGGACTCTGGATTAGAGAACGAGGGGAACGGGGCGTTGACTTCATTAGACGAGATTTCTCCAATTTAACGTTTAGGGACTGGTGGTCGTCTCTTCGTAACTTTCATCATAGGGGATATTTGCCATAGTTGCCACGCTTGGCGAGCGGGTTGGCAACCGCAGTTTGTTTATTTTAATATTTCTGTTATCAGGAAGATGCTTCTGCCCATCTCCTGATTGTTACCCACTGTCACCTCTTACCACACCCACGGGAAGACAAGGGGTGGTGGATATTCTTAACCGCCACTACACGGCAATTTTTATATAGTTATTCTTAATTATGTATAATATTTTTTATACAATAAGGGTGACAAACGAGTACACAGTCCACCTAAAGTTAAGTGGATGCTGTGGCCCATAGACATCTACATGTATCCTTTATTAAGTATCAAAATTCAGATGCGTTGTCAAGCCTGAGGGCTATGATGGAATACCTCGTTTCAAATAAAATGGGTCTCCGATTTTCTACGCTCACTATATGAAACACAGCAGCATTAAGCTGCTATTTTACGCTGGTATTCTGTGAGAGCGTGGTCCTAACCCGGTCGAGTCGATCCATTCGTGTTGCAACCATTATATGGCTGCAGCACGCTGCAGATATGTAATGGTTTATCACCATGAGTGATTTACTTTTACAAGGTTTTTTTTGTTCAGATTTTTTTAGACATATAGACGCTTTAAAGTCGTTATAAAAATTAATTCTCGTTTCTTTAAACGCGTTTGGGAAAAAATATTAACGTACGTGTATTTTAAATATACGTTCGTATTTTTTAGTAAACATTTTATTCAGTTAATTTCACTTACCATAAGGACACACCAGCATTGTGTATTGCTATTTTGTACTGGTACTTTGTGAACTTCTCACATGGGCTTTTTAAAATGGTAGGTTTTTTCATTAAAACCACGACTTAAATTCAAGTACAAATTCTGGCCTACATCTTACAATCAAATATAACCAATTATGAAATAAAGTCCATTTTTATTTTTATTTCTAATTAGCGAACCGCTCCGGATGCGCACGAGTGATTTCTGGATCTCGACAACAGTCCCACTTACCGGGTCCAAATGTGAATCTAAACCATCTAGGGACCCATTCAAACATACAAAATTTCATCAAAATCGGTCGAGCAGTTTTTAAGTTTATGCGAGAGTAAGGGACAGCAATTGATTATCATATATAGAGACATACGAGTATAAATTCTATTTCAAAAGTGAACTTTCCCTTTAAAGTAAATAAGGTTACTTTTTATTAACTATATAAAAGTATTACTTTCTATGACTTTCAAGTTTCTTTTTTATCTCAGCTAACATAAAAAATGATTAGACAAAATTCATTTTATTAGCGATAACGATCTAAAATGCTTAATGAACTTTAAAATTGTTGTAAAGTTAAAATTGCCAAAATAATTTAATGTTACTAAAAGCGTGAGTTGGCAAGCAACTCGTTCACCGTTTTTGATAAAATTAATAACATGTTCATAAATAATTTTTTCCTATGCATATAATATGCTTAGCTAAATAATATATTTTAAGGGTAAGGAATACAATTTAATTTTTTCATCAAAATTAAATGAAACGCTCATGAGGCGTGGACTTTTGGAGAGAACAGAGCACAACTATTTTGTTTTTTTTTTATAGGAGAGGGGGCAAACGAGCATGCGGCTCACCTGATGGTAAGTGACTACCGCCCATGAACAGCTGCAACACCAGGGAGGGAATCGCAGATGCTTTGCCGGTCTTTTAAAAAGGAGTACGCTCTTTTCTTGAAGGTCCCTAAGTCGTATCGGTCCGGAAAAATCGCTGATGGTAATCGATTCCACAAGGAAGTCGTGCGAGGAAGAAAACATCTTCTAAATCGCACAGTGGTGGACCGCCGAATCATCCAGATGGTGTGGATGGTATCGGTAGTTCTGCCGCGATGTGCGTTCGTGAAATTTGGCGGCTGGGATTAATCCGAACAATTCCTCAGAGGACTCCCCGTGGTAGATGCGAAAGAAAATGCAAAGGGATGCAACATCTCTTCGCAGTGCCAATGAATCGAGCCGATCGGAAAGGACTCGTTCATCGACGGTTCGAGCCGCTCTGCGCTGGATGCGGTCAAGTGGAAGGAGCTGGCACTGGGGAGCCCCTGCCTAGAGATGGGAACAGTATTCCATGTGAGGCCGAACCTGTGCCTTGTAAAGTTGCAAGCGGTGTGCTGGCATGATATACTGTCCCGCTCTGCTGAGCACGCCAAGCTTTTTAGAGGCCAATTTGGCCTTCTCTTCCAAGTGACCACGAAACTGCACGTCACTCGATATGTCGACTCCGAGGATTCTTATACTGGCTGAGGCAAGAAGGGGAGTGCCTTGAAAGTGAGGAGATATGACAAAGGGGTTCTTTTTAGCGGTAAACGCGCAAACTTGTGTCTTCAGAGGATTAAACTAGACTAGATTTAGTCGCCCCAATCCGAGACTTTGTTCAGCAAAGACTCGTCTTCAGACACAAGTTTGTTGTATTCTGTTCTCTTCTTTTCTAACGTAATCTATTATTTCCCATTAATTGGTTTTAAAGATGATGAATTAGAAGAAGAAACGACATTTCGAATAATAAGTTTTAGTAGTCTACATGACTTTTGTTTTATTTTGGGGTAATGGATTCTCTGTTACGCCACGCCGACACTACGTGGCAAAGTTTTATTAGGATTTTAAATAATCAAAATGAATAATTGTAGTATGTATTTTTCATGAAAATAGTACCGTAGTAGCGGTACCACAGTCTTTGTAAAATTAGACTTTTTTTAAATTTCTATAGCGTATTTTCCACGGAATTTCTTTATTGAAAATTACTCTAGTATTTTTTTTTTGTAATAAGTTAGTGGAGTTTATAAGTCGCCTATAAACGTGTTGTTTTGTTCAAAAGTTCTTATTTAATTAGTTAATCTTTTTTTAATATGAATAACATATAAAACTCTCTCTATAATTATTTATTTATTTATTTATTTATTTACACACACATACAACATACACGATCATTACAGGGTGAGTACCCTAATTCGACAGTATAGCCAACGATACAGTATGATATGCCATTTTACTGAGCTCACTCAGCGAACATGAAAATAAATCTGTTCGCTCCGACATGGTGGTGATCACACAGGAACCCCATCTTAGTCCTCAATGTTTTCCTACAGAGAATCCTCAAACCTACAACTTCAATTAAGAATCAAAATGCAAATGCATTTTACTCTTAATCAAGGATTGAGGATAGAGCATTGAGTACTCTGCGTGGTGCTGCAGTATTGTAGCTGGAGTTTACTTGGAACGACCTACGTCCAGCAGTGGACTCAAAAAGGCTACCGAAGTGATATTCTGTGTAGGACAGACACAAGTAGTAAGATTACTTGCCGTAATAAGTTTAGTATTCACAAAAATAATGCTAAGTTAATTGTAAATAACATCCAAATGATCATGTTTTAAGTTACAAAGGACGAGTCACCACTAATTGGGATATTTGAAAGAAAATAACGTTTTAAAAAACTTGGAGGAATATAAAAGAGACTGAGCGTTCTGAACACGTATTGAATTGACTGTAATATAGATGAATCTTGTCTGTTTGACTTACCCAGCCCTAATTTGGTACAGTTACAATTAACAATCTACAAAGAATATGCATTTTTGATCATATAAAATCTTAAGAGAATTTGTGAAAAAATTAGAAAAACTTCATACGGTATCCAACGATCGATTTTACTTTTTTTAGGGAATTACTGAGCACACACATTTTTGTGTTTCGTGCCTAAATCAGCAAAATTGAAATCCACAGGGCCTGCTACATGGATCCTTGAATACAAGAAAAACTGCAAGTTTATGAAACCAGTTATTTACCCCTTTGTCTCCCTGTCGTTGATAACGTGAAAGTAAATTAATTTAAAATTTTAAATTTTGTACAATCGACTTCAATATTAAAAATTATTAAGAATAACTTAAAAACTATTGGTCAGACTTTAATAAAATTTATATGGGACCACATGACAAGCACCAGCTTTCAAATAAAAAAAGAATCATCGAAATCGGTTCATCCAGAAAAAAGTTATGAGGTAACATACATATCCTTTTTGAAGTCGGTAGAAAAGTAAAGTAACAGCCTCCTCTCATTTCTGAGAAGGATCTTGCAGCAATTATCCACCGCGCATCTCGATGCGTGTGGATCTTTATCGTAATTTAAATCTTTTTTTTTTATAAGGTTTTTAGATATTTATCATGGTCTATCGAGTAACCCCGCCGCACTAGATGGAATGAAGATCCTATTAAATACGCAGGTAGAGTTAGTATTGATGCAGGTGGCTCAGGACCGGTATACCTGTGGAGTTTCTTTCGCTTTTAAGAGTTTTTATTTTAATTAATATTTATTTAATTTCACCTTATCTTTTTATTTATATTTAACCATACACACTTCGCTTCGCTAGGCACACGGAAGTAAAATATCAAGATTTTTTTTTGTATGGACTATCGTAAAATCCGTTCTTAGTATATATAATAGCGTGTACATTGCAAAATGATTAACTATACTAAATTACAAGTCAATCGTGTGTATAATCATTCATTATCTGTATCTCTTTCACAGTCATTATCTGTATCTCTTGTCAAACGCACGTTTAATTTGCCAGTATCTATAGATTAATAAAAAAAAAAAATACAAATACCGTCACAAACTTTTGTTAGTAAAGGTTCTCAAACTCTAAGTTATCATTTTCGTATTCGATCAAAATGGTTGTTTGTGGTAGATGTTGTGAAGAAGTGTCTAGCGCAATACAGTGTTCATCCTGTCGCAAGTTTTTTGATTTCCCATGTTCCGGGATAACTGAAGTGGGTTACCGCAAACTTGGGGACAGACAAGCTACATGGCGCTGTGCTTCATGCAAAGTGGGCCATTTGTCTTCTCGATCTGAATCACCACTTCCGGAAGCGCGACAACCTACTCTGGACACTATCATGTTTGAGCTACAGAAGCTTTCATGCCAATTAACTCCTCTTCAGGAAGTCATCAATGACATTCGCACAATTAAAAATGATATCTCGGAACTACGGAAATTTAACGAAAATGTTAAGGAAAAAATGGATACTTTCGATAAACGGATTCAAGCTATTGAAAATGCTAATCAAGAACTATCATCTCTAAAACTACAATTACGTAAATTGGAAGATGATGTCAACGAAAAAGATCAGTGGCTTCGGTCAAATAATGTGGAAATTAAGGGAGTTCCGTTCAAACCTGGGGAAAATTTGTTTGACATCATTGATAAACTGGGAAATAAAATAACCTATCCTGTACCAAAAAATGCTGTCAACTATGTAACTCGAGTCCAGACGCGTGATACTGGATCGTCCAATACCAAACCAATAATTGTTTCATTCACAAACAAATACATGAAGGAGGATTTCATCGCAGCATCACGTCACAGTAAGCTTAATATATCAGCTGAAGATATTGGTTTGAAAGGAAAAAATCGTATCTATATTAACGACCATCTTAGTTACGCTAAAAAAATGTTACTGAATAAAACCAAAACTTTGACAAAAGAAAAAAACTACCAATACGTGTGGGTCAAACATGGAAAAATTTTTGTAAGAAAAACCGATACATCGTATGTCTTCAACATCAAATCCGAATCAGATCTCGTCAAGATAAATTAATTTATATAAACACTTCTTCATTGCTAGTCTTTATCGTTTTGCTAAATTTAATATATATTAAATCAAAAAATATTACTTATAACAGTTTGGGAACCACCGTCTCAACTCGCCTTATCATAGTCTTTTATAGTTGTTTACTAAAACCTTTTTTGCTTATGCGTAATGTGCATGCTATTTGTGTACCTATTACCTACTTTCAAGGGATTACATTACATTGTTTAATGTTAAGTAAGTATGAACGCTTTTATAATATGAAGATACTGTATAATTTCCAGGTATTGTATTCCTTTTGCTTTGCATTTTTATTTAACGAATTTTTATTTACTTACCTGATGAGTTACGTTTACCTCTCCATAAAAGTACATTCAATTAAGAACTACGAACGTTGCTTACTACCGTCGTCTTTTATTATTTTATTTTCCTCACCAAATGTACGGAAGTTTAGCGGCTTGTATTACAACGATATAACAACGGTAAAACTTACAACAACAATCTCAACTTCACATTTTTTTCTTTACACTAAATCACTTTTTTTGAGATACGCCATTGAGTTTATGCTTACATTATATATTATTTCTAGTAGTATCTCCAAATTTCATATACTTTATATTATTATACATTATTATCATTTCAGACCTGGCACCAGATTGTTATGTATGAGATGCCGCTTTAAAGACCTGATATTTTTATACTTTTTGTTGATACTGCCCTATATAAAACTTCTACATGGGACCTTATATTTTGGCCTTGCGCTGATTATAATAATTACAAAATGTCCTATAATCAAACTTGTGGTTATAGCTACTGTAAGTTTAATTATAGTATCTCATTTCTTGTTCTGTATTTCTGTATTTAAGTTGTATACATGTAAACAGTCAAAATGACCTCATTAAATGTGTATTACCAAAATGTTAGAGGGCTGAGAACTAAAGTTGAAAATTTTTATCGTAATGTGGCGCTCAACAACTATGACATTATTTCATTAACGGAGACGTGGTTACTTGGTGGCATATCTGATGCTGAGTTATTTGACGATCGCTACTACGTTTGGCGCCGCGACCGTGATCTCAATAAAACAAAACAATCGCGAGGTGGGGGGGTTCTTATTGCTTTACACAAGAGAATAATCGCAAAAGGAGAACCTAAGTGGTATTCGGAGGCAGAAGATATTTGGGTTTCAATGACACTAAAATGCCCTTACTCTAAACACCCCGTTAAACTCAATATTTGCACTGTTTATCTATGCAATGAAAATATGGGCGCATGCTTCTCCGATCAAGTCTTCAATTTCTGTAATTCTCTTGAGTCAATAATATCAGCTAATCCGAATGACAAATTCTTAATTCTAGGTGATTTTAACATGAGCTCTATTACATGGTCCCATACACTGAGTGGTATCGAGGGTTGTGGCGCCAGGGGCGAACATGTACAATATTTCTTAGAAACTTTGAATTTTTGTGATCTTCAACAATTTAATACAGTTTATAATTCCTACAACCGAATACTCGACTTAGTTTTGTCGAATGACTATGTAAATGTAAATCATTGTCTAGATCCCTTAGTTTTGGAAGACCAGCATCACAAGGCTTTGATAATTTTTGTAAACTTTGATGTCCAGCCTCTGACTCGTAACAAATTGACCTCTTATTCTTACAATAAAGGCGACTATAACCAAATAAATTTAGACATTAGTTCGGTGAACTGGGAGGAAGTTCTTAGTAGAGGTAATGTGGATGATGCTGTCGAACTGTTTTACGAGACAATATATAATATTCGTGACAAATATATTCCTTCTCGTATACAATGTAATAGCAAATACCCACCATGGTTTAATCATGCTATTGTCAGATTAATCAAAGAAAAGAATAAGTACCACAAGAAGTTCAAAATCTATGGAAATTTATATGACAAAATCACCTTTGAAATTTTGAGAGAAAGGATTAAACGGATCGAAAAGACACTTTACAATGAATATATTTGTCGCGTCGAAGATAGTCTAAAAAGTCATTCTAAAATATTTTGGTCGTATATTCGAAACAAAAGTCGGGGTGCATCTTATCCCTCTCGTATGACTTATTCTGGTATAACATATAACTCAGAACAAGATATTTGTAATCTTTTTGCACAATATTTTCATTCTAATTACCTTCAACCAACTAAACCAGAAGATATCTCACGCTGTACATCATCTTTCGCATCAAACGATATCTCTACAATAAATATAAATTACTTTGAAGTAGAGAGGCTATTAAAGTCGCTTGACTTAAAAAAATCAGCTGGCCCTGATGGTATACCAGCTTTATTTCTAACAAAATGTGCTGGAACTTTATCTAAACCTATAACTTTTATTTTTAGAAGATCTATTAATGAGGGCTTAATGCCATCAAGATGGAAATCCGCATTTATAACCCCAATACATAAAAAGGGTCCACAAAATATCATTGAGAATTATAGACCAATTTCTAAATTGAACCTCATTGCTAAGGTCTTTGAAAGAATTGTATACAACCAATTGTACCCGGCGATCAAACATACTATTATTCCCCAACAGCATGGCTTCCTTCAAAAAAGATCCACTACGTCCAATCTTTTGCTATTTACGGATTTCGTTTCATATAATATGGATAAAGGGTATCAAATCGACGCCATATATACCGATTATAGCAAGGCATTTGATCGTATTGATCATGCTATATTAATGGAAAAGTTATCGACAGCCGGTATAAGAGGTGACTTATTTAGATGGTTTACATCCTATATCTCTAATAGATCACAAGCGGTAATTCTGAATGGATTTACATCTTCCTGGGTGCCTGTCCCCTCCGGAGTCCCGCAAGGTTCTTTACTTGGCCCTTTGCTCTTCGTAATTTTTATTAACGACATAAGTGAATGCTTTTTAAACACAAATTTTTTACTTTTCGCTGACGATATGAAAATATTTAGAATAGTTAATAATTTCGATGATGCGCTATATTTACAAAACGATCTACTCAATTTAGACAATTACTGTAGGCGAAATAAACTTGATATTAACGTTGAAAAATGTTTTTGTGTGTCTTTCGGGCGTAAGCGTAATATTAACATATTTAAATATACCCTTAAAGGCTCTGAATTATCCAGGTGCAACGAAATAAGGGACTTGGGTATTACCATTGACAACAAATTACTATATGACCAGCACATTGAACAAATTGTTAATAAAGCATATAAAGCTCTTGGCTTTATCATTAGATCATGTTCCAGTTTCCGCAATTTAAAATCTATTAAAATTTTGTATTGTTCACTTGTTCGAAGTAATCTGGAATACGCAAGTCAAATATGGAATCCTCAGTACAATATTTACGTTAATAAAATTGAATCCATCCAAAAAAGATTCATCAGATATGTGTGCTCAAAATTCCGCATTCCCAAAGAAAACTACGAGCTGCTGTGTGGTCGTCTTCACCTTCTCCCTCTGCAAACTAGACGTTACACAGCAGACCTGGTTTTACTATCAAAAATCGCTCAGGGCCACATAGACTGTCCAGACTTATTAAAGAAATTACTCATCTCAACCCCCACTCGTTCACTACGTTGTAACAATCTCTTACACATACCTTCTTATCGCACTAACTACAGACGCAATTCCTTCTTTATAAGAGCATCTAATTCATTTAACAGACTATCTAAAGACTATGATAAGGTGGACCTTTTCTGTACCAACAGTTCTGCCATTTGTAAATTAATCACCTCCAATTTTAGCAACAGTCAACAATTTAATAACAAGCAATAATTTTATAACATTAGTTTGAACCGGCAGTAAAGTGAATTTGTTATTTATATATGACTATTGTTTATCTATATGTGAAAACTTTTTATTGGCTTAGAATGTAATTTACATGTATGTTATATTTTGTTAAGATTAAGCTGTTAGTTTTCCAGTAAATAAATAAATAAATAAATAAATAAATAATTTTAGAGATCTCGTGATGAGTCAGTCAGTGGTATTTCGCTTTTTGGTAATTTGATGATGCATTATTTAATATTTTGTGACATAATCTATGAATATTATGTTGGGTTTAAATAATTCGTAATCATTCTTAATCATCATGCAAGAATATTCTCGTTAGATGAGAAAATGAAATAGGAATTATTTAGTATCACGGTGCTTCCATAAATTACATACTCTAAATAAAGTTTCTATACTCGATTACAATTTTTTTTTATTATAAAATAATATGAAATGAAGAAAAATTCTATACGTTTTTACGATATAACGTATAAAAATCGGAAACACATAAGAACCGTTACGATTTAGGCACTTTCAAAGAAAGACCTTGCCGGTCTTTCATAAAGGACAGAAGGAGAATAGTTCAAGGACGGCGGCAGGCAGTTATTAATTAGTTACTTAAGTGTTCCTTTTCTCCCGCTTTTTTTAAAAAAAAAAAGGATTTTAAATTGAACTTCCAAGGAAAAAAAATCATAATTAAAGTTTAAACATGAGTATTCTGGGGACCAGTTTCACATAAGAGTCGTACAATGCCGTGAGAGTTCTAATAACAACATCAACAACATCTTTGGAACTTTAATAAGGCACTCTCGTTTTTGCGGTGCATTAGCGTTTTTGCGGCTGCAAACGTAGATGACTTTAGCGCAACCACTGCACGGGAGTACAAACGGAGGAAAGGATGATATACACAAAGAATGGATTCTGACGTCTTTGATCGTTTTATTGATTCATACGTTAATAGACGTGAAATCGAGCTTTTCTGGCACGAAATTCTTAATAGCAATAGCAACCCGAAATCAGCACGTAAAGCCGTTGGTCCTGCGCCTGATCTCTCTCCGGTTATGTCGGATTGCCGTTCTATCGGACTATGACAGTGAGGGAATAGAGAGTGCACTTGTGCTTGCGCGTACACGCAGGCACTATAATGTGATCGAAATTTGGTCTGAAGGGCATAAGCACCCCCCATCCCCCCATAAATTGCCTCTTAGAGGAGATTTTGCCGTGGTTGCCACGATTGGCAAGCGGGTTGGTAGGCGCAGGTTCTTATTAGGAATTTCCATCCTCTCATTCAGCGCATCTCCTGTTTAAATTTTCCTTTGTCGCCTCTTACCAAACCCACGGGACGATATGTATGTATGGGAGTAGATATTCTAACATGGATATACTAACTAAAAATGGACAAAGTTAGTCTGATAATAAACACTTTTAAATAAATAAATATTTTTTACATTTAAATGACAATATATAATTAATAATAGTACGCAACCTAAAAATGGTTCTAAGAAAATTTAGCACACCTTCCTTGAACCCGTCCCACACTGCGCTTGCCAGTAAGAGGCAGCCAATTGGAAACCTTTCTTCCGGTTCCGGAAGTTTTTCCATGTGCAATTTATGTTTTTAAATTGCTTCCAAGGTAACGGAAATACCTTATAATTGAGGCAAGGTATTGAAAATAAAAATAAAATATATAAATTACGTACCACAGGAGTTGATATTATAGGATAGGCTTTTGTGAGGTGTCAGTTGGAGGTTGTTTAGGGATACTGCAGACAGTCAGAGGCGCATGGATCGTTGTGCCATAAGCTGACCCAAAAACCAAAACATAGGATTTTGTACACAACGTTTTGCTGGGATTAGTACCTATTAAGCTTGAGTGGTATTTATTGAAAATATTGTCATAGTTTAGAGTTCCGTACCTCAAAAGAAAAACTGGAACTATTATGGGTTTATTTCGACGTGGTAGAGCAATACTGCTGCTATATTATGGTTAAAATACGAATAATTTGAATACCAGCCTTAAATAATAACCTAATGTTGTTGTGTTTCATTTGGTGGGCTTAGAGAACTAGATATACTTTTTACCAACGAGGCCGTCTGACCCTCTGTTATGACACATTTTATCAGGAACGGATAGAGGTATCAAGTTGAAATAATATATATATACTAGTACATATTTTGTAATAAATCTAAATATACATTGGAGGTAGAAAAATTCAAACTTCTAAGTCAACTCAATAAAAATATGCGGCCATTATTGTCACATCATATTTTGATACTCGCAAACTTGTGACTATAAAGGTTTTTATTTGATTTTGTACTTTAATCGCCAAAAAATATTTTTTGCGAATACAAACTTATATTTGCAGTTGGAACATCGAGCACCATATAGACCGATGTATGAGAGAACCTTTTTTCCACTGTAAAGTTATGTTTGTCTTTCAATCTAACTTACCTTTTCGTTAGAGCAATGTTTGGTGCTTACCTTACCTATAATTCTCGGGATGGATGAACTATCTACATACATAATTAAGTAGGATTCGTGACCTGAGTCTTATGAGGGTTTCGTATAACGAAACCCTCATCAGGGCGAGAGTTCTACTTGTATTTATCCGGTTTTTTATTTTATTGTAATTTGCCTTGCCTTGCCTTACAGCCATTCACAAGTCCACTGCTGAACATAGGCCCCCAAAGGAATGCCACAATTGACGTTCCTTCCTACCACCTCCTCTCTTAATAGATTATCACTTATCTAGTGAGATAGAGGCTGCCACTCGAAAACCTTTGTTCCTCGTAGGTTGTCGGTTCTTCAAGCTATATTCAGCCAGCCCATTACCACTTCAACTTACTTTTTCTAGGGGGAAATTCTCATTTCTAAGTCTATCGCCCAGAAATGCTTTGAGCATAGCCCTCTCCATAGCTGAGCGACCTTGAGCTTCCTTGTACGTCCAGCAGTAAAAAGGGCCACGTCTCAGATCCATAAGTCATCACTGGCACCACGCACTGGTTGTACAATCTTGTTCTCAAGTTTTGAGGTATACCTGACGAGAAGATGTATCACAATTCCCCAAACGTTGCCCAGCCGTGTCTATGGATTAACAACTCGGTCGAAATTGGACTTACTTAGACGCACAATTGATCCTATAAAAACGTACTCGTCGATAACTTCGAGTGTAATGCTTCTAACAACTATTGGCGTGGGTGTGGTATGATCATTACTTTTGACCTTTTATGACCTTTGTTTTATCCATGTCCATCTTAAGACCTATCCGTTTAAAGACACTACGAGGGCGACACTGAAAATTTTTAGAACTGGCTACTTGTAAAACGATAGAATAAAAAAATTAATTAAAATTTGGAAAATTGAACTCTTCGCCAATATTATTGTGTATGTGTTTTATTAATTTGTCATTGGTTTACGATTTAGCAGCAAATTGCAAATTGTCTGTGTCACATCAGCATGAAATTAAAGCGAGGATTTTTTTTATGACTTTCGATGTCATTTAAGTCAACAAGAATGTTATGATAGACTTTGATTGGTCTTTCACGATGAAGCCCCATCTTGTGCCACTGTTTACAATGGGTTAATTGAGTTTAAGCGCGGTCGCAATAATCTCACCGATTATCTGCGTGAGGGACGGCCTTCTACGGCGACGACTGAAGATAACATCAGTGTTGTGCGGCGTATGATAGAGACTGACAAAACAGTGACTTATCAGCAGATTTGGACAAACTTAGGCATCGGTATGAGTCAAGTGCACACAATCCTCAATGAACATTTAGTGGTCAGGAAGCTTTGTGCCCAGAGGCCCAAAAACTCCGTCATGTTGATTGGTGTCGTGAAATGGTTCAAAGATTAACCGGAGGTGACTCAAATGCTGTGTTCGACATACTTACGGATGACAAAAACTGGATTTATTGTTATAATCCTAAAACTAAGAGACAGTCTGTTGTCTGGGTGTTTCCTTCCGAGGAGTTGCCAACTACAGTGAATAGAGGTCGATGCGTGGGAAAAATGATGGTGGCCTCGTTCTTCGGAAGGACAGATCATAACGCAACAATTGTTTTAGGGGATGAAAAAACAGTTACTGCAGAGTGGTATACTAACAATTGTTTACTAACACTTGTCTTGGAAAATGTTCGGGAGAAACGACCTCGCAGTAGGATCCTCCATCACCACGATAACGCCTCGTCGCATACCGCCAAGCAAACAATCGACTACTTGGCGACGTCAGACGTAGAATTACTAGGTCGCCCGCCCTATAGCCCCGACCTCGTACCTTGCGATTTTTATTTATTTCCGAAAATAAAATTAAAACTTCGAGGAAATCGTTTTATGAACACCGAGGAAGCAGGGGCTGCGTTTCAAAATGCCGTCGATGAGACCCCTAAGGATGAGTGGGCAAAGTGCTTTTCTCAGTGGTTCCAGTTGGATAAAGATACATGATAAATGATATAATAAAACTGATAACTTGCTGGTTTGTTCAGTTTTTGATTTTCTAAGAACTTTCAGTGTAACCCTCGTATTGAGTTCGTTGATATCGACGAACTCAATGAGTGAGACGAGTGCTGAGGTCCTCCACCGATTCTGCTAGAATCATTATATCGACGGGAAATCAAAGGTGAGTGATATACTCGCCATTGATGTTAATACCGTATCCTTTTCAGTCCTGTAACTACAAAACGTCTTCCAATGCAGCAGTGAATAGTTTAGGGGATATAACGTCGCCCTGTCTTAGACTAAAAAGTGTCGTATTCTTGTTCTGTATTCGGATAGCCATCGTAGCCCTACTGTACAAACACTTCAGCACTTCGACATACTGACAGTCAACTTGGCACCGCTGAAAGGACTGTTCGATCGAATTAAATGAAAAAAAAATGAAAAATGTTTATTTTACAGAAAACAACTACAACTCATTGAAGTATCCGTTGGTACCCACACTAGGTAATCCTGTATCGTGGGTACCTATTTAGCATTGACTATTTATGTTTAGTTTTCGCTTGGTTTACTTAATCACAACATTTAAATTTTAAAAACTAGTATAAAATAAACAAAGTATAATAAAATGCTTCATCATAGTCCACATAGGATTAAACAAAGTGGCAGATTGTACTATTTGGTCTTCTGTACGATTTTTCGAGGGGTATGTGTTCTATAGTTTTGAAGACTGGTTGTCGTCGAGTCTCCGTGCGAGACGATTAGTAATGATTTGCCGAAGGGAGTGCATGTGGTCTATGATTTGGAAGGATAGTAGTTCATCAAAAGATCGTTGTTGCCTTCCTTGAAGAATAAGACTACCGCACTTCTGCTCCACACCTCTGGAGAGTACCACAATGAAGGACGGAATTGAAAAGCTTCTGAAGGACTTTAAGTACCGGTTTACCAGCCGCTTTCAGAAACTCCGCTGTAATTTCAACCTCACCCGGGGTCTTGCCGTTTTTAAGATACTGAAGAACCATTTTAATATCGCTGTCTAGTGTCCGGGATATCATCCAAAGATGACATGTACAGCTGTCCGTAGAACCTCTGAATCTCAATCAGAATCTCAGGTGTCCCGGATACGATGCTATGATGTTCGGCCTTCAACTTCGACAGGCTCTTCCTGACAGACAGATCTCTGGCAAAGATTTTGAAGCTTTGGTTCCACTCGATCGCTTCTTCAATACCAGCTGTAATAAAGATGTAAGTCTCGCCGCACGCATTTGAAGATCTCTCTGTTCAGTTGCCTGTATGCTGTCATAACTGCTGAAGACTACAGCTTCATTTCCCGTCTGATAGCCATGAAATTAAAAGTGTGATCGGAGAGTTTTTGGGTTCTTCTGTGACGATCTTGCAGAACTTAGATCTGACTGTCTTAAGATTGATTATAGCAATATAATATATTGATATATATATATATATATATATATATATATATTATTTACACAAGGCACCTGACTATTTCGCAACACCTACGTCTTACATAAAACACAGAATTAAAATTGGGACGCACACTCAAGTTTAGTGATTTTTTAAGCTTTGGATTAAAATTTGAGAACGTTAACTTCATTCGAAATGACCTTTTAAACTTAACGTTAAGGTTTATTGTGAAAGACACACCACCAGGTAAACGCTGCTAGTTTTCACTCTCGCGATCACTGAGACATCACAGAACAGTTACCGTCTTTTCGACATAATGAAATCAATATTGTTTTTTGTAGAACCGTCGGAGCTTGAATACGTCCACTTTCTATAAATTCAATTCTAGAAGAAAAAGATTTCATCATAAAGAGTCCCTGTTTCTCCATGAAGTGGACCAGGTGAAGCTGCTGGCCTATTGGATTCTGTTGCACTATCACGAATGTCCATACTTTCAGCTCACCGTTCTCTATTGTATTTTGTTTTGCGTTGAAGTCTCCAATTAACACCGTAAAATGGGACTTATAATTATATATATATATATATATATTTTTAGAGATGTCCTCATACATTTCCTCCACCTATTCATCGGAATGTGCCAAGGTTGGTGCGTAAATCCGTATGCTATTCAATAAATACCGTTTGGAGATTCTGAGTATTAGTTACGCTACTCTTGTCGACACACTCCCAATCTTTAAAACGTAGTTAACGGGAGACTTGTAGACGATAAACCTTGGAACAGATGGTCGCCGTCCCAGATGGTCATAGAACAAGTTGCGGATTCGAGGATCACCGAATACTCCCCTCTCGTTCGACCTCAGATAATACTATAATACCCCAGCGCAACTTGGTAATCTTTTCTTTCAGCTCCAGGATCTTCTCGTCAGTCCTCAGGGTGCGTACGTTGAAAGTTGCTAGGTTGAGCCATCTATGGTGGCAAACGAACCTCCATCGAAGATTCTTAGCAACCCGGGTTGGCAACTGCATTTTTTAATTATAATTTTGCTAGTTTGTTTACTGCAGTCGCCTCTTGGGACATCCACGGGATGATTTGTAGCAGTGAATATATCTACACGGTCAATATACGGTATTGTAATTTAAAATTGAATTATTTACATAACATTCAAAGACATAATATCTATTACCATTATAAAAAATAAAAATAAAAAACAAAAAACGCAGAATGACTATACTCGTACTTAGCCTTTGAGTAAGAAAAGATCCAGCCACCTTACCACAACAACAAGTCGTGGTATACAGTTCTTTTAGAAGTTTCATTGTACGTGCATGCCATGGGGGGGGGGACGCAATATCTAGAGCAAATAGCACAAATATGTAGTCATCTCATATATTTCGGCTCGAAACACCTGAGATGAGAGGTTGCCAATGTTTCTACGCACGTAGCATCCCATACTAGGGCTTTACCTTAGGCTTTTATTTTATGTAGACAAGAGTTTTTTGGATAATCGCTTAGAAATCCGTGAAGGGACAACCTACCAGCACATTTCTGACATGACATGAGTCGTCGCTACCACAAGGACAGTGATAGGTTGACAGACCGCCGCTGCTATGAGCAAGCTTTCCTTATTATGTAATCTGCTGAGATAACTTGATAGTAAAGCATGTAACCAGTGACTAGATTTCTTAGTCGAAATAGCTAGAAGGCGTTACATACGTATACTGAATTGTATTTCATCCTCTTGAACAGACAAGACACAGTAAATTTACAAAGCTCAGTGTTTATAGAAACCACTAGAGTTTAATTATGTATGTTATTTCGAAACTACACAATATTATATCCCGTGGGAATCTTAATAACGCTATAATATTAAGACCTGGAAACCTCCTTCATTAGGCATTAAACGTAGTCTACAAGTTTGCTAGCCTACTCCGGGCTTATTACTTATTTTACGTTAATTAAAGAGTTATGTTAGCAAAATTGTTAATAAAGTTTTCAAAGAGAGCTAAAAACTTTTTTATGATTAGTATTTGTAATTGTTGTAAAGTGTATTTATTGATTTTGTCCTCCTATTTTTAACAAAGCATATGCCGATATTATCGCCGATAGTTTTACACCGGATATATTATATTAAAACTTTTATAAACGTAAAGACTGACTTCACTTTGAAAACAAAAAAAGAAAAATAGAGAAAATACAAAAAGAGTATAATCACCTTAATTGGTCGAAAAATTATTCGCCCATAATTATCGTGCAGACTTTATTTGCAAATTGAAATGTTTGATGATTTTCTAATGGATCTCATCATTAGATCTTGACCGAATTTGAATGGGACCACCCATTTCCATAAAAATAATTGAAAGCAGACAACGTCGTAAAAAATTACCGCTGAATATACATAAAAAATATTTCGACGAATAGAGAACCCCTCCTATTTTTGAAGATGGTTGAAAAGTAAACTATCCATTCTCCTTCTGATAGGCACAGCTTTCCCCACATTCTTGAACGAGTTTAAGGACAAGCGCTCTCGCAATTTGCGTGCAATTATTCAAAATAATCTTTGCAAAGACATCAAAATATTTTATAATTTATTAAACATTTAAGTTTCGTTATGATGCTTTTATTAACCACCAAGCAGATGTTAGTTCAGTACTTAAAATAGCATCAAAAAACTTCGTCAGTCTCAAACAGTGGCAGTGGCAAAAAATCGAACGAGATTTTTTCTAATATTTCTCATACTTGCCTCTTAAGAAACCCACGGGACGAAATAAGATTTCATTACGCCGGCATCATACGACAATCCTTCAAAACTATTTTACACTAAAATAGTTTGATCTGAGTTATGGTGTTAATATAATAATATAATAATAATAATTCTTTATTCACAAGACTTAGCCTACAATTACTATAATATGTGTGAATTCGTACTCAAGATTTGTGTAGATATTTGTAATATATTGGCTATTTTTTGCAACAACAAAATAGACTTCTACACCCCGTACTAGTCAAAAATTGTATGACGGCAAAGTAGTGCGGCTAGTTCATTGTATTTGATGCAGTAATTAACTACCTGTTTGTATATAGTTTAACCAAAACATTCACAAGAAGAAAATATTGTGTTTTAAGTTTTCAAAATGTTATGACTACATTAACAAATCTCAGACTTTTAAGTTATCAGTAAGCATGGTCACTATAAATTTTGGACAATGATAATAATAAATTACTTATATGTACTTATAAGTCTATATTGTACATTATGCACAGTATTTTGTACTCTAGGATTACCTAACTTATTATATAAAGTTCATCAATTATTGCCACCCCTCAAGTATAAACGAGCAACTTAAAATAAAGAGAACAAAAACTATATATATTTAATAATCAGAGGGCACTGTAGTGCCCCCGCCAAGACGAGCCAACCAAACTAAAACGAAGTACTACCTACCTTTTCTCGAAATGTTTCAGCGTTTTTTTGAACCCTCTAGACTTATTAATCATATAAAGTTTCAATTGCATAACTCTTATACTTTAGATTTTATTAGTATCTAAAAACCCCGATTTCGTTAATGACTCGCTCACTCATGATTATCAACCTTCTTAGTCTACTTCCTGAAGTTCTAGAAAGCTGAAATTTGGTATGTCAATTATTAATCTTCTTTTTATTTTTTCTTCTTCTTACGCACATGTAACTTTAACGAAACGTACGTTGACAACACGTATTTTGACTAAGGTGAAGAGTTTGTAAAATTAGTGCTTGTGGAGTTAGGGCGTGTAGAATCAGAAGCTTGGCTCTACATGTGAGCTGATAACTTTTTGACAGTGCGAGCCATATGAACTTGTCTTGGCAACATTTTATATGAAAATATTTTTGGTAGGATACTACTTTTTTCTAATATAATATAAAAGAAAATTCCGTTCCCTGTTTAGACATGATTTAACTAGGAATTTGGAAGCATTAATCCTGCGAGCCAAACCTCAAAGGCTCTTAATAATTCATAATTTCAAAGTAACCTTTCCCAGAGTCACTTTGTTTCGGAAATAAAGTGAGGCTCTCATGACCTTTTTAAAAATTTACAAACATTTTGATAACACAACAAACGGCGTATCATAACCACTTTTTATAAATTATATTCTAACTTATGTTAACTGGTGTTACTGAGCGGAATACGCCGAGAAGAGTAGTGGCGCAAGATCCACCATCTCTTATCATCACGTGGCTATTAAATACAGGAGATGATCAGCAACATCTTCCTCATATTAACTTAAAATAATAAAAAACTGCGGTTGCCAACCCTCTCACAAAGCGTGGCAAATATGGCAAATATCAAAAGGAGACAATCTGTGCGAGAGGGCTATAGCATTGGAATTTAATAGGTTGCAATGATGAATGATGATGATGAAAGCGGAATACGTCAGATTATACTGCAAATGCCAAACTCACATGGACGCGGTTAGACTTTGGTGGCTGTTGGCGGGAAACGTCAACAAAAATTTCGAATAATTTAATATAATTATTTTGTTCCATAAGACTAATGTTCTTTAGATTGAATTTCTTTTTCTATTTGATCGAATTCATCTGCGCAGAATAATTTTATATTGCATGATTCAGTGAACAAGCACAGGTGCACACTGAAAATTCCTTGACATGGAAAATCCTATAATTGATTTTAGCACAACAGTCGCAGATTGGTCTAAAATAAAACTAAACCACGTGATCAGTAGTCGAACTTAAAACTACTTAAGACTAACGGGCAATTAGTTTGCAATTGTTTATTAGGCTGGTAACTGACCGCAAACTCACTAGTGTAAGAATCCGCAGCTTGGTTTGTGGTGATGGAATACTGGAAGACATTAACTACACATTTTGAAGTCTACAGCTGTTTACATTGTACCAGCTGACTTAAGAATAACAAACCAGTCAAAGGCAATGGGTTCGGTTCGTATGTTATCGGAGATATTCGTGTAAGAAAACGTTGGTGGCTTATATCCAATATAACCTCCTCTTCCGAATGTAAAGTTTGGTTATATAAAGGATATATACTGTAGAAACTCTGCATATCCATATATGCATTCTCCTTATCCTATCCTATCTTAAAATTAAAGTTGCAGCCTATATACCTCGTCTCACGTCTAAAAGGGTTTTAGGGCATTTTATTAATGGCGTTGGCGAACTTCACATTGTTTCTTATATTTTTTCTTATCCTTCACTGCCGAACACGTGGTAAAAATCAGCACTTAATGTTGCAATTAACAATTTCATTGATGCCGTACTGTGAAATTTTTACACCTAGCGCTTAGCCTCTGGGCTACCACTGTTTTTATCGTATCTTATGTTATGTTACATATATGTATATACTACTGTGGGTTGGTTTAAGTTGTTCAAAATTCTATGGAGAAAAATTAATAATAGTTTTTTTTTTTTAATTTCTAAATTGATGACTCTTGAATTAAAATAATGAAATTCACATTTTTTTATTTTTTTCAAAATCTACCCGGTTTTAAAACGAGGATGCGAAGGCAGTTCAAACTGTGGGACGTGTTAAGTTGTGACAATATAATTTCCTTTTCTTACTGAGACATTCACTAAGAAAGGATATTGGAAAATTCAAATTGAGTGTGAACATCCTATGTGTTACGGTTTGTACGACACTTCTTATTTTACGGGGCGATTTCATATTAGAATCGTAAAAAATAGGATTTTTTTTTCTTTTTCTTTTAGAAATTCAAATTGAGTGTGAACAGCCTATGTGTTACGGTTTGTACGACACTTCTTATTTTACGGGGCGATTTCATATTAGAATCGCAAAAAAAGAAGTTTTTTTTTACTTTTTCTTTTAGAAATTCAAATTGAGTTTGAACAGCCTATGTGTTACGGTTTGTACGACACTTCTTATTTTACGGGGCGATTTCATATTAGAATCGTAAAAAATAGGATTTTTTTTTCTTTTTCTTTTAGAAATTCAAATTGAGTGTGAACAGCCTATGTGTTACGGTTTGTACGACACTTCTTATTTTACGGGGCGATTTCATATTAGAATCGTAAAAAATAGGATTTTTTTTTCTTTTTCTTTTAGAAATTCAAATTGAGTTTGAACAGCCTATGTGTTACGGTTTGTACGACACTTCTTATTTTACGGGGCGATTTCATATTAGAATCGTAAAAAATAGGATTTTTTTTTCTTTTTCTTTTAGAAATTCAAATTGAGTTTGAACAGCCTATGTGTTACGGTTTGTACGATACTTCTTATTTTACGGGGCGATTTCATATTAGAATCGTAAAAAATAGGATTTTTTTTTCTTTTTCTTTTAGAAATTCAAATTGAGTTTGAACAGCCTATGTGTTACGGTTTGTACGACACTTCTTATTTTACGGGGCGATTTCATATCAGAATCGTAAAAAATAGGATTAATTCGTATTTATCCTAATTATTAAATGATTTTTGTATGGGGATACATTTAATACAAAATTAGTTTATAATATATTTATGGATTATACATATTTTAGAGATACTTTATAAAAGTTGACCCTAGTGATTTCTTATATTTACGCGAACACTACACATTTAAATGAAACTAATTTTACGGATTTTATCGCGTATATTAACTTATTTTACATTCCCGACGTTTCAAGTACTTTACAGCACCCATGGTCACGGGGGGGACTGAGGTGTATGACGTCCCAATGTCATAGTTAACCACGGCTACCTCCAGATTAAAAATTATTAATTTTTGTTCCGATCTACGCAGTATGAACTTACAGTATCATGAAGTCTTGCAGTTGTATGCTTGGGTTGGGATTTAATTTTATTAATTATGGGATCCCAAGCAGATGGTAGCACCCAGCCATCTTCTCTATTGAAATTAGGATGTTTTTTGATTTCAAAAGCCTCGCGAATCATCCTTGGAAGGAATCGGTGTTCTTTAGCGAGGATTTGTGGTCTATCAAATCTAATGTAGTGACGGGGGCGATCCTGTACATGTTCACAGACTGCAGACTTCCCGGAGCGTCTATTCTTCATATCAGCTATGTGTTCTTTAACGCGGGTTTTTATGGATCTTTTAGTTTGTCCTATATAAGAGAGACCACATTCACAATCCAGCTTGTACACTCCTGCATCTTGCAGAGGAATATTACACTTGACTGATGGTAAAAACTGACTAATCTTCTTCGGCGGCTTGAAATATGTTTTAATGGAAGCACGCTTCAAGATGTAGCCAATCTTGTCAGTGACACCTCTGACATATGGCAGTACAGCAGGCACTCGCTCGACTGTGGCCGGCTTCACTCGTTCACTGTGACGTAATTTTGCTATAACACCGAAAAAATTACCGTACGAACAAATTATCTGTAGTGTCGAGGACTGTTTATTTAAAAACAATATGCAAAAGGAGGATTTGGAAGCGATACGTCAAGACATTTCGTCTATGTTACGTCGAAGTTCACCGCCAAAACCGAATCTACCTAAAGACGAATTCAAAGCGTTGACTAACCTACGCAATAAACCAGAACTCACGATTCTCCGCGCAGATAAGGGAAATGCCACGGTAGTTATGGATACGTCAGATTATAATTCTAAAATACAAGAACTTTTGTCGGATGCAAGTACGTATAAAAAGGTTAAAAATGACCCAACAAATAACACACTTAAAACAACTAGTGATCTCATAAAGAAACACTCCGAAAAATTAAATCTAGACGTAAAATCGATAATACCTACGTGTGCTAAACCACCGAAGTTGTATGGGTTACCAAAAATACACAAGCCCAATGCTCCACTACGTCCTATAGTGAGCCAAATCGATTCACCAACTTACAGATTGGCTCAATACTTAGCGAATATACTCTCACCGCTCAAGGGACATACAAGAGCACACACAAAGGATTCCTACCATTTTGTCAGCGAGATTAAAGACCTACATCTGGCAGACAATGAAACTATGGTGAGTTTTGATGTGCAGTCTCTATTCACATGCCTACCTGTTGAAGACTGCATCTCGATTGTTACTAGAAGGCTAGAGGAAAACAACATGCCCGTAGAATATGCAGTATTACTCAGACACTGCCTTACATCTGGCTACCTATTGTGGAAGGAGGAGTTCTACAAGCAAGTAGATGGAGTGGCGATGGGCTCACCTGTATCTCCCATTGTCGCCGATATATTCATGGAGGACCTTGAGGAGAAAGCCCTGCTTACTTCTCCCATAAACCCAAGATTCTACAAGCGGTACGTAGACGACACTTTCACAATTCTACCTTTAGATAAAGTAACTGCATTTTTAGACCATCTTAACTCCTTAAATTCTAAAATTCAGTTCACAATGGAGTTAGAAGCAAACAATTCTTTAGCTTTTCTAGATGTATTAGTAATTCGGAATCCTGATAACACCTTGAGCCACACTGTGTATAGAAAAAAGACCCATACAGATAGATATTTAAACGGTGATTCTCACCACCATCCTTCACAGTTAGCTACCGTGGGTAAATCTTTGTTTCAGAGAGCACGAGGGATCTGTGACAGTAAACACCTGGCCGCCGAGCTCCAACACGTCAAGCAAGTTTTGCACGACAATAAGCTTCGGGTCCCGCGCCTACGTCACAGTGAACGAGTGAAGCCGGCCACAGTCGAGCGAGTGCCTGCTGTACTGCCATATGTCAGAGGTGTCACTGACAAGATTGGCTACATCTTGAAGCGTGCTTCCATTAAAACATATTTCAAGCCGCCGAAGAAGATTAGTCAGTTTTTACCATCAGTCAAGTGTAATATTAAATAAAAAATTAAATAATATTCTCTTATATAGGACAAACTAAAAGATCCATAAAAACCCGCGTTAAAGAACACATAGCTGATGTGAAGAATAGACGCTCCGGGAAGTCTGCAGTCTGTGAACATGTACAGGATCGCCCCCGTCACTACATTAGATTTGATAGACCACAAATCCTCGCTAAAGAACACCGATTCCTTCCAAGGATGATTCGCGAGGCTATTGAAATCAAAAAACATCCTAATTTCAATAGAGAAGATGGCTGAGTGCTACCATCTGCTTGGGATCCCATAATTAATAAAATTAAATCCCAACCCAAGCATACAACTGCAAGACTTCATGATACTGTAAGTTCATACTGCGTAGATCGGAACAAAAATTAATAATTTTTAATCTGGAGGTAGCCGTGGTTAATTCTATGACATTGGGACGTCATACACCTCAGTCCCCCCCGTGACCATGGGTGCTGTAAAGTACTTGAAACGTCGGGAATGTAAAATAAGTTAATATACGCGATAAAATCCGTAAAATTAGTTTCATTTAAAAGTTGACCCTATTATAATAAAATTGGTATTTGGGCGAAAGTACGTATAAATAATAATTCTCATGAATTTCAAGTAATAAGTTTTGGGTGGACGTTTTACGACTGGAAGGGATTGAGCACGGCGAATTTGTAAACCTGAAAGAAAAAAAAGGTCTCATCATAACTACGATACGACTTAGGGACCTTCAAGAAAAGAGCGTACTCCTTTTTAAAAGGCCGGCAACGCATCTGCGATTCCCCTGGTGTTGCAGTTGTTCATGGGCGGCGGTAGTCACTTACCATCAGGTGAGCCGCATGCTCGTTTGCACCCTCTCCTATAAAAAAAAAAAAAAAACTAACAAAACGAGACCAAGCTCGGCATACCTAGTTCCACTATTCAAGGAGTTCCAGTAGCAGTTTTCGAAGTGCACCTTCAGGTCAGTGCCCACGATCGCACTAAGCAGAAATTTATTTTATATTATTATTGGATATAAAACGGAAGGAGAACGCCTGAAAAAGATTAGCCAGATTAACCATCTGCAAAATATATAATATATATAATATGCAGGAGTTTATGAGATTGATAAAGTATGCGGTCTCTTTTACATAGCTCAAACAAATAAATACAGAAAATCTATGTAAAACATCGTCACTCAGCAATATAATAAAAAAATCAAGGAAAAATAAGTCATGAATTGGCTCAGACGACACATCTTCTCATCAGGAATACTTCAAAACTTCAAAACAAGATTATACAACCAATGTGTGATGCCAGTAATGACTTATGGATATGAGACGTGGTACTTTACTGCTGGCTGTATGAAGAAGCTCAAGGTCTCTCGGCAAGCTATGGAGCTGGGGATATGCTCGGGGTTTCTCAGTGTAGCTCGCTAATTATGAATAAAAATGTTTTGACTTTGACTAGTAAAATATCCAAATCGGCGAAAGCAGCGTCAATGGTTCCAAAGGACACTGGTGTTGCATGCAGTCAGCTTGCCAAGAGTGGCGATTATGCCAAATCCTCTTTTCAACCGAAGAAACCATTTTCCAGCTATGAACTTTTGTAGATTAATGAAAAATAAGAAAAAAATTGTTTCTATTTATAAAAACAGGTAAAATAAAAAAAAAATGTACAACCGACTGCAATATAAATTATTAAGGATAACTCAAAAGCTACTGGTCAGAACTTGGGCCACATGAGAAGCACGAGTTTTCAAATAAAAAAAGAATAATCAAAATCTTAAGATTAGTCAGTTTTTACCATCAGTCAAGTGTAATACTCCTATGCAATATGCAGGAGTGTATCAAGCTTGATTGTGAATTTAGTCTCTCTTATATAGGACAAACTAAAAGATCCATAAAAACCCGCGTTAAAGGACACATAGCTGATGTGAAGAATAGACGCCCCGGGATGTCTGCAGTCTGTGAACGCGTACAGGATCGCCCCCGTCACTACATTAGATTTGATAGACCACAAATCCTGGCTAAAGAACACCAATTCCTTCCAAGGATGATTCGCGAAGCTATTGAAATCAAAAAGCATCCTAATTTCAATAGAAAAGATGGCTGGGTGCTACCATCTGCTTGGGATCCCATGATTAATAAAATTAAATCCCAACCCAAGCATACAACTGCAAGACTACATGATACTGTAAGTTCATACTGCGTAGATCGGAACAAAAATTAATAATTTTTAATCTGGAGGTAGCCGTGGTTAACATTGGGACATCATACACCTCAGTTCTCCCCGTGACCATGGGTGCTGTAAAGTGCTTGAAACGTCTGGAATATAACATAAGTCAATATACGCGATAAAATCCGTAAAATTAGTTTTATTTAAATGTGTAGTGTTCGCATAAATATAAGAAATCATTATAATCAAAATCGGTTTATCTAGAAATAAGTTATGAGCTAACTCACATAAAAAATACAGTCGAATTGAGTACCTCCTCCTTTTTGAAGTCGATTAAAAATAATATACAGAATGTAAAAATATAAAGAATGTAATATAAAGAAATAGTTGTAACGGAATAAAAAATTGATTTTTACAAATGGGGACAAATTTCTGACATAATTAGGTCAGTTTTGGCATGGTAGAGGCTTGATTCGGTAAATGTGCTTGCGTGACGTCGTTATATTGTGTACTGTTCGAAGACCTCTTGTTGTAAAAATAAAATGAAATAATTGAACAGCCCTTGTTGTTCCCCGGCTCAATATTATATGGTTCACTATAAAACAAAACAAATATGCACAAATAAACACATTTATTATTACCAATTATTTTCAGGATATCAGTAGTAGAACCAGAGTAACATAGTCCAACGGATCAGTAAGCTGAAGTGGAATTGAGACGGCCGTATAGCTTGAAGAAGCGACAAGGGATGTAGAAGAATGGTGAGCGAAGTCTAAGTCGGTCTCCCGAAGCAGGAAGGCGAGTAACGCAGGGTCGAGACCATACTTTGTGGCAATGAACTTGCAACATGAGCTGTTGTGATGATAATGATGATGATTATTTCCATGGTCTTGGAGACTTGTAATTGTCTTACTGTCTCTTTTCTATTACATAAAACTTCATTCAATTAAGAGAGCGATTGAATTAAATTTAGTTCTTCTAAATGCTAAGGTTTCTTCCGAACCAGTGGTAAAACTTTTGATAAATATGACTTGAAATATATATTGAATAAAATAAACAAATTAATCATATTATCGCTTTAATTTAGATGCGAATCAATAAAGACGAATTCTCTGATTAAGACAAGATAATAAATTCGTGTCTGAGTTGGCAATCAACGTTGTTGGCGCGCACTGATTAGTGAACATGGCCGGCTACGGGCGACGATTCTACGTAATGAGATGGCCACTTACAGTTGCTGCAGTCATTTGTTTTCAGATCAAACTCTTTCAACTTTTTAGGTACCTACTATAATGTTTAAAATGTTAATTTATCGAATATTAAGAATATAGAGTATGAAGTATGAAGATAACAAGAACAGGAAGGAGGTATAAGCTCAGAATAAGCGTTGTACTTTACATTTTGAAGTGCACGATCAAGATCGACTTGATCCCTACTGGGACTAATGATATTGTTATTTTTTTTATAGGATAGGGAGACAAACGAGCACACAGTCCACCTGATGGTAGGTGGTTACTGTGACCCATAGACATCTACATCTATCCTCAATAAAGACTCAAGGTGCAGATGCGTTGTCATTCGTGAGGACTAAGATGGAATGCCTCTTTGCCATTAAAAAGGGTCTCCGAGTCTCTACACTCACCATACGAAACACAGCAGCGTTAAGCTGCTATTTTACGCTGGTTTTCTGTGAGAGCGTGGTCCTTCCCCGGTCGAGCCGACCCCTTCGTGCTACAACTATACTATTAATATAGCTGCAGCATGGCTCTACCACGTAAATTACAAATTAGAAGCTGATTTACTCACATTGAAGGATAATATCGTAAAACCCCATTTATATATTCATTACAGTCTATCAAAGCCTACGCCTGAACGTACCATGGTTACCATGCTTGGCAGGCCGATTTGAAGTCATAGTTTTGTATTTTCTAGGTGTTATTAGGACAACGCTGCTCCTCATCTCCTGATTTATTTCCGTCTGTCACCTAATACGATACTCACGGGACGATATGGGATAGTGGATAATCTTGAACCGGCACTACACGGCAAATAAAACTTACTTATCAGCTAAATTATATATATGATAGGACATGATGTAGCTAGCCAAGCCAACAGACGTTGGATCTGTACGGCGATGTCTTTCCTACGCCGAAAAGCCTTTTAAAAATAAGAAAAGGCTTATTCCCATTTATGGGATATAATATATTGATTGTTTCTTTACTTATTTTTTTGAAGAAAATATATTGTAATATAAAGATATAGTCAATACAATTAAAAGATATAACAGTTCTTCTATAAATGCCAAATGCCATCATTATGCGGTACACTAGCTAATTATTAATAAACGGGTCTCTGGCGACCAATAAGTGACAGTATTACTAGGGGTATCGATTCGGCCTGCACCCAACCGTCTTTTTAGGGTTCCGAACCCAAATGGTAACCAATGGGACCCCATTACTAATCCTCCGCTGTCCGTCCGTCTGTCTTTCAGCGGACTGTATCTCATGATCCGTAATAGGTTTTAATTATTATTATTATTATAGTTAGACAGTTGAAATTTTCACAAAATGTTTATTTCTGTTGCCGCTATAACAAAAAGTAATAAAAATAAAAATAAATTAAAAGTTAAACAGAGTTCCACTACTAGAAACGTGATTTACGATGGCATAGAACCCTTCATGCGCGAGTCCGACTCGCACTTAGCCGGTTATTTATACACATAAGCCTCTAATTACTTCCTCCCTTGTGGTAAGCGATGATGAAGCCGTAGATGATAAATCGTAATGCTTAGCGTAACAAACGCCTATTCACTCTTGCCTTGAAGACAACCAGATTAATCAGACGGTATGCCGGCGGCAAACTATTTCGCTTATTTGCTGTACGCATTACGAAAAACGAAGCAAACCATCTGCCTAGCGTGAATATCTGCAAACATGTTAAGTTATGTATACTAGTTAGCATATTTTTTTTAACCTGATAACGAGGCATAAGTGTCAATCGTGGGGAAAGTTGGTTCTCTTTTATAATTAAACATATAAAATGATTTTACGTCTACGCGAGTACATCAGAACAAATTTTACTTGTATCTCAGACAATTTTAATTTCCCGTGGCTTTGGGTGTGGCAAATCGCTTGAAACGTCAGGAACTAAAAATAAGATAAAATTTAACGCGAAAATGTCTATTAAAACACCTTTATTTTATCATGTGGGTTCGAATCCTACACTTAATATTTATTTAATAACTGTTCCAGTTCTGAATGTGTGTTCAATATATGTATTGAAACTGACTCCACGATACAGGAGATAATCCTAATGTACGTAGTGTAATGAGGCGTTTTAAAAGAAAAAATAAAAAAAAAGTTCACTCATACCGGTTGGGATCGAACTTGCCTTACTATGAAATTAACGGCAATAACTTAACCCTTGAATCTTTGCAAGTTAATTGAAAAAAGTAGTATTTTTTTCTTAAGAGTTTTTTGTAAACAAGCCGTAAAGTAAATTTACAGATTTTCTAGTTAATACTTTCTAGATAAGCTTAATCCAAAATTCTCAGAATATTTTGTAAATAAAAATACTTTGTCCTTAAATTGTCTAAAGATATAATTACTAAAAAATACACATTAAACAAGAAATTTTGTAAATTCTAGGTTGCCTTTTCTAATGACATTAGCTATTGTGTTGACAAGGAAACTACCTTATTAATTATGCGTTGCCTCCGGGAGAGATTCTTTAATATTGTTCAATGTCATCTTTAGTTAAGATTTATTTGCTCATTTTCTCCATCATACTAAAATAATATACCATTAAGTAATTGTGTATATTCACTGGAAGGGATAACTGTTACACCGTTACAGTTACGACCTAATACAGTCTACTGCTGAAAACAGACCTACACCATACATTTAGGGGAGATATTTGCCATAGCGTTTGGCAAGGTTGGCAGCCACATCCTGGTTTGATTCCCTCTGTCGCCTCTTACGGCACCCACGGGATGATATGGGGTAGTGGATATTCTTACTCCGCCAATACACGGTACGGAAAGGATAATGTGAAAAAAATGCACATCATATTCGATGCTGCTCCATTACTGCTTTAAAAAGTCCACTGTTGTATGTTGGCATTCCCCATAGATTGCCTTAGTTGCCACGCTTAGCAGATATGTCGGCAATTACAGTTTAAAGTCTTACATAATAATTGTAATAAAGGGCTGCGACTATATGTGCTAGAACTGTTAACAGTGGTAGAGCTACGCGGCAGCTTTTGTTGTCGCACGGATGGGCCGGCTCGAACCGGGGTGGTACCACGACCTCACAGAGTACCAGCGTGAAATAGAGGTTTACTTATGCGTTGCGCTTGATAAGTGCAGGTGGCCAAAGGTCATATCCCCTTAACATCTCCATAAGAATCAAATAACAAACTATAACAGGAGGGTACTAGCACCCCTGGTAACGAAAAATCCCTCGCTGTATCCACGACCAAGCTACCCAACTCTTCCTGGGTGCTCAGCCTCCCCTGCGTATTCTGGAGGAGGGGGAGGGCGAAATTCCGCTCGCGACTATAACTGCTCGGGGCAAGTGAAGCAATACGACAAAGGCGACCCGTGTCGCGCTATTCGAGAATTTTGCAACATCAGGGCATTTCATTAAAACCTTAACGCTGTACTACCATCTGGAGACGGCGACGCAGGTCTTAGTATTTTTGACCGAGACGCAGGTGTCCTCTCTGACTGATAGTTCGTACCCGTCGTACCCGGGGTATGAATTAGAACACTCCTTTGTGCCCTGGGCTGGAATTTGCATATACATCAGAGAGGACACCTGTTTTCGACGCCTTGGCTGTCTTGAAGGTACGGACCTGTCCATCCTATCACAACGTCTACGGGTGCCTCTATAGCTTCGATAGCGGTAATGCCGAAACAGACCGAGCAGATCCCATCAGCAGAGATCATGATCACGACGCCGAATAGCTCGGTTTACGTTTAACCGATCATCCAGGGAGATCTGTTTATGACTTTGCTTTGGCATATGGTCATACAAAGCTGGTTATTTTGCCTACGCGGGTTCCAGATGTGGAGGATCACGCACATTCCCTGTTGGACTTTCTGCTGACCTCTCATTCGGACGGATATCAGGTTTCCGTCAACGCGCCTCTTGGCTCCTCGGACCATTGTCTTGTCCGGAGTGTGGTCTTATTCACACTAACGTCGCGGTTGCATTCTTCAGGCTGCCGCCGTGTTTGGCACTATAGTTCGACCGATTGGAATAGGATTTTCTGCATCCTACCCTTGGGGGCGAGTTCGCTTCTCGCCGGACGATCGCAGCGTTGTTACTTATTTTGTCTATGATGTGGTATTTCAGGATATGGATTTTTTTATTCAATCCTCTGTGGTGCCCATCGGAGGCAGATCCCAGCCATGGTTTGATCGCTCCTGTAAAACAGCATCACACTATAAGCAGGATTGTTACCGGGCCTCGGCTGACGCATCAACGTCTCGTGATGTAAACACCAGCGCTCTTAAAAAGAAGATAATTCCCCCTCCAGGTCCTTCAAAAGTGTCATTGCCAAGGCTAGGTCAGAGCACATCGGCAGAATTGGCGAACTGCTAGTCCGCTTTCCTTCAGGAACCCGTGGATACTGATCTCTTGCCAAGGCTATCAAAGGCTCAATCTTCTGTAGGCCACCTCTTACATCTCTGCACAGAGAAGAAGACTCACTGGTCCATGTTGCAAAAGAGAAAGCCGGTTTGTTAGGCTCTCTCTTTGCATTTAACTCGACTCTCGATGACAGGGGGAACACACCGTTGACCATCCCGCGGTGTGAGTGCTCCATGCCGGATGTGTGTTTTAGATAGTCCTCGGTTCGCAAAGCACTCCTCGCCCTGAACGTCTACAAGACGAGTGTGACAAGAGAGTCTACAAGAGAGACGCGATATTAGTACACCATCTCCCCCAAGAGCTGAACGCGGACGTTATTTTATTCGTATTCTACTCAGCAAACCCTTTAATTTGATACATAGTCCACCATCTTTGGGAGTCCACCATATTGGAATTAGAGCGACGTCATTTTATTTTTGTATTCTTCATAGCAAACCTTTTCATTTGATACCCATATCATGGGGGTGCATAAATCAAACATAGTCCGCTATCTTTGGGTGTCCACCATATTGGATTTAGAGTGACGTCATTTTATTTTCGTATTTTTCTTAGAAAACACTTTTATTTTAAACCCATATCATGGGAGTCCATAGACAAATAACTAGAACGCCATCTTGAGCCATCTGCCGTATTGGATTTAGTATGACTTCACTTTAATTCCGTCTTCCATGGTGGGATTATCCTGAGGGGTAGAGCAGAAGTGCAGTGAGGCGACAACGCTCTCTTGAAAAACTACAGACCGATTTGTCTTCTGAGCTCCGTCTAGGTGCTGTTTTTAAGAGTCTTTACGAATCGTCTCGCACGAGGACTATGGAATCGGAAACTGGCTTTAGTACCATAGAACACATACATACCCTTCGGCAAATCATACACAATACTACAATCTGCCACTTTGTCTTGCGTAGCTATGAGAAAGCCTTTGATTCCGTCGTAATTTGGCCGGTGCTGCAGTCCCTTCAGCTGTGCCAAGTTAACTGTCGGTATATCGAAATGCTGAAATGTTTGTATAGTAGGGTTACAATGGCTATACGAATACAGAAGCAGAGTACGAAACCTATCGAACAGCAGAGTGGTGTACGACAGAGTGACTTTATATCCCTGAAACTCTTCACCGCTGCATTGGAAGACGTTTTCAAACTACTGGACTGGAAAGGATACGGTATTAACGTCAATGGCGAGTACATCACTCACCTTCGATTTACCGACTATATAGTCCTTATGGCAGAATCGCTGGAGGACCTAAACACTATGCTCAATGACCTCAATAGTGTCTCCCAACAGATATAATATAAGATGAACATAGACAAAACAAATATCATGTGAAGCGTCCATGTCACACCTACGCCGGTAGTTGTAGGGAGCACTAATCACGAAGTTGCTGAGTATGTTTACTTGAGATAAATAGTCCGACTAGGTAAGTCCAACTACGACCCAGAGGTCAATCGACGGATTCAACTCGGCTGGGCAGCGTTCGGGATATAACGACACATCTTCTTGCTAGGCATGCCTCAAAACTTTAAAATAAAATGTAAAAGCGCGTGTTACCAGTGGTGACTTATGAATCTGAGACGTGGTCCTTCACTGCTGGCCGTATAAGGAAGCTCAAAGTCGCCTATGTTCAGCGGTGTGCTTGTGATGAACTGTACTGATGATGATATTTTGTTTCTTGTATAGTGAAAAAAATATATTTTTATAATGTATGAAATTTACCAAAAAAGTCACATAGATAAGTTAAATAAAACAAATAACAAATAGTATTGTTGAAGAATATTGCCCATGTTGTTACTAACAAACCAACTACAGACAAATTATTTTATTTCGCAAGTGTATATGTTTCTTTTTTGTGTTTAACTGTTTATTTATAATGAGTAGCTCTTTAGAGAAACCTTTATTTGCCTTTATTTGTACGGGCAAAGAAAACAATAAATTCAATAAGAGATGGACTCCGTTTAACAATAACGATTTTTCTTTATTTTATTGACATTGCAAATATTGCACTTTGAGTTCACAATCAGCGTTATAAACCGTGTACTGATTAGAAAACATAACAGGCTCGAGGAGACGATTCTACGTAATGAGACGGCCGCCTACAACTCGCTTCGCTCTTCCTGTAATTTTCCCTCGTTTTAAGATCATAGCCCACTAGAGTATTGCTTAAGAATAATTTCAGAACTTATTCTTAAGCAAAACTATAATACAATGTTTTTTTTTTATTTCTAAAACTTTTTGTAGTCAATATTCTTCCAGTCTTTTCATCATTAATTTCATAATCGAAGTTATGGATCGCCCTCATATATTTCCTTGTAGGATAGGGTAAATAGGGTATATAGGTTATTTGCCATAGTTGCCACGTTTGAACTATTAAGTATTACAAAGATGCTACTGGTCTTCTCCTGTTTCATTTCTCTTCGTCACCTCTTACACCACGGGATTTCTTTTTATAGAAAAAGGGTGACAAAAGAGCACAAATTCCACTTGGTGGTAAGTGGATAATATACTAGTTCACGGATATCTACGCTAATCCTTGATTAAGAATCAAAATGCCAATGGTGTCAGCTCACCCCTTAGGACTAAGATGGATAGCATTGTGTGCAGGAAAAAGGGTGTCCGGTTCTCTACACTCAAATGAAATACAGCAGTGGTCCTTCGCCGGTCGAGTTGACCTATTTGTGCTCTAACCATAATGCAACATGAGTCTACCACGTACATATATACGGGTTGATATGGGGTTGTGGATAGTCTTACGACGCCAAGTAGGCCAGTATTAACAAGTACTATTCAGAAAGAGAGCAGTTGCAGCTCAGCGTTTTAAGCTCTAAGCGGTATTTTAACGCTCGCGAAATTCATAAGGCGCGTGCAACCCGAGTTTGATCCCGCCGGCACCAATGAAATTATAATACGTTCGTACATATACTCGCCTGTTACCCAGTGCGGTAGGTAGAGGACTAATGACTACAATTTGGTATGATCATGACACATCCCTTTCTCTTCTTTCACATGGGGGACGGAACATTTGCGTACAGTTTCAACCACTTAGCCCTAGGCACGCCCTACATGTTTTCCCCGGGTGCTGCTATATGAGCTATATAGCCGAATGAAAGAAAAAAAAATAGGCCCCAAGTTGCCGGCATCCCTTTAATAGGGCGGGGGTACGAAGAACCTTCGAGAGCCAAACCGACGACGAAGCTCTCCTCACGTCGCGTTCTGTCTCTTGGAAGGGCGAAAAGTGGATTGTGAAAGCTAGTCTGAAATTGTAATTTTTGTTTTTAAAGACTGTTTTATCACATGTACAGTGGCGAAAGAAAACATTAAAAAGATTTCCAATGTTTAAAATGCATGAAGCTGCTATTTTACGCTGGTATTCTGTGAGAGCGTGGTCCTTCCCTGGTGGAGCCGACCCATTCATGCTACAAATATAATATAGATACAGAATAACTCTACATCGAATAAAACTAAAACGTGAAACTGAAACTTCTATAAAACGAAATAGTTACTTATTTGTTATGAGGAATATTGAGTGGAGATATTTTTACTAAACACGAGCAATTTGATACAAATAAAAAAAATGTTACTTTATCCCTTGTCATTGTTTTTTTTTATTATTCAATTTCATAACTTTTGCAACATCTGAAGTTATATGTATTAAAAAGTTTTCAATTTGCGGCTTATAGATTTTAAACCACGCAATTTGCTCTGCATACAGAGGATTGTTAATTAGACTACCAAACCCGAGTAACCGTATCGGTAAACAGCAAAATTAAACAAAGGCTATGTTAAATACGTTGCGAGTCGAAACCAGTTTACGAATTACTAAGCCGTAAGCAAGAGCACTGAATCTAACCGATGTTTAATTCGTAGAATAAAATAAATGAAATATACCTCTAATATATTGAGACTTAGTATGTTGAGATAATATACTAAGTCTGAATATATAAGACATAGATGTAACAGTAACAAAATTAATACAGTTCATTAACACACACTGTTACCGTTACAGTTTCTCAAAAGTTCATAACTGAAGATAGGCCTCCATAGTCTTATGAATGGGTATATTTTAAATATGAAAATCAACTATATTTTTATATATGGAAATCGGTAGCGTATTTACAAAACATTGATATATTACTACGATGGGCCACCAAAAATGCTGCTCCCCTTAAACGGAGTTGTAGTTGAGTTTATATTGCTACGAGTCGATTATCAGAGTTACATCTATAAATTAATAAGGTATACTGCCTGCTGGTTTGTTTTTAGTAGAAAAAGTTCGTGTAATCCCTTTTACACCCAATAAAAATCAGTGTTACTCTTTTTATTATTACTAGAATGGCGTATGGTAGTAATTCATTTATTTATTATATTGTTTTTATTAGCATGTTATTTCTAGAAATTTGCATAGTATATATTACATAAATCTAATTATCTCACAGTCTGCATTTTTAAATTATAATTACTTTTATCCAAAGGGATTATTATACGTAGGTACTAATTTAGGTGTTTATACACATTATACACTGTACACCGTAATCCCTTAATTAGACTTCTACCCAAAGGTAACCGAATCAGCAAACTTCTAAATTAAACAAAGACTTATGAATGCTTTGCGAGTCGCATTCAATTTATGAGTTACAGCTTTCACCACTTCAATAAAACTATGCATTCTAAATTTTAATGTCTATTGTATCGCTATAGTAAAGTAACGGCGTATATACGTCTCACTACTGGCCTTCACTCATTTCTGAGAGGGTCTTAAGGCAAAGAAGTATCCGCCGCGCTGGACCCAATGCATGTTGGCAAACTTCGCATGTCTTCGAAAGATTTCTTTTTTCTAAATATTTTTTTCTAAATATTTATTTCTTAGACAGCAGGTTTTAACACGATGTTTTCAATTCAATTTTTTTTTCAATTCAATTCATTTTATTCATTTGCGATATATGGGTTACAGTAGGTCTTAAATAATTTAACAAAATACAACCATATTCTACCTTCCGGTGTGCAAACTACTTAAATATAAGATTTTATTTATAATTAAAACTATATATTTATAATTATTTACATTAACATAATATAACCCTATTTGTATATTTGCACTACTAACATAATAATAATTCACAAAATAATGATAAAATACATGTAATAATTAAAATTGTAAGGTCAAAATAATAATGTCAAAACGAGTATAAATTATTGTTTCAAAATTAATAACATAGATAACGTTTCGTTCAATAAATTTGATAGATAAAATTTAAAAATTGTCATATAAATAATCGTCAATATTATAATACGCTTTTTTGGTTAAAAATGTGTTTAGTTGTTTCTTAAAAATGTGAAGGCTATTAGAATCTCTTATATATTTAGGTAAATGGTTATACAGACGAGGACCCATACAGAATACGCTTTTTTGAAACAAAACAGTCTTACTATTGGGATGGCTCAATTTATCTTTATGACGCTGGACATTTAGTTTTTCGTAAAAACTTAAGTTTTGACGTATAAATAAGACTACCTCATATATATATAGACATGGCATTGTTAATAATTTTAAATTAATGAAGTATGGCTTACAGCTCTCACTTTGGTTAATTTTACAAATGGCTCGTAAGCATCTTTTTTGAGCTTTAAATACTGTTTCTTTGTCCGTACAATTACCCCAGAACATAATACCATATCTAAGTGTAGACATAACATAAGCATGATATGATGCCATTACGGCGGATGTGTCTACAACTTTTCCAAGCATATATAACGCATACGAAAAACGATTTAATTTCATACACACACTGCTCACATGAGACTGCCAGTTCAAATTGCAATCTACATTTATACCCAAAAATTTTATATTGTCTATGGTATTGATTTTTTGTCCTAGATAATTGATATTTAAATTATTTATTTTATTGCGTTTTTGATAGAATGTCATAAGTTTTGTTTTTTCTAAATTTACATTTAAATTATTTATGTTTAGCCAATTCATGATTTTCTCTAAAGCAAAGTGTATGTTACTTTCTAAATCTATTTTGTTTTTGCTAGTGAAAATAACTGTGCTGTCGTCAGCAAATAATACTATTTTGTGATTAATGACGTTGGGAAGGTCGTTGATATAAATAAGAAATAACAATGGTCCTAAAACACTTCCTTGCGGTACTCCAGTTTGTACGACTCTGTATTCAGAAACATAGGTTATTTCTTTTCTTGATTTTACACAAATTTTTGTAATGTGTGTACTTTGTTTTCTGTTAACTAAATATGATGTTAGTAGATCTAGTGCATTACCTCGAATACCGTAGGCTTCAAGCTTTTTGAGTAATATTTTATGATCAACATAATCAAATGCTTTAGTAAGATCCATGTAAAGTGCACATACAGGTATTTTATTATTTAGGCTAGACATAACGGTATTAAAAAAATTGTATAGAGCCATATTTATAGTCTTATTTTTTCTAAATCCTATTTGTTCTTCTCTAAGAATATTGTACGTTTCAAGGTAGTTATATAAAGAGTTATAAATTATTTTCTCAAATAATTTTGAGAGCACAGGTATAAGTGCAATAGGCCTATAGTTAGACATATTCTCCCGATCATTTTTTTTGAACAGTGGTATGACAATGGTAGACTTTAGTCTTTCTGGAAATATACCATTACAAATACATAAATTGAAAATATAACTAAGTACCGGAGCAATTGCACCGGATACGTATTTTAAAACTCTTGTACAAATTTCATCACAACCAGTACTGTTTGTATTTTTAAGAGATTTTATAGCTTTATCTATATCAAATGATGTTGTGGGTGGTATAAATATTGAATTGGGATTGTTGAAAGTTAACTTATATGGTTTATCACTATTTGGACGGTCTTTATTAATTTTGTTGGTATAGAAATTATTAAATGCCCTAGCTATAGCTAGCGGATCCTCAATTATATCACCATCAACAATAATTTTACTAATTGCTTCTTCATTTGTGCTATTTTTGTATTTATTTATCACTTGCCAGGTAGCTTTAGATTTATTTTGTGCTGTGTTAATATAGTAATTATTTTGGGACTTTTGGGTAAGTTTGATAATTTTGTTTAGACGTTGGGAATACTCTTTTAATATAGTTTTATTTTCTACGCTGCGTTTTTTTCTGTATTGCCATAATAACTGTCGTTTATGCTTAGTACATTTTTTTATCCCATTAGATAACCATTTTGTTTGTTTACGTGAATAGACTTTAATTTTAATGTCAGGAAAGCATAGGCGATAGAGGAGGGTAAACAAGTCATGAAATTGGTCAAAAGCAAGATTAGGATTTTTTTCCTTATAAACCTCGTTGAAAGTGAGAGAGCCCAAATAATTGTTAAATTTGTGAAGATTTTCTACATTATAATCGCGTCTTCTTATATGCCAGTAATTAAGATAGTAGCTTTGCTTGACTGGGCATGTCAACAGTTGTGCCGTATGATCTGACAAAGCTAAGTCATAAGTATTACTCTTACACCCTTGAATATTGTGAAAAATATTGTCGATACATGTACCACTAATTAGTCGTGTAGGTACTTTTATAGCTGCTTTTAGATTATAGCTTGTTATTAGTTGTATAAAATTTTTAGAAATTTTGGTTGCATCTATTATATTTATATTAAAATCTCCACAAATTATAATTTTATTTTTATTATTATTACAGTATTTTTTTAATATTAAGTCAAAATTATACAAAAAATTATTGAAATCTTCATTTCTATTTTTTGGAGGTCTATAGGTACATATTATTTTAAGTTTATGCTCTATAAGTTCAACTGCACCTTCTTCTTCAACTGCACTTTCCTTCACCGTCCAGCACGTGGTAAATCAGGACTTAAAATTGCTCGTTTTATATATCGTTTTTGGTTAGCGCTCAATATTTTTTTTAATATATTTTTTTGTTTCTACTAAAAAAGGATTTAATATTTCAAGAGGTAAGTACATAATATATATCCTTATCGATAGGGGTATAATACCTTATATCATGTATAAAAAGAAGTCCCTCGTGAGAGTTTGTCCTTCTATATGAAGGTGCTTATCTCAGAAACATTACGGGGATTATCATTCGGTTTTCACCAATACACAGACTTACAAGGTATATAATGGATAAATGTTTGTGCAAATCATTTAAGGTTATATATCTCGATTAAGTCGGAAATCGTACCTACTGGGAGTTTCCATGACGTACACTGAGTAAATCGATAATTGTATGGTAGAAGTTCTTCTCAACAAGTTATAAAGAAAAGTTCGCTATTCCTATAGGTCTATTAATTATAATAAATTTGGATTAATGAAAACAACCCTCAGAAATACACTTAATAAAACTTCACTTTATGTGAATCGTTTGAGTTACAAAAAGGTACAAATAAAGTGATTACCGAGCTGGTTGTAGGTACGGATCAGTCAAAACTTAGAGGTGTGCTTGTTGAAATTTGGAAATCCCAAAATTTTACCCATCACCATATCGAGATGGGAAATTCAATCATTTGTACCTACAATACTACCTGGGTAATATAAGTTTTACATTTCCTCTTTTCATTTCTTTAGAAATAGCAAAATAAATGAAAGCAATTGCGGTCTTTGCGGGGAAGCAAAACAAGAGTATAAGCATTCATTTAGTTAATAGAAGTTGATTATTAAAACATAACACACTACCTCATTGTTGTGTCGTTTGGGGGCGATTTGTGACATATTTGGGTCACCGGTGACGCAGTGAAAGGCTTTTTACATAGTAAACTTGATCGCGTGCTGATGTTAAGATTAAGTTATCGCATTATAGTGCGGCTTTGCGCTTACCATTTACGTGTTAAAGAAAAATTGGCAGCTATTATGGCAACATATAACATTTTGGTTGCATGAACCGAAACTACAAAAATGATCAATTACTAACATATTTTTGTATTAATAAAGGACGACATTATTGCTATGAAATATTATGTCTAATTCGGAGTTAAGGGTCATTATTTCTTTACTTTTACATGATATCATCATCAACACTTGTCACTATTATAGCCTATCAAAAATCCAATGCTGACCTCGTAGAGGGGATATTTGGCTACAATCATCATCATCATCATTACAGCCCTTCACAATTGCGCTGCTGAACATAGGCCTCCCCCTAGGAATGCCACAAAACACGTTCCTGAGCCACCTGCATCCATCGACTTCTTGAATCTCTTACCCGATCGTCACTCCATCTAGTGGGGGTTGCCCTACACTTCGCCTACCGGTACGACGATGCCACTCGAGATACTTCTTTCCCCATCGGTTGTCGGTTCTTCGATCTATATTGCCGGCCTACTGCCACTTCAGCTTCCTAATCCGTTGGGCTATATCGGTCACTCTGGTTCTACTCCGTATATCCTCATTTCTAAGTTTATCACGCAGAGAAACCACGAGCATAGCCCTCTCCACAGCTCGCTTAGCGATCTTAATCTTCCTCATACAGCCAGCAGTGAAGGACCACGTCTCAGATCCGTAAGTTATCACTGGAAACACGCACTGGTTGTACAATTTCGTTTTCAGGTTTTGAGTTTGGTTGAGTCAGGTTTCTAACGAGAAGATGTCTCGCAGTTTCTCGAACGCTGCCCAGCCGAGTTGAATCCGTCATTTGACCTCTTGGTTGAAGCTGGACTTTCCTAGTCGGATTATTTGTCCCAGGTAAACATACTCGTCAATAACTTCGAGCTTAGTGCTTCCAACAACTACCGGCATAGGTGTGACATGGACGTTATACATGATCTTTGTTTTGTCCATGTTCATCTGAAGACCTATCCGTTGGGAGACACTATTGAGGTCATTGAGAATATTGCTTAGGTCCTCCAGTGATTCTGCCATAGAACTATATCGACGGCAAATCCAAGGTGAATGATGTACTCACCATTGATGTTAATACCGTTTCCTTTCCAGTCCAGTAGCTTGAAAACGTCTTCCAATGCAGCTGTAAAGATTTTTGGGAATATAACATCACCCTGTCTTACACCTCTCTGCAGTTATATAGGTTTGATACTCTGGTTCTGTACTTGGATAGCCAAGGTAGCCCTACTGTATAAATACTTCAGCACTTCGATATACCGACAGTCAACTTGGCACCTCTGAAGGGACTGCAGCACCACCCAAATTTTGACCAAATCTTAGACTTTCTCATAGTTCACGTACGTAAGACATAGAGGCAAATTGTACTTCTAGGTCTTCTGTACAATTTGCCGAAGGATATGTGTGTGGTCTACGGTGCTAAAGCCTTTTTGGAAACGGGCTTCTTCGGGAGGCTGGAAGTTGTTGACCCGTGCCCATAGGTGCTGTAAAGCATCCGAAACGTCGGGAATTAAAAAGTTAAATTAAACGCGACAGAATCTGTAAAATTAGTTTCATTTAATACTATTTATTCGTATGGCGTCTTTAGGTTCCTTCTGATCTCAACACTGGTGAGTTTAACCATTTCCCTTAGTGCAACAAAGAAAAGTCAAGATAAGCTAAGCTCTTAATGTTTTTATGTGTTGAATTTAAAAGCAACATTTTTTTTAAAGTGAGCCTTCGACGTAGCTAAACTGCTTTTAGCTGCACCCAAAAACGGCATTAAAATCACTTATAATTTGGCGTAGGGTGGACATAATTATATAAAATTTACAGAACAAATAATTATTTTTATATAAATATGAAATATCACTCACGAGATGTTGAAAACTCATTCCCTAGCCCCTTTCCTGCTTCATAAAACTCTCAGAAATAAGAGTGGGGCTTGTGGAAAAACGACCCACAATTAGTGGAACGTTTACAAGCCGTTATTTTACTTTTTAATAACACCTAAGCTTACTTGAAGTGGTTATTAGAGGAAATATTAGTAATGTATCTAACATTAGCGTTATCGGGATTATTTTTTTGAAATATTCCATTTATATTAAAACAGGCTTATGAAACCAAACATTCTATAGTTCTTTATTTTATACTTATTTGTGTAGTTCTTTTAATGCCGTGGTAAGACACGGGCTAAGCGCTCTCTTTTACCCGGGACCAAAATAATAATTAACAGCAATTATTGCTTATTTACCATACGCTCGGTGGTGAAGGAAAACATGTTACCTGCATGTCTGAGAAAATTTTCGAAGACATTTGAAATTTGCCAAAACGTACTGGGGCAGCATTTCTAATATTTCCGTGCCCTAAAACCCACTGAGGAGTGAGAGGGGGCCTGTGCCCTGGCGTGTGACGTATTATATATAGGCTGCAGCTTTACTTTTGTGTATTATTTTTGTCACTGTTTACTGTGGTTTATATTTAATTATAGTATTTTATACAAACTTAGTGGTTAAAACAGTAATTAAAAAAACCCGACTGCGTTAAAAAGTTTACTGAAAAAGACCTTTCCCTCCTCAATCTCCTCTTTCCCAATATATAAATATTATATAGTTTGTGTCACTCCCATAAATAAGACGAATCTAACGACCCCTCATATGTTTAAATCTATCAAGCAGTTTAGGCTACAGAGCCTTCCAAAGAAATAGACATACTTATATACATGTGTACATATGTACATACTCTCGAAAATAATTACCCTTCTTCTGCGGCAGTCGGGTAAAACAATCTAGTAATGATTAATAAGAATATTTTAAAGTTATTGGTAAGTAGCTTTTATTTTGATATTAGTTATAATATCAGTGAAGAAGTACTTAATAATATTTATAGTAAGAGCTTTCACTGAAGGACTTTATACAAAGTTTAATAAAATAATTTATAACACAAGTTTCATAGAAAACGACCACGCTTAACGATCATTATATTAAAAAATAAAAATCAACTAATTTCTTAAGTGAAAAAGTATTGAAATAGTCTTTATATTTTCTGCCACTTATTTTGCCGTCCTATATTATTTTTTTTATGACATACAGGTTTAACCGTAATATTTCTTTAATACGTGCAGAGATCTTACTCGAGTTACTATAGAATTTTAGGCAAGCACTTGTCCTTTTTTTCCTCCTCTTCATTTTGTAAGCTATCAAATTTACTCACTCTGAACTGACTCACTTTTTTTAGCAGATTTTATTAATAACATGATAGAAGTATAAAAGAATACGAACGCTAAAAACCGTAGCAATAAAATCACCTATATTTGTCTTTTATCCAATAATAACACGGATATCCAGCTCTAAGTAATCCCTCTAGGGGAATTTGTCGTTCACGAACAAACTAGAAAACTATTGTTGACATTCGGAACAAAACTTTTCTCGAAGATTTGTTGTTGTTTCAATAAGTTCTTTACGTATGATAAAATCTTACTAATATATCAAATTATTGAAGTGTAGTGGCGGTGGGAGAATCTGAAATAATTTTAAATATTTTTTGTTTTTCTGGCAATTCTTTTTTCATACGTGGTAGAGCCGCGCTGCAACTATACCTTATCCCGATCTTCTTTACCACCAAAAATCTCTTTTCTTAATTCCGCATTTTCGCATTTCCGCATTCCGCGTCATTTTTTTGCAATTTGTATATATTTTACAATTTATATATATATGTATTTAGATAAATACTTAAATGCAAAATCTATCAAAGAAAAGAATTGTGTGTGCACTTTCCTTTTTATTATTATAAAATCACAGTCAGAATTCAACTGGGTCATAATATTATTTCTAAGTCCTATTTTATTGTAATAACTAATGTAAATCCTATACTGTTATATAATAAATATATATCTCTTTATAATCCTGTTCTTGAAACGGCCCTAACGATTTTGATGAATTTAATAACATGAGAGCGATAAATCGATTAAACCAGGTCTCATTTTCAGGCACAAACTAAAAAGCTTTAATTGCTCGCGAATTATGTTTGAGTAATATTGAAAAAATGATCATCTTCTTAAGTACTACATCTTCTTGAGTTCAAATCCTGAACTGGGTTAAGTTTTTTCCTACGTCTTCTTTAGCATTCTAGCTATCCTAACTGGACATAAGAAATTATTGCAGACTAATGAAATGTTTTGTTTTCGGAGTTATATACATTTTCATATCGCTATGGTTTTTTTTTTATAGAATAAGGGTGACAAACGAGCACACAGTCCAACTGATGATAAGTGGTAGACATCTACATCTATCCTCTATTACAAATCAAAATGCAGATGCGTTGTCACCCGTGAGGACTAAGATGGACTACCTCGTTTAGTAAAAAGGGTCTCCGGTTCTTTACACTCACCATACGAAACACAGCAGCATTAAGCTGCTATTTTATGCTGGTATTTTGTGAGAGCGTGGTCCTACCCCGGTCGAGCCGACCCATTCGTGCTGCAACCACAATATAGCTGCAGCATGGCTCTACCACGAAAAAAATATTTATTTATTATCATTGTGATTTATATTGTAATTCTTTGTGTGTTTGAAAATATTTATTTTATATGGTTCAGAATTACAAACAAATATATATTACTGCTACTTAACGAACAAAAAATATTGGTTAATATGGTTGTAGTATCTGTGTATAAATAATTTAAAACAATTCTTTCTAAATTTAACGATTAATCAATTTACTAATAATTTAAATGAGTTTTATAGACAACGGGCGGTTTGGCACTTTAATTTGTACAAACTCCTACAGCCTATATATTTTTTAGAAATATTTATACGAGTTGTGTATTTATTTACCTTATCTTTTGTTAAAAGACGGCTAATCCTACTATTAGTCCATTTATATATATATATTTCCTTTTAAATTTTCGGACATCTAGAGCGAGCGTGCACTCAGCCGGCCGAGTTGCCTCGGGGTAAGGGCTGGACTGAACTGCTTTTTTTATGTGTAGTTTTTAATTAATAATGTTTGTCGATTGTATTTAATTTAGTTTTATTTATCTTTTTGCATATAGTTACTTTTAACGTGTCGTGCTGCATGCTTAAACTGAAATAAACGTATTTCTTTCTTTCTCTTTTTTTTTTCTTCTTTACAAAGACCTAGAAAGAAATCAAAAATCTTCAACAGCTACAAATTGAAATCAAACACAATAATAAATAATAATTAAAAATTAAAAATTTTGTACAACCAATTTCAATAAATATTATTAAGGATAACTCAAAAATTATTGGTCATATCTTGATTAAATTTATATGGAACCACATGAGAAGCACCAGCTTTTAAATATGAAAAGAATCATCGAAACGTAAAACAAAAGTTATGAGGTAACACACATAAAAAAGAACATAGTACAGTCGTATTGAGTATCTCTTCCTTTTTGAAGCCAGTAGAAAATAGAAACTATTTTGTATTTATGTCCTATATCTTATTAGTTTCTGTTTTTGCGACTTCTTATCGATGACGGCCACGCTGTCGCTACAAATCCCAGTGAACGCTACGCGACTACTGAAATCTACATCCAATAAAATAAAACCTATCCCGTACGTGACTATCGTAGATTTGTCGTTGAAGAAAGTAAGCCTAGACAATATGACGGTCTTAATAAGGATAGAGGAATGAAAAGGCGTAAAGACAAGACTCGCATGACAATGAATTGGTAGAACTTCACCGGTTGGATAAGTATTGTTTATATAAATTACGTTTAGCGTCTAGCGGCAGTGTGGCGGTTGCTATCCCACCTCCAAACGAGGCAACTATGCCAAATATGGTATATGTGCGTGACCAATTGACGTAGAAGCCATAACAGCCGCGGCTATTATACATTATATATTTATTATATAAGTTTATATAATATAATATGTATAAAATAACTTTTAAACTTTAATACTATTATAAAATTTAAAAAGTTATGTGAATAAGCAATCTCACAATTTTCACTACACTAATTTCGATGAACGGTAAAAAAAGACAGTGTTTACGGTGTTGCGGCATAGTTTGTCGAAGAATTGAAGCCCCGACTTTGTAAATTCCGTGTAAATTTTAATATTATTTTTTTACCCTTTTGAATGGTCTAAGGAATTGTAGTGTTCAAGGCTAGTATATCGTCTAAATAGTTTCATTAAAATCTCCATCATCTTTTTTCTTTCTTTTATCTCTATTTATTTCACCTTAGGGATAGATATTTTTTTAATTATAGAGTCATCCCAATTTTATGAAAAAAAAAGAATAGTTTAAATTTGTTCAGCTGAATACAAAAAATCTGTGAAAATATAGAATTTTTTTTTATTCAAATTCGTTTGAAAAGAAACTACATCAAATATATATTTATACATTATTTTCTGAATCGCAACAGGAATTATGTATTTCCCTTTACATAACCGAACTCAGTAGTCAGAGAATAGGCAACGAATTGGATCAAAGCCACCGACGTCTTACATGAATCCCTGACAACATAATATACATCAGAATAAAAAGGAAAAGAAATCAGTTCCATTTATACGGAACCAATTCCTTTGACCGGTTTGTCATTCAACCAGCCGGGCCCTATTTCACGTCTCAGCAATACCGTAACGGCCTTCTTTTTAATTCCTAGCACGTCTACGACAGCATAAGACGTCGATTTAACTGGGGATTTGTCCTCTAGGAGATTATTTCACCCTCCTTCATCCCCTGGATCTAAATCGAATAGGTTCTGTTATAGCAATGAAGAGATGTTTTCTTAATTGTATTTTCAATGAAAGGACCCTTTTTGTAAATTGCATAATAGCAATGTGACATTATGAATTTTATAATTATTATTATCTTTAACTTAATTATAGAATTTTACATTAAATACAACAAGTAAGTATTTAACTTGTGATATACGCTCCGTTCGACAATGAAACGCACAAGATCTTTTTCATCCTTTACAAATCTTGTCAAAAATTACTATTGCACTCCTTAAATCGTAGACTTGTTTTAAATAAGTATTAAACCCAAACTTCTGAAGCTATAATGCTGAAATAATTCAGTTATTTTTATTTATTTTACTTTTTATTAAAAGTCTGAGTGGACCAAGGAATAATAAAAGCTCGAATGTCATTTAAATAGTTACATTAAAAACTTCACCTTTTATTTTCCATCCTTAGGTATGGATTTATATCTCCCAAATTAAATGAAACTACCATAAGTATAACCTATTTAATGAAAAACAATAATTAACATCAGTCCAAAACTGGCGAAGATATCGAGTTACATACATACAAAAAAGAACATACTATATTGCACCTAATATACAATTAAATTATATTTTAAGGGACAAAAGGCGGGAGTAAAATCAATAGCAAAACATGTATGTAATGAAACGTGATTTTCAAATATTTTAAGTCGATGACGTAAACGCTATTACTACTCGCGTGCCACCTGCCTCTTAGCGGTCACGTATATGTGATATATACATTACATGACGTAGGTATTGAAGCTTTAAAGTATTAAGGTAATACATGTACTTTACTAGAAAATAATAGTTGCTTATTCGCATGGTTTAATTAACTTTTTTATAGAATGAAGGAGACAAACGAGCACACAGTTCACTTAATGGTAAGTGAATACTAAGGCCTATAGATATCTACATCTGTCCTTGGTTAAGAATCAAAATTGCAGATGAGCTGTCCCTTAAGCCTAAGATGGAATTCCTCTTTTACAGTAAAAAGAATCTTTGAAAATCCGGTTCTCTACACTCACTATACGAAACACAGCAACATTAAGCTGCTATTTTACGCAGTGTGAGGGCGTAGTCCTTTCCCGGTCGAGCGGACTCATTCGTGATGCAGCCTTAATATATCTGCAGCATGACTCTTAACACGTTGATGATGGAATAATCAACACAATCAAATATCCTATAAAAAAGAATCACACCCTATCAAAAGTATATCGCTGAACATAATCTTCCCTCATATATTATCTCGTAAGGGGGATATTTACCAGAGTTACTCTAAGCTTTGCACGCAAAATAACAACGGCATTTATTTGGTTGAGTTGTTATCAACTCTGTCGCCTTCTGCGACATCCACATGACGATAAGGGGTAGTGTAGATGACGCCACCACTACATTGCACAATGAATAAGAATTGCGGACTATCAGGCGTTTTATTTTAGGCCTCAAAAGTGACAGAGCACCTTAGTAGTCACTTATCATAATTAAACTGTTTGCATTTTAGTATTATAAAAAATATTAAAGTCCACTATAATGATTTCTTATATTTACGCGAACATTGAATAAAACTACTTTTTACGGATTTTATCGCGTTTAATTTACTATTTTAATTCCTGACGTTTCGGGTGGTTTACAGCAACCCATGGTCACGGGGGGACTGAGGTGTTTGACGTCCCGATGTCACAGTTAGCCCGGATACCTTCAGTTTTTTAATAAATTTAAAATTTTCCATTAAAGTCCACTGCTGAACATAGACATCCCCCATAAATTATCTCATGGGGGGCGACATTATCCATAGTTTCCACGATTGACATGAGGGTAGTCAACCCAGTTTTTATTTTTAGCTGTTATTAGGAAGATCCTGCTGCTCATCTCCTATAACCTCTTACATCATGAGGAGTACTGGTTACTCTTACACTGCCACTACAGGGTATACACTTATAAGAATTTGTATTTATATCATACAAGTATTATATGGTCCGTGTAATCGCCGCATTGAAGATTTCCAATGCACACACAATTCATAGGAGTAGGTCGATCAAACAACGCAAACAATCACTTAATGCTACAATAACTTAGTTCAAAATAGGTTACCAAGAACTAGATATTAACTAATGCAAATATAGGCACGTTCGAAAGCTCGTTCATGTTAACAACAATAACGTTAAAATATAAAATAATATTTCGAATCACTTTGAGTAATTATGACAGGAACTTATTTAATTTTACAGTATAACTATATTTCTATAAATTTTACATTTAATATAACTAAGTTAACGGTTACGGTAAAGTTGATTTCGTATATATAACTAACTTACGAACGGATTGCATTTACTGTAGAAGAGTGAAATAAATGCCCACATTGTACAAAAAATGAGGATTTAACGTAAATTTGATTTTAAACAACATTACACGATATATTATTTTCCGCCGCAACATAAAAGTTTTGGGCTTTCGATAATCTCTAACAGCCAACATACAGCTGATCATGGAAATAGTATGGAGTGCCCAAGCTAATTTTACAGTTTAAACTTGTGACTCATTAATGGTTAATAATAAATGCTTTAAAAATTGATGTTACCCACAACATGCCTGCATTATGTTGCAACTACATCAAATATCCTATGGGGAGGCCTATGTTCAGCAGTAGAATTTTAATAAGCTGCAACGGTGACGGTAACGGTAAGCAGTGAAGCCAATTGTGGTGCAGCACCAAAGCAGAATTGTAGCAGCGGCGTTCCATCGTCCCATTTTGTCACGTGGGCCGAAGCCCGAAGAGGTGACACTGATACTATATTTACGATTGATGTAAAATTACCAGACCACTACCTAATAGACAGACAGGGGAGCAGCATCAAAGAAGTGAGATAAATTATACGTGATAGAGCCATGCTGCAGCTATATTAATAGTATAGTTGTAGCACGAATAGATCGGCTCGGGCGGGGAAGGACCACGCTCTCATAGAATACCAGCGTAAAATAGCAGCTTAATGCTGCTGTGTTTTGTATGGTGAGTGTAGAAAACCAGAGACCCTCTTTACTGGAAAAGAGGCATTCTATCTTAGCCCTCACGGCTGACAACGCATCTGCATTTAATTCGCAAACGAAGATAGATGTAGATGTCTATCGGCCACAGCAACCACTTACCATCAGGTGGACTGTGTGCTCCTTTGTCATCTTTATTGTTTAAAAAAAACTGGTACTACGATCGACAATTCACCTAATAATCATGGTGGTTGTGGCAAATCTTTATGGGTCAGAATTTTACAGACTGATGAAGAAGAAGATAAAGAAAAGCGAGCGTGGAAGCTCCGAGGCTGAGTTTTTTTTTTTTTTTTATAGGATAAGGGTGACAAACGAGCACACAGTCCACCTGATGGTAAGTGGTTGCTGCGGCCCATAGACATCTACATCAATCCTCTATTACAAATCAAAATGTAGATGCGTTGTCACCCGTGAGGACTAAGATGGAATGCCTCATTTCCAGTAAAAAGGGCCTCCGGCCACCTGCACTCACCAAGCGAAACGCAGAGGTAAATCTCTACTTCACGCTGGTTTTCTGTGAGGTCGTGGTACCACCCCGGTTCGAGCCGGCCCATCCGTGCGACAGCAAAAGCTGCCGCGTAGCTCTACCACTGTTAAAACCTAAAATTACATAGAACGCCAACAACCCATATTATATTCCCACCGGCACCAATTTCAACTGCTGCTTTACATCGTAATTGATGGTGAAGGAAAATATTACGAAGATATCTCCATACTAAAATAAAACTTATGCCGTCACCATAGGGCGCATAATACACAAATTATATTTTATCCTCACTTATTTTTAATACCGGCAATAAATAACTATACAACAAAAAAATATTTCAATCTGAATGGATTAACACAAGACACAGTAAATAGCTCAGATCCCTAGAAGTCTGGGAGACCTGGGAGCCAGCTGAGCTAAGGTAAAGACAATTCAGGCACACGCTGAGATAAATGAAACTTACCGACACGATAAGGCCACGACCCGTTTCAAGCGCTCTTCGAGTTTAGGGTTGCACAAATTATATTTAATATTTCATGTTTTGTCGATTATTTCAACTAAATTACAATTGCTAACATCGACAATCTTTATTCTAACCCTCCGAAAAATTTTTGCTTATTTGATAACAGTAATTTAAATTTATTATGAAATGTGTCCGAGTTAATTAAATGTAAGTACCTACCTTGTAGTGGCGATGTAAGAATATCGATCATATCATATCGTTCCGTGGGTGTCGTCAAATGCGACAGAAGGAAACAAATCAAAATATTGGTAGCAGCGTCAACTTAAACTAAAAATAATAAACTGAGGTTGCCAACCTGTTTGTCAAGCGTGACAACTATGGCAAACATCCCTCTAGGAGGCAATCTATGGAGGAGACCTTTGTTCAGTAGTGGACTTTAATTGGCTGAAGCGGTAAATGTCATTAAAAGTAAATAGTATTATTGATGTGAGACAGCTGCTGGCGCACCTGCAATCCACCTGCTTAACGTTCAATAATTATAAATCATTCCTACAATGTGGGAAACTAGCAACCATTTACAAACTAACACGGGCTGATAGAAAAAAGAAGATGATCTTAGTGTATCTCTCCGTAGGCAATATTTTCTATTATAAGAGACTTTAGTTAATTATAAATAATATTAGGTGAGTTCGAATGACTTAATTTTTGATATATATATATATATATATATATATATATATATATATATATATATATATATATCCCACTACGTTTTTTATAACTAACATGAAACAAATATCGATATAATAAAAGAAATATGTTCTTTCCCTATTTTAAAATACACTGCTCTACGACACGCTCTAGCACAATGTACTCGGTTACAACATCAACACATGACGGAACAAATATGGCACGAGACGTCTTCTAATAACTTTAGCACTAAAGTTTACTCTTAGCTTTATTATATAAATATTATATCAGATAAAAAAAGTTCAAATGTTTTATTAAATCTACATTTTTTAGTGATTTCTTATGTTTACGCGAACACTACACATTTAAATAAAACTAATTTTACGGATTTTATCGCGTATATTAACTTATTTTTATATTCGCGACGTTTCGGGTGCTTTCCAGCACCCGTGGTCACGGGGGACTGAGGTGTTTGACGTCCTGATGTCATAGTTAGCCCGGCTACCTTCATTTTTTTAATATTAATTTTTTACCTATTATAAGCCAGTGCTTAGCTGTAATCTCAACTGTTGGTAATTGGTGATGTAGCTCTATGTGGTAAATTGCACTTTTCAAGCTTAAGTAAAGCATATGCCATCAAAAACATAACTTGTAAAAAAAAACAAGTCTCGCAACTCAGCTCTTCTACCATAAAAGTTGTGAGATCCATGAAATAGTAAGTCGGTTAATTTATTCAGTCCCTACTTAAGGGTCCTTCTGTCTTAAGTTATTACGTAATTAGCTAACCTAACAACATCAAGCTCGCCTCGCTCGCCCTGATAAAGATAAACCTATTTGACTGATTACATCATCGATTACTCCTATCTTTCTCTCTCTACTCCTATGCAATTTTAATCTTTTATATCCACTATTGTGGGCTTGTAGAATTATTTGCCTCTCCACATCCACATCCTGTTAAATCTCTTATTACTTTCAAGCCTTTTTAACATATACTTGGTAATATAATAAATTACATTACTTTTCGCTTCTAAACTTTGACCGCTATCGTTTGTGCTTACCAACATACCTAATAATATATCTGTAGGCATAAATCTATACATATAATAAAACTGTAAATAGCAGATGTCTGTACATTTTATATTTTTGTAATAAAAGTGATTGAGGGGTACTAAAAATAAGTAATTAAATACATTTGTACCATTTTTAGATTTTTCTGTCTGTCTGTCTGTCTGTCTGTCTGTCTGTTTGTTTGTTAACGTATCACGTATAAAGTACTAATTTATATCATAAGAATTGTTAAGGAAATTATAAAGTGTATTTTCGGGTTACATTTAGTCTTTATTTCATTAAAATCAGTTCATTCCATCAAAAGTTATGATAAATATTCTGAAGTATGGGTAGGGAAGTATAGGTACGAATTTGCTCAACGGTGGCTTTGTTTGAGTCATCAAGTGCATTTTAAACTAATACTTATCATATCATAAATCATAGTTAAATTATGTAAAATAAGGATATAATTATGTATATCTAAAACGCAGTAAACAAAAGTATTAAAGAAAGTATTAAATATATTATACAAAAATATATTAACCTTATTAACTAAATCTGAAGCACAATAGTTAACCCATTTCTTCGATAGATGGTGGTGTTGTAAAAATGTAATGCAATTGCAATGTGGTTTTTTCCTGTAGATGAGTTTTCATATTTACTGCTAATCTTTATTATATTACTCGCTGCCCTACAAACTCAATTTATTCTTTACCGCCGAGTACTCTATGTGGTAAATCAAATTTTAAAAGAGCTATTAACAATTGCGTTGGTTTTGGCGAGAGTCAAACTTATTTTTTGCTTACTGTGCAAGCACTGATTTATAAGTTCTCTTGCGTTTTATATAATGTATCAATCGCGTCAATTAATCTCTTTTATTTTTAGAATTGATGTTAGCAGCGCCATCTCTCTTTAAATATATACATATAATAAAAATGATGATAACATGTTGTGTCTCTTTCTGTACATTGTATAATATATATTTTGGTGGCTAAAATCATTATGGGGAACTGAAAATAATTAAATAAGAACATTTTATAATTTTTAGAATTGTCTGTCTGTCTATTTGTCTGTTATTATATGAACGCATCACGTCTAAAGTAAACATCTTTTATTTTCAAAGAAATCGTTAAGAAAATCATAAAGCGTATCTTCGAGTTACATTTAATCTTTGTTTTATTAAAATTGGTTAATTCTATCGAAAGTATTATGATTATTATTTTGAAATGTATGTTCGAATTTGTTCAATGGCGCCATAAAATCTCAGAAATAGTAATAAAAAGATTTGTGTGTAAAAAAAACGTTCCATAATAATTAATATACTTAAAACACAAAAAGAGATTTAAAAAGGATGTTTTCTCACACAAAGGACGTAATAGATGGAGTTGTACAAATTACAAACTTTTCTGAATCGCTGTGTTGAGATTTTTCGCCGATGAAGATGATGAGACCTACTGAAGAAATCTGTATCCATCGAAGCCATACAACGGAACTCCGACCAAAAATAAAAATTTTGCAACGAAATGTCGTGATATTGTATTTATAATATACGCAAAATCAGTACTGCCATTTTAGCTTTGGGAACTAGATTTAGCGCTTTTTTGGAATGTATAGCGCGCATTTCGAAATTTTAGCACCTAGCTTAATCCAGCGCTTTTTGGTGTATTTAGCACACATTTCAATATTTTAGCGACTAGCGGGTTATTAACTCTTTTATAGCACCACTGTTAGTCCACATTACCGATAATAATAATAATGACCTTTATTATTTTTTCCCACAAATAGTACATTGCAGTTTATCTTTTTCAAACATATTTTTTCCACAAAACAAGGAGCATGGGAGACGAGTACAAACTAGGATACCCTGTGCTATGGATCTCCTGGCTTCCCCTTTAGGATGATCAACTTGATTTTTTTACCGACGACTATAAACGGGGAAATCCCCTTTATTAAAGTTTTCGTTCATGGTTTTGGCAACGCATTTATTTTGCTTTATTCAGTTTCAGTCAGTTGCTTAGAGCACAGCTAAGTTAAAAGTTACTTAGAAGTTATAACACAAAGAAACTGTGTAGCAACCGCAATCAGATGCTGACATCTGAAACTAAGTTGCGAAGTACATTGCACTTTAAAACAATTAATGACAATTTTATTGTTCGTACAGTACTAACTACTGTTCAGCAATTGCCATAATTATAAGTCGATATCCTGCGAAGTATTGATACATCAAAAAAATATTGCCAGAAAAAAAATTAATGTTGTTTTCTTTATTATGATTATATAAAAAAACAAACTTTGTTTGTAGTTAATTTAGCGCGAAATCTAGGGCTTTTTTAAAGCGCTGTTTTCATGAAATCTAGCGTTTTTTGTGTTGTCCTAGAGCTGAATGAGTTTTTTTTTATCTGGCAGCACTGCCCAAAAACCCTCTATTAAGAAGTAACTTTCCTTTCAGTTTTAAGCGCGTTCAGTTCCCAGTTACAGTGAGCGTGTGTTACGCGATGACCGTAAATAAAGCGCAAGGTCAAACTTTACGCGTTGTAGGAGTGTACCTCAGTACTGACTGTTTTGCACATGGCCAACTCTATGTTGCTTTTTCCCGCGTTAGTAGCCCCCGTAACCTTTTTGTGTACACCCTGGCTAAGCCTACTTCTAACGTCGTTTACACAGAAGCTCTATCATAAACGACTTAGAACTTTGATGATAATGATTTATTTAGTTACCACTTATTGATACAGTAATGAAATAAATCGTTTAATATTCTCTTACCTAAACGACAAATTCTTTATGTAAAACCTGTATACGCGAGCTACGCCGCGGGCACAGCTAGTAAATAATAAATTTTACAGCATCATTCATTATCATTACAGTCCATCATATGTCTACCGAACATGGATATACCCAATAAACAAAAATTACGGTCCTGATCCACCTACATCCATCGGCTTCCTGTATCTCTTACCAGGTCAAAACTTCATGTGCCTATATGAAATGATAAACTGGTAAGAGGGGGAGGGACCCTACATTTTGCTTACCAGTGCAAGGCTGCTACTCGAGAACCACTTTATACTGCCGAAGTACGAATGAAGGTAAGTGTTTCACTCAACTATTTTGTCTGGTGATGAGTGATGTAGCTGGGAAATTCATCAAACTAAAAGACTATTTTGCTATTCATATTTACAACCGACAAAATGAATTGATGTATTTTCTATAATATTAGTGGTGGTTAATAGTGTAGCGGTTGGACTCTTGCAAAGTACTCATAACAAAGAAGGATAAAGATGCATTCCTTGCTCCTGGCATTATACTACTTCTCTTAGGTTGGCTTCTCACGCTGCTTAATATTGCGGACGGACGTAATTAATCCTACACAAGAGGACACTGGAAAGGGTTTTGTCCGCTGTAGTCGTAGCACAGACACGTCCCTAGCAATGTATCGTATCTGCCGCCAGTTGGTAACTTCTAAAAAGCATGGCCGAAGTCAAAACTAATTTATGTATGACAACCGATCAAGCTTAGTGGAGTTTTTTGTTTGATTGCTTTGAAAAATGCAGTAGACGAATAATCTATTTTTTTTTTAATTTAAATGAACCATCGTTTTGGAATTCTATTACATCCACCAACGTGGTTCCTTTTTCTTTACTTTGTTTTTCAATCAAGTATAAATTTAATGATTATGGCTAAATAATACCACCACAAGAGCTACAACTACAGCGATACTTCCTTCTCCTTTCGCTTGGCATTTCGGATTAACAAGTTGTCTTAAAACCTTAGATCCACACAGACCGGACTCGCATCATTAAAGTGCCTCGATGCAATGTTTGGTTGTTCGTGGTTATAAATAAATAATTGAATAAAAAAAATCAGCCGTCCGTGGTATGGCCCGCAATATCATGCACCATTTACTTTGCAATAGGACGCGCCGTTGCTTGGTTCCAAAAATAGCAAGGAGTGGTACTAACTTATACGAATTTCTAGACTGAAAAGAGTCTTGAGCTCCTTATTCTAGTTTTTTTTTAAATTAATTAATAGAAATGATATTTACTTACCACAATTTATAAGAACTTGTGGTTGATATTATTTGAAATGTTACCTAAAAATAAAATTATATTTTTTAATAATATTTTATGAGAATAATGTACCAATGAATTTCAAATTACATCAAAATATATTAATTTGCCAGACGTGCAAATTTCCATGCATTCGTATACGTACTGAAAATGCTATGTAAAGTAAACCTCCGTAAAAACAACGTTGTAATAAGGCATGGATGAAGTCGTAACATCAATGTAGAATGTGAACATGCTTAAAGGCAATATATGGAAGTAGCCAAAGTTTAACAGTGGACTTATGACTGCGTACTGATAGTTTATTGTAAACTGCTAGACATGAGCCTTTCTTGGAGTATTTTGAATTTTGGCACTCAAACAACATATATTTCAAATACGAGTAATTTTGGTCCATAAATATGGAATTTATTAATAACTTGGCTACAGCGGCACCTATTGGAACCTAATAATAATAATGTCCTCCAGACCGAATTTCTTTCACGGCGGCCAGTCTCAACGGAGACTAGCCAACGGCGCAGGACAGGATTACAGTGCCCAAGTGTATGCGCAAGCACAGGTGCACTCTCTATTCCCTCACTCTCATAGTCCGATGGGACGGTAAACCGACACGGCCGGAGAAAGATCAGGCGCAGGACCAACGGCTTAACGTGCTTTCCGAGGCACGGGGGTGAGACACCGCCAACTTCCTGACTCCGGGCAGCTACTGAGAATATCTTGATGGAAAAACTCAATAACTGATTTTTTTTGGCCCGACTCGGGATTCTAACCCGCGACCTCATGATCAGCAGTTGCACTACTACAACCTCTAGACCAATGAGGCAGTGAAATTGGATCCTAGCACAGCTATGAACCATTTACTTGCCAAAAATTGTGTATGCATATGACCTCAAACAGTAAAGTCTTTTAGATGTTAGACGAACACGCACCAACAATTATTATAAAGGTTATGTAGATATGAATATAATATATATGCGGCGGCATAAAATAGTCCTGTTATTATAGTGAGAGGCGACTATGAAAGATATAAAGGACCCACATTGGCAACGGGGATCAGCATAAGGTTGGGAGACGTGTGGTAATGCAATCCTCAATCCCCTGATAAGCGTGGCGATTTCAAGACGTGTCCCCAAAATTTTAAATTATTATAGGATAAAAATTACAAAATCTGGATCCAACTGATCGATCGATCGATGTGGCCAGATTATAAAAAAAAAACATTACGAAGTAAACATCAGTATCTGATTAGAACTTTTCTAATTTCGGTATGAAACACTTTAGTTGTTGTTGGATAAGAGAAAAGTCCACGCTAAAAATGTATTGGAAAAAGCTAGTATAAAATTATATTTAATGTGTAAAAAATTTCCCAAACACTTTGTAAACAGTGATTTTTATACATAATTTAGAAATAGAGTTACCAAGTTAAATTTTGCAGTATCATCATCGTCATACGTAAAGCAATGTTAGTGACATTGCTTTACGTATGACGTTTGGCAGATTGATTGAATATCGCACTCACAATTATTGCTAGGTGGTAAGACCTCTATTCGGTCTAAGAGTTCGCCTGGGTAAGTACCACCCTATAGCCTATTTTTAGCTGCTGAGAAGTTCATATCTGAACGGTATAAAGAGCCAGTATAAAAACAGATGTGTGTAGTATGTGAGGCATTCCATCTTTGTCCTCAGAGACTCTGATACCGCATCTGTAGCCTTTTTTGTTTGAAGTTTGATATATATATATATATATATATCATACGTGCTTGAGCCATGCTGCAGCTATATTAGTAGTATATTTGTAGCACGAATGGGTCGGCTCGACTGGGGAAGGACCACGTTCTCACAGAATACCAGCGTAAAATGGCAGCTTAACACTACTGTGTTTCGTATGGTGAGTGTAGAGATCCGGAGACCTTTTTTACTGGAAACGAGGCATTCCATCTTAGTCCTCACGTGTGACAACGCATCTGTGTTTTAATTCTTAAACGAGGATAGATGTAGATGTGTATGGGCCACAGCAATCACTTACCATCAGGTGGACTGTGTGCTCGTTTGTCACCCTATCCTATAAAAAAAAATATCCATGCCACTTTTTTCCATTTAACCTTTGAGCTACCAAGGTTTTAGAGTATAGGTGTACTTTTAAATTTGTCAAATAAACGAAAGCACATGTTAAGTTATACAAGGTGCGGCTGGGCTAGCCAAAATTTATACCTTATTTAAACATTATATAGGACACACCTATTTTTTTATTTCTATTTACACAAGGAAATGAATACGCATATCTACCCGCCTCGCGGGGATAAGGGTATGGTTTAGTAAACAAGGTGGTTATTACGCCATTACTCACTAAACATTAGTGGCTCACCATCAATTCCTACGAGATTCACAGCAGGATATCAGGACAATCGATTCCCTTTAAGTGATAAAAATAACTCTCCTCCTCTCACCAATAATATCCAATTTTTATTTTCACTTACAAAGAGCCAAATATTTCACTTATCTGTTAAACAGATAGGATGGATTAGAGATTTCTGTATGTAAAACCTATATTAGTCCCACGAGAGTTAAAATTTACGGCCCAAATACATCCTACGAACGAAAGGAGACCTATGCAGGGCATCAGTTTACCTTGTTTAGAAATGATTATGAAGCAATTAGATCGCCCCTTGCTCCAGTGAGTATTGGACATGTTCTTGAAATATTTTATTCCTAACACATCTACATGGTGAAGAATCACGATGTTTTCCTTCAACGCCGAACACGTAGTAAGTCAGTACTTAAAATTACTACAAATAACAATTTCATTTGTAGCAGCGGTAATCGAACCTTAATTACTCGAAAGCCATGAAAAATTACAATGTTTTTTAAATGGAATCCATTTATTATTTCCTTATATGTAAAAACTTATTCGCATTTGCTTGAACGTAAATCGTATTCGAAGAAAATTATTCGATGCTCACAAAACGGCCTCGGCGAAACGAGATTACGTTTTCACCCTTCCTCTCTAGACACTACATCTGTAGCCGATTTATGAGTGTCTAGCGCTATTACGTTGCCAAATAAATATATGTTGTTATTCCCTCTATATTACTCATGTAAATATAGAGTTACACATTTTTTCGCTTATATTTTTAGTTTAACGAATACGATTTTTTGACAACAATTATATTGTTTATTTAGATTGCTTCGTTGATATAGCTATTATAAACGCGGATGGTGAAGATGAGGTCCTGTATTCGAATCCCGGGTCAGGCCAAAATAATTTATTGGGTTATTCTGAAAAGAAATTCTCAATAGTCAAACTGATTCTGTTCTGTTAGATGTCTATAGGCTATAGGCATCCACTTATCATTAGGTAGACTGTGTATCCATCAGTCACCCTTATACTATATAAAAACACATAATGTATTATTCATACGAGAATATTATTATTATTCATATGTAACAATAAAAAAATTCTGCATATTAAATTTTTTAAAATGCCTTTAGAATATTATTCATATTTTAAAATTTTTTACGTGGTAGAGCCATGCAACAGCTATTTTAGCAGTATAGTTGTAGCACGAATGGGTCGGCTCGACCGGGGAAGGACCACGCTCTCACAGAATACCAGCGTAAAATAGCAGCTTCATGCTGCTGTGTTTCGTATGGTGAGTGTAGAGAACCGGAGACCCTTTTTACTGGAAAAGAGGCATTCTATCTTAGTCGTGAGGACTAAGATAGAATGCCTCTTTCACACACATCTGCATTTTGATTTTTAATAGAGGATAGAAGTAGATTTCGATGGGCCGTAGCAACCACTTATCATCAGTTGGACTGTGTGCTTGTTTGTCACCCTTATCCTATATTAAAAAAAATATTTTTACTAGTTCTTAAACATAGTTCTCTAGTATTTAGTAAGATAATAAAAATGAGCAATCACCCTGTTTTATAAACTAATTAAAGTACTTATGTGACATACTGCTTCGCACAGTCCTCATCTCATTTCTGAAACGGACCAAAAAAGAGAGCAGTGCTATGGTTGTATCTATAATTTATTTTAAGTAGGTGACAAATAAACCAAAAAATAGTGTTTTTTAATTTAATTTTAAGAATTCTTTTATGTGAAGAATTTTTCATTCTAAAAAACTATATATTTAAATTGGTTAATTAATTATTAAAATTTTTGTACTTCAAGAGACCCCAACAATTTGAATTTCTTTTATTTAGAAACCTGATAATTACGAAGGTCGTTACTGTAGCGAGGAGGATAATTATTTCTTTTGTTTGCTCCATTATTTTTCTCATAAATATATCCTTCTGATGTAAGAATTAAAAATAATTATTCAACGATATTATATAATATTTTTATAGGATAAGGGTGACAAACGAGCACACAGTCCACCTGATGGTAAGTGGTTGCTACCGCCCATAGACATCTACATCTATCCTCGTTTGCGAATCAAAATGCAGATGCGTTGCCACCCGTGAGGACTAAGATGGAATGCCTCATTTCCAGTAAAAAGGGCCTCCGGCCACCTGCACTCACCAAGCGAAACGCAGAGGTAAACCTCTACTTCACGCTGGTATTCTGTTAGGTCGTGGTACCACCTCGGTTCGAGCCGGCCCATTTGTGCGACAGCAAAAGCTGCCGCGTGGCTCTACCACTGTTGGTTTAATATAGCTTTTTATTCTCAATGTTTTTATACGGCTTTTTATTATAAGAGCTAGTGTATGAATTAGGTTTCAACACAAGGTTAATATTGAGAATTAATTATTAATACTAGTTAGTTAAGATCATAATCTAGTAGATGTATCATGGTGGTTACAGCTTCAAACAATGATAGCTACAGATGCGTTGTTACCTCTGAAGACTAAGACTAAGGCCGGCCGCATACATACGGAATTCCGAAAGGGTCGGCCACACACATACGGAATACCGTTTTGCCCGCAAAATTTCGAACGGAAAACTACCGTACGTGTGTGACGGGTTATAGATTTTATATGAACTTGATGCGTTCGGAATCTCGAATCGGAATTCCAAAATGCAATCCCGTATATATGTAACGGGCCTAACGGAACGTTATATCCATGGTGGCGAGTTGGAATTGAGGGTATATCGAGAAACCCCCTCACTCGTGTTTGCAGTATAAGCTTCAGTTTTTTACAATTAACCTTTCCTGACGTATTTCCACTAGTTCCGACAGATTTAGTTTTGATAACTATAAAATATCCAAAAATTGTGAAGTGTACACGTTCGATAGTATACAAATTATATAAAATAGAACTTCCATAGTTCTGTTTCGATATTTCTGGTGGCTGATTTGTTACCGCGACCACTTTTGAATATAAAAGTAGAAATAGTTTTCAATATAAAGGTGTAAATAATGATTTCTTATATTCACGCGAACACTACACATTGAATAAAACTACTTTTACGGATTCTATCGCGTTTAATTAACTTGTATTTCATTGATTCCCGACGTTTCGGGTACTTTATAGCACCCATGGTAATTAAACGCGATAGAATCCGTAAAAGTAGTTTTATTCAATAAAGGTGTAATATTACCATTTCAATATGAAACATTACTGAATGGTTTCTGTTCGTCTGGCCATGCTAAATCCACTTTCATGTAAAAAATATTTCTCAGTTAAAATTCCGCGTTACGTGACGAATTTGGTAAGATAAGTATAGAAAATTCAACTGAGTTTATTTTTAGTGAAAGCATTTTTGTAAAGTGTGCATTTTACTTAATCCATCGGTAATAGTGATAAAAAACATTGTATTCCTGCAAATACGGAAATATAAAGGGTTAAAGATTAATATATGTATAAGTATACTTCACTACGTGCCTGAAAATGATTATATAATCATAAAAAAAAAAAACTTTGATATACATGACTCTTGCAAAAAAGCATTCTGTACCACCTGCACTATAAGAAGAAGCATGTCAAAGTAATTATAGTAACACTGTAAACGTGCCACTCCTCGGCATTCACCTTTTACTCCAAAGTTAATAGGGATAGTAAGAGAATGAAGTGCATTAAGAAGGGATCGTGATATAACCTGTATGCCCGGGATAATAAAATCAATATTACAAACAGTTTTTGTTTTGAATCCTGTTACGGCGATATTAATTCACTTTATATATTAATGGTCATTATATTACGTTGATATGCTGTGACATAGCTTATTGTAAATTAAATAAAATAAAATAAAATATACAATTTTTATTAAAATTATATACAAATAAATTAATAAAATGTTGTGGTGAGATAAATCGTTTATTATTATAAGTAAATCAAAGAGTGAAGAACCCAAGGTTACTTGCATATTCACTAACAGAAATTTGACCTGGGAGGTGGCTACAACATATTATGCCACATGAATATTTTTCTCTCGAATAATTTTACTAAACATGACGCAACATAAAGACATCGAAACTAGCTTTGTTTTAAGTTTCTTCAGCATTACTTGTTTACCCATTTTCTAGTCGACCATTCTTCTGTATCCAAAATATTGAATAACATTTTCTCACATTTCCTTTTTTACATAATAATTATGTATAACACTGTGAAACATTTTTTTACATAAAACATGTCTTTTGATCCCGATAACACCGAAACGCATAAAAAATGCTCCGTATTCCTCCGTGAACTGATTGCAGTGACATTTTTATAGAACTGACAAAATGCATAACACTCTTTATTTTTTTACTTCCCAAGCGCATTGTGAATATTACACGAATTGTCATGCCTTTCCCCTCATATATGATCTTTTCATATTCCCTCAACTGAACTAAAAACTTTATCAAAAAGAAATTGCCAATTTTGTAAGCTTGTTTGATTTGCAGCTCATAAAATGCGACGAACAATCTTAACTCAATATCAGCAGTAATTTTTACCCAAAGCGTAATCAACGGGGACTAAGCCTCCGCTGTCCGTCCGTCCGTCTGTTTGTCAGCGGGCTGTATCTCATGATCCGTAATAGGCAGACAGTTGAAATTTTCATAAAACGTGTATTTGTGTTACCGATATAACAAAAAATAATAAGAATAAAAATAAATTAAAAGTAAAAGGGGCTCCCCTACTAGAAACCTGTTTTACGATGGCACGGAACCTCAAGTTAACCACAAGTCCTAATAATTTTCTACCAACTTGACTAAAAAGTATTTATTATTGTTTTCCTCCATGGTCAGGACTTCCGATAAAAATAAATAACTTTAATATTGGTGCCTTTCGGAGATTCACGATTATATCGTACAAATTAAAAAAAAGTGTGTTAAAAAGTAAATTACTCTAGTAAGTGAAAAATAAGTATGTTTCACTTGGGGGAGGTCTATGTTCAGGAGTGGACTTGTGCGGGGCTGTTATCATGATGATATGATTAGAGTTTCGGACACTTTTCTCGTTTTGCAACTGATTGTTGATGGACAGACTAGGATTTAGCGATAGAATTGCTGGCTGTAAACTTACCCAAAATTAAAGTTGACAAAAAATTACGTGACGGGGATAGTGCATGCAATTGAGGGAGGGCGTGAGGTGCTCTTCAAACTAGGTAAGACACATCATTTTATTTTATCGAGCGGATGTACGCAAAGTAATTTTTTCTCAACTTTAATATAATGGACTTCCGCAAAGTAACGCCTGATTCTATTAATTATTTTACCCAAAATTGCTAAACCCAAATTAGAGAGACATAATGGGAGCAGCATTGCCATTTCAATTAAATAATAAAAGGTAATAATAAATAAAATGTAAATAAAAGGAGTCCGGCCACCTATTTATTTTAATTGCCTTGAGAAAAATAATACCTACGCTATCACACATTCAACTATTTTAGTACAGGGTGGGCCATGAATTAGTTAACATTTGAAAAAATCGTATAAAAAACCATTTAACATATTTTAGAAATCGTTTATTTACGAGAAAGCTAATTAGTTGTAATTTATTTTTTAAAAATTATTTCGTCTAAATGACCACCGTTTCGGTTTTTGCACTCATCTAAGCGAGTCCTGAAGTTTTCGAATACTCTTCTGCAAAGAGACCGCGAGATCGCCGACATCTCTTCGATGATTTTTTCTTTAAGTTGACGCAGTGTATTCGGTTTATCAATGTAGACACGACTCTTTAAACAACCCCATAAAAAGAAGTCTGCTGGGGATAGATCTGGACTTCTGGGTGGCCATGGGATGTCACACCGTCTGGATATCAGCTTTTCCGGAAACATGTCTTTGACCACCGGCAAGGACTCGTTCGATGTGTGACACGTGGCTCCATCTTGTTGGAACCATGTGTTACGATTATAGCCAGCAAATTCCAGTAGCATCGGTGCTAAGAACTCCCGTAACATTTTCACATACTCGGCAGAATTAACAGTAACTGAACGGCCTCGAGAATCTTCAAAAAAGTAAGGTCCGATGATTGATTTTGCTGAAATTGCAGCCCATACAGTTACCTTAGGAGAGTGAAGTGGCCTCTCATGTTTAGCTTTAGGATTTTCGCTGCTCCAATACCTGCAATTCTGTTTGTTTACATGTCCATTTAGGTGGAAATGGGCTTCGTCAGAAAATAAGATGTTGTGAAAATTACTGAAACGAGTTAACATTGTTTCGGCATATGACTTACGCAAATTTAAATCATTAGGGTTTAGTTCTTGCACTAGCTGGATCTTATATGGATGTAATTTCAAATCTAATTTCAAAATACGGCGTAATGATGTGCGGGATAATCCTAATTCAGCCGAACGTTTGCGTGTCGATAAATCTGGATCACGTCGAACAGAAGCGGAAACTTGCTGCACGTTATCTTCGCTCCGAGAAGTCCGTGGGCCGCCGGTTTGTTTCACATAGATCCCGTCTCTTCGAACTTCTTCACCCATTTCTTTATTAAAGGAGCACTTGGACACTGACTTAAGTCGTGTAAACCATATTCAACGCGAAATAAGCGTCTCACAGTAATGAGCGAAAAGTCGTTTAAATAAAACTGTTTCACGCAGTAAGCGCGTTGCGGCCCCGTGAAGCGATCCATTGCGACTAAATTTCCAAGAAGCGAGCTAGTGCCCCCGCCCGCGCCCGCTCCCCGCGCGGCAATAGTTTGCGCGGTAAGTTACATTTAAATGTTAACGAATTCTTGGCCCACCCTGTAGGAGGAAAATATATTTAATTGTATATTCAAAATCACAATCCCAGATAACGACAATTTACATCATAATATATAAAGTCATTCTAAATTTAGATACCAACCCTTCAGTATTGAACTGAAATTACAAAGTTATCGTAGGTTATGTCGAAAGTAACGAAGTCCTATTCAGGTTGAAACAACCGTAAAGGAATAACGATATTAGCCTTCACTTTTGATTTTGAGTGTATGTTTACATAACACTACTTGAAACTTGTGTGTTTGTGTGTGTGTGTGTGTGTGTGTGTGTCATATACATATGTGCGTGTACATGAGTGTGCGCATGCGTGAGCGCACGCGTGCATGCGTGTGTGTGTGTGTGTGTGTGTGTGTGTGTGTGTGTGTGTGTATGTGTGTGTGTGCTGTACACACTTCTCCCACTAACTTTTCGGTTTATAGTAGAAAATGCCATATTATGACAACAAGTCCACCGTTTGTACCTTTAGTAGAAAAAAGTAATAAATAAATATAATTAGAAATGAAAGTATGAAATCGTCCTTTTATATTGAAAAAAATCCAACACGCTTTTTTCTAAGAAATAATATTAATGGACGTATTTGCCCTCAATATACAAACCTCTACTAACTTGAGGGAAGATTATTTATGCCTTTGTGATAGAACTCTGGGGATCTGGATTCTACAGTCTATAAAAGCATTTTATACGGCTTCCCAAGAATAAATTTTTTTCACTGCAGGAAGTAGTCCAAATTGCGGAATAATGGTAATCGGTTTGGGCTAGGAAGGGAAAATTATATTACGTTCGACGTATGATTATTAACTGCAGGTGTTATAATGTTAAAATCATATGTCAAGTGATGTGAGGTCTTAAATTATCACGAAGAAACGATAGCAAAGATCGATTGACGAGTTAAGGTTATTTCTCTGAAAGTTTTACCATAACTGTTTGAAGTTCTTCTCAAAAGCCATCCGCTGTTATTGATACACCAGATCTCGATGCATTACTTTCAACTATTACTCGTCATACTTCAATGTCATGACTTTCCTGTAGATGAGCTCCGCTTTAGGGCATTGTTCTTTATCATTACTTCACTCAAAATTGTATCTATATCTATATTTGGAAGTAAAGACTTGACTTTAGAAATGAGTTAGGCCTTATCTTTAGGCCTAGTCAATTTGAATAGCCTATCATGTAGAGGATGTCATGGGGGTCATGGTTGAATAGAGCCAAAAAGTTCTCATTACACTCTAGGGGATCAAACTGGCCCAAAACCAATAAATTGGGGGGTGGCTTGAACATTAGGCATAGTCAGTTTAAATAGCCTGTCATGTAGATGATATCATGGGGGTCATGGTTGAATAGGGGCAAAAAGTTCTCATTACACTCCTAGGGGATCAAAATGGCCAAAAACCAATTTTAAATTCCTCACGGGTGACAACGCATCTGCATTTTGATTCATAATCGAGTATAGATGTAGATGTCAATGGGCTACAGAAACCACTTACCATCAGGTGGGTATATATATATATCATTTAAAGCTGTAATTAACAATTTCATTGGTGCCTGCGGGTTACTCGCATTGTGTTATTTACAGTGAATACTAAGCCCTTGAGCTACCATGGCTCTTCTGGAATTTATGATGAATTTAGTCTCTTTACAAAATTATACGCACTTCAAAATATTAAAAGAAGAAAAATTAATTTCAAACGCAATAAGCATTTGATTAGATATTTCAAATAAATGTCGTAATGTTTGACAAACGTATTATTATCTATAATATAAAAATGACTCGCTGAATATGTTGCTAAGCGCAAATCTCGAGAGCAGCTGAACCGATATCGCTAATTTTTTTTAATAATATTCCTTGAAGTACGAAGATGGTTCTTACGGAGACAAAAATTTAGAAAATTGCCTGAAAAAGTCTAAATACAACACTTTTATATTCCCATACAAAAGATTCTAATAAATAATACTTAAAAGTCAAAGTAAAAGTGTTAGTGGAGGGGTTCTGGGAAGGCAAAAAAATTGAGTGACGTTAGTATCGTATAGATATTAATGTCAATATTTATAAGATGGTAACATTACTAAAAAAAAATTCGGGTTCCGCACAAAAAAATTGATATCCACGAAACCGCAGTAAATTCCACGCGGGCGAAGTCGCGGGGCACAGCTAGTTAATTTATAAAACCATTGGTACGAGTAAAAAGAACTTGACGGGTAGAATAAACCGCCTATCGGTGCTAATAACGCTTGTTTGGAACTCAATTCAAATTGAACCGCAGGTAAACTCGCAGAGTAGAGATTAACAATGAAGTGAGTTCAATTTGAAAACGAAATCTCATTTAAATAATTCTTGGGAGTGGCCTATATTTGTCATAAATATTTGATCGTTAAATTTCGAAGTCATAAAAAAACACCACATATTATTAAATATTAAAATGTTATAATGCGTTCCTCGGAGCGATTGCGGAGAGTTAGTACTCTTTATCGGTCAAAAACACAAGTGATTTAATAACCTTAAGCCATTTCCGCAACATTCATTTAACATTTTATACTATTAAAATGAAATTATAATATAAATAACGCATTTCTGATATAATTACAAACCATTCGAGTGTGTAGGGGCAGTGTAAAAGTATTCACTATCCGAAATGGACGCGTGGGTGTCGTATGAGGCGACAAAGGGGAACAAACCAGGAAGTAACGTCTTCCTAAAAACAAGAAGAAAAACTGCGGCTGCCATCCCACCAGCCAATCTTGGCAACTATGGAAAATGTCTCTAGACAAGCTAGCCTGTGTTATGTTATTTTTTTGGTCTGTCATACAGATCTTTATATATTATGTAATGTACATAACTTACTCCACGTGGTAGAGCCACGCTATACTATATTTTAATGATGTTATAAGTACTGGAGCGAATTTATACTATAGTTGCCACGCTTGGTAGTCGATGGATGCAGGTAGGTGGTACAAGACCGTAATTTGTGGAAATCTCTAGAGGAGGCCAATGTTCAGTAGTTTACTACGTGGTAGAGCCATCCCGCAGCTATATTATGGTCGAATACGAATGGGTCGACTCAACCGGAGAAAGAGCACGTTCTCACAGAATACCGGCATAAGATATATGTAGCAGTGTAAAGCTGATTTATTTCGTATGATAAGTATTTAGAATCGATAACCGTTTTTGACATTTTTTCTTATGATTCTTAATCAAGAACATAGGTAGTAATTATACGATGTGAATTGATACAGTATTACACTGTACAATAATTTGCTTCAATCTTAGGCATGCAAGAGTTCAAAATTATCACATAAAAACGCAATATGGTATTAGTTACAGAAATATAAAATTATTCGTGAAGTTCAATTATAGAACACCAGCATTTTTAAACAACCATTTATTTAGTTTATTTTTCTATTGAGACAGCGAGACTTCTCATTTCAAACTCTATTACAAACTTTCATTGTCATTGAAATTCGGTCTGGAGGACGTTGTTATTATTTATCATATTACGAAGTTAAAAGTTTTATGTATGAAAGCTGTTTGTTTTTGTATATTATTGTTTGATTTTGTATACATTCTTGCAACAGACCATATTATAACAATTTACTTTGAATATTTTCAATATTTGAATATTTTAAGAAACTTTTAGCTGGTTAGTAATCAATAAAGTTAAGCCATATTCTCTATGCCCAATAGCTTAATAGTGTCCCGGAGAATCTTATCTCTCTATCCAATGACCTCAGTAGTGTCTCCCAACAGGAGGTCTTAAAACAAACATGACAAGACGATGGTTATGTATAACGACCATGTCAAAACCCTGCCGGTAGTTGATAGGGATACTACACTCGAAGTTGTTGAGGATAAAGTTTACAGTTACAGCCTATTAAATGCCACCGCTGAACATAGGCCTCCCCCTTAGATTGCCTCATTAGATTTTTTCGCATTGAGGGTCCACAAATTAGGATTCAGCTACTCAGCCACTTGACTCATTCCGTTCTCGGCCAGCTTTCTTTCTTCTTACCAAGATCGACCATGAAATAAGACAACGGTATTTTGAGTTCCAGAAGGTATACAGATATACAGAACAAAAAGGTTCGGCCCAAGAATACTGCCCTGAGGCACCTCGAAGGTCACCGGGAGCTGGGAACACGTGTGGTCAGGCTCTTTTCTCACACTTTGGTATCGGTAATACACTACGTTTTTCAAACCGACTTCCAAAAGCGTGGCAACTATAGCAAATATCCCCCTTATGAGTCATTCTATGGGGAAGGCTTATGTTTACTAAAGAAATTTTGATAAGCGGTAATGAATGAAAATTAAATTAATATTTTTTTGTTAAATTAGAGTGACACTTGAGCTATCAGTTCAACTACTCGTAATGGCAGACTATTGACACCTGTAGAAAACTTAAAAATACCACATATACGTATGTACGTTGTCACCTCTAAGATGGAATGCCTCACAGCTTGTAATTGTATTGGTTTTACACCCTTCAAACACAGCAGTGCAAGCACTGTTATTTGGCGGCAGATATAAGTAAAGGGTCCCCCCCCCCCCGAACGGGTTCCCGCCTTGTCGTGGCGGGGAGGCTTAGTAGCCGTGGCTTGGTCACCCGCGGTGAACAAAGAGGACCCCTTGGCTGGCTCGTGGTGTAGGGCCGGCCCGAGGTGGCCACTCCGAGTGGGCTTGAGCCCACTTCGGATGTGTGTCAGTGGGCTGCGGTGGGAGGGGTGTCCTCTCCCCCTGCCGCTGCAGCCGAGATGGAGTCGTGGGAGAAGAGGAGTGTCGGTATAGCGAGGTGCCGCTCTCCCTACCCTCCGCGGCCAAAACTTGGTTGGCGGCGGAGCCAGAGACCAGATCCGCCGCTATGGTCGGGAAAGCGGGTGCTACTAAGCGCTTGATTTTCCTGGCCCCATGGCCTCGGCGTATCGAACTCGGGGGGGTCCGATACGCAGGTGGAGTTGGAGGCCGTGGAGGGGGGCGTGCCTTATATTCCTGGTGTGCTTTGCCTGAGAGGGAGACTGGGGAGGAGAGTTCCTCCCCCGAGAAGTGGCTGCCATGGGGCGGCCAGCGCTGGTGGGGCTGCGGATGTGTGCGAAAACGTTCCCGTGGCCCTGCCAATATGCGGCGAAGGTTGAACATCATGGGGTTTTAGTCGGTGCGAGTCCGTCATAACCCGTCCTTGGCCCTGCGAGGCGGGTATGCGTAGGCATTTCCCGATGTAAAAAGAGATATAAGTAAAGTGGTGACCTACCTACCCAGAAGGTTTCCTTGGCAGAAAAAAAGAGTTCTACCAAGGTCTTCTTTTCCAAACCGGTGTCGAAGTTGTCGTTTATTCAAGCTTTAAACAAGCCCAAACTATGTTAAAAAATGAATTTGCGCACCATTTTTTATAGAATAGGGGCTAAAAACAAATAAAACATTGTAAGTGGGAGCTAAGACGTATTTATATCTACATTTATCCTTGATCAAGTAAAAAGGGTCTCCGGTTTTCTAAACTCACCATACGAAACATAGCAACATGAAGCTGCTATTATACGCCGAATTTCTGTGAGCCATTCATGCTACAACCTTAATATAGCTGCATATAGGCTCCAGCATGTAAAAACCGTAAGAATACATGTATTTGATGATTATAAATCAAAATCAAAACATCTTGTATGTCTATCATTAGCCCCATAACAAGTCGGAACATTTTACGGTTCTGAGACACTGCCTGCCAAGCGTAGGAACTATGGCATGTATCCCTTCCAGTATGTCTATCATCATTTAATTATATAGTATAGCCAAATTAATTTAAAATTTGCCTTAAATGCCTAATTGTATTATCATTACTTTAAGTTATTTGTTATTCGTTGCTGATTTTCACTAATTATAAGGTAATTGGATCTCTCCGTAATTACCCTCTAACTTCACTCCAACGTTAGATATGTTACAACTGTAAGGAAGAAAAGCTTCTTAATTACAAGCAAAAAGAAAAACGTTCAACAATTAACTAAGTCCTTATGCTTGGCTTTGGCGTACGGTCAACGACAGCGGAAAGATTAACGAATATCAGAAAAATATTTTCAAACTAAATTCCCGTTTAATTTTGAATGGCCGTCAATGGTTTTGTTTACAATTACTAAAAAGTTTTTGTTTCGTGTGTAGAACATAAAACCACATATACATGTAATATGATTATATATATTAGCCGTGTGGCGCAAGAGTTAGAAAATCCATCTTCTCTTTGCGTCCCGTAGACGAAATTAAAATTTACAGAACACTTAAAAAAATTGTACAAAATATTTGAACAGTAAATAAGTAAGTAAATAAATCAATTGAACAGTAAAAATAAAATAAAAAAGTATAAAAAAATATTTTAAATTATAGACATCTACAACCTCTAGATGTCTATAAGCCTTCAATAATCATGGGTGATGCATGGGTGATGCATCTAAAATGCAGATGCCTGGCCACCCATGAGTACTGAAATGGAATGCCTCGTTACCAGTAAAAAGGGTCTCCGGTTCTCTCGCTTGATTATGCTGTATTTTGTACGGTGAATGTAGAGACATTCACGATACAAATACAGCAGAATTGAGCTGCTATTTTACGCTAGTATTCTGTGAGAATGTGGTCCCAACCTAGTGAAACTGTCCTATCATTGCTGCAACCACAATATAGATGCAGCGTGACTCTACCACGTATGATACTAATGATAAACGTAATAGATAGTTGTCAAAATTTCGAGTAAAATTGCTATAAATTAACTTTTTGTATCGTGTAGTATTTTAACAATATATATTGTTTTACATAAGAATAAAACTGTCATAACCAATCATACATGAATACCATAGTAAATGTCATTTATTAATATCACTTCACGTCGAACAAGAGAAATATGGAAGATCAAAAGCATACGTTTAAGGAACTCATAAGTTCATTCATTTATTAATTACAGCCAACTAAAACATCTTGGTTTAACGTTACATTAGAGTAATTTAATTGTTGCATCTTTTGCGTTTTAACTGACAATTTAAAGAGTTATTTATTTAAAAGTCAACCATTATTTATAAGACTTAGATAATAATAATTCTCTTTACAGTGCGCTATGGCTCTGAAAATACAGATGATGAATATTTGCTATAGGTGCTACACTTGCAAGGATGATTGGCAACCGCCGTTTTTTTTATTTTTTTAAGTCGTTATCTATGTCGCCTCTTACAACACCCACGAGAAGATAATATGTTTTCTACACGGTGTGATACTGTACGTAGATATTGAACGTAGATACTGTAAGTAGTAAACCAGAAGTTATTGATTTGAATATAATGTGATTTCACTGTGGAAGGAATGTGAGTTATTTTCTCTTTACAGTGCGCAATGGTTCTTATTTACGAGTACATATGCTATGAAAATTTCACTGCAGAAGATGGACTGTTATTATATGTTATCAGTATAATAGACAAAAGCGAGGTTGTGAACTTCACATGACCTTGACTATTTACAGAAATAAGTTAGGAAAGAACATTAAAGATGTAAGCGAGATTACGTCAACATTTTCCGAAATATCAAGATCACGGTTGTTAACATTTCGAATTTTAAAATAGTCGGACCTTGCGTGGGTCTTAACGGGCTGATGATGATGAAGACGAAGATTTTTTACATAAGTTACGGTGACAAGCGAGCACATAGTCCATCTAATGGTAATGGTAATAAGACGATGTGGTCCATATACACCTACATCTATCTATCTTCGCTTATGAATCAAAATGCAAATGCGTCGTCACCACCGAGGACTAAGGTTGAATGCCTAGTTACCATTAAGAAAGGAATTATTATTATCTAAGTGTTTTGAATAATGGTTGAATTTTAAATAACTTTACATTGTCAGTTAGAACGCAAAAAACGCAACAATTAAACTACTCTAATGTGACGTCAAACTATTGTTAACATAAGAAACCCTCTGAAATTATAAGGGTGTCGCAATCTCATTCGGGTCCGCACATTTAACGTCGGTAGCCATTATTTTTGCTTTAACTGTTATATATTTTTGTCATTTCACTAAGCGAGTTGCAAATGATGGTTACTTTAGTGAACATAATTAAAATAAGACAAAAGTGATGGTTTTGAAAGAGAAGAAAGAAAACAACATGTGAAATAAGAGTTGATGGGTAGTTAAATTTTTTTATAGGATAATAGTGAACATGCAAGCACATAGTCCATCTGGTGGTGAGTAATTGCTGTGGCCCATAGACATCTGCATCTCTCCTCGTTTGCAAATCAAAAAGCAAATTCGTTGTCAGCCTTGAGGATTAAGATGGAATGGTTATATTCCAGTAAAAGGGTCTCCGGTTCTCCACACTCACCATATGAAACAGCAGCCTAAGTTGATATTTTATGCTGGTATTCTGTGAGAGCGTGATCCTACCCGGGCTGACCCATCATTCGTGCCGACTTATTCGAGCTACAACCATAATATACATCATTCCGCTTGCGCCGCCGCTCTCGAGCGGTCGTGTAAGTTGACCGCGCTCTCGTCCCCGTACGTTGAGTGCCCTCTTACTCTCCTGCCCACGCTGTGCAGATCAGTCGCCTCGGTGAGTTTTCTTGCCTTTCACTTACCGTTCTTGGCCCCCTGCCTCCTGGCGGGGAGGTTTGACCGCTCATTGTTTTTGTTTTTGTTATTTTTATGTTTTGTTATTTGTGGCTATTATTTTTTTGTATTTGTATTACTGTTTCTTGGAAACATCTCTTATTCTTTTCAGAACAAGTTCCTGTTCTTTTGAGAACAGAGATTACCCTTACTGTCTTATTTAGAACATCGCCCTCCCCCCCAACATGTCCACACCGGACCTTATTAGGTCAATCGTCGCCGCGCTGAACCAACTGGACGAAGCGGCTCTCGCCGCACTCCTGGCCTCCCTTGCCCGTCAGCTATGTCCCCCCCAGGCCCCGTCGCGTCCTGCTCGGCGGCCCCAACGGCTGCCCCGCAGACCGACTCGCCCGCGTCCCCCCACCTACGACTCCATGGAGTGCTCGGACTTCGCATCTATAACCTCGTCCTCTTGAAAGAGGATCGCCACCCATTCCAACAATTCATCCGATAGCTGCTCCCCGGATTCCAACGGAACGATGACGGAAGACTCCTCCTTCACGAAAGTGACATCAAGGCGTGGCCGTAAACGCTTAGCGAAAAATCGCACCCCTCCTGTCCCGGTAGCCCCTGCCGCCGCCACCCTCATCCCTGCAGCCACCGCCGCCGCCTCTAACCCCGCATCCCTCGCCGCTGCATCAACCCCCGCAGCTTCCGCTGCCGTCTCTGACCTCGCAGCCCCCGCCGCTGTCGTTACCCCCCTAATGTCGTTAGAAATCCCCCCGCTGTCCATGACAGCATCTTGCTGCGCCTCCACCCTCGCCAAAAGACAGGCCCCGCCCCTGTCTTTCTCAGAGACAAGGCGTAGTTCTCTCGTCTCTCCAAAACCTGCTACGACGCAGCTATTAAGTACGATCAGGTCACCAAAATCGGTAAAGCGATCAAAATAATCTCCCAGTGAATCGACGACTTTCGTCGCCTTACCAGGCTTTTCACAGCAGAGCGTGTGTTCTATTACACGTAAGATCTTCCGGAAGAGCGTAAAGTTGGGGCCGTAAACCGCGGTGTCCCCTTCAAACTCGCTAACGAGGACATCCTTGAGGACCTTAAGTCCCAAGGCTTTCCCGTAGAGTCAGAGCACAAGATGCAAATCAACAAGGGCAAAAGGTTCCCGCTTGCTCTTGTTATCTTTACCAACGTGCCGAAGGCAAAAGCCATCTTTCGACAGGTAGGCACCGTGTGCAGCCTATCGATAGTGAGGGTCGAGCCCCCACATAGGTGCGGTCACCCGGCGCAGTGCCACAGCTGCCAAATATATGGGCATGCGGCGGTCAGCTCTGCCACAGCTCGAAAGAGTATCCTTGGTCACAAAACACCGAATCGCCACCCGCGTGCGTCCTGTATCAGCAGTCAGGCCACCCGGCAAACTATAGAGGCTGCCCTCGCGCTCCTCACACTCATCCCAGAAACCAGCTCCACTGCCGGAGAATGAAATATCATTCCCGGCTCTGCCATCTAAAATGCCCCGTCAGGGCTTTTCCCAGCCCCTTCAGGACCCCTATCGGCCCACTCAGGGTCCTCTTTGGCCCCCTCAGTTTTCCCCTGGGGCCCCAAAAAGGCCGACCCTCCGCGGACATCCTCCTCCCCACAACAGGCACAAACCTCTTTGGTTGATGACCTGAATACGGTATATTCCGCTATTCGAAGCATCAACATTGGGGAAATAGCCATATTAGCACGCAAACTGCGTGCTTCTCAGTCCCCCCAGGACCTCATCTCGCTCTTGCTGAGAACCACAACCTTTTAAGCTCTCTGCTCTCTGCTCTCAGCAGAGCACTCTGCTCTCCCAAAGTCTCACGGTCGTATTAAGCCTAAGGGTTTAATCGCTTGTGTCCTTCAATATTCGCGGGTTGCGAAATAACCTCCCCGAGCTTGAGTTCTTTCTTCGAGATCGCGAAGCTGACTTCCTCCTCCTCTAGGAGACAAATATCAAACCTAAGGACCTCAAAGGCCTTTCCATCCTAAGGTATTCTCTTCTACGTAACGACAGATCTGACCGCAAAGGCGGCGGTACTGCCATTTACTACAAGAAGACACTTTATTGCTCCCACATCCCCACTCCGCAGCTTACCAACATGGAAGCCACGGTATGCAGGCTAGCCTTGACTCAGATATCAGTCCATCGTCATAGCCTCCTGCTACATCCCTAGTGCAACCCTCCCCCTCAAAAAAGATTTTGAGGCTGTCCTTGCAAAGGTAGTCATTATGTATAGAGATTTTATATCCAAGCATACTGAATGGACCTGTCGTTCTACTTCTCATAGCGGCAAGAAACTGCTTGATATCACGCAGTCTCTTGACCTTACCGTCTATAGTTCCCTCGGTGTCACCCACTATCTCGACAATACAGAGCACCCTCCTGACGTGCTAGACTTTGCGCTAGTTAAAGAAGTTTCCCTCAACCTCAGGGCAATCGAGACTCTTGACGATCTAGGATCCAACCACCGCCCGGTCTCCCTCATTCTTGGCCAACAGCCACCTCCCTTAACCCCTCCACGAAAACCTTCACCAACTGAAAAGAGTCCTTAGCTAAAGCTATGGACTCATAGAACTCCCCCATCTCACTCTCATCGGACTTCAACAGGCCCGAAAAAATCGACACCGCGGTCGATTCTCTCTCCACCCTTATAAAATCCTCCCTTAAGGAGAATGAAAGGATCGTCCCAGTTGCTAATAACAATGGTCTTTCCCTACATATTAACAACCTATCAAAAGCCAAGAGAGCTGCTTTCTAGAGAGCAGAACTCTGTCCCACCCCCGAATATAGGCATACGGCCAATCGTCTTCAACGAGAAGTCCGTTCACACCTCTCCGAACTTCGAGACCTCGAAAAGAGTAATCTCATGGAGAATATCTCTCCCTCTCATACAGCGTACTATCAGATGGCGAGAGCCCTTCGTATAGACGCTATCACCCACAATCTCCCTCTCCCCCGTCCCGACGATATTATTGCCTTCGAGGACGAGGAAAAGGCTGAGTACTTTGCAGACAGCATCGCCACTCAATGCTCTCCTAACTCACAACCGACCGACCCCTCCCACATCCAGTGGATAATGAGGTCCGCCGCCAGAACTCACCCCCCACAGCCTCTGACCTATCACTGTGTCCAATGATGAGATCCCTCATCAAAGGACTGAAGCCCAAAAAGGCTCCGGGCGCAGATGGCATCTGCAACCAAGCCCTTAAACATTTTCCTGAGCAGGGATTAACCCTTTTAGCTATTATCTTCAATACCTGCTTCAAACTTAGTTACTTTCCCACCACGTGGAAAGAGGCAACTGTCATTGGTATCCCCAAGCCAGGAAAGCCTCACAACCTCCCATCCAGTCATCGTCCCATCAGCCTCCTCAAGGCCATGGGCAAACTCTTCGAATGAGTCATCCTTACTCGCATGAGGCTCCATCTGTTTCCCACAGACGGCGACCCTCTTATCATCCCCCACCAATTTGGTTTCCGAGCAAAACATTCTTGTCCCCAACAAGTTCACCGTATTGTGGAATATATTTTACGAGCGGTTTCCATCCTCGTCGTCATAAGACCATCGCGATCTTTTTCGACATAGCAAAGGCTGATGTCTGATGAAAGAGTCTGGCACGAAGGCCTTATATATATAACCTCTATAAAATAGGTCTCCCTGATCGTCTTGTTCGTCTCGTGGCCTCCTACTTGAAGGATCATACCTTTCGTTTTAGAAACCAAGTCACGCTCTCCTCTCAACGCCCTATCAAAGCAGGTGTCCCTTAGGGCTCAGTGCTTGCCCCACTGCTGTATATCCTGTTCTCTCTCTGAGAACTTCTTCAAAGCCTCAGAGTTTTACTCTAATCATTTCATTCGTGAAGCAGCTTCCTATGCAGCCCCACTACCCTCTCGCCATCGAGTCCGAAGACCGAGAAACTCTCTCACGGACCTCCCAAACAAGCTTTCGGCCGACCTAAACCGCCTCTTAGCGGCTCAGGCTGAATATTCTCCTCGCCCTTAATTTGCCTTAGTTAGGCTCCCCTCTCAGCAGCTCCGCGCCGCTTGCGCCCCCTTTTCCCTAAAGAGGGTCGCTTCCGATTCGGCAGAAAGGCCACAAAAGCCAATGCCAGTCTCACATATGGTGTTTAGTGGGTAGGCACTTAGGTTTTCGCAATGAGTCCCACATAACCACGGCAGCCGGCTGTCTATGCTTAGAGCATTCACCACCTCACTTCCTCGCTTCCCGGAGGGTAGCCCTTTCCATTGAATCTGGGCGCAAAACAAAATAATATAGCTGCAGCGTGACTCTACCACGTATAAATCTAAGGGACATTTAAGGGACCTTCTTGAGATTGCTTAGACCCCTCAAAAGGGTGAAATAATTAAACATTTAATAAAAAGTAAATCAACATCAAAAACTAACAATAAAATACCTTTTTTTCAATAATGATTTCTTATAATATTATATTTATAATATTTAAGTGAATACTACACATTGAATAAAATTACTTTTCGCGTTTAATTAACTTACTTTTTAAATTCCAGACATTTCGGGCACGTTACAGCACCAATGTGTTTTATGCGCTGCCATACCGTTCATCAGATTGCGGTAAAATTGTCAACTTATTGCTTGCACTTATCCAAAGGTTATAGACATAGTACAATTAACTTACAGTAGGTGGCGCGCGTATTGTACCGACAAATTTGAAAGTTATATATAATTTAACTTCAATGAATGTATTATCATTCCTAATTAGACTATATAACTCTTCCAAATTTAAAATAATATTTCCACAATTATTTATTTTGCGACAGCAATGCACGGGGTACCAGCTAGTAGTTTATAAAATAATGAACTTTTTAAAGATTGTAACTTATGCAATCAGGTAAGATTTACTATTGCAAAAATACACAAAGGGCATTTTATAGTCCAATAATATAATATTATACCCATTTAGAATCATAAAAACGGATAGCCCTCCGACGGTTGAAGTATAAGGCTGTTTTATTATAGCTATTGTATTTTAAATTAAATTTTATTATTTAATTATATTATGATATGGTTTACGTGCCGTGTAGTGGTAATATTTTCCTATGGGTAGGGTAGACAGGTGAGGCAACAGAGGGAAACTAGCCAGGAGATGGGCAGCAGCATCTTTCTCGTAACAGCAATGTTACAATAAAAACCTGCGGTTGCCAACCCACTCACCAAGCAGGGCAACACAAATAAACGGCCGATTTGACTGCATGCAGGCAACTGAATAGACAAATTTCCAAATGAATGCGGCCGGACTTACGCAACTTCAATACAGTTCGTGTTGAAGAAGCAAACGAGCGGAACAAAGGTTGCAAAGTCTTTTCCAGATACCTGTCTACCAGTAAGAGCTAACTGTCGAAGCTAAAGACCAAACGGGTAGCATCGTTTCGAGACACCTGAGATTTTGAGTGAGATTGAGAGGTTTTACGGACAGCTATACAGGTCATCGTTGGAGTCACAGGCAATTGTGAGTAGATTCAAGATTAATTCTTAGTATAATTCTTATTCAGTATGAGCGAGATTAAACTGACTCTTAAAGCCACCTTAAAAACGGCAAGGTTTGGGCGAGGATTGAATTACAGTGGAACTTCTGAAAGCGGTACTTGAAGGCCTTCAGGAGCTCAGAGTGCATGGAGTGGACCAGAAGTGCAGGGGTCTTGTTCTTCAAGAAAAGCGACAACGCTCCCTTGAAGAACTACATGCTGATTTCCCTTCTGCGCCGCATCTACGTGCTGTTTTTGAGAGTCATTACAAATGGTTCCGCACGCAGGCTCGACGACTTCCAGCCTCCCGAACAAGTCAGTTTCCGAAAATGATTCACAATGGACCACATGCATACCCTTTGGCAAATTGCACAAAAGACCGAAGAGTATAATTTGCCACGTTGTCTTGTGTTTGTGTGCTATGAGATGAGTCTTTTCAGCGGTACGAAGTAGACTGTAGGCGTAGGCGTAGGGACACTAGTCCCTTTAAAAAGCACTAGCTTTACCCCGTTCATTCTAACAAGAATAAACTGGTTTAGCATCCATAAAGGCAACAGAAAGGGTTGTGTAGCTTCGCCGTGGTTATCTGGAAACATTGAACTCAATAATATATGTTAAGAATAGGTGAGTTGCCATCAAATTTAAGAGAAAGGGAAATGAAAGTTAGCGCAAGTAAAACTGAAGTGGTGGTATATGAAAAAGAAAAATGATTTGAAATAAGAATCGAAGAGGAATGAAGTGAACAATAGGATGAATTTGTGTATTTCATTCATTCAATAACAGTTTGCCGAAGGAATGCCATTAAGCACCCCAGGGGTGCCTGCATCTGAACCCTGCAGAGAAAAGTGTGCTTTGCAAGAATATGTCGTAACCAGAATGAAGAAAGGACAAAGTTCAACGACAAAGTTGTAAAACATAGAACGAATGAATGAGGGAAGAGTGACAAAGCAATTTTTTGCTGCAGAAGTGAGTGGCAAAGGGCGCACTAGACGAAAGTTTATCGACAAAATTGGCAATATATTAAAGATTAGCCAAATTAAATGTGCCCTTAACCGACGAACATGTAGATGTGAAATAAGCAAGATAGGTGTGTTAGGATCGCGCTTAAGGAGATAGGTGTGGGAGTTTGTGTTATATTTTTATGCAATGCACTGATTAATATCTCATGTGTACATGATGTCTTTGAACATTATTATTGAAGTAATACTTCTTTAGGGGCGTTTGGGAAAAATTATGAGAGTGAATTTTATGAAGCACACCGACACCTAAAAACGACACCATGAAGTTGTTACGATACACGCGCACACTTTGACACCTAAAAGCGATAATTCTGTGGGTAATTGTCTCTCAAGTTGTTTTGTTTTGTTACCCTATAGAAGTATAAGTTCCTACGTGCGTACATAAGTATATACACACTTTTTTTATAAAAGTTACAGCCTATTCATTAATACTAATTATTATGTTTATAAGTAACAAATATTCTGAAGTGTTTCAAATTGCATTTATAAATAACAAACGCGTAAAACGTTACCAGCGGGAAATGCGTGAACTACACACCCCCTTTCCTTTTAACGAGGCCTTCGACCTTAGTACTCACGGATATAACGCATATACATGTTATCTTTATGTTTACCATCAGGTGGACTGTGTTCTTGCCTATTCTCAGAAATGAGAGGAGACCTGTACCCAGCTGTTTGCAGATTTAAAGGATGTAATTTTACTATTGTATACACATATGTCACAAAATAATATAAAGTATTTTGTGACATCATGGAATTATAAAATAGAGAGTACATTATAATACAATGATTTATCTGGGAGCTGCGCTTGAAAGAAAAAAAAATCAATAAAGAATACATTTCAATGCACCAAACACACCGATAGCCAAAAAATGTGGTGATCGAAATAATAAAAAGAATGTTATAAAGATAAGTAATGTAAAGAACCTCTACATAAAGCTGCCGTTAAAATACATTTCTGAAGCTATAGTAACAAGGATCCACATTATCAGTGATAATTTATCGCCTTTATACAGCTCATAATGAGAAAATAAATCAGTGACGTAGAAAAGTGGCAGGTAATTGCGTTTCTATCTCCGGGAATGTCAAGTTCAGCGTATCACCAGTTTCGACAGACCCCTGTTTTAGCTGTCCCTTTTTCATTACCTGTATCTTATATAGATACACGGGACTGTGACGGTTAATTTTATTTTGGAAGTTTTAATAGTAGTTTAACTTGTCCACTTTTTACTTGAAACTTTCTGATATTTTGTACTCCCATTCTTTCATCTGACATTTTAAGAATTTATGAAGTTATAATTCTTTTGAAGCGTTTGCATCGTACATAGGTACGATGTTTAGGTTACCTCACCCTTCGGAACTTCTGACCACTGTCTGGTGAAATCTGTGTCGTTATATTCCCCACCCAACTACGATTTCCACGGAGTGCGACGAATGTGGCGATACAAGTCAGCAGATTGGGATGAGATACGGCATTTCTTTGCATCTTATCCTTGGCGGCAGGTCTGCTTCTCCTCTGGAGACTGATCGAGGTGCGCGGATGCCATAACCAATGTGATACGTCAAGCGATGGAGTATTTCATCCCCTTTGCTGTCGTGCCCATTGCTGGTAAAATTCGCCCTTAGTTTAACGCCGAGTGCACTCGTGCTGAAAAGCACAAGCATGTGGCGTACTTATCCTGGGTCGATGCTTGAGAGCGTAAAGCTCCGGATGTTAGCCTTAAGAAGAAAGCCTTTAACCAAGCCGCCAAGTCGTGCAAAAAGGCATTACGCCAAGCCAGTTTCGACCGCATTAAACACATCGGCACAAAGCTCTCTGTCAAACCATATGGCAGTAGAGCTTTTTGGTCTCTTGCCAAAGCGGACGAGACAAACTTCTGTCGGTCTACACTGCCTCCGCTGGTAAAACCAGATGGCTCACTGGCGCATGCGCCTAAGGAGAAAGCGGACTTATTTGCTTCACTTTTTGCTTGCATTTCGCGTCTGGACAGTAGCAACAGCGTACCATCTCAATTAACTCACTGTGGTACCTCTATGTCTAAGGTCCGTATCACCAACAAGCAGGTTCTTAAAACCTTGCGAAGTCTAGACGTGAACAAAGCTAGTGGACCTGATGGTATACCAGCTATAGTTCTAAAGGTCCGCCTCTCATTCAGGACTGAAATAGTGCCTAAATCTTGGAAGCTGGCCAATGTGCAGCCTGTGCCTAAAAAAGGTAGCCGTACCGACCCTGCCAACTATCGGCCAATTTCAATTACCTCCATACTCTGCAAGATTATGGAGCGTATATTGAACGCCCACCTCATGGCATACCTAGAGCAAGATGATCTCCTTAGTGATCGCCAGTACGGGTTTCGCCGAAATCGATCAACTGGGGACCTTCTAGCATATGCCACTCACATATGGGGCGAAGCCCTCGAAAACAGTGGTGAAGCACTTCCTGTTTCCCTCGATGTTTCGATGGCTTTTGACAGGGTTTGGCACGCTAGTCTATTGGGCAAGCTTTCAGCGTACGGCTTATCTCATGGCCTAATTGTCTGGGTGAAGGACTTTCTGAGTGAACAGTCTCTCCGGGTCATCGTTGATGGCTGCTCATCCAATACTGTGGCGACTAACGCCGGTGTTCTTCAGGGGTACGTTCTCTCCGCAACTCTCTTCCTGCTGCATATAAATGATCTGCTCATTCTCGGTGTCTATGGGTATGCAGACGACAGCACAGTTGTGGAGAGATACCAACCAAGTGCCCGGGCCAGTCGGGATCAAATCCAGTCAGAAAGAGAGGCTATGGTTGAGCGTGTGAGTCTCACACTACAGGCAGTGTCCGAATGGGGCGATGCCAATCTCGTAAGATTTAACGCCTCCAAAACACAAGCGTGTCTTTTTACCGCTAAAAGGAGCCCGTTCACCTTGGCTCCTACTTTCCGGAATGTATCCTTGGAGTACACTGACCGCCTTCACTTGTTAGGGATTGAATTTTCTCCGAACCTAAACTATGGGCGGTTCATTGAGTCCAGAGTCAAAGCAGCCGCAAGGAAACTTGGTGTCCTTGCAAGGGTGCGGCGGTACTTCACGCTGGGGCAGCTTCTTACCTTATATAAAGCGCAAGTCCGGTCGTGCATGGAGTACTGCTGTCACATATGGGCTGGTGCTGTAAAATGCCACCTGGCAGCATTGGACTCAGTGGACAGACGACTTGATTTGCCGACGTCTATCTTTCCGTCTGAATACAATCATACAATCTAGGCGTCTTCAAGGCAAGAGTGAATAGGCTTTTGTTACGATAAGACAGTGCGATTTACCATCTAAGGCTGCATCACCACTTACCACCAGGTAGAATTGTGGTCAAGCCAGTGCTTATAAGAAGTAATATATATATATATATATATATATATATGAGGTGAGAAAGGTGTTTTAAAATCGTGTCAAACCCTGCAGGCACTACTGCCTACCCCTCTGGGTGACAGGCGTGAGTGTTTATGTATGTACCTTTTGAAACTTAAATCGGAACTCGACAGTGGTGACAGTGAGCACTCCGAACATAAGGAAATGAGAAGACTCACGATCGTCTCCGAAGTTTACGATCATCCTAACTTAGGTTATTTAAATCATAACTTAACAGACCCATTCGAACTGCAGCGATAACACACTGCAGCGTGTCTGTGCTGACATCCCTTCAAAATATATTAACTGCGTGCTTAATTCATTATCCATTACAGCTTATCAAAATTCGACTACACAACACTGGCAACCTCCATAGATTGTATCTGAAGGTTGTTTCCATGCTTGGCAAGCGAAATGGTAACCGCAGATTTTTATTATTGTTAGTTGTTATTAAGAAGATGCTGCAGCCTATTTTCTGTTTTATTTCCCTCTATAGCTTCTTACGACAACTACGCGATTTTATGGGTAGTGGATACAAGTCAAATTGTATGTTTGCTTTGTTAATATATCTTGTGATTACTTAATTCTGCATGGAAAATCCACTTATGGATGCATTTAAAATCAAGTAAAAAATAATCTCTAAAACTTTAACCCAACTACCACCTGGAGACCTTATTATTAACAATTATTAACAACGATAATAAAAATAAAAGTCACAAATAATAATTAAATACAAAAGATAAAATGATTTGAAAAAAAATACAAGTCACAATCGTCGTTTAATAACAATCCGTTAGAAGTCAACATCTGCCTAATTTTATCCCTTTCCCATGAATAGAGAATTACGATAATAGGAATAAACGGAGAAACCTTCCAGAGCTAACGCAATGGCGACACATTACCGTTCAAACTTTTTCGTAATAGTCCATAATGTTTAATAATACCGTTCGAATAAAAAAATCAGTTTTAAACAAAGTAAAAGAAATAATAAAATAGTTTGAACTTACAGCGTACAGGATAATTAAAGCCCCGACTTCAGATGTTAGTGTGGAAATTACTTTTTTTAGTTTATTTATTTATTTATGTAAACAGAACAAGATACAGAAAAAGTCATATAGTGAGTTCGTACAAAAGGAAAATATATCAAAAAGGCAAACTTAGTGCGTACATTACGTGTACGCGTATTCTTTACGTGGTAGAGCCATGCTTCAGCTATATTTGTAATATAGTTTTAGTACGAATGGGTCGGCACGACCGGGGAAAGACCACGCTCTCACAGAATACCAGCGTAAAATAGCAGCGTAACACTGCTTTATTTCGTATGGTGAGTGTAGAGATCCGGAGACCCTTTTTACTGGAAAAGAGGCATTCCATCTTAGTCCTCATGGGTGGCAACGCATCTGCATTTTGATTCGCAAACGAGGATAGATGTGGATGTCTATGGACCACAGAAATCACTTATCATCAATTGGACTGTGTGCTCGTTTGTCACCCTATCCTATAAAAAAAAAAACATTACTACTGTGGCGGGTGGAAGGAAAAGGGGAGATCTCCCGCCGGGCAAGGGTTCGGAGCTATTCTATTATGCTGCTTTAACTTCGGAACTTTGTTAGTGCGATTTAGGCTTCGATGTTTTTCGCTTGTGGCACGACGACAGCTCCGCCACATCACCCCCCTGCTCAGACCGGAGGTCGATAGTGCAGTCCGATTGCCGATGCGTCCTTAATGACGATGGGAAATGCATACTGTGTGCGCAAGGGCAAGTGACGCTGGTGCGAACGATATGCCGGTGTGTAATGCATGCCATACTACTTACTTGCAAGTGTTGCCGGTGAGAACGATGAGCCGGAGCAAGTGCCAGGGATTGCCTTGTAGTCTGCGGTGAGTCGAAAAGAAGGCAAGTAATCTGCGAGACTGCCGTGGAGCAGAGGCGAGCAGTAAGGCTCAGAGCCGTGCCGAACACTGTAGCGCAGAGAGTAGCTTGAAGGAACAGGAAGCACTATTATTCCAGTGCTGCGATGAACCTTTGTAAGCTACTAAGGTGGCTTGCAGAATGTGAAGACTGCAGACAATATCTGCTCGGGAGCGAATGAATGGGGTACTTGAGGATGATGACGAAGGTTTTGAAGGTGTAGTTTTCCGAAGGTTATTGGTTGCATGTTCATATCACGTCGGGGTCACCACTGTGGCCGTAGGAAGGAAAAGGGGAGATCTCCCGCCGGGCAAGGTTTGCTGCCCGGGGAGCGGCCAACACTCCGGTTGATAGTTCGGAGCTATTCTATTATGCTGCTTTAACTTCGGAACTTTGTTAGTGCGATTTAGGCTTCGATTTATTTCGCTTGTGGCGCGACGACAGCGCCGCCACACTAATACTAAAGAATAAATAATATACAAAATGTTACGTAAATTATATTAAAATTTTAAATATATTGTATGTGTACACGCCCCTAGTTGCCCCGACAAAAGTCTACTATCCCGGGGCCCATCAGCGGAACACTCGACGAGCAACCAAGGAGTGGGCCCAATAGCCTATGGATATTTAGTATATAAGGGCTAGGTAAATAAATATGAACTTACCGAATTCCGGAGTTAAGGCCGACCACAAGGCGCGGTCAGGCGGTAAGTCTGTGCGTGTAAGTGATGTGAGAGAGTGTGTATATGTAACCTGACGTAACCCATTTAATCGGCAGCAGCCCTGATACCCGGCACTACCCCACGATGTGGTATCACTCCAGCGGGCGTCACCTCAATGTCACTCAAGTCTAGCTTCACTTAGCACAAATTATAATCTAACACGAACGCGATCTCATTTCGGATCACAAGTTAGCGTTCTAATCGACAAAGGAAAATTGACTCCGTACGATATTAACATGCCACACAAGCAAAATAAATATTGTCAATGGCACTTCAACAGGCAATCACTATACAAATTGACGTAAATTTAATGGCAAACGAAGTTAAGTTAATCACTCAAACTCAATAAACGCCTCGTCGTTACGTAAACGTACTAACAAAAACGACACAAATTAGAGGCCTTTTTGCACGCGACCTTACTGTTCAACGGAGATAGCAGACTCCGATACTTGTCCCGACCCAGCCGCCGCTAGCAACCAACTGGTCGATCTCCCCCACGTCCGACGCGTGAGCGGGGAGGCGCGCGCGAGAAAGCGTACCAGCCGGTGACAGGTACCATCGGAGGAACGCGCCGACGGGCGCACCGTATGCAAGTTCAAAGGTTAAGTTTTTGGCGCAAACAGTATGATTGAGCAAGAAAATAATAATATAGAACAGTCAATTTTGACCATATCTGTAAAAATTTTATATGACCACCCCAACTTCTTTTACAAATAATTTAATTGTTTATTTAGTTAACTATTTGTTAGAAATAATATTTAACCACCGGTTTATTTTTTCCTGAACTCAAAAGAAATATACAAAAACAGCCATATATAACACAGTACCGTAGTAAAATTCCTTAGTTTTTTATAAGTAATTTTTTATAAAAATATTTGTAAAAAAATGTTTTGTGATCATGAGTTCTAAAGAAAAAAATCTTACATTATTATTTAAAGAATCGAATTATAAAAAAGACGATTATAAACAATGAGAATTTTTTTTAAATTTCAGGAAATTATTAAAAGCTTAATTTTGCCATAACAATAAAATGGTATTTTTTTTATAAATATTAATTTTGTCTATTTGTTTATAAACAATTTCTTAAAAATGACGTTAAATTTTTTCCTGCGTTTATTAATGTCATTGTTAAATGCAAAAATAACAATATACGTAATTACATTTTTCAAAAAAAATTACATTTTTTTAATATTTCACTTTTTGTTCATTTAAAAAATTATAACAAACAAAATAATAATAGGTTATTAAAGTCTTACTTTAATAAACTTTTATCACGTGACCTTGTTAAGTATATTTATATATATATATATATATATATATATATATATATATATATATATATATATATATATATAAAATTATAGGTCAATTATTAAATTTTTAATGTCGACTCTTGTAAAAACAGAAATCGAAAAAAATTTACTAATTAACAATCATATCAACTTTTTGAACAAATCGAAAAGGGGCTTTATGTATTCAAGTACTCGTACCTGAACTTAGAAATGTAAATTATATTTCAACTACTTCACCAAAATTTTACTGATACAATATAATATGCATAATTAAAGCGCCCTATTTTAAAAACCATTAGCGGTATAGTGGCGGCGTAAGTCGTATAATCGTACCTACTTGTGCGTTGTTTACAAATCAAACAAACAACCAACCTCCAGACTGAATTTCGGTCACGGCAGTCACTCTCAGCGGAGATTAGCCTTCTGCGCAGGTCAAGATAATAGTTTCCGAGTGTATTTTTTATAGCATAGGGTGACAAACGAGCACACAGTCCACCTGAAGGTAAATAAGTGGTTGCTGTGATCCATAGACATCTACATTTATCCTCAATAAAGAACCAAAATGCAGATCAGTCGTCAACCGTGAGGACTAAGATGGAATGCCTGTTATCCAGTGAAATAGGTCTACGGTTCTCTCTCTACACTCACCATACGAAACACAGCAGTATCAAGCTGCCATTTTACGCTGGTATTCTGTGAGAGCGTGGTCCTTCCCCAGTCAATTCGAACCATTCGTGCAACAACTATACTACTAATATAGCTACAGCATGGCTCTACCACGTATAAAAAGTATGCGCAAGCACAAGTGCACTCTCTATTGCCTTACGCAGTCAAAGCCGTAACCAATGCAGTGTTACGGCTTTGTTTAGTGATCGTAAACGCGGTTGCTGAAGATAAGGCACCAGATTCGAATCTGGGTCGGCCTATAATTGCTTATTCGATTTTTCTGTCATGAAATTCTCAGTAGTAGCTCGTAGTTAGGAAGTTGGCGGTGTGTCACCCCCGTGCCTCGGAAAGCACGTAAAGCCGTTGGTCCTGCGCCTGATCTCTCTCCGGTCGTGTCGGATTACCGTCCCATCGGAGTATGAGAATAAGGCAATAGAGAGTGCACTTGTGCTTGCGCATACTTTTTATACGTGGTAGAGCCATGCTGTAGCTATATTATTAGTATAGTTGTTGCACGAATGGTTCGACTGGACTGGGGAAGGACCACGCCCTCACAGAATACCAGCGTAAAGTGTAGAGAACCGTAGACCCATTTTACTGTATAAAAGGCATTTCATCTTAGTCCTCACGGGTGACGACGCATCTGCATTTTGAATCTTTATTGAGGATAAATTTAGATGTCTATGGATCACAGCGGCCACTTACTTACGTCAGGTGGACTGTGTGCTCGTTTGTCACCCTAGCTTTTAAAAAAAATACACTTGGACACTATAATCTTGACCCGCGCAGATGGCTAATCTCCACTGAGAGTGGCCGCCGTGTCCGAAATTCAGTCTGGAGGTTGGTTGTTTGTTTGATTCCCTGTGTAATACTAGAGTAAACAACGCACAAGTAGGTACGATTATACTACTTATACCGCCACTATACCGCTAATGGTTTTTAAAATGCGGCGCTTTAATTATGTTGTAGTTGAAATATACTTTACATTTCTAAGTTCAGGTACGAGTACACTGAACATTGAACCAACCTACAAGTAATAATTAAAGAAGTGTATAAAAATGAATAAATTTCAAACACCCAATAGCCATTACGACACCGCCGTTATTCTTTAGCCATTAGACGGCTATTTGGTTTTACGATTGTGGAATTAGAGTTATACTGTGTGAGATTAAATTTTTTTCGCTGTCGTAAAAGTAAACTAGTTATGGTATGTTATTAAATAAATAGGTGCATGTGAGAAAGAAAGAAACAACATATTTATTCGATTAATAATTTTATTTAATATTTATTCGTTACTACAAACACAAAAAACTTAATACCAAAAATAAATAATAACCTAATAAAAAAAACGAAGATTATGCTGGACGCAACGAAAGGGCTACTAACTCGGCACGATATACTGCTACAGAAATAGAGTTACCTCTGCGCTGATCCTCTTAAGCGTCATGGCACCCGTAGGGGAAAGACAGCTTATGCATACCCCTGCATCAGCCGACACTGTGTGCTCATTTAGCATAATGTAACGTTTTCGAGTTGAACGTTTTCGCTTGTTTTAACCTGTTTTTGTTTTTCCGCGTAAAAGAAGGGAGATATTAAAATATTTGTTGTATGAAAAAAATGTATGTAGGGGTGTGATTTTGCATGCCTTAAGCGCAAAGCGCGTAGCTACATATTATGTTCTACTAGCACCTAAAAATCAAGATTCCAACGTTTAATCGCACGAAATCGTATCTAAAAATCATATTGAACATATAAATTATATAAAAAGCACATTGTCAGAAAGACAAATGACTCTAGAACTCATTAATTTTTTTTTAGAAATGTATTAGAGACTGACTTATTTCAAGAATACCACCATTCATTAATTTTCGATGCTACCTTTATTCTGAAAGCATTTTGAGCAAACCATATTCTGGATTACTGAAGTCCATATTCGTACCTGCGATAGAATTTGCAAAACGTTTATCCAAAATTTATATAATTAACCGAAGTTCACATAGTTCTACCTCTACACCAGATTGTTCGGATAAGTAAGTAGGCTTTTCTCGCTTATATCGGGTGAAAAATTATCTAAGATTTACCGTAAGCCAAGAAAAACTAAACGCTTTAGTTCTTTTGTGCATAGAATCAGAACTAATGAACAAGATTTCACACGACGATATAATTGATGATTTTGCGAATAGGAAATCGCGCAAGAACTTTATTATTATGAATTATTGTTTTTAAACTTTAAGTTTGACGGCTCCGTGGCACAGTGGCTTAGCAATGAGTTGCTGCGCTGGGGGGGCGCGGGTTCGAATCCCGCACGGAACAAGTATTTGTATGGCCTACAAATGATTGTTCCGGGTCTGGATGTTTGTCCTTGTGAAATTTGTGTTTGTAAACTGCCTCCACGATACAGGAGAAAATCCTAGTGTGGGGGTAACATTTAAAAAAAAAACCTTAAGTAAGCGCAATAAAAATTATTTAGTTGCTCTTTTTACCGAATGTACATAATTCTATACGCATAGTATTAAGGCATGCCCCCGCAGTTTAGTAGTATATGATTGAGCTTTTATTAGATCAGTAATATAGCCAAAAACTATTTCTTGTGCAATCTTAACTAAATCATTGGATTGTACAAATAATCTAGGAACTGACACATCAATCCAGTTCACAATCATAATAATTACGTGAAAAGGTGGCGTAATTAAGACGATAGTGCATAAATCATAAACCTACAATTTCATTGACAAAAAAATTATAATTAATATGTTTGTGAACAGGGTATCGAATTATAGAGGTCGGTAGGGGCGGCAAAATTTCAATAGCCTACTGGTGGCAAATGTATAAATCCGCCACTGCCCAGAGCACCTACGTGTAACAGCAGCATCATGCTGCTATGTTTCGTATAGTGAGTGATGATATCCGCATACTCTTTTTACTGGCCAAAAGGCGTCAATTTCTTCCTCCGGGGTGACAACCTGCATTTATATTCTTAATGGAAGATGTGCCACACAATCACTTAAAGGTACAGCCTATATACGTCCCACTGCTGACCACAGGCTTCCTCTCATTTCTGAGAGGGTTTATACAATCACTTACTTCTACAAAAAGGATATAAAGGTACGATTACTTACACTTGTACACTAGTATATTTAGTTTTTTATTTGAATTATATTTTATTTTCCTTATCAATGTTATTCATCATTACAACCAGTCAGAAGTCCACTGCTAAAGATAGGTCTCCTAAATATATTGCCTTTTAGGGGGATATTTGCCACACGTGCCAGTCAGGCAGGATAGCAACCGCAGTTTGTTATCTTCTACTCGCAGTTATATTTCGTAAGACGTTGCTGCCCATCTCTTATTTCGATTTACACTTGTCTTTTTTTTTCTTATTTTTTAGCATTAACAGCATTTTATCTGTCCATTTGATATAATCATCATCTTTTATTTGAGACGCAAAAAAACAATAATCAAGAAAGAGTTAATTATATTATGTAATAAAAGTTTTTCTTCTACGTACCTATTCAATGTAATATTTCAACAAAGCGAACAATAAATAGTGATTTTGAAACGACATTTTATTACCGCAAGAAATTTCCAAACTGTTGAACTACAATAGAGAGCGAGTTCTTTTCCACTGCCACAAGGGGTTAATTCCACTGTGAAATGAAAGTATTCTTCTGAACGTCTCCAACTATTCGATAACCCCAAACCTCTTGTTAAAACGACAGTCACAATATAAAAGCATGAAATAGGGAAGGTATTGTTTGTTACTTGGCTATTACACGATTTCATTTAGTGGTTTAAAAATTATTCGCTTATTCCTTCATTTATTTCAGCCCATCAAAGTCCACTGCTGAGCATAGAACTGCTGCATAGAATCGGTCATAAGGGGGATTTTTGCCATAGTTACCACGATTGGCAGGCAGGTTGCAAACGCAAACCGCAAAATTTTTATTTCCTCTCTTTGCCAGCCTCCCTCTGCCGCCTCTTACGCTACCCATGGGACGATATTGGGTAGTGGATATTCTTATACCACCATTTCACGGCACTTCAATTATTACTTTATACTGGAAATTATTGATTTAGGAAATTACGTCCATGTATCAAAAGGTTCAGCCAGTTATCTATAAAAATAAATTTTTGTTAGTCTGTATTTGTCTGTGTTTTTTCCGGTTATGAGAAAGTAACTTAGGCTACTTTTATTTTAGAAAAGGAATTAGGATTCCGTGCAGAAAATGAAAAATCACGAAATCCAGTCTTAATAAATTTCACGCTGGTGAAGTCGCGCAGAACAGCTAGTTTTTAATAATTATAAGCCAAGGCTTGACTACAATCCCACCTGGTTAAGAAGAATCCCATCTGGTTAAGAGAATCGCACTGTCTGAGCGTCAAAAACCTATTCACTCTCAAGACAAACAGGTTGTAATCAGTACGAATGTAAGTAATAGGTATTTGACAGCTCCGTGGCCCTGTGGTTTAGCAATATGTTCCGGCGCTGAGGGTCATGGATTTGAAACCCGCACGCATGTTAATAATTGTTCCGGGTCTGGATGTTTGATCATGTAAAATTTATTTATGTAATCTGCCTACACGATACAAGAGCAAATCCTAGTTGGGGCTAGCATCTTTTTTAAAGAAAAAGAAGGCGTTCCAGTTTAAGTAGGTAGACATTATTCGAGATTTATTGATAAGTTGAGGGAAAACTATATAATGATGGCGTCTTTAGAACCATGTTTAACGCAAAAATGTATGTACTACGATTTCAAATCTGCTGTCGACTACACAAATTCTCTTGATATTGTCATTTGTATCTCAACTTTTGAAATTATTTTTTTCAATACTTGAGAGCAGTACAGTAATGATTATTACTAAATATCGACGTATCATGCATTAAAACCAAATGACTTTCTTCGATGTTCGTTTAGCGAATTATGCGTTTCTTATATTTAAGAAAAGTTTATTAGAATTATATGTAATAAGTAATGATGTAAGATATATACTAACAGTGTCAGGGGTTAACAACAACTAAATAACATTATTTATACAGCCCTTTCATATAGATACTACAAGTATCAGTTAGCTGGAAACTGAGTCTTGACAATCAAGTATTTCATCTGAGTCCAGTGTGAACTGAGAAACTCCGTAGGAAAGATCATAATCAATATTCTTTGGAGTACGAAAATAGCTCTACATTCCTAGCGAATTTACTATTCTTTTGCTAATAGAAATAAAGAAAAGCTTAAGAAAACCTTAATGTTCGTACTAAACGTGCTATAAACTGGACCGCAATGCATTAAACTCCGTTAGCGGGCCAAAGGGGCAATCTGTCGGCTAATTTGATAGGAACAGACAAACGAGTGGATATTAGAGTGAAGTCTAGAGCAAAAACGATAGCAGTGTAACAATGTGTGTAGTTAAGAATTTAATATAATATAATATTTTTGTTATAGAATAAGGGTGTCAAACGAGCACACAGTCCACCTGATGGTAAGTGGTTGCTGTTACCCATAGACATCTACATCTATCTTCGTTTGCGAATTAAAATTCAGATGCGTAGTTAGCCGTGAGGACTAAGATAGAATGCCTCTTTTCCAGTAAAATAGGTCTCCGGGTTTTCTACATTCACCATACGAAACACAGCAGCATTAAGCTCCTATTTTACGATGGTATTCTGTGAGAGCTTGGTTCTTCCCCGGTCGAGACAACCCATTCATTCTACAACTATACTATTAATATAGCTGCAGCATGGCTCTACCACGTAAAAGAAGAAGAAATAAAATAAAACATGGGCAATAGCTATTTATTTAGGGATCACACCATTTTTATGTATTGTTAAACCAAGTATTGTTAACCTTTTCCACGAGTCCAGAGCCGAACATAGACCTTTTTAAGTATCAAGCAAACATTCTTTGAAAGCGTTGACCGAATAGTTCCATGTTAGTCTGGGACTTATAAGTCTCATGTTTATGTGGGAACTATAACAAAAAAAAACTGTCAAATGCGTCAACTTCTTTCACAATTTTCCATTTTTAACCATATTTATGACTAAATATGGTGGGAGCTACCCGCTGCATGTATAAATAAAAGAAGCGAGAGTAACAATAACACCAATTTATTAAAAAATTGTATTCCCCTTAAATATTGGATAAAATACTTCAACAGTTCTATTTTACTTTAAAGCTATTTAAAACATTACTAGGGCTATAAACTGTTTTACGTGACAACATCCATATGAATACTAGTCTGCCACGCAAACAACAGACTGGTTATGCTGGATTTTTACCGGGATTAAAACCGGTGTTACATATAACTACGGTGTTCATCTCTTCGCCTTTTTGGTTTGCTCGACGGCAGTAGCCATTACCCTATAAGCCCTTCCTTCTCGATGAGATAGTAGAGCTGGAGTTCTCTACTCCTTCTTCATATAGTCTAGAATTTTAATAAGCTGTAATGGTAACGGCAACGGTTACAGATATACCAGCTTCCTAAGCTACGTTATAGTCATATTTGGAGCTATTATCCTAAAACGCTACCCGTTACTATCTTGGTCCATGCCGTATCTGCCCCGCCCTACACGTCATGAAGCCGTGTGTCACTTTAGTCACGTTCACGTAACGTTGCTGTCGCCCTTGGCTAACGTTTCATTTTTTGTTTTTCAGTTCAGTGATTCGTGATGGATTCGTTGGAATATTACTCGGAAATAAAGACAGTAAACTGTTTTTGTTGCTTGATATAATGACGGCGTTTTGATTTGAAAACATTCGCTCCTACGAATGAGATATTAAGTATATTATATGAGTTGATTTTCTCATTTTTTAACATGGGTAGTGTTGATAGTTAATAGCAGCTTAACACTGCTGTGTTTTATATGGTGAGTGTAGAGAATCGGAGACTCTTTTTACTGGAAAAGAGGCATTCCATCTTAGTCATCACGGGTGACAACACATCTGCATTTTGATTCTTTATTGAGAATAGATATAGATGTCTTTGGGCCACAGCAACTACTTACATCAAGATGAACTGTATGCTAATTTGTCAACCTATCCTATGAAAAACACTAATATGAAAATAACACTAATTAAGACAAATTTAATACATGGAGAGAGCTATGCTGTTAGTTTCCCTGCATAATAGACTTCGTAATGTGTATATCCGCAGTAGAACTAGTGTAAACTAAAGCAATAGGTCGCCCATATATTCCAGTTTTTAGAGTGGCAGCCTAGTACCACTTTCTTATAGCCAGAGCGAAACAGCAAAATAATGCTGAAGTATGTTGAGTGTAGAAAACCAGAGACTCTCTTTACTAGTTAAGAGGTATTCGGACTGCCAAGCGTGACGATTCGGCCAAATCCTGCATATTAGCTGGAAAGGCTCATTTCCAGCTGTAGCCTTTTACAGGCTTATGCAGAATCAACAAATAACCAATGTGCTACAAGGTTAGATTTACATATAAGTGGTAGAGCCATACAGCAGCTATATTAATAATATAGTTGTAGCACGAATGGGGAAGGACCACGCTATCACAGAATACCAGCGTAAAATAGCAGCTTGACGCTGCTGTGTTTCGTATGGTGTAAGCGTAGAGAAACGGAGACCCTTTTTACTGGAAAAGAGGCATTCTATATTAGTCCTCACGGCTGACAACGCGTCTACATTTTAATTCACAAACGAAGATAGATGTAGATTTTTATGGGCTACAGCAACCACTTACCACCAGGTGGACCGTGTGCTCGTTTGTCACCCTTATTCTATAAAAAAGACATATAGTGTAAATCATTTTGTACTTTTTATATGGTGGCGGCACGAGATGGGGTGAAAAGAATCCAATATCTTACGATGCAGAGATTTGCCGGATTATTGAAGATTTTTCCGTTTACATAATGATTTCTTATATTTACTCGAACACTACACATTGAATAGAACTACTGTTACGGATTCTGTCGCGTTTAATTAACTTATTATTTTTTAATTCCTTGACCATGGGTACTGTAAAGTACCCGAAACGTCGGGAATTTAAAAATAAGTTAATTAAACGCGATAGAATCCGTAAAATTAGTTTTGTTCAATTTTTCCGTTTAACTATTTTATTTTCCAATATAATAGATATAGAATCATTGAAACAAAAAACATAATGGAATTTAACATTTTCAATTTTTTTACTGTGTAGTGACGGTGTAAGAATATCCACTACGTAAGGGTGTCGTAAGAGTCGACAGAGCGAAACGAATCAGGAAATGGGCAGTAGAGTATTCCTAATAACGGCTAAAAATAAAAACTGTCATTGCCAACCCGCTTGCCAAGCGTGGCAACTATGGCAAATATCTCCCCTATAAGGCAATCTATAGGGGAGGTCTATGGTCAGCAATGGAGTTTAATAGGGTATAACGGTATTTTTTTTTTCTTAAATAGTTTTGTCAATTATTTAATAACAGACAGATAAAATATTCGTCTTTGTGAAATCTTAGATCGTGGAAACACAAATAAATGCTTGCGACTGGACAACTAAAACATACTTGTGGAAAATGGGTAGGAAGCGTAAAGAGGTCCCCAGGTGTACATAATATTACGAGCACAACAAGCGCAATTCAATTTACCGTCAATACGGGTTTCGTGCAACATATCAGATGTTCATTTCTTTATTTAATACAACAGCTTCGTATCTAATTTCCCCATTTCCTCATTGACGAATAAACGGAATGTAATTTGTCACTCTTATTGACTTTAAAGCTTTACAAGCGGGTTCCATAACGTCGTCATCAAATAGTGTAGTAACAAAAAGAAGTTGTCATAACTTTTTTTATAGTTACTATACCATACATACTTAGGTTTTTTTATAGTAGAGGGGGTAAACGAAACCCCTGGTGGTAAGTGTTGACTGCAACACCGGGGGAATTGCAGGTACGACGCCGGCCTTTTAAAAAGGAATAAGCTCGCTCTTTGAAGATCCCTAAGTACCAGTATCGATCCGGGAAATTTGCAAGGTACACTAAAGACAAAAGAAAGAGAACGGTGAGCTGAAGATAGGGAAATTTGGAATAGCGCAACGGAACTCATCTGGCCGACTTCATGAAGAAAGAGAGGCTCTTTATAATGAACTCGTTCTTCCAGAAACGGCCGCATAGGAAATAGACCATCTCATTTTTTGTCGAGTCCCAACGGTTCTACAAAAAATGAGATTGACTTCATTATAACGACCAGACGACAATTGTTCAGCAATGTGTCAGTGATCGCAAGGGTGAAAACCAGCGAAATACTCGCGCGTTATCGCTGCGATACACTGAATGATTAGAGGCACACTGAACCTAAAGGTTAAGTTGGAGAGGTCACGTCTAGTGAAATCTATGCTCTAATCCAAAGTAATGAAACCATTTAGCTCGAGCTACAAAAAGCCTAGAATATTGCAATACAGTGGACGATAAGAATGACAAACTCGTGGAAACTGTCCATACGGTCGGAGCTAAGTTTAGCAAGACCCGCCGCAGAAAAACACAAAAACTCTCCGATCACACTCTTAATCTCATGTAATAATCATTAAGAGTGTGTCTTAATCTCATGGCTGTTAGATGAAAAATGAAGCTGCAGTCTTCAGCAGATTTGACAGTATACAGACAACTGAACAGACAGATCCCCAAATGCATGCGGCGGGACTTCATCATCATCATCATCATTACAGCCCTTCACAAGTCCACTGCTGAACATAGGCCTCCCCCAAAGAATGCCACAAAACACGGTCCTGAGCCACCTGCATCCATCGACTTCCTGCATGTCTTACCAGGTCGTCACTCCATCTCGTGGGGGGACGCCCTACACTTCGCCTACCGGTACGAGGCTGCCACTCGAGAACCTTTCTTCCCCATCGGTTGTCGGTTCTTCGAGCTATATGGCCGGCCCACTGCCACTTCAGCTTACTAATCCGTTGGGCTATGTCGGTCACTCTGGTTCTACTGCGGATATCCTCATTCCTAAGTTTATCACGCAGAGAAACTCCGAGCATAGCCCTCTCCATAGCTCGCTGAGCGACCTTGAGCTTCCTCATACGGCCAGCAGTGAAGGACCACGTCTCAGTTCCGTAAGTCATCACTGGCAACACGCACTGGTTGTACAATTTCGTTTTAAGGTTTTGAGGTATGTCTGACGAGAAGATGTGTCGTAGCTTCCCGAACGCTGCCCAGCCGAGTTGAATCCGTCGATTGACCTCTCGGTCGAAGTTGGACTTACCCAGTCGGACTATTTGTCCCAGGTAAACATACTCGTCAACAACTTCGAGCTTAGTGTTCCCAACAACTACCGGCATAGGTGTGACATGGACATTAAACATGATCTTAGTTTTGTCCATGTTCATCTTAAGACCTATCCGTTGGGAAACACTATTGAGGTCATTGAGCATAGTGCTTAGGTCCTCCAGCGATTCTGCCATAAGGAGTATATCGTCGGCAAATCGAAGGTGAGTGATGTACTCGCCATTGATGTTGATACCGTATCCTTTCCAGTCCAGAAGCTTGAAAACGTCTTCCAATGCAGCGGTGAAGAGTTTCGGGGATATGACGTCACCCTGTCTTACACCTCTCTGCAATTGGATAGGTTTCGTACTCTGGTTCTGTACTCGGATAGCCATCGTAGCCCTACTGTACAAGCACTTCAACACTTCGATATACCGACAGTCAACTTGGCACCGCTGAAGGGACTGCAGCACCGCCCAAATTTCGACGGAATCAAAGGCTTTCTCATAGTCCACATACGCCAGACATAGTGGCAAATTGTACTCTTCGGACTTCTGTACAACTTGCCGAAGGGTATGTATGTGGTCTATGGTGCTAAAGCCCTTTCGGAAACCGGCTTGTTCGGGAGGCTGGAAGTCGTCAAGTCTGCGCGCGAGACGATTCGTAATGACTCTCGAAAACAGCACGTAGACGCGGCTCAGAAGGGAAATCGGTCTGTAGTTCTTCAAGAGAGCGTTGTCACCTTTCTTGAAGAACAAGACCACCGCACTTCTGCTCCACGCCTCCGGTGTAATGCCACCATGGAGGACGGAATTAAAGAGCTTCTGAAGGACTTCAAGTACCGGTCTTCCACCCGCTTTCAGAAGCTCCGCTGTAATTCCATCCTCGCCTGGGGCCTTGCCGTTTTTAAGGTGCTGGAGAGCCATCCTAATCTCGCTCAGACTGACATCCGGGATATCTTCGGAATAGTGTCGGATGAGACTCGCTCTTGGATCGTTACTCACACTTGCGTGTGGCTCCAACGATGATGTGTACAGCTGCCCATAGAACCTCTCAATCTCACTGCGGCGGGACTTACGCAACTTAAATACTGCTCGTATTGAAGAAGCGATCGAGCGGAACCAGGGCTCCAAAGTCATTGCTAGAGATCTGTCTGCCAGAAAGAGCCAACTGTCGAAGCTGAAGGCCGAGTAAGGCAGCGTCATTTCCGGGACACCTGAGATTTTGAGTGAGATTGAGAGGTTCTATGGGTAGCTGTACACGTCATCGTTGGAGCCACACACAAGTGTGAGTAACGATCAAAGAGCAAGTCTTATCTAACACTATTCCGATGAAATTCCGGACGTCAGTCTGAGCGAGATTAGAATGGCTCTCCAGCACCTTAAAAACTACAAAGACCGAGGCGAGGATGGAATAGCAGCGGGGCTTCTGAAAGCGGGTGGAAAACCGGTACTTAAAGTCCTTCAGAAGCTGTTTTATTCCGTTGTCCATGGTGGCACTACGCCGGAGGCGTGAAGCAGAAGTGCAGTGGTCTTGTTCTCCAAGAAAGGCGACAACGCTCTCTTGAAGAACTACAGACCGATTTTTCTTCTGAGCCGCGTCTGCGTGCTGTTTTCGAGAGTCATTACGAATCGTCTCACATACAGACTTTACGTCTTCCAGCCTCCTGAACAAGCCGGTTTCCGAAAAGGCTTTAGCAACATATACCACATACATACCCTTCGGCAAATTATACAGAAGTCCGAAGAGTACAATTTGCCGTTATTACAAAGCCTTTGATTACATCGAAATTTGGGCGGTGCTGCAGTCCCTCCAGCAAAATCCGAGTACAGAACCAGTGAACGAAACCTATCCAACTGCAGAGAGGTGTAAGACAGGGTGACGTTATATCCCCGAAACTCTTCATCGCTACATTGGAAGACGTTTTCAAAGCTACTGGACTAGAAATGATACGGTATTAACATCAAAGGCGAGTATATCACTCCCCTTCGATTTGCCGACGATATACGAGTAGTCCTTATGGCAGAATCGCTGGAGGACCTAAGTACTATGCTCAATGACCTCAATAGTGTCTCCCAACGGATAGGCCTTAAGATGAACATGGAGAAGACAAAGATCATGTATATTATTTATACAACACCCTTGTCACACCTATGCCGGTAGTTGTTGGGAGTACTAAGCTCGAAATCGTTGACGAGTATGTTTACCTGAGACAAATAGTTCGACTAGGTAAGTCAAAATTCGACCGAAAAGTCAATCGACGGATTCAACTCGGCTGGGCAGCATTCGGGAAATTCCGACACATCTTCTAGTCAGGTATACCCCAAAACTTGAAAACGTACAATCAGTGCCCGTTGCCAGTGATAACCTTAGGAACGGAGACGTGATTCTTCATTGCTGGCCGTATGATGAAGCTCAAGGTCGCTCAGCGGGCCATGGAGAGGGTTATGCTCGGGGTTTGTCTGCGTGATAAACTTAGAAATGAGAATATTCGCAGTAGAACCAGAGTAACCGACATAGCCCACAGGATTAGTAAGCCGAAGTGGGCCGACCATATAGCTCGAAGAACCGACAACCGATGGGAAAGAAAGGTTCTCGAGTGGCACCCTCGTACCGGCAGGCGAAGTGTAGGGCGTCCTCCCACTAGATGGAGTGACGACGTGGTAAGACATGCAGAAAGTCAATTGATGTAGGTGGCTCAGGACTGTGCTTAGTGGCATTCCTTGGGGGAGGCAGTGGACTTGTGAAGGGCTGAAATGATAATGATGATAGAATTGCTTTAAAACTAACTGTTTTTCGTATTATTACTTAATGTAGTGTTAGAGCCAGGCTGCAGCTATATTAGTAGTATAGTTGTAGCACGAATGGGTCGGCTCGACCGGGGAAGGACCACGCTCTCACTGGATACCAGCGTCAAATAGCAGCTTCATGCTGCTGTGTTTCGTATGGTGAGTGTAGAGAACCGGAGACCTTTTTTACTGGAAAAGAGGCATTCTATCTTAGTCCTCATGGGTGATAACGCATCTACATGTTGATTCGCAAAGGAGGATAAATGTAGATGTCTATGGGCCACAGGTGGACCATACCATCATACCATACGTATTACCATCAGGTGGACTGTGTGCTCGTTTGTCACCTATCCTATAAAAAAAATTTAAATGTTTCGTTGTATGTTTTTTGCTAGCTAGCATGGAAAAAGTATCCTTTGATTTTCTTACTCCTCTCTTACTTGTGAGAATTTGAACACAAGCTATAAAGCCTAAAAGCTAGTAATTAATAAACCTATAATACTAGATTATTGTGTTAATTTAAATACTATATTATTGTATTAAGGTTATAATACTATACTGCAATATTGTATTAAGTTGATGACTCCCAGATTGTAATCGGACGCAAACAGTCAGTCGCCGGCAAATTATTCCACTACTTTGTTGTACGCATTATCACAGAATAAATAGTAGTACTTGGTATTATGAAACCAATTGGATAGAATACGTGGAATATCGACAACGAAGGGGTGGAGTCTCGTCGACCGTTTGGTTGGCCTGAATTTATAAGTACATTACTTATAAATTGACTGCGGTATAGTTTCTAAAGTTATAGAATAAGTTTGACGGTTTTAGTGTAGACAGAGTAGACTGAAACGAACGAACGAAAATATATGCATGCCTCTGACTTGTATTCACCTATATTTATACAGTCCACATAAGAATATTGTACCAACATATATTTGTAAAAAGATAACAAAAACGAGGATAACTGCGGAGTTTCTTTCGCCGTTTCTTCTCCGAACAGAAGAAGTAATTTGAAACGGTAGTTGATTAAAAACATTTTGTCGTTTGACAGACGTCTGATGTTGAAAAATAAAGAGATTTCTTTAATTTCGTTTCAAAAATTTCGCCTAATATTCTCTCTCGAAGCATTAAACTAATTTTACAGATTTTATCGTGTTTAATATGATTTATTTTTAATTCCCTACGCTTAGAAGTTTGATGATTTTACAGTAGCCATGGTCACGAGGGAGTAAGATGTTTGACGTCCTGATGTCATTATTAACACTGATTACCTTTTGCTTTTGGATATAAATTTTTGTACCGATCTACACAGAGCTCCCTCGAGGCATATTTGAGACGTTGAAGTTGTTGTCGCTCCCACGACTGAAATGTCATTCTATTAAAGGAGACCAGAAAGAAAAGGTGACAAAGAGTACGTTGAGGTTCTTGTGCAGAACTGCGCAATATAGTGCCATTTGCTTATAGATTTTATAGAATTAGGATAACAAACGAGCACACAGTTCACCTGTGGGTAGGTGGATGTTGTGGCCCATGGACACTTAAACTTAAGTTTAGTACTTTCAATTAAGAATAAAAATGTAGACGCGTTATTGTCCCACTCGACATACAAAACACAGCAGCATTAAGCATTAAGCTGCTATTTTACGCTGGTATTCATCTATTACATTTTGGAAATTACCCATCCCAAAACTGGTCGTATATTAAAAACATTATTAGTTATAAACCAGCCAGTCAATTTAAAAAGAACGTAATGGAATCCCACTCGTGCCAGACCTTTTACCTAAATCAAATTCGTACCGTAGCTCGACGCTCCGGCAAAAGTCAGAAGTAAACGAATGAATTGACCGAACCGACGGTAACCGCTCGAGGGCACGCGACACAACCGATAGTCCATGACGTCGAGCCGGGTTCTGATAAATTGCTCTGCTATTATCGCCTAACACAGTTTCTAAGCTGTGAATTTATGACACTCATATTTTTAATAACACTATCCTGACAAATTAACACGTTCCGCTTATCATGTTTTTCGTATTTATTCAGAGAGAAAAAAAATTACATCAAATAATGTTGAATAGAAGAGGTTCTCAATTCACCTGTGGTTGCTTGTATGCAATGTATCTTCGGCAATTTTTTTTATAATAATAACTTCAATTAAAATTTATAGTGTTTAAATACTTATATAGGATTATAAATTACTACCTGATGGTAAGTGTTGATGCAGCGGAAGATGACAAAGCGCAATGACTTAGCTTAACTTAAGCCTATTCATTTATGCCTTGAAGACACTGACATAGTAGAAAGACATTTTTCACATAAGAATCAAGTAAATAAAAATTTATTAAAAATCAAAAGCAAATCAAAAAATTAAAAAGAATAAAATAATTTCCATATAATTTAATAGCTTCTAAAGTTGAAGTTAATGAAATTAAAACTATTTGTACTTCTTAGAAATAATAATTCATTTGTCAAACGTTAACAATGTTTTTTTTTATATACTACCGTTTCAAAAATGAGGTCCCCCTCCCTCCCTGTCCGGAGAAGAAAGAGCGTAAAGAAACTCCGCAAGTATTTTTTCATTTTAAGCTCAAACAGACAGTTCTCCCACAATCAGCAACTGTTCACAACGGTCACCAAATTACATACGAAAAAAAAAACACTCGAATTGAGATCCTCCTCTTTTTTGAGTCGGCTAAAAATTAGTAGTAGAAGTCAAATTGTGGACTATTTAGGGGTTGGGAATGAAGATAGAGCCAAATATTCTATACAGCACATCATATGTTATTTGTGATTTTAAAATTTTATTGGTATCAAATACCGGATAAAGCTATCAACAACTTACTCTCAGATACCACAGAGACCATATAAATCAATAAATTTTCATGACACAAGCTATCAGACAAATAAATCTGCTATATAGTATTGAATTCTGTACGATTTTATTTTGTTTGAAATTTAACAAAGTATTCTATTTACAAAGACACAAAAAGGTCTGCCCTGGAGGCTTAAAATTGATGATGTCAATTCAACATTCTATTCTACATTTACCATCGATCTCGATCTATCATTACCAAATTTCTTCAAAATATGATTTTTTTAAAGATCCAGTAGGACAGTCGAAGACGATAGTATCTCAAGCTCTCACGGTGCTTAAGCGAAAAGAACAACTTGATTGTTTATATCACCACGGTTACACTTGTTTATAATGCATAGTTCACATGCACAGACATTTTATACTCAAAATCGTCACAGCTTTTACGTATTGAAATCCACTTTCTCAAAGTGCAGTCTGCCAGTGGGAAAGTTCTCGACGTAAACCCCTCACCCACCACAAATGTAAACTAACATAGAGGCACTCACTTCTATTAATCCCCGTAGGTTAAGAAATCCGATATTCCGAGATAAAAGGAAGGCTAATACGCACCGTCAAACCACGAATGAATATAGAACACAACAGATCAGATCACAGTAACAGCAACGTCTCACATTTGTATTTATCGTCTGGCATAAGCGACCGTATATTGGCGGTGTAAGAGTTTCCACTACCTCATATCGACCCGTGGGTATGGCAAGTGGCGTGAGAGGGAAACATACCAGGAGATGAGCAGCAGCGTCTTCCTAATAACAACAAATAATACTGTTATAAAAATAATAAACTGCTGTTGCCTAGCCGCCCGTCAAGTGTGGCAAATATCCCCCTACGAGGCAATTTTGGGACAGGCCTATCTTTAGCAGTGGACTTTGATAGGCTGTCACGGTAACGGTAATGGTATAAGCGACATGATTATAATGCCATTTATCGGAAACCTGCTGATGGAATTTTATATAGTCTCCTCTTACGATACGTACGGGATAAAATTGGGTAATGGAGTTTCTATGACAGGTGTAAAAAGCTGTTACGCGGTCTGCCCATGGCAAAAGTCATTAGCAATTTAAATATGTTTTTTTTTTTCTGAAGAATATAGTTTTTTTTTTTATAATTGTAATAGAATAAAGTGAAATATATATTAAAAAGGTGGAAGTAAAAAAGGATTGATTGACATTTCTGAGACTTTCCTATTTCCGGAAAAATAAACTACTTGATAGCCTCCGAGACAAGTATCAAAGCGAGACCGATGTCACTGTATAAAATATTTTTTACCTCTCCAGATATGTTATATAATTAAATTATGTATTATGTCCAAACAAAAAATTAGATTAAAGTTCCTTTAAATTCTTCGATCAACAGTATTGTCGATCGAAGTTTAAATTAGTCTTTACGTGGTAGAGCCACGCTGCAGCTATGCTAGCTAAACATAGCTGTCGCAAGAATGAATCGGCTCGAGCGGGATAGCCGGGGGCTTTCAGAATACTAGCGTCAAACATCAGAACATTGCTGCTGTGTTACGTATGGTGAGCGTAGAAAACCTGAGACTCTTTTTACTAGTAACCAGACAGTCCATCTTAATCATCAGAGGTGACAACGAATGGTGATAAGATGTTAAATGTCTATACAATAATGGAATAATGTGGATTTTTGTCTTCCTATTCTATAAAAACATATTTCAGAAAAGATTTTTCTAGACTGAAGAAGAGTCTAGTTAACATTTATTCATTTTAATTCTCAGAGTTGCAAGCTTCATTGCAAAGTTTTCCTTCATCGCCGTACATGATATGATTAAAATCAGCACTTAAAACTGCAATTAGCAATTTTGATGTTGTTAGCGGGCCCGGCGGGGATTAACATGCTTAGTTTTGTGCAGCGAAGCTTTATACCTTAAGCTACCACAGCCCACAAATAAAAATATGTAACAGATGAAAACAACTATAAGATGCTTTTCCATTGCAATTAATAAAGTCATGGTCAACTTCATTTAATTATTATTCGTTTCCCATATTTTATTGGGGAAGAACCACGCTCTCACAGAATAACAACATAAAATACCAAATACCAACTAAATGCTGTTGTTTTCTGTATGATGAGTGTGGATTATCAGAGACCCTTTTTTACTGGTAATGAGTCCTCAGATGTGACAATGCATTTGCATTTTGATTCTTAATCGAGGCTAGATTTAGATGTCTATGTGCCTCAGTATCCGCTTACCATGAGGAGGACTGTGTTCGTTTGTCATCCTTATTCTATAAAAAAAATATATGTATATTTACTAATTTACTGGCTGGTACTAAATGACTAGCTGGTACCCCGCGTGTTGCTGCTATAAAAAAAAATAATTGTTGAAATATCGTTTCTAATTTGGAAGATTTATATTGTTTAATTAGGAATGATAATACATTCATTGAAGTTGAGTGACGTATAACTTTCAAATAAATTTGTTGGTACAATATGTGCTCCACCTATTGCAAGGTAATTGTACTATGCATCTCACAAGTGAAGGGTACAGGGGAAGAAAGATCATTGTCACTTGACGCTTGTCTTGAGAAAACTGATAAAACTTATTTAATTTTCTCAAAGAATTTATTTAAAAACATTGTGAAGTATCTTTTAATAGTACAATATATGAGTTACAAAATTATACCAACATGATCTTTTTACTCGTAATAATGCTGCATTAGAATTTAAGTAAAAAATATACAATCTAAGGATTACTGCAAAAAAAGATCAAAGTCACTGGACTGTGATCCTTTTTACATTTTTATGCATTTATATCTTTTATATTGTATTGTATTTATTTACTTGTTTCTCTATAACTTTGTCATCAACATTATTGGTAAATCGAACTTTTTTTATTATATGATAAGGGTGACAAACGAGAACACAGTCGACCTGATGGTAAGTGGTTGTTGTGGCCCATAGACATCTACATCTATCCTCGATTACGAATCAAAATGCAGATGAGTCGTCACCCGTGAGGACTAAGATGGAATGCCTCGTTTCCAGTAAAAGGGTCTCGGGTTCTCTACACTCACCATACGAAACACAGCAGCGTTACACTGCTATTTTACGCTGGTATTATGTGAGAGCGTGGTCTTTCCATTTTATTCTATTCTATGTGAATGGCGACCCCCACCATATAGTGACGATCTTGTAAGATATGCAGGAAGTCGATAGGTGCAGGTTACTCAGAATCGTGCTTTGTAGCATTATTGGGGGAAGCATAGGTATATCAGTGGAATTGTGAATCTCTGTAATGACGATGACCACGACGATGATGATTCCCCGGTCGAGCCGACCCATTCATGCTACAACTATACCAGTAATATAGCAGCAGCATGGCTCTACCACGTAAAAAACCTTTACGTACTAGTGATTATGCCAGGTACTTGGATCAGTTTTGCGGCTTCTATGCCGTTTTACTAGCATGAGTGATATAAGACCACTTAAATACAAAGATTTTTCGTTATACGTAGATATTCCATTAAAGTTTTTGACACCAAAAATTACAACATTCCCTGACAGCTGTCAAAAAACGCGGTAAAAGGGACATAGTCCATAGACAATGATCTTTTTAAATACAAGAGTGGCGACTATGATCTTTTATGCATACAGCCATACTGATGTTTTTTGAGTCGCATTTCTACAATGATTCGTTTTAGCTGTTTTCGGCTTCATAACCAAACAGCTTTATGAATTTTGTACTAGATGGCATAGTAAACACATATTTGAAAGATTTTTCTTTCCCTGTACCCTTCAAGTGCAAGTAATAAGTTAACAAAGTTTAAGCGTAATCTGATGAACGATATGGCAACGCATAAAATATGAACAAACTAAAATTCGTGATATTGCATGCCTTAAGCGCAAAGCGCGTAGGTATCTTAGTAGCACCTAAAATCAAGATTCCAACGTTTTGTAGCATGAAATCGTATCTAACATTCATATTGAACATATAAATGATATAAAAATCACATTATCAAAAAGATAACTGATTGTTTAACTTATAATTTTTTTTGAAATCGATCAATTGCGTAATTATACATAAAAAAGCATTTTTAGTGGCATAAGGTTGTTTTTATTTATGAAAGCCGCAAGGCGGCGTAAACACGATAACTTTGGAAAATATTAATTGTTCAACTCAATCTATTTTTTAAACTCTTCATCTATCATGCCATGGAATATAAATGGCAGTTTAATTTTGTTTTGTTTAGTAATAATCAATTTTTTCGACTGAGAAATAACGAAATTTTCGGTGTTTTGAACAACTTTGTATTAATTTATTTTACTAAATACACTTTGCCTCTCTCCCGGCCACAGAGTACTTAAGTACTCCGGGCTCATCCGCAGTCGTAAGTCGTCGTTTGTTTACAGCGGTTTGTACTGAAAAATATCGATCGCTTTAGAAATACAAGACCAAGGTAAGATATTATTATTATTTCTATAATCACAGATTTTTATTACAATATTTTGTTTCGCTAAAAGTACGCAGAATTTATATATAGATATACTTATACGTTTTGGACTTTATGGAGACCTGAAGGTGTACTTCGATATCTGCTACTAGAATTCCACGACGAGTAGAACTAGGTGTGCCGAGATTGTGCTCGTTACGTTAATTATGATGAGACTAGGTGTGCCGAGATTGTGCTCGTTACGTTAATTATGATGAGACTAAGGTCAATTATGATGAGACTAAGGCCTTACGGTTTACCCCGGTGAATGCTACTGGAACTCCTCGAAGAGTAGTAATAGTAATAGATGTGCTGAGTTTTGGGTTCGTTTTGTTAGTTATGATTAGACCTTAAGTCTGGACAATGGCGGATTATCCTTAAGGCAAACTAGGCCCGTGCCTAGGGACGCAAGGTTAAAAAAGCATGCGCCGAAGTTTTTAAACGAAAAAATATCGTCGTATTTGATTCCTCCTAAATCGCTCTTACTCTCTCATCACATTTTTCATTTACTTCCCCCTGTTAATAATACTCGTATCCTAATTATTTTGCAATTATTAAACTGTATTATAAATTATAATATAATTTATTTGCAAAATGAGTATATTTAATTTATAATAGATATAATATGGCCCCTAGAGGGGCGCCGATGAGATGCTAGGCTAACCTAGGGCGCACTTGAAGTTGTACTTCGGTGACTGCTACTGGAACTCTTTGGCGAATAGAACTACAATTTACATTTTTTTTAATTATTTCACTATCGTATGAGTATTATGAGTCGTGCTCTTTTGGATTTACTATTTTTTTTTAATTGAAGTTTGACATAAAATTATCGGATAATTTGATGTACAATAATAACGTTATTAGTGAAAACTTATGTGTATGTAAACTACTTAAAAAATTTAGGTATAATCAAGTTATACGTATTTTTAATGGCATGCACAATTGGATTTACCAATAGTTTTTATTATAGATATATGCATTATCCATTATAGTCTATCATAAGTTTACTGCGAAACATAGACCTCTTCCATGAATTGTCTCACAGGTCTCATATTTGTCATAGTTGCCAAACTTGGCAGGCGAGTTGACAATTGGTTTGGCCACCCAATTTTGTTAAGGATATCAAAAAATTATATAAAAATTACGAATTCAACGGTATTCTTATTTTTTTTTCTACCTTTAAAAATGACTGAAATATTGATGAGTAAAATGGTGTTTTACGGTAAGGGCGACCGCTTTGCTCAGCATCGCGATGTGACGTCACAAAACGACACGTCTAAGCCACCAGTAGTCTTTATTGTTATACTTTTCTTATTTTCTCCATATTTATTACTCCATATTTTTCTTGTCATGTTATTTATTTATCAGTAACCTTTATTTTCTGTTTTTTTTTTAAATTTCTGTTATATCACGCTCACGGTTTTACCTAGTTTAGGCACCAGTTTTTCACCTAACAATAGTATTGTATCAGATGTAAGCACATATTTTTTGTTTTCTGAATTTATATTGTTGGTGAAAATAAATAAATAAATAAAATAAAATAAAAATAAATTTAATTTTACTGGAAAAGAAATCATATAAAAGCTAAATGTTCAATACCTTAGTTTATGCATCAAATCAAATAGTTTATTTGTTATTCACAGTTTACATAAAGGTCTTATTTAAACACAAATAATGTTCAGTCTGTGATCAGCCTCATGGGCATCATCATCATCATCATCATCATTACAGCTCTTCATAAGTCCACTGCTGAACATAGGCCTCCCCCAAGGAATGCCACAAAATACGGTCCTGAGCCAACTGCATCTATCGACTTCCTGCATGTCTTACCAGGTCGTCACTCCATCTAGTGGGGGGGGGTCGCCCTACACTTCACCTACCAGTACGGGGCTGCCACTCGAGAACCTTTCTTCCTCATCGGTTGTAGGTTCTTCGAGCTATATGGCCGACCCACTGCCCCTTCAGCTTACTAATCCGTTGGGCTATGTCGGTTACTCTGGTTCTACTACGGATATCCTTATTTCTAAGTTTATCACGCATAGAAACCCCGAGCATAGCCCTCTCCATAACTCGCTGAGCGACCTTGAGCTTCCTCATACGGCCAGCAGTGAAGGACCACGTCTCAGATCCGTAAGTCATCACTGGCAACATGCACTTGTTGTACAATTTCGTTTTCAGGTTTTAAGGTATGTCTAACGAGAAGATGCGTCGTAGTTTCCCGAACGCTGCCCAGCCGAGTTGAATCCTTATGGGCATACAAATGTCAAATATTATTAATAGATCATTGATTACATTATTCATAATAATAGATTAGATTATTAGATTAAATTATTCATCATAAATAATATTGATTGCATTGGATTAGATTAGATTATTCATAAATTATTAGTTCAAAATTATTATATAGTCGTTGGGTTTATTATAAGTATTATGTCATCTAATACAGTCAACCGGACATTAACTCTGACATTCGATATAATATGTAGGTAAACGACCGTATACTTCCGAGCGCGCGGTTAGTACTGAACTTAGCAAGTTCCTACTGCACGTTCGCTCTCTCGGATTGTGACGTCACGTCACAGAGAACGAGCGGGTAAAAATTAAAAAATATTGCGAAACTTCAAAACGTTATAACTTTCGTATTTCTGCACCAATTTGGATGAAACAAAAACTATTGTTATTTTCATAAACATAGCTTTAAAGCTATATAGGTTTTATTGTCAAATTGGAACATGTTGGTGTGACCCATTGCAATGTTTTTATTATTTTGAGTTGTTAGGAAGATGTTGCTGTACATCTTCTGCTTCGTTTCCCTCTGTCACCTCTGACTCTTACACCGCCACCACATTAATTGATTTAAATTATGTATTAGATATTATGTAACTACTAAAATGGTATATTCGAACTAAAAATAAATAATACATATATAATATCATATAACAAAACTGTGACAGCTTATGCACATACATATAAATTGCTGTTCCCCGCGACTTCGCCCTCGTGGAATTTTTTTGCGCGGAACCCTAAAATAAAAGTAGCCTAAGTTACTCCTTATAACGTCAACTATCTGCCAGTAAAAGTCCAATCCAAATCGGTTCTGAGGTTTTTGCGTGATGCGTGTTCACGCCAAAATAGCTCGCAGATGACAGATTTTTTCAGACTCACTTAACATTTATCGTTATATTTTAGCCAATTTACACAATATTTTTATGGATTATAGCGTTTGTACTATTCTGATGTATGAGCTATATTACTCAAAAGTTTCATTAAAATCCATTAAGTAGTTTTTTAGTTAAAGAGTAACAAATATCCACACATCCTCGCAAACTTTCACATTTATAATGTTAGGACCTACTACAAAATATTTTTAAATTTGCATTTTAAAATTTAAGGTTAATAGATTACGTACTAAATAAAGTATGTACAAATGTCTATCACGTAAAATCTACCACGTCCTGTATTTTAATAAGGGTATAACTATTGAAATACATGATTCCCGAAGGTTTTAATGTATTACTTTTAAAAATAACTAAGCTGAGTTATGCAATATAAAAACATGAAAATTAACGCTTTGGCGAATATTTTGTGTTATCAGCCTGACCTTTTTATAATTACGATCAATGCTGCCCCATACAAACAAAATTCTTTGTTTAGAAATAAGGATATCCGCAGTAGAACCAGAGTGACCGACATAGCCCAACGGATTAGTAAGCTGAAGTGGCAATGGGCCGGCCATATAGCTCGAAGAACCGACAACCGATGGGGAGAAAAGGTTCTCGAGTGGCGGCCTCGTACCGGCGGACGAAGTGTAGAGCGTCCCCCCACTAGATGGAGTGACGACCTGGTAAAATATGCAGGAAGTCGATGAATGCAGGTGGCTCAGGACCGTGCTTTGCGGCATTCTTTGGGGGTGGCCTATGTTCAGCAGCGGACTTGTGAAGGGCTATAATGATGAATGATGATGATGATGTGTAAACAGTAATTGGCAAAAAGTATAAAATCAACAAGGTATATTATCTCCATTTAATTAGAAATGCAATGCTAATATTTTTTAAGAATAACATGATTTTGGAAATAGGGTCTTAGTTGGTGCTCTTCGTCAGGTGTAGGTATTTTAAGAATAGCCCAAATGAGTATCCCATGAAGGATTTTCCATAAACTGTTAATAGCTGGGCCGGCGGTTGCTAAAATACCATCACTTTTAAGCGGCTTAGATCTAACATTGTCGAAATAGTGTTTCGTTCGTAAGTACGAGTAAGTAGCAAGTGCAGTATAGGCACCATTAGTTTATTTATTAATATTGGTGATTTTAGAAACGTTTATTTTGCGATCTTTTCAAAGCTAAGGTAATTACGAAATGTGTAATTTATATAAATTATAAATAACTGTAACCTTAAACAAATCAAAAGGGTATTTTTATGAACAAAAATAAAAAATTAGATATATTAATTAATTTATTTTATTTTTAGGTGATATTATACATAATACAAAAGGCTATATTTTATTGCTTTGATTTGATTTTCTATTTTAATTTTCGGATCGTTACTTTAAAATGAGTGATAATGAAATTTACGGAAATTAAATCTGTCGTTATATTAAACTTTTACTTACCGAAATATTAATCAAGTTTTGGCTTTCTGAATTTTCCATAGTTTTTTTTTTTAGTAAAATTATTTGTAAATTCGAGGATCTGTAAATTCATACGGCGTAATTTGTAAATTCGAATTACACCATTTTTCTGTAATTTATTTAAAAAAAATACTAAATATACAAAAAAAAATTAAGTGCAACTGCAAAAAGCCACAATGTCCCTTATACGCTTTCAAACATAATTTATAATAAAAATTATTCAACTGGCACTCCTATCGTAAATCTATGAGCTAATTTAAGTTCATCAAAAAGTTATTCGTTCATTATACATTACAGCCTATGAAAATTCCACAGCTGAATAAAATCCTTTCCCGTAGATTACATTGATTGTAGTATTAGTTTGAGTTAGCTATTTCATTTACTTCTGTCGCCTCTTAAGACACCCACGGGATGACATAGAGTAGTGAATTGTCTTACGCTGCCATGACATGGCGAATAATAAAAATTATTAAAGTAAAAAGTTATAGCTCTTACTATTACATCCAGGCGATAAGAGTTGCCGCGGAAAAGGTGTTGTCTCTCAAAGCCAACAATGGTATCTTACCTGAAACAAAATCAATATTATTAGTTAAATAAAAGTTTTATTAATAAAATACATTATAAAATATCAAAATCCTTAAGATAAAACATTGCTGATTGTGAAACCTTTTCGAGATTTTGTATTATAAAACATTATTTTACTATAACGCTGGTCATATGTTTTATAGAATACGGGTAACAAACGAGCACACAGTCCACATGATGGTAAGTGGATGACGTAGTCCATAAGTATCTACATCTATCCTGGATTAAGAATTAAAATACTGATGCGTTGTCACCCCTAAGGACTAATATGGAATGCCTCGTTTTCAGTTAAAAGGGTCTCCGGATCTTTACACTCACCATACTTAACATACGCTACGCTACATAACAAAATACGTGATAGTTCGTATTTGCTTAATGTAAAAATGACTCTCAGAATTAAAGACACATAATAATCCTCGAATTAAAGAGTAATTATAGTATATCACTCTTGGATAAATTATAATAATAATCATTTATTTTCTCACCACATTAAGTTAACAACATCGATTTTTAACAAAAAAAGGCACAGAGTAATGTGAGAGACTGATGTCTAAACTAGGCGACGGACCTGTATTTCAGGTCATTACGTCTCCCTCCCAGTTGACAAATACAAAAGTATGTAATCTTGGAATATATATAATAATAATGATAGGTGTAATCTATTTACTTGTGTTAAGTATTATTTTAAGTAAATATTTAATTATATTGTTCTTTGTCCAAGATATCACTGCTAGACTTCTAAATGTCATTTATATAATGTGTCAATGTTATTACTTTTTCTCAAAGACCATCACGGTCCACCTGCGGACCGGATGGCTACCATAGCGTTTTTCCCCGATACAGAACTGTCTGTCATTTTTTGCGGGGGGAAAATCTGCGCACACAAAAACAATGGTCTGTCACTACGAAACTCACACATAACAATTAAAACTATCAATTTGACACAGATGTTATAACAGTATCGCTCGGTGACAGCAATAACTCAGATACAGATTCAGATCTGTCGCTCGACCGATTTGCAAATTATATGAGGGTGAGCGGCCTGTGTTGGTGAACAAATCCGAAACAACACGATCGTTATGCAATTTTAAAGTTTAAAAAGAAGTAAATAGCAATAATGAAAAAAATCTCTTTTTGTAGCAAAAAAGTGAAAAATTTGGTATTTTTGTAGGACGTCGATTCAAACGCGCAACTAGATTTAGTCTAGTGAGCGATTCGACTGCAACTAGTCTTATTGCACGCATGGGGCCGCGTGGACTGAGGGGAACGCCTGCATATGGCTACTTCTCTCCGATCCACCGGTGGCTCGTGTTGCATTATGCCTTTTTCTATACCTGAAAAAGGTAGCTAACGCTTCAGCTTTACGAAGTCGTCATTAACAAGAACTAAAAGATTATTAAATATTTACTATTGAGAAAATAAAATAATTGTAATTGGTGTTTATAATACCTTATGTATAAAACAATTTATTAAATTGGACTTAAGAATGACTACGAAAGTATACTTATATAATTTATTCTTTTTAATGAACGCTAAATTCTCTTTTATAATAGGACCACTTTATTTTCTTCTTATTTTTATCAGCCTGTAACATAATTACCTCGCTTGTTCGATGAATTAGTGATCACAGTACTGGATGCTTTTTTATGACGCTGCTTCCCATAGCATTAAAAGCAGGGTCTAAGTATATTATAAGATTATAAGACTTTGTGTCGTCATTTGTACATAATAGTAAAATGTAATCAAAACCTTGTTACGTGTTTGTTGTTTTTAAATATAGACAAATTAAGTAATACTGACAAACGAGCACTCAGATTTAAACAACTGAACGCTGTAGCTTATTGATACCACGCATCCTCGATAAACCAAAACGCATTTCCTGAGTATAGATGGTTATAAGATGGATGCCTCGCTATCAATTAAAAGGGTTTCCTGTTCTCAGCAGCTGGTGCTATTTTACATATGAATTATTTAAGACCGTTATTCTTCTCTGACAGTGACAGCTGCAATGTATTCGTAGTTCCACTACATAGAAATATCACTTAAATGAAATAAATTTTTAAGAAACTTACAAAATTGATATTTTGGATAAAACCCTTCCTTGCAGATCATTTAGGCTATACTATCCATTTTGTACATGTTTTAAATGTAACTGAATAATATATTCCGAGTGAAATCCGCCAATATGCACTGGAGAAGCGCGGCAGCTAATTGCTCCGTAATGGAAATAAAGGTAGCTTTTGTTGTATGTATATATTTATAAGCTGTAGCTATACTTCATTTACTAACAGAAATATATTCATACTATTATAATAATTATTACCTCCACGTTGTAGCCGTTACGGATATACTTTCCTGACTCTGATTAAGTTATATTAAATAAACTGTTACAAAAAGTAAGAATGGTGGAACATTTTTATTCACATGCAATAACGTAATGTTGCAAAAACGAGTTATTTTAAAAGGAAAGTCATCTCTGTGATTCCAACAACTCAAATGGCGGTTATATGAGTCGAAACAATTTAGGCCGAAATGACACAGCAAATTTCGCTAAAAACTTTATTGCGTAGTTAATTACTCGGCATTTAATTTTGTTTAAATAATATTAACTACTTTATTTCTTTTTTCTCATGTTTATTTATATTTTTTTTACAGAAATGCGGGCAAACCTGTGGAATTGTAGGTTCGTTGCCAGCCTTTTAGAAAGGAGTAAACTCTTTTCTTGAATGTCCTAAGTCGTATCTGTACCGAAAAATCGCCGGTGGTAAACAATTCCACAAAGAAGTTGTACGAGGAAGAAAACTCTTCCGTTCATTGATCGAGGATAATTATAGGTGTCCGTGAGCCATAGCATCCACTTATTGAGTGGACTGTGTGCTCGTTTATTATCCTTGCATAAAGAAATAAAATTATAGGTTCTATTTAAAGTATGTTCTCATATGAGAAAACACATTTAGGTTTTGAGAAATACAAACTATGTTCTCAGATAAGAAACCGCATGTAAAGCCTTTTTTATAGGAGAGAGGGGAAACGAGCATGCGGCTCACCAGATGGTAAGTGACTACCGCCGCCCATGAACAACTACAACACCAGGGGAATTCCAAGTGCGTTTCCGGCCTTATAAAAAGGAGTAAGCTCTTTTCTTGAAGGTCCCTAAGTCGTATCGGTCCGAAAAATCGCCGGTGGTAAACTATTCCCCAGAGAGGTCGTACACGTAAGAAAACTCTTAGTGAAACGTACAGTGGTGGACCGCCAGCATCAAATGTTGTGGATGGTATTGAGAGTTTTAACGGAATGTGTGTGTGTGTAAGTGGAATTTGGTGGCTGGGATTAATCCGAACAATTCCTCAGAGCACTCCCCGTGTTAAATGCGATGTAACAAAAGGGATGTAACATCTCTTCGCAGCGCCAATGAATCGAGCCGATCTGAAAGGACTCGGTCTTCGACAATTCGAGCCGCTCTGCGCTGGATGCGGTCAAGTGGAAGGAGCTTTCACTGGGAGAGGAGTATTCCATGTGAGTCCCGACTTTCGCCTTGTAAAGTTGTAGGTGTTATGCCGGCAAGAAATACTGTCCCACTCTGCTGAGCACGCCAAGCTTTTTAGAGGCCAATTTGGCCTTCTCTTCCAAGTGACCACGAAACTGCACGTCACTCGATATGTCGACGCCGAGAGTTCCGATACTGGATTAGGCAACAAGGGGAGTGGCTTGAAACTGGAGATACGACAAAGGGGTTCTTTTTAGCGGTAAACGCGCAAACTTGTGTCTTCTGAGTATTAAACTGGACTAGATTTAGTCGCCACCAAATCGTAGACTTTGCAACCGGTTCGCAACAGATCACTGAAATGCAGAAGGAACAGCGTTGGTGATAGCACGCAGCCTTGTGAATTAATAGGCTTATAGTCAGAGCATGCCCCGTCTACAACGACCTTGATGCTCCGATCTGCAAGAAAGCTGGTGATGCAATTGCACAATTTCTTGGGAAGCCCATAGAAAGCGAGCTTCGAAAGAAGCGCTTTGTGAAAAGCCCCATCGATGGCCTTCGCAATGTCCAAACTAACGGCCAATACCTACCTCTTAGACTCTACTGCCTCCGCCTATCTATGAGTCAGGTAGACGATGTATGGGACCTGTTGTAGCAAGAAATCTGTAGCCATTTGGACGTGGTGGATGAGTCGGTCTATTTCGGCATTACCGCTATAGGACCTATAGAGGCACCCGTAGACGCGCTATAATGGATGATCATCGCTATCTACGCGTCGCTTTTTTTTATAGGAGAGGGGACAAACGAGCATGCGGATCACCTGATGGTAAGTGACTATCGCCGCCCATGAACAACTGCAACACCAGGGTAATCGCAGAATGCATTTTAAAAAGGAGTAGGCTCTTTTCTTGAAGGTCCTTAAGTCATATCGGTCCGGAAAAATTGCTGGTGGTAATCGATTCCACAAGGAATTGTGGGAGGGAGAAAACTTCTTCTAAGTCGCACAGTGGTGGACCGCCAATCATCCAGATGATATGGATGGTATCGCGAGTTTTGTCGCGATGTGCGATGGTGAAATTGAGCGGCTGGAATCAGTCCGAACAATTTCTCAGAGCACTCCCCGTGGCGGATGCGATAAAATACGCAAAGAGAGCAACATCTCTACGCAGTGCCAGTGAGTCAAGCCGATCGGAAAGAACTCGGTCGTCGACGATTCGAGCCGCTCTGCGCTGGATGCGGTCAAATGGAAGGAGCTGGGACTGGGGAGCCCCTGCTCAGAGATGGGAACAGTATTCCATGTGAGGCCGAACCTGCGTCTTATAAAGTTGCAAGCGGTGTGCCCGCATGAAATACTGTCCCGCTCTGCTGAGCACGCCAAGCTTTTTAGAGGCCAATTTGGCCTTCTCTTTCAAATGACCACGAAACTGCATGTCACTCGATATGTCGACGCCGAGGATTCCGATACTGGCTGAGGCAACAAGGGGTGTGCCTTGAAACTGAGGGATTCTTTTTAGCGGTAAACGCGTAAACTTGTATCTTGTGGGGATTGAACTGGACTAGATTTACTCGCACCCAGTCTGAGACTTTGTTCAACAAAGTCTCGACATTAGACACAAGTTTGTCCCGGTACTCGGCGACGTTTTCCCGAGAAATATTGGCACGGCCGGTGTATAAACCATCACCACTGCTGTCGTATGTATAGCAATGAATGTTACTGGTTTGCAACATATCATTGATATGCAGAAGAAACAGCGTTGGTGATAGCACGCAGCCTTGTGGAACACCAGCGTTAATAGGCTTGTAATCGGAGCATGCACCGTCTACTACGACCTTGATGCTCCGATCTGCAAGAAAACTGGTGATGCAATTGCATAATTTCTCAGAAAGACCATAAGAAGGCAGCTCCAAAAGAAGCGCTTTATGCCAAACCCGATCGAAAGCCTTCGCTATGTCCAAACTAATGGCCAACGCCTCTCCCTTGGACTCCACTGCCTCCGCCAATCTATGAATTAGGTAACCTAGAAGATCACCAGCTGAGCGACCTCGACAGAATCAGCTGATTAGTGACCGCCATACTGGTGGTCACTGTTGTAACACGGAGTCTGCAGCCATTTGGACGTGGTCGATGAGTCGGTCTGTGTCAGCATTACCGCTATGGGACCTATAGAGGCACCCGTAGATGTGGGCCTCCGGCCACCTGCACTCACCAAGCGGAACGCAGAGGTAAACCTCGTCGTGGTACCACCCTGGTTCGAGCCGGCCCATCCGTGCGACAGCAAAAGCTGCCGCGTAGCTCTACCTCTGTTAAAAGCTAAAGGTTGGACAGGACCGACCCTTCAAGACCGCCGAGATGTCGAGAACAGATGTCTTCTCTGACGTATACGCAAACTCCAGCCCGAGGCACAAAGGAGTGTTCCAATTTGTACCCTGGGTAGGAGAGATACGAAGTATCAGCTGGAGAGGACACCTGGGTCTCGGTCATAAGAGTTCGCCGTCTCGAGATGGCAATGGACGGCATTTACGATCGAGTGAAGTTCCCTGATGTTGCAGAAATTCACGGATAGCGTGGCAGGGGTCGCCTTGGTCTTGTTTGCCCCGAGCAGTTACAGTTATTGTCTTGAAAGGAATTCCCCCCCCCCCCCCTACCCCAACCTATCATTCATTTACCTATCAAACTCCATCACAGATCATAGACTTCCCTACAGATTGCATGAATATCTGTCGTAGTACATTTGTAACTGCAGTTGCTATTAAAATTCCGATTTGCTAGCAAGAGCTGTTATTAATTATTATTATTAACCTGGGGCGGTACCATCGTCGCGCTACAAGCGAAACGCATCAAAGCCTAAATCTTACATCAAAGTTCTGAATAACCTGCGGTATATTCAGGGGCGTAGCTACCGCCGTATCAGCCGTATCAATGATACGGGGCCCCAGGCCACAGGGGCCCCGAACGTGTGTAAATAAAAAATCCAAGGACTTCTATGGGACAGGAAAGGCTATCACTATCGTCTATAGAAGCAAAGAATTTAGAAAGACTGAAATCGTCTTCACCTATAAATGCCGCCGAATCGTGTTCACTGTTCAGCTATGTTCGCTGAACAAAAGGTAAGAAAAGTGTATATTTGATTTTAATTGTTTGGCTAGCTTAGTTCCTAGGAGTATTAATTGTAAGTAATAACTAATAATCAATAATATATAATAATTTTAATTCAAAGTAAAAAATCTTTAAATTTCATTAGGGCCCCCCAACAAATTTTGATACAGGGCCCATCTAAAGCACGCTACGCCACTGGGTATATTTAGAATAGCCACTGTATCACACGACGCGTTGGTTGCTCCCCGACCTATAAACCTTGCCGGCGGGAGATCTCCCCTTTCCATTGCACAGCCAAAAACCCTTAAACACTGACGTACGTCTGAGAGACGTTAGGCACGCTTTGCGCGGTTTTCCAGTTACCGGCACGGTGCCGTCACCGGTGCCGTGACAGCAAGCTTCCTACTCGTTGCCGGCCGGCAAAACTGCATGTGTATTGTGTACGTATTGCAGCCGTGTGTGCGTGTGCATGGGCCGAAGTAAAACCGGCGCGTTGAAATTGAGACTCAAAATTGTCTTGTTAATAATGAAACGTCTGCTCGTTCATGCGGAAGTAGTTGAAATATTTTTAGTCCATTCCCAACCTTTAAAATAGGGTATAATATGTTTCTTCTAAGTATTTCATTTTTAATATTGGATGAATCCAAAATTTCACTTCTCTGCGTTTATATTTTTGTCTTAAATGTAATAGATATAATAAAGAAATACGATGACTTGACGAGACCATTTATGCATGCTGTAGAACTGAAGTCTGTGTTAGTACTGACAACGGTATCGGCAACGGCACCAGCGCAGAAGAAAAATGAAGCCACGGCGCCGTAGCCGTGCCGTGCCCATTAAAAACTACAACATCTTTTTGTATCGTACGCGAACAAACTTGCCCCTCCATGTATCTACTAGGACATAGTATCGCATACGCGGCGGGGATGATGAGCAAATGCGTTGTGCGCCTCAGACAGGTAAATATTTAGGTACTTCACCTCTGTGAGAAGTAGCGTCAGTGTTAGTGTAAGTTTTGTGTTTTGGTTTAATATTTGTTTTAGGGTTAAAATGTTTTTTTTTATAAATATGCCCTTCAACTGTTGAATGTTCGACTTATAATAAATTACTTCGAGTCAATGTGACCAGTCAAAATTTTAAAAGTTTTGTAATGGAAACCTTACTTATTCGGATTTATGTGATCCCTCCAGAATTCCCTGAAATGAACCGCCCAGGCAAATCAACTAAATAAAGATTTACCAAGAATACAACTTTACCATTTTAGACCTTTAAAATTTTAGGCTATTAGTAGACATATACTTGTATCAGTTGATTTTTCCAAGTATTTTTTTTTAATATTGCCTTAGTAATAAATAAAATAAGTACAGTTCCTACTTTTCTTTTATTCGGTAGAAACCACAGATAATAAACTATTCCTAAACAAAAAATATAATAGCGTAAATAACTATCTTACTGGCTATTAAAAATATTACGTCCAATTACGTCCGTTAGACGTACTCGTGCGTCAGTCAGTTAATGCAAGTCTCAAATTAAAGTAAACAAATGTCAGTCGTTAATGGTTAAATTTAATCATAGCGATTTACATACTCCTTAGTTTAATTTTTATCTGGATAATGTTGCTGCCTATCTTCTGTTTAGGTTTCCCTCTCTCTCGCCTCCCATGACACCCACAGAAGATTTGAGATAGCGGATTCTCTTTCGTCGCCAATATACGGCACTTAATTACACTTTCAACATTTTTAAATATATTGCAGTGAAAACAAACTTCACCAGAACTGATTAGCTAATTCAACTACCGCGCTAGTAAACGTCGACAGAAAAAACTATATATGAGATTTTCCTAGTGTAGGTGTAAATATCAATGATACATTTTACTTACGTACCAAAACTACCTTAAAACAATGTTTCTTATACGTTCTTATATCATTTATTCCATTACTAGAAAAAAAAACCCTTAGTTATTTATTATGTGTGCAGCCGCCAAGGTTTCGAACAAAAGATAATATTTGTCTGTTTATTCGTTTCTATGCCTTTCTTTACCATTCATTATATTACAAAGAAACTTTTGTCAGTAATAGGGCGCGCGCCCGCAATTTTCCTTCTCAAAAACTCACATGTGAGAAGAACGCATGGCTTGCAACAGCTATTGTCTTCTAATTTAATGTTTTGGTTTAGTTGTGCAGATCGCAAAGAGTTTAATGTAAACTTCACACAAGCAATCTACCCCGTATGGTAAAGGTATGTTACATAATATTGTTTATAGGTTATAAACGAGCACACAGTCCACCTGATGGTGAATGGATGCTGTGGCCTATATACATTTACGTTTATCTTCGATTAAGTATCAAAATGCAGATGCGTTGTCACCCTTAAGGACTAAGATAGAATGCCTCATTTACAGTAAAAAAGGTCTCCAGTTCTCTACACTCACCATACGTAACACAGCACCATTAAGCTACTATTTTACGCTGGTATGAGAGCGTTGTCCTACCCTGGTCGAGCCGACCCATTCGTGGTACAACCATAAATAGCTGCATCATCACGTATAAACGCACGCAGATATGTTCTCACCTCTGAAGACTAAGATGGAATGCTCGTTTCCAGTAAAAAGGGTCTCCGGGTCTCCACATTTACCAAACGAAACTCAGCGGCATTTTTTTTAAATAATTTCTATTTTAAAGATAATCCAAAACTGCGTTACAATTATTGCAATCTTTACACACAAATATAACGTCGACAACAGACAAAGGTTTAATTTCTGTTCATAGTACACTAAATTCTAAGCCAGCAACATTTAAACATATATATCTTAAAGCCTTACTTCCTTATAAACGATGGCTATCACGACTATCCACGTAATCTAGCAATTAATTGTCGTATGTCACATGGCGTGTGGTGCATACGTAAACAGAGTTTATCCTTATACTTACGTACCGTAACATACACTAGTGATCTATAAAGTATAATATAATGAAGAAATTTCCTTCAACTATGCATATATCTAACAAAACCTCTGAACATTAAACCAACAATTCTAAGTCCATTGTCAAATATATACCTTGTCAAGATTGTGCCAGTTATTTCACGAATAATATCAAACCTTTTCTATCACCAGTCTGTAAATTTTTGGTTTGATATACTTTGATGGATATTTTCCAACGAGAACCACGTAAATGTGAGGGTTAAGATAGAGGAAAGATATCAGTAATATTCTTTATTATCTATGAAGGAATTGTTTTAGATAAACGCTACTAGATCTTTAGTATATATTTATATAATAATCTAGACTACAAGATTTTGTAGGCATTTCTCTCTAAGGGTTTTATCAGACAGGAAACGGTCACGCATTCAAGCGTTCCGCGTTTGCTTTCTGTGTATCTATATCCCTTAGTACATGAGTGATCAATGGGTTCATAGATTTAGTAATTTAAATCACAAAAAATATGTCATACATCATCACAAAAAATATATCATTATTAGGTACATACCGATTTCGACAGACTGAATGACGGGGTGATAAATTGAGAGATAATAGAAAAGTGTAAAAACAGTGGTAGAGCCACGCGGCAGCTTTTGCTGTCGCACGGATAGGCCTAGGTAGTACCACGACCTCATAGAAAACCAGCGTGAAGTAGAGGTTTACCTCTGCGTTTCGCTTGGTGAGTGCAGGTGGCCGGAGGCCCTTTTTACTGGAAATGAGGCATTCCATCTTAGTCCTCACGGGTGACAACGCATCTACATTTTGATTTGTAACAGAGGATAGATGTAGATGTCTATGGGCCGCAGCAACCACTTACCATCAGGTGGACTGTGTGCTCGTTTGTCACCCTTATCCTATAAAAAAAAAGTGTGATTTGCAAGAAGATGGTGTGATTTGCAAGAAGATGGTGTGATAAGGATTAAGAAAGAAATACTTTGGTGGTTTGGTTATGTAGAATCAATGAGGAAAGAGAGACAAAACAAATTAATATGCTGCAGAAGTGAGTGGCAGGAACTGGTTGCAGGTTCTATGAAAGTGTCCCGCTGAAGTCACCACTTGTGTAAAAACATAAGTATTCGGGTCTTATTACGTTGCGATTATTTGTTATCATATTCAGCGTTACAACGGATTGCATAAGATGGTATAGTGAATGTTTATGAGTATAGATTACTTATTATTGTTTAATGTCTCAGCAGCTTTTCACAAAATTACCTAATTCAATTTTAATAAAAATATACATTTACCCACCATATACCTAGTCAGGTCATAAGTATTGTCACACAGTAAAAACTTTTCTTTTAGAATGCTGGGCACAAAAGAGGTTATTGAATTCGAATTTCCAATTGTTCATGAAAATAAAACTGTATACTTTTTAGAATTTTACTCATTTTTAAATATGGAGTGGACGCTTAAAGAAGGCCGTGTTGCAGTTATTGCGTTGCATCGTTGCGGTTACGCGCCAATTCAAATTTTTGACATACTGAAAAATTTGAATATAACCAAAAGATTCGTTTATCGTACCATCAAACGATACAATGAAGACTCTAGTGTAAATGACAGGTCAAGAAGTGGTCGCCCTCGGTCTGTTAGGACTCCAGCAGTGATAAAAGCTGTGAAGGCGCGAATTCAAAGAAATCCCAAACGTAAGCAGAAACTGTTGGCCCTTCAGATGGGGTTAAGCAGAACCACGGTGAAAAGGGTGTTAAATGAAGACTTAGGGCTTCGGGCATATCGAAGAAAAACAGGACATCGTTTGAATGCTCGTCTAATGGACCTGAGACTGAAGAGATGCCGCGCTTTGTTGAAACGGTACGCGGGAAAAAAAAATGGGGAAATTCTTTTTTCGGATGAAAAAATTTTTACCGTAGAAGAGAGCTACAACAAACAAAATGATAAGGTGTACGCACACAGTAGTGAAGAAGCGAGCAACCGTATTCCGCGTGTCCAACGAGGTCATTTTCCATCCTTGCTCATGGTATGGTTGGGAGTTTCTTATTGGGGCTTAATAGAGGTACATTTTTGTGAGAAAGGTGTAAAAACGAATGCAGTTGTGTATCAAAATACAGTCCTGACGAACCTTGTGGAACCTGTTTCTCATACCATGTTCAATAACAGGCACTGGGTATTCCAACAAGATGCGGCGCCAGCTCATAGAGCGAAGAGCACACAAGACTGGCTGGCGGCGCGTGAAATCGACTTCATCCGGCACGAAGACTGGCCCTCCTCCAGTCCAGATTTGAATCCGTTAGATTACAAGATATGGCAAAACTTGGAGGAAAAGGCGTGCTCAAAGCCTCATCCCAATTTGGAGTCACTCAAGACATCCTTGATTAAGGCAGCCGCCGATATTGACATGGACCTCGTTCGTGCTGCGATGGACGACTGGCCGCGCAGATTGAAGGCCTGTATTCAAAATCACGGAGGTCATTTTGAATAAACTTTAGTGTCATAAGAATCTGTTTTGTTAAGTTCATTTTGGTATATAAATGGTTACATAATGAATAAACTTGTTTCAATTATTTTATATTAAACATGTGACAGAATTTATGACCTGACTAGGTATATTTAGATATATTTAAATTTCTAGTTCTGGATATATTAGCAAAGGTATTAAATAAAATAATTTCAGATTTTCTTCAACAAAAACTTAGAACTCTACTACGTGCAAAGCGAAGAAGAAATTATTCCCAGTTTCATTTAAATTAATGTAAATGTTTAATTAACGCAAACTTTCCACATTAATTAGCAGCAAAACAATTCCCACAAAAATAACGGTAGAGGATTGAAAGCGTGACCTAAAAATCCTTTTATAATCGCTTATCCAAGCGACGACCGGCTTTGTTTAACAGCCGCGTTCGTGTTTTTCACAGCCGATAAATGCAAACAAACAAGTGACATTGCGAACGTTCCGTAATCGCTTTTGCAACGTGAAGACCTCGTAATTTTGAATAGACTGTATCTGCTCACATGCTTTTATTATAAAGACATATGGGAATTTGTTCTTTAAATATTTTTAATAAAGTAGACCTAGTAGTAATTTAGTTCGGTAAATAAGACGGCGCCGTGGCGCAGTGTCTTAGAAATGAAAGTTACAGCGCCAAGGGCCGCGGGTTGGAATCCGGCACGAAACAAGTATTTGTCCTTGTGAAATGTATATATGTCCCAAATATATCAGAAAAAATTCTAGCGTGAAGATAATTGAATAAAAAAGGAAAGAAACAAACTCCAGCCATGACCGCATACCGTAATGTTCACTAAGTTGCAGCCTTGGTGCCTTTACGAACTCCCGTCCTCGAGGCTGCGGTAGTGTACAAATGATGTGAGTGTCGTGGAAAACTTGGTTGGAACGAAGTTAAATGTAGGTATTATATTATTGATTAACAAATACAAATAAATGAATTACTAGCGTCTATTAAAATGAACGCTTCATTTGAAATAAAATAATATTTATTTCATGGCAAGATAAGATAAGAAAAAGTGCGAGGGAGATGGATATTATTCCATCTCACTTCCTTATTTCGCCGCCAAGGCCATCTACACTACGACACAAGGGGTAGTGACGAAAAAATCTTACACTTTTTGTCGCCTAGCTCCCATCCGCCAAACCCGTACCGTCCGATAAGGAACTAAAAAAATTACAAACTCCATGGGTTCTTATATAGAATCCGGGTGACAAACTAACATACAGTCCATGTTATAATAATTGTATGTTTTGGCACATAGTTATATTTTTGGCACATAACATTTACCCACGATTCAAAATCAAGGGGAATAACATAGAATGTCTCGTTACTAATGATGGTATTTATGTGAGCGTGATCCTTCCCCGGTTGAGTCGTGCTATTCTTGTTACAAAAATAATAAAGTTACGGCGTTACTTTACCACGTTAAAACCTCGGCGTAGTGAGAAAATATGAACACTGATTTAGCCAGTAGGAATCCGGTATGGTGAGTGTAGAGAACCGGAGACCCTTTTTTATTGGAAACGGGGCATTTCAACTTAATCATCAACGGTGATTACGCATCTCGTAATAAATTTCTTAATCGAGGATAGATATCAGGTGGCCTATGTGCTCGTATGTTGCAACTATTCTACGAAATAAAAAAAACACTAAAGTGTTCATTGCTCGAAGAGTTCAAATTGCTCGAAGAGGGTAGGGTCAAGAGTACTCGGATACCTAGACGTGCATGTATGAAGAAGATAATGAATCTGAAAGAAGCGAAAGAGATATGTAAGGATCGTGACACTTGGCGATCTGTTCTCTCTGGCTACTCCGTCAGGGATTGTGCGTGAAGATAAGTAAGTAAGTAAGTAAGTAAGTGTTCATCATATTCATATTACCCTGTCACTAAGCATGTCATTTATCATCTTTTGGCTAGGAAATAAATAGTCCTGTGTTCTTTTTGCCTTTTCTTGTGAATAAGATGCGGTTACACCTTCCGTACCGTCTACCCATTAATCAATGCAGTGTGATAAGTGATCTCGCTGAAGGGACAGAATAGTGATGTTAGATCCGGTTCGATTTAGCTTCTAAATAGATAGCGTAATCGTGAAAGAGAAATTGTTAGTGATTTAGTAAGTCCATGGATATTTTTCTTTCCAGTCATTCATTCCAGGCTCAACATTTGTAGGAGTAACTTAACAGGTTAAGTAACAAGTTATTTTCGTAGTATTTTTTGCTAAAATGACAGTAGTTTCAATAATAGTTTCTAGTGGTCAGTATTTTGATTGATTAATATAAAATTAAAATATATTTATTATCACTTTTTTATAGCTAACAGTTAATGTTTGGTTTAATGGTGTAAATGACATAAGCGGTCCCAAAATAGCGGTCCTCGAATATGGAGGGGAAACAAAAACGTGCAGTTCTACTTGATCTGTGCTACTGGCTACATGTTTTTCTATTCTTCTTAGTTCCCAAAGTCTCTTGCCAATTTTTTATTACTGGTAGCCTAGGTATACTATAATGTTCCGTCTTTATTACATATACTATGTTACATGTAGCTTGCAATTATTTTGAAGTTGTCGTCTTAATTGAAAACTGGTTAGAAAGACATCATCATCAAATTTTATGTCAATCGATTAAGCAGTTTTCGTGTTAAATCCGTTTATACATACATTTTAACGCCATAGTCCTTATTTATGTTCAAATATACAAATAGAAAATTTATAGGAAAACAAACACACTACATTTTTATTCAAGAGTGTTAACATGTTTGCGAACAATTGGAATGCCTAATGTCTAGATCAATAGTGACCATCGTCCATTGGGGATCTAAAAGTTAACACGATGTCCTCGGCCCTCATGCGTAATTACGAGGGCACGTGTTTTAATTTGACTTCATCACGTCATTGGTGTGACAATATTTGAGGAGAATTAACGCGTGTATGCTTTACAAAGCGCCATCTTGTGTACTTTAGTAAAGTGAGGCTAATGACAACTAATCTAAGAGATTAGAAAATTAAGAATTACAAAAAAACTGTTTGTTTTTTTTTATTTTGATTCAATTCTCAAATGTATTACCGAGCACATTTTTTGATATGTCGGTGAAGATAAAAGTCATTCGTCATCCAGTGTAGATAATACTGTGATTTCTTTCCTTTCTTTGCAATTATAACCATCATCATAATCGCTTACTTTGAACCTAGAATGGCGAAGTTTTTACACAGAGATTCCCTTTATAATGTAGACCAGGAATAAGGAAGTATTTTCCGAAATTCCCACGGAATATGGTATAAAGAGGATATTTTTTTTTTGCCTTTAAGTTGCCACATTTCCGTAACCATAATTATTGGAGACTTCAAATTTGGCATGTAAGTAGATAATTATAATCACTAATAACTGTTTTCAGTATTTTTCGAAATTCCTACGAGATAGGGAAGAAAGAGGATTTATATTTTCGATTTGAAGTTGCGTTATTTCCGTATAGCTGTAATTATGAGAGACATCAAATTTATCATGTAAGTATCCAATTTCACGTGAACGACGCTGCGGGTGGTCGTTAGTTTATATAAAAAAACTAGCTGACCAGGCAGACGTTGTTCTGCTCTTTCCGACGACACTTTGTCTAATAAAAAAAACTTAAATTCGCAAAAAAATATTGATGGACACTTAACGGGATAAAAACTATCCTATCTCTGAAGTTGGACCAAACAGCACACAGTGTGTAAAATTTCATTGAAATCAGTTCAGTAGTTTAGAAGTTCATCGCGGACGAACAATGTGACGCGTAATTTTTATATATAAAGATAATTAAGTATTTGTTACCGACTCAGACCAATAAATAAGGGTCGATTATTCGATTGAATTGTAAAAAATATTTTCTTTAGTATCATCATATACAGAGGAATAGGTGTCTATGGACTAAACGCAGCGCGGAATGCGGGATGATGATGGTTTAAATCATCCGGACTTTTAAATTTATTTTTGAATTGCTGAATGCGTATTGCTGAATCTACTGCAACATGTACACATAACAATCTTACAAATGTTAAGCCGTTGCATAAATGCATTTTTCAAAAATTGAATTCTGTTCACTGTAAACAATAGCTTCGTTACCTCATATTCACAAAAAGCAAGTAGATGAGGAAGTTGTGTTTGTCCCAGAAAATGCACGTCATTTGGAGAAGTTTACTTCTAAACTTCTCCAAATGACGTGCATTTTCTGGGACAACATACTAAAAAAACTTTCACCACTTTTGTACCAAAATAATACAGATTTTTGTATAAAACATTACTTAAGCTTATTTGCAATAGATTTTATAATACTTTTACATACTTCTAAAATATTCTCCTTGAACAATCCAAGAAAGCATACAACGGTTTGATGAACTGTACCATGAAAGCTTATATCATAGTATGCAATTTAAAGATTAAGTAAAAAAAAATCTAAAATATTTAAAATATAGTGTGCTCCACAGCCAAGTCTTTTCATTTGAGCAACAAAATTAAGACGGCTTCTAATAAAATTAAAATGACAAAGAGTATAATTAATAGTGAAACTGGTAAGGTCTTGTCTCTCAATTTAAGCTACCAATTAAATTTTAACAATAAATTAACTTAATCAGATCAGGACCTTACAATGGTTTTTGAGAAATATTTTAATGAAATTCAGATCTTAACCACAAACTCACAGAATTTTCCTCCTGCCGTCGCCGAATCATTTCTCGTGTAAAAAGAATTTTACATTTCATAAAGTATCACCAAAAAATATTGTAACATATTTTAAAACTATTGATATTAAGAAAACTACAGATCTGTGGGGGATTTCTATTATATACGAATCAAGAAAAATTTAAAAAATCCCTATACGAATAGGAATAGATCTTATTTTAAACTAAACTTATTATTATTTTAAGCTAGTATCGAATCTGGTGTTTCCTGATTTAGTGAAACTTAGTAAGGTTTCACAAAATCCTTTTATATAAATCTGGTAGTACATTTGACTCCGCCAATTGTAGACCTATTTCTGAACTGCCAACATTTAGTGAAATTTTTGAAATAATTATTATTAATCAAATGTTCAATTTTTGAATGTACATAATTTGTTTTATGAAAACCAATTCGGTTTCACAAAGGGCCGTTAGAAAACTGACGCCGATGTTGAGCTAATTAAACATATTTTCAATGCATGAAATAATTCACATGATGCTATGGGCATATTCTGTGACCTATCGAAAGCCTCCGATTGAATTCACCAGGAACATCAATCGGGAAACCACAACGCTATGGTGTAAGAAGTGATGCTCTTAAATTCATTATTTCATATTTAAATACCAAAAACACAAAATGTTATTATTAACAGTATGAGTCATTTCGAGTCGATATTACTAATGGTCGTGCCTCAGGGCTCAATTTTCGACCCGTCTCTATTTTTTGTATATTAATGACTTACATAGTAGGAGATAACCATGATATTTATATTCTGATAATACTTCACTAATTTTCAAACTAAAAAGACAATTACTAAAATACCACGAAGTAAGTAATAATATATCTAAATTAGTAAATTTGTCTAATGTCAATAACTTTCATTTAATTGGCAAGAAAATAATCGAATGGAATTTATAACTCCAAATTTTAAACATCAAAATAGTTTATATAACTACATGTACATGTATAACTACATATACATGTATAACTACATGTAACATACTATGTATTAAATGGGGAGAATTTGAGTTCTAGCGATACTACCATTTTTCTTGGAATCACACTAGACGCGAATCTTCAATAGGTCAATCAAATCCACATATTACAACTAGCAAGCAGAGTTAGTTCTGCAGTGTATGTTGTAAAGTAATAGAAATCTTATCAGTGTTGAAATAGCTAGACTAATTTATTTTAGCAATTTCCACAGCATAATTTAGTACGGTGTTTTGCTATGGGAGCACGCGACTAACACTAAAATAATAATTATTTCGCAAAAGGTGATCATAAAATTAATATATGATTTAAAACTAGGGAGAATGAAACTTATATAATTTGAAAAGTACTGTGATGTGTGCAGAAAAAAGTATCATGTTTTGATGTTTTCTTTGATCATGGTTATCATCATTACAGTCCATTGCATGTCCACTGCTGAAAATATTCCTGCCCAAGGAATGTTTTGTGACATCCCTGGGTAGGCCTGTACGCACGGGAAGTGTGATCTGAGAATGCCTTTTTTTGTAACACTGTTATTTACTCCTTTTATTTTCTTAACCATTACAAATTAAAGCTACGCCTTAAAAAATATTAATTATTTCTTAAAGAAATATTGAAATAGCTTACGCCATAGTTCGGGTCAAAATGACTCACACCTACGTTCGTGTAGTAATTTTCTACCCCCTAACGCCGGGATAAGGCAGGTAAAATTAAATGAACATAAATTACAAAACTCTTTATTAACCGCTTAAATAAAAGCAAAGATCACGTTTATGGCTTTATGCTGTGTCATAATTGGTCGAGTTACGACCACAAACGGTACTAGTTCATATAAAACAATGAACAAAACGTACAATTATATTACAAAAATTATATTTAATTAAAGATTTTTACAAGCTCAAAAACGCAACAATTAAAATTTAAAAAGAACAGAAAAAGGCAATTGAAAGCGCGACCTTAAAATCCTTCACGACCTTTTTTCCACGCAATACCTGGGCTTTGTTTTACAATCGCGTTCGTGTTTTACAGTAATTATAAATACAAGCAAACCAATGGCTTTTTACATATATACCGTAGTCAATTCAGTGAAGCTTGAATGATTATCTTTTTATAGGATTATCAGAACGATTAAATAATGAACAAATTAATGAAATATAATTTAATGGACATCAATAAACAAGAAAATAAAAAAAAAAACATAAATTATAAAACCATTGGCGGCCTTACCGCTTTGCGATCTTTACCAGACAACCATATTGCAAAGAGTATGACTTGTGATAAAGGATAAGGGTGTACAAATATAATTTTGGATCGTCACGTTACAAAATTCGCGTTATAGACAATGTATGTATTTTGTAAGAATTACGAAATAATAGTAAAATTTTCTATAATATTGTAATTCTTATCTTCAAGCATTTAATCATTTCATCAATAAATACATACATATGTTATGTACAGTGTAGTAACAGTTAAAATATAGAAATATAAACATAGGTATACAAGGACATAATGAAGTAAACAATAAGTAAAATAAAAGCCATGCCACTAGAAAATAGAATGGAAGCATTATACGTGGAGCATGAAAATAAAACATTTATGTAGCTGGTTAATTATAGTGGTTGCTGTGAGCTAGCACTGTAAGAAAATTAATCACCTTAAGTGTTCCTATGGATGTTGTAAGAAGCGTCTATAGGAAATGTCAGAAACATCTCATGGCTTCGATATACATGGTTATTTTGCAATGAGCGGCCAAAGGAGAAGAGGATGCCATAGTTGCCACGCTTGGTGAACGGGTTGACAATCGCATTTTTTTTTATTGTACTATTACTGTTATCAGTAAGAGGCTGCTGCCCATCTACTACCTGTTTGCCACTGTCGCCTCTTACGACACCCACGGGAAGATATGGGGTAGTGGATATTCTTAACGGCCGCTATATTGCAGTGAACTTTAACAAGCTAATAATGATAAATACTAAAATAAAATGGAAAATAAAACTTGAACAAAAATTAGGCAAATTGACAATTATAAATGTAGCTTTTTTCCTACTTTGGTAACTACCAATGGAATCTGCCAGCGTCAATTATTTCTTGAAAGTCACACAGTGTATCAGACTAACCTTTGCTACGAAGTTTCCTATAGACGGGCTTAGTTTATGTTACATCATGTGTGTATGTATGTACGTGTGTAATTGAAAAATGTAACTTGATGTTATTGCTCTTATAATCAGTTATCATTTACAATGTCACTAGGTAAGCGTTTAAAAAACTTAAGATTCTCCTAAAAATATATCTTATTATTTTCATTACATAAAAATAAACAGAGGGAGAGAGCGGAAGCATTCAATAACTGTTGTTAAAACTAAAATATTTTAAACAAATTCCATCTCAGAATAAAAAGGTGGATTGTGTCTTAAAATGGAACACAGGAAGGTTGTGATAGTTAAAACTTTACACAAGCAAGTTATAAAAGGCTTACATTTACGTACATATTTGTAGTGTTGACGAAATCTGAAGCCTTACGTTCATAAAACCCTCAAACACTGTCGCAAACAAGATCCTAAGCCATCTGTAACTATCGACTGCCAACATGATGTCTATTTGGGTCTTCACACTGTAGTCGGATACTAACTTACACAGCTTTAGTTTTGTAAAAGTTTGCTTAGCAATAAACTTAGTTGTGTTTAACGAAATATACCAGCATAGAGCGGTGGTTAAATTAAACAATCGAAAAGAAAAGTTTAGTCACGACAGGGATACCATGTCCTAAATCTTTTTCTATTTAAAAAAAAACATGCGTGAGTGTCGTGGAACACTCGGTTGGAATTAAATTCCTTTCATAGTATATTATTATTGATAAACGTATTATATTATTGATTAACAAATATGAATAAATTAATTATTAGCGTCTATTAAAATGAAGCGTCATTTAAAATAAAATACACTAACTATGACACAAGGATAGTGACGAAAAAATCTTACAATTTTTGTCTTCTAGCTCTCATCCGCCAAACCCGTACCGTCCGATAAGTAACTTCGTTCCAAAAAAAATGTAAATGCTTTTACTTTAATATCGTATTACGTATTTCGTGACGCTAAACGACTGACAAAGACTTGTGGATTCTGTTATAATTTAAGAACTGTCTAAGTATAAACAAACGGGTAAGAGGATTATCGTTTAATGACTTTTGATTTAAGTCCCATTTATTAAAAGTCTAAAATGCTAAAATAATTTACGCATTTAAATCCATTAAAGATGTATCTTTCTTTGTAGTTTCTTTACTAAGACACAACCAATTTTTGGCTATCATATGAATATAGTCATAAAAATAGATTATTCGCTCTGATAAATGCCTGTAAAGAAATCGTGGCCTCCGTACTAGACCAGTAATGCGAATTGTGACTCTGGTGGGAATCAGTTTGCTTAAAATTATGTTTTTAACAATTATTAGGATATATCCTATATCCTATCAGGATATTAAAATGAAAAAGACACCAGTCTATAGTAAGCTTATTTTCTCTTCTCTTCGATTCTGTTTTATTCTGTTTTATTTTGTTCTATCAATTTATTTTTTGTTCTATTCTATTCTATCCTGTTCTATTCCATTTAATCCCGTTATATCCTGCTCTTTTCAATTCTAATTTGTTCTACACTATTGTTCTTTTCTATTATATAGTGTTCTATTCTGTTCTCTTCTGTTCTATTTTGTTCTATGATGGCCTGTCCTGTCTTTTCCTGTTCTCTTATCTTATCTTCTCTTCTCTTCTGTTATCTTATGTTCTTATCCGTTCAATTCTGTTCTATTATTTTTTCTAGTAAAATAAGCCAGCGCTTAACTACAATTCCACCTGATTCTGTGTTACTTTGTGCCTCCGGAACGTGCTTCCAATAAAGCAAACCGAAAGAGGGACCAAGGTTGCTTTCGAACGGAGATCCGAGACCCCTAACATAAATTGTTGGTAATTAGATTTCGTTGTTTTTTGATTGTATCTGTTTTACCAAAACAGCATCATAGGCTACCATCGATTCTATCACATCAATTTTTCATAGGGAACCTTTGCGCACTTCCCTTATGACACTTCCACTACGCAGTTGAATTCATCAGTTAAGCCTTAGTCTAGAAATAGAGCTAAATATAATAAAAGCAAGTTGTAATGACATTTATGATATACTAGTTGTGCCCGGCAGGCGTTGCTTCTCTCTTTTTCGTTTAGTTGTTGTTGTCGGGATTCTTTACTTTTTATTTCGGAGAGTTTCATCGTGACCGGATATCGCACAGAAGATGAACAAACAAATATTAATTTTATATATTAAAAATTGATGTTAAAAAACATCGAGCGTGCTGCGCCGAGTAGCGGCGGTGTAAAATAATCCACTATCATCCCGTGAGTTGACAGGCAAATGGGCAGCAGCATCTTCCAGATAACAATTTATATAATAAAAAAAAAACAGCGGAAGCCAAGCGTGGCAGCTATTGTGAAGTTCAGCAGTGGACTGTTAAAGGCTGTAATGATTCAATTAATAAATAAATGAATACAAAACACAGAATATTGCTTTTTTTCAACACGAAATGTACGATCATTTTATTTTAAACATTATTGATTAATAATTGTATTTTAAATATTATTAATTTAATTGTGTTGTATTTTAAATACAAGTAACAAATGCGTATTCAAGTTTTCTTACAGGGAAACTAATTTCTTTATAGATGTAAATAACAAAATGTTACCTTAATTGGTTGCGTGTTACGAAACATACGGTATGTTATGATTATTAACATCGCCGCTAAACGACTACGAGGAATGATAATAAAAGCTAAGACAGACTAGACAGCTAGGACAAAGTAACTTGCTTCACGTTGTTGTTCCTTAATTTGAATTTTAGCGTTTATATGTACCTTTTAAAGGAGTAAGTTTGACAAACGAGCGGTCAGACCACCTGATGGTATGTGGATGTTATTGTACAAGTTTATCGGTTATGAATCAAAACGAATGGTGAGAACCATATCAAAATCTATCAAGTAATGTAAAAAATTAAACGCGTATATGTGACTTAACTTTATAGTGTTTAGTATGAAACACAGTCAAAGTTTAATTTAAACAAAAATTTATATTTTTATACATAATATGTTTGAACACCACTAACACCATTTGCGTTTTAAGGACAAGTTTTACTTTATGAAGACATTTGAAACCTTCCGTGTAGCAAGGACTCCTCTTATAAGTCAGAGACAAAGAACAAGCCTTACGCTAGGTACTTGACACGTTTACCTTACTTCAATTCTTTCATAAACTTCCACGTTCCTTTCACAATTGTTGCAAAAATAAATATACGAAGTAAAAATGTTTTTGAGGCACTGAAAAATTATTTTAATACTATTTATTTACTTTCTTCGTCTTGTCCGTTTTTATCTTTGTGTTTATTCCTTGGAAGACAGTATAGACGAGAGGTCCTTGAGCAAATTGCTAAGATTCCCCAGCAATTCTGCATTATAATGACTATCACTGGCAAATCGAAGATGTTGGCATTTAAATCATCTACTTATTAACACTTGATTTTTCATTAATCACAATGTACATACAGAAAAGACTTCGTAACAGATTGATTTATTGTATGTCTAATACTATACAATATATATGGTAAAGCCAGGCTGTAGCTATTATGGTTGTAGCACGTATGTGTCCAAGCTCTCACAAAATACCAGCGTAAAACAGCAGCTTTGTGCCGCTGTGTTTTTTATGGTGAGTGTAAAGAATCGGAGACCCTTTTTAACTGGAAAAGTCCTCAGGAATGACAACGCATCTATATTTTGAGTTTTAACTGAGGATAGATCAAAAAGGTTGACTTTGTCACCCTCATATTGTAAAAAGTTCACAAAATTTAACCTAGTTGCTTTATTTCATTTAGTTACTGTTTATTATTACATCAACTAAGCGCTATTTACGTATTCAAAATGTAGTTTCGTTCGTCAGTTTACTACATATGTAAGTTTGCCTACAGTGCAAAATGGCGCAGTCATTAATGAATCATTTCCACGAACAAATCAAATTACGAACGCTGAAGTTATATACACAGATGAGGCGTCGTAATAGTAGCAATATTAAAATCATTTTTAGAAATCGAATTCATTTTAAATCATAAAATTTATTGAATACAAGCTATAACCCGGCACGCGTTACTGTTTTCAAAAAGGTTGACCCAGACGAAAGTTTATCGACCAAATGTGCGATATATTCAAGATGGGCCAGATAAAGTGTACCCTTAACTGACGAGCATGTATGCGTAGGTATATAGATGTACAAGAGACGAGAGAGGTGTGTCAGGATCGTGCCAAATGGAAGTCCATAGTCTCTGCCTATCCCTCTGGGTGACAGGCGTGAGTGTTTATGTTTATGTAATGTTAAATAAAATTAAAGGTATAATAATAAAAATGACAAACAAGCACATCTCACCTAATGGATGATGTGAGCCATAGACACCTACACCTATAGTTCACTAAGAATCAAAACGTGAATTCGTTGTTAACACTAAGGAATAAGATGCAAGCGTTATTATATATCATAAGGTTCTGCGGCTCTCGTAAGACGCACAGCAGTATTGTGTTGCTATTTCACACTGGTATTCTGGGAGAGCGTGATTTTTTCTTGGTGTAGCCGACTCATTCGTGCTGTAGACACAGTACAGCTGCATCGTGGCTACACCACGCATATTACTATCTTTTTTTGTAAATGAAGGCAAGTTTTAAGTATATTAAATTGTGCACTTGATACCCGCTGGCGGTGTAGCTCTACCGTTCTGTTAGACGAGTCTAACTAACGATTTACGTTTATGATTATTAATGGCCTCGGCAAAATGGGTTACGTAATCGAGAATAATAAAAGGAGGTCCCCCAGTCTAATTTTAAAATGAGGTAAAATTTTCCATGCTGTTTAAAAAGGTTACTCACCAATATAACGGAGAAGTTTCTTTTAATAGATGAATGTTGTTTTACATGACAAAAAATATGTGCGTCGCTTTTTAATTGTGGCTCGAGCAAAAATAACTGGTTGCAAAAATACTTTTAATACATACATGCATATACTTTTACGCCTGTTGTAGGTAAAGACAGAAATTTTTCACGATCCCATTACACTTCAGTCGTTTCTTTCACATCCATACATCTACGCATAAATCTTATTACAAGGATACTTTTAATTTGGTCGATCTTCAATATATCGCCAATTTGGTCGATAACTTCAAGTTATACGAGTAACACCTCTTGTCGACTTTGCCACTTATTTATGCAGGATAAATTTCCTTTGTTACTCTTTCTATATTCGTGTAACTACAACGTATTTTAAGGTGAGTATTTATCCCTTGAGCTCCAAAGTGAAATTATTCAATTTAATTTATTACTTTTTATCACCACTTACTACCAAGTGGGATTGTAGTCAAGCTCAGGTTTATTATGAGTTGAAAAAATATCGGAGAAATAACGACGGTGCCAGAAATAATACTAATAAAAGAAAGCTCTTTATTTTAAGTAAATAGAAGAGTAATATTTCATTTAAATACACTTGAATATCGATTGACCGTTCTCATTTTTATAAACAAAAAGCATTCTTCTTTGCATTGTTGAAAAACAATGTCGGTACAATTGTAAATTGTTAGTTATTTCAGTTTATAAACTCTAAGGTGGCTGGTAAGCTAGGTGGTTTTATTGGTCTTAAATGATGGAGGCTTTTTATCATTTATTTATTTACATTGGTTGACAAATTTACTAACACTTGAGTTGAACTTGAGCTAATACTGTATTCATTAGAAACCTCAGATAAATTATTACAATATTTTTTTTATACTACATATTTTTTATACTACGTTCTACATCCTGTTTTTCTAACCGCCAAGATTTAATCTAAAATTCTATAACATCACATCTCGAATATAATTTTAAAATTTCAGTTAGTTCAACTACCTGTGTGGAAATAAAATGTGAATACAATTCTACTCGTAGATATTGTTGATAAATGCAGGGATAACAAATTAAGTAACTCAAATTGAATGTTGTGAACGATTCAGTAAAATAAACCAATAACGTGAATAGTGCCAAGTCAGCACTGTCATGGCGTATGACAAATTGCCTTCAACATTAATTAATGTTGTCGCGATAGCAGGTATCACATTATGACACCAAGCAATAAATGACATTCCTTTATAACGTAAGGGAAATTACATTAGGTTTTTAAAAGCCTCATATGACTAGGAAATGTATGGCATACAACTATCACAACCTGCTAATAAAAACAAATTGTCACCATTTGTTGATCTTTATTCATTATTTGCCTGCTTTTGAATTATACGATAATATATTCCTGGAGAAAGATACGATTTTAGCATTACAAAGAATTCCTATAGGTTAAAGTAGCTAAGAAACTGTAGTTCATGGAAGTTTATAAAAAAAAGTATTGTCTTCGCCAGCAATATTAAAAAAAATTAATGCCAGCAAAATTATGACTTTAAAAAGTGATTATCAATGAATTCCAAATCCTCAAGAAGAAAACCTGTGCGACTGAGGAGTAGAACGTATTTCGTTGACACGAAAAGTTGTAGCCTATACCTATATGTAAGTCCCGCAGTTGGGCACAGGTCTCCTTTATGAACCGATTTCCAAAAAGGAGAAGGTTCTCAATCCGTAGGAATCTTTTTTTATGTATGTTCCCCAATTAATCGAAGACGCCTGAACCGATTTGGAAAATTCTTTTTTTATTTTATTTGAAAGCTGGTGCTTCTCATGTGATCTTATATAAATTTGATTAAGATCTGACTAGTAGTTTTTGAGTTATCCTTAATAATGCGTATTTAATTGACTTCGACTACATTGGTGATGTTCTCATCTTATTTATATTGAAATCGGTTTTACATTTTTTTTTAATTTTACCACTTGTTTTCCACTACGCTGCTACAGTACTTGCTGGCGGACTTGTCCTTGAGATATTTTTATTCCTCTCACATGCAAATTTCCTAATGATGTTTTCCTTCACCACAAACCATTTAAAGGCTGTTAGTTAAATTTTTATTTACTTTTTTCCTTGCATGGAACAGGTGTCTATATTGCCTACAAATAAATATTCCGGGTCTGGATGTTTGTCCATGTACAATAATTGTGTGTAAACTGTCTCCAAAGTAAAGAAAAAAAGCCTAAGTATGTAGAGGTAAGATTTTTACATAAAATAAAACAAAAAAAAACTTACTTTAATATTAAAATAATAATTGAAAGTTTCTTGTTTAATAGATAAACACTACATCTTGTTAATAACTGTAATTAGCTGATTATGAGAGTAACGCGCACGTTGTTATTGCATTTAAATACACTTAAGTGTTGCTTTGTAATATTCCTTCTTATGAATATAAAACATCTTCCTCCGCTTTGTTGTGAAAACAATCCTGGTAAACAAATTATCGTTTACGCGCTTTATATTTTCAAATTTAAAAATTTTTCAAAGAGATATTACTCGTATATTTTGCAGTGCAATTTGAATGTCGTTATTGGATTTACTTGTGCTAGCAGTTCAAAATATTATCTCAATGTAGCTTTTTTTTTATAGGAGAGGGGGCAAACGAGCATGCGGCTCACCTGATGGTGACTTCCGCCGCCCATGAACAAGTGCAAAACAAAGGGAATAGCAGATGCGTTGCTGGACTTTTAAAAAGGAGTAGGCTCTTTTCTTTCATGTTCCTAAGTCGTATCGGTCCGGTAAAATCGCTGGTGGTAATCGATTCCACAAGGAAGTTGTACGAGGAAGAAAACTTCTTCTAAATCACACAGTGGTGGACAGCCAATTATCCAGATGGTATGGATGGTATCGCGAGTTTTGTCGCGATGTGCGATGGTGAAATTGAGCGGCTGGAATTAGTCCGAACAATTCCTCAGAGCACTCACCGTGATAGATGCGATAAAATACGCATAGAGATGCAACATCTCTACGCAGTGCCAGTGAGTCAAGCCGATCGGAAAGAACTCGGTCGTCGACCGACCCGAGCTGGCACTGGGGAGCAGGGGCAGGGGCCCAGAGATGGGAACAGTATTCCATGTGAGGCCGAACCTGCACCTTGTAAAGTTGCAAGCGGTGTGCATGAAATACTGCCCCGCTCTGCTAAGCACGCCAAGCTTTTTAGAGGGCAAGTTGGCCTTCTCTTCCAAGTGACCACGAAACTGCACGTCACTCGATATGTCGACACCGAGGATTCCGATACTGGCTGAGGCAGCTCTCTAAAAAGTCATCGGTTTCGAGAATTACAGTGAAATATTATACGATTGATAGTTTTATACTCCGTTACCGTTAGAGCCTATTAAAATCCACTGATGACCATAGGCCTCCCCCATAGATTGCCCCATATTGGGCATATTTTTTGTTGCCCAATCTTGGCATGCGGGTTAGCAACAGTGGTTTATTTATTTTAATTCGCTATTAGGATTAGTTAGTTATTTTACGACGGGATATTTTTTTCGCAACTCCACGTCTAAGCGCGTATTTCACGTGTGGGCAGGAAACAGGAATATTATGATTATTCGAGTCATGAAATCTCCCCGAAGAAGTTTAACAGTCCTTTGATGTTGCGAGCAACTTCGGGGAGTGATCTCAGCGTGCCAAGATAAACATCTCGGCACGCCGGGATCACTCCGTCGCTGCATACAAGGCTGTTTAGCATGCAGTGACCTCCAGACATGCCAGCAACACGAGGGCCGCTGTTTCCTCATCCTCCATGCATGCCTGGTACAGGGGATTATCTGTAACACATATAGTAAATTATCTGTGACTTGGTCAGTCTCATTAAGACCTTGGTTAAACGGTTGTTTATTTCTGGCAGGGCCTCCCTAGCTTGTCTACAGTCTACTAGGTTTTCCCAAAGCTGAGCGTGTTAATTAGTACAGTTTTTACATACCAGGGAACGAACGTTACCAAAAGGGACCGGTATGATCCTACCGATATGATACCGATCCTCTCCTGGCCAGTTCGTCTGCGTCGTTGCCCCTGGATCCACTGTGTACCTTGATCCCTTGCAGAGTCACATTGTTGTATTTATAAACATCACTTAGTCGTTGATGACATTCATATATTAGTCCCGAGTTCACCGCATTGCAATTCAGAGCTTGAAGTACCGCCATGCTGTTGGTCAGTATTCTGATGGAGAAGTGTTTTACTTTTCTGGTAGATATTGTTATATTCACTGGGATGGTACCCATGCATTCTGCCTGAAAGACTGTGTTGTGGGTAACCAGCGTTGTATATACAAATGTGGATATTGAGGTCGTCCGAGAAAGTTCTAGATCCTGCACCTTCATTTGTTTTAGAACCATCCATAAAAATTCTAAGCTTATTTTTTATCTTATATTTCTTATCAAAAACAATTTTTAGGGATTTTGTCGTACTTGGCTTGTAGGTAGTAGTCTTGATATTGTAATTTTGGTGCACATTCTATCGATTATATCGGTATGAGGGACTCTACTCCTGCTCCAAAGATTTAAGGTATTGGCCGCCTAAGTCGCTCCTTGTTGTATGTGTAGATGAAGCGGGGTTAGCTCCAGCATAGCCTGCCTGCATACATGCCAGTCTTGTCATGCCAGCCATACATGCCAGTCTCTGGTAACGCTGAAGCTTCTTTATATGGGTGGATTCATTTGTTTTGGTCCACCATACAGGAGCACCATATTGGATCATATGCCGACAAATTTCGGCGTCAGATCCCATCGTTTGCCAATCGTGTTTCTGCATTGCCAATAAGTTATACTAGCCTTGTAGATTTTATTGGGTTTACTACTATTAAGGAAGACGCTAATGCCCACTTCCTGATTTGTTTCCCTCTGTCGCCTCTTACGACACCCACAGGATGATAAGGCGTATTGGATATTCTTACACCAGCACTACATGGTATATTTCTATACTCAGTCGTTATAAATATTGATAGTAAAGTTTTAGCTTTAATACTCCCCTATGTAGGCCAAAGGTCTTCTTTAAAATCTGGGAGGATTATGGAGAAATCAGTCCACCACGCTGTTCCAGTGCATGTTAGTGCACTACCACGTGCGCACTCAGCACCCAAAATTGTAATTAACAATTTCATTGAGGCTAAGGAATCAAATGGCCATACCTAAAATTAACATTGCATATATGCAAAAATTAACTAGCTAAAAAAGCAGCTTAATAATGCAGTTTCGTATAGTGAGTGAAGAGAGCCGAATCCCCTTTTAGATATTGGTAATTGGGCAATTTATCTTAGCCCTCAGGGGTAACAAACATTTTTAATATTAATCTAGTATATTTAATATTATCTAGTCTATGGGCATCCGTAAAAAGTGTCTCCGCTCCTCTACACTCACTATTCTGTGAGCGTGGTTCTTCCCCGGTCAGGCCGACCCATTGGTGCTGTAACCATAATATAACTGCAGCATAGCTGTATCATATATATATATATATATATATATATATATATATATATATACACAAAAATGACCTCTCAATATATTTATAAAAAATTATGTGTAATTTGTACACAAAAACAAAGACTTTTACATAAAAAATAGGTATGTAGATTCTGTTAATACTAAGAAAAAGAAAAAGCTAGTCAAAACAACAACTCTTTCTAAAAGGGTCAAAGTATACGTCTTTATAAAGTAATAATATACCACGTCTGTGCTTATATAAATAATAATTTTGTTATGTAACAAATATTGTAAAAAGGGTAATTATAATATTAAGGTAACCATGATTGCAATTTTCCCTAGGATTATCGTGGGAATTGATCGTGTTTGTAAATTGGTTTTACTAAGTGTACAATTATTATAATCTCATTTGAAAGAAATCCGCTGGGCATCCTGCTGAATATTTCAAGGACAAATGACCTTCCACAATTTCCAATTAGTACAGACATCACAGCTACTTCTGTCCACGCTTCCTGGAAAGGTTAGCATACCCATGGATTATTTTTATGAATATACATTTAAACAATGGGCCGGTCATATCCCGGGTGACAGTCCCTATCAATTCAATAAGATACTAGGAAGTCAATACACACAGGAGCCCAGGACTGTTGTTTGTGCCAATCTTTTTAGGTGGTAGGACACCTCTTTTGCCTACGGATCCTCCTGTGTGTGTACCACCCTTTTACCTATTTCTGCCGCCAATCAGCAGTGTGTGTACTACTGTATTCCGGTCACAGGTGACAACGCATTTATAACCTTCTTTGTTTGAGATGGTTGCAGATATCCATGGCGTGGAGTAGTCACTTACCATCAGGTGGACTGTAATATAGCTCATCACTTAATAAAAAAAAATCTCGGTCCCATAGGGTGACAATGCAGCTGCATTTTAATTGTTACTCTATTAAAAATATAGGTGCTAACGGGTCTCAACATCCATTCAACATCGTAAGAAATAAAACGAGCAAGCGTTTGCCATTCTTAATTTAAAAAAGAAACTTTTAAGTGGCGTTACCACTTCTCACGTTTATCCAATAGCCGCTATAAGGAGCACAGCTATAGAATTATTATGTCGGTATTACATAATATTTTTTTATAAATAATGACCGATAAGCCATTGAGGCACCCATTATATGTGCAATATTTTTTCTGTAATTTTAGCTTTGCACACGCAACAGAGTATTCAGTGCAAAACGACCATAAATTGATCAATTCCATGAACAGTTATTTTTACGGTGTTCGCTACTATTGTTTTTGTAGTTGACATGCAAGCAAACTATAAAAAGTTAATATGAAATTAAAAGTTTAAATACCTAACTAAACTTTTAAAAAAATCATTATTTTATAAACTTGAGTGACAAACAAATTTAAGATTTAACTGATGGTAAAAGGCTACTGCATACCTTGGATACTTGCATCCAAATTCAAACAAATGGATTGTCACCTCAGAGAATTTAGACGGAATACCTCACGGCCTGTAGTTATGAGTTATAATGACTGTAAGCTTCAGATCGATACTGCAAAACGGTAGTTCAAGTACTGCGATTTGGTGATAGAAATGGGTAACAGGACTTTATCTACCCAGACGTACTCCTAGGTCAGAGTCTAACCATCTAGAGAAATAAGCGGTCACTAAAATATTGTCTTAATATAGTCAAATAACTTCTTTTTCCATCCTTAGCTATGGATTTTTTACCTTTTAATTTAAAAAGGTTAACCCTCGATGCTATTGAATAATAAAGAATCATTAAAATCTGTTCACAATTAACGAAGACATGGAATAAAAGAAGAATATTTTTATTCAGTAATTACATTATTGAAAGTCATATTTTACTTTTACCACTGAATTGAAGAAAATCTTAGGTTTTACGAGGGTGACACGGAAAGTTCTTAGAAAATCAAAAACTGAACAACCTAGCAAGTAATTAGTTTTTTTTATATCTTTTCAAAATAGTATTAGTATTATTAGTAGTCAATACATCGCTGCATCCGATGAAACCACTTAGAAAAGCACTTTGCCCACTCATCCTTAGGGGTCTCTTCGACGACATTTTGAAACGCAGCCACTGCGTCCTCGGCGTCCATAAAATGTTTTTCTCGAAGTTTTTCTTTTATTTTCGGAAATAAATAAAAATCGCAAGGTGCGAGGTCAGCGCTATAGGGCGGGTAATCCAGTAATTCCACGTTTGACGGCGCCAAGTAGTCGATTGTTTGCTTGGCGGTGTGCGACGAGGCGTTGTTTTGGTGAAGGAGGATCCTACTGCGAAGTCGTTTCTCTCGAACTTTTTCCAAGACACGTCGCAAACAATTGTTAGTGTATCCCTCTGCAGTAACTGTTTTTCGATCCTCTAAAACAATTGTTGCGTAATGACCTGTCCTTTCGAAGAACGAGATCACCACCTTTTTTCCCACGCTTCGACCTCTCTTCACTTTAGTCGGCAACTCCTCGGAAGGAAACACCCAGATAGCAGACTGTCTCTTAGTTTCAGGATCATAACAATAAATATAGCTTTCGTCACCTGTATGTATATCGTGGTAGAGCCATGCTGCACGAATGGGTCTACTCGACCTGGGAAGGATCACGCTCTTACAGAATACCAGCGTAAAATAGCAGCTTGACGCTGCTGTGTTTCGTATGGTGAGTGTAGATCGTAATAGTAATCGGAGACCCATTTTACTGGAAAAGGGGCATTCCATCTTAGTCCTCACGGATGACCACACATCTGCATTTTGATTCTTCATTGAGGATAAATGTAGATGTCTATAGGTCACAGCAACCACTTACCATCAGGTGGACTGTGTGCTCGTTTATCACCCTATCCCATAAAAAAAATATCGAACACAGCATTTGAGTCACCTACGTTAAATCTTTGAATCATTTCACGACGCCAATCAACACGACGGAGTTTTTGGGCCTCTGTCAAATTATAAGGTATCCACTGGGCACAAAGCTTCCTGGTTGCTAAATGTTCATGGAGGATTTTGTGCACTTGACTCATACCGATGCCTAAGCTTGTCCGAATCTGCTGATAAGTCACTCTTTTGTCAGTCTCTATCATACGTAGCACAACACTGATGTTATCTTCAGACGTCGCCGTAGAAGGCCGTACCTCACGCAGGTCACCGGTGAGATTGGGGCCACCACGTTTAATCTCATTAAACCAGTTTTTTTATATTTAGTACTGATTTACCTACTATGTTAACAGAAATGAACGAAAGCAAAGAACTAAAAATATTTCTTAAGTTATAGAGCTACGACGCAATTATATTATGACTGTATCATGCATGGATTAGCTCGAACAGGAAAGGGACAGGCTTTCATTCAATAGCGTAAATAGCAACATAAGGGCGCATTCCGACGACACGCACCCGCTACGCGCACGCCACGCAAGTCAGCACTCGCGTCTAACTCGCTGTGAAATTTTTTGCGTATAATTTGAGTCTTATGACAAATCAATAAATCTGAAATTGTATAAAACGGGAATAAGGTGGGTGCGTGGCGGGCGCGTGGCGGGCGCGTAGCGGGCGCGTAGCGGGCGCATGGCGTGGGCGGGGCGTGTGCGGTTGAACGTCGATAAATGCAATTTCATATTTATTGATTTGTCATAAGACTCAAATTATATGCAACAAATTTCAAAGCAAGTTAGACGCGGGTGCTGAAGCGCGTGGCGTGCGCGTAGCGGGTGCGTGTCCTGGGAACACGCCCTTATGATGTTGTGTTGCGTAAGATGTTACACCGTATCTATCTAAAGCAGATAAATTTTCTGAAATTTTCCATAGTCATTTTACGACAACCATAAGACGAAATAGGACGATGGATTCTCCGATGCCAACATCACATGGCGCATAATATTGTTTTACAACATTAACTAAATAATATTAAGGGCCGTAGTAACTCAGGGGCTAAGTGCTCGCCATAAATTTCTTAGTACACGAGAAACCCGTGTTTTATTTCTAGCGGAACAAATTTAGCCAAATTGTTAACTGAATTTTTAAATGTTGATTTATCGTGTGCTCGGCGGTGAAGAAAACATCACGGCGTTGGCAAACTAATTTCGATATGATAGGCGGCCTATGCCGCTCAGACGTATATGGATTGTAATTTTTACTTTTCTTTACGCGCTATTAGTCTGCTTTCAAAAGTGCAAGAAGTCTGGTATAACGAACCACCACCTGCAAAACTTGGAAACGAAAGCAGATCCTGTATAAAACAGGAAAGATGTCCAGCTTTTGACTTTGCGAGCTAATAAAGAAGAAGTCTACTTTTGCAACACTCACAGTAAGAAATAGGGTAGTTTCTCTCACTATACGGCAAATATAATTCTATAAAGTCGCTTATAATATAACCATACCCTACAGACTATCGATTTGACCCAGACCATCGGTTCACGTTAATGAATATAAATGAGTTCTGCAATATTGGGTTAGGTAATCAAGGGCAATAGGATACAATAAGAAATGTAAATATCGTCACTTCAAATGGGCTACAAATTGTAGAATACAAGGAGAGCTCTTTTAGGACAACATAAATTTGTGTTTCAATTTGTATTGAACGCGCAGTGATTTTATTTTTGTCTGCGTGTCTGCTGTGGTACTGGTGGGCACGAAATAAGTTTTTTTATATATAATATATATATATATATATATATATATATATATATATATATATATATATATTATTATATATATTATATAAGTGTTTGTGTTATCTCAAAATAGCTGTATGTTGTTTGTTTAATCATGTCCAACATCTTTACATATAAAATCGTTAGTGATCGTGATATTCAAACAATATGTTTTTATCGAAACCACGGTTCATTGATATGTTATGATCTATTAAGTGACGCTATAATTAAGTTATTAACAAATTCCTTAGTCCTAGACCATCTTGGCTTAATACCAAAAAATGCAACGCTCGCGCTTCGGTCCAGTTATTAATATTTTTTTATTTACACTGTAAAAAGTCCGGAATGAATTCGGACAGAAACTCCTTGCGCTACCTATCGGAAAGGATACAACACCGTCTGCTGGGATAGTTAGTATATATGTAATTTTTTACAATGCATCTTTAATATCCATTTAATAAGAAGCTTTCCACGTTATAAAAATAATACGCATTGGTTTAACGGCTTCTGTCGCTACTCATAAGCACAACCTTTAAAAACAAAATACTAAGGTACAAAGAGTGAATGTTACTGTGTTTTATTATGGTGAGTGTAGAGATCCAGAGGCTGGAATCCGGAATATCCCTGATAATGAAGCATTTGCTCACAGGGTGACAACTGATCTGCATTTTGATTCCTAACCGAGGAAGTCGAAGCAACCACGTTCCATTAGTTGGACTGTGCACACGTTTGTCACTTGTATGAAATATATGTATACACGGCTCCGTGGCGCAGTGGCTTAGCAATCAGTTGTTGCGCTGGGGGCCGCGGGTTCGAATCCCGCACGGAACAAGTATTTGTATGGCCTACAAATAATTGTTCCGGGTCTGGATGTTTGTCCTTGTGCAATTTATGTTTGTAAACTGCCTCCACGACACAGGAGAAAATCCTAGTGTGGGGGTAACGTTTTTTAAAAAGAGATAAAGAGATAAAGAGATGTATATTATGATGATGTACTTCTTACTGAATTTCAACTATGGTGATATCTCTCAGATAATTGAAAGCGTAATTAGCCGTGTGGGAGATTTTATATATTTGGATAGATGCCACAGTGTACGCGAAACATAGAAAAACTCGCTCATCCATATAAAATAATATTTACTATTTACGTGGAGCATTACGTAAACCCATAGGTAATCAACAGAATATTTACTTCTAAATTAATCTCTTTAAATAGTTACAAACCAATTAATCTAATGGGAGACTGTAGGGAGCCATATGGGTAGATAAAAGTTGTAGAGCCTTGCAATGCAAGATCATAAAATCATAATAAGACATTCAGATAATAATCATCATCGTCATCATTACAGCCCATCACAAGTCCACTGCAGAACATACCCCCCCCCAAAATGCTACAAAGCACGGTCCTGAGCCACCTGCATCCATTGACTTCCTGCATGTCTTACCAAGTCGTCACTCCGTCTAGTGAGGGGACGCCCTAGACTTCGCCCGCCGGTACGAGACTGCCACTCGGAAACCTCTCTTCGCTATCGGTTGTCAGTTCTTCGAGTTATATAGCCGGCCCATTGCCACTTCAGCTTACTAATCCGTTAGGCTTTGTCGGTTACTCTGGGTCTACTGTGGATATCCTCGTTTTTAAGTCTATTCAAATAATGTGTAAAAAATATATATTCTACAATATTGAAGAGAGTTTGCTCCACGGCTAAGTCCTTACAATTAAGAAACAAATTTAAGACTGGCTCTAATGAAATTAAATTGACGTGGAATATAACCAAAGAGAAACTGGTAAGATGAAATTACACAAGTCAGACTTTTAATTGAATTTTAACAATAATTTAACAAAATCAGATCAAAATATTGCAACGGCTTTTGAGAAATATTTTACCGAAATTCCGATCTTGACTACGAAGTCACTGAATTCTTCATTAGTCAGTCATTACACAACCAAAATATTAATGCACGTAGAAAATCTTTTCACTAAACAATATCTAACAATGTTGTATATGTCTTTTTGTATATACTTATTCAAAAAAAACCTCAGATCTATTGAAACAATCATCATCATTCATCATCATTACAGCCCTTCACAAGTTCACTGCTGAACACAGGCCTCCCCCAAAGAATGCCACAAAGCACGGTCCTGAGCCACCTGCATCCATCGACTTCCTGCATGTCTTACCAGGTCGTCACTCCATCTCGTGGGGGGACGCCCTACACTTCGCCTACCGGTACGAGGCTGCCACTCGAGAACCTTTCTTCCCCATCGGTTGTCGGTTCTTCGAGCTATATGGCCGGCCCACTGCCACTTCAGCTTACTAATCTGTTGGGCTATGTCGGTTATTCTGGTTCTACTGCGGATATCCTCATTCCTAAGTTTATCACGCAGAGAATCTCCGAGCATAGCCCTCTCTATAGCTCGCTGAGCGACCTTGAGCTTCCTCATACGGCCAGCAGTGAAGGACCACGTCTCAGTTCCGTAATTTAATTTATAATTATAATATAATTTATAATATAATTTCTAATTTCATGAACGCACATCGCGGCAGAACTCCCGATACCATTCACATCATCTGGATGATTGGCGGTCCACCACTGTGCGATTTAGAAGATGTTTTCTTCCTCGCACGACTTCCTTGTGTAATCGATTACCATCAGCGATTTTTCCGGACGGATACGACTTAGGGACCTTCAAGAAAAGAGCCTACTCCTTTTTAAAAGGCCGGCAACGCATCTGCAATTCCCCTGGTGTTGCGGTTGTTCATGGGCGGCGGTAGTCACTTACTATCAGGTGAGCCGCATGCTCGTTTGCCCCCTCTCCTATAAAAAAAAAAGTCATCACTGGCAACACGCACTGGTTGTACAATTTCGTTTTAAGGTTTTGAGGTATGTCTGACGAGAAGATGTGTCGAAGCTTCCCGAACGCTACCCAGCCGAGTTGAATCCGTCGATTGACCTCTCGGTCGAAGTTGGACTTACCTAGTCGGACTATTTGTCCCAGGTAAACATACTCGTCAACAACTTCGAGCTTAGTGCTCCCAACAACTACCGGCATAGGTGTGACATGGACATTAAACATGATCTTTGTTTTGTCCATGTTCATCTTAAGACCTATCCGTTGGGAAACACTATTGAGGTGATTGAGCATAGTGCTTAGGCCCTCCAGCGATTCTGCCATAAGGACTATATCGTCGGCAAATCGAAGGTGAGTGATGTACTCGCCATTGATGTTGATACCGTATCCTTTCCAGTGCAGAAGCTTGAAAACGTCTTTCAATGCAGCGGTGAAGAGTTTCGGGGATATGACGTCACCCTGTCTTACACCTCTCTGCAATTGGATAGGTTTCGTACTCTGGTTCTGTACTCGTATAGCCATCGTAGCCCTACTCTACAAGCACTTCAACACTTCGATATACCGACAGTCAACTTGGCACCGCTGAAGGGACTGCAGCACCGCCCAAATTTCGACGGAATCAAAGGCTTTCTCATAGTCCACATACGCCAGACATAGTGGCAAATTGTACTCTTCGGACTTCTGTACAACTTGCCGAAACCGGCTTGTTCGGGAGGCTGGAAGTCGTCAAGTCTGCGCGCGAGACGATTCGTAATGACTCTCAAAAACAGCACGTAGACGTGGCTCAGAAGGGAAATCGGTCTATAGTTCTTCAAGAGAGCGTTGTCACCTTTCTTGAAGAACAAGACCACCGCACTTCTGCTCCACGCCTCCGGTGAAATGCCACCATGGAGGACGGAATTAAAGAGCTTCTGAAGGACTTCAATTACCGGTCTTCCACCCGCTTTCAGAAGCTCCGCTGTAATTCCATCCTCGCCTGGGGCCTTACCGCTTTTAAGGTGCTGGAGAGCCATTCTAATCTCGCTCAAACTGACGTCCGGGATATCTTCGAAATAGTGTCGGATGAGACTCGCTCTTGGATCGTTACTTACACTTGCGTGTGGCTCCAACGATGACGTGTACAGCTGCCCATAGTACCTCTCAATCTCACTCAAAATCTCAGGTGTCCCGGAAACGATGCTGCCACATTCCGTCTTCAGCTTTGACAGTTGGCTCTTTCTGGCAGACAGATCTCTGGCAAAGACTTTGGAGCCTTGGTTCCGCTCGATCGCTTCTTCAATACGAGCTGTATTGAAGTTGCGTAAGTCCCGCCGCATGCATTTGGAGATCTGTCTGTTCAGATGCCTGTATGCTGTCAAATCTGTTGAAGAATGTAGCTTCATCTCTCGTCTAACAGCCATGAGATTAAGAGTGTGATCGGAGAGTTTCTGTGTTCTTCTGCGGCGGGTCTTGCAGAACTTAGCTCCGACCGCATGGACAGTTTCCACGAGCTTGTCATTCATATCGTCCACTTCATTGCAGTCTTCTAGGCACTGAAAACGGTTTTGTAACTCGAGCTGAAAGGTTTCGGGACTTTGGAACAGAGCACGAGGGGGACGGAGCGTTAACTTCATTAGACGAGACCTCTCCAACTTAACGTTTAGGTCCGAATGGTTAGAGGCAACCATTCGGTGATCGCTACCAGTTTTCACCCTCGCGATCACGGAGACATCACTGAACAGTTGTCGTCTGGTCGTCATAATGAAGTCAATCTCATTTTTTGTCGAACCGTCGGGGCTCGACCAGGTCCACTTCCTCTGGGGCCGCTTCTGGAAGAAAGAGTTCATCATAAAGAGTCCCTCTTTCTCCATGAAGTCGGCCAGCTGCTGGCCCCTTGGGTTCCGTTGCCCTATTCCAAATTTCCCTACTTTCAGCTCACCGTTCTCTCTTGTGCCTAGTTTTGCATTGAAGTCTCCGTAGAGATATGCTCATACATTTCCTCCACCTCTTCATCGGGGTGTGCCGAGGTTGGTGCGTAAACCTGTATGACCTTCAGCGAATACCGTTTGGTGATTCTGAGTATAAGGTACGCAACCCTCGTCGACACACTCCCGATCTTTACAACGTTGTTAACGAGAGACTTGTGGACGATAAATCCGACACCTCCTTGGGACAGATGGTCGCCCTCCCGGTGATAGAGCAAGTTGCCGGATTCGAGGATTACCGTGTCCTCCCCCTCTCTTCGGACTTCGGATAATCCTATAATATGCCAGCGCAACTTGTCTATCTCTTCTTCCAGCTCCAAGATCTTCTCGTCAGTCCTCAGGGTGCGTGCGTTGTGCGTTGCAAGGGCGAGTCGTCTAAGGTGGCAACCGAACCTCCACCGGAGATTCTTAGCACCCCCTGCCCCGCCGTTACCATGGTCGCCACCGTAGCCTGCATTAGCGGGGCCGCCGGGGACTGGGGGCCGTCTGTTTGTTGCTTTAGTCATTGGGGGTATTTGCCATAGCTGCCACGCTTGGCGAGCGGGTTGGCAACCGCAGTTTTTTTATTGTAATTTTGGCTATTATCAGGAAGATGCTGCTGCCCATCTCCTGCCTGTTTCCCTTTGTCGCCTTTTACGACACCCACGGGAGGATATGGGGTAGTGGATATTCTTGACCGCCACTACACGAAACAATACATATATCAAAATGTTAAAGAGCGCATGATTTTCAAATGTAATTACTAATTAAACAATTACAAATTACAATAGAGCAAATTAATATTTAAAAAAACTTTTGTTGCTGGTGTTTCTTGCTGGTTCTTCTTTCCATAAAGATGTTATTTCCGAACCAGTGATAAAAAAGCATAAATGACTTTCAATCAATATTCTTATATGTCTATGTTGGATTAAAATTATTATTTATACAATTTGGGGTGATCGGGAAAAATGATGAGAGTAAATTTTTACGATGCGCGCGTACACCGACACCTAAAAACGACACCATGAAGTTGTTACGACGCGCGCTGATACTGACACCTAAAGCGACTACTTCAGTGGGTAATTGTCTCTCAAGTTTTTTGTTTTGTTACTCTAAAGAAGTATAACTTCGTACGTGCGTACATAAGTAAACACACTTTTTTCTATTTTATTATTTTCTATTCATTAAGTAGATAAGAAGATACAGTAAGTCTATTATATACAGCTATATCTATCATCGATTTCGAATCAAAAGGCAAATCACCCCTGAGGCGTTATCACTCCTGAGGACCAAAATGAAATGCCTCGTTTCCAGTTAAAAGAATATCCGATTCGAATAAATTCGCCATGCGAAACACTGCACAGCATTATGTTATTCAAGCTGATATTTTGTGAGCTAGTGTAGAAGGTCAATCGAACGTCTGAATGATGATAGTGTGTAGGAATGAGGGCTAATAATTTTCTGCTCACCAGATGTCGCTAGTTTTTTTTGTAGAATAAGGATGACAAACGAGCACATAGTCCAGTAGTTGCTGTGGCCCATAGATATCTATATCTATCCTCGATTACGAATCAAAATGCAGATGCGTTGTCACCCGTGAGAACTAAGATGGAATGCACGGTTCTCTACACTCACCATACGAAACACATCAACGTTAAACTGCTATTTTACGCTGGTATTGTGTGAGAGCGTGGTCCCTACCTGGTCGAGCCGACCCATTCGTGCTACAACTATACTACAAATATAGCTGCAACATGGCTCTACCACAGTAGTTGACACTGAGGTAAAGTTTTTTTGTTACACAGTGTAATTTAATAGAGAAGTTATTTTTTAATAAAAGTTTATCAGTTTCTAGAGTATTATATTAATACACAAAACAATGCGTCAGCGGTTTGCTCTTTCATTTTTGCACATTTTTAACTTCTTTTAATTTTTCTACTTTTATGAATATCTGTGTTTTGGTTTATTTATTTTTAATGTTATTAATATAAAATATAGCTCATAGTACAAAAGAAACATTAACTTTTACATTTTCCGAACAAATTAACTTCCCCACTATAAAATCTGTCTTAAATTATTCACTTCACAATCTCACTTTCTAGTGGTGCCGCCCTGGTGGCAGAAAAAGTCGTGGATGCCCTCATTGGTCTAAGAAATTACTCTCTACATTTTGACGGTTTTTACGCTAAATATCATTGTAATTATATATGCTACATACATGCATGACGATATTTTGAAATATCAAAAGCAATGATTATTATATTTATTGTATTTTGTTTTTATTTATTCAGAAAGTAACAGCTATTATAACAAACATATTTTCATTAAACCCTAATAACATTAGCTTAAATAAATAAATAAATATTTTTATTTGCAAGAAACGTGGTAACAGGAGATGGTAAATAAGTACAATGAAGCCGGACATATTTCACGTGGTATGCTAATTAATATTATACAGAGTCAATGCATTAATTAATTTTCCATCGGCCCAGTATACAATAAAACTTAGTAGATACTTATGAGTGATTCATTATGTCAAAATTAAATTTAAAAAAATAACAATTTACAAATATACCATAACTTAAACATTATTTTTAACATTATGTCAAAAGCTTAAAACCATCGCCTACTTATGTGCAAAGATATCTTTAATTGTATAAAAACGGTGCTGGATGAGGTATTTTTTATGTGAACTTTTATTCTTATTGTTCGTAACTTTCTAATCACTTTAGATATCTTATTAAAAACTTTTATATACATTATGTAACAATTTTTATGGAACAAAGCTATCCTGCAGGCAAGTATTAACAATCTACTTAGGTCCCTTTTACCTATAATATAATTGTCTCGAGCCATATGAAATACGAGTAAACACTGCCTTTTTTTTTTGACAAATATACACACCTCTAATATATACAGTCCAGTCAGCGTTAGTAAATTATTATCTATAGTCTATAGAAATAAATAAAATTGAAGTGTCTGTTTGTAATGTCAAAATTACGGCTTTTTACTAAATGCATATGAAAATATATACGATACTTATAACAAAAACACAATTTTTAAAATTTTTGTCTGTCTGTCGATCTGTCTGTCTGTCTGTCTGTTTGTTCCGGCTAATCTCTGAAACGGCTGAACCGATTTTGACGGGACTTGCACTGGCAGATAGCTGATATCATAAGGAGTAACTTTGGATACTTTTATTTTAGAAAAATAATTAGGGCTCCGCGCAAAAAACTAAAACCCCAAATAACACGCGGGCGAAGTCGCGAGAAACAGCTAGTTTTTAAATAAATGTCTACATGGTTCTATGGACCCGACATTACATAGAGCTCGTATACATTTCTTTTGACTGATATATGCTTTGTTTATATCAGTCTAGTTTCCCCATACCAACAGACCATACCTCAACACAGATTCGATGTATCCGTAATACGCATTTAGTGCAGTCTCTTTCCCAGCGACGCACTCTAAGCTATGCAGTGCATATACAAATTTATTTAATTTGGGACAGACATTTTTCACATGCGGCTTCCACTTACAATGGTGGTCCATATGTAGGCCTAAAAATTTTGTTCCCAAAACCCCTTCCAAATTTTCATTTTTATACTAGCTATCCACCCCGACTTTGCACAGGTTATTTCTGGGTCTAAACAACAACACCACTTACCAAATCCTATTATGAATCTAAACCACCTACATAAACACACACAAAAAATCTATCAAAATCGATCCAGCCGTTTAGGAGGAGTTCAGTGATAACACTCGCACAAAAGAATTATATACTTATATAAAGACTAGCTGTTCCCCGCGACTTCGCCCGCGTGAAATTTGGGGTTTTAATTTTTTGTACGGAACCTTAATTATTTTTCTAAAATAAAAGTAGCCTAAGTTACTATGGAGTAATAAATGTCATATGGTGACATCAGCTATCTGATAGTAAAAGTCCCGTCAAAATCGGTCCAGCCGTTTCAGAGATTAGCCGGAACAAACAGACAAACAGACAGACAGACCGACCGACAGACAGACAAAACTTTAAAAAAATGTATTTTTGTTACAAGTACTGTATATACTTTCATATGTATTTAGTAAAAAGCTGTAATTTTGACATTACAAACAAACAGAAACAGATAGATGAAATATAATAGTTTTCAGCTGTTTTTGAGACATTCGCACGCAGGTTATTCTATCTATCTATTGGTTTCTAGCCAGTGGATGCTATAGAAGAATTTAACGTTATTTCGAAGTCACTAATTATTATAGATTTTCATACATAGGTTAAGGTAAAATAGTGACGCTTTCTTGAATATAAAAATATATGTATTTATAAAATAAATAAATAAAATACGAGTATGTACCTATATTTTAACATCAATTTAAGATTTTATTTCAAATTTAAGCGCGATCAATCAAAGATAGATATGCAAATATTGTGATAGTTGATTAGAGAATATTTTCTATTGATATGGAGTCATTATTGAGAAATAATATTTGAATTTCGTTAAATCTTCATTTAAAGTGATTTCGTCTGGACGAGTTAAATACAAATGGTTTAAAATTCATATAACTCTAAAATCTTAGTTTTATGCTATATTTCAAATAAAAAGTATTTTATAAACTGGAAGATTTTTATACGTTGGACGCCATGCTGCAGCTATATTAGTAGTATAGTTGTAGCACGAATGGGTCAGCTCGTCCGGGGTAAGACCACGCTCTCACAGAATACCAGCGTAAAATAGCAGCTTAACACTGCTGTGTTTCGTATGGTGATTGTAGAGAACCGGAGACCTTTTTTACTGGAAAAGAGGCATTACACCTTAGTCCTAACGGGTGACAACGCATCTGCATTTTGATTCGCAAACGAGGATAGTAGTAGATGTCTATGGGCCACAGCAACCAGTTACCATCAGGTGGAGTGTGTTCGGTTGTCACCCTATCCAATAAAAAAAATTAATAATCACTTAGGACTGCGAACTTTACTATGAAACCCTTTTCTGCATAGAAGTCCTTCTGGGTAGATACCAATCTCTTACTACCGTCTTATATATGCCGCCAAACAGCAGGCCTTGCACTTCTGTCGTTTGGTATGAAGGGTGAAAAGAGGCAGTACAATTACAGTCTATTAAGCATTCCATCTTAGTCCTCAGAGGCGTGAAGAATTATTTGTTTGAAGTTAGATGTGGGTTTCCATGGACTGCAGTAGCCACTTACCATCTGGTTTTTTTTTTCAGTTTTATAAAAAATAAACTTTTTGTAAAGTTTGCCGTAAGAAACTCTTATGGGAAAAGCCAGAATTATATCATGGCTTCCAATTAACGGCTGTAAGCCATCTCGTACATGCCACAGGGCATCTAGCACTACGATCTCTAATCCGACTGCCTAGCGTGATGATTACAGCAAGTACATCCTAAAATAATAGAGGTAAATGTTCAAAAGTAAAAGTATAAAACAGATTATTCCAAAGACCTTAATGCTAGAGAACATTAGGTCTTCTAGAATAAAGTCTATTAATCTGTTTAAAACTCAGTACCTCCACTTCATAAGACAGTACGTTTGACCCAGTTCACCATGGTTAAAAGTTTATAGATTACAACTTCTTCGATGCGAATTAGATTGCTTAATGATTGATGTGTTGTTAACTAATTAGTTTCTTTCAAGTTTTGTGTTATGGATAAGTAACGAAAGTAGAAGAAAATTGAAGCACAAGGTAAAAAAAAAAACTAATAACTGGTCAAGTGCGAGTCGGACTCGCGCATGGGTTCCGTACCATCGTAATACACGTTTCTAGTAGGGGAACCTCTTTTCATGTTCATTATTTGTAGTTATAGCGACAACAGAAATACACATTCGGTGAAAATTTCAACTGTCTACCTATTACGGATCATGAGATACAGCCCGCTGACAGACGGACGGACGGAGGCTTAGTAATAGGGTGGTTACCCTTTGCGTACGGAAAAAATTATCAGTCGTCACTAATATATCTGCATCGTCAAATTGAGCATAGGAATAAATTGTAATTTAACTCCATCTGCTTCTGGCATCTATTAAAATCAATGATGATATGGTCATCTTATTTGATTTTATTTTGATTATTAATAAAAGTAGATTTTTTTCTTCTCAGTGTATCCATAGCGATTTAATTAACAACTAACAATATCGGTTCTCACTCGATTCAAACTCAAAACAAACCGAAAAGGAGTTTCCCGTCAATGAGCGGGGCGGAGACATGTAACTGCGTACTATTCGAGTTTCCATCGCCTTCGGAGATGAATGTGGTAGGTCTCACCCGCTTTTGTTCCTCTTACAGAGCTTAATGATCAGAGGGATTTGTCTTATGGCCGACTTTAGCCGTTGAGGGCTTCGTTGAATAACAACAGGCACTATCCCAGGACAGGGTGATTATTTTTGTAGTGAATACTTCTTTAGCTGCGTTGAGCGATTTTCGGTAGGGAGAAACTAATGAGTTCGCGTTACTAATGACCTCGACATGATCGTGACGCGCTTGCACGCAATACGTCACGATCTAATGAGTATAATGAGTACAGCGGCTTGTGAACATGTATACGCATATATCATTGAGTTTTCACTTCTATTGGCAGTCCTTATGACTGTCTTTATTTTTTTATGTACATACATTCAGGATAACCATAGGTTCTTAATACTAAAACTCTTTTCCTTATAATATTTATGCGTCATCACGGTTATTCAAAAGGGGGAGCAAGGAATTCCATAGCACAGGGTATCCTAGTTTGGACTACCATCTCTCACAAATTTATGTATTTTTTTATAGAATTAGGGTGACATACGAGCACACAGGCCGCCTAATGGTAAGTGGTTGCTGTGGCCCATAGATATCTACATCTATCTTAGTTTGCGAATAAAAATGCAGATGCAGGTGCAGATGCCATGAGGACTAAGATGGTAGGCATACCATACCACGGAAAAGAGGCATCTTTTCCTGTAAAAAGGGTCTCCGGTTCTCTACACTCACCATACAAAACACAGCAGCATTATCCGTTCCCAGCTCCATTTTTATAGAATTTCAAAAATCGCAAGTAATGTTTAACAATTCCATAAGAGTCTCATCTTCACAACTGTTCTCGCGACTGGAGGCAAATAACTTGAGAATGAATTGAACTAAATTATTATCGTAATAATATGTCTCTACCAAACTCGTTAGAACACTTTAAGCCAGGTAGAGATCGTCGAATGTAAAACTGCACACGATCCTCTTGTATTTTAGTAGATTTTATCACATTTATCGAATTAAATATCCTAAAAATTAAATTGGCACGCACCTCCTTTTGTGTTTTAATAAATTTTATCATTTCCACTTGGCATGATAAAAGTGATAAAATTTTCCAAAAATACAAAGCAAAATGCGTTCAATTAGAGGGACGATCTCTACTCTGATTCGCAACACAATCGAAAGCTGTATTTCACGTAGCTATAAAATTACTATGCAATATTTTCGATGTGCCTTCACCACTTAAGCGCGGGTTTAATGAGCAAGATGCTTTTATAATAAGATATTATTTCGCATATCACTTATATTTTGCATACTTGTGAATATAAAACACTGTTTTATGCCTTGTTATGAAAGCAATCGCTGCAGAATAATTGGCTCTTGTAATAAGAAAGTAGAAAATACTTTTATTCTTTAAGCAAACTTATTACTAGTACGAGTATTCCTGAAATAAATTTGTATTGATTCTTTAGTTACAGTAGCAAACTTTTCTAGCAGTAGAGAAAGAATAAGAAGAAAATTAAATCACACTATTCTGATATCAATATTTAGCGTAATGTAATGGGATCATTTTAACTTTATTAAATTTTATAATAGAAATGTAATGATTTCAGAATATGTTTTTTTTTGTTTTTTTTTTTAACAAAAAGAAACAGTTACATTAAATTTAGTAACAAAAATATATATGGTATACCTAACCTAAGCCGTAATTTCCTTGTTATAATGGGGAAGTCTGATACTCTAAATTAAAGAAGTGGTAAAATTATTTTTTTTTACAACCGACTTCAATATAAGCCGACTTTAATATTAAGGACAACTCAAAATTACTAGTCAGACCATGATCATTTAAAAAAAAAGAAAAAATTATTATCAACAAAATTATATGGGATCACATGAGAAGCACCAGCTTTCAAATAAAAAAAGAATAATCAAAATCGATTCACCTAGAAAAAAGTTATGAGGTAACACATAAGAATAACAAAAAAGATAATAGTCGAATTTAGTACCGCCTCTTTTTCGAAGTCGGGAGAAAAGTATCTAATGTGTGTCTCCACGCTGCAACCTAATGTTATTTTCTCGAATAGTAAAGTACCACGCTTATACTACCAACGCTTTTTAAGATGTTACTGTCAAGTAAGTGACAGTGACAGTACTTTTAACGAGTCTGCATTTTAATTCTTAAACAAGGATGAATGTTGGTTTGTATAGTCCACAGAATTTACTTCTTATCGGGTGTGCTTGCTTATCAGGAATATTTATGAAAAATATCCACTTTAAAACTACTTTTTCTTTTGTCCATTAAGTAAAGTTACAGCCTATTTATGTCACACTGCTGGGCAAAAGCCCTCCTCTCATTTCTGAGAGGGTTTTAGGACAAGGAAATGTCCGCCGCGCTGCCCCAATGCGTGTTGACGAACATCACATGTCTTCGAAATTTTTTTTGTTTTTATTTCTCAGACATGCAGGTTTTGTCACGTATTTTCTTTCAGTGCCGAGCACGTGATAAATCAGCACTTAAAATTGCAATTAACAATTCATTCATTGGTGCCGACAGGATCGAACCCGGGTTACTCGCGTACTGTGAAATTTACAGAGAGTGCTTAGCCCCTGGATTCCTTTTTACATAAAAATCTTAATTACGTATACAAAGCTTAAACATCACAAAGGCTCATCATCCAAATTTAAAAAAAAATGAATTATTAGACTAATTAGTCATCAATCTACTAGCCTATCAATATACCACTGAGAACTTAGACTTGCTCTAGAAAAGCACGGTCGTGAGTAAATTGCGTTCATCGATAATAAACAATAAATTAATCATGACTTATTTAAATACTTTATACTTACGTACTTTAATGCGACTTTAGTGAAAAGCAGCCCTTACCTGTGAAACAAGAAAAGCAACTATTAACATTTTTACTTAAAAAAGATGTTCTATTAACAGAAATGGTACAAGGACATTTAATTCCTACTTCACGTACACACGATAAAGCCTGCACTTGACATTGACGTTTTCACAGATTTGTGATTTGATGCAACATTACCTGCGCATGGGTGTATGCTGAACGAGTTAGCAAGTAATAGGTGTTGACTGGAATATTTCAAATGAGATGCTACCAATGGCTTTAATAAGGGGTTTTTTTTTTCGAAATGTTTAATTTATTTGGTACTCTTATATCATAATATTTTCCATTCATCCCATTTATCCTCAACTGCCAGCATCATCTGTTTTTAGTAAGTCTCTCTCTTCCGCATTCTAAATAAACAACATTGTATTTTTTTTTATTTTAATTGTCTAGACAAAAACTGGAATACTGTTCCCATCTTTGGGCTGGGGCTCTCCAATGCCAGCTCCTTCCACTTGTCCGCATCAGCGCAGAGCGACTCGAATCCTTACCGATCGACTCGATTGACTGGCGCTACGAAGAGATGTTGCATTCCTTTGCATTTTCTTTCGCATTAACCACGGGGAGTGCTCTGAGGAATTGTTCGGATTAATCCCAGCCACCAAATTTCACGAACGCACATCGTGGCAAAATTCCCAATACCATCTACACCATCTGGATGATTGGTGGTCCACCACTGTACGTTCCACTAGGAGTTTTTTCCGTGTAAGATCTGTCTGTGGAATAATTTACCATCGGCGATTTTTCCGGACCGATACGACTTAGGGACCTTCAAGAAAAGAGATTACTCCTTTTTAAAAGGCCGGCAACCTGCAATTAGCTTGGTGCTACAGTTGTTAATGGGCGATGATAGACACTTACCCTCAGGTCAGCCATATGCTCGTATGCTCTCCTATATTAAAAAAAAACGTTTTCTAAGTAATACAATTGCCTATGAATTTGCCGTCTTTGTGCGAAAATTAAAAATTAAAAGTTTTACAAAAAATATAAATAAAATTAAAGACAAACATACATACATACATACATACATAAACACTCACTACGGACTTTCATTTGGCACGATCCTGACACACCTATCTCGCTTCCTCCAGATCCATACACCTACGCGTACATGCTCGTCGAGCATGCTATAAAGACATAAACAGCAATTTTTTAAATTTTGGCTATCAGTAGGTCTGCCCAGGCTAATCTTCGGAACGGCTTAATCTGTTGTGAAGAAACTTTGCAAACAGATAGAAAGCAATTTCAGAAGAGATGTAGGTGTTTTACGGTGGTAGAGCCTTGCAGCAGCTTTTGCTGTTGCACGTATGGGCCGGCTCGAGCCGGGTTAGTACCACGACCTCACAGAATACCGGCGTGAAGTGGAAGCTCTCTGGTCTGGTCATCTGGTCTGGTGAGTGCAGGTGACCGGATGCCCAATTCCCCCCCCCCCCCATCAATATGGTAGCGGAATTACGTCATAAACTACCCCAGGAGGGTACCAGTACAGGGGTACTGGTACTCCAGGGGGAGAATCCCTCGCTGAGCATCCACGACATGCTATTCCACTCCTGAGCGTGGGTGCTCAGGCTGCCCCGCGTATTCTGTGGGGGGCAAAATTCCGCTCAACACAATAACTGCTCGGGGCAAACTGAGCAACAAGACCAAGGCGACCCCTGCCACGCTATCCGTGAATTTCTGCAACATCAGGGGACTTCACTCGAACCTAAACGCCGTCCACTACCATCTTGAGACGGCGAAGCCGGCCTTGCTCTTTCTGACCGAGACGCAGGTGTCCTCTCCGGCTGATACTTCGTATCTCTCCTACCCGGGGTACAAATTGGAGCACTCCTTTGTGCCTCGGGCTGGAGTTTGCGTGTATGTCAGAGAGGACATCTGTTCTCGACGCCTCGGCAGTCTTGAAGGTTCGGACCTGTCCATCCTTTGGCTACGCGTAGACAGCGACGACCATCCGCGCGTCTACGTGTGCCTCTATAGGTCCCATAGCGGTAATGCCGAAACAGACCGACTCATCGACCACATCCAAATGGCTACAGATTCCTTGCTACAACAGGTCCCATCCGCAGAGATCGTGATACTTGGCGATTTTAACGCCCACCACGCCGAATGGCTCGGTTCACGTTTAACCGATCATGCGGGGAGATCTGTTTATGACTTTGCCTTGGCATATGGTCTGACACAACTTGTTACATCGCCTACGCGGATTCCAGATGTTGAGGATCATACACCTTCCCTGTTGGACCTTCTGCTGACCTCTCATCCGGACGGATATCAGGTTTCCGTCGATGCCCCTCTTGGCTCTTCGGACCATTGTCTGATCCGGAGTGTGCTGCCACTCACGCTCCCCTCGCGGTTGTGTTCTGCAGGTTGCCGCCGTGTTTGCCATTACAGGTCGGTGGATTGGGACGGAATGCGGTCTTTCTTTGCTTCCTACCCATGGGGGCGGGTTTGCTTCTCGCCGGATGATCCCAGCGCTGTTGCTGACTCTGTCACTGATGTAGTGCTACAGGGAATGGAACTATTTATTCCATCATCTGTGGTACCCATCGGAGGCAGATCTCAGCCTTGGTTTGGTCGCTCCTGTAAGACTGCATTACGCAGTAAGCAGGAGTGTTATCAAGCCTGGGCTGCGGCTTCGGTGACTCGGGATGTAAACACCAGCACACTCAAAAATAAGTATAACTTCGCCTCCAGGTCCTTCAAAAGAGTTATTGCCAAGGCAAAGTCAGAGCACATAGGCAGAATTGGCGAGAAACTAGTTCGCCTTCCTTCGGGAACCCGTGGATTCTGGTCTCTCGCCAAGGCTGTCCAAGGGAATTTCTGTAAGCCATCACTACCATCTCTGCACAGGGAGGACGACTCACTGGCCCACGACGCAAAAGAGAAGGCCGACCTTTTAGGCTCCCTTTTTGCGTCCAACTCGACTGTTGATGACGGGGGGAACACACCGCCGACCATCCCGCGGTGTGAGTGCTCCATGCCGGATGTGCGATTCTCACAGCGCTCGGTTCGCAGAGCACTCCTCTCCCTTGACATCCACAAGTCGAGTGGGCCTGACGGAATCCCCCCAATTGTGCTGAGGACGTGTGCTCCGGAGTTGGCACCGGTTCTAACGCGTCTTTTCCGTTACTCCTACTCCCTAGGCGTAGTCCCGAAATCATGGAAGACAGCTTTTGTCCACCCGATCCCTAAAAAAGGCGACCGCTCAGATCCGTCCAACTACAGGCCTATCGCCATCACCCCCTTGTTCTCCAAAATAATGGAATCCGTTGTAAACTGCCACCTCATGCGGTACCTTGAGGATCACCAGCTGATTAGTGACCGCCAGTACGGTTTTCGTCGGGGTCGATCAGCTGGTGATCTTCTGGTCTACTTAACTCATAGATGGGCGTTGGCAGTAGAGTACAAGGGGGAGGCATTGGCCGTTAGTTTGGACATTGCGAAGGCCTTCGATCGGGTTTGGCACAAAGCGCTTCTTTCGAAGCTCCCTTCCTATGGGCTTCCCATGAAGTTATGCAATTGGATCACCAGCTTTCTTGCAGATCGGAGCATCAAGGTCGTTGTAGACGGTGCATGCTCCGACTACAAGCCTATTAACGCTGGTGTTCCACAAGGCTGCGTGCTATCACCAACGCTGTTTCTTCTGCATATCAATGATATGTTGCAAGCTGGTAGCATTCATTGCTATGCAGATGACAGCACTGGTGATGCTCTATACACCGGCCGTGCCAATATTTCTCGTGAAAACGTCACCGAGTACCGGAACAAACTTGTGTCTGAAGTCGAGTCTTTGCTGAACAAAGTCTCGGATTGGGGGCGACTAAATCTAGTCCAGTTTAATCCTCAGAAGACACAAGTTTGCGCGTTTACCGCTAAAAAGAGCCCCTTTGTCGTATCTCCTCAGTTTCAAGGTACTCCCCTTGTTGCCTCAGCCTGTATCGGAATCCTCGGCGTCGACATATCGAGTAGCGTGCAGTTTCGTGGTCACTTGGAAGAGAAGGCCAAATTGGCCTCTAAAAAGCTTGGCGTGCTCAGCAGAGCGGGACAGTATTTCATGCCGGCTCAACGCCTGCAACTTTACAAGGCGCAGGTTCGGCCTCACATGGAATACTGTTCCCATCTCTGGGCTGGGGCTCCCCAGTGCCAGCTTCTTCCACTTGACCGCATCCAGCGCAGAGCGGCTCGAATCGTCGACGACCGAGTCCTTTCCGATCGGCTCGATTCATTGGCACTGCGAAGAGATGTTGCATCTCTTAGCATTTTCTTTCGCATTTACCATGGGGAGTGCTCTGAGGAATTGTTCGGATTAATCCCAGCCGCCAAATTTCACGAACGCACATCGCGGCAGAACTCCCGATACCATCCACACCATCTGGATGATTGGCGGTCCACCACTGTGCGATTTAGAAGATGTTTTCTTCTGGTGGTAAACCAGCGATTTTTCCGGACCGATACGACTTAGGGACCTTCAAGAAAAGAGCCTACTCCTTTTTAAAAGGCCGGCAACGCATCTGCAATTCCCCTGGTGTTGCGGTTGTTCATGGGCGGCGGTAGTCACTTACCATCAGGTGAGCCGCATGCTCGTTTGCCCCCTCTCCTATAAAAAAAAGGTGTATTTTATCCGAAAAACTTGAAGATTGTTGTTTCGTTTCATTTCTTTAATATGTATTGGTAGAGATGTGTCAACTTGGAAGAAACTCGACTCGAGTTAACTCGTGAAATTCACGTAACTCAAATTGAACTCGAGTTACGCAACTCGAATTGGCAGAACGAAGCTGTTTCAATTTGTTACAAATTTTTTATGTATTTTGTTCTTCCATCCAACTCCGTGTTGGGCACAGACTAATACGATGCTAGCGCATGCATTGGGAAAATTATTATTAATGAACTTAATAGGAAGGATTGGAATAAAAACGTATTTACAGTATATAGTTTTGTTTTGCATATAGACAATCTTCATAAAATTATATCACTAACTTTATTTATTTATTTATTTACACTTTATTGCACCTTAATTAAAGGATTACAAAGGGCGGACTTAATGCCTTTAGGCATTCTCTCCCAGTCAACCCGGGACGTGTGGAAATTAGGTGATAGGTGACAAAATAAAATGAACAATAGAGTAAATCAAGGAAAAAAAACTACTGATAAACTTAAAAATAAACTAATATTATATATATAAATACAATAAACTTATATACTATAAAATATAATACAGACAATATATTATATTTACATACAAACATACAGGTACATAAATATATACATATTATAAATACAAATAGATATATAACATAAACCTATAAATAAAATAACAACAAAGGTAACCAAATTGACCATACTAACTATCATTAAAGTGCTTGTGTACCAATCTTTTAAAGGCAGTCTTATTAGATGTATTTCTGACGCCATCGGGCAAGAAGTTCCAGAGCAGTGCAGCCTGAATGGTGAAGGATTTACCAACAAAATTAGTAAAATGTAGTGGGATACTTAGTTTATTATTATATGAGGACCGCAGAGCTCTATCATGCGTTGAGGAAATATACTGAAATTTCTCCTTGAGATAAGAAGGAGTGGATGGATCATTTAAGATAGAGAAGAGAACAAGCAAAATTCTAGAGTCACGCCTCTGTTTAATAGTGCGCCATTTAAGGCGAGAGCGATAGTGAGAGATGATCAAATTTACGAAGATTGAAAATGTATCTGACGCAATTGTTGAGTAGGCGCTCTAGCTTGTTAAGAAGATTTTGGTTTCATCAATGATTGGTAGTATAAGTACCTGTACAAGCATAATTTTAGCCTTAAAGGGGAGAAAATTTTTCAAGCGATGAAGAGAACGTAAAGACCCTGAGACTTTACGACATGTTTCGGAGATATGAACCCCCCAGGACCGAGTACTATCAATATGGAGACCAAGATTTTTAACTGAGGAAAAGAACGGTATCAGACGATCATTATAATAGACGGGGGATAGGCTAGCGGCATCTATTTTTGCAAGCATCCTTGAGCTACCCATAATCACCGCTTGGCATTTCGTAGGGTTGACAGATACTCCAAAGCGCATGGACCAATCACAGACTGACTTGAGATTGGAATTCAATTTGTTAATTGCATTATGGATGTCACAAATGTCAGACTGTACATAAAGTTGTAGGTCATCAGCATACAGATGGTACGAACAATCAATATTAGATGTGATGGAATTAATAAAAATAGAGAAGATTAAAGGAGAAAGTATACCGCCTTGCGGTACGCCAGAAATCAGGTCAACCCACTGTGAAGTCATTTACTCCACGTGGACAGACTGTTGACGTCCGTGAAGATAAGATGAGAACCATTCCAGGACTGACGGTGCAAACCTATAATAAGAAAGGATAGCAAGAATGATATCATGGTCAACTGTGTTAAAAGCGTTAGAAAAGTCAACGAGCACCACAACTGTAACTTTCTTGTTATCCATTCCTTCTCTAATATCTTCAGTTATTTTGAGTAAGGCAGTTGTAGTGCTGTGACCAGGACGAAACCCGGACTGAAAAGTACTCAGCAGGTTATGTTTATATATGAAATTGGAAATTTGTTTATGAACACAGGCTTCCAGAACTTTAGATAGGAAAGGTAAAACTGATATGGGGCGGAAATGATTGGGAATTGTAGGATTGGATACTTTAGGAAGGGGTCTTATAAAAGCCTTTTTCCACTGACTCGGAAACTGACCCGAGTCAAGCGAAAAATGAACAATATGTGTAATTGCGGGGAGAATAGGTTCTAGAATATTAATAATCATGGCTCTACTAATATTAGCGCAACCGACAGCCTTGGATTTTATTGCCAGAAGAGTATTTCTTATTTCATCCTGATCAACAGGGTTAAAAAACTTTATGACTTTATTAATAATTTAACTATCACAAATTAAACTTAATCAATTTATTGTTATTATATAATATAAATGCACGATAAACGAATTCTGCCCTCGCATGCTCGCATGTTTCGTTCAATTACCGCCAGCTCGAACTCGAGTTAGTAAGTTGGATACTCGAATTAACTCAAGTTGAGCGTAACTCGACTCAACTTGAATTAGTAAGTCAACTTGACCCATCATCATGTATTGGTGTACAATAAAGAATAAGTAGTGATTAGTTAACTGATTGTGGTATGCAGCAACAATACCAGTGCAAAGTTATTGCCTCTACGGTACGCTCACTAACAGCGTTGCGTGAACGGTTATCTTTCAAGTAATTTTTGCCAGCTGGCTCTTTGGATCGAAAATTCCTATCCCAAGCTGTAGACTTAATAATTAAAAATTGAAAATTTTGTACAACCGACTACAATAAAAATTATTGAGAATAACTCAAAAACTATTGTACAAACCTTGATCAAATTTATATGGAACTACAAGTGAAGCACCAGCTTTCAAATAAAAAAAGAATGATCGAAATCGATTCACCTAGAAAGAAGTTATAAAGGTAACACACACATCCTGTTTGAAGTCGGTAGAAAAACGATAGTAGTGAACATTATTATCGATTTTAAGTCTACAGCTTCAGAATATTATAATAATAGATTGATTATTTGGAGACCGTGACGTACAAGGCCATATACAGTAGAACCTCCGTAAGTCGAACCTCGTTAAGTCGAAAACCTCGTCGAATCGAAAAAATTCTTTTTTCCATTGCCTTCAAGCTCCAAAACTTCCATTACTCGAAATCTTAAACCTTATTGCATTCTATCGTAATCAGTGAGTCCCTACAAGCCATTTCAGTACATAAATTCTCTCCATATCTCGAAAAAATAAAGTGGACCTCTATATCTCGAACATAGCAATATTTGATATTACAACCTTTGCAACTCGATAATTTGAAACTAATTACGTCTAAAGCTTGAAGAAAAATAAGTAAAGTGAGTTACTACCTTCAAAAATTTGCCGACAATGTTTCTTAGAAAATAATGTAAGAGTATACTCTTAATAGTAAATCAAATCAATAAATAGTATTACTAACTTTATGAAATCATAAAGAAATTTGTGGCCTCAATATAAGTTTGAATGAATCTAACAAGTCGAATATTTCCTTACAAAATCTGCCTAACAACTTCCTTGTGGAATCGATTACCACCAGCAATTTTTCTAGATCGATACGACTTAGGGACCTTCAAAAATAGAGCCTACTCATTTTTAAAAGGCCGGCAACGCATCTGCAATTCTCCTGGTGATGCAGTTGTTCATGGGCGGCGGTAGTACCTTACCATCAGGTGAGCCGCATGCTTGTTTGCGCCCTCTTTTATTAAAAAAATCCTGATGCTAAGTGACTACCACCGCCCATGAACAACTGCAACACCAAGGGAATTTCAGGTGGTCCCTAACTCGTATTGGTCCGGCAAAATCGCCGGTGGTAAACTATTCCATAGACAAGTCACATGAGGATAAAACTCCTAGTAAAACGTACAGTGGTGGACCGCCTCGCATCCAGATATTGTGGATGGTATCGGGAGATTTGTTCGTGAAATTTGGCGGCTGAGATTAATCGAAACATTTTCTCAGAGCACTTGCCGTGGTAGATGCGAAAAAAAATGCAAATGTCCAACAGAAGAAAATTAATACATTTAAGTAATCTACGACCATCTTTCATCATCAGCCAGTAGCAATCTATTTTTTTCTCATTATAAGCCTGCGTTTAACAACACCACACTCCACTACTAGACAGAAGGATTTTCCATAATCACCAAGTATCAGATATCTCAAGCATCATCGCTAGAGACTGTATATCACCACCTGATGTACGCAACGAGGTTTGAGTCCCAGAAAGAAAGCCACGGGTTTTTTCCTCAGCAGATATTTGTGACGCGCACCGTGATAAATGTATACGACAAGATGCAGCACGAAGTCACGTTTTAAATGTTTTTATAAGTTTATATGTTTTATACCTTTATGTATGTGTGTATTTTCATCAATTTTTGATCGTCTGAACAATTCGAAATTTCGCAGACGTATTAAAAATCGATGACAATACAATAATTTCATAGCCTATTCTCACAGGGATCAACAGAGCTCATGATCATAGAATGCTGTTAAAGCTTTTTTTTAAACCTAATAATATTCTTTTATAGAAATAGGGTTACAAACGAGCACACAGTCCACCTGATGGTAAGTGGTTGCTGAGACACATAGACATCTATATCTATCCTCGTTTGCGAATCAAAATGCAGATGCGTTTTCAGCCTTGAAGACTATGATGGAATGCCTCTTTTACAGTAAAAAGTGTCTCCGGTTCTTTACACTCACTATACGAAACAGCAGCGTTAATCTGCTATTTTAGGCTGGTATTCTGTGAGAGTGTGGGCCTTCCCCGGTCGAGCCGACACATTTGTGCTACAACTATACAATAAATATAGCTGCAGCGTATAAAAACTACCTAATAATATTTATATTATTACAATATATTCCCAGCTACATGTAAGAGTAAACAAAATATTATAACAATTGCCATTACATCCTTTAAAAGTCCACTACTGAACATAGGCCTCTTTGTCTGTCTGAGTTTCATTCACAATGAAATATTTAGTTAAATTTTTGTGATGTAAAATGAAAGGCCAAAAATATATTTTTTAAGATAATTGTATAATGCATCATATCAAAACACTTTTAAACGTTTTCAATCTTATCTCCAAAAGGATCGATAATCTTAAAACCAGAAAAAAATCTCGATTATAGATGCGTAAGAATATTATACCGTAAATAAAAATAATTAGCATTGTTTATTTTTTTTTACTCTTTTTTATTAATTATTTTCATAGTGCACTTAGGTTTCCATTACCTGTATGAGTTAACTTGGAAGAAAAACTAGTTCGTAACTTACACCATGTAGATAGACAACTAGCATATTCAGTAAAAGGATTCTCTTATAAGCACAATAAAAGTATAAAACTTTATGCTGTCTTTCGTTTCTTACTTATTTATGTACTAGCTGTTCCCCGCGTCTTCGCCCGCGTTCAATTTAGGGTTATAGTTTTTTTTTTGCGCGAAACCCTAATTCTTTTTCTAAAATAAAAGTAGCCTTAGTTACTCCTTATAACATCAGCTATCTGCCAGTGAAATGCGTGTCAAAATCGGTTCAGCCACTTCGGATATTAGCCGGAACAAACAGACAGACAGACAAAAATTTTAAAAATTATAAAAAATATGTTATTGTATTAAGTATCGTATACACTATCATATGTATTTAGTAAAAAATTTTTATTTTGATATTACAAACAGATACTTCCATTTCATTTATTTGCATAGATGTATGCTGCAGATATATTAGGGTTGTAGTGCAAATGGCTCGACCGATGATAGTACCACGCTCCTACGGAATATCACAGAGTAATAGCAATTAAAGCTGCTGTCTTCTGTTTGTACAGAAATGGAGACCCTTTTTCCTGAAAACGAGGCATTCCATCTTAGTCTTCAAGGTGACAACGCATCTGCATTTTGATCCTTTATCGAGAATAGACCTGACCTGTGGACATCTTACCTGTAGGCATGTAGCATCCACCATCCATCAGTTGGACTGTGTGCTCGTTAATCTAAATAAAAAAATCCGAAACATTACACGGCCAAATAGCATTAAGGAATTCATGTAGTGATAATTCCTTTGTGGGAAGAAAAAGATTCCTTAAGTATCAGTAAGGACATTTATAAATCACGTTATCTTGTCGGCCTCTGTAATACCTGATTCTGACACACACCTACAACGTAAAATTGGTTCGTAGCGACCTGACATTACAAAGCTGTATATTGGTTAATAGTTCATAAAATAGGTGTGGTGTTTTTCAGGTGTGAGTACATGTCCTTGAATCAATGAAAGTCCAAAAAACTTTTGGATTTCTTTACATTCGTTTCAAGAAATACTTTCATTGGAGTATTTTTAGTTATAGCTAAAAAGAGATTAATTATTTTATGAACGAATATATATATATATATTTGATGATATCAAAACAAGGGGCAATGGTCGACTTATCAAAATTAACTTGAATGTTAGTGGTAGGCTCAGCGACATCAGGGCAAGGCCTGCGGAATCATTTGAGATATAGCGTGGACGTTGATAATCCTTGCATCACTATATAGGTGTTACTCTGATGCGCGCGGCATGAACGTAGAGACTCGGTTGCTCTTTTATAATGCGTAGACGTGAAGACTCAACTGGTCTCACTAGGAGAGCTGCGGTGCCTCTCTGAGTTGCAGCGAAGATGTAACTTTGCAAGACTTTGCAGTACCTCTATATCCTTATTATCGTTTTAGTCGAAATCTCTATTGTCATTTTCACTTTCTGATGAAATTGTTAGCCTGGTTTTTCATCACAAAAAATATTTTAGGGCTATCGTCCCACGTCATTACCGCTTTTAGGCTCATAATTCCCGTATAGTATAGCTTGTATACTCGAGGCCCACATTGTTGTATGGGTCACCCCCTTCAGGGGGAAATCCACTCTTATTATTATCAAATACCTGTTTTCTAGGATTTGTCTGAACACATTATTGACGTAGAATTGAGCTCAGATATACATACTTCTTTGTTTGGCTATATACTGTTTAAACAATTGATATATCTTAATGTGTATAAAATAATGAAGTGTTGTTGACTTTCAAAATTTAAAAGAGAAGAAAAAAGGAAAGTTAACAGACTTTTCACACTTTTATACGAGGGCGACACTGAAAGTTTTTAGAACTGCCCACTTGTAAACGATATAATAAAAAAATAAGTTCGAATTTTGAAAATGGAACTCTTTGCTAATATTATTATGTACCTATGTATTTTCTTAATTTGTTGTTTACGATTTGGCGGCAAATTAAAAATTGTCTGTGTGACGTCAGCATAAATTTAAGGCGAGTAACTTTTTTATGACATTCGATGTCATTTAAGTCAACAAGAAAGTAATAATAGACTTCGATTAGCCTTTCACGATGAAACCCCATCTCGTGATACTGTTTATAACTGGTTTAATGAGTTTAAACGTGGTCGCACTAATCTCACCGATGATCTGCGTGAGGGATGGCCTTCTACGGTGACGACTGAAGATAACATCAGTGTTGTGCGGCGTATGATAGAGACTGACAAAAGAGTGATTTATCAGCAGATTCGGACCTGCTTAGGCATCGATATGAGTCAAGTGCACAAAATCCTCCATGAACATTAGCCGTCAGGAAGCTTTGTGTCCGGTGGATACCTCATAATTTGACAGAAGCCCAAAAACTCCGTCGTGTTGATTGGCGTCGTGTAATGGTTCAAAGATTTAACGGAGGTGACTCAAATGCTGTGTTAGACATACTTACGGGTGGCGAAAAATGAAACTAAGAGATAGTTTGCTGTCTGGGTGTTTCCATCCGTGGATTTGTCTTGTCATTACGCAACAATTGTTTTAGAGGATCGAAAAACAGTTGCTGCAGAGTGGTACACTAACAATTGTTTGCCACTTGTCTTGGAAAAAGTTCGGGAGAAACAACCTCGCAGTAGGATCCTCCTTCACCACGACAACGCCTCGTCGCACACCGCCAAGCAAACAATCGACTACTTGGCGACGTCAGACGTGGAATTACTGGGTCACCCGCCCTATAGCCCCGATCTCGTACCTTGGGATTTTTATTTATTTCCGAAAATAAAAATAAAACTTCAAGGAAAACGTTTTATGGACGCCGAGGAAGCAGTGGCTGCGTTTCAAAATGCCGTCGAAGAGACCCCTAAGGACGAGTGGGCAAAGTGCTTTTCTCAGTGGACACATCGGATGCAGCAATGTATTGATGTAAATGGATACTACTTTGAAAAGATATAATAAAACTAATAACTTGTTAGTTTGTTCAGTTTTCGATTTTCTAAGAACTTAACAGTGTCACCCTCGTATTTGTTTTATCTAGTCCAGTGCCTTGGTCGTACGAGATTCGGCAGAAATAACAAAAATAAATATTGATTTAGTTAATCAATAATGTTCTTACACAGCGTAGTGACAAAACGATGTCTCTTTGAAGGATTCTCGGTAAAATAAGTCTCTCTAACCTTATTCTCGAACATTCCATTCAACGTTAGACATTTTTACGGTGACATGAGCTAAAGTTGCTGCTCATTTGAATAGTCTAGACGGTATAATTTATGCTAATGTGAGTGTCACGCTGAAAAGAAGATTCTTCGAAATTCATTAAAACGCAAGATGAGCGCCTCACAAAGTTTTTTTACCCACTTATAAAGTCATTGATTGCCTACTTCACCTTCAAAGTATTGGTTTTATTACTTACTAGTTTTTTCACGCGGCTTCGCTCACGTCTACTTCGGTTTTTTTTTATACAATAAGCATGACAAACGAGCACACATCCTACCTGATGGCTTATTTTTATTGTTATTATTAATTTATGTATTATTTTGGATTTATTTATATTATTTAAAATAATACTAGTATTGAACTATACAGAGTCATTTTGCAATATACGCCCAAATTTGCAGAGAAGGTTCAGAATAAGTAATATACGAGTAAGCGTATGGTTGAGCAAAATTAATTAAAAAAATCTCAGAAGTGCTGTCATTTTTATCTTTTAAATTCAGAATATGTGGTAATAATTGATTGTCATTCATAAATAACGCCGACCATTTTACTACGCAAGCACACATTTGTAATGGTCACTCGGTCGACAAAAACGTTGTGAATTGAATCGCACACAGAGGAGCGCACGTATGCGTAGCTGTTGCCCATAAATGACATTCAATGTATGTTTGTAAAGTCGAAAGAATAGCTTTTTATTTTATGCATATGAAAGTATACACGGTACGTATAACAAAAAAATATTTTTAAAATTTTTGTCTGTCCGTCTTTCTGTCAGTCTGTCTGTTCGTTTCGGCTAATCTCCGAAATGGCTGGACCGATTTTGACCAGACTTTCTTTGGCAGATAGCTGATGTTATAAGAAGTAACTTAGGCTACTTTTATTTCTGAAAAAGGATTAGGGTTCCGCGCAAAAAATTAAAACCCTTGAAATCCAATAGTAATAAATTACGTGCGGGCGAAGTCGCGGGGAACAGCTAGTATAAAATAGAAATGTCTGAAAATCGTTTATATTATTATGTGAGATGCCTATTTTAATTTATTTTGAAAACTCTATATTGTTTTTTCTTATAATTTCAAATGTTGCCAAAAATGAGACGATTTGTTTGATAGACTTAAAATGGTATTTATGTTACATATAATAATGATAATGACCGAATTTCTGTCGCGGTGCGGCGGTCCATCTCAACAGAGACTATCTGCCATAGAGTAGAGGCTATCTGCGTAGGATAGGATTATAGTGCTCGAGTGTATGCGTAAGCACAAGTGCACTCTCTGTTCTCTCACTCTCATAGTCCGATGGGACGGTTACTCGTATTTGACACGACCGGAGAGAGATCGGGCGCAGGACCAACGGTTAATAAAAACGTGGTGATAAAAAAGTACACAAGATCCTAAATTATTTTGAAGAAACAAATAAATGAAATAGTTAAAAATAAAACATTCAAATCTAATAGATAGACAAGGACAGTTTAATGCTAGTTTAATTGTTAACCAATTTGGGAGGGAAAATACAAAAGATTAATTTTAATCATCAAGGTAATCGATTGAATTGCTTCAATTTGAATAATTTATTTTAAGGGTAATATCGATTTAGCCTTTTCAAATATGGTGAATTTTTTCGTTTAGATTTTAATTTTTATTGCAATTTTCTAATATAAACATTTGCCATTGATGCTACTTCGATTTCGTAACGTAATTGACAACGGGAAACAAAATAAAACAGAAATCAAATTATTCCCAGCGGTCTTCGATCGCTCTACTTTAGTTGGTTCATTTTGAAACAGCCAACTTTTTGACGGGTGCTTCGTTTCTGATCGTATTGATGAATCCAAGATTCATCATCACATCATACATCATCTATAATAATGTCGTAAACACGCTGGGACGAGCCTGCTTCAAATTTTTTAATCATGTCATGCACCATTCCACGTGCTTGTTTCTGAGCATTGGTGATGTCGAAATTATCCTCCTCACGTTGTTCACGGTGCTCGTATAAAATCTTCCTTCCCAAACCATTTTGCAAAATGTGCTCAATCTCTTCATACGTAATTCACCAAATCTCTTTAATGTTATTTTTTTACTGCTAGCATATTTCCTTCCGTAACAGCCGTTAAACAGCGAGCATTTCTTTCGTCATCTCTCAAAGTTAATCGATTATGCTGAATTTTGTTATTCTAACGGTACGTAACGTAATAGACCACTTCGTTGCTTTACTGGACGTAAACGCGACTGCTGACTATGAGGGTTTTTGTGTTTGAATGAAAGGGTTCTGCCAATATCAGTTATTGGGTTTCTCTGTATAAAGTTATCAGTATTAGCATGGAATTAGGAAGTTTGGATTGTTTCACCCATGCCTGTGCCTCGGAAAGCACGTGTTGCTGTTGATGGTGCGCCTGATCTTTCTCCGGTCTTGTCGATTAACCGTCCCATCGGACTATAAGAGTGAGAAAATAGAGAGTGCCTGCGCATACACTCGAGCACTATAACCCTGTCCTGCGTAGATGGCTAGTCTCTTTTAAGACAGACCACTGTGACCGAAATTCGATTGAGAGGACGTTATTATTATTACGTAACATAAATGACATTTTATGTCTATCAAACAAATCTTCTAGTTTTTTGTAACATTTGAAATATTAAGAAAAAAGTTTATAGTATTTTCAAAATAAATTAAAAGTGGCAAGTATCTCACATAATAATATAAACGATTTTGAGACATTTATAAATATTAATAAATACAAAATAATTAATAATAACAATAAAATTTGACCGTTTAGTAGCGGTTTATTCACTACCCTATATCACCACGTAGGTTTCGTAAGAGGAAAAGTGAAACAGGAGATGGGCATTGAATAGAATATTATAAGAAATCATTAGGAGATGGGCAGTAGCATCTTCCTGATAACAACTCAACATTGTAAATAACAACAATTGCCAACCCGATTGCCAAGCATGGCAACTATGCCAATACCCCCTATGAGGCAGTCTATGGGGGAGGGCTATGAGAAGCAGTGAACTTTTTATGGGCTGTAATGGAATAAAAATAAATACATATCAGAAGATAATATTATATGTTAATATCTATGCCATCAAAAACATGTAAAAAAACCAAGTCTCGCAACTCAGTTCTTCTACTGTAAAAAGTTGTGAGGTCCATGTAATACCAAGTCGGTTAATTTATTTAGTCCCTACTTAAGGGTCCTTCTGTCTCAAGTTATTACGTAATTAGCTAACCTAACAACATCTTATAGTGACCATATCAATATTAAAAATCTTTTATATTTTAAATAAATAGATTGACTTGGCCATCGCCTGAAAACACAATGTATCTCTCAAGTACATATTATATTAAATTAGATTTAGTGCGATTGCCAGTCAATCTATGTATTTAAAACATAAAAGATTTTTAATATTAATTTTTATATGTAACGGATTTCGATAAAGCGACGTGAATGCGTTGATATAATTCTAGAACAATCGTAATCATGGCCTGATCTCAGTAGGTACTTTTCGTCATGATATCGGTATAGCAAATCGCTTATGTGAAGTGTCTAGACGGTGTAACTTACGCCTAATGTGACAGGGTCGCATTGAATTTGTTAGATCTGCAAATACGATGAAAGCGTAATATTTAGGTAAGATAAAGATTCTAATAGAGCAGTGGTAGTTAGTAAAGTAAAGCTAGCTCAAGTCTCTTTTTATTCGTTTCGCTTTCGTGTACCTATGGCCGTTCGGATTGAATTTAGTAATTGATTTTAAACTAACTTCCCGATGAACTAGAGACTTGAAATTTAGAATATAGCTCAAAAATGTAGGGTGGAAAAATCGTAGTATATTAAACTTTTTAGCACAAAATTAAAAAAAATTATTTGTTAGTTTAGGGCATAATATTTACTAACGATATTTATTTGAGCCATTTACTGCATTGATTAGCACCATAAAAACAAGCTCTAATTTTTTACTTTATAAATTACTAGCTGTTCCTCGCGATTTCGCCCGTGTATAATTTAGGGTTTTAATTTTGTTGCGCGGAACCCTAATTATTTTTCAAAAATATAAGTAGCCTAAGTTACTCCTTATAACATAAGCTATCTACCAGTGAAAGTCCCGTCAAAATCGGTCCAGCCGTTTCGGAGATTAGCCGGAACAAACAGACAGACAGACAAAAATTTTAAAAATTGTGTTTCTGTTATAGGTACCGTATATACTTTCATATGCAATTAGTAAAAAGCTGTTATTTTGACATTACAAACAGACACTTCAATTTTATTTATTTGTATAGATAACATTTAGAGCAGTTAGTCCGCCGCAATTCAAATGTCCATGTTAATATTTGAATTATCTAATAACATGTTCTTCGATTCGGTGTACTGTGTTTAAAAAAAAAAGTGGAAAAAAAGTTTTCATTCCTGAGCCGAACCAAATATTTCATCGTGACTAAAACTCATGACAAGGGTGGAGGCGAAAGACGGAATACAGCGCACCATGAATAGCAAAAACCAAGCCAAATCATGCCCAACTTTTTGTAAGGTCACTCACTTACGTTTACATAAATTCTTAAAACATTTGCTACCATTAACTTTGTTTTAGGCGAATTATGTGTGTGCCTCCAATTGTGAACGTTTACGGGCTGATAAAGAAAGAAAGGAGAATGTGTGTGAATATTAAGAAATTTATCATGGTTTCGGCATCACTTAAAACATACGTAGATCTCCATCTCTCTTTCTTTGTTTATCTAAGCAGAATATACCCATAAAAATAACAGATTTAAATTATCTACACCAGTGAAGGAAGCTAAATGATATTATGCTGACATCGCCACGCTCTGAAATAAAAATTAAACAAATATAATAGTAAACACCACACAGTCTGTGATAAAAAGTAACGTAAAGATTAAATACAGCAGATGTTACTTGAAGACAAATTTATATTTATTTTAAAGATAGGCAAAACTGCATTAATAGAGTTTTTAAGACACTTGTCTCAAATATAAAAAATATTTTAAAAAGTCGAAAGTGAACACCTCGATTTACGTTAACAGAAAGAATGTTATTAATTATTATCTCTAATTGCTCTTATATAATTAAAGACTACGCTTACTTTATAATTAACTCCATTACACCAGGAAAGACACACCACCGTCGATAATACGACACGTGTTTTGCCGAGTCATAATAAAGAGGGGTCATCTTGGCGGTGGGTGACTGCTATTTACCCGTAGTTTATAACATAAATGATACTCGTATACTTACAAAAAGTTTTCACAAAAATATCTTCGACTTTCGTTAGTATCTCTTACAAAGTAAGGATAACATTATTAAGTTTCATTCGGGATCATCCAAAGGATAAGTAAAAACTTTTGGTATAATAGCTTAGTTGATTAAATTCTTCAGTTATTTTACCCACAGACCAAGTCACTTAGTAAGAAATAATATTTCTACACTTACGTGATTTTTACTTCATCTAAGAATTAATGAAAATTTAAAAAATAAAAATAAATAAAAGTGAAAACTAATCTTTGGTCCACTATCAATACTGAATACAATTGGAGAATTAGTTTTTGCTTACATATAAAACCGCTACTTCTAGTAGTGATTTTATAATTATATAAAAAAAAAACGAGAAGGTTTAGAGCAGTAATTTTCCAAAAGAAACACCTAAGCATGATTCTAAAGACAGTGAAAACATTTAAGTCATTGCATCAAAACGTTCTCCAGATATTTTGGTAACATACCTTTCTTATCACAGACTAACGGACGGCGACGATAAAAATCCTTCATTCAACTTTTTTTAATAATTTAAATTTATATTAAGGGCTTAATCATTTGTGAAGTTTTCTTTACATCTTCAAAATATTCAACCTAATTTAATGTGAGAGGCTAGCACGACCTTGGCAAGTCGATAATAAAGCCCAACCTTTCCGGTGCGCGTTCGAAATTTGCAAAAAAAGGTCTATATTTTAAGATACCAAAAGAGCCAAATATATAAATAAAATGATGCTAGTAGATATTGTGCCGTAAATTAAATAACTGTGCCTCCACGAAATTCCATATTATTTTATTAAAGTAAATAATAATTAAAGATATCAATATACAATGTCAATGCAAATACCTTAAATCTACGTTATATTATCTACATATATTACTGATATTTTTTGCTATTTTACCAATGCTATTGAGATATAATGGACAATGAAGGACGATTTGAGAAATTGTTATGAGAAATGAAATTCAAATTTATGATTTTATATATTTTTTTAAAGAGGGCCTCCAAAACTTTTAGTTTCCCCGAATATCGTAAAATCTTGATATTTTTAGCTATTTTAACATCCCATCATTTTTCCAAACTTCAATCGTAGCTATGTGAAATAATAATATCTTAAAACGGATAGGCTACAAAACAGACATCGCGGTGATTCTATAAAATAAAATAAATAAAAAATAAAAAAATAAAATCAATTTATTTCAGACTGAGTAAATACAAGTAACATTGACATTATAATAAATTTAATCTCATCTAATTTAATTTTATATAATTCTATCTAATCTTTTTTAATTTAATTTAATCTTATTCAATTTAAATCAATTCAATATAACTTAAGTTTTTCGTTTAAATAATTTAGTCACAGAACACTAATGATGTTTGTAAACCTAAGTGCACGAATCCGTGTGAAAAATTTAGTAAATAATAAACCCAAGACTCTGGAATCGAAGTAAACATTCGATGATTTTACGAGCATAAGTAGGTAAAAAGCTTTGTGAGGCGCTCATCTTGCGTTCTATTGGATTTTGAAGAATTGTCTTTCAGTGTGACACTGTCACATTAGCATAAATTATACCGTCTAGACTACTTAAATGAGCAGCAACTTATGCTGATGTCACCGTGAAAATGTCCAGTGTTGAATCGAATGTTCGAGAATAATATCTAAGAGACTTATTTTATCGAGAATCCTTCAAAGAGACATCGTCTTGTCATTACACTGTGTAAGAACAGTATGGTTTACAAAATCAATGTTTATTCTTAATCTCTGTCGTGTCTCGTACAAGCAAGGAAAGTCTGATGCTTTTCCTTGTTTCTTTTTCCTTCTCTTTTAAAGTTTGAAAAGTCAACAACACTTCATTATTTTATTATAAGGGTGTCAAACGAGCACACAGTCCACCTGATGGCAAATAATTGCTGTGACCCATAAACATCTACATAATCTACTAAACATGCATAATATTCAACTACGAATCAAAATGCAGATGCGTTATCAACCGTGAGTACTAAAATAAAATGCCTCGTTTCCAGTAAAAGGGGTCTCCGGTTCTATACACTCTCCATTCGAAACGCAGCAGTTAAGCTGCTCTTTTAAGAGAGCGTGGTTCTTCCCCGGTCGAGCCGACCCATACAAGCTACAACTATACTATACAGTATAGTTGTAGCATGTATACGCATAAAACAGTGTTTGAACAGTGCATAGGCCACAGTATGTAAAAACAAAGAAGTAAGTGTATCTTAGCTTAAGTCTACGTCAATAATGTGTTCTGACAAGACTTTTATAAGTCTACTGCTGAACATAGGCTTCCCCCAAAGGAATGCCACAAACCACGGTCCCCTAGCCCTCTCCATAGCTCGCTGAGCGACCTTGAGCTCCAAATAATTATTCTCGTTTTCAAACCACAGATTATTGAATATTTAGTTACATGAATTAACACTAAAAACTTTGGTCAACCATTCATTCAGATTCGACACATTCGAGACATCACTAAAAATACCGGATGAAACTATACGTCAAATTAATTTAGGAGAAATGTTAAAGTTTTTTGAACTTTTATTGCTTCAAGAGCATACCTGAAAAACAAAAGCTTTTATCTTTCTTTATAGTATTACCCAATTTTCAGCTTTGTAGTGTCAGGTCTACGCTACGAACAAATTTTACGTTGTAAGTGTGCGTTAGAATCAGGGGCCGACAAGATAACGCGATTTATAAATTAATGTGCTTACTGATACTTTAGAAATCTTTTTCTTCTCACAAGGGAATTACCATTGCTTGAATCCCTAATGATATTTGGAAGTCGTGTTATGTTTCGGATATTTTTTTTATATAGAGTAAGGGTGACAAACGTGCACACAGTCCACATGGTGGTAAATGGATGATGTGGCCTTTAGACATCTTTTCTCTATTAAGAATCAAAATTCAGATGCGTTGTCACTCCTGAGAACTTAAATGAAATGCCTCATTTCCAGTAAAAATGATCTCAGATTATCCACACTCACCATACTGACCACAGTAGCATTAAACTGCTATTACTGACTGATATTCTGTAGGAGCATGGTCCTTCCTCGGTCAAACCATTCGCGCTACAACCATGAGAATACATAAAGAAGTAAGAAACAAAATAGGGTATAAAGTTTTATACACTTACCACTTTGAGGTTAACTCCACAAGGCTGCGTGCTATCACCAACGCTGTTTCTTTTGCATGTCAATGATACGTTGCAAGCTGGTAAAATTTATTGCTATGCAGACGACAGCAATGGTGATGCCTTATACACCGGCCGTGACAATATTTCTCGGGAAAAAGTCGCCGACTACCATAACAAACTTGCGTATGAAGTCGAGTCTTTGCTGAACAAAGTCTCGGATTGGGGGCGACTAAAACTAGTCCAGTTTAATCCTCAGAAGACAGCTCCTTCCACTTGACCGCATCCAGCGCAGAGCGGTTCGAACCGTCGACGACCGAGTTCTTTCTGATCACTTTTTTTCTCGCACAACTTCCTTATGGAATCGATCACCACCAGCGATTTTTCCGGACCGGTACCACTTAAGGACCTTCAAGAAAAGAGCTTAGTCCTTTTTAAAAGGCCGGCAACGCATCTACCATTCCCCTGGTGTTGCTGTTGTTCATGGGCGGTAGTAGTCACTTACCATCAGGTAAGCCGCGTGCTCGTCTGCCCCCTCTTCTATAAAAAAAAATCTCGTCCAAGGTGGGCAATTAAAAGTGTTCCCGCTTGATGTATTTATTTAAATCCCGTGGGTCTAAGCAAATACGGATGTCACCATTATTTTTATTACCGTTAAACTATTAACCCAGTCCATGGGACCTTTCACCTTGGCGATTACTTCTTGCTCGATGAGATATCTAATTTACGCTTCACTTCGTCCTCGCTTAGCGACGGATAGCTTGTGCGGCGCGTGCACAACTTGTAGCACATCGTCGGCCAGCATGATCCTGTACTCCGCAGGCCGGCACACCATACTCTCAAACACTTCTGGTTATTAATTTAAAATAATGCTTTATTCTTGCTTGCTTGCTAATGTATGCACTTGCCACCAAAATAATGATTATAAGATGAAAATAAGCATTTTAGTGTATAGCCGAGTTGTCTGTATTTGCAGGGTTACAAGTGACTAAATATTTTTTTTTACTTAATTCATATTGTTAATAGAAGATTAATTGCACTGAGAGGTACAATTATATGGGATACTTAGTGGTATCGTTTAATGTTTAATTACAGATTGTACCTACTTATAATTATTTATTTATTTTACAAACATCTGTAATGTGGTCCTTTAGGCATGCTTTGTCATTAAAAACAGTTTCATTAATTAACTACACAAAGTCAACAACCTAGAATAGGCCTCTCCCATAGATTGCCTCATAGGGGAGATTTTCAGATAGTTGCCATGTTTGAAAGAAAGAAAAGAAAGAAAGAAAAAAACATTTATTCACGGTCTAATCACAATAGATACAAAACAAAGCAAAAAAATGGAATTAAAATTGGCAGGTGGGTTGGCAACCGCGAGTTTATACAAGGAAAATGCTTATCTCCTGTTTTATATCCATCTGTTGCCTCTTAGGGTGATTTTTATTATAAGTTTTAATTCTTGATTTTGTTAATCAATACTGTTCTTACATAGTGTAATGACAAGACGATGTATCATCTTTCCGGACTGATACGACTTAGTGACTTTCAAGAAAAGAACCTACTTCTTCTTAAAAGGCCGGCAACGCATCTGCAATTCCCCTGGTGTTGCAGTTGTTCATGGGCGGCGGTAGTCACTTACCATTAGGTGAGCCACATGCTCGTTTGACCCCTATCCTATAAAAAAAACTCAAGGGACGAAATGGGGTAGTGGATTCTTACGCCATAGGTACTAAATAGCCACCGTACAAAAATCGGTTAAGTGCAAGTATACTACTTGCATGGTCAGTGTCTCTTGCATTGACAGCCTCGTTGGTCTAGTGGACGTAAATGCGATTGCAAATTATAAGGTTCCGGGTTCGAATCCCAGGTCGGACCAAAATCACTCATTGAGTTTTTCTGTAAGAAATTCTCAGTAGAAGCCCGGAGTCGGGAAGTTGGCGGTGTTCATCCCCGCGCTTCGGAAAGGACGTTAAGCCGTTGGCCCTGCGCCTAATCTCTCTTCGGTCGTGTTGGATTGTCGTCCCATTGGACTATGAGAGAGAGGGAACAAAGAGTGCATATGCACTAAGCATACATTCGGATACTATAATTCTGTCTGCGTAGAAGGCTAGTCTCCGTTGAGACCAGCTGCCATGACCGAAATCGTTCTGCAGTACATTATTATTTTTACTTCTAGAATTTTATTTAAATACTTTAAATGAATGTTGTAGTAGCTCAGGTAGTATTGCCAGGTGTCCGGGTTTGTGCGGGACTTCCCAATTTTCAGGGGGTCTGGTGACACATCGCGATTCACCCTTGATCGGCACGCCAAATGTTCCGAGTACTAACCTTTTTAATCTGTACTTTGATCGATAGTTTTGACAGCAAAAATTAATACATCTGTAAGCTGTTATACTACCTACATTTTCATATTTTTTCACCAAACTCGGACTAAAAAAACAGTCAACATAAAAAACTTCGCGCATAGGTATTGTGTTAGCGAGAGCCAGATATTATTATTAATGCCTCGAGATAAGTAAACGTAGAAAAATACAAAAGTCTTATGGGCAAGTTCTACCTACCACTACTCAATTTTTTTAAGCGGTTGTACTGTTTTTTTCAATAAATAACGAGCCATTATGCGTGTGATGCAAGGATTGTATCTGGGCGTTTATGTCGTCGTTTTTGAGAGTTTTTTGAAGTGCATGCGTTGGGTGTTAATAAGATTTATTACTTTTAAAAAATTCACAGTCAGCAACGAAAACAAGTCGTTCAATAAATTGTAATTCGTCGAAAAAGAAAAAAATCCGACAAAACGCAGTTTTTCCGACGGAAAGTCCGCCATGAATCATTTGGGCAGTGCGGCGAACTATTCCCTGCCCTAAAACCTCAGTAATGTGAAAAAACCTGTGACTAGCAATAGGTCTTATGCAGAACGCTACTTTTACTTTTAACGAGGCTATTAAATCATTTAAATTTAAATTAATTAATAAGAAGACACAATAACATCAACACTATTACCGTTAGTTCTCTGTTGAACACAGGCCTCATCCATAGATTACCTCATAGGAGGGATATTTTCAATAGTTGCCACGCGTGGCAAGCGGATTGACAACCGCCGTTTTTTTATTTTTAGTCGTTATTAGGAAGACGCTGCTGTTCATCTCCTGAATTTTTTCCATCTGTCGCCTCTTACGACACCCACGGGATTATATGGGGTAGCGGATATTCCTTTCACTACTATGCCAAAATGAATAATTAAAAAAAAAACATAAAAAGAGCAAAAATAAATAACAAACAATTTTGATTATTTTTCTTCAAAGTATAATTTAGTACCCAATACTATAATCGAGATCCCTTCAGATTTTTCGTTTATCGATACTTTTGGAGATACAGGATGCAGTTATTAAGTGGCGAAGCTTGCGAAGTCACTTATTGATTTCACGATGTCTGTCCGTCTGTCCGTCTGTCCATCTGTCCGTCTGTCCGTCTGTCCGTCTGTCCGTCTGTCCGTCTGTCCGTCTGTCCGTCTGTCCGTCTGTCCGTCTGTCCCACGATTATCTCGAGAACGGTTTTGAATTTTCAAATTCTGTTTTCAGCAATCGATTACTGATCACCCAGGCATCTGAACCTCCTATTTTGAAACTGATTGCTCAACGGCAACCGTTAGAAACCGCTACAAAGCTGATTGCTTCGCCACTTTGCTATGCTATTAGCTTGCTAGGTTTATTTTAAAATGGTATTTAACAGTGTTTAGATACGAATATGAAGCACCATATAATTATCCTAAAAAAAATTTTTTGGGCCTTCCATTTTACACCAGAAAAATTTGTAACAAATCCAATTTTGCATCTCATGTCTGTGTATGTAACTGCATGTTGTAATAATGCCAAACATCAGTCAATTACGTGAAATGGTTGTTACTAGCTTGCTTATGTATACTCAGTGGTGGATTATCCTAAAGGCAAACTAGGCACGTGCCTAGGGGCGCACAATTAAAAAAGGGGCGCGCGCGGAAGTTTTTATGCGAAAAAAAAGGTATATTTGATTACTCCTACATCGCCCTCACTCTATTAACACATTTTTCATTCACGTCCATCTAATTATTTTGCTGAGTGTACTTTACTCCTAGGCGGCTTCACGCTTTAATCCTTCCAGGCTACAAGCTAAATCTGAAATCCGTCATTGCAATTTTCGTGATTGCGAGCAAAATTAACTCTAGCTACTCGATGGCATGTAGCAAGCAGGCTCTAGAAGAAGGCATTTGGCAGACGACTATAAATTTAATCGGCCGATTTCAGACTTTCCTTACACTTTTTGTGTTTACTGTAGCTCCTCGAACTTCTTCTAGCTTCGTTCTTATCTCAGAATAAGTTAAGGTCCTGTTTTTAATCACGCTGGTAACGATTAACCGGTCATCTCTGGTTACAGATTTCCGTTTCCATCCATATCCTGCGACTTTCGTATACTGTCCGGTTTGCCGATACCTCTTCACAACTCGGTATAGCACAGACTTTGATATTCGTAATGTTTGGGCCACATGTTTGAACAGTGGTAGAGCCAAGCGGTAGCTTTTGCTGTCGCACGGATGGGCCAGCTCGAACCGGGGTGGTACCACGACCTCACAGAATACCAGCGTGAAGTAGAGGTTTACCTCTGCGTTGCGTTTGGTGAGTGCAGGTGGCCGGAGGCCCAATTCCCCCCCCCCCCCCCCCCCCCCATCAACATGGTAGTGGAATTAAATACAAGACTACCCCAGGAGGGTACCAGCACCCCTGGAGAATCCCTCGCTGAGCATCCACGAACAAACTACTTCACTCTTGAGCGTGGGTGCTCAGGCTGCCCCGCGTATTCTGGGGGGGGCAAAATTCCGCTCATGACTAATGCTGCTCGGGGCAAGCGGAGCAATACAACCAAGGCGACCCCTGTCACGCTATCCGTGAATTTTTGCAACATCAGGGGAATTCATTCCAACCTTAACGCTGTCCATTACCATCTAGAGACGGCGAAGCCGGCCTTGCTCTTTTTAACCGAGACTCAGGTGTCCTCTCCGGCTGATACTTCATATCTCTCCTACCCGGGATACAAATTGGAACACTCCTTTGTGCCCCGGGCTGGAGTTTGCGTATACGTCAGAGAGGACATCTGTTTTCGACGCCTCGGCAGCCTTGAAGGTACGGACCTGTCCATCCTATGGCTGCGCGTAGACAGCGACGACCATCCCCGCGTCTACGGGTGCCTCTATAGGTCCCATAGCGGTAATGCCGACACAGACCGACTCATCGACCACGTCCAAATGGCTGCAGACTCCGTGCTACAACAGGTCCCATCCGCAGAGATCGTGATACTCGGTGATTTCAACGCCCACCACGCTGAATGGCTTGGTTCTCGTTTAACCGATCATGCGGGTAGATCTGTCTACGACTTTGCTTTGGCATATGGTCTAACACAACTGGTTACTTCGCCTACGCGGATCCCAGATGTGGAAGACCATGTACCTTCCCTGTTGGACCTTCTGCTGACCTCTCATCCGGACGGATATCAGGTCTCCGTCGATGCCCCTCTGGGCTCTTCGGACCATTGTCTGATCCGGAGCACGGTGCCACTCACGCTCCAATCGCAGTTGCGATCTACAGCTTGCCGCCGTGTTTGGCACTATAGGTCAGCTGATTGGGATGGGATGCGGTCTTTTTTTGCATCCTACCCTTGGGGGCGGGTTTGCTTCTCGCCGGAAGATCCCAGCGTTGTTGCCGATTCTGTTGCTGATGTGGTGCTTCAGGGTATGGAACTTTTTATTCCATCCTCTGTGGTGCCCATTGGAGGCAGATCCCAGCCATGGTTTGATCGCTCCTGTAAAATAGCATCACGCTATAAGCAGGAGTGCTACCGGGCCTGGGCTGACGCATCAACGTCTCGGGATTTAAACACCAGCGCACTTAAAAAGAAGTATAATTCCGCCTCCAGGTCCTTCAAAAGCGTCATTGCCAAGGCAAGGTCTGAGCACATCGGCAGAATTGGCGAGAAGCTAGTTCGCCTTCCTTCGGGAACCCGTGCATTCTGGTCTCTCGCCAAGGCTGTCCAAGGGAACTTCTGTCAGCCATCCCTCCCATCTCTGCACAGAGAGGACGACTCACTGGCCCATGCCGCAAAAGAGAAAGCCGATCTGTTGTGCTCTCTTTTTGCGTCTAACTCGACTCTAGATGACGGGGGGAACACACCGCCGACCATCCCGCGATGTGAGTGCTCCATGCCGGATGTGCGATTTACACAGCGCTCGGTTCGCAAAGCACTCTTCTCCCTGGACGTCAGTAAGTCGAGTGGGCCCGATGGAGTCCCTCCCATTGTGCTGAAGACGTGTGCTCCAGAGTTGGCACCGGTTTTAACGCGTCTTTTCCGGTACTCCTACTCCCAAGGCGTAGTCCCGAATTCATGGAAGACAGCTTTGGTCCACCCGATCCCTAAAAAAGGCGACCGCTCAGACCCGTCCAACTACAGGCCTATCGCCATCACCTCCTTGTTCTCCAAAATAATGGAATCCATTATAAACTGCCAGCTCATGAGGTACCTTGAGGATCACCAGCTGATCAGTGACCGTCAGTACGGTTTTCGTCGGGGTCGATCAGCAGGTGATCTTCTAGTTTACTTAACTCATAGATGGGCGGAGGCAGTAGAGTCCAAGGGGGAGGCATTGGCCGTTAGTTTGGACATAGCGAAGGCCTTCGATCGGGTCTGGCACAAGGCGCTTCTTTCGAAGCTTCCTTCCTATGGGCTTCCCGAGAAATTGTGCAAATGGATCACCAGTTTCCTTGCTGATCGGAGCATCAAGGTCGTAGTAGACGGTGCATGCTCTGATTACAAGCCTATCAACGCTGGTGTTCCACAAGGCTGCGTGCTATCACCAACGCTGTTCCTCCTGCATATCAATGATATGTTGCTAACTGGTAGCATTCATTGCTATGCAGACGACAGCACTGGGGATGCCTTATATACCGGCCGTGCCAATATTTCTCGGGAAAACGTCGCCGAGTACCGGGACAAACTTGTGTCTGAAGTCGAGTCTTTGCTTAACAAAGTCTCGGATTGGGGCCGACTAAATCTAGTCCAGTTCAATCCCCAGAAGACACAAGTTTGCGCGTTTACCGCTAAAAAGAACCCCTTTGTCGTATCTCCTCAGTTTCAAGGCACTCCCCTTGCTGCCTCAGCCAGTATCGGAATCCTTGGCGTCGACATATCGAATAGCGTGCAGTTTCGTGGTCACTTGGAAGGGAAGGCCAAATTGGCCTCTAAAAAGCTTGGCGTGCTCAGCAGAGCGAGACAGTATTTCATGCCGGAACATCGCTTGCAACTTTACAAAGCTCAAGTTCGGCCCCACATGGAATACTGTTCTCATCTCTGGGCCGGGGCACCCCAGTGCCAGCTCCTTCCACTTGACCGCATCCAGCGCAGAGCGATTCGAATCGTCGACGACCGAGTTCTTTCCGATCGGCTCGATACACTGGCACTGCGTAGAGATGTTGCATCTCTTTGCGTATTTTATCGCATCAACCACGGGGAGTGCTCTGAGGAATTGTTCGGACTAATTCCAGCCGCTCAATTTCACCATCGCACGTCGCGACAAAACTCGCGTTACCATCCATACCATCTGGATGATTGGCGGTCCACCACTGTGCGATTTAGAAGAAGTTTTCTCCCTCGCACAACTTCTTTGTGGAATCAATTACCACCAGCGAATTTTCCGAACCGATACGACTTAGGAACCTTCAAGAAAAGAGCTTACACCTTTCTAAAAGGCCGGCAACGCATCTGCAATCCCCCTGGTGTTGCGGTTGTTCATGGGCGGCGGTAGTCACTTACCATCAGGTGAGCCGCATGCTCGTTTGCCCCCTATTCTATAAAAAAAAAAAAAAAAAAAAAAAAAGATATGCACGTTTCGAATTAAAGTAACAGCCCAACCAGTGGTGTTTAGACCTGGTATTCTCAATTTACACTTAACACGAAAAACAAAGCAAAGATTTAAACAAAACCTAAACCTAAATAAACTCAAATTCAAAAGTTGGCAAATTTTTCGCAGTATCGCAATATTACGAAATTATAAATATTTAAGTCGATAGATGCGGGTGGCTCAGGACCCTGCTTTGTGGCATTCTTTTGGGGGAGGTCTATGTTCATCAGTGGACTTGTGAAGGGCTGTAATGATGATGGGATGAAATGAGATTCGAAAAAAAATTACATTCCAAAACTTTTTTTCTTTTGCATTTAGCATTTACTAATGTTTGTGGGAGTTACGCACGGTAATTACATCAGGAGAAGTTTAACCCTTTTTTTATACGTTTCTCTAAATTTGACCATAAGTGTAGTTTATTTGCAAAATTAGTAGTTTAGTTATAATTTACAATATATGGCCGCTAGAGGGGCGCCGATTAGGTGCTACGAGTAGCTTAGCCTCTGGGTATATACTCTAATGTTGCTACAGATAGACACCGAGGTGATTTAATAAATAGCTATTTCGCTTATTTTAGCAAAGAATAGCGTTGAAAACCCGAAATCAATGTGTGCGAACGAAGCCACGGGGAAAGCTAGTCTTCAATGTTTACCTTTATCAAATTAAGAGTTTTGAATTACAGAAAGGTTTCAAGCTATTATTTCAAACAATCGTCGCGCTTGACTTAATTAAATGAAAATGTTTACTTTCTACTGGTTTTAATGCTATCATTGCATGCAACAGAATTTCTTTATGAGAAACTATTTTTTGTAAGGCGTTAAGGTTTTAATCCTAGTTCGGAAGTGTAAGTTTAGCAAAATTAAGTGTTAAACATTTCCTTTACAAGTGTAAAGAGTTTCGAAACTACAAACAGTTTATATTGTTTTGGCTAATTGAAAACTGTTTGCTCAACCCACATAATTTCTGTAGGTTGTTTCGTTACAAACACAATTTTGTAACATTTGAGGATAATGTAAAAAATAGAGCTTTTTTTTATAGGATAAGGGTGACAAACGAGCACACAGTCCACCTGATGGTAAGTGGTTGCTGCGGCCCATAGACATCTACATCTATCCTCTGTTACAAATCAAAATGTAGATGCGTTGTCACCCGTGAGGACTAAGATGGAATGCCTCATTTCCAGTAAAAAGGGCCTCCGGCCACCTGCACTCACCAAGCGAAACGCAGAGGTAAACCTCTACTTCACGCTGGTTTTCTGTGAGGTCGTGGTACTACCCCGGTTCGAGCCGGCCCATTCGTGCGACAGCAAAAGCTGCTGCGTGGCTCTACCACTGTTAAAAAATAGCTTGACTATGTCCTCTATTTAAAGACATAATTTTCAGAGATTATTTATGATTAGAGTAATAATAAATCACCAACCGAATTTCTCGGTTAATTGCTTCGAAAATATTAAGTTTTTGAAGTTCTAAATCAAGAATTCTATTATACCTTCAAAATAACTTATTAAGCTGTCACCTCCAAACTAAAGAAACTGTGATAAATTATTATTGTAGGAATGACCAAGTCAAGGATTATAAGGGACATGAAAGATCACTTTCAGGCTTGTCATTTGCATATTAATTTTATTTTTATAATTAAGTTCTATTTTAACCCTTAAAGTCAAAGATCCCAAATATTTAGGCTTAGCTCCATTTTCCTTCAAAAATAAATTTGTTAATAGACTGTCAAAATGAATACATACTGCATACGTGTCTTACTGCTAGGCACAGGCCTCCTCTCATTTCTGAAAGGGTTTTAGGGCAAGGAAATGTCCGCCGCGCTGCCACAATGCGTGTTGGCGAACTTCACATATCTTCGAAATATATTTTTTCCTTATTTCTCACACATGCAGGTTTCCTCACGATGCTTTCCTTCCTCGCCGTGATAAATCAACACTTAAAATTGCAATTAACAATTTCATTGGTACCGGCGGGGATCGAACCTGGACTCCTCGCGTACTGTGAAATTCACAGCGAGTGTTCAGCTCTTGAGCTACCACGGCTCTTCGTATCAGCTATCTTATTTACTTTCTTTTACTTTACATTTTCAATTTAAAGAAAAATTACTTTCAACAAGTATTACGTAACAATTTGAGATGTACCGACTAGTCGGCAAAAAGCGCTGACTAGTTAGCCTATTATTTTATTCATGTTTCAAATAAATTAAACAATCTGTAGAATAATTGGAATGAAATCATAACCTACATTGTTAATTAATTACAGTTTGTGTATAAATGAGAACTTTTATAGATAATTTACGATTAGAATCTTTTTCTTTGGTAAATAATTGGTCTTAAATCCAGAAGACATACTTATAATTAACAAAATAACACTTAATAAATGATATCTAATAATATAATGTAGGGTTATTAGGAATTAAAATGTAAACTCACTGGGTATTATTTGGAAATAATGGCCATCGAAAATTAAAAATATAATAATATGTAACTTAACTAGGGTAACAAACTATGTTTACATAACCCTTTGTCTATAACAATTTTCTATAATAAAAAAATATAAAATTATAAATAGGTTTTTATTTGCGGCAAATCGTGGTGTAAAACACAAGAGGACTGCCCTTTCTAGCAACAATCTGTTTCTTCTGGTTTCGTACATATTGACAGCTTCGGAGAAGAGTTTCTCGCTATACACAGACCTAGCTAGACAACAGAGGTACACTTTAGCAAAACGCGACATTTCGGGATATCGTGAACTGTTACCACTCCACCACTCACTCAACTTATCTGATAATGAAGCGCCACGGGGATTTCCATTTTGCAGATTACCCAAACTCCGCCGAAAGCAACAATCGACTTTGCCGACTAGTGGGGCAATCGCCTAGCCGGCCAATGTCATAATCGGTCCATCTCTAATAACAATGTATATTGAATAAAATTATTTTCTATCCTATTATATTCCATTACGTTCTATTCCATCCCAATCCATCCAATTTCACTCCACTCCATTCCATTCCATTTCATTCCAATCTATTGTATTCCATTCTACCCCATTTTAATTTAATCTATACTTTTCCATTCGATTATATTCCATTTTGTTCAGTTCTGCTCTGTTACATTCTATTCTATGCTATTCTTTTCTATTCTATCATATTATATTCTACGCACACGGACTTTAATGCAGAAAGGAGGAATCATCGTTACAGCCCTTCACAAGTACACTGCTAAACATAAGGGAGGCTGAAGCATTGCCACAAAACACAGTCCTGGGCTACCTGCATCCATCAACTTCCTGAATAAGTTACAAGGTCATCACGTGGGAGTCATGCCACCTAGTAAATATTACATACTATTCTGAGAGAACTTGGTCCATCCTCGGACGTTCCGACCTCCGTACGAGTTACGAGCATTATCATTACAGTTATTCTGCGACAAGGCCTTGCGTTAATTCTATTCATTTAAATATTTATACTCATTAGTCCAAAGTATCTAACACGATCCAAGTAGCGATATAGTGTCGTGTCAGCGCTGTCATCGAGCGTTACAAATTGCTTCAGACACTGATTAATGTCATTATTGTAACGGATATCACATATAACATATTATTATACAAAGTATAACATATCTGTAAATTGGCAGCGGTTAGATTGACAAAAATGACAATGGAAAACAAATACTGTGCTCTTTTGTAGACATCTCGTTATAATTATACAATTATTTATAATAGTTATTAAATATTGAAAGAGTTAGCGGTGACAGTGTAGTGTAGTGTAGTCTAAGTATATCCACAATCTCATTTTGTCTTAATTTGTCGACAAAATTAGTAAAAAGCAAATAACTTTTGTACTATTACGTCTCAGTAAATATAAAGATGACGGGCATCATAATATACATATAAACGTAAAAAATAGATTTAAGTGTATGACAAAATGAAATATAGTTTGAATTGGTAGATCACGCCGTCAATACGAAAATGGCATAGCCGTTGATGGGTCATTTCCGTGAACAAATCGCTTCATGAATATTAAAATTGCATATTCACTGCAAGCGAATAGACTACCAATGCAAGCTTTTTACAAATCTCAAATGCTATATTCATTACTCATTCTTTACACTACTCTTTTTGTAGACTAGTTCATTTAGCGAAAAGATACTCTTCATTCATTTGTTTTCAATGACGCATATTGATCATGACTTACAAACACTGAAATTATTTCTTAAGTGTTTTGTTTTAGGACATAAAACTTATTTAACCATAAGCTTCAAATATTTTTTCCTTTATGTTATCACAAGACTGGTCTAACATTGCATAGCTCTATAAAAATCAATTTGTATACAAGGTTAGGTAAGGTTTTACTATGCATTTTACATTATCATAATCATTATAGCCCTTCACAGATCCCATGCTGAACCTAGGCCTCGTTCAAGTAAAGGTACAAAGCGCGTTCCCGAGCCACCTGTATCCACCGACTTCATGCATGTCTCAATAGGCCGCATCTCCATCCAGTGAGGGACCATCTAAAGATTTAATTTTTTAATAATTATAATATACAAACATTCAATATTTATTATTTTAAACCGCGTTTCCACCTCCAAGAAAACTTCTGCTAGAAGTACAAGAAGCAGATGTAAGGTACGTAGCAAGCAAAATGAGTTAACGACAAACACGAGAATGGTCTCAGGAAGATACTTTTAAATCAATAGGTTTTTATGAGTTATAACCCTTGTTTATGGGATAACTGGCATGTTGATTATAAAAATAGAATTAAAAAAATCTATACTTAATAACATCGCACAAGAGTTCTCTACAATTGAGAACGAAGAGTTCGGAATGATGTAATGATGGAATGTTTTTACAATTTTATTTTTCGAAAAAGGTGTTAATTTGAGAGATATTTTATTAATTCTGATTTTCTATACTTAATCCATTATTATCATATTCCTCATATTTGCGTATTGTTCATTCTTTACCGAATAAAACATAGGATACACAATGCGAATTTTCTGAAAATATCCATGAATATATTTCAAATTATTAAACTCATAGAATTTAAAATACAATAATAAAAATTACTGTTTCAAAAGTTTACGGATTCTAATTAGTATAGAAGCTTCGATGCTGTAAGACGAAAGAGAACATCATCCCATGTGCAGCGAGTGCGAGGCAGCTGCAATTCTATTCTGCAACTGTTTCCTAGACGCCTTGATACCGATTGCTTTTTCATGGAGCATTGCACCAAGAAGCACTTTATTTAATACTTTCTTAAATTTATATAACCTACTTTTATTTTTGGTTACTAAACTATATTTTAGGATTATTAATTATATTTTCGTTTGTAATAACCATTAATTTTATTTTTGTTATATTGTGGATCTGGAAGATAATACTAAATTTGTCCAACGCCAAGTTTAATAACTTTATTGCACAAATATTGTATAAAAAGGGTTATTATAATATTAAGGAATTTATGGATCATTTCTATTATATTTTGTGTAGTTAATTGTTTAACGTTACATATAATTGTAATCTGTTCTTTTTTTTAAAATAAAAGTCTAGGTATGTTTCTTGCTAGTTCTTCCGAGGATAGAGTTATTTTCCGAACCAGTTGTAAATTAAACATAAATTTCAATAAATATTGTTTATAATCTATATTTTATTTGCATTTGTTAACATAACATAGTATAAATATTTTATTATATACAATATTAAAAATTATAATAAAAAGAACTAAAACTAGTAACTTAATTATCATACGGTCCTACTCCCCGCGGTAACGTGCCAAGAATGCTGGCTGCGTTTCCCAGCTGAATGGCTATACTTAGCCTTTGAGCGAGAAAAGAACCAGCCCTTTTATCACCAGCAGCAACGACCAGCCGCGGAAGGAGTTCCTTTAGGAACTCCACCGCACGTGGACCCCACGGACCGATAGTCTTGTGGCGGCATTGTCGTCGCGCCACAAGCGAAACACATCGAAGCCTAAATCGCGCTAACAAAGTTCGAAAGTTAAAGTAGTATTATTTAGAATAGCTCCGAACTACCACTCGGAGCGTTGGCCGCTCCCCGGGCAGAACACCTTGCCCGGCGGGAGACCTCCCCTTTTCCTTCCACCCGCCACAGTCTCTACAGAAAATGGAACAATTATGTAGTCATCTCTCAAAGACTCATATTTGCGCCACTTACTCAGTTCAGCTGCCTCTGATACCGCCAGGCCTCTAAACGAGGTACCCCTGAGATAAAAGGCCGCGAAAGGGTCTACGCAAGTATCATCCCACACTAGGGACACCTCTCTCCCAAGGGACCAATGTTATACCGTCGGGTCTCTTGCCATCGTGTCAAAATATTCCACAAGGCTCTAAAACCGAGTGAATATTTGTAAAGACAAGAGCCCTTCCGATGACATCGTTCAAAAAACCGTGCCGTAAACCCTACCAGCACTTTTCTTACATGAAGATCCGTGGAGCCCAAACTTGTCGACGCTACTACATCTATATTATATGAAAAATTCTATTTCTATTCCTAAAGTATATAATAATAAATATATATAAAATATTACTATTATTGTATTTTTTATTTTTATTTTTATCATTACTGTCAATGTAAATCCGTTAATGAAAGAAAAGATAAACAAGACAATATTTATTTTAAGTAACCAATAAAGACTCAATAAATTCGAAAAATAATTGAGGAAAGTCTGAAATAGTACATTTAATGAAAACAAAAGAAATTAACGACCGAGTTTCTGTCAAAAGTTAAATGACGAATTAGAATTAATTTTCTCCAGCGATCCCCTGGATTTAACGGTTAGTTTTCGTTTTGTTTTTAATTTTCATTTCGTTGAAAATACAGATTTAAAATTAGATGACGGCGCAGTGGCTTAGCAATGAGTTGTTGCACTGAGGGCCGCGGGTTCGAATCCCACACAAAACAAGTATTTGTTCCAGGTCTGGATGTTTGTTCCGTGCAATTTATGTTTGTAAACTGCCTCCACGGCACAGGAGAAAATCCTAGTGTGGGGGTAACTTTTTTTAACGACAAAAGAATTTATAATTTATAAACATAAGGCACCATAAAATATTATTAATCCATTATAGTATAATGTAGATGATATAAGGTGGACTATAAGTTTCCATCTCGTTTCATAAGTAATTTGTACTTATTAGTTAAGAATGACAAGTTGGCTCTAAGTAATTACTCATTACTCAAGTATAACTTCAATTAATAACTAACACTGACGGGCGTTATTGTGAAGTCAGAATTAATCTTTGAAATAATATGTTAAAATAATGGACTATAGAGATATTATGGATAGTAATATATCATAAACTATATTATTGTATCAAAAACAACAGGAAACAAAATAACCCGAATCTGTGTCATATGCAGTCGCGAAAACTTATCGTCAGTTTCTCTACAACCCTTCAAAATTTAACGGCAGTTTGTCTACCAGCCCTAAAGTTTAAACGCAGTTCGTTCCACTCTCACGTAAACAGGCTAGAAGTTTCATTTTGATATAGTTCTGAGTAAATGTTTTGCTCAAGCATTATTGTGAACTAGATAACATGAACACATTACATTAATTTTAACCCTAATTACAAATATAATCATAAATAATTTGAGAAGTACAGGAATTAAGAACGCGTGGTAGAGACATGCTGTAGCCATATTATGTTTGTAGCACGAATGGGTCAAATCCACCGAGGAAAGACCACGCTCTCACAAAACACACGAATGAAAATGCAGCTTAATGCTGTTGTTTTTGTTCACTCTCACCATTCAGCGTAGAGAACTGGAGACCCTTTTTACTGGGAAACAAGGCATACCGTCTTAGTACTCAGGGGTGGCAACGCAGCTGCATTTTGATTCTTTACCGAGTATAGACGTAGATGTAATGCAGATGGACGGTGTGATCGTTTGTCATCCCTTTTCAAAAACAATTAAAGTACTTTTTATAAAATTGGAATTAAAAGTTAGATTCTTTCTTAAGTAAATTCTGAACTATGAGCGAAGATATAATTGCTCAGCTTGTAAATATCCCGTTTCTTTTAGGGTGAACCTTAGGCCTATCAACTTTTGGCGGTTTCTAAATCTTTATACATCGTGTAGCTTCGTTGGGAATATATTTTCTGAACAAATATATCACTTTTGGTCGTCCATATTTTTGCTTTATGACTGACGTATACATGATTACGAAGTTATAAATGTAGATATATAAGAGCTCTATGGTAATATTAACAAAAAAAAGACTAAACATACGTATTACTGATAAGGTTATGAAATTTTGTACTTCTTAATTGAAGGAATGGTTAAAAGCGCAAATGTAATATAAATAATATTTAATAGGGCCAATAAATAAAATATGCGAAAGCGGTGAAAGATAAAAAGGAATTGTGAAGAATTGTCTTATCTGGCGACGAACAGTAATGATAGTTAAAGGATGTAAAAACGAAGTGAACCATATACAGTTTTTAAAGAATTAAGAGTAACTAACAAGCACAGAATCCACCTGGTGCTCAGTGTGTTTTCTAGCCCATTGACATCTATACTCGCTTTAGAATCAAAATGTAGATTCGTTGTCACCTCTGCGAACTAAGATGAAATGGAAACCAGTAAAAAAATCTCCGGTTCTTGTTACTCACCTTACGAAATAGAGATATTTTCATAACAAGACACCGATACCGTTACATCCTATCAAAATTCCACTGCTGAAAATGGACTTCCCCAGAGACTGCGAAGAAGCATACGCGCATACTACTTCCCTGATGGTAAGTAATAATGGTCAGCCATGAACATCTGCAATATCAGGCGAATTGTAGGTGCATTGTCGGTACCTTAAGAAAAGTGTAGATACCCTCATTTTTTTTTCAAAAACCGCCGGCGACATTAAATTCAACAGCGTGGTCGTTCCTCATAGGGGATTTCGCCATATCTGCTACGCTTATCAGGTGGGTCGGTACCCGCACTTTTTAATATTTTAAATTGTTTTCAGAAACGCTCTGCTGCCTTTCTTATTTCTGTTTCCCTCTGTCATCCATCTCCTATTTCTCTTTCCCTCTGTGGTCTGTCTCCATCGAACGATACGGGATAGTGGATATACTTATACCGTCACTATACGACATAACACGCTACCCGTGTGGCTGGCTATATCACGTAAAAAATTTACGAATATTTATATTATTTTTAATGAAAGGGTACGTGCAAATTTTAAATGCAAGAGCGGTAATGATTGTATTAAATAATCATGCTGCCAGCTATAAAAAGTTCCAGGTAATATCTATTATTTATGAGATGCATCGTAAAAATTTTAAAGATGCTGTGCGAAACAAAAGAACTTTTGTTGAAACGCAAGCTACATAATAGATTGGACTCAGCGTTTACCTCTTTTGTATGATTTTTATTTTCTTTTAGAGCAAGCTATTCTTAAATCAAAAAAATGTGCTAATTTTACGTAAAATATTTTCTTCAATTTGCCTTTTAGCGTGATACATTTTATATAATCTAATATAGCATTTCAGGATAGACATGTGTCAATCGTGAACGATTCCATTTGATCCGGGTCGCGTAAAAGTATTGATCATTGCAATAATTTTTTTGTACTAACCGGAACAAACAATTGTCAGAATCTTTTTAACCTGTAACTTTTGATTGAATGTTTGCGCAAATTGTAAATGTAATTTTTTTTATTTTAAATTTTCTATTTATTATTTAAAATAAATGTGATGGTTACTTCGAGTTCTTTGCTAATAATATTAGGGAGATAAGTCAGAAATGTTCGCATGTGTGTTTAAGATAATCAGGGAAGTTGCTATTGTACAAAAATATTTTATATATAATGGCACATGTATACAATATTCAAAAGATTTTCAATTAGATTTTACCTGGTAGAACCACGGTGCAGCACGGTGCATATTATAGCTGCAGCTCGACTGACAGGGTTAAGACCACGCTCGCAAAGAATTCTATCGTGAACCAGCAGAATGACAGGTATCGTACGGTGAGAAAGTTAAAAGTGAATAAATGACACATGTTTATGAGGAAGCATGCATATATACCCAAAAGTAAAATAATTTGAGAAAATGAAGAAAGTTCAGAAAGCCTCCATCATGCAAGGCCAATGAAGTTTTGAAGACTTCGAAAGTTCTAGAATGTTACTTACAATCGATAATTCAAAAAGGCCACTGCCATACTGCACCATCGCCTGACTTCAAAGGTGTAATAGCCCACTTCCGGTCAGAGCTTACATACACCTTTGCCCTACAGTGAGTTGTTACCTATCACAATAAATTATATTACAAGTATGTACAATTTTTAAAAATGTTTTATAAAACAGTTGTACTTGTTATGTACACGTCGATAAAGGGGCAGAAATCTGGTAACTGGTCTGGTCTGGTCTGGTCTCGTTTATTAAAAACTTAAATCAAACCACATTCATTTATTTATCAAAGTACCGACATAACACTTTCCCCCTATATTTTAAATACTCTCACACAAACAGTTTACTTCACAAAGTTATTGAAGGAGGTGACTCCTCTGTCAGTTGCCATTTTCTTGATTGTCTTTACTTGATCCTCCTAATCAGTGTCAGGCGTCGCCATTGGCTCTGCATCAGTTTTTTCAACGCTTCCTTTTCCACCGTAGACAATGAAAATCTAGACTTTGGTTGTTTAGTTGTTAATATTTGTTCAATGTGTCTCTTGTGTACGCGACCATCTTGAGATTTCACCGAATAAGAAACTGGACTTTCTCTTCTCTTCAGTCCACTTTCCCCTTGTTTTTAGAATAGTCCTGTAGTAGCACGGGATCTTGAGTCTCAGCCACCCGTAGAGTGGTGTCCGGCTGCCGCTCACTAATCTCCTGCCACTATCGCACCAAGTCTCGTATATCGGGCCGCAGTAGGTCCAGTCGATCAAACAACCGTCGTCAGAACATAAGCATTGTGGGCTCGCGACCGGTGGTACTATGTTCAGTGTTTCTATATGAGAAAAGAAACTTACTGAGTGCCGTATTTACATTTTATTATCGACTTGGGCCTTTTTAAGGCCCTCTAAACCAGTTTCACGGCATTTTCAGCCGTCCTATTGCTCGATGAGTGATATGGTGCAACTAGGGTATGGCGAATGCCGTTAATGTCTAAATATTTTTTAAATTCTGCCGAGGAGAAAGGCGGTCCATTGTTGCTAACAATCCTTTTATATAAGCCAAAATACGCAAAACTTTTTCGTAAACAATTTCGATCCATTTTGTATGAGTACCATATATTTTATTCAATAAAGCATTTTTTGCCGTCTCAATTTTAATGTCTTTAAAACTAAGTAGTCACTGTCAACAGTGGCTGTCCTCACATTTTATTCTGCTTCTAGTACAATTCATAGGAAGACGAGAAAGCACAATGGCGTGACAATTTTGTACCAACTTAATAAATTCGATTTTAAAATTATAAGAAGACAACTGAATAGCATAACGCTGTATTCTACTTGCGACTGTCACGGGTATTCCTTTATTCGACCCAAAGATGTAACTCAATAGACGATGATCACTACGCAAAATAAATTATCGCTCGTATAAGTATTGAAGGTACTTGCGCACACCGCAAGTGCTTCCTTGTCCAATTGCGAGTAATTTTGCTCGGCGGCGTTAAATGTACGCGACACGTAACGCACGGGTCGCTCACCGCCGTCTACAGACTGCAGTGCGAGCACGGCGCCCAGTCCGTATGCGCTGCTGTCCATTGATAACACAAACGGCAAAGCAGAATCATAGTTTTTCAACACTGGTGCGCTGCTCAATACTTTTTTTTATTCGGCAAAAAGCAACCTCACACCCATCATTCCATTGCTATTTAACATTTTTTGTAATAAGTTGTACAACGGCCTCATTCATCATATCATCACTTAGTCATCACTTATATTTAAACAAAACTTAGAGAAAAAATTAACAAGGCCCATAAAACTCTTTGATTTGTTGGAGATGGGGCTGGCATAATGGTTTCAATTTTTGTTAGAATCCGTGTGCATGCATCCTTATCAATTTTATAACCTAAATACGTGACACAATTCTTAAAAAATTGACATTTACTGAAATTGATTCATAATCCATTTTGTTTTAACTTTTCTAACACTGCCCGGAAGTTTGCTAAATGGCTAGTTTTATTCTTTCCAGTTACATATAATATGTCATCTGCAAATACAGCTGTTGAAGGCAAGGCACTCAATATTCCCTCTATTATAATAATATATAATAATAATAAATAAATTTTATTTCGTTTTTAAAAAGTAGGTACATGCCTTAAAAACTAGTATATTGGAACCTCCATTTAAGCAAATAATGACTGTGTTTGGAGGGTCTGCCCTTCCATTACTATATCCATGTTACAAGGCAGTATGGATAAATATATTCTATATCCATATTAATGTTATATATTACTTAAAATCTAACATGAGGACAATCAATTGTTAGGAACTAGTCTCCTTATAAATACTGTAGGGTATGCGAGTGAAAATTTATTTACTTATGTATACGTATGTGTATACTTATGTTTGTGTCTGTGCTTGCGTGAGTTAAAACAGTGTATGTGATTACAGTGTCTGAATCTGATCAAATCATGCTACACGATCCAGTAGCTTCTCAGTTTCGTCATATGTCTTATGATGAATCCATTTTAACAAAACTTTTTTACAGTTGTGTATGTTTTGTCGTATATATACCTAAATATCTTTGTTTATTTATTTATAAGGAAAGGCAGAACGCGATATAAAAAAATATTTTGAAAGTTTTCACTTTGACTTTGACCTTTGTTCTCCTTTGCACTCTTAATTACACTTTTACGTTGACACGTTACTTTTAAACGGCCCTTCTAGCCGCATGTATCACATGTATAATTTTTAAAATGACATTTACATCACAAAGGTTTTCTTTCAGAGAACTAAGGAAGTTGCAGGTTTTAGCCAAGTGTTTTAGACCATGTAGGTAAACACGAATCCCTGCTGTTGCGTCCGCTGCCGAAAAATATGTCACTCTGCTATTTCAGATCTCTCCGGCTTCAAATGATTTTTGACGAGTAGAACTAATTTTTCGGACTTCTTTTTGTCCAGTTCCGAAGACAATTAAGATTACAGCACTCGGCGTCCACCAATGTCAAAAGCGTTGCTACTTTTATATTGTCCTCAATACTATTTAACAATATAAATTGTTTTCATTTTGGCTTTCAATAGCACCAAGCTTCTAGACCGACTGCACCAATCTTATGTAAACGTCAATGGACTTTTACAGACTATAATTGTATTGTAGGCTTTAATAGCCTTGTGTTGTGGTTGTCTTGTGTACTCTAACCTGGCTCTTAACTTATCACGTAAGCATTACGTTACGTACTTTTAGTTAAACACGAGCACCTTCGCCACATTTGACAGAATCCTATTATTTGAAAGCTATTTGGTCTAAAATTGAACAGAAAGTATCATCATCACCATTATTAGTGAGAAAAATAAATGCTGCGCGAGATAAAATGACACTCGAGAGGACGAAGGTATATATAACGTAAATATGTGTATTTTATATATTTCATGATATATCTAGGTATTATGATACCCTCCATTTAATTTATTCAAACAGCAAAGCGAAGTATTATAATTGTATATGGTACGTATTGGGTACTTATGTATTGGGTACTGTTTTTCACTCACACTAGCAATCTAAGAGTCATTGGTTAGTATTTCCTAGATAATTCTAAAAGAATCTACAAAAATTTACATTCTTGTAAATATACCATAACGATGGACATATTTTTTAAGTATTTTAAAAAATTTTCTATTACAAAATTCAGACGGTTGTTTGTTAAACTACTTTCGCCAACTGCAGGGCAGTTTGTCGGGTAATACATCACCCACTTACATTCTATGTGCCTACTGTAATTAATATCCCAATCTTGGCTTTAGACTTAAAATAGAAAAAGTTAATTTAAACTTAGTAGTGTTATTTACATACTTCAATATGTTTAAAATAATTCATAATTACACATAAGACTATTAATAAAAAACTATTACTTTTATTCAGACAATATTAACTATAATTAAATGGTTGTCCAGCAACCACGCTTTCAACTTCCTTTTAAATATTTCCTTATTACCACATTCGTCTTCAGAAAATATCTCATTAAAATACGTGATACGTGATAGATATAAATAATTTAATTAAGAAATTTTTGACTAGAGATAGGTATTACCTATCAAATAATTTAAGACAGATAGCAAATGTGCTATCTTATTATTTATATATTAACTCAGCCAAGGACTTGGCTACACACACATCTGCTTCTTTTGAGCAGTGTAATGACTTAATATGCAATTTGGAATCAGTTCCAAGTAATTTAAATTAGAAAATGAGACAATAGAGGTAATCTCTAGCAGTTATAATAACTTAAATAATTTAGAATGTGGCTTACAAATCTTTAATCGTATGACTCCACAGAAAGATAATGAAAATTATTTACACCTGGTGCATCAAAATATACAAGGCATGATAGGCAAAGAGCTAGAAATTGAGTCGTTCTTAAATAGCAACAATATTCATATTTTATGTATTACTGAACATTGGTTAAAAGCTTATAATTTAATGTTTAACTTCAGTAATCACCAGGTGGTCAGTGCTTTCAATAGAGATACGGTTTTAAGAGGTGGCTTCTAAATATTAGCTAGTAAATTATTATCATGTAAAGAACGTAAAGACATTGTGAGCCTCTCTGTTGAGCGAACTGTAGAAATGGCATGTGTTGAGTTTGAGCACCTCATTGTCGTGAGCGTCTACAGACCCCCATGTTGTACATATGATACTTTTGAAAACATTATGGAGGAAGTTTTTGCTAAGCTTAATAAACAGAATTTGTAATATGTGGAGACTTTAATATCAATCTCCTAGAAGCTTCCTCCATCAATATTAAATTTAGATCATTGTTTAAATCATATGGTCTTTTTAATTTATTTATAGAGCCAACGCGTATTTCTCAATCTAGTGCAACATGTATAGATAACATTTTTACAAATGTGAAGCCGTGGCATAAATGTATAATTCAAAAATTAAGTTCTGATCACTGTGGACAAGTAGTTTCGTAACCTCATGTTCACAAAAAGCAAGTAGATGAGAAAGTTGTGTCTGTTCCAGTAAATGCACGTCGCTTGGAGAAATTTAGAAGTAACATAGTGAAAAAACTTCCATCACTTTCATACCAAAATGATCCTAAATTTTGTATGGAACATTATTTAAGCTTATTTGCAATGAATTTAATAATACTTTTACTTCTAAAACATTCTCCTTGAACAGTCGGAAGTCAATCAATGAATGGGCGACAGTAGGAGTCCATAAGAGCAGGCATAGGTTATATGATCTTTACCATGAAAGGTGATATAATCATAGCGTCGAATTTAGGGAATATGTAAAAAATATTCAAAAATATTTAAAAGAGTGTGCTCCATAGTCAAGTCTTTGCATTTGAGCAACAAAATTAAGACGGCTTCCAATAAAATTAAAATGACATGGAGTACAATTAATAGCGAAACTGGTAAGATCAACTCTCGCAATTCAAATTACCAGTTAAGTGTTAACAACAAATTAACCGAATCAGATCAGGAAGTAGGAATGGTTTTTGAGAAATATTTTACTGATATTCCGATCTTGACCACTAAGTCACTGAATTCTTCTCCTGCCGTCGCCGAATCATTACTTAAACAAAATGTAAATGCGTGTACAAAGAATTTTACATTTCATAAAGTGTCATCAAAAGATATTGTAAAATATTTTAAAACTATTGATGTTAAGAAAACTGCGGATCTGTGGGGGATTTCCGTTAAAGTTATTGCGTCTATAATAGATACAATCGCGCCTCATTTAGCTATTATTTTTTATATTAGTATCGAATCTGGTGTGTTTCCTGATTTAATGAAGCGTAGTAAAGTAACACCTTTATTTTAATCTGAATCTAAATTTTAGACCTATTTCTGTACTACCAATACTTAGTAAGATTTTTGAAAAAATTGTTCTTGATCAAATGTTAAATTTTTTTAAATATAAATAATTTACTTCATAAAAATCAATTTGGTTTCACAAGGGGTCGCTCGACAACTGATGCCGGTGTTGAGCTGATTAAATATATCTTCAATGCATGGGAGAATTCACAGGATGCTTTGGGTATATTTTGTGACCTTGGATAGGCCTTCGATTGTGTTCACCATGAAACATTAATCAGGAAACTTCAACACTACGGTGTAAGAAGTGATGCTCTTAAATTAATTATTTCATATTTAAGTAAGAGAACGCAAAAACTTGTCATTAACAATATGAGCTCTTCCGGATCGATGGTACAAATAGGCGTGCCTCAAGGCTCAATTCTCGGCCCCTTTCTGTTTCTTGTATACATTAATGACTTACCTTACATAGTAGGGAATAACCATGATATAGTATTATTTGCAGATGACACTTCTTTAATTTTCAAATTAAGTCGACAATTACTAAAATATGACAAAGTAAATAATGCTATATCTAAATTAGTTAATTGGTTCAATGTTAATAATTTGCATTTAAATGGCACTAAAACGAAATGTATGAAATTCATGACTCCAAATGTCAAACAATTAAATACTAATGTAATTTTAAATGGGGAGAAACTGAGTCTTGTAGATACCACCATTTTTCTTGGAATCACACTAGACGCTAAGTTTCAATGGAGCCCCCATATATCAAAACTAGCAAGCAGACTTAGTTCTGCAGCATATGCTGTAAAAACGATTAGAAGTCTAACTAGTGTTGAAACAGCTAGACTAGTTTATTTCAGCTATTTTCATAGCATGATCTTCTTCTTCTTCTACCTAGCGTTTATCCCGGTTGCTCATCCCGCCCAGCGCGGGAGAACCCAGGGTCCGCTTTCCGACACTTCCTCCTCCACTTTGCCCGGTCTTCGGCGTCCCTCAGCCAGCGTTTCTTGGGCCGTCCTCTACTCCTGGCACCAGGTAAGGTCATGTCCAGGCATTTGTTTCCCACGTAGCTTGCTGGTCGTCGTAAGACGTGGCCGTACCAGCGGAGGCGACTTTCCTGCAGCTTGTCAGCAATGTCACGGACATGGAGGCTGCCGCGGGTGTATGTATTCCGTACACGGTCTCTCCGTGTGACGCCACACATCCACCGCAGCATGTTCATCTCCGTGACATGCAACAACTGCCGGTGTCGCTCCAGCACCGGCCACGCCTCACTGCCGTACGTAAGGACAGGCCTTATGATGGTCTTATAGACCTGTCCCTTCAGCTTGACCGGCATTTTGGGGTCACAAATGACACCCGTCACCTCGCGCCATTTCGCCCAAGCCGCTGATATACGGGCCTTGATGTCGCGATCGATGTCACCGGACGCATCAAGCACAGATCCGAGGTACCTAAAGTTGTCCGTGCGCTCGACGGTGTCGTCGCCTATACGGAGAGACGTCAGATCTGTGCTGTTGCAGGCCATATACTCCGTCTTCGCCACGTTTAGCTTCAGCCCGCCGTTCTCAAGCGCCTCCCTCCATGCGTGCACGCGTCTGGTGAGCCGTCCTTTGTCCTCATCTACCAGTGCGATATCATCAGCGTACATAAGCAGCCAAGGCTGCGGTAGTTTCTGTACGCTGGCTGACAGTTCGTCTAATATCACACTGAAGAGATAGGGGCTTAAGATAAGGGCTTATTTTCATAGCATGATGACGTATGGTATTTTGCTATGGGGACACGCAGCTGACACTGAAATTATATTTCTTTTACAGAAGAGGGCCATAAGAGCAATTTATGATTTAAAGCCTAAAGAGTCGCTGCGACAAAAATTTAAGGAAATTAATATAATATTAACTTTGGCCTCTCGATACATATATGAAAATGTAATGTACGTACACAAAAATAAAAGTAATTTTACAAAAATAAGTGATATTCATTCTGTAAATACTAAGAACAGACACAAGCTAGTAGTACCAGTTACTCGACTCCATCGAGTCAGTAATTCATTCTTGGGGCGATGTATACGCTTTTACAACAAAATTCCAGAAAATATACAAAGTTTGACCTGCTCGAAGTTTAAAAACTTTATTAAACTAAGTTTGTATAAAAAGGGTTATTATAATATTAAGGAATTTATGGATGATAATAACCCCTGGAAATGAGGCGATCGCTACCAAGCTATTTCTAATTTGTTGTGTTGTTAATTTGTGTAACATCATGATTGTAAGCTGTTATTTAAAAGAAAGTCCCGCTGGGTTTCTTGCTGGTTCTTCCCAGGACAGAGGTTTTTTTCGAACCAGTGGTAATCAAACAAAAGAGTGACTTTCAATAAGTAATATTTATAATCTATATTGAATAAAAAAAATCTGTTTCTGTTTCTGATACTAAATATATTCTCGTCTTCTTGCCATAATAATTGTTAATCTAATGCTCAATGTATTTATTTCTTGTAATATTTTTGCTTAATGTTTTAACCGTTTTAAACTCTAGAGATTTAAATTGTTCTACTGCAATTAAGTAGTTAAGTTTTACATGTATAGGTAATATTCTAGAAATTTTTAATAAATTATTATTGTTTCCGTCTATGTTATATTTTTCTTGTGTTATTTTATCCAAAAACTTATTAGTTTAACTTGTAGCTTAAGAATTTTTTCTGTATATTATGTTTGAAATTTAGGTTCATATGCAATTAGTCCGTAAGTTAGGGCTGAATAGGCTAGTTCATAATAAAGCATTTATAAGATTGACCTGCTTACTATAAATATTATGTTGTTAAGCCTAGATAATATGGATCTTCACCTATCACAGACAATGTCAATATGCAGTTTCCAACTAAAATTGCAATGTATTGTTAGCTCTTAGTACTTGTAATTATTCACAAATTGTATGGTTTTACATTTTTCTACCGAGTTCAAATGCTCAGACTCCTTTTCAAATCGATGAGGCACCAAAGACTACCACCACAACCACGATTGAAAGATAGTAGTTATTGCAAAAGTAAAGTTACAGCCTATATACTTCCCACTGCTAAGCACAGGCCTCCTCTCGTTTCTTAGAGGGTTTTTAGGAAATGTTCGCCGCGCTGCCTTATTACGTGTTCGCGAGCTCCACATGTCATCGAAATATTTTATTTCTTATTTCTCAGACATGCAGGTTTCTTCACGATGTTTTCCTTTACCGCTGAGCACGTGATAAATCAACACTTAAAATTACCATCAACAATTTCATTGGTACCGGCGGGGATCGAACCCGGATTGCTCGCGTACTTTATTGCAAAGGTAAGTGAGACTTAAACTTACCTTTGCAATAAAGTAATCATAAATAAATCGTAGTATGTGAGACTTAAACTTACTACGATAGAACTTAAATTCGATACACGCTAATTATTTTGTCTGAGTAATTTGGGGACATGTTAAGGCTGTCAATATGGGCAGCGCATCGGACTCTTTCAAGCTTAAAAATCCCATCGGAGCTAATAGGAGGGCTGTGCCCTGTATTCCGATGCATACATATAAGCTGTTAAACTACGTTATTCTCAATTTTCTTATTTTATTAGCTTAAACTTATAAAAATTAAGATGTTATTACATGATTCAAAGTGTAAAGAATTGAAAGACTTTAATAAATATGGCATTATATTTCATAAATAATATCTTCAAAGTTACTTAAACTATTTTGGCCAAGTTAGACAACTTTGTTACGAACTTCGCTTTTATCAAATTAAACGTTGATTTGTGCCAACTTAAATGATGGATAGAGCTTAGTTTTTACTTCTGAAACTAAATCGATCATTTTTATGAACATCTGTCAAAATTTCGCTATGGCAAAAGTTTTTTTCATGTTCATGTTTATATAGGCAGGAATATGGGTGAATCTGAATGACAGCGTGAGAGAGAAAAGCGTGCTTTTCAGGAGTGACAACGCATCTGCATTTTGATTCTTAATCGAGGGTAAATTTAGATGTCTATGGACCACAGTATCCACCTTTATTCTAAAATAAAATCATAGGCCTCTGAAAAATTAATCTCCATTTCTAAAATTTTAGATAAGATACCCATACAAGAGACTGTAAGCAACGTCAAATGAACAAGACGTCTAATGGCTAAATACACAGATGTCACAGTCACTTTGACATAAAGTGATAGAGACAGCACGAGACTTAATGGCATCTTAAAATTGAACAGCGTTTGAGTATTTGGGCATAAGCCTCTAATATATGTAATCGCACATATTCCTGCTTAGCGTGGCGATAACGGCAAATCCTATGCCAACGAAAAGAATATTAATATTAAAACCTCACATTGTACGTGCTGACCGTGTAGTGGTGTTGTAAGAACGGCACGAGTCACGTGGTTAAGTGACAGAAGAAAACAAATCAAGAGATGAGTGGCAGCGTTCCTAATAACGTCTAGAAAATAGAAAACCCGCCTGCCAAATGTGGCAACAGTGAAAAATATCGGGGGATATTTATCCTCATTTAACCTCATAAGGGGTTATGAGGCAGTCTATGGGGAGGCTTATGTTCAGTAGTGGATTTTGATGGACTGTAATCTATACATACAACACAAATAAATATTGAAGTGTCTACTTGTAATGTCAAAATTACATCTTTTAACTAAATGCATATGAAAGTATATACGGTACTTCTAACAAAAACACAATTTAAAAAATATCTGTCTGTCTGTTTGCTCCGGCTGATGTCCGAAACGGTTGGACCGATTTTGACGGGATTTTCACTGGCAGATAGCTAACGTTATAAGAGGTAACTAAGGCTACTTTTATTTTATAAAAGGAATATGGGTTCTGCGCAAAAAAATTAAAACTCATAAAATCCAATCGTAATAAATTCCACGCGGGCGAACAGCTAGTTAATGAATAAAAGGATAAACATGCTATCAATCGACCTGAAGGTAAGCGACAGTTGTGTATCGCTAGCAACGCAAAGTCGGGAATTTGTATTTGGAAAAATCCAAAATTAGGGGCTTTTTAGGTGCTAATTAGGTGCCAAGTTTAAAAATTAGGTGCTCTAAAATTTTCACCGCAACGAACTGTTGAAATTTGCGTTGCTAGCAAAACGTATCGCTGGCAACGCAATGAAGTTATTAGATATACGATAAATATTAATAGCAAGGAATTAAGTGCTAATTAGGTGCTGCAAGTATACGCAATAACAAGGCGCCCCTAATAAAAATAAAGTCGTTATTCAGAAAATAGCAGACGCAAAATTCACATTTCCTGAAAATCAAAATACAATCAAAATTGCTTTCAGAAAAAGTCCAAATTAGGGGTTTTTAGGTGCTAATTAAGTGCCAAGTTTAAAAATTAGGTGCTCTAAAATTTTCACCGCAACGAACTGTTGAAATTTGCGTTGCTAGCAAAACGTATCGCTGGCAACGCAATGAAGTTATTAGATATACGATAAATATTAATAGCAAGGAATTAAGTGCTAATTAGGTGCTGCAAGTATACGCAACGACAAGGCGCCCCAGATAAAAATAAAATCGTTATTCAGAAAATTATTCAGTAAACCAAATGCAAAAATCAGGTCTTTGTGTTTGTGCCATCTAGCGTCTATCGTACTTACCACCTTGATAGTCCATCGATTTTGATTCGATAAAATGACTAGAACTATAGAACGTTGTAGATGGCGATATTTATTACAAAGCAATTTACTGGAAAGAAAATATCCTTTCGATTTAGTACACTAAAGTTTAGGCTTCATCTGTCTAAAAATAAGAATAGTAACATTTATTTATTTGAAAATTATATTAAATAATATTATAGATTATATTAAATCTGAAAAACATAAAATGCCGTTCATACCTTATAGTAATTGTGGTTTTGAATCCGATAATTTCCAGAATATTACCGTCATCTACATGCGACCTCAATAATCTTTCAGCACCTAATTAGCATTTAATTTTTAGGCACTGATAAATAAGAAAAAATACCGTTCATACATTATGGTAAGGTAGTGGTGGTCGTGGACCCCATAATTCCCAGAATAATATCTTAATCTGTATCGGGTTTCGATAATCGCTCAGCACTTAATCAACACTTAATTCCTTGCTATTACTGTTTATCGTATATCTAGTATATCTTGCCAGCGATACGTTTTGCCAGCAACGCAAATTTCAATCGATCGTGGCGGTGAAAAATTTAGAGCACCTAATTTTTAAACTTGGTACTTAATTAGCACCTAAAAAGCCCTTATTTTGGGCTTTTTCTAAAAGCATTTTTTAATATTTTCTGATTTTCAGAAAATCTGAATTTTGCATCTGCTTTGTTTGGAATAACGACTTTATAGAGCGCCTTGTCATTGCGTATACTTGCAGCACCTAATTAGCACTTAATTCCTTGCTATTAATATTTATCGTATATCTAATAACTTCATTACGTTACCAGCGATACGTTTTGCCAGCAACGCAAATTTCAATGGTTCGTTGCGGTGAAAATTTTGGAGCAACTAATTTTTAAACTTGGTACTTAATTAGCACCTAAAAAGCCCCTAATTTGGACTTTTTCTGAAAACAATTTTGATTGTATTTTGATTTTCAGGAAATCTGAATTTTGCATGTGCTATTTTCTGAATAACGACTTTATTTTTATCAGGGGCGCCTCGTTATTGCGTATACTTGCAGCACCTAATTAGCACTTAATTCCTTGCTATTAATATTTATCGTATATCTAATAACTTCATTGCGTTGCCAGCGATACGTTTTGCTAGCAACGCAAATTTCAACAGTTCGTTGCGGTGAAAATTTTAGAGCACCTAATTTTTAAACTTGGCACCTAATTAGCACCTAAAAAGCCCCTAATTTTGGATTTTTCCAAATACAAATTCCCGACTTTGCGTTGCTAGCGATACACAACTGTAAGCGACTACTGCATTCCTAAATTACATGCAATCTTTGAACAAAAAAGGCAACAGGTGAGAATCTTTGAACTAAAAGGGCTATGAATTAAATTAATTTTGAATGCAAAATATACAAAAATTATTTTCTTGACAAAGTTAAAACATCATTCTTTCATAACAGCCTACCATAAAAGTCCACCGCTGAATATAGGCCTGGCAACATATTGCCATATTTGCCACGCTTGGCAGACGACGTAGCAATTGCACTATTTTATTATTTTGAGCTTAACGTCAATGTCACACCTATGCCTATGCTCAAGATTGCTCAACGAGCTATGGAGAGGGCTATGCTCGGAGTTTCTCTGCGTGATAAACTTAGAAATGAGGATATCTGCAGTACAACCAGAGTGACCGACATAGCCCAACGGATTAGTAAGCTGAAGTGGCAATAGGCTGGCCATATAGATGGAAGAACCGACAACCGATGGGGAAAAAAGGTTCTCGAGTGGCGGCCTCGTAAGACATGCAGGAAGTCGATGGATGCAGGTGGCTCAGGACCGTGCATTGTGGCATTCCTTGGGGAGGCCTATGTTCAGCAGTGGACTTGTGAAGGGCTGTAATGATGACGATGATGATGATTATTTTGAGCTGTTATAAAGGAAGACGATGTTGCCCATCTCCTGTTTCAGTTTCGCCTCTGACGACACCCACAGAATTATATGTGGTAATGGATTCTCTTTCGACTACTTTCACAAAAAACTGTGCGTGTAATTATATTTCGGGTTCTTTCGAGCACCCATGGTCACGGGGACTGAGGTGAATGACATCCCGATGTCACAGTTAACCTGGAGTACTTTCAGCTTTTTAATTGATAGTTTTGGTCCGATCTACTCAGAATGAACTTACTGTGTCTTGAAGTCTTGTAGTGGTATGCTTGGGTTTAGTTTTAATTTTATTAATTACAGTATCCCAAGCAGGTGGTCTCCCAGTGATCACCCAGGCTCCCTCTCTATAGAAATTAGGATGTTTTTTTTTAATTTCAATAGCCACGCGAATCATCCTTTTTTTTTTATAGGATAAGGGTGACAAACGAGCACACAGTCCACCTGATGGTAAGTGGTTGCTGTGGCCCATAGACATCTACATCTATCTTCGATTACGAATCAAAATGCAGATGCGTTGTCACCCGTGAGGGCTAAGATGGAATGCCTCGTTTCCAGTAAAAAGGGTCTCCGGTTCTCTACACTCACCATACGAAACACAGCAGTGTTAAGCTGCTATTTTACGCTGGTATTCTGTGAGAGCGTGGTCCTTCCCCGGTCGAGCCGACCCATTCGTGCTACAACTATACTAATAATATAGCTGCAGCATGGCTCTACCACGTAAATAATCAATCATCCTTGGAAGGAATCTGTGTTCTTTCGCGAGAATTTGCAGTCTATCTAATGTAATGGCGGGGGCCGTCTGTTATATGTTAATTCAAAAACTTTTAAAGGAAATTGTGATCTTTTTTTAACAACAATTTAGTATATTTATTGAACATTCATAATATAATACCATGTAATTATAGTTTTTGTCAATTCCTTACATAACATTCAAATATACAATATTTAATACCATAATAAAAGAAAGTTGTAAATATAGTAATAATACTTCTAATAATTATTATTTTTACAATTCAATAAGTCATAAGTCTCGAGGAACTTGGACAGTTCTTTATTTATCACAAAAGGTCTAAGTCATCGTCTGTCTCAAACAAATGAAATAGTTGGAAACTTAAGACAGAAACATTTCTTAAAAACGTTTTAGACAAACCTTCAAAAGTTAATTAAACTATTTTGGCTGAATTTATAAGATAACGTTGTTAGAAACTTTGCCTTAGCCGTACGTATTAAATTAAATCAAAGTTTATGTTGATTTAGTTAATAGACAGGCTTGTTATTCGGTTTGAGCGTAGAAGAAAAGATATTTATTTTAAAGTTTTGTAGGCATGAAGGATCGTTTTATTATTCTTAACTTGTTATTTGAGGTTTTTGTTATATCTAAGTGAACATGTTCAATGATAAACCTACTTAATAATATAGTTAGTCGGAGTAAGAGGCTAGAAGACAATAAAGTGAAGGTTGAAATCAAGATTTCCAGTTATATTAGTAGTTTAAAGTTTGGCGCAGGCGATGTGCTCGGGTTATTCATTCAGAAATATTATTTGTTGTATTTTTTATGGTTTTATTATTTGTCGTGCTATTGTGGTTATTATGTGGTGATGCCGACCAGCATGATAAACAGTTTTGCTGTTGGTTAGCATAATTAATCTATTTGGTGTTTAGAATCAGTGAACGCAAAAAAACTTGGAAGCATTTCTAGCCCCAAACAAGTGGTAAAATTAAAAATTTTGTACAACAGACTTCAATAATATAATAAGGATAACTCAAAAACCATCGGTTAGACTTTGATCACATTTATATCGGACCACATGAAAAGCATCAGCTTTTAAATAATAAAAGAATCATCAAATCGGTTCACCTAGAAAAAGTTCTGAGGCACTACACATAAAAAATACAGTCAATTTGAGTGCCTTTTCTTTTTTAAGACGGTTAAAAATGACCCAACGCAAATTGAAATACATTAGGCGTGGCTTACCAATTCCGCTACAGACGAGCTTATTCACTATCATCATCATTACAGCCTACCTCATTTTAGGATATTATTTGCCATAGTTGCCACGCTTGGCAGGCAGGTTGGGAACCAAAGTTTTTTATTTTTATTCGTGACTAGGAAAATGCTGCTGTCCATCTCCTGGTTTGCTTTCCTCTTTCACTTCTTATGACACCAACCGGACGATGTGCGATATTCCTCCACCGCCACCACACGGCAAAAGCGACTTATATGATGCATGACAACTGAATCCAAACATTACGGGAAATAGGGTCGACTTTTGATTGTTTGAAATATTGTGCCATATTTTGCGCTTAAATAATAATAATATAATAATAATCATCTTTATTCAGGCAAATTACACCCATATCCAGTAAAATCAATAAGTTTACAATGAGTTTCCAAAATTTTTGCAATAAATAAATCAATATCAATACAAAATAACAATTTTAAAATAATGAATCCAGTCAATGTAAATAGGCAGTGATGTCAGTATATAAATAATATAATGAGATAAAATAAAATAAAATTAAAATTAATAAATAAATAACAGAATTACACACATTTATCAATCATGAGATGAGATCAATAATTCAAACTTTCTCTGAGGCAACTGTGCTGAAATAAATGAATTTAAAATTAATCTACAAAATTTTAGCAATATAATACATAAAAATAGAATAGAATGGAATAGAATATTTTTTATTCAATAAACATTACATGTGTAATTCTTATTGAAAGTCATTTTTTACTTTACCAATGGTTCGAAAAAACGCTCGGTCCTGGGAAGAACCAGCAAGAAACGCAGCGGGACTTTTTTTTAAATAAATTTTACAATATAAATGATTACGAACTATTTACAAAATTTATTTTAGAAACTGCTTGGAAGCGACCACCTCATTCTCGGGGGTTATTATCAACCATGTATTAATTTATACTATAATAACCCTTTTTATACAGTTTCAGCTTAATAAAACACTTAATTTTTTTTATGTTTTGTATTTGGTAATAGAGAGAACCTGTACACTTTCCGGGACCTTGTTCTAATAGCGTATACATTGCCCCAAGAATGAATTACTGACTCTGTGGAGTCGAGAAACTGGTATCACTAGCTTGTGTTTGTTCCTAGTATTTACAGAATGTATATCACTTCTTTTACTAAAACTATCTTTGTTTTTGTGAACATATATAATTTTCGTAAATATACTGAGAGGCCAAAGTTAATATATTAATTTCTTTAAATTTATCTCTAAGAGACTCTCTCGGTTTTAGATTGTAAATAGCTCTAATGGCTCTCTTCTGTAAAACAAATATAGTTTCTGAATCAGCCGCATTTCCCCATAGCAAAATCCCATAAGACATTATGCTATGAAAATAACTAAAATAAATTAATCTAGCTGTCTCGACACTAGTGAGACCTCTAATCTTTTTTACGGCATAGGCTGCAGAACTTAGTCTGCTTGCTAATTTGGATATATGGGGGCCCCACTGGAGCTTTGCGTCAAGAGTGATGCCAACAAAAACAGTGGATACAACAGGGCTCAATTCCTCCCCATTTAAAAACATATTGGTATTCAGATTTTTAACATTCGTTGTTGTAAATTTAATACAATTAGTTTTATTTCCGTTCAAATGCAGATTATTAACGTTAAACCAATGCACTAATTTTGATATAGCATTATTCACTTCGTCACATTTAAATGATTGGACGTTTAAGTTTAAAAATCAAGTAAGCATCATCAGCAAATAATACTATATCATATCCCCTACAAGGTGAGGTAAGTCATTAATATACACCAGAAACAGGAATGGGCCGAGAATCGAGCCCTGAGGAACACCCATTAGTACAGGTGACCCGGAAGAACTTTTACCATTGATAATAACTTTATGTTTTCTATTACTTAAATATAAAATAATAAGTTTAAGCGCTGTGTTCTTGACACCATAGTACTGTAGCTTCCTGATTAATGTCTCATGGTGAACAAAGTCGAAGGCCTTGGAAAGGTTACAAAATATACCCAAAGCATCCTCTGAATTCTCCCATGCACAAAAAATATGTTTAATAAGCTCAACTACCCAGCGTCAGTTGTCGAGCAACCCCTTGTTAAAACGAATTGATTTTTATGTAGCAATTTATTAATATTAAAGAAACTTAACATCTGATCTAAAATAATTTTTTCAAAAATTTTACTTAATGTTGGTAGTACAGAAATTGGTCTAAAATTGGCGGGGTCTAATGTACTACCCGATTTAAATATAGGTATGACTTTACTATGTTTCATTAAATCAGGAAACACACCAGATTCGACGCTTATATTAAATATAGTGGCTAGATAAGGTGTTAATATATCTATTATAGATAAAATAACTTTAACGGAAATCCCCCATAAGTCTGCCGTTTTCTTAACATCAATAGTTTTAAAATATTTAACGATATCTTTTGGCAGTACCCTATGGAATTTAAAAGTATTTGAACAAGCCTTTACATTTTGTTTGAGCAATGATTCGGCGACAGTAGGAGAAGAATTTAATGAATTTGTTGTCAAAAAAGTAACATCAGTAAAATGTTTCTCAAAAGCCATAGCAACTTCTTGATCAGATCGCGTTAAATTATTGTTAATATTCAATTGAAAATCCGAGTTGCGCAGTTTGATCTTGCCCGTTTCACTATTTATTATTCTCCAGGTCATTTTAATTTTGTCGGATACAGTTTTAATTTTGTTGCTTAAATGTAAAGCCTTAGCAGTGGAGCACACTTTTTTAAATATTTTAGAATATGTTTTTACATAATCTCTAAATATAACACTACTATTATATGATCTTTCATCATAAAGCTCGTATAACCTTCGCTTACTTTTATAAATTCCTACTGTCGCCCATTCATTAAATGATTTGCGACAGTTAAAAGAGAAAGTTTTAGAAGTAGATATTCTACTAAATTCACAACTTATAATTTCAAATAATGTAGCATACAAATAATTAGCACTATTTTTAAACGAAAGTGATGGAAGTCTTTTTATTATATTACTTCTAAACCTCTTCAAGCGATGTTCATTTATTGGAACAAACACAACTTTCCTATTTTTCTGTTTTTTGTGTATGTAAGGTAGTGATTCTAACTGTCCACAGTGATCTGAACTTAAATTTTGAATAATTGATTTATGCAAGGGCTTAATATCTGTAAAAATGTTATCTATACAGGTCGTAAATCAATGTCAACTAAATAACAATTTTAAAATAATAAATCCAGTCAATTTCAATAAGCAGTAAATGTCAGTATATAAAATAACCTAATCAAATAAAATAAAATTAATACATATATAAGTAACAGAAAACACATTTTTATTAGTCAAGAGACGAGAAAATGTGAACAGTTGCAGAGCATGCTAATTTTAAGCAAGATTATGAGCATGCTATTTTTTGAGCACGTCTGTCCGTACCTTAATTCCCTCGAAATAATACGTCCAAGTTTGTTTGCGTTCACTGTTCAGAATTGTTTATTTTTTGCAAGATTTACTATTTTGGTGTTAGTGAGATCACGTCCATTATGTCACGTTATGGTTGAATGAGGACTTTTACAATTGTTTTATCAGCAGGATAGAGTGTGGTGATACTGTGAAATGTGATAAAATATTTGACAGATTTCATGGCGGGGAAGTTAAATCGTTGGAAAAATGTGAAGATTAATGTTTCTTTTTGAAATATTAGTTATATTTTAAATATTAGAAATGGATCAACCAGATCACAAAAACCTACCTACAAAATTAAGAATCACTAAAGCATTGTTTTGTGTTTAAGCATACACTAGAAACCGAAAAACTTTCTTTAATCGCAACTTTTCAATCATGACACTGTGTTGTGAAATAACTTCACATGAAGTACACCTAGTGACATCTTGTGAGCGAAAGATTTATAGATGCAATGGCACTACATCGAATGTGTGTTTTATCGCTGAGAGTGACTAATTGCGTAAGCGAGATAGCATAATGTACATCGAATAGAATAAAATAGAACAGAATAATTTTTATTCTATATTGAAACTATAGGTTACAACAATACTTATTGAAAGTCATTTAACCTTTACCTCTGGTTCGGAAATTGCGTAAACGAGATAGCATAATGAACATCGAATAGAATAGAATAGAACAGAATAATTTTTATTTTATATTGAAACTATAGGTTACATGAATGCTTATTGAAAGTCATTTAACCTTCACCACTGGTTCGGAAAAACCTCTACCCTGGGAAGAAATAGAAAAAACCCAGCAGGACTTTTTGGGAACATTAATTTACAATTTAATGTTTTATACAAATAAGTAGTAAAACATATGGAAACAGCACGGTAGCGATCACCTCATCACCAGGAGTTATTATCAACCATCTAATCTTATATATATATATATATATCGTTATAGTGTAATAACTATTATTAAACAGTTTTCCATCCACTCTTACACCATATTTCTCTTAACCGAATTCCAAAATACGAGAAGGCTCTTTATTCGCCGCATTTGTTACTTTTACGTATGTACACCATTTCTTGGAAACGGCTGAACTTCTTAAAGCGTCTCCCACACACAAGCGGCTTGCGGTGGCGGCTAACCGCGGGCCGCGGCTCCAGCCGCTGCAACAACATACCACCGCGGTCGCAATGGCGGCCTGAAGCGCCATTCGCTGTGGTGTCTGTGCTACGATCGGATGTCAGTAAACATGACAAACTGTAGCGAAGTTTTATTGTATTCAGCAATATTATCATATATTTTGTTTTTAATCCTAATGCTTTTGTGATCACGATGCGAATTATCATAAAGTACAGGATAATTTTGCACTGTTTCTATTAAAACCTCTGAATTTAGCACCATTTTTCACGCGGTACACGCGGCCTGTTGTAAAAATTTACAACAGACCGCGCTGCGGCCATTGACTGACCGCGTACTCGCTAACACACACGCGTTGGCAAATGGGGCGGAGCATGCGGCCGCGGCCACTTCTGTGTGCAGCCGCGGTGGCGGCCAGTTGTATTCGCTTGCAATGTAAGTGAGTCTCCAAACCCATGCGGCCATGGCGCGGCCTGCGAGCGGCTGGCCGCGGCCGCATGCTCCGCCCCATTTGCCAATGCGTGTGTGTTAGCGAGTACGCGGTCAGTCGGTGGCTGCAGCGCGGTCAGTTGTAAATTTTTACAACAGGCCGCGTGTACCGCGTGAAAAATGGTGCTAAATTTAGAGATTTTAATAGAAAGCAAAATTATCTAGTACTTTATGATAATTCGCATCGTGATCACAAAAGCATTAGTATTAAAACAAAATATATGGTAATATTGCTGAATATAATAAAGACTTCGTCACGGTTTGTCATGTTCGTACGTCCGATCGTAGCACAGACACCACAGCGAATGGCGCTTCAGGCCGCCACTTGGGCCGCGGTGGTGTGTTGTTACAGCGGCTGCAGCCGCGGCCCGCGGCTAGCCGCCACCGCAAGCCGCTTGTGTGTGGGAGACGCTTAACGGTTCACGGTAAATTTAAAAATGAATAATTTGACATGTAATAATTATTTAAATTTGACATTTAATTGTAAGAATTATAATGATAAATTTCATTTGATTCATATTAATAATATAACTAAAAACTTTTTGACAAGACATAGGTATTACCTATCAACGTTTAGTTTAATATTGATAGCAAATACGCTATCTTATTATTTATATTTTAACCCAGACAAATTTTTGACTGCCTTACTTTTACAAATGTTTTGGAATCAGTTCCAAGTAATTTAAATTAGATCATAAAACAATAGAGGTAATCTCTAGCAAAGACAATTTAAATACCTTAGAATACAACTCACCAATACTTAACTGTGTAATTTCACAAAATATCAATAACAAAAAATGTATAAACCTGGTGCATCAAAATATACAAGGTATGTCAGGCAAAGAACTAGAAATTGAATTATTTTTAAATAGTAACCATATACATATTTTTTGTATTACTTAACATTGGTTGAAAGATAACAACTCCATATTTAATTTCAGTAATTACCAGGTGGTCAGTTCTTTCAATAGACATACTAAATTATGTGGTGCCTCCTTAATATTAGCTAATAAATCTATATCATGTAAAGAACATAAAGATATTATGAGCCTCTCTGTTGAGCGAACTGTAGAAGTGGCATGTGATGAGCTTGAGCACCTCATTATAGTCAGTGCTTACAGAACCCCATGTTCAAAGCATGAAAAAATTATGGAAGTAGTTTTAGCTACTAAGTATAATAAACAGAATAAATCTCTTGTAGTATGCGGTGATTTTAATATCAATCTCCTGGAAGCTTCTTCCAAGAGTATTAAATATTGCTCATTGTTCAAATCATACAATCTTGATAATTTATTCTTTGAAGCTACACGTATTGCGGGGTGTAGTGCAACTTGTATGGATAATATGTTTACAGACGTTGTACCGACCAAAAAATCAAGAAATAATTCAAAAACAAAGTTCTGATCACTTTGGACAACTGGTTTCTTCAATACCACACATGCACAAAAAACAGGAAATTGAGAAATTGTGTTTGTTCCGATTAATGCAAAACGCCTGGAGAGATTTAGAAGTAATATAGTAAAAAACCTGCCATCGCTTTGTCACAAGAGCAATTGAGACTATTTACATGCAGTATTATTTAACCTTATCAGCAATGAATTTAATAAAACATTTACTTCTAAAACGTTCTCTAGTAACAGTCGCATATGCGTAAATACCATGACAGGGGTGATGAAGAATGTCCAGAGCCGGTTGCTCCTAAGCGTCGCAAGGATCGTTCTCGTAAGGATTGCTGCTAGGCGCTAACTATTACTTTGATCATTCGTGATGTCCCCTCTTGGTCAAAAGGGGGAGTATGTAGTGCGCCGATACTTACTTATGTCGCCCGGTGCCTCGCTATCCCCTCTCGTACAATACCCCGCCTACACCCACCACGCCTTTGGCTCCCAGTACAAGCAGTTCGCTAGTCGACTAACTCCGAGGTATGTGTGTGTTATTAATTGCTCCCGCGCTCGCACTGCGTTTTCGCGAGACGGCGTTTTATGTCTTACTTGTCAATAGGGGTCTATATTGTTACTACTTAAGTGAATAAACCGTGCATTCGGATTATTTGTGACGTTTCATTAATCAACCGTGACCAGCGAACGTTATATTGGCTCCCATCGGCGGGCCACGAACGAACCTACGGTGGCTCTCGAAGTTTTTTTGTACACAAGTACGTACGCGAGTGTATGCCTAGTGTACCTACGCGTTTTTCCCTTGATATTGAGACGCGAACTACAAGGACTCAGTCATAATGCTGCCGCGAAAAATGCGAAATAATGACTCCAGTCCGTATGAGGAACCGGTGAATCCGACACCTGTGGCACCTGTAAACCCGACACCTGCAGCACCTATACTTATTTCCGAGAACCAGCTGTCGTCGCTTCTGGCCGCCTTCTCTGCGGCACAAGCCGAGGCAAACCAGGAGCTCGTTTATTCTCTTCTGACATCGCACTTAGAGGCGCCCCCGAATGTCGGTTCAGGCGCTGCCGGCTCGGCCACTGTCACGTTACCGACTCCGCGGTCGTCATCTATCCCAGAGACATTCGTAAAATGCACTGCAAATGTGACATGTGACAATGTGCACAAAAATGCATTGCGCTTTTGCATTGAATAGACTGACAAATATTGTATCAGAAACAGCTGCACTAATGGCATATCATGGATACATCTCAACCATACTACGATATGGTGTTCTACTCTGGGGGTATTCAGTGGATTCGGATAAAGCATTAAAAGCACAAAAATGCTGCATAAGAGCTCTTTGTGGTATTGGTCCCTTAGTGAGTTGCAAACCTTTGTTCAAAACTAAAATGATCCTGCCTTTGCCTTCATTATACATATTTGAAATGTGCATGTTTGTTCAAAGCATCCACATTTATTTCAACGTAAGTGTGAAGTGAGTGAAAGTAAGGGTAGATACAAGAATAGGTCATATGCACCAGCAAATCGTCTAAAAGTTACAAAAAGAAATGCATCTGCAATGTCAATAAAGATTTATAATAAATTACCTGATAATTTAAAACGTAAAAGTTTATTGTCATTTAAGAAATCTGTTTTGGCATTGTTGCTCACTAAATGGTATTATTCTGTAGAAGAGTAATTAAACGACAACCACCTACATACGAGTAATAATGAATGATATTTTTAGAATATAATTAATTATACGTCAAATTCTAATGTTTATAGAAATAATGTTTTTGATATTATTTTATATAAAATTTGACTTATTTAATTAATTAATTAATTTGATGTAAAAATAGAAAGAAATTAATGAGAATTGGGTATGTAACATTTGTAATTGACATTATGTAATTATTGACATAAGAACATTAAATAATATTTGACATTGGAATATAATAATAATACTTACTTATATATCATATCTTATTGGCATTTTTCTGACACTGTATCAAAATAAATTAATTATCAAATGAACTGAATAATAATAAATAATTTATATGTTGTTAAATTCAATAAATGTTGTTGTTTAGATTACTTGACCATTAATATTTGCACACTACTAAGGTAGAATATGTAGAACGAATTATACTCAAACACCATTGTACAACAATATTCTTGCAAATAAAGATTATTATTATTATTTATTGTTATTTTATTATGCACGGTTTGACGGTTCGTCTCAACAACCGGAAGCAGTGGAAGCATTCATTGACGCGCGGTGGAAATGTATAAGGATTGTGCATCAGTTAGTGATGAGATGGCACTTTGTGGTCTCCCTATGTTACTTCAAGGAGACGCAGCAGTGTGGTGACCTGGAATCCGAAACGAAATACACTCGTGCTTGAATGCTGTGAAACACCTGCGCTCGATGTACGGAGTTCCACGACCTGCATATAAGTTATACCGAGATGTTTTTGCCGCCGAGCAAAGATCGGAGCGTGGCGATATTTTCGCCGTGAAGATAAGAGCTTTATTGGCGAAACTACCCTATGAGTTACCAGAGGAAGCGAGATTAGATATGATTCACGGGTTTCTACATAAGATAATCAGAAAACGGTTGTCGAGAGATACTGTGAATGACATTGAATCTCTCATTGAAAGATAGCTATAAAAGATTCGCTGTCGGAGAACGCTGCGCTGCCGCCGCCCGCGCCGCCACAACCGTCGGCATCGCTTTGTGTACCCGCGAGAACTCAGCATAGTACTTTGGATTCGTGTTCGACGGCGCCGCAACTGCGCGCCCCCGACTCCGCTTCGCAGTCATCACGGGACCGCACGCCTGTGCCGCGTAGTGATCAGAGTGTGAGCAAAACTAGTGATGGTGAATGAAAGCTATTCTGTGTTTACTGCAAAACGCGAGGACACGTCCGTGACTCCTGTGATAAATTAGATAAAAGATCTCTTTCTTCTAACTTAGGTATTGATTGTTATAATTGTGGCGAAAAGGGTCATATTAGAGTAAATTGCCCTAACTGTTTACAAAGTAGACATTCTTACGATAATGTTAAGGTTGAAAATGTACTTTCGTCTTTGTTAGTAATTGTGACTCGAATTCGAAATCCGATTGCAAGGAGCAAGGTCGGCCTATCGTACGAGTGATATAGGGGGATACCCGAGTATCCCGCGACCCGAGTACCCTGTGTGACGAGCTCGCTAGAACTCCGTAGTGTGTACTGGCAGGTCAGTACTGCGGATAGGGATAAAACGTCCTTTATAACACCTTTTGTGACCTGCCGCTTTACGCGCATGCTTTTTGGACTCAAAAGCGCTCCGGCAATGTTTCAACGACTCATAGATCGATTCTGGTCGGGACCTTCACTTGATGGTAGACATATTCTAGGTTATTTCAATGACCTATTGGTAATTTCAGAGGACCTTGAGTCCCATTTCTCTTTTTTTACGTGCGGTATTTGAGTGTCTTCGGATGTTCAAGATAAGAGCCAACCGCGAAAATTTCGTGTTCGCCAGGGGCCAGCTCAAATACCTAGGCCACGTGATATCCAACGACGGTATATCTTCAGACAAAGATAAGGTGCGTACTGTCTTAGAGATGAAAGAACCGACCAATCTCCAGCAACTTCGTACCTTCCTGCAAACTTTCTCATGGTTTATAAAGTTTATACCAGAGTTTACAAAGGTAGCTGAGCCCCTTACGCACCTTACCAAAAAGTCACAGATTTTTCAATGGGGAAGTGATCAAGCCAAAGCCTTCATACATCTTAAGTCCCTTCTAGCTTCACCACCCATTCTTGTTCAGCCATATTACTCGAAGCCATTCATCCTTAGGATGGACGCCAGCGATTTTGCTCTAGGCACAGCTTTACTCCAGGGAAAGTCTCTACAGGATGAACACCCAATCGAGTACGTGAGCCATCTCTTCACGTCATCAGAGAAAAATTATACCACTACAGAGAGGGAGGCGCTTGCAATTGTTTGGGCCGTGGAAAGATTCCGTGGGTATATTGATGGTCACCAGGTAGTGGTCAGAATTGATAATCAACCCCTGAAGTGGCTGTTTTCTCTCAAATCGTCTAGTCGTAGGCTTGTTCCTTGGGCTTTAAAGCTTCAGTGCTAGCCGACACACTCAGCCGTCCAGTCATCGGTAGCAATTTGACGGAATGTGATGTCTGCCCCGTGTCTGAGGATGTTCGACGTTAGGATGCTACATAAACCCGTGAAGCCCAGCTGGCTGATCCAGAAGTAACCAAAATTCTTAAGGACTTAGAAAGTTCTGATGAACTGTTCATCGGTGGTCGGAGAGGGGGTACTTGGTAAACCAAGCTATTGAAAGTAATTTTTTATTTACCACTTTTTCGGAAAATACCTCTGTCGTAGGAAGAACCAGCAAGAAATCCAGCGGGACTTTTTTTAACATAATTTCACTTAACAATAATTCTGTTTACATAATTTTAAATGATTTTTCATAGAACCAGCATGGTGGCGACCACCTTATTCCCAGGGGTTATTTTCATTTATGTATTCCTTGATATTTTAACACATTGACGGACAGTAACTTCCACGGGCATTCAGGTAGTAAAGAATGATACGACAGAACGCCTATAGACGTCATAGTTTTTACACGTGTCACGGCAGTACGCCTGAGGGCGTTTGATTTTCTTTACGATACCTTTACAAGGAAGAAAATGTTGTAGTGTCACCGCAAAAGTAATGTCGCTTTCCTACTGTCATCGTACATAGTTCTACAACACGTCAAAGTACACACACATTAACAGAATTCCGGTACCCCTCCACCCGTACAGTACGCCCGTGGGCGTTGTGTTTTCATACATTTAGTCATGTAGTGCGCGTCGGCGGTAGGCTTCGTGTCGCCTCATACTTTCGCGCGCAAATAACGGCTCCAGTGGTAAGTTATCAATGTATTTTTGTGTTTTTATTTATCGAAACATTCAAATTCAATTCTTGTAACTTACAGAATTTCAGAGATCCGAACGAAAGGGAACAAAAACGTTTGTTAGAATTGTTCAATGAAGTTGAAACTCCGGAATGTAGTGAAGATTCATATGCTGATGATGGGGAATACGGGTCCGACAAGGATTACCATCCTCCAGGCGACGATTCGTTGAGTTCTGACGATGCTGCTGGACGCCGCCCACGAAAACACGCTAGTAATTTATCTGATGAGTCTTCTTCGTCTTGTGATTCGGATGATAGTGATGAAACGATGATACAGATTGATACTGATAAACCTCCTCTTTTCCATCTTGCTGGGGGCTTGATGGGAAAGAGGAGGAAACATATCTAGCAAGTTTACTAAATCTAGTTAAATATAGTTGCTGTGATTACTATCATAATATCTAGTGGTAAACGTACATCCGAAGTTAGAAGAGTTTTAATGTTTTATTTGAATTTCAACAAAGGTAAGATAAAAATTTGATTATATCAGCAACTTGTTACTTATGAAAGAGGCTGATTACGTTTGTGATTATTATTAAACAAATGTATATAACAAATACTGTTTTTATTACTATTACCTGTATAATCAAGTTTACGGCTATAGGCGTATAGTCCCTATGCGTAGTTTTCTTTAGATGGAACATGACAGTACGCCCATAGACGTAAGTGCCTATAGGCGTACTGTCACTTAACAACATTTTATATACAACCGCATTGACACTACGCCCATAGGCAATGTATGAGAATAAGTAGTGTCATTTATGAAGTAATTCTTAACTTGTACTTTCCACCAACGTGTTAATAACCCTTTTTGTACAGTTTTTTTTTTTTAATAAAACTTTTAAACTTGTTTATTGACAATCTTTAAACATGGGATTTTGTTGTAAAAGCGTATACATTGCCCCATAAATGAATTACTGATTAATGAGCCTCAGCTGGTAGTCCCTAAGAGTTTGCGGGGCAAAGTTATGCTTGAGTAACATGCCAACCGCCGCTCATGGAGGTATTTAACGGATTTTACATCGTATATCCCAGCAGTTCTATTTCCCTGGTATGAGAGGCTATATCACCGATTACCTGAAGACCTGCACTGAGTGTCAATGGTATAAGTCTTCCAACTTGAAACCGTCTGGCTTACTCTAGACTCAAGTACCTGCTCAACGATTCTAGGTTATTGCCTTCGATATCTTTGGGCCGTCACCGTTACCTCAGGGTGAAAGGTGGGTTTTGATAATGGAGGACACTGCTAGTAAGTAGGTCGAACTGTTGGCTCTAACCGAGGCCACAGCCGAAACCTGTGCAAAAACTCTCGTTAGTGAAATCTTTATGAGGTTTGAACTTCATAGACGGATGATCTCCGATAACGGTGTCCAGTTTGTGGTCGATGTTATGCAGAAGGCCCTGTTTGTTCTAGGTGTGAAACAGAAGCTGGTGCCTTTGTATCACCCGGAAGCGAATCCGGTAGAACGAAGGAATCGGTACGATCACCTCGTCATTCTCGTTGAGGGTAACCATAAGCGATGGTCTGAGGTATTGCCTTTTGTCCGATTTCCTCTTAATAGCTCAGTCACCGTTTTTATAGGCACCACTCCGGCTTTCTTGACATTTGGACATGAGTTTCGTTCTTCTTTGTCGGTTCAGGCTGATGTACGGGCGGTCATCAAGTCTAAAAACTTAGCCCCTCGGATTACGCCTTTCCTTTTGAAGCTTGCGGACTCTCTCTCGGAAGCTAAGGAGAACATTGAACATCAACAGGATATTTAGAAGCTCCAAGCCGATTCCGATCGCCGTGATTCGGGTCCATGAGGAGAAGGTGATCTCGTACTCATGATGTCACATGTCCTGAGTAATTAATTAATTAACTAAATTCATCTCGAAACAGGATGGTTCGTATGAAATTTCCAAAAAGGTGAGTCCTACTAACTACCTTCTAACTTCGCAGAAGACTGGTGAAGTCGTTGGTAAGTACCATGTGTCGGATCTGCGTAAATACCATGACTGGGGTGGTGAAGAATGTCCGGAGCCGGTTGCACGACTGACTAAGCGGCGCAGGGGTCGTTCTCGTAAGGATTGCTGCTAGGCGCTAACTATTAGTTTGACCAATCGTCATGTTCCCTCTTAGTGAAAAGGAAGAGTATGTAGCGCGCCGATACTTACTTATGTCGCCCGGTGCCTCGCCATCCCCTCTCGTACAATACCCCGCCTGCGCCACACACCACGCCTTTGGCTCCCAGTACAAGCAGTCCGCTAGTCGACTAGCTCCGAGGTATGTGTATGTTGTTAAACGTGCATTCGGATTATTTGTGACGTTTCATTAATGAACCGTGACCGTTATAATATTTATATATGTTTTAGCGCATCTATATATATATATATATATAGATGCGCGTATATATATATATATATACGCATATATATATATATATATATATATATATATATATATATATATATATATATATATGGGCTAAAACAACTCTAATGCAGTCTAACCGACTGACAAAGATTAAAATAATTAAAGATAAAAAATCGTCCAAAGTTTTAATACTTCTAATTAGAGATTAACGTATATGAAAAATCCGAGAACCGCAAAATGTTTATTGGCCTCTTCTATTTTAAGCATGCGTCTTAGAGACTAACGAGCCTAGTAATTAAAAAATAAGACTTAGCCTCGGCAAAAATCTAACTATGTACATAATATGTATATGGGTCAAAAGGTACTCTAAAGCACAGAAAGTTGTCAAGCAAATAGAAGTGTATTATACATCTTTATTTCGAACTTAGCTTTTTAAGTATCAAAGGTGTAATTGTTTAGGTGTATAACGACCAACGTTTAATTTTTTTTCGTTTAAATCATTTTACGTTGTAGAGCCACGCTGCAGCTATGTTGTGGTTGTAGCATGAGTGGATCGGCTTAATAGGGGTAAGACCACGCTCTCACAGAATACTAGTATAAAATAGCAGCTTAATGTTGCTATGAAATGAATAAACATGTTATTGTATTATTTAAAAAATGCTGCTGTTTCGTATGGTGAGTGTAGAGATCTGAAGAACCTTTTTACTGGAAACGAGGCATTTCATCTTAGTTGACAACGCATCTGCATTTTGATGCTTAATCGAGGATAAATGTAGATGTCTATAGGCCGCTGAATCCATTTGCCATAGGATGGACTTTGTGCTTGTTTGTCATCCATATTCAAAAATAATATTTCATAGGAGATCAAACGATAGCAAGTGTAATGTATGACTATAATAATATCTAGGCGGAATTTCGGTCAGTCTCAATGGAGACTAGCCACCAGTTTAGAAATATTATGCACGTGTGTGTGCGTAAGCACATATACACTCTCTGTTCGTCTCTCGTATTCCAATGGGACGGCAATCCGACAAGACGGGAGAGCAATTAGGCGCAGAACCAAAGGCTTTACGTTCTTTCCGTGGCACGAGGGTAAAGCACCTCCAACTTCCTAACTCCGGCCTGCTACTTACAATTTATTGATAGAAGACTCAATAAGTGACTTCTTGGGCCAGCCCGGGCTTAAATCTACATACATGCTATATTGACCGTAAGTAATATATTGACTAAGGTTTATTTTAATTTTTTCCTTTTTTCCCTTTTAATAATAACAATGTTCTGTCCGATTTGAACACGGCAGAACAATGGTAAGTGATATCAAAATCAATCTATCAAAACTGTTAACTGCGTGGAACATAAACGTTGGTGACTACAAAATAAGGTAATTAAATGTTAGAATAATATCATTTTCCAAATCAAATTTAATTTGAGTTGTGGTTTTTATTATCATAAAAATATGAATTGTAAGTATTTAATATTGTAAGTAAGTATTTAATGTTGTAAGAGAAAAAAAGAGTATACAATATGGTAGGAAAAAACCGCCATTTCTATATTCTAAAGGCGATCTTATACTAACTAAACAAATTGAATTTCTAATAAGCTATTTAACTTTTTGTTGGAAAATTAGGACGTTATTACATTCGCCCTCTTGAACTCCCTTTATTTTAAAGGAGTTTCGTCAAATGCGCAAAATTATAGTTGTTGCTTGTTCCTAGCCCCATTTTCTTATTTTGAAGAATTCTTGAAGTTGCTCATGTATTTTCATATTCGTATCTGAAATGCTTGCATTATTTTAAAATAATTATACAATGCGTTATAATTTTATTTCTGTTGAAAGAAATGGAAAGTTGAAGACTAACCGACTCCATATTATACATCGAATCTCGAATTTGAAATAAGACTACATTAATGATATTATTTCGTTATATAATACTTATTGTATTCAACTAAAAGATTTTTCCTTTTATCCAAGGGTTGTAAATAAAAGTAAAGCGACAGCCCTAATTTTTTTTTATAGGAGAGGGGGCAAACGAGCATGCGGCTCACCTGATGGTAAGTGACTACCGCCGCCCATGAACAACCGCAACACCAGTGAAATTGCAGATGCGTTGCCGGCCTTTTAAAAGGAGTAGGTAGAACAAGTTTTCGTATGTTCAAAATTTATTTTCCATGGAGTCCATGGGCTGCAGTAGCCGCTTATCACCAGGTGGACTGTACGTTCATTTGTCACTTTAGTTTTATAAAAAAATAATAGAATTGCGTGCAGAGTTCAAAGGTTTTTATAACAAACGTTTCAAGTAACTTTTTTATTAAAATCAATACAGTTGAAAGGTCTTAGGTTATTTTCTCGTCGCTACGTCATTGCCCGACTATAAATAACAAATAGCCACCACACAGCCATGCACGCAACTTAGCACTAAAACCCCGACGACCAAGATTTAATTTTAATAACCATTTGAAAACACGAATTAGCTAAAGGGATGTACACGAATGACTAATTAAATACGAGTACTAAATAATGATATATAGAAACTATCTTATGATACAATCTTTGAGCGAAGAAAGTGTCGAAATAGGATTGACAATGAATACCACAAAACAACGCCAAAATAATAACAATAAAGGATGTCCAGCCACTAGAGCATGTAGACGAATACCCATATTAAGATCATCTCGTACCTTCTAAAAACCACCAAACTACGGAACAAGAATATCCAGCGAATGGAGAATATATTGAGCACAGAAAGAGATGATGAAATCCAGAGATATATCATCACTAAAAAAAGAATAGTTTTCAACACCTACATGTTATATTGTATTACATACATGTGTGCAACGAGGGCCATTGCAAAACAGAAATAAACTAAATTACTGCCTTAAATCTATGAAACGAAGAGTGATAGGAACTTGTGCAGTGTACCAAATAAGGAGTGATGAATCGGAGCTAAAATAAAAGTAACGGACATAAAAGTTCATCTGTTCATCAGTGACGGGAGCCAGGTCCAAGCCATGGCTACTAAGCGCCCCGCCACAACCAGTTCGGGGGAAAGGTGGACTCATGACTTATTGATTTCAGATTATGGCGATGACTCATAACTAGTAACTCATTGCCAAAATGCCTTTGTCAAGAGGCATGCTAAGTTAAGAAACCTACTTCAATATTAATAAACAAAAAATATTTCAGAATAAAAATGCTGTTATATAATATAATGTAAAAATGTTTTCACCTTCTTCAACTTATCGCGGCTTTTTAGTTTCCGCTTATGTTATATCCTAAGTAAGGTCGCAAGTACCTATAGGTCCCATTGTTTGGCGCAGGTCTTATTTATCAAAAGGTTCAAATGTCCTTGATTTTTTTGGTTTTCTTTCACCGCGTTCCAAGTCGTTAATTAAATCTTTAAATTGCAATTAAAAATTTTATTTGGACTTTTGGGGATCGAACTCGCCTTAGTCGTTTACTTTGATATTTTAAGGCGAAAGATTACTTACTCCCTGAGCTACCATGGCACGTAAAGCATTGATGCTGAAGAGACAAACCTAATAAATATGCCTGTAAATATACTTTCATAAACACATATATTAATTATTTCATTTCAATAATCCGAGAATTCAAATTGTATTACTAAAATTTTATCATGGATATTATTAACCCCTGAAAATAAGATAATCTTCACTTATTTATTGTAAAATATTTGTATACGTATTAATATCTATTTATACATTAATATCCATCTATTACAGTTCAAAACTGCACAGCTGAACAAAAGCCTCCCCCATGGATTGTCTCATAGTTGAGATTTTGTCATAGTTGCCACGCTTGGCAAACAGGCTAAAAGCTATAAAAAAACCGTGGCAAACTGTGATTGCCACAGTTTATTATAATTTTAAGTTGCTATCCGAAAGATGCTGCTGCCCATCTCCTGTTACAGTTACCCTCTGTCACCTCTGTCCAGACCCACGGGACGATATGGGGTAGTGGATCTTCTTACACCGCCACTACACGGTCAGTATATATTGATACATTCTGCAATAAAATTTAAATCTTCAAAAAAGGCCGCTAGATTCCTCACTGTATATTCTTAAATCATGAACGTTTTATGAACTAATACTAAAACAAGTCAATAAGCATATTCATTCACAGTTATTTTTGTCGTGAGTTCAAGGCAGCTAGCTAGCGAGCTAGAGGCATATATTTTATATAACATATGTCGTTGGTTTTCGATCACAGCGCAGTATTTTGTCATAGTTGTTATTACATTATTTTCCAATATTTGTGATATATTGTTACATAAATAAAACCATTTATTTACATACTTTAAGAACCTTTGCAATTACTAGAAGTAGTACTATTTCGTATTATATGGTGTATTCTTCAATTACACACCCCGAACACATCTGATGGCCATGGATAGAAACACTGATAGTGTTACTATCCATGGCCATTTTTATTCCACGCACATGGTTAACAACCCAATGAGAGCTGCCGAGAGTCACTGAATTCCAGTGATTCAAGACCGTACGTACTTTTTGGCCATTTGTTAGAAAAGCCCTTGTTCAGGAATGAACCTGCGATAGGCTTGTATAATTAATTATGAGAATTTTACAGGCACGTTTACAGTTTCTGCATACTGATTCGCATAGATCTCGACTAGATGCGTAGAAAAGTAAGCATAAAATTTTTCGATATCTCCGATATTTATATCCAATAATTTCCGAAATATCGATACTCAAAAATAAGTTTTACACAGGAATATTGACCCAAAGTTACTTCTGCAATAGCTTCGTCGCTGCGGGAAGTGCAGCACCGCCCACTGTAGCTAATAGTAGGCACCTGTACGAGCCACAGCTGCTGCGGCTGATCCAATAAGCCAAAGCTGCGGAGGTAAGCATGGCCCTCTTTTCGCGTCTACGGTTTTACATAAACATTCTAGGAGTAGGGCAGACAAAACTACGTGAATTCGGGGCGTGCTGATTCGGATTTAGTATTCGATTTTTGAGTATCGATATCTCGGAAACTAAGAGAGATATCGAAAAATCACCGTAAGAACCGTAAAAGCCCCGTTTTACACAAATCGATAGATTATTGTTGAGTTTTTTCCTTAAAAATACTTACTAAAATACATTTTTTTAATTGGAAGATTTATGATAAAATACACCACATTGTAATACAATTTAAAGTAATTTTTATGCTTACAGACCTATTACCTACCTTTATAATTAATCGAGGATTGAAAAAGTTAACATTAATTTAGCATATAGCCTATGTGAAAGGAATGCTTAGGCTTGCCTTCTAAGTTATTAATGTAATTAAGGCGATAGCTTTGTAACCCGCAACGATTTTACATAATGGGTTATTTCCAAGGCCTTCTTTATTCTTTGAGAAATTTTAACGGCAAACTTTCATGTAGACGTTCGAATTGACGTAGCCGAGCTACGAATGTTCGTAGACCGTTACATCGTAGCCCGTACAACTCTACTCTTATAAATTTATTTCGTTCCCTACGATTACTAAAAATTTGAATTTCGTAAAAAGTGACTTTTGAAAATGCCATAAAAATCCTAAGGCTTTCGATATATATACGTAAGACGGTAGACGTAAATAAGACCAGTGACGGGCAGCAGCGTCAAGGATGCGATAAAGTGTGATATTGCAATCGTCAACCCGCCTGCCATTCGTGATATTTAAGGAAAATACTCCTCACAACGGGAGAAATTTATGTCCACATGGTATTTTACGAGCTGATAACGAAAATAAAGTATAAAATAAGTGCTTGAAGCCAACTTTAGGCTACAAGTATAATGATTTCCTCCTAAGCAAAATTCGGTCAGGGCGGCCAGTCTCAACAGCGACTAGCCATCTGTGTAAGACATGATTATAGTACATTCTCGTGGTCCGATGTGGTAAAAATCTGAGAAGACCGGAGAGAGATCAGGCACAGGAGCAACGACTTTACATATTTCTCGAGGAATGGAGATAAAACACCGCTTACTTCCTGACCTCGGATCTGCTACTGAGAATTTGAGAACCCATACTTAACCAATAATAAACCTATACTGCATTTCTATTCTTAATCAAGACTAACCCATAACTGATTTTGGCCCGACTGAATCCCAGACCACTTGATCAACGTTGCGCTTACGATCACTAGACAAAGGAGACAGTCAAACAAACTGTAATGCTACAAATACTAGTACCTATAATAATATGCGCTAAAACATAAGCGCATATACTATTTGAATTACTCATATATAGCAATAAGACTGAAGACACTGGATTCTAATTCAGTCTTAGCGACTGACAAAGAAATTTAAATAATTAAAAATATAAACTCGTCCAAAGATCTAATACTTCCAATTAGAGATTTAAAGTATTTTAAAAATCCGAAAGAAATGTAAGATGTCTATTGGCCTCTTCCATTTTAAGCACGCGTCTTACAGGCTAACGAGCCCAGTAATTAAAAAATAAGACTCGGCAAAAATCTAACTATGTAAATAATATGTATATGGGTCAAATGGTACTGTAATGTAATAAACTTATCTTTTTAAGTATCAAAAATGTAATTGCTTAGGTGTGCAACGACAAACGTTTAATTTTTTTTAAGTAGTTGAGCCACGCTGCAGCTATATTATGGTTGCAGCAGGAAAGGGTCGGCTCGACCGGGGAAGGACAACACTCTCACAGAATACTAGCGTAAAATAGTAGCTAAATGCTGCTATGAAATGAATAAAGGTACAATAGAATATTTAAAAAAATGCTGCTGTATTTTGTTCGTATGGTGAGTGTAGAGAACCGGAAACCCTTTTGAATGGAAACGAGGCAAAAGGAGGTAAGTCCTCGGGGGTGACAACGCTGCATTTCGTTCTTAATCTAGGATAGGCCACAGCATATACTTATACAATCAGGGCGACTGTGTGCTCGCTTGACTCCTTTAATCTATAATAAAAGAAATACTTACGATAGATGATAATATAAAAATCTTATTTACTCCACACGTGAAATACAGACACCGACGACGGGGACTAGCGTGAAAGGAGCGAAACGTCTGGATCTACAGAGCAGTCCAGCTGCCAAACATGACGATTAAGAAATATCTCTTCATCATGTGAGGCCCATATCCAGCAACGGACTCTTAAGAACAAGTGAAGACAAAGCTCCAATTTCAAAAGGTGTATGGACAGTAGTAAACAAAGACAGGGCTGATAAAATATACTAATTCAATACCAGCCGAGTTTTTATACATTTTGTACAAATTATAAACAGTCGTATCTCAGAAATTAATACTACCGTGGATATACCGTAGTGATTTCATCATGAAAATTGATCATTGAACTAAGTTAATGTGGTAAAGGATTAATCGAACCATCTAGTAGCTAGTAACGTTCGTAGTTCCCTCATGATAACGTCTCATAATTTCTCTGATTTAAATCAAAGTTATAATATTATTTTATTTTGAATATATACATTTTCTTATATAAGAATATCAGAATGATATCTATATATTAAGGCGAATAAAAAGTAAGTTTAGATAAGTCATAATTCTCAGAATATTTTAATTAACTGTGTTCAAAATCAATACATTTTTTTTTTAATTTTTAGACAGACTAAAAGTACTTTTAGTAAAGCCATCTCGGAAAATCCTTTAATTATTTTAAAGTAACTTCAAGTTCGACGGTCGCGTACTAAATCAATATCCGAGACAGCTCAATTGACTGACAGTCGTCCGCGGAAAATTTTGTACTTAATCTATAATTACTTTACAAATAGAAACTACCATTAACAATACTACAAAATTAATAAATAAAGAATATAAAATCTAAATCACCGTATATTGAAGTGGAGAATCCATAATCCATAATCCATTTACCGTGGCTATTATTTAGGTTAGGTAAATACTTTTGGTTGGAAACAAATACCGTTATTTTTATTTTTAGTCATTTTTAGAAATACCCTGCTGCCCATCTTCTTATTTGTTTCCCTCTGTCGTCTCATACGACACCCATGGGATGATATAGGGTGGTGGATATTCTTACAACGCCACTACACGGTTTACAACACGGTAAAGAAAAAAAATACAGTAGAAACAAACCGATGTTTTCTATATTCCACGACTAAAAACAAAGTTTTAGCTAACTTTACTTAAGTAAAACAAGACAAAGTTTATAACATTGTTGTTGCTTTAGGCAGTTTCATGATTCGACTGCAAATAGTCATCAATGGTGCAAAGTAGGCGATATATTTCTCGTAACTTTTTATGCCTACATTATCCCTTAGCTTTTAATATTAGTGACAAACAAGCCAAAAGTCCACCCGAAGGTAAGTGATTATTGTAGTCCATGCAGCCGACATCAAAAAAGTAGTCAGAGAGACATTTTTGTCTATCAGGTGGAATTTTAGTAATTTTATTATTCTGAGAAATCATCAAGAAAATGGTTTTTATATATATATACATGTACAAACATAATATACGTGTTGTTTGAAAATTCAACAAATCAAGTCTCGTATCCCGCTATCGATTTTGTACCAAACAAAAAGTAAAACCAATAACGTTGAAATAATATACCAAATGATATTGAAGAGCACGCAACACAAACGCGAAAGGCAAATGACACACAACAAGTAGCGAAATCTTTCTTATTCATCTGTGTAGAATAATTTACACAGCTATAGCAAACTTTAAATAAGAAGGTTCTCAATTCAACTTTATATATTTATGTATGCTACGTGATGTGTTAGCCATGTTCACAGTTGAACCAATTTTAATGATTCGATTTTCATTAAACAGGCTTTACTTCATAGCTTGAATTGGATGAAAAAATTTTAACGGTGGTAGAGCCTTGCAGCAGCTTTTGCTGTTGCACGTATGGGCCGGCTTGAGCCGGGTTAGTACCACGACCTCACAGAATACCGGCGTGAAGTGGAAGCTCTGCTTCCGCGTTTCGTCTGGTGAGTGCAGGTGACCGGATGCCCAATTCCCCCCCCCCCCCCATCAACATGGTAGCGGAATTACGTCATAAACTACCCCAGGAGGGTACCAGTACCCCTGGAGAATCCCTCGCTGAGCATCCACGACCATGCTATTCCACTCCTGAGCGTGGGTGCTCAGGCTGCCCCGCGTATTCTGGGGGGGGCAAAATTCCGCTCAACACAATAACTGCTCGGGGCAAACTGAGCAACAAGACCAAGGCGACCCCTGCCACGCTATCCGTGAATTTCTGCAACATCAGGGGACTTCACTCGAACCTAAACGCCGTCCACTACCATCTTGAGACGGCGAAGCCGGCCTTGCTCTTTCTGACCGAGACGCAGGTGTCCTCTCCGGCTGATACTTCGTATCTCTCCTACCCGGGGTACAAATTGGAGCACTCCTTTGTGCCTCGGGCTGGAGTTTGCGTGTATGTCAGAGAGGACATCTGTTTTCGACGCCTCGGCAGTCTTGAAGGTTCGGACCTGTCCATCCTTTGGCTACGCGTAGACAGCGACGACCATCCGCGCGTCTACGGGTGCCTCTATAGGTCCCATAGCGGTAATGCCGAAACAGACCGACTCATCGACCACGTCCAAATGGCTACAGATTCCTTGCTACAACAGGTCCCATCCGCAGAGATCGTGATCCTTGGCGATTTTAACGCCCACCATGCCGATTGGCTCGGTTCACGTGTAACCGATCATGCGGGGAGATCTGTTTATGACTTTGCCTTGGCATATGGTCTGACACAACTGGTTACTTCGCCTACGCGGATTCCAGATGTGGAGGATCATACACCTTCCCTGTTGGACCTTCTGCTGACCTCTCATCCGGACGGATATCAGGTTTCCGTCGATGCCCCTCTTGGCTCTTCGGACCATTGTCTGATCCGGAGTGTGGTGCCACTCACGCTCCCCTCGCGGTTGCGTTCTGCAGGTTGCCGCCGTGTTTGGCATTACAGGTCGGCGGATTGGGACGGAATGCGGTCTTTCTTTGCTTCCTACCCATGGGGGCGGGTTTGCTTCTCGCCGGATGATCCCAGCGCTGTTGCTGACTCTGTCACTGATGTAGTGCTACAGGGAATGGAACTATTTATTCCATCATCTGTGGTACCCATCGGAGGCAGATCTCAGCCTTGGTTTGGTCGCTCCTGTAAGACTGCATTACGCAGTAAGCAGGGGTGTTATCAAGCCTGGGCTGCGGCTTCGGTGACTCGGGATGTAAACACCAGCACACTCAAAAAGAAGTATAACTTCACCTCCAGGTCCTTCAAAAGAGTTATTGCCAAGGCAAAGTCAGAGCACATAGGCAGAATTGGCGAGAAACTAGTTCGCCTTCCTTCGGGAACCCGTGCATTCTGGTCTCTCGCCAAGGCTGTCCAAGGGAATTTCTGTAAGCCATCACTACCATCTCTGCACAGGGAGGACGACTCACTGGCCCACGACGCAAAAGAGAAGGCCGACCTTTTAGGCTCCCTTTTTGCGTCCAACTCGACTGTTGATGACGGGGGGAACACACCGCCGACCATCCCGCGGTGTGAGTGCTCCATGCCGGATGTGCGATTCTCACAGCGCTCGGTTCGCAGAGCACTCCTCTCCCTTGACATCCACAAGTCGAGTGGGCCTGACGGAATCCCCCCAATTGTGCTGAGGACGTGTGCTCCGGAGTTGGCACCGGTTCTAACGCGTCTTTTCCGGTACTCCTACTCCCTAGGCGTAGTCCCGAAATCATGGAAGACAGCTTTTGTCCACCCGATCCCTAAAAAAGGCGACCGCTCAGATCCGTCCAACTACAGGCCTATCGCCATCACCCCCTTGTTCTCCAAAATAATGGAATCCGTTGTAAACTGCCACCTCATGCGGTACCTTGAGGATCACCAGCTGATTAGTGACCGCCAGTACGGTTTTCGTCGGGGTCGATCAGCTGGTGATCTTCTGGTCTACTTAACTCATAGATGGGCGTTGGCAGTAGAGTCCAAGGGGGAGGCATTGGCCGTTAGTTTGGACATTGCGAAGGCCTTCGATCGGGTTTGGCACAAAGCGCTTCTTTCGAAGCTCCCTTCCTATGGGCTTCCCGAGAAATTATGCAATTGGATCACCAGCTTTCTTACAGATCGGAGCATCAAGGTCGTTGTAGACGGTGCATGCTCCGACTACAAGCCTATTAACGCTGGTGTTCCACAAGGCTGCGTGCTATCACCAACGCTGTTTCTTCTGCATATCAATGATATGTTGCAAGCTGGTAGCATTCATTGCTATGCAGATGACAGCACTGGTGATGCTCTATACACCGGCCGTGCCAATATTTCTCGGGAAAACGTCACCGAGTACCGGAACAAACTTGTGTCTGAAGTCGAGTCTTTGCTGGACAAAGTCTCGGATTGGGGGCGACTAAATCTAGTCCAGTTTAATCCTCAGAAGACACAAGTTTGCGCGTTTACCGCTAAAAAGAACCCCTTTGTCGTATCTCCTCAGTTTCAAGGTACTCCCCTTGTTGCCTCAGCCAGTATCGGAATCCTCGGCGTCGACATATCGAGTAGCGTGCAGTTTCGTGGTCACTTGGAAGCGAAGGCCAAATTGGCCTCTAAAAAGCTTGGCGTGCTCAGCAGAGCGGGACAGTATTTCATGCCGGCTCAACGCCTGCAACTTTACAAGGCGCAGGTTCGGCCTCACATGGAATACTGTTCCCATCTCTGGGCTGGGGCTCCCCAGTGCCAGCTTCTTCCACTTGACCGCATCCAGCGCAGAGCGGCTCGAATCGTCGACGACGAAGTCCTTTCCGATCGGCTCGACTCATTGGCACTGCGAAGAGATGTTGCATCTCTTAGCATTTTCTTTCGCATTTACCATGGGGAGTGCTCTGAGGAATTGTTCGGATTAATCCCAGCCGCCAAATTTCACGAACGCACATCGCGGCAGAACTCCCGATACCATCCACACCATCTGGATGATTGGCGGTCCACCACTGTGCGATTTAGAAGATGTTTTCTTCCTCGCACAACTTCCTTGTGGAATAGTTTACCACCAGCGATTTTTCCGGACCGATACGACTTAGGGACCTTCAAGAAAAGAGCCTACTCCTTTTTAAAAGGCCGGCAACGCATCTGCAATTCCCCTGGTGTTGCGGTTGTTCATGGGCGGCGGTAGTCACTTACCATCAGGTGAGCCGCATGCTCGTTTGCCCCCTCTCCTATAAAAAAAAAAAAATTACATCGAAATAATTGGAAAATAAAGGATGAAACTTTTAATTTTTTTTTATAAGATAAGATTGACAAACGAGCACATAGTCCACCTGATGGTAAGTGGTTGCTGTGGCCCATAGACATCTACATTTATCCTCGATTACGAATCAAAATGCAGATGCTTTGTCACCCGTGAGGACTAAGATGGAAAGCCTCGTTTCCAGTAATAAGGGTCTCCGGTTCACTACACTCTCCATACGAAACACAGCAGCATTAAGCTGCTATTTTACACTGGTATTCTGTGAGAGCGTGGACCTTACCCGGTCGAGTCAACACATTCTTTCTACAACCATAATACAGCTGCAGCGTGGCTCTACCACGAAAAGAAATAAGACTAAAAATAAATATAAATAATTTAAATTATAAGACAACATTCTAGTTGATGAGCTCAAGGTGAACTTGAGCTTGAGTGAAATTGCTTAGTTCACTCAAAAGGGTCAGATAATTAAACCTTTAGAATTAATAACTACCTTTCAAAGACGCGGTATATATAAATTAAACCCCCGATTTCGAAAAAAGTTTTTAAAGTCGGTGAAGGTATTTTATTTTATTTTATTAATTTAGTTTTGTAAAGTCGCCTTTTTATTTTATTTTTTAAGTTTAATATGTAATTTAGTTACTAGCATCACATAAAATAGTCATGTCTTAATATATTTGGTACCCGATAAAGCTTCATTCGGTATTAGAAAAAAAAATTCTAGGGTTGCCGACTTCTGTCTTTTTTTTTTATAGGAGAGGGGGCAAACGAGCATGCGGCTCACCTGATGGTAAGTGACTACCGCCGCCCATGAACAACCGCAACACCAGGGGAATTGCAGATGCGTTGCCGGCCTTTTAAAAAGGAGTAGGCTCTTTTCTTGAAGGTCCCTAAGTAAACTCGGAAAGTAAAACATATTGTAAATATAAGATTTAATAAAAATCATTAAGACCGTTTCCTAGAAAACAAATTCCATAAATATAATATATACAAGAATCACTCGCTTAAAGTATTAGGATATTATAGATATTTGATCACGACAATTTTTAATCCATTAATGAAAGAATTACATGAAAAGGTTAAAGGTAACATGGAAAAGTCACACTGATATATAAATGCTATAGCCTACAGCACTAGTAAGTTGTATCAATAGGGAAAGGACCATGCTCTCACTAAATACCAGCGTAAAATAGCAGCTTAATGCTGCTATGAAATGAATAAACATATTATATTATTATTTAAAAAAATGCTGCTGTTTCGTATGGTGACTGTAGAGATCTGAAGACTCTTTTTACTGGAAACGAGGCATTTCATCTTAGTTTACAACGCATCTGCATTTTGTTGCTTAATCGAGGATGAATGTAGATGTCTATAGGCCGCTGAATCCATCTGCCATAGAGTGGACTATGTGCTTGTTTGTCACCCATATTCTAAAAAAATATTATAGGGGATCAAACGATAACAAGTGTAATATATGACCGTTATGATATCTAGGCGGAATGTTGGTCAGTCTCAACGGAGACTACGCTGCTGTGTTTCGTATAGTGAGTGTAGAGAACCAGAGACCCTTTTTACTGGAAACGAGGCATTCCATCTTAGTCCTCGAGGTGACAATGCATCTGCATATTGATTCTCAATCGAGAATAAACGTAGATGTCTACCAACGAAAAATTGCAGTATTGTTCTGTATCCCATATAGTGACGCGAACCGGATACCCTTTAGTAACAAATTAATATAGGCCTTTCATCTAAGTTCTTAGGGGTTTTGATTCTACATCGAGGATAGATGTGTCTATGAGTCACAATATCCACAGTCCACCTGACGTTGGTCACAGTTACTAGTATACATTTTTTTACTATTACTTACTTCATTAATAGTTTAGATAAAGTTATGAGGTTAGGTTAGGGTTATATCTTCTTCGATCCATGTTAGAGAAAGTTTCTAGGTAAGCAGTTTGAAATATCACTTCAATAAATCTACTGACGAAATATGCAATCGCTTATACCTGTCGTGAAAGATCATTCAGGATGATTAATTTAAGCAAAACATCATCATCATTACAGCCCATCAGAAGTACACTGCTGATTAAAGGTCTGTTCCAAGAAGAACCACAAAACACGGTCCTGAGCCACCTGCATCTATCGATATTTAGCTTTTACCAGTTCGTCACTACATCTAGTATGGGCCACCTTATACTTCGCTTATCAGTGCGAAGCTGCCACTCAAGAACAAAAACGAAAGAAAGCAAAACAGATTTTAGAAATATAATTTATTGTTATAGAAATACAAATATCCCGTATTTTCTCGCATCAAATGGGATTATTTCATTTACTCGTATTAGACCGAAAAACAATAAGATATCGTTACGATTATATCTGTCAACAGTCGTTCGCTAGAATTTCCTTGTCAATCCAGTGTCTTCCTTACAAGTGTGGAGGATATTAAGAAAAATAGCTATCATTATACCCAATAACATCATAGCGGAAGTAACATTCTTTAAGAAAATAATCGGGAGGTGTTTAGTCATGCGACGTTATACATACATATTCCTCTGTTTTATCCGTAGATAATGTAAGTAGTTGTATTTTACGATTAGATCTATATTTACCATCGACATTTTCTAATGTTTTTTTTTTTTATAAATCAATTATTGTAAATACAAATAACCTTCTAAAATGATTGAATCGAGCAAAAAACATAACGAAATAAAACAAAAACACTATACAGGCATAGCCACAATCCTTCATAAGTTGTTATTGAAATAAAATTAAATCAATCTGGTTTTAAGGATTAAAGACGGAAAAACAGGACGACAATTAATTTGCTAAATTTTCATAGTTATAATTGTAGCTAGAAAGAAGAAGAAAGATTCTAGCTGCAGCTGTCTCTCTCAGTTGTACAGCTCGATCATTTCAGGCACAGCGTGATAGAAATGGATCGTCAAAAACTGTCTTGCATGCTGGATATCCTGTTAGAAATATCATAATCACAATCATAAAAATGTAAATCGGCATTGGAAATATGGACTGAATCTTGTAAAAAATTTGTGGATATTCAAACTTTCCTGGACATGGGCTGCTTATGACTAGAACAAAGCACGATAAAAAGATTTATAAGTACAGTAAAATATTATTAAATATCTAAGCAATCAATTAAAGATTATCAGCCTAAACAAAGATAAAATGAGAATAAAGGAAGCATTAGTAGGTGGGTGAACCCCTTTTGTGCTTCCTACTTCATCCTATCCTCTTACCTCTTTCTACCATCAAATAACAGTACTTGCAATGCTTTTATAAATACAGTATATTAAATATAGTATATTACAGAATATAAATAGAGTATACAAATACAGTTCATACGTGGTAGAGCCATACTGCAGCTATATTAGTAGTATAGTTGTAGCACGAATGGGTCGGCTCGACCGGGGAAGGACCACGCTCTCACAGAATACCAGCGTAAAATACTCGTAGCAGCTTGACACTGTGTTTCGAATGGTGAGTGTAGAGAACCGGAGACCCATTTTACTGGAAAAGAGGCATTCCATCTTAGTCCTCACGGGTGATGACGCATCTGCATTTTGATTCTTTATTGAAGATAAATGTAGATGTCTATGGGTCACAGCAACCACATTCCATCAGGTGGACTGTGAGTTCATTTGTCACTTCAGATTTATAAAAAAAAACCGGCCAAGTGCGAGTCGAACTCGCGCACCGAGGGTTCCGAACAGATCCATAGGTATGATGTAACTAAAAATTTATGCTTTTCGCAATTTTTCCTTTATCTGGGCTTATAATACGTTGATTCGTACTAAATTTTAAGATTCTGAGTACACGGGAAGTACCCTGTAGGTTTTGATTCCCATGTGAGTGTCGAAGATTTGCGGCATAAACGGCTGTATATTTTGATTGCGTTGGCTTAGAAGTTTGATTTTTTCACAGCTCTAAGGGACAGTAGACTTGAGTATTTGATATGAATTTCAGCTTGATACCTCCACGCATTCCTAAGACAAAGGTTTTTGACAGACAGACAGACGGACAACAAATTGATCCTATAAGGGTTCCGTTTTTTCCTTTTCAGGTACGGAACCCTAAAAATGCATTTAATTCAAATGCTCGATTGAAAGAGAATAGAATGTGTTTATTTATTAACTACATTGTAACGAAATGGACTCGACAATTTGTAAGCTGATTTAAAAACGTTACAAAATTCGATAAGTACTTGCGTAGAAACTTTCCCTTTGCGTCGTGAATTAAATCAAATCAATAAAATTGTCAACTTTAATGACCGACAACTTGATAAATATTAAAAGATTTTTATAGGTTAGTAGGTTATTAATGGCAGGCGTTTGAATTAATCTTCTGAATACGTGATTAAAATTAGATTGACATATAGAATAAAAATAATTTTATTTCATTTATAAATCATTACTTATTTCAACTAAAATTAATACATCGCTACAAAAACAACTACTAGTACTAGTGCTGAGTTTGTCAACCCGTCCGCCCAGCGTGACTATTAAGACAAATTTACTATAATATACATATAAAATCTAATTTTTTACCAACTTTAATATAATATATAATCTACAGGTGAGCCGTCGCAGCTCACGAATTAAACGCTCGCTGTAAATTTCATAGTACGCGTGCAAGCCTGGTTCGATCCCCGCCGGCAACAATGTAATTGTAAAATGCAATTTTTAAGTGCTGATTTACCTTATACTTGACGATAAAGGAAAACATCGTGAGGAAACCTGCATTTATGAAAAATAAAAACAAAATATTTCAAAGACATGCGAAGTTCGCAAACACGCATTGGGGTAGCGCGGCGGGCCATTTCTTGCCCTATAAACATCTCAGAAATAAGAGGAGACCTATGCCCAACAGTGGGACTAATATAGACTGTAACTTTACTTTTTATAATCTACAGACTGCTAAAGAAAAAAAATTATTTTTAATTCTCTTTTCCTAATACAACAGCTCCGTGGCGCAGTGGCTAAGCATTGGTTTGCTGCGGGTCTAGTATTTGTGCGGCCTACTAAAATAAATATAATCTCACAGAATACCAGCGTAAAATAGCAGCATAACGCTGCTGTGTTTCGTATGGTGAGTGTAGAGAACCGGAGACCCTTTATTACTGGAACGAGGCATTCCATCTTAGTCCTCCCGGGTGACAACACATCTGCATTTTGGTTCGTAATCGGGGATAGATGTAGATGTCTATGAGCCACAGCAACCACTTACCATCAGGTGGACTGTGTGCTCGTTTGTCACCCTTATCCTATAAAAAATATATATATATTTTTGGGGAAAAAATATATGCGCCAAAAATTACATGAGTCACAGCGTGATGCAACATGGATTAATTTAATCAATATTTCTTTCTAACGTACAATCAGTCTGAGCTAAATTTGTTTCTCTTGGATAACTAGCTCGGTAGCTTGGGTAACTATTCGAACACAGTGCGGCTGTAACGGACACAACCCACCGAATTAGCAAACGACGTCTAGCACCTTCGATGGTGCTTTCTTTCGCCGGTGTATTTTCGCAATTCACATGTTCGCAATTCTTTGTTTTTATTTTTTTATTTTAATAGAACAAATATGGCAAACGAGCACACACTCAAATTGTTGTTAAATGGATGCTTTGGTCCATAGATGTAGATCACGTATCCTCAAATAAAAATCATAATGCAGATGCCTTATCACATCTGAGGACAAATATGGATTGCCTCGCATCCCTTCTCCACACCCACCATACGAAACACAGCAGAATTAAGTTGCTATTTTATGCTGGTATTCTATAAAATCATGATCCTTTCATGATTGAACCAACCCATTCGTGCTACAACCATAATACAGCTACAGCATAGCACCTCCACCACCATCTAAATTTTTGATAGTTAATTTTTAAAAAAAAGCGAAAAAAAAATATTCCTAGATGTAAGTGTAAAATGCGTAAGTGGATGGAAATTGTAATTTTATTCACGAAGTTTAATTATTATTTACACATTGTATACTGCGTTTTACGAGTATTACAAAATTAACATTTGGGAGAGAAATTTTGATAACTGTATAAACGCTGTACACTAAATTATTGTGAACCGTATAGTAAGGGCAGCAGCGCAATATTATTTAAAATATTTTATGATTACTTTAAATAAATAGAAAATGTTTTTTTTTTCTATTTTGCATAAGTAAATTATAAAGAAAATCTCGTACAAAGGGATTTAAGGGAGAAACGCATGCCCAGTAGTGGATTTTAATGGGCGCATAAAGAAGGACATATTCATGAGCATCATCGTCATTAAACCCTTCCTTTCACAAGTTACCAGCTGAATATAGGCTTGCTCCAAGAAACGTTATAAGCCTCGGTCCTAATCCAGAGCCACCTGCATCCATCGCTTCTTACATGTATTTATCGTGGCAACTATGGCAAAGAATATACCCCTCAGCAACGACATATACATTCCTTGGTAGTAAATATATATAAGAGTAGAAAATAAAAAAAGACAAACACAAGTGAGGGAAGATCTTAAAATCCCCTCTCGTTTTAGTTTAAAGTTAGATGCGCCGGCTATTATTTATTCTGTGTCGCCGATTGGTCGTCGAAGTTATTCTACGAGTCTTAATCAACGTCGTTGTGCTATCCGTTGTGGTAATTCTTTTATTACAAGCAAAGAAGGTGATCTTACAGAGAGGCTGCCCTGTGTCACATCGAGATGAGTATGTTTAATTAATAAAGTATGCAAACATGTTTACATACTTTATTAATTTTGGTCTTTTTCTTTAATTACGTCAAACATGTTTCATTGTGTTATTATGACTGAGATTTATTATGGTATGGTCGAACTGTATCTGCTATATACTGATTCTATGGTAACGCTGTCTTATTACTGATAATGGTTAATTACGTAAACAAGAGAGTAAGTTGAACATTCGCTCTCATAGTACTAAATTTTATATTATTTATAATCGAGTATTTACATCTCAACTATTCAATATAAAATAAGTAGAAAATAAATAGAATAGAATAGAGTAATTTTTATTCAAAATATATTATAGTACATAATACTTATTGAAAGTCTATTTTAGGGTTCCGTACCTCAAAAGGAAAATACGGAACCCTTATAGGATCACTTTCTAGTCTGTCTGTCTAGACCCTTTTTCTCAGGAACGCGTGGAGGTATCAAGCTGAAATTCATATCAAATACTCAAGTCTACTGTCCCTTAGAGCTGTGAAAAAAATCAAACTTCTAAGCCAACGCAATCAAAAGATACAGCCGTTTATGCCGTAAATTTTTGACATTCGCAAGGGAATCAAAACCTACAGGGTACTTCCCGTGAACTCAGAATCTTGAAATTTGGTACGAAGCAACGTTTTATTGCACAGATAAAGGAACAATTGCGAAAAGCATCAATTTTTAGTTACATCATATAATAAAAATATTTTTAATAATTTTAAACTTATATACCTACAGATTTGTTCGGAACCGTCGGGGCGCGAGTCCGACTCCCATTTGCCGGTTTTTTTTACTTTTATCACTGCTTCATAAAAAAAACCTCTGTCCTGGGAAGAAAAGGGCAATTAGCTGTACATTTTCTACTTATTAATTTATTTAAAAAAAAATCAATTACTAAAACTAAACATATTATATCATTCCAACTAATTAAAGCACCTCGCTGTCGGTGGTTGTAGTACCAAGTTACTTATAGGGTAGATATTTCATACAGCTATGAATTATTTCTGGCAATTTTTAAGACTGCTCTTCCGCACACTATCGTCAATTGCCCTTTTCGACTTTTACGGCTCCCGGGGGATTAAATGGGGTGATAGATTCACTGACGCTACCGCCACTAATACCGGCTCCGTAATGTATCCGACGGGCTGACATGATCTAATAATAATAATCACAAGATGACGTCTTAACAGCTAGGACTACGGGAATATTTTAATAATGTTCCTTGATCGAAAGTTTTTACATTTTCAAATGTTTTCGCCAGTCTTATGCTACAAGTTTCAAAAGCAATTAATACCTAATGTTAATATTCCATTTGCCAAAAATATATGTGTCTTTTCCAATATTCGCTTTATTTGCTTTCTGATTCTTTTTTAACAGACTTCTTTTACTGCTTTATATAGACCATTTAAATATCCTGCGACCTGTCGTGAATTATTTGAAAAAGCTTTCACTGGCTATGCTATGTGTATATATATTTAGTTATAATTAAATTATATTATCAATATCATCATCAATATAATCATGTATAACGTCCATGTCACACCTATGCCAGTAGTTGTTGGGAGCACTAAGCTCGAAGTTGTTGACGAATATATTTACCTGGGACAAATATTCCGACTAAGTTCAATTTCGACAGAGAGCTCAATCGACGGATTCAACTCGGCTGAGCAGCGTTTGGGAGATTACGACACATCTTCTCGTCAGACATACCTCAAAACCTCAAAACTAGATTGTACCACCAGTGCATGTTTCCAGTGATGACCTATGGATCTGAGACGTGGTCCTTCACTGCTGGCCGTATGAGAAAGCTCAAGGTCGCTCAGCAAGCTATGGAGAAGGCTATGCTGGGGGTTTCTCTGCCTGATAAACTTAGAAATGAGGATATCCGCAGTAGAACCAGAGTAACCGACATAGCCCAACGGATTAGTAAGCTGAAGTGGCAGTGGGCCGGCCATATAGCTCGAAGAACCAGCAACCGATGGGGAAGAAAGCTTCTCGAGTGGCAGCCTCGTACCGGTAGGCGAAGTGTAGGGCGACCGCCCACGAGATGGAGTGACGATCTGGTAAAACATGCAGGAAGTCGATGGATGCAGGTGGCTCAAGACCGTGCTTTGTGGCATTCATTGGGGAAGGCCTATGTTCAGCAGTGGACTTGTGAAGGGCTGTAATGATGATGAATGATGAATCTATTATTCCTCCATTTAAGTTTATAATAATAAATTAAAAACATTTTGTAACATTTTGTTTTAAATAAATTTTTTTAATCGTCGTAGAAAATTAGGATGATAAAAAACAATTCATTTCTTCTTATAAAATTATTCATTTTAATTAAAATTAAAAAATCTTATACAATCTAATTATTAATAATCAGTGTTACCACCTCTTATTTTAATTACACATCGACATCGATTGTTCATACTTAAATTGTTCTTGCATCGTCTTAAAAACTTTTACCATACAAAATAAAACTTATGCGAGTACAGATAATTATGCTACCTATCATTGTGCAGATGTGTGCTATCCAGATCTATCCCAATTCCCATCATCTTCTGAATAAGTTGGAGCACCTTCTCAATAATTGCTACAGGTTCATTTTCAAATTACGTAAGTTTGGCCATATTTATTCGTGTCGTATAAACTTAAATGGCTCATTCTCCTTCGACAAAGGCGTAGCTCCAGTAGTTTACTTCTCTTTTATTATATCTTATTTGACCCAAATACTTCATCCTATCATAAAGATCCATTATATTTATTCTATAGGAGATCGAGTGCCTCGTCCATCAAATAATCTTAAGATCAGTATTCCTGCGCATAATACTAGCTTCAAGTCATCCTTTAACATTAAAGCTACTCTGTAACGCCCTGTCCGTTGTTTAAAACACATATCAGTGTAATAGTTAATATTATAGTATTATGGTATTATCGCTGAATCATGCTCAACCCTATAATCGAAATATTCCAGAAATTTCTACGATGTTGTGGTATCATCTTAAACGTTCTAGAACATAAAGACAGCCCCGTGACAGTGGCTTAGCATTGTGTTGGGGTGCTGGAGGCCGTGGTTCGAATCCCGTTCGGAACAAGTATTTGTATGATCTACAAAAAATTCTGGGTCGGGATTTTTGTACTTGTGCAATTTATGTATGTAAACTGCCTCCACGATACAAATACACCATACAAAATCCTAGTGTAGAGATAACTTTTTTTTACAAAAAGTAAAAATTTAGTTTTATCTTAAATTTTATTTTAAAATTATATTTCTAGTCAAATCAGATCGAGTAGTTTTAATTACATTTTTAATAATTAAACATTCATGACTGAAAAAAGTTATATACAAGAATTCATGCTTAAATAAGTAAAAGTTTATTGCGGGTAACTCTTCAATCTAATTGCTCGTAGTCTACAACCATTTAAACGTTCTTGAATCAAGTTTAAACTGAACTTCATATTCTAGTAGTGTTTTTCTTACTAATAGAATCGTTTAAAATTTCTTACATTACTCGTAAAAGCATATTGTTATGTTTGTTCTATATATTGTAATGATTTACACATAATACTATACTTAATTATTTATTTGAACTGAGTTTACAATATAATACGACAACGATGTAATGGGAGCGAAAATGTATGTTAACCATAGATAATAAAAAATAAGTCTTTCTGTGTCGTGTCATAGACATGCGCTTTATGTTTATTGTTTATGGACATTTCCTCAATGTCCAACACATATAATACAGTCGTCTTAGATTTTAAAGTCCTTATCATTCAGAACCTAATTTTCGACATATAATTTTGAAAATTGTAGGTACACAAATGACATATGCTTTTCTCAATAATTTAAAATTAAAAATTTTGTACAGCTGACTTCAATATAAGTTATTAAGAATAACTCAAAAACTATTGGTCTGACCTTGATCAAATTCATATGGGACCACACGAAAAGTACCAGCTTTCAAATAAAAAAGAATTATCGAAATCAGTTCACTCAGTAAAAAGTTATGAGATGACACACATAAAAAAACATACAGTCGAATTGAGTACCATCTCCTTTTTGGAAGTCGGCAGTTTACACAAAAACCGATTGGATATAAAATTATGTTCTTTTTACTTATAGCAATGATCGGCATTAATTTTACATTCAGCTGCTTGAATAATGTATTTGAACAAGTCTCGTATCGATTCCTTGCGCTTGTACGTGATCAATAACAATGGACCGTAATATTGGATTATACCAAACGAAATCAAGGATCAAAGTAAATGCAAATTACTTGAATCCATTTAAATTATCTAAAAATTTTTAATTATCTAAAAAATCAAAAGGAGCCGTGGTAGCTCGGAGGCTAAGGCCTCGCCGTAAATTTCATAGCATAGCGAGCAACATGTGTTCGAGTGTTCGATCCCTACCAACACAAATGTATTTGCCAAGTACTGTTTTTCTACGTGCTCGGTGGTAAAGCTCTGCAATCGCTTGCCATTTTACAATATATACTTTTTTTATATTATAAGCCAGTTCTTGATCACTATCCCTCCTGATGGTAAGTAGTGATGCAGCTGAAATAGTAAAGCGCAGTGACATAGCTTAGCAAAAGCCTAGTCAATTCTTGCCTTGAGCCTTGCCAAGCCTTGCCAACGACAAATGCAGGTATTCCAAACAGTTTGATTGGAAAGCGTGGTATGTCGACTACGAAGGGGTAACAACCAGCCGATCGTCTAGTGTTTTTATGATGGAATGGAGAGGGAAGAATTAAGTCAAACAATTGCGGATTATGGTATAGCACATACCAAGCATGATGAGTAAGAATAACTCTTTTGAGAAATGTATGACGGCTAGCTCAAAAATATGCCTGGTGATGACAGAAAACTGAAGCCCGATTTCACCTTGTAGACAAGAGCCGAAGAAAAAAACAAGAACAGTGACTAAATGAATAACACACAAGGGAAGCAAAAGATATAGCTAGAAGCTAAAATGTGTAGTGACTAGTATACCACCAAAATCGACATATATGGGAGAAAAAACCTTACCCATTATAAAGCCTTATTGCATAAGTAAAGCAATAAGTAGTAAAGTTACCCATTAAAATAATCAAGATACTTTGAAAATAATTAATTACTGAGCAATTAACACCTGTGACTCATTCAGAATTAAATTAAATGGGCATAATAAGTGCTGCTTAAGAGTCGACGATGCGAGTAAATTGCGTGTATACTGGTAGGTAGCCTTTCCCAAGTTCCCGAGCCCTTCAACCGACATTTATTTAAAATCAATAAACATAAAAACCCTTTGCCTATTCTTTCCCGCCGCCGCCGAGCTGGCTATAACCAACGACTGGCTATAAATAACGTATGGCTGACATCCGGTCAAAGCACGCACCTTTGCCGTAGAGTTGAATTTTCTAACAAATTCATTCTTTTACACCTTTATTGCTCTTGGTCTACGATGTGGCAAAATATATACCTTCTGGGATACAGAGTGTTTGTGTTGTGTTGTAAGAAAACTGTTCATTCTGCGTAGTGTGACCTTAGAGTAATTACACATACTTCTATGAGTGTAACTATGATTTTTGTCTCTTGAGTATGTGAGGCTTTACCGTATAGTCACATAAGAGAATGGTATATTTTTTTTCTTAGATTTTAAAAAACGTTACCCCCACACTAGGATTTTCTTCTGTATCGTGGAGGCAGTTTACAAACACAAATTTCACAAGGACAAATATTCAGACCCGGAACAATTGTTTGTAGGCCATACAAATACTTGTTCCGTGCGGGATTCGATGCAATGAGTTGCCGCTCCCCCAAGCGCAGCTACTCATTGCTAAGCCACTACGCCACGGAGCCGTCAAACTTCGTGGCGCAGTGGCTTAAAAAAATATAATATCGTACTATGGAAAATACAAGAGAGATTCCTTGGCTTACGAGAGATGTTGGTACACCAGATGTAAAATATCCTAACGGGTTATGGGAAGCAGCGCCCAAAATGCAAGACATCCGCATTAAAAACATGGCAATTAGGGCAATTTCTCCCTAAAACGGACTTGACTATAAGTCCGCTTTAGGGAGAAATTGCCCAGTTTGAGTTGCAGTGGAATTTTACTGGCTGATGAAACGAGGTTAAGATAGCTTACCATGCGCTCAGAAACAAGGTAAAAAACATCAAGATTGGTTAAGATGACCAATGACGAGGCAAGACAAAAAGCATGATTAATATAAAATAAAACAAAGCTAGTCTATTTTCAGCAATAGATTTTTGTAGAACTGTAATGATGATGATAATGATGATGGTAATGATGGTAATGATGATGGTGGTAGTGATGATGGAGGTGATGGTGGTGGTGTTGGTCATGGTGGTGATGGTGATGATGATTTTTATCAAATACTTTATCATAAAACTTAGGAAGCAAACTGTTACGAGGAGGTATACATCTTCTGGTCTGGGTTCGGCTTTGAAAAAAACGGAGGCAGGTAATTTATAGGATGTGGCATTACCTCTTATTTTTCAGGAGTGTCAACGAATGGCTTTTTATAAAGATATATTAGCAGGTGTACAGTTACAGTACCCATTTACTACGAGATGGACCGTTAACTTACATGTCGATCTAATGTTAAACAGGGAAGAAATAGTGCCTCTATTTAATTTTAAAGTAACTTAACCTATACACTTTACAGAAAGAAAAGATAAGATTTATTTTTGTGCCTTAAATGTAAAGCCTTATCTGTGAAGCACATTTTTTTTAAATATTTTAGAATATGTTTTTATATACTCTCTAAACCTAACACTACTATTATCTGGGGGCACGGCAGTGCTCCCGCCAAGTCGAGTAAAAGAACGGCACGGCCGTACCATCGTTTTCTCGTAGCAGTACAGGCAATTTTCGACACCCTATAACTTCGTTGTGGATAAAACTAGAAGCCTAAATTTTTATAAACCAAGCGTGCATTGTATAAACACGGTATATTTTTAATTTCATTCAATTTGAAGCAGTAATTTAAGAATTATAACTAGTCAAAGTTTTTTAATTTTGTCACTCACTAACTGACCGATCGTCAAAACTCTAAGGCACTTTTAGGAGATGTAGAAACTTCAAATTTAGAATACAATTAGTGTTTAGTAATTTCGGTCCAGTTTTCTAGTTAAACCAACTGCATAAATAACTTTGTAAAGATTTTTAATATTGATATGGTCACTATAAGATGTTGATAGGTTAGCTAATTACGTAATAACTTGAGATAGGGACTGAATAAATTAACCGACTTGGTATTACATGGATCTCACAACTTTTTACGGTAGAAGAACTGAGTTGCGAGACTTGGTTTTTTTACAAGTTATGTTTTTGATGGCATATGATCTTTCATTATAAAGCTAGTGTGACCTTCACCTACTTTTCTAAATTCCTACTGTGTAACAAAGTGTATAGAGAGCCAGTATAATTAAATACTGTGAGGCATTCCTCACATTTCATTCAACTGTGTGGCTCTGTGTGACTGTCTGGCCCTCAAATTTGTGGCCATATTTGGTATTTATAGTACGTATTATTTATTTATTGTTTTTTTTTATATATTCATTGTTACTTTTATTCTAAATGTGTGTTAATTTACTTGTCTAAGACCCTCTATGGTTAATGTGCAATGGATGTGTGATAACAGCAGGAGTAAGGTTTCCCGTTACAACTGAGTCACAGACTGTTTTGTCACAACGAATTATTAATCTATTATTTCAATCTTAACATTGTGTTTTTGTGGCAAATAAATGTTTTTTATTTATTTATTTATTTAATCTTTGGAGAGATGACAACACGCCTGTAGCCTTCTTTTTTTGATAGTGTATATAGACTGCGATAGCCAATTACCATCAGATGGATGGATTTTAAAAAAAAATACTATTTCTAAAAAAAGTAAACAGATTCTCACAACAGCCAGAGCATTTAACCTTCTTTAACTCCACGTCACACACAACGTAAGAGACTGAGGATACCAAGCGTCGTGCTTACGAAATAAGAGAATATTACATACGAAAATAAAATAAGGAGCTACAAAATAAAAATCTTACTAAATGAAACTTGGTTTGATCACGACAAAATCAACGAAATATATAATTCGTTTATAAATTTATTCCTTTATGAATTGTATTTAATCCAAATCTATTAGCAGATGCGAATAATCCGCTTGTCAAGTTTGAGGAATAAGACAAATCGTCTCTGTAATGGTCCATGTTCAGCAGTAGTTTTACGAGCTAATGAAGACAATTGCTATTTAGTCATTGTAAGGCATAGATCAGTCTATGTTCAACCTTTAATAGTAGAAGTAGTATATGTATTCCGTCTGAAGTAGGGATAATCTGTAGGTATACGGTCATTCCTGAACTAGGTTAGGATTGTGAGCAGAATTCGTGAAAAAAAATGGAGAAAGGGAGATTTGTTACACCGAAACGTTTTGAAATCATAGCGCAAAAATCAGGTCCATCGAGGCCCATTATTGCGAGCCAATTCCCGCTTGATTCTCGAGAATAAAGCATTGTTGAAATAAAAATAATGGAAAATACGCCACCATACCTTGAATATAACATGATAATATATTTTGTTCTTTAGGCACGCAGTTTCAACTTCTACAGTTGTGCTACGAAGTTTCGTAGATCCTTAGATACCAGAACTTATTTTTGTTCTTAAAGGACTTTAAGTTGTTTATCGTTATTTAATAGTAAAGAGAAACTTTTGTTAATAATTTAAAAAGTTACATAAACAATTTTTGTAGTAAATAAATTGAAATCATCTGTTGAATATTTTTTGTTGAACCCAATTCGTTGCCCATAGAATAATTATTAGAAAACTTTGTTCAATTTTCATATGAAAATATGTTTTACAATTCAAATGGAAGTAGTTTTCTTCCCCCGAGTAGATTTTTTTTATTATTTTATGAAATTGTAGTGACATATAAACTTACAATCCACCTGATGAAAATGGCTACCTAGTAAATTAAAATATCAACTACAACAACAGTAACACAGAAGCATTAAGCTTCCTTTTTACGCTGGTATTCTGTGAGCGCGTGTTCCTTCTCCGGTCGAACCGAACCACTCGTGCTACAACCATAACATAGATGAAGCATGGTTCTACCATGTGAATGTTTATATAATAATAATAATAACGGCCTTTCAAAATTCCACTGATAAAAATAGGCATTCCTTATAGATTGCTTCGTAAAGGCGATATTTACCATGGTTGCCACTTTTGGCAGACGGTTTGGTAACCCGTATTTTTTTAATATTCAGATTTCAGAGGGACGCTGTTGCCCATCTCTTGTTTAATTTCCCGCTATCGTATCGATTACATGGGGTAGCCGATGCTCTTCCACAGTTCGCCGGTGTCTAAGTGCTACAGTAACCATTTGGTACTAAGTACATTCTTAGCAGGCTTGTCGCTCTTCTTTTATAAAAAAGATATCGTTATAAAATTGTGTTCATTTATTAAATCTTGGCATTTTTAATAACCAACAACTGAATAACGACCTTATGCCAATGAGAAATAAATACGTTTGTCTTAAACTGAAAGCAGTTTCACCGATGTACAAAAGAACTTGCTGCAGATATAGGTCAACAGGCACTTTGGCGCGGAAAGCAAACTAGCAAACAGACTTCTTATCTAGCAGGCACCTTGATATTTAGCGCTTTGTGAAATATTTTTCATGTTTCTAAAATAACGAGAATTTAACACAGCATGAGTTTATTAAAACAGTTTTCTATGAAACATGAGAAAATTAATAAAGATCGGCATTTAAAAAGTGTTTGGGGCATTTCATTACATTTTTACATTTCATATCATTCATTTCATTTTTCATTGGGGTGCTTATTTCAACAGTGGACTTGTAAAGAGTTGTAATGGTAATAATTATAACTCCTACAATGTAAATACTTTAGCTACCGCTGTTATGCTTTAGGTTAAAGACTGCATGGATTAGTGAACACCTAAGCTACAAGACAATAACAGTGGTAGAGCCGGGCAGCAGCTTTTGCTGTCGCACGGACGGACCGGCTCGAACCGGGGTGGTACCACGACCTCACAGAATACCAGCGAGAAGTAGAGTCTTACCTCTGCGTTTCGCTTGGTGAGTGCAGGTGGCCGGGGGCCCTTTTTACTGGAAATGAGGCATTGCATCCTAGTCCTCACGGGTGACAACGCATCTACATTTTGATTCGCAAACGAGGATAAATGTAGATGTCTATGGGCCACAGCAACCACTTACCATCAGGTGGACTGTGTGCTCGTTTGTCAAACTATCCTATAAAAAAAAACCTGATTTCGAATCCCAGTCTCATACCTGCCCCGATTTGAGAACCTTGGATACCCATCGGTTATCGGTTATTGGAAGTATTTGGCCGACGTATTCCCGCTTTAGCTTACTGATCCGTTTTGCTATGGAGGTTACTCTGGTTCTGTATCTTCATTAATGCGAATTCTATCACACAGAAAACCTCTAAACATAGCTCTCTCCATAACTCGCTTTGCAACTTTAGGCCATAAGGTCTTGCGTGCTTTTGCTCTAGCCTCGGAGTGATTTTTCTAAATACTATCAATTCTATTTACAAACATTACTAATATTAACCGATAACCAGTCCCAAGTAAGCCATAAATGCTTTTTATATGACTTATAACCGTAGTCGAATGGCGGATTTGAACTCTAGACTTCGAAGTTCGCGGTCCGTATTCTTAATAAAATATTCGAGAATTTTCGAACGCTCATATAATCCAGTTATTTGCAAATAGTATTTCGGTGCATAAAGACTGTTACTTTCTTTACGTTAAAAATTACTTCAATTTTTTTTTTATTTTAATGCAAAATGTCTTCTATATAGTTTAATCAAAACATAATGCAATGTTTTCACAATGCGCTTTCTCGAATCGATACTAGTATACTTCAATCGACTGCCTCGTTCTAGTGTCAATCATTGCGACTGCTGATTATGTGGCTCCGGGTTCGAATCCCGGGTCAGGCTAAAACACTTATTGAGTTTTTCTGTCAAGAAATTCTCAATACATTCCTGGAGTCAAAAAATAGGCGGTGTTTCACCCCTATGCCTCTGAAAGCACGTAAAATCGTTAATCATGCACCTGGTACCTCTCCGGTCGTGTCGGATTATGGGAGTGAGGGAACAGAGAATGCCTCTGTGCTTACCCGCAATCATGCACTATAATTATGGATAGTCTCCTTTGAGAAAAGCCGCCATGATTAAAATCGCTTTGGAGGATATTATTATTATTGCTTCAAACAATGTAAATAAAATATATTATTGAGAAACTTCCAAAATAAACAATATTCATGCATTTACAGTACATTTTAACGGTGGTAGAGCCACGCAGCAGTTTTTGCTGTTGCATGTATGGGCCGGCTCGAGCCGGGTTGGTACCACGACCTCACAGAATACCGGCGTGAAGTAGAAGCTTTGCTTCTGCGTTTCGTCTGGTGAGTGCAGGTGGCCGGAGGCCCAATTCCCCCCCCCCCCCCCCATCAACATGATAGCGGAATTACACGAAGAACTACCCCAGGAGGGTACCAGCACCCCTGGAGAATCCCTCGCTGAGCATCCACGACCATGTTATTCCGATCCTGAGCGTGGGTGCTCAGGCTGCCCCGCGTATTCTGGGAGGGGCAAAATTCCGCTCAAAAGCATTACTGCTAGGGGCAAACTGAGCAAGAACACCAAGGCGACCCCTGCCACGCTATCCGTGAATTTCTGCAACATTAGGGGACTTCACTCTACCTAAACGCCGTCCACTACCATCTCGAGACGGCGAAGCCGGCCTTGCTCTTTCTGACCGAGACGCAGGTTTCCTCTCCGGCTGATATTTCGTATCTCTCCTACCCGGGGTACAAATTGGAGCATTCCTTTGTGCCTCGGGCTGGAGTTTGCGTGTATGTCAGAGAGGACATCTGTTCTCGACGCCTCGGCAGTCTTGAAGGTTCGGACTTGTCCATCCTTTGGCTACGCGTAGACAGCGACGACCATCCGCGCGTCTACGGGTGCCTCTATAGGTCCCATAGCGGTAATGCCGAAACAGACCGACTCATCGACCACGTCCAAATGGCTACAGATTTCTTGCTACAACAGGTCCCATTCGCAGAGATCGTGATCCTTGGCGATTTTAACGCCCACCATGCCGAATGGCTCGGTTCACGTCTAACCGATCATGCGGGGAGATCTGTTTATGACTTTGCCTTGGCATATGGTCTGACACAACTGGTTACTTCGCCTACGCGGATTCCAGATGTGGAGGATCATACACCTTCCCTGTTGGACCTTCTGCTGACCTCTCATCCGGACGGATATCTGGTTTCCGTCGATGCCCCTCTCGGCTCTTCGGACCATTGTCTGCTCCGGAGTGTGGTGCCACTCACGCTCCCTTCGCGGTTGCGTTCTGCAGGTTGCCGCCGTGTTTGGCATTACAGGTCGGCGGATTGGGACGGAATGCGGTCCTTCTTTGCATCCTACCCATGGGGGCGGGTTTGCTTCTCGCCGGATGATCCCAGCGCTGTTGCTGACTCTGTCACTGATGTGGTGCTACAGGGAATGGAACTATTTATTCCATCATCTGTGGTACCCATCGGAGGCAGATCTCAGCCTTGGTTTGGTCGCTCCTGTAAGACTGCATTACGCAGTAAGCAGGAGTGTTATCAAGCCTGGGCTGCGGCTTCGGCGACTCGGGATGTAAATACCAGCCCACTCAAAAAGAAGTTTAACTTCGCCTCCAGGTCCTTCAAAAGAGTTATTGCCAAGGCAAAGTCAGAGCACATAGGCAGAATTGGCGAGAAACTAGTTCGCCTTCCTTCGGGAACCCGTGCATTCTGGTCTCTCGCCAAGGTTATCCAAGGGAATTTCTGTAAGCCATCATTACCATCTCTGCACAGGGAGGACGACTCACTGGCCCAAGACGTAAAAGACAAAGCTGACCTTTTAGGTTCCCTTTTTGCGTCCAACTCGACTCTTGATGACGGGGGGAAAACACCGCCGACCGTCCCGCGGTGTGAGTGCTCCATGCCAGATGTGCTGTTCTCACAGCGCTCGGTTCGCAAAGCACTGCTCTCCCTGGACATCCAGAAGTCGAGTGGGCCTGACGGAATCCCCCCAATTGTGCTGAGGACGTGTGCTCCGGAGTTGGCACCGGTCCTAACGCGTCTTTTCCGGTACTCCTACTCCCAAGGCGTAGTCCCGAATTCATGGAAGACAGCTTTTGTACACCCGATCCCTAAAAAAGGCGACCGCTCAGACCCATCCAACTATAGGCCTATCGCGATCACCTCCTTGTTCTCCAAAATAATGGAATCCATTATTAACTGCCAGCTCATCCGGTACCTTGAGGATCACCAGCTGATTAGTGACCGCCAATACGGTTTTCGTCGGGGTCGATCAGCTGGTGATCTTCTGGTCTACCTGACCCATAGATGGGCGGAGGCAGTAGAGTCCAAGGGGGAGGCGTTGGCCGTTAGTCTGGACATTGCGAAGGCCTTCGATCGGGTTTGGCACAAAGCGCTTCTTTCGAAGCTCCCTTCCTATGGGCTTCCCGAGAAATTGTGTAATTGGATCACCAGCTTCCTTGTAGATCGGAGCATCAAGGTCGTTGTAGACGGTGCATGCTCTGACTACAAGCCTATTAACGCTGGTGTTCCACAAGGCTATGTGCTATCACCAACGCTGTTTCTTCTGCATATCAATGATATGTTGCTAACTGGTAACATTCATTGCTATGCGGATGACAGCACTGGTGATGCTCTATACACCGGCCGTGCCAATATTTCTCGGGAAAACGTCGCTGAGTACCGGAACAAACTTGTGTCTGAAGTCGAGTCTTTGCTGAACAAAGTCTCGGATTGGGGGCGACTAAATCTAGTCCAATTTAATCCTCAGAAGACACAAGTTTGCGCGTTTAACGCTAAAAAGAACCCCTTTGTCGTATCTCCTCAGTTTCAAGGCACTCCCCTTTTTGCCTTAGCCAGTATCGGTATCCTCGGAGTCGACATATCAAGTGACGTGCAGTTTCGTGGTCACTTGGAAGGGAAGGCCAAATTGGCCTCTAAAAAGCTTGGCGTGCTCAGCAGAGCGGGACAGTATTTCATGCCGGCACACCGCCTGCTACTTTACAAGGCGCAAGTTCGGCCTCACATGGAATACTGTTCCCATCTCTGGGCAGGGGCTCCCCAGTGCCAGCTTCTTCCACTTGACCGCATCCAACGCAGAGCGACTCGAATTGTCGACGACCGAGCCCTTTCCGATCGGCTCGATTCATTGGCACTGCGAAGAGATGTTGCATCCCTTTGCATTTTCTTTCGCATCAACCATGGGGAGTGCTCTGAGGAATTGTTCGGATTAATCCCAGCCGCCGAATTTCACGAACGCACATCGCGGCAGAACTCCCGATACCATCCACACCATCTGGATGATTGGCGGTCCACCACTGTGCGATTTAGAAGATGTTTTCTTCCTCGCACGACCTCCTTGTGGAATCGATTACCATCAGCGATTTTTCCGGACCGATACGACTTAGGGACCTTCAAGAAAAGAGCGTACTCCTTTTTAAAAGGCCGGCAACGCATCTGCGATTCCCCTGGTGTTGCAGTTGTTCATGGGCGGCGGTAGTCACTTACCATCAGGTGAGCCGCATGCTCGTTTGCACCCTCCCCTATAAAAAAAAAGTCACTCAAAGTGTCATATCATTATTTATATTGACAGAGTTTCATCATTATAAAGTTGGGATAAAATGCATTCATGTCAGTTTAACTTTTATAAATACTTTTTCTTATTTTAAAACACCTTCAAAAATACGTAATGCTTCTTAAACGTGGTAGAGCCATGCTGCAGCTACATTAGTTGTATAGCTGTAGCACGAATGGGTCGGCTCGACCAGGGAAAAAACCATGCTCTCACAGAATACCAGCGTAAAATAGAAGCTCAACGCTGCTGCGTTTTGTATGGTGAGTATAGAGTATCGGTAACCTTTTTTACTGGAAACGAGACATTCCATCTTAGTCCTCACGGGTGACAACGCATTTGCATTTTGATTCGGAATCGAGGATAGATATAGATGTCAATGGGCCGCAGCAACCACTTACCATCAGGTGGACTGTGTGCTCGTGTGTCACTGTTATCCTATAAAAAACGACCGGTGATTAGATATTAGTGTTTTTTACAAAGTAATAAATTAAATTACCTGCGGCCTTGCTGACGGGATGAGTTACTGGAGCGGCAGCAGTCGTAGCTGTATTTGGAGGATATACTGGATCGCAACACTCTCGCTCGGGAAACTCGCTGGCACCAACCCACGCTACCGTCAACACCACTACACCCACCACCGGCCATAGCCCACCGACTTTACGACACCCACGTAACATTGGCGTAAAACACACACGCGTTAATTTAACGAACACGCACAAACAAGAAAAAAATAACCCCACTTGTGTTCCCTTTCGAAATGAATTATCCTTCCGTTCCCCGCAACCGTTCGTTTTTTCAACGCCATTCCCATAGTCCCTTTTCTCGACCATCGGTTTGATTTCACATTACACTTTCAAGAAGTTACATTAATTTTATTCTACTAACAATGATATGTATTGTTCACAAGTAGACGTACATAATTGACTTTTAATAAGCACGGAGCGAAAACTTTTGATATTGTATATTAAAAATATTTTTATTTATTTACATCTACGCCGCTACAAAGATACTTTGGAAAGAAAAATAAAACATTATAGAACCGCATCGTTTTTTCTATTCGGTTAAAAATCTAAATAACTAGTGATAAAAATTTAATTGTAAATGCTGCTGCAATTCTACAGAAATAATTAGGCAAAATAAAACAAAATTAACCAAAATAGTCGAGTTAAATATATCTAGTCAGAATAATACGTGAAGTATGATATTGGATATATTTAAAATGAATGAATTATAAATAGGTATAATAATTAAAGCTGTATATAGATGACAGAAAAAAAAATCGGAAGATTGGCAGCAGCATCTTCCGAATGACGATTGAAAATAATTTTAAAAAATGCGATTCATGGGGCAATTCATGCAGGATGCCTATGTTCAGCAGTGGACTTTAATAGGCTGTTTTAGTGATGATGATAATTAATAAGCAATATTTACGTGCGTTATTCAAACGATTCACAGTGTGCAACACTACACATACTATAGCTTATAATGTATATAGCTAGTCCCCAATATGGGACTTGGTAATGTATTTCATTTTCCGGTGATATTTGTTAATTTTATTTATTCTGAATAAAAGTATGTTTGAATAAGCTGGAGAATTTCATTGTGAACATATGCAGATGTCCTAAAATCAAATACTGCATTAGAAAGCAAATTCAAGACTTTTATGATAAGAAGAAGAAAAGGTAGAGTCAAAATGGTTAACATAACTTCATTCAATAAAACTAAAATAAACATAACTATTAGATAAATAGTTATTTAGGAAATATTTTAAAGTGAAACAAATTCACGCTTTATTTTTATAACTTATTTAAAACGAATGAAAAAAGCTATTGTGAAATACGAATATTAAACGGTTCGTCATGCAGTTAAAAAACGATTATTGTGGCAGTTGCGTAGCCAGCGGGCAACACAGATAGGAGGCGTTATTTTATGTACCAAGTTTAAATTTGGTCTCGTTTTGTTTCAGTTCTGGTAATTACATTTACAAGACACAAACAGAAACCGTTAATTTGTAAACGAATAACATTTGTAATTATTTATAGACAATCTTTATATAATTATAATATTTATAGCATACATTAAAAAATTTGAAGTCTGTCTGTGACGTGGAGCAATACGGACACAGCGCGCGACCGGAGCTCTAAAATATCAAAGTAACTTTCTTCCATTAATCCATTAAGTCATTTGCATGTTATTTGGACATGATTAAACATTTAAATTTTTTTGTTTTCCTGTCTAGCCGGGCTTATCTTCGTAATGGCTTAACCGAGTGATCCAGAAGTGATCTAGGCTATACTTTAGCCTAAAAATGTTTAGGATTTTTTATTATAAAATCTTAAAACGCTTCTTACATGAATCATCCATGTCATTTATATTTTTAGATGTATATATTTATAGTTATTTATACGTACTATTTGTATATGTATGTTGATATGAATATATGTATGCTTATGTATATACGTAAGCTACCTGCGGACGGGCGCGAACTACAATAGCTCCGTATTAATTTGATTTGTAAAAATAGTTATAAGAAGTAATTAAGTGTTCTAATAAGTTTAATAGTGAAAGAGGATCCTAAAGGTTAAGTGACATTGTTATAGTGTGTATATATAGATGGATTACAAAATTACGAACTTTTAAACAAAAAGTGATATGACAGTTTGTAAAATAATTTTCTTCGTGCTCATTCATCCAATTTCTTTTCTTACGTTTACTATTATTAATTGTGTGTATAGTATTAAGTGTTTACAACCATATTTTTAACAAAATATTATATTGTAAGTGGTAAATGATTGTGGGAAAAACTCAGTGTCAACGGTCAATTCAAAATTATTTATAAAAAGTATTGCTATTGGTAACTGAACTCTAATTTCGCCGATGACAGTAATGTTCAATTAGCCTAGCGGTGTTACTAACTCGGAGTGATATCTGCGTGGTCTACGATCGAAACTCGACTAAACTATACTTTTTCCTAATTTTAAAACTTATAAATTATAAATTTTAAATTGCAATATGAATTTCTTCGATAATATAACATCTCGAAAAAAACGCACTCAATCTATGACCGATCATACTTGTAGCGAAAGTAGTTCAGATAATTCGGAACTAGATGGCACTTCTTGTAGTTTACCGAACTTATCAGGTGATGAAAATAACATACAAATACAAAAACTTAAAGAACAAATAGAACACCTCACCCTACAACTAAATTCAGCTCACGAAGAAATAAATAATTTGTCCATAGAAAATCACGAGCTCAAAAAAACCGTCCAGGGTTTAGCATCGAAACATGAAGTTTTAAAAAAAGCCACCAAAAAATTAACGAATGATGTAGATACTCCAAAAAAAAGCTTGAAAGTATCCACTCCACTTAATAAATCTACCAGAAAAAAACAGAATATCCTTAACAAAATTTCTAGTACGCCAATTACTCAAAAACCAATAGCTGACCCTACGATGACACAACAAGATAATACAGCACAAATAAGCGAAACAACAAATATTAAGTTAAAACCTGCTAGAAAAAAAATTTGCATTATAAGTGCCAATAAAACCAACAAGGTATTATCTATTGCTGAGGATACGTTTTTGAATACCGAGATATGCCACTACATTTTCCCCAATTGCGGAATATTACAGCTAATAAATAATTTAAATAAAAAATTAGTAAGCTTTACGACAAATGACTACTGCGTAATTTTAATAGGAGAGGAAGATTTTCGAAAAACTAATAATTACTTTGATATCATCAAAGAAATGAGGAATACTCTTCAAAATATTCAGCATACCAATATTATACTGTGCCTTCCAACATACAAATGTAAAGATTATTCCGATATGTTTAATTGGAGGATAGAAACTTTTAATAATTTATTGTACCTAGACCTCAACACTTTTAACTACGCAAAGCTATTAGATTCTAATTTTGAACTATCCTACGATTATAGTATGTTTTCCAAATATAGTGGGAGATTAAATAACTATGGATTAAAGAATGTCATGAGTAATATACTAATAATGATAAGTAAACCTAACTTAGATCTAGAAATATCTCCTAATATTCAAATAAAAGTCAATAAAGAAGCTATTCCCACTTGCTCAAATTCAAATTTTTTTCTATTCTAATCATATGTATATCATGCATCAGAATATTGCCGGCTTTCTTAATAAATCTGATGTACTAACGGTTCATATTCAGGAATTATTAAACATACAAATAGATATAGATGTATTGTGTATTACCGAGCATTTCATAATGTCTGGCCATGAAAAATTAATACAAATATCCAATTACAAGCTAGCTACATGCTATTCACGAAATGTAAAACGCGGAGGAGCCTGCATCTTGATAAAAAAATGTCATGAGTACACAGAATTACCAGACATAATGAAATACTCTATAACAGGGATCATTGAATGTTGTGCTATAAAATTAATAAAACAAAACACGATAATTTTATGTATTTATAGACCCCCAAAAATATGTAACATAGATAAATTTTATGAAAATTTAGACTCTATTTTAAAGAAAGTATGTAATAACCGAAAAAGTAGTATAATAATTTGTGGTGACTTTAATATAGACATTTTAAAAAGGAACAGATTAGCAATAGAATTTGAATACTTTCTTTTAAGCTACAACCTTAAATTGGAAATTAACCAACCTACAAGATTAGACAGCAATACCTGTTTAGACAATTTTGCTCATAACTTGAAACAAAAGTGCAAATGCGAAGTAATAGACTTAGCCTTATCAGACCATACAGCTCAGATTCTAAAAATATACGTTAACAAATCAAGACAAACAAAATATTGGCGAAAAACAATAAGAGATACGTCCAATGAGAATATAAACAAATTCAATAAATATCTTCAACAGTTATCGTTTTCAGACGTTTACAGTACTGACGACCCTAATAATGCCTATGATAGTTTTATCGACTTATTTCTTTTATTATATATTTTGTGTTTTCCTTTTAAATCTGTTATAGTACGTAGTGAAAAATCAATTAAATGGGTGTCACGTGGTATTCGGATTTGTAGCAAAAGGCAACGCCATTTATTGTGGCAAAAGAGATTAAAACCGACATATGAAAATAAAAACAATTTCTATACGTATTCCCGAAGATTCAAAAAAATAATTAAATTAACCCAGAAAGCCCAAAATAACCATCTCATCCAAAACTCAAAGAATAAATCTAAGACATCTTGGCAAATAATAAATAATAGCAAAAAAAATACGGAACCTATTTCTCAGATAAAAAAAGATAATTTGTTAATAACAAACCCTAAAGAAATAGCTGAATCATTCAACAATTTTTTTATCGACCAGATCACAGATATACCAAAAACCGTATCAGATAACATCAAAAAAATTAATTATAACCCACACTCGATATTTATAACACCAACTGTACCACAAGACATAATACGGATAATACAATCTTTAAAAAAACAAAAAAAGTTTTGGTTATGATGGCATTTCAACTCAAGTTATTAAATCTGTTTGCAACAGCATATCTGGGCCTCTTAGTCATATTATTAATGTAAGCATATTAGCGGGAATGTTTCCCGAAAGACTGAAAACGGTTATAGTAAAACCACTTTATAAAAAAAACAACAAAGAAGACATGTCTAACTACCGACCGATTGCTTTGCTTCCAGTTTTTTCTAAAGTAATGGAAAAAGTTATTTACGAATCCATTTACGCATTTTTGGCTAAATTTAATATACTCTGCGATGAACAAAATGGGTTCCGAAAAAACAAAAACGTAAATATGGCTGTTTACGACTTATTAAAGAGGGTAATGGCTAGTGTAGATACCAGAACTCCCATATGTGCTATTTATACAGACATGTCTAAAGCCTTCGATTATGTGAACCATGACATACTATTACAGAAACTTAACGCATACGGCATTCGAGGTAATATTCTTAACCTAATAAAATCATATCTGATAGGCCGCAAACAATGTACAGAGATTGCTAGTATATGTAATAAATATAAACGTGAATGCAAATATGTTTCTTCCTATAGAGAAATAAAATTCGGCGTACCACAGGGGAGTGTCCTTGGGCCACTGTTATTTTTACTTTACATAAACGACCTCCCAAGCCAAATCCATCATCCAATGGTATTATTTGCCGACGACAGTACAGCTCTAATAAAATGCCTTAATAAAGATTCTTATGAAAGTGATATAAACACTACGATTAAAACTATAATTAACTGGCTGAATTATAACAATTTACTGATCAATATTAAAAAAACTAAAATAATGCACTTTTATCAGAAAATTCGCACTGAAGATCTAAATATAAATTACAATTGTCAAATAATTGAAAGAGTAGATGTCGCAAAATTTTTAGGTATTTTAATAGACAGCCAATTGACATGGAAGGCCCAAGCAGATGATGTCTGTAAGAAACTAAGTGTTTCTGCATATGCACTCTATAACCTGGTAAAAAAAGTCAGTGTCAAAACGGTGCTAGTAGCTTACCATGGCCTGGTAGTTTCCATTTTAAGATACGGTATTATATTTTGGGGCAACTGTGGCGATAGAGAAAGCATTTTCAAAGCCCAAAAGCGCTGCATAAGAGCAATCTTCAATTTAAAGATAACTGATAGTTGTGTCCCTATTTTCAAGGCCCATAAATTATTAACTTTTCCGTGTCTCTATATTTTAGAAATAGCGATATTTGTTAAAATTAATCATCATTTATTTCCTACCTTAAATGAAACTAGAGTACGAGCCGTATCTATGAGAACGCAATATAAATATTTACTGTATACAGGAAGATTTCAAACAGCTTTATTAAAAAAAAGTGTTATGAGCATGGCTCCTATCATATATAACAAAATCCCAATTTTTGTAAAAAATCAACCTATTAGAATATTTAAAAAGAGTCTTACTTCTTTGTTATTGGAAAGATGCTATTACTCAGTATCGGACTTCTTAAATGATACCAATATTTAAATAACGTTGCAGTTAATTATTTGTTTATAATATGTTCTTTGTATTAATAATGTATGTGTTATGCTAACTGCAATAAAATTTCGACAATATAAATTTATGTAATAATAATAATGCAATACTTTGAATTATAATAATGTAATAATTATTTATACTCATAATTATAATTTTAAATCTATTTAATAATTAATTACTAGTATTATATAGAAATAAATTTAATTTAATATTTGCATGCCAAAATGGTAGAATGTACGGATCTTCTATGTACTCTATCAACACCTTATTGTTATTACCTACATTCAATGCAAATAAATCATTACTTTACTTTTACTTTACTTTACTTTACGTATATATTTGTATACATGTATCTATAAATAGTAGATATTTTTATAGTTTATTTATTATATATATTAGTAAAATGTATATATAATGTAATTAATTATCACTTCTGTTTTGTTTTTATTCTATATTGCTACACCGACTTCAAATTCTCACCACTCCATGGGTTGACAGGTAGATAATGCCTCAAGGCATTAAGTCCGCCCTTTGTATTCCCTTACATTAAGGAATGCGATAAAGAATAAATAAATAAATAAATAAAACTATAAGAGATATGAAATAACTTTATATAACTTAGATAGTGTTATGCATAAATGATCCAACCCACAAACTGGCCAAAATAATGATACAGAGCCACTTTTTTCCGTTTTATATGCAAAATATATATAATTCAATTTTCTTTAAAATTATATACATAACAATAATATAATAGAGTTTCTGCCACAAGAAAAATGCATTTAACTTTCAAATCTGTATTACTTTGTTCATTTGGGTTGAAACAATTTTGCACAACACGGTCCATTTGTAAGCGTGTTGAAAGTATGAGTTGAATATGTACAATAATCTCACGCAATTAAAAAAAAACTTGCCGAGTAGATATGAATTTAAATAAACTAAATACTTTTTAAAACATTTTATCATTTTTAACATGATCATGTTTTCCGTAAAGTAGGTGTGGTTTGTTTAATTATTTTATTTTACGCCACTTCATAGAAGTATTATTTCTAACTCCCAGTTTTGAAATCCGAATATAATTGTCTTTAAAATGCCGTGAAAATCGTTACACGAATTCAATTACGTTTCCATTGCTCTATTAACTTGGTCTCTCTCGCATATATTTCGTGCCCTTGTATCGCATCGGGTCAAATCGATACCAGCCGACCGTTCGATTACACAGCGACATTGAAGACAATGCGATTAAGACCGGAAGATTTGTTTCAATACATTCGTTCTTCACGAACTCGCAGTAAAAAATCAGCTTAAGAAAGTTTATTACTCTTGTAATGTTTTAAAAGTGTTAAGTGAGAGAGAAACGTGTTGTTAACACTAATATTATATACTGTCGTGGAGGCTACACTACACATCCCACCAACAAAAAAATAAAAAATAAAGTTATCTATTTTTTATCAAACCTAAACACTATTCTAAACGTAATTATAGAATATCTAAATGAAAAATATAATCTAAGGCATAATATCTAGATTTATGAGAGCATTTGGCTAAACCTCCTAGCACGTGAAAATGTGTAGTCACATTAGTTAGAGTAGTTAACATAATCAGGCATATCCTGGCAGGGTCGCCATGTAATGTTTTAAAAGTGTTAAATGAGAGATAAACGTGTTGTTGATACTAAATCTTTAATTATACTGATTAAACTTATTCTACTTAACACTTATATATAGGTACTGTCGTGGAGGCTACACTACACTCTATCCTTAAATATTTAATCATCAATTTTATACCTAACAACTATAAAAATATATTTCTGGTAAAGAAGTTTTATGAGGGTATAAGAAATGTGTGCTTATATTGTTATCAGATATGTGTATATTGTAAGAAGAGGTCGGCAAACTGAAACATGAGATGGTCAGCAGCATATCCCTGCTAACAACGGACATTATGAAATACTGTGCCCACACACAGCTCATCACAAGTCTGCATCTCTTACCAGGTTGTCCCTCCATTTAGTGGGAGGCCATCTCACACTTCGCTTAACACCTTTTAATATATCTTAAATCGACGTTAGATAAAAGAAAGAATGTACATTATATAAATTACAAATATGGTACATATATATGATAAAAGTATTCTAATTAACACCAACGCAACGGATGGAAACCTTGCCTCCTAAAATACAGGCGTAAAGCCTAGTTTAAGCATCAGCCCCCACAATATAACACAGACGCGTAATACTTTAACATTATGTACAATTATTATGTAATATTTTTATTAGACCTTTCTTAACCAAACGATGGGTCGGTTTTTCGAGCTATATACAACCGGCGTATTGTCCCTTCAACTTACTAATCCATAGTTCTACTGCCGATACTTCGTTACGAAGTCAGTCATGGAGAGAAACAACAAACATTGCCTCAATAGCTCGCTGAGCAACCTTGAGCTTCATCATTTGGCCGGAAATGAAGCCCCCCACCTCCTATTTAAACTTTCTCTATAAATGTTCTAAATAACAAAATAATAAAATTTTATAAAGTCATTACTCAATTTTATTTAATTAATAAACTTTATCAATAAAATCATACGTAATTAAAACACGTACAAAATCTGCTTTTTTATTTTTATATTAGTACTGGACTTTGACGACTAAGAGATAATTGAAAAACAACTTTAAGCCCTGGAAGACTAAACTTCGTCTAGGAAATTCTGGAAGTATTCCGTCGTCGTACAAAAGATCTAACTACATAGTGGGTCAAAAGCACTTCACAGCGCGGAAAGCAGTCAAGCAAACAAACTCGGACGTCGTTTTGATGATATCTGTAGCATTTTAAAGCGTGTATAATTGTTTAAAAACGGATTTATATTGCATTTAAAAAATAATTTACCAAATTCAAATTTAAATCATATTATGTTTCCATTGATGAACTATTAAAAGTTTTAAAATATTTTATGCGAATTAATTACTAATTATAGTCTCATTGCAAACAATTATCACGTATCAGAAGTTTTGCCGTACAAGTTACTCACTATATGATTGTTTTCATCATTACACTCCTTCACAAATCCACTGTTGAACATAGGCCTCCAACAAGGAATGCCACAAAGCATGGTCCCGAGCCACCTGTATCCAACAACTTCCTGCATGTCTTAAAAGGTCGTAGTGAGGGCCGCCCTACACTTCGCCTACCCATACAAGGCTGCCACACAATATGGGAGCCCTATTGCCACTTCAGCTTACTAATCCGTTGGGCTATGTCAGTTAATCTTGTTCTACTACGGATATCCTCATTTTAAAGTTTATCACGCAGACAAACCCCGAGCATAGCGCTCTTAATAGCTCACTACGAGCGACCTTTAGGATTCCTATAGTGACCAAATTTTATCCTAAAGAGCAAATAGAGGTCGGATATTATTTTATCGAAACAGACACAGTTATATTCAAAGTAATAATTTCTGTGTTACACACACATTGACAGCTTGAGCGGAACTCGGGACCCCATATTCAGTAAGATGTCATGATCGCTGAGTAATCGGGCCATAATAATAGCAGTCTGTGTTGTAATTTCCTATCACATAGCTGTTTTACGTTCGAGTATTATTTAATTATTGGAAAATAAAATAGTTTTCCTTTAAATTATATATCTCGCTGGCCCTCGGTCGTTTGGTTTCCCTAAACGAGGGCAATTGTATTTCTGTATTTTTTATTTATTTATTTATTTTACTGTGTTGATATAGATTTCTGTATATTTATCACTTTTATTTATATATTTATATAGTCGAATTTGATGGAAAACTATATAATTCTAGTTATTTAAGTAGATTCTTGAATATAAACTCATAAAGACTGCTAGAAGTCGGACAAGATATAATTCAGGGCATAGTGTGTTTACCACAACTAATACAAAAATATTGAGTAAAATATTGTGAAAATACTCAGTTTATATTTCAAAATAGTAAATTAAGAATATTAAAGATAATAATATTCTTAATATTTGGATTTATAACTTAAAATTTCTTTACTCTAACATTTATTTTACAAGTAGTGTAATACCTAATTTACTAATGCTAATAAGTTCCTTCGCTATTCAGAAAATCTATCTTTTGTACCCCTTTTACAGCCACATTAACGCTGGGATCTTTCCTTTCATCTCACTACTTGCGTAACTTCACAAAAGGTATGTTGGAGTTTGAATTGAAAATTCGATTCGAATCTATTCCCATTTTGTGATCTATGGATTTTTTTCCATTCGAGCTAACTTGACGATTTGACACTCAAGTTGTCAATTAACATTATTAAGCAATCTAAGACAAAATCAAGACTAAAAAATATTGATCCAAATTGGCATAAAACACTGAAAATTGTAAATGAATTATTACAACTAAAATTATAAAATGTAATACATATATAACACAAAATAAAAATAAAAATCTTAATCACTATTTAAATTAGATAACTTTTTACAATACGATTGAAAAAAAAAAAGGTATGTTTTATCAAAACTAACTTTCCTATATTCCTAGCATTATGCGGTCCTAAATTCTATAAATTTCTCTTTATCTTAAGAGAATTGTAAGTATATATTATAGATACGTATTTCGCTCGATGGAAGGGAAAAGTTTTTATTATCGCTATAATTTTGTTCATCAAATTCTACCTAACTCTTAACGAACAGTTTATCTCGACTTTATTACGTTTACGACAGCAAATACTTTATAAATACTTAAACTTTCCAATTTCCTGTTACGAAATTCAAGACCACCTCATATTGAAGAACAATTTCCATTTTAAACGCAGCTTGAAATTTTAATAAGTAGTGTTATACTAGGTTTTCCTTCCCGCCATTTTACTCCCGCCGTATGTGTTTCCCGCGCTTTTCACTGGTACTCTGTTTTATTTTTAATTTAATTTATGCACTATTTAAACTTTCTTTATGACTATTTAATAAATTATCTTTCTTTCTATACACTTTAGTAACTAATCATGAAACCTAAACGATTTCCTAAACGGTGTCCGTACTCCGCGTTTTTTTTTTAATACAATTTTACATTATTGTGCACAAGTGAAAAGTTTTAATAATGGTACAGATTATAATAATCGCAAATGTTACATTTATTTGCTACATAACAAAAAACATTCAACTAATACTATCAGTCACGTATTAGGCAATTACATGTTGTAATATACCTTATCGTCTAACCATGTAGGTCATATATATGTATTTGTATATGTAACTGCCTTCGTCCAATCCAAAACACAATCACCACGCAAATGCCACAACAATTAACTCCCACAAAATTAAAATAATAATGTTTTCCATTAAGTAGAATTTAGAATCTAATCGCTTGGTAAGGTTTAAGTTTAAAAAAATCGAAACGCACCCGCGCGCGTTTTTACGCGCCATACAGACGTCACCCACAACAAACGCGGTGCTACTAACGTAGTAGACCTGGAAAGGCTTTAGCTGCCCCAACACTCCCCCGCACGTCCCTTCATACCCCTTTCAGCCCTTAGACCCGGCTCCCACCCTAGAATAGTAACGTCAGATGTTCATAGCGCTTCACAGGGTATAACGAATTTTATAATTACTCTATTGAAGTTTAAATTAGTGCGATGAGCGTCTGGATTTTCTCACAGTGAAATTGTGGACCGGAAAAGCGAATGCACAACACAAGCTGACAAGTCGGAAGGTGTCCCAGTACATACTCGCAACAAGTTAAATTAAGTCTTAAAACAAACGCCATAAGGTCAATTTGAAATTCATACAATAGATAGGTGAGTAAAACAAATTGCAGGTGTGTGCATTGAACACAAATGTCCGAATTCGATTACGTTATAATTGTTATATTCAGCACTCTAATAATAGATCTTAGTAAGATGTTGGTAAGGAACAAATTCGATTATCGTTTAGACGTTTTCTGAAAATACTGTTTGCTTTCCACGGTTCATATTAGCTGGTACAAAGCTTATCTATAATGGCATGTAAATTTATGCTTTATAACATTGCAGTTTAAGTATGTTTTTAAACAAGAGTTTATAACGAGAAAAATCGAAATTTAACACCGAGGGACTGTTATAAATGTCTCCGTAGATTTTGTCAAATGAGTATCATAAGAATTGCATTTTGTTTGACAAAATAAATGCATTTTGTCTTCCAAAAAGACAATGTTTTACAAAGTAACTACCATATATCACGTAGTAAATTTAATTTACACTGTACTTTATAACTATCTGGTACGGGGATCATCGTAGCTTTTACTTCAACGTTAGTTCAGTGTTCAAATAATAAAAAACTTAAGCATCACGCGTTGATTATGATTTGTGATGATCCTAGTGAGAATACACAACACACAATCACAGTATTGTATTGTTATTGATTATTATTAATACATCTGCAAAATTTCATTTAATTCAGACGTCTGAAAGTAAATGAAACCTGAATTATAAAATTTAACTAAACTCATATATACATAGATACGTACGGTTCAAGCTAATATAAAGCGTGTAAAATGGTTGACTTCCTCATTGTATTTTTCCATAATGAACCTACTTCAAAAATGACGAGGTTCTCAATTCGAGTGTATGTTTTTGTATGTATGTATGTTACGTGATATCTTCGCAGATTGTGAACCAATTTTGATTATTCTTTTATTAAATAGGTTTTATTTATATATATATATATATATATATATATATATATGTGTGTGTGTGTGTGTATATATATATATATATAATTTGAATTGCGCATGAAGGTTTCCGTAATACACGTTTTTAGTAGGGGAGCCCCTTTAATGTTTTAATAATTAAAATATTTATTATTTATTGTTATAGCGGCACAGAAATACACATTCTATGATTTCAACTGTCTACCTATTACGGATCGACAGAGGATGCTTAGTAATAGAGTCCCGTTGGATACCCTTTGGGTACGGAACCCTAAAAAGGACAGAATGTTTGAGATGTTTTTATTAATTTTTCTTCACCTATTGTCTATACTACTTATTCTGAACCTTCTCTGCAAATTTGGCCGGTTATTGCAAAATAATCTTGTATAGGAAGGGCAACAACTGAGCACGCGCTGTGTGCTCACCTTTTAATAAGTGTATACTGTGTTCCGAAGACTATTTTTTATGTATTTTTTTAAAACGTTACACCCACACTACGATTTTCTCCTGTATCGTGGAGGCAGTTTACAAACATAGATTGCACGAGGACAAACACCCAGACCCGGAATAATTATTTGTAGGCCATACAAGTACTTGTTCCGTGCGGGATTCGAGCCCGCGGCCCCCAGAGCAACAACTCATTGCTAAGCCACTGCGCCACGGAGCCTATCCTCAATTAATCAAAAGGCAGAAGCTTTGTCAGTCTTGAGGACTAAGATGGAATGCCTCGATGCCAATAAATTGAGTCTCCAGATTAAGGTGGGTTACCCTAAACTAAATGGACTACATTATAAGTCGACTTTCAAACTGACACACAGCATTATACGCTGCTGCCCAAACGGATCGAAAGGTAGGAAAGAAAACCTTGCCACTGATAAATATTGTTTAGTAACTCTGAATACATATTGTATTTTTGTGGAGGTAGACTAAATCACAAAGTAAATTTGTCTTCATTTTCACAGACAAACAAACTTATTCACTACCTACATCTATATATTAATACGTGAACAGAAAACTTTGTACCCCTTTTTAAGTATATTACGCACAAGGAGGTGTATGAGATTTGGCACAGTTGTGGAGAAGAAGTGCAGAAATCTAAAATTTATTTATAATATGTGTTAAAATATATAAAATAAAATAAAATAACACATACATTGTTTACGTTTATACTGCCAATGTCAAAAATATAACTGTCGTTAGCAAAGAGAATATAATCACTACGTTTAGTCGTTAGTACAAATTATGTAGTTTGATGACTAATCTATGACGTTCATGCTGCCAATGTCTCAGAGTAAGAATAGAATAGAAAAGAATATTTTTTATTCTATTGATTACATTAATGTACATATACATTTTTTTACTTTACTACTGGTTCGGATATAAACCTCTGTCCTGGGAAGAACCAGCAAGAAACCCAGCGGGACATTATGTTAAAATAAATTTTACAATATAAATTGTTACAAACTTTTTACAAAATTTATTTTAGAAACAGCTTGGAAGCGACCATCTCATTCCCAGAGATTATTATATATACCCATGAAATCATTTATATTATAAAAACCCTTATTATATAGTTTTTGTTTAATTAAATATTTAAACTTGTAATAGCGTATAAATTGCCCCAATAATGAATTACTTACTCTGTGGAGTCGAGAGACTGGTATCACTAGCTTGTGTTTGTTTCTAGTGTTTACAGAGCGTATATAACTTTTTTTTACTAAAAACTACTTTTGTTTTTGTAAACATACATAAAATTTCGTAAACATACCGAGAGGCCAATGTTAATATTTATCTCCCGATCGAAGGCCTTCGTAATGTCCAAACTAACGGCCAATGCCTCCCCCTTGGACTCTACTGCCTCCGCCCATCTATGGGTCAGATAGACCAGAAGATCACCAGCTGATCGACCCCGACGAAAACCGTATTGGCGGTCACTAATCAGCTGGTGATCCTCAAGGTACCGCATGAGCTGCCAGTTAATAATGGATTCCATTATTTTGGAGAACAAGGAGGTGATGGCGATAGGCCTATAGTTGGACGGGTCTGAGCGGTCGCCTTTTTAGGGATCGGGTGGACAAAAGCTGTCTTCCATGAATTTGGGACTACGCCTTCGGAGTAGGAGTACCGGAAAAGACGCGTTAGTACCGGTGCCGACTCCGGAGCACACGTCCTCAACACAATTGGGGGGGATTCCGTCACTCGACTTCTTGATGTCCAGGGAGAGGAGTGCTTTGCGAACCGAGCGCTGTGAGAACAGCACATCCGGCATGGAGCACTCACACCGCGGGATGGTCGGCGGTGTGTTCCCCCCGTCATCAACAGTCGATTTGGACGCAAAAAGGGAGCCTAAAAGGTCGGCTTTCTCTTTTGCGTCGTGGGCCAGTGAGTAGTCCTTCCTGTGCAGAGATGATAGTGATGGCTTACAAAAAATTCCCTTGGACAGCCTTGGCGAGAGACCAGAATGCAGTTCCCGAAGGAAGGCGAACTAGTTTCTCGCCAAATTTTGTCTATGTGCTCTGACTATGCCTTGGCAATAACTCTTTTGAAGGACCTGGAGGCGAAGTTATACTTCTTTTTAAGTGTACTGGTGGTTACATCCCGAGTCGCCGAAGCTGCAGCCCAGGCTCGATAACACTCCAGCTTACTGAGTATTGCAGTCTTACAGGAGCGACCAAACCAAGGCTGAGATCTGCCTCCGATGGGTATTACAGATGATGGAATAAATAGTTCCATTACCTGTAGCACCACATCAGTGACAGAGTCAGCTACAGCGCTGGGATTATCCGGCGAGAAGCAAACCCGCACCCATGGGTAGGATGCAAAAAAAGACCGCATTCCGTCCTAATCCGCCGACCTGTAATTCCAAACACGGCGGCAACCTGCAGAACGCAACCGCGAGGGGAGCGTGAGTGGCACCACACTCCGGATCAGACAATGGTCCGAAGAGCCGAGTGGGGCATCGACGGAAATTTGATATCCGTCCGGATGAGAGGTCAGCAGAAGGTCCAACAGGGAAGGTGTATGATCCTCCACATCTGGAATCCGCGTAGGCGAAGTAACCAGTTGTGTCAGACCATATGCCAAGGCAAAGTCATAAACAGATCTCCCCGCATGATCGGTTAAACGTGAACCGAGCCATTCGACGTGATGGGCGTTAAAATCGCCAAGGATCACGATCTCTGCGGATGGGACCTGTTGTAGCAAGGAATCTGTAGCCATTTGGACGTGGTCGATGAATCGGTCCCTTTCGGCATTACCGCTATGAGACCTATAGAGGCACCCGTAGACGCGCGGATGATCGTCGCTGTCTACGCGTAGCCAAAGGATGAACAGGTCCAAATCTTCAAGACTGCCGAGGCGTCGAGAACAGATGTCCTGTCTGACATACACACAAACTCCAGCCCGAGGCACAAAGGAGTGCTCCAATTTGTACCCCGGGTAGGAGAGATACGAAGTATCAGCCGGAGAGGACACCTGCGTCTCGGTCAGAAAGAGCAAGGCCGGCTTCGCCGTCTCGAGATGGTAGTGGACGGCGTTTAGGTTCGAGTGAAGTCCGCTGATGTGGCATAAATTCACGGATAATGTGGCAGGGGTCCTTGGTATTGTTGCTCAGTTTGCCCCGAGCAGTTATGTTTTTGAGCCCCCCCCCCCACCCCCCAGAATACGCGGGGCAGCCTGAGCACCCACGCTCAGGAGTGGAATAACATGGTCGTGGATGCTCAGCGAGGGATTCTCCAGGGATGCTGGTACCCTCCTGGGGTAGTCTTAGGTGTAATTCCGCTACCATGTTGTTGGGTGGGGGGGGGGGATTGGGCCTCCGGCCACCTACACTCACCAGACGAAACGCAAAAGCAGAGCTTCTACTTCACGCCGGTATTCTGTGAGGTCATGGTACCAACCCGGCTCGAGCCGGCCCATACGTGCAACAGCAAAAACTACCGCGTGGCTCTACCACCGTTATAAACCGTTCCTGTAAGCCAAGCTTATTTTAATTGATTGACCTGAGTCTATTTGGGTGATTAATGACCCTGTTGAGTTATAGAGTTGCTTACTTCATTTAATTTTCAACCGACTTCAAAAAAGAGGAGGTTTACAATTCGTCGGAATCTCTGTTTTTTTTATTAATTTATGTTCACCGATTACTCGAAGACGCCTGAACCGATTTGAAAAATTATTTTTTTGTTTAAAAGGGTAACTTCTTACGTGCTTCCACTCAAATTTTATCGAAATCGGTCGAGCGGTTTTTACAAAATCAACAAAAAATTATATTTATATTGAAGTCAGTTGTGTAAAATTTTTAAATTTACCACTTGTGTCTTTAGATTATTATGTCAACAACCACGCCGTAGCCGTAGCTCAAAAATTGGGTGCTGTGCGCGTGTGATGTGGTAGAGCCACGCGGCAGGTTTTGCTGACGCACGGATGGGCCGGCTCGAACCGGGGTGGTACCACGACCTCACAGAAAACCAGCGTGAAGTAGACGTTTACCTCTGCGTTTCGCTTGGTGACTGCAGGTGGCCGGAAGCCCTTTTTACTGGAAATGAGGCATTTCATCTTAGTCCTCACGGGTGACAACGCATCTACGTTTTGATTTGTAATAGAGGATAGATGTAGATGTCTATGGGCCGCAGCAACCACTTACTATCAGGTGGACTGTGTGCTCGTTTGTCACCCTTATCCTATATATATAAAAAAAGAGGTCAAGGTTAGTCGTTTGAAATGTAACGGGGATGACTGAACATAGCGATGAGTGCTCGTAAAATTAAAATGAAGTGACATTTGTTGCGTAACGAACTTTACAAAGGTTATGGATCTTGGACATTTTAATTTTGAGGAAATAAGTAAAGTTTCCTTTGAATTGAGATAGATCAATTAGATCAATTAAAAGACCCGATTAAGTATTGAAGAAGTTGCCGGAGGTATTTCCAGGCGTTCATACTCCTAGTCACTTGTTATTACCGGATTTGTTATCTCAGATTTATGTTCATGCGAAATTTGGTTTACATGGGGTACATTTTAAAGTTCGGAATGTTTAGCGATGTACCTGGGAAATGTTTAACTTTAACATGCTATGAATTGAGAGAATGAGTGGCATTTTTGTTCTAATGTGTTGATGAGTATAGCAGTTTTGCTCTAAATATTGTGTGGTCGACAGAACTGGTGTATGATGTTGATAGTTGGATTTGTGTGAAGCTGGTTAAGGGATAATGTCGTACCGGGCCATGCCGCGTCGCTGGTTGAAAGGACACATTCGTCTGGTCCAGGCTTATGAACTGTGAAGTTACACTGGTCGAACGCACGAAAGACGCACTCATTCAGTCCAGTCAGGTTGGTCGAACAGAGTACAGATAACAGTATCATCCGGGCCAGACCCGAGCGGTTGGTCGTAGAAATATCGAGAGTAAAGGTTTCACTCTAGCGAACCGTCGTTTCTTTGGTAACGTGGCAACTACAATTGCACTGTTGTTTATAAGATTTAAAAAAAAAAACATCATCGGGGAAGCGTACCATAAATATGCAACGGATTGCTAACGATCTGTTAATTACATTTTCTGGTACTTTATGTTGTAACGCACGCCTATTTGCGCCATCCATCGTAAGTGCATCTGAGGATGATCCTCTTTCGCCTACATATATATTTATATATATACATATATACTAGCTGGCCAGATAGACGTTGTTCTGCCCTTTCCGATGACCATTTGCTTTCCTAAAAAAAAACTCCTAAGATTAGCAATAAAAAAAAAGGTCACTTATCGGGATAAAAACTATCCTATCTCTAAGTTGGACCAAACTGCACACAGTGTGCAAAATTTCATTGAAATCAGTTCAGTAGTTTAGGAGTTCATCGCGGACAAACAACGTGACACGTAATTTTTATATATATATTGCCAAATTACTTATAATGCTGTGTGTCATTAACAAATAATTATTGATTACTGACTGAATAAGCAATGAATATTGTGTGATTTCAAATTTTCCTTTTATAAAAGTCTGTGGTGTATGTTAAAAAAGCGTTTATTTCATATTCTGTATATTAAATATTCTATGTTTTACAGTTGTGGATAAAATATTTAATGAATAAGGTTTTTATATTAAGCAAGCTGTGCTAAAAATAGTAAAAGTGTGAGAGTGGATGGTCAACTTGCTCTCTTTCTTACGCATCATCATTATCATTACAGCCCTTCACAAGTCCACTGTTGAACATAGTCTTCCCCCAAGGAATGCCACAAAGCACGGTCTTGAGCCACCTGCATCCATCGACTTCCTGCATGTCGTACCAGGTCGTCACTCCGTCTAGCTTACGCAATTAATCATTACCAGTTATAAGACTGCGTAACGCACTATACATTCAGTATAAAGCAGTTACAGTTCGACCACACCGTAACACGTCTCCGCCACAATCATACACCAGTGTAACGTGAGGGACGTATTTACATGATAACACCAAATTATGCAAACCAACAGCATCGCTACACATCTCACACAACACAGTGTCACCTCTCAGCAACACCATCACCCTCGCTTGCACTAGAATAAATACACAAGGGACAGAACCACGCATGGCACCTACAGTGACCTTTATACCGGTCAAACGCCCACTCGTTTTCTCGATATACCCGCAATTCTACCACGCCACCATCGATATGACGCTCCGCTAGAGTGACGCAACCTCTCGCTCACTCTAGATCCAACCGGTATTTATTAACCCTTAATAAGGCCATGGAAAATAATTTCCCATCCGGTAGGTTCATATTTGAAGTGGTTTTTTTACCATCACTAGTTGACATTCTGAACCATAGACTTAGAATATACTGGCGTATAGACCACCTGACAACCCAAAAACGCGTGACCAATTTTGATTTGTTATTGTGTGCGTTAGCTAGTGGTGTATATTTTACTTACAAGGACTATCGAAAATGATTGTTATGAAAGCGGTAAAAATATTTAAAAAGAGTGTTTAGTGCATGAAGTTGAATAACTTCAAATATTAACTGAATTTTACCATGATAGTTCTAAAATAATTAAAAAGTATTCATATAACATATTTCGGTATTCCAAGTACTCCAAGCCCTGAGATGCAATGTGGTGAACTCGGGACTAATATATGAATGCCATCAACGATTAAATGAGGTATGTAAAAACAACAATGTGACCCTGCAATGGATAAAGGGACACAGTGGATCCAGAGGCAACGATGCAGCAGACGAACTGGCTAGAAGAGGATCGGCTTTGGCCACTATAGGGCCGGAACCAATCATACCAATCCCCTTTGGTAACGTTTGTTCACTGGTACGTAGACACTTCACTAATCAACACGCTCAGCTTTGGAAAAATCTAGTAGACTGTAGACAAGCTAGGGATGCCCTGCCTGAAATTAACAGTCGCTTAACAAAAGTTTTAATGAGACTGAACAAGCCGCAGATTAGGATAGTAACAAGTGCTATCACAGGACACGGCACCTTTAACAAACATTTATTTACTATAGGTGTTACAGATAGTCCCCTGTGCAGGGCATGTATGGGGGAGGAAGAAACGGCGGCCCACGTGCTACTGAAATGTCCGGAGGTCGCTACATACAGGGCTAAACATCTCGGCACGCCGGGATCACTCCCCGAAGTTGCATGCAACATCAAGGGCCTGTTGAGCTTCTTCGGAGAGATCTCATGGCTCGAATAATCACATTATTCCTGCCCACACGCAAAATACGCGCATAGACGTGGAGTTGCGGAAAACAGCCCGTCGTAAACTAAACTAAACTAAACTAAACATATTTCTGGGAATAAGCTGAACCTACCTGCCTTTTGTTGTATTTCAATTAAAATTTATAAAATCCCAGGTGACTTTACCGATAAACTTAAAAAACTCCCCAATTATCAGATCGGAAAGTTGTATTTTCGAGCTATGATCTTTGGGGAAAAATATTTACTACCGTGGGCAGTTTCCCCGGAATTTCTTTTTTAACATAATGTTAATAGGTAGATAAGTATATACCTATTCATATTTTATATATTTTATAAAATGTTTTGATGGGGAAATAAAAACGGTGACACGGAGTACATAATGGCTGCTTTATTTTTCATATAAGTATTACTTGTGATAATTGTAAACATTTAATAATTAATAATTAAATACATTATAGAACTTTATTTTAACATTTGACTTAAGTATAAAAGTAAATTTAATAATTCAAGGAAGGAAACTTGTAGGAATCAGTCAAATAACATTGCTCTGTTTAAAGGCCAATATGTTTATGAGGCTTCATCATGCTTCATGTTTCTACTCTTTCATCTGTCCCTGAAAAATATAAAATAATAATAAACTTACTCTCATTTTAGCTGCATGAATTTTAAAAACATAATGATCTTAACACAGTAAAGTATCTGAGGATACAGATGCACTCTATTCTCTCAATCTCGTTATGTTAAGAAAATGGTCACTCATTCATGGACTGACCGCGGCAAGTGCAACTTAATCTCGCAGATCTATTGATCTGCGCAGCTATTACTTAACCACGAGTTCCTCTTCTCTACGACTAACGCTGTAGGCGATGAACCAAGCTATTTAAGCCCTCGGCACAATGTCGTCGGTCATCAAGCATGAATCGGGCATCGACCGTTGTGAGTATCAAATACTATGGAATTTATACTATCATACTATCATTACTAAATATCTATACCTAACTACGCTAAAAGCTTTATCATTGTGACTGTAGAATGTTACGAGCTTGGGGTTCGAGATAATATAAAACTGCCGAGTGAATTACCGAAATTCATACTTTAATTAAAGTACACTAATTACAACTTAAGACCACACTAATTACAAAACACAATTGTATACAGATCTTTTTGTATCGCTCAGAAGTATTCGCTTGTATTGACTTGATCGTGGTCTATACCGGCCTTATATAGGGCCTCAGATAGTTTCCAGAACCTTCTACTGTAGAAACATTAATCGTGACTTACAACGTATATCACACTGGTCACAGCGCTTCGGTATAACGGTAAATCCCAATAAATGCCAAGCTATCGTCATTGGTAGTCGTCGATTGGTGTCACAACTTAACATATCTGAACTACCATCCATTTACTGTGAAAACTGCGTTATACTCTTCAGAAATAGTGTTAAGGATCTGGGTTTAATTATCGACCAGTCTCTTAGTTGGATATCATAGGTGACTGAAGTTTGTCGTAAAGTCACAGGCATACTACGTTCCTTCTATCGCCTTAATTTCTTTCTGCCTCCTTAAACTAAACGTCTTCTCGTCTAATCTCTAATTCTTCCATTATTTGACTATGCCGATGTTTGTCTAACTAATATTTCTCAGGAGCTGCTAAACAGGTTGGACAGGTTACTTAACAACTGTATCCGATTCATCTTTGGCCTGCGCAAATATGATCACGTTTCAGAATTTCGCTCTAAGTTAAAGTGGTTGACTATACGCCAGCGCAGAGATTTCCGGTTCCTGTCCACTCTGTTTTCAGTTCTTAATGATCCTTCCTCACCCCTTTATCTAAAAGAAAGATTTCAATTCCTTAGTGACACTCATTCTCTCAATCTCCGTTCTTCACAAAGTTTATTCCTGTCCACTCCTCTCCACCATTCTGGGTCTATGTCAAATTCTTTCACAGTTACTTCCATTACACTCTGGAACAAATTGCCTGTTGACCTGCGAACAATACCTGGCAAAAATGTTTTAAAAGAAAACTATATGAACATATCTGTAGCCTACAAAGTTGAGTCAACTTATTTTATATGTTTATAGTTATTTATATATACATTTATTGAGATATATATGTATAAAGGTGTGTATTTATTTATATATATGTGTGTGTATCTTATGTATGTGTTGCATGTAAATATTTGAACTGAATTATATCATGGTAACTTAACTGCCCAAACTCACTCTCTGTTCTACCCAAGGTTAACTGGTAGAGAATGCCACATAGCATTAAGCTCGCCTTTTGTACAAATATTTGGTGCAGTAAAGAATAAATAAATAAATAAACATCTAGAATGTTCGAGTACATATCGGCCTCGAAATTTCTAGAAGGACCTTGACTCTCCTAGTTCTGCTACTCGATACTAGAGGGCGCTAGTAACTAGTATTGCCATGTAAAATATATTAATAGTGGCACGCAACAGGAATATAATCCGAAGTTCTATATAGGAATATAAACCCCGTGGGGAAAATAGCGTGATGCTATGAATATTGTACTAGTATGATAGTGACGCTGTGCGGTTGGTTAAGTAAGGTTATACATTTATTTTGGTTGATAAATAGATACTTAGTTGGGTTCATAATGGCTTAAAGAGGATAATCTCAAGATTTTTTTTGTCTTTAATGTACTACAGTTTTATAATGTATGAAAATCTCTCTATCTCTATATTTATCTAGGGTTGGATTTAGAATCGTTTGGCAGGAATTTGGAGGAGTAAGGTATTGTCCTCGATTATAATAATACCAATTCGATTATATAACTAAAAGTTATTTGTAATTACCTGGTTATAATTTTTTTCTAAGATTTATCTACAAACATTAGCTATAAGGAGCACTCATTTTGAAAGCGACAATTATTAAATGATCTCTGCGAGTAGTATCAACATAGGTACCTCTGTGAAGAAGCCTAGCTATTTGTACATTGTATTGGTAATACTTAAAACTTAAAAGCAATTTAATCCAATCGGTGTTTAAAAACCCAATATTTTTACCGTTTTAAAAAAACTAACGTTGAAAACAAGCATTCAGACGCAGACTATTTATTTTGCAGCATAGAAACACTAGTTCAGTGCGGGGACGAAGCTTCAGTCCTGCAGTGCCGCAGCCAAACGCTTAGCCACTACGCTATAGAATCGTCATTTATTTTTTACTTAATTATTTACTGGTATAAGAGTTTTTTTTTTATTTTAAATTTTCCTTATACATATTTTTGTACCTAATAATTGCTGTGTGTAAAAGACATTGATTTCTTATCCTCATCGGTATTTTATGAAAAATATCGATAAACAATACATCGATGAACGTTACAACGATAAAATTATAAGAGGATAGACAATTACAGCATTATTAGAATTCGCCTATGTTGTCAGCACGGTTTGTCAAAATTTAAATGTCATGTCTTGATGTTGGTAGAGTACACTGGCGCCCTTTCATACCATAGACATAGTATCTTATAGACTAAACATTCCATGACGTCATCAGCGTGTGAAAGGAATGCACGTATATAGTTATACATAAGAGTAAGGGAGAAGCAAATTTATATTTCTTGTCTTTTTCTAGGTATGCGTTTTTGATTGTTTTCCCTCCTTTATTTGACATTAACGATGTCAAGCTCTTGTGAATAACATTGATATTATAAGCAAACAGGTAATTGAATTTAGTGTTGTTTGTGGGTTTTAGTTATTAGGTAAGGTTAAAAAGATGGTAAGTTGTAGCAATTTAGGATGCAACAGCATCAGTCAACGAAAAATTGATAATATTACCTTTCATCGGTAAGTTTGTTTTGTGCTTACATTTGCTACTTGTACTGATTAATATCTATTGTTTTGAATATAAAGTGTAACATTTCATGTGTTTAATGAACTTTGTGATGTATTTTGTCAAATATTTGGACTCCCAAATTGTAAATTCTTCATGATAATGCTCCTTAATTTGAACGGTCATTCGAAAGCTTAAAGTCATAACAAACGTGTACTTTTTGATTTGGTAGGATTATAGAAACTTTAGGGATATCAGCGAGTACAATAATGTTTTCGCATTGTTGAATAATAATTGTTATTGTGATTAGTAGTTATGTCCATAAATATGAATCACATAATGTTATACATATACATACACTTTTATGTTCAGCTTTAAAGGAAACTCCTTATTGCCCTACAATTCTTCAATCATTTTCCATATTACATAGACGTCACAAATAATATTATGTAAGTATCAACCTGAAAACATATTTGGATTCAAGTACATAAACATTGGGCAAAGTATATTTAATTTCACAAAATATGTATTGCCTGAAATCAGATGCACAAAACTTTATTGCATTCCATTAATTCTATTATACATTAGCAACAATTACATTACAATATTTATTAAAAAAAAATATGTCATACTAATATAAAAATAAATATAAACATAGATAAAATAATAAATAAATAAATAAGTCTTAATCTTAAGGTACACAATAACACAACAACATAAGATAATATTCTCAATTAAAGATGTAGAAAAAATTTGATGATAATATACTTACCGTTACCATTAGTCAGTATCAAAAGTCAAAAGTTATAGGTTTTGTGATAGTTGCCTAGCTTGGCAGGAGAATTGGCAACTGCAGTTATTTGGAGACACACTGTGTCGGAGGTCTATGTTCAGTGGTGGAGGACATTTGTTAGGCTGTAAATGTATTAATTAACAATATCTAAAGCTTAATATGTACATAATTTTTTAAAATGTTTGGTATGAATAATATTATCATTACATTTACATATACTTGTTATTTAATTCAATCAATTGATATTGTTTTAATTGTTATAGGTATTGTATTTATGCAAAGATACACATACATGATTTTTTTTGTTAAATACCTTGATATAAAAGTGTACTATTATATATTTAATATATTAATTTCGTTTAAATATATTATTTCACAGCTTTCCTAAGGAATCAGCTATCCGTAACTGTTGGATAATCGCTACTGGTAGTGATTATAGGTAACCAACAAAACTTAGCAGTGTATGCTCAAAACATTTTAAGCCTCATTGTTTTAGATGGACTAAATATAATAACTTATGTAATTTATAATATAATTAAGATAATTTTTTTAAATGTTATAATTTCTTGTTGTATCTTGTTGTTTCTCCATAAGTGATATAAGTTTGATCTTGTTGGTAGTTATGATTTTTGACATTGTTCTGTATGTATTAAAAATTGACTAGCATTGCTTATTTTATTTTAAAATGCTGACATTCTGTATTATTATGACTTGTAATAATTGGGTGGCATGACAATGACAAAATATTTACTTATAAATGTATTGATTAAACATGAATCCTCATTTACAAATGTTGGAACTTTATCTGTACTGCCATGTTTTATGCAAATTAAAGATTTAAATAAAAGAAATAAATAAGTAATTTAAAGTCCTCACCTAAATATACAAATGAATAATTTATTATGCAATAGTAATTGTAAAACTGACTGGGAATGCCTACCAATGGGACATTTAGTCCACCCTTAATCCCTTTTATAAAGGTGTTATAAACATTAATGTGTAAATAAATTAAGAAATAAATGTAATAATAATGATAATTTCTATTTAATTGTCATAAATAATGACATTAATAAAGATGTTTTTGACAAGAGATAAGTATTACCTATCTAAGTATAGTTTAGGAGTTGTACCTTATTATTTATACCATTAGAATATATTATATACAAGGCAAATAATATATATATACATATATACACTCCCTTCTAATCCAATTCTAACGACCAGCACCCAAGAATAAATCAAGTTTACAAATGCACATTTTTGAGAAATTCTAAAGCTACTCAAACCAAGAATTACAACGAAAATTACAAGGAAAGAAGACAAAAATTTTGTTAAATTTGTTGTTTATTAATGTGATCAAAAATTAATAAGTAATCATTTGTTTATTTTGATTTTATTGAATTATATTTAATATATAATTGTGTTTTCATTTCTTTTACTTATGAATGTTACATACATTGTTAATATTTCTATTATGTAAGTACACAAAATTTAGTTCTTTTTCCTTTTTAAATTTCAATATATTTTCATTTAAATAGAATATATATCTTTACAGTCTATCAAAAGTCCACTGTTGAACATAAACATGATTATAGTTATTTCGCATAGTTTCAACGCTTGGAAAGCGGGTTGTCAACCACTGTTTTTTTTTTATTTAGCTGTTATCAGGACAATGCTGCTGTTTATCTTCTTTGATGTTTCCCTATGTCGCCTCATACACCACCCATGGAATGATATGAGATAGCAGATAATCTTACACTGCATGGTAAATTAAAATAGAATATTATAAAACATTCGTTTTTGTTTTATATACCAACATATTACAAAAACAAACCCTTTTTTGATGCTTTACAACGTATATTTTCTTACGTGGTAGAGCCATGTTGCAGCTATATTATGGTTGTAGCACGAATGGGTCGGCTCGACCGGGGAAGGACCACGCTCTCACAGAAAACCAGCGTTAAATAGCAGCTTAACGCTGCTGTGTTTCGTATGGTGAGTGTAGAGAACCGGAGACCCTTTTTACTGGCAAAGAGGCATTCCATCTTAGTCCTCACGGGTGACAACGCATCTGCATCCTGAGTCTTTTTTGAGGATAGATTTAGATGTCTATGGGTCACAGTAACCACTTACCATCAGGTGGACTGTGTGCCTGTTTGTCACCCGATCCTATAAAAAAAAAAATATTAACTAAACATTTTACCATCTTAACCATTAGGTAACATGATTAAGCCACGTAACCATAAGTAAGTCACCTAATAAAGGCCTTCCACAGATATCCTCATAGGATGACTTTTGCCATAGTTTCCACGCCTGCGTGAAAATATATGTTATGCTGGTTGGCCACCGCATTTATTTATTATTTTAAGTTTTCATCGGGAAAGTGCTGCTGCCCCATCCCCATCTTGTATTATTGCTTACGATGCGGGGTAATATCATCCCGTGTACAGACAAATTCTCTTGTACGCCACAACTTGCCGCACACAAGACACCAACTTAGCAAAACATGCAGGAAATCGCGAAAGTAGGCTCATAACCGTGTTTTGTACTACAAAACGTAAGTGGAAACCCTTTCCTTTCGAAGGTCTGTGTTCAGCACTGAACTTGTGATGGAATGGTATGTTAAAACATTGTTTTTTTTTTGTAAAAGCAACAAAACTTGACACAAGGAAATTTTTGTTTATTATTTAATATTTTTATTCTCAATTAATATTTAAGTACATACATAACATATTGTTATTTATTAGCGATATCACACTTTGTACTATTAGCGCCTTCACTTAGTGCCGTCGAAATCCAAAGAGTTATTGAATGTCCAGTAAAATCGTCGATGCGCCGTTGAATACAGAATGATGATTTTGTTTTTACGCCGTTTCCGCCCGTAGTTTTTAGTCACAGAATGTATTTTCAAGAGAACTTAATTAATCATCTGAATTATAAAAGAACATTTTTATGGTAACAATTAAGTTTTTTGTATGTTTTTTGTATGTGCTGTGAATATAAATAAACCCATAACGGGGGAAATGGAACAATATCTGGTAACCCAGTGAAAGTACCTCCCGCCTATTTCTATCTCAAAAGCATACGCGAATGCTTTATCTAGTCAATCCTCTATCTACGTTTCATACCATAGACATAGTTTCATACATCTACTTTTTCTTAGGAAGTCCCGCCTCTTAAACGTAGTGATTATATTCTCTTTGATTTTCGGGCTGTCAGGTCGTCTATACGCCAGTACATTTTAAGTCTATGGTATTTCACTTTCAACTGCACAATAACAGACTATTAATTGTTTGACATTGGTCTTATATAGTACTTATTCTTAGACATTGACAGTACCTATAAACGTCAACAAACGACAATTTTTCTAAGCGACAATTATGTGTAAAATTGGTAGTATGAACGTAAACAATGTATGGTTTACCTTTTTAATGTTATGTATTTGTAACACATATTAAAAAAAATCTGCACTCCTTCTCCACATAAACTTTAACAGTGCCAATTCTCACTCACCTCCGTGAGTGCAATATGCTTAAAAAGGGGAACAAAGTTTCCCCTTTTTGTATTAATATAATATAGATAATCTAAATTTCGTGATATAAAGTTTGTTCATATTTTTTCTTTAATAATGATCATGCCGGTCATTTATACAACATATAATAATATTGCACGCCTCATAACGCAAAGCTCTATATGTGTGTTTTACTCTCGACATGTTAAGGTCAAGCAATTTTGTGTTCTTAAAATGATTCTATCATAACCATAGAAGTATTAGGCTTAGAACCGCAGTAGGCGCACGTAATATGAAGCCATTTCAAGTAAGCCTTTAAAGGCTAAGTACGACTGCTGGCGTGTTAGTACTCGATTCCACGTAGTCGTGTAAATAGCTCGCACAATTTTTCAAAAAAATTGACGTACTGTACTGTGAAAGGGTGTCACAACTCATCACATAATCACGAAAAAATGTAAAAATCTCATTTCACGGTTAAGTACTGCCTACCATCTTTTATTTTTGTAAAAAACATTCATCAAAATAAAATAATAGATAATAAATTTGACAGACTCCAATATAACGAAAATGTTGCTAGGCATAGTAAAATATTTTACCCCATTTTTTCTTCTTATTATTATTATAATTATAAAAAAATGCATATTGAAAAAAATTCGTACATACTACCAATAGTCTCATTCACATATAAATTAAGGTATTTTTATATGCCAAATATTATTCCCAATTGCCACGAAAAAAAAATGTGTTGATTTTATTTTGTTCTGATAATGTGCAGTTGTTTTTACCTTTTTATGGTATGTGTTTTAGGATAAATAACATAGCCTTTGATTGTTTTCTTTTATTCTAATTTACATATATTTAACACTTTTAGTTCGATTCTTTTATGAATCTTAAAATGATAACATTTCGCGGATAGCGTCATCAAAGCGGCAGTTGTTTAGAAAACAATTGCAGTTTCAGGGTCAGTAAGAGATATTTTTTAAGTACTTGGGTATATTTTATATTATTTAATAAACATTTTTAATTTCATGTTTTATTTGAATAGTTTATCTCCTTCCGAATCTTATTTTGTTTTAGTGCAAAACATAGTATCCAATAAAGTAATAATAATATCACTTGAAGCTGACCCCACTCTTAAGTCTCGTGATACCTTCTAATATGATATATCCATTCTGTGAAAGTTGTATGTTGTAACCTTTACGTTGAAACCGATTTAAATTGAATATATTACGTCAATTCTTTGAATGACAAGAATAGAGATCAGTGTATGCTTTAATATGCGGGTGAAGCCGCGGGCCACAGCCACAGTTAGTAAGGAATAACTAATGAAAAAATATCTGACAGCTAAAATGATTAGCTGACAACTATTCACTTGTTAAGTGTAAGTGGGACTGGATTGGAAAAACTGAAAGAAATAGACGCAGGCATTTACCTACTCCATTTCTTCCACTTTTCTATATATCATAGAATAAGGCCATTGAGTGTTGTACAAAAATTAATATTTACAAATAATATAAAGAAATATTAGAAGATGTTTTCTTCCTCTCACGACTTCCTTGTGAAATCGATTACCATCAGCAATTTTTCCGGACCGATACGACTTAGGGACCTTCAAGAAAAGAGCGTACTCCTTTTTAAAAGACCGGCAACGCATCTGCGATTCCCTCCCTGGTGTTGCAGCTGTTCATGGGCGGCGGTAGTCACTTACTATCAGATGAGCCGCATGCTCGTTTGCCACCTCTCCTATAAAAAAAATTATGGAAGATAAATAACAGATATTTATATAAATATACCACTTCTAACAGAATAATATAATTACATAATAGATTTGTGAATAGTACACAAGATATTACTTATATTATATTTATCGGAAATGACAACAGAAGATCCCACTTCTGATGTCGGAGATTACAATAGAGGATCCCAATTTTGATCTCGGAAATACATCAGGATAGCTTTAACTATTAAAAATAATAAAAGTGTGAGAGCGGATGTTCAACTTGCTCTCTTGCTTACGCAGTTTAATCATTATCAGTAATAAGACAACGTAACGCACTATACATTCAGTATAGTGAAATTACAGTTCGACCACACCGTAACACGTCTCCGCCACAATCACACACCAGTGTAACGTGAGGTACGTAATTACATGATAACACCAAAATATGTAAACCAACAGTAACACTATTTATCTCAATGTAACAGGACAGCATCTCAGCAACACCAATCCTCCTTGACTGCACTAGAAGAATTACAACAACCAACAGAACCACGACAATATCTCAGCACTAGTAGAGTGACCGCACTCGTTGAATGACTTGAGCGGAATCTCTTGCGCACGGCACCTACAGTGAACTTTATACTACATTTTTTTTTTTTTTATTCAATATACATTACATGTGTAATTCTTATTGAAAGTCGTTTTTTACTTTACCACTGGTTCGAAAAAACCCTCTGTCCTGGGAAGAACCAGCAAGAAACCCAGCGGGACTTTTTTTTTAAAATAAATTTTACAATATAAATGATTACGAACTATTTACAAAATTTATTTTAGAAACTGCTTGGAAGCGATCACCTCATTCCCAGGGGTTATTATCAACCATGTATTCATTTATAGTATAATAACCCTTTTTATACAGTTTCAGCTTAATAAAACATTTAAACTTGGTAATAGAGAGAACCTGTACACTTTCCGGGACCTTGTTGTAATAGCGTATACATTGCCCCAAGAATGAATTACTGACTCTGTGGAGTCGAGAAACTGGTATCACTAGCTTGTGTTTGTTCCTAGTGTTTACAGAATGTATATCACTTCTTTTACTAAAACTATCTTTGTTTTTGTGAACATACATTAAATTTTCGTAAATATACTGAGAGGCTAAAGTTAATATATTAATTTCTTTAAATTTATCTCTAAGAGACTCTCTCGGTTTTAGATTGTAAATAGCCCTAATGGCCCTCTTCTGTAAAACAAAAACAGTTTCTGAATCAGCCGCATTTCCCCATAGCAAAATCCCATAAGACATTATGCTATGAAAATAACAATAAAAATAATATATGCTATGAAAATAACATACACAAGAGGGGGTTTCTCGATATACCCTCCCTTCTACCTCGATCCAACCGGGTATTTTATAGACGCTCCGACATATTTATATACTTTATTATTAATTTAAATATTATATACGTTAACAAAAATAAATAATGTTACATTTTTCTCTTTGCAAATACTTAAAAATAATTATAAATGCAACCTAAATATTAATTCTATGAAGATGTCTACTATTACGTTTTCCCCACTTTTTGGGGAAAATGTCATTATCTTGCAAACATTAATCATTTGCTTGTGTGCGCGTGGGCAAACGTAATTACAGGCCGCTTATGCACACATTCATTGTGTTGTTGCTTCAACTTTAAACGGAATTTTGAATGTCATTATCACTCTATGTGTAATTACTCTAAGATCATAACCATATTGCACTTATACGATAATATGAGTAGCCGTATATTAAGAAAACTAGAGTGTTTTCTTGATATACGATATATTAATCCATCCTATATTTTCTAAAAAATCATTTCATATTACTACCGCGAAAAGACACGGTTTGAAAAAAATTTACATGGACTCCCGAAAAAAGCGAGATATGAAAGAAGCGATGAAGATGTGTCAGGATTGTGCCAGGCTTAGCTTTCCATTGACGTCCGTCGAGTTGGAGGATATTTTTTTTTAAATTTTTTTTTACAGAAAGTATACATTATTGTAAGCACACACGCAAAGTTTCAACATTCGGAGACACGTACTTTCTGAGAAAAAAAATCAAATCAAAAAAAAGTCAATTGCTACCATAAAACTGACGCTATTTTGTATTGTCGTTGTCAGTAGGGATGTCGATTCTTTCCGAAAAAGTTCGATTTTTTAAATCGATTCGAATTGTAAGTTGATGTATCGATTCACTAAAAATCGATTTCTAAATATCTATATTTTTTGTTTGCATTTGTAATGTAAATACAAATCTATTTTATGAGAAAAAAATCCCCTTCATCATAAAAAAATAGGGGGACTGATTCAGAAGGGTTTCTGTATCTATTTTGAGACTGCTATGTCTCCGGCGCTGCGGGAAGAGCAGCCTCTACGCCTTTGCGTAACAAATCGCAGGCATCGTTCCTCGCCTTCGCAGCTTCGGCTTGTTGGCAACCCCCAACTCGACGGACGTCAATGGAAAGTCGTACATTGTGCCAGGCAAAAGTCCGTCAACCCTTCTGGGCTTGCGACAAGCGTGGGAGTTTATGTATGGATAAATATTTATTATTTGCTGAAGTAGAAATCGAACAAAATAGTTTAAAGTATTCCTTTTAGCTGAAGATCTTGAAAAATAAAGTTCCCAACGTCAACGCGGGTACGGGTGAAACTGGAATAAAATACAATTCAAAAATTGTTTTTTTTTTTAATATAGGATAAGGGTGACAAACGAGTACACAGTCCATCTGATAGTAAGTGGTTGCTGTAGCCCATAGACATCTACATCTATCCTCGATTATGAATCAAAATGCAGATGTCTTGTCAGCCGTGAGGACTAAGATGGATTGCCTCGTTTCCAGTAAAAAGGGTCTCCGATTGTCTACACTCACCATACGAAACAAAACAGCGTTAATGTTTTTTCTCTGGTAAAAAATTTACTCTGGTATTCTGTGAGTTCGTGGACCTTCCCCGTTTGAGCCGACCCATTCCTGCTACAAATTTACCAGATATATAGTTGCAGCATGTCTCTACCACATATAAAAATTATTATTTTAAACATTGATATATTTTCGCGTGAGTTTGGTGAGTCCAGCTCTGATGATTGTTGTGGTGATAATCTGTCAGTAAAATGTGTATGTAGATTGTTAACCCGTTGAGCATATTCATCGGTAAGATTGGGATTAAAATAAACCCTCGTTGCTGGAAAAACGTACGTGGCTAAAAGTAAACATTCCTGTTTTAAGGGCTATAATATAAACGTTGCAGCTTTTCTTCTCCCAGTATGCATCAAATTTAGGAACTGCGCTTAGATTTATAAATAAAACCTAATAAGCAATGTATAAAATAGACTCCCTCAAATCTTTTTAAAAACTTTTACAAAAAAATAAAAGATCATGCTAGTAACCCACAGATATTTCTTTCAATGGGAAAGAGCCTGTTAACAACCCACACCCTTAAGGCAAGATCTGATTATATTGAAAATATATTGAGACTAATAATATTGGAAGTGCAAACAGTCATATTAACACAGTAGGGAACAAGTACCTAGCATTTGTAGGGAGAGCTATACAAAGGGAAAAAAGATGTCTCTTTTCTTAACGAGTTATTATTTTGGAATAATAAACAACGTCAAAGTCGTCCAACAGACTCAATTTAGTTTCTATCCTGGCAAAGATACTATTAACACCATTGCCGTCATAAGATAACTCCTGGAGAAAAGCCTAATACAACAATGGCCTCTCTACATGTATTTTGTCTTTGTTTATTCTGTTTCTTGTTCTTTAGATCTGAATATCCAAAGAAGTTCGAAAACCTAATTCGCCAATTCCATGTTGGCAGGAAAGTGCAGGTTCTGCACGAAAACTGACTTTATGGAGAAATCCAAATTACAAATGGAGTAAAGCATGGATGCGTTAAAGCACCGACACTCTGCCATGCAAATGTTACAACAGTCGTACTAGCGTTTTGTAGCAACCAAATCCAGCTTAAAATTGGGACTAAAATAGGTATGTTTGACATCTTAAAATTCAGAGCGAAATCCAAACTCCAACGCATCACCATATAAGAGGTTCTTTACGTTAACGACGTATACCTCATCCAAGCTCACGCGCTTGCAAAACTCACATGCTCAAATAGCCACAAAAACGAAGTGAAATTGATCTAACAGCACTGAATATAGATGGGAAACCAGTAGATAAGGTCTCACAATTTAGCGCTACACAGAAACATGGTGACTTTACAAATAAGATATAATAACTGCCTTTTACCACCTAAAATATCTAAGACCTATCCTATACGTGAAGTGGCAGGTACGTGTTCCTAATTCCAAGGTTCTGCTTTTTTAGGGTGTTAGGCAGTGAAGCTAACTAAATGCACTGATAGTAGATATAGTGCGGGCATGTTATTTGCATGAATAATCTCAGTTTATATAAAAGTGAATTTTAATCAGAGATTGTAGAAGGTAAGCAAAAAAACGGTAACTAGCATCTGCCTGCCTGAAATGACGTGTCCAAAAGACCTACAGAAAGCTTGCATTATCAATCCTTCGGGATCCTGTAGGAAGGAGCTTTATGCACAAAGCTCATCTTGGCGGACTGATATTTTTTATAAGCATGAAATCGTTTGTTCCTGCCTCAGAAGAGAGTGAGAGACATACGCGTATACTGACAACTCGGTTGGCACAATCTACTGTCATGCGACATACAAAAGAGTAAGGGTATACAATTTATTTCTTTTACCTCATTTCATATTGAACACCAAGTTCGATCTAAAACTATAATTTCTAGGGTCGCCATCATCGAAATCGATAAAAAGGACTAAATATAATAGAGCCCTATCTCCAGCTGCGGATCCTAACAGTGTGTTAGAGAAGGAAAGTAACCTTAGTAGGCTATTTTCCTTGACTAAATGGTATGTATCATAAGGTCTCACAGGGGTCCAACCTTTTCCCGCCTATATAGTTGATAGTCATGACGTAAAAAAAAATACAGTTGAGAGGAATTTGTGGTTTATTAAAAGCTGCGTGGATCAATAGTTCTGCGAGATTAAGTTGCCCTTGTCACGTTCAGTCCATAGATTTGTCACCGTTTTACTTTTTAATAGACAGTGCATATGTACCCTCAGATACCTGGTACACTTTCATAACTCCTGCGTATTTGGCTAGTCTGTGTAAGATCATTAGATTTTTAAATTCATGCAGTTATATGAAAAAAAGTTATATAAAAAAAGTTATAAGAAAAATAAAGCAGCCATTATGTACTCCGTGTCCCCATTTTTTATTTCAACAGCAAAACATTTTATAAAGTATCTCTTCAAAGATTATTGGGAATTTGTACATTTTGGATTGAAATACAACAAAAGGCAGGTAGGTCCAGCTTATTCCCGAGAACATGTTATTTGAATATTTTTAATTATTTTAGAACTATCAAGGTAAAAATTTTGTAAATTTTTGAGTTTTTTTAGTTTCGTACACTAAACCATTTTTTTTTCATTTTTTACCGCTTAGCAATCAATTTTCGATAGTCCTTGTAAGTAAAATGCACATCACTAGCTAACGCACACAATGACAAATCAAAATTGGTTACACATTTTCAGGCTGTCAGGTCGTCTATACGCCAGTATATTCTAAGTCTATGGCAGAGAGAAAGATCCATAGTGAACTACCACAGACTAATGTAAAAAAAAGACAGAGTGTTGTAGAGAACATATGTTATAGAGAACAAAGAGTCTTGTAGAGAACATACAAAATAACATATAGAGAAAAAAAAGAATGTATATAAAGTAATATATTGCTAAACGACATTTTTACGATAAAGCAGTATTTTTCCTGATCGTTGGTACTTTAATGTCCATTTTCTTTTATGCCATAATAAATGGATGTCGAATTATAGTGACATTATTTTAAAACGTTTTTATCTACGAGAAGTCTATCAAAAGCATAAAGCCTCGAACAACTTGTTATGAATAAATAACAATGACTCGCGGCACTTAAGTGGTCCAGCAGCTCGCAAGATCAATTGTTTTTTTTAATGTTTCAAATATGTTTTCATTAAACGTCAGCAATTTTGTTATTAATTATATAATATTGATCCTGATAACGACTTTTGATCGTTTTCGTCATTTCTTAGGTTAATCAGCAAAATTATTGGTGTACGTAAGCTCTGCTAACGCGTTCAATGTTTTCACGCTTTTACACTGTGAGTGTCGCTGTGTTGCAATGTTCAGAGCTGAACATTTAAACGTGGTAGAGCCATGCTGCAGCTATAGTAATTGTATAGTTGTAGCACGAATGGGTCGGCTCGACCGGGGAAGGACCACACTCTCACAGAATACTAGCGTAAAATAGCAGCTTAATGCTGCTGTGTTTCGTATGCTGAGTGTAAAGAACCGGAGTTCCTTTTAACTGGAAAATTGGCATTCCATCTTAGTCCTCACAGCTGAAAGTGCATATGCATTTTGATTCGCAAACGAGGATAGATGTAGATATCTATGGGCCACAACAACCACTTACCATCAGGTGAACTGTGTGCTCACTTGTCACCTTTCTCCTAAAAAAAATGAACAATCTTTATTAGTTTTATCTTCGATAGCATTATGAAAATTACGTTTCAAAAATATAGGTGTAGAAAACACAAATGAAATTATAAATGCAAAAAGCACAATGTTGGTTAGTTTTTCTCGTAAAAGTGATTAACCTATTACCAATAGTCATATTGAGTACTGCAGCACCCACCCATCATCCAACGGCATATAAAGTAGGCGATAGATTCGTTGTGATCACTGGAAACTAAAATGGTATACCTGTAAATATTGGCTTCCAAGTACTTTCCAAGTAGTATGCAATACCACTAAGTGGCACAAAAAAATCAAGAAAGAGGGTGGCATCTACCAGTACAGCATAACTCTCTCGTCCTCATCTACCCAAAACCAATACAACACATAGGCGATAAGATTGAAGATAGACTCGAACGCAATAGAAGAGACACGTTTGTAATCATCCTTCAAACGGACTCGTGTACCAACAATTCGAGTTTATAACATTAGCTCAGGCTTAAAATCGTGATATAAAACATGAATTGGTCGGCTCGACCACGCTCTCACAGAATACCAGGGTAAATAGCAGCTTAACGCTGCTGTGTTTTTTATAGAATCGTATGGTGAGTGTAGAAAACTGGAGACCCTTTTTACTGGAAACGAGGCATTTCATCTTAGTCCTCAGGGTTGACAACACATCTACATTTTGTTCCTAATCGAGGGTAAAGACTTTGGGTCACTGCATCCACTTACCACTAGGTGGACCGTGTGCTCATTTGTCACTCTTATCCTATAAAATTTAAAAAAAATTAAAAATAACCTCAATCTTGTCATCACAGTTAGCAAAGTTTGATTTACGTACTCAGTTTTAGACGCTTGTAACAAAGCAAAATTTTACCAATTAAATCCTGTTAAATAAATAACGACGACCGAGTTTTCCAGAATTTAAGCCTTTTATTATTAAATCGGGCGCAGCGGTTCCAATGGGATCTTAATTTCGTTACAATTCTTGTTTCAATTATAGGATCTATCAAATACAAAATGTTCAGTTGTTCCACGATGAGTTATGTTAATCATGATACTCGTATTACACAAGCGAGGCTATATTATATTTATATATCTATATCATATATCTATATTATATATTAGTATTATGTAAGCCATAGCCATACTAAGCTTATGTAAACATAGTATATTTCTAATTCATATTTTTTATGGAATATTTCTTGCTGTTCAGCCTTTATTAACAGCCTCATGCCGTTGTAAACCTTTATGAAATATAGTGGTTTCGCCTTCTATTTTATTTAATAGTATTCGATGCCCTACCTAATTTAGTAGTATAATAATATTATAGTAGCGTCAGGTGATCAAGCTTTGATAGGCGTTAGAAAAAAATTCTCAGTGATTACACATATTTAGAAAAACTTGTAAAGTAAAACATTAACTTAGCACATTTCATCCAAATTGTTAGAACCTTTTACGAAGAACCATTCACATTTAAAAATATAGGTGTGTCGGGCACAGAAGATAGAAAATAAAAAGAGACAAACAGAAGGGAGAGTAGATCTCAAAATCCCCTATCGCAAGTTCAGTATAAAGCTCAACGCAGGTGACACGCCAAGAGACTTCGTCGCACTCATTCTACGAGTCTTAGTCGTAGAGTAGAGTACGGAAAAGCGGTATTGCACAAGATGTTGTGAAAACTGCTTGTGTTGCTGTTGGTTTGCATGCTTTAAGAATGAATGTTTAAAGAATGTGTGTAAATTGCATGGCACCAAAAATCTATAATAAAATCCCATTAAATATCCAATTAATTAATGATGTCAAAAGATTTAAAACTGCACTCAATGGCTTCCTTGCTGAAATAGTGTACTTAAGAATATTGTACATAAGAATATTTTTTGATGACAAAATGTAAAAATTACTTCAATTATGTCCATATAAGGTGAAACATGGTTGTACCTAATAATAATTTTGTATGTGACATCCTGTAATACCCATGAGTGTATGAATTAATAAATGATTGATTGATTGATTTACCTAGTTTTGGTGTTCATGCGATTCCGTCCATCAGGTAACACTGGCGTGTGATTGTGGTCTGGACGTATTACGGTATGGTCGATATTTAATAATAAAAAAGATGAAATTTTAATTTTACAGCAAAAAATTGTGCGTGTCAGCTCCAATGCGTAACTGGAGTTTACAAAAACGTTTGTCTTAAAATATATATACGCAAAAGAATTAAATAAACCAATATATTTATTTATATTTATTAGATAAAATATATTACATATGTTATATTATAAAAATGTATGACTATTCATTGACGTTTGATATTGGACATGTATACTGAATTATATTGTCAAATTATATATATATATATATATATATATACCATAATCTATGTAGAAACAGTGGTCACGTTGTTATGCTAGCCCCTTAGAATAATTACATAAATAGTGCTCGTATTTATTCTGAGGCTAGCTGCTAACCCCATCTCACTTTTCAAATACTTAGAAAGAAAGAGTGAGAGGGTGATGAAAGAGAGAGTGTGAGATGCGCAAGTATTTTGCGCAGAAGAAAACCATAACGTCTTCACTTTTTGTTAACGCTTGATTTTAAAACTCATCTATTTTTCATACCGTGCGCTGTATATGAAATTATGCTTAAGGAATAAACTTCAATAACGTCAAAAAAAGTTACAATCTTTATTTTTAGACTTAATTTTAGTGTAATAAATCAACGGAAGGCTACTGTCGTTTATTACACTGTATTCTATGTCATTCTCTCATAGGCAAAACCCTGTCCCTTTTTAGTGTCTCTTTTTTATTTCATCAATTTTTAAATCGCAACGATTCTAAATAAGGTTCACTTCAAAATTATATTAACCTAACCTAACCTTGTTGAAAGATACCAACTCGTGCAATTCGGTATGGTAGTTCCTACATTCTAACCTCTGTTATGGTCTCCGTCTCTAAAGTACCATTCACATTGCTCGAGTAAGTCAAGCTTGTTCCTTTATGCGCGAAAACACGAAGAAAACGAATTTCACCAGAAGTTAAATCTAGAAGCTAGACAGCTTCCTCGCCCCGCAAAGCGTTACTACCGTGTTCCAGTCGTTTTTGAGAACGCTATTACAAACAATTAAATATAAATATTGCTCGTATAATATAATATGATGGTGATGATGATGATATGATAGTATGGTTGGCAACCCTAACGGGCGGTTCAAGGGCTGACTGCTCTCCTCAAATTTCATTTTCTTTTCAATTGACGTTAGAGTTCAGTTAGAAAACATTGTGGGAGGATTTCTTCTCCTTTTTCATCAGCCCGTATAAGTCAACTTCTACACATGGGTCTTTCCCATTGTGTGGAAATATGAAACGTTACCTCGCTCCCCGCAATTGTCAAGCGAATGAGTACTAAATGAGCCGAATTTCAGAAAAAAACTACATACTCTAACCTCGAAGATGTCTTGGCTGGCACTGGACGTAATGATTATAATACTGTTTGGGCACTGGCCACAACGCAAACAGCAATCAAACAGCAACAACACAATAACATAATATAACAAATTGAAGCGGCAGTAGCCTAATGAGGACATCCACTTTTTCTGCCACCAGAGCGGTACTTAGATTAGGAATGAGATTCAATATTTTACAAATTTCTTAGCGGGGGAAGTTAATTTGTTAGAAAAATGTAAAGGTTAATTTTTCTTTCTAAAATATTAGTTGTATTTTATATTTATTAGATTGGAAACGAATAAACAAAACTACGGATATTCGGATAATTTTTAAAGTAGAAAAATTAAAAAGAGCTATAAATATGTGCAAAAAATTAAGGAGCAAAGCACTGAGGCATCGTTTTGTGTATTAACACACTCTAGAAATTGATAAATTTTTATATTAAACGCAACTTCTTAATTATAATGACATTGTATAATAACTTCACCATAATCCCAAGTAGTAGCGACATCTGGTGAACGAGTGTAACTAAAACTTCACCATAGTCGAAAAAGGAAGAGCGAAAGATTACAAGCCCTCGTTCTAGGACACGGACTGTAAAGACAGAAAGTCATGGGTACGAATTTGCCATTACACTACTGCGTTGAACTACTCCATTTTAAACTTACTTTTAACGGTTAACGGGAGTAATATCAATGTTAATAGCGTTACTATTATATTTATAAAAAAAACGTGGAGATTTAAATTTAGAATTTTCATATTTCTAACTCACTCTAACAACTTGCAATCGGAAAGTTAAAAATAGTTTTTATTTCCATCTGACCCAGACAATTGACCTGTCGGCGCCTGAACGAGTTTGACTTCGATCCACTATTATTCGGTGTTAAAGGGAAAACTAAAACCTTATGTATATTTTAATACTCTAGTGTCTCGATACAATCTAAACTATGGTAGTATTTATTCTGTGTATTTATATTTTATAGATTTAAGTTTTAAGCTATAAGACCAAATATGACAGCATCATTTCCGGGAGACCTGAGATTTTGAGTGAGATTGAGAGGTTCTATGGGGGCTATGAGGGGTGTCCTCTCTCCCTTCCTGTGAGGTGAGGTGAAGTCGCGCGGGAATAGGAGTGTTAATATGGCGATGCGCCACCCGCCCTATCCTTCGCGACTCTGGCGGGCTGCACCGCTAATACGGTGGTGGTAGGGCCGTGGGGGTGAGAAGTGTCGATATTGTGCGGCGCTGCTCTCCCTACCCTCCGCGACCTAAACTTGATTGACGGCGGAATCAGAGACCAGATCCGCTACTGGGGTCCCGACCCCAATAGCGGATCTTGTCTGGAAGGCTGATGCTTACGAGTACTCGACTTTCCTGGCCCCATGACTTCCGTGCATTGGGCTCAAGATGGCCCGCTGCGCCGGTGGGTTTAGAGGCTGCAGTGCAAGGCGTGCCTCGTGTTCCAATGCGCCTTACGGTAGGGGGAGGGGATGACTTGTTCTCTCCCAATGAAGGGCTGCCATGGGGCGGCCGGCGCCGATGGGTCATAAAAGTACTTGTTCCGTGCGTCCGTAATTAATAAAATTATATTCTCGTTTGTTGGAAACTCGTAAATTCTAAAACTATTTATTTTAAATATAATAGGTCTTTACCTATGAAATTACCGTTCTACATTACTGGCCATTTCAAATCCAAATAATTTTTGTTTAGCTAAAAAAATCTTCTAATTTCAAATTAATTTTATTCTAAAAACATGGAATTCTTTCCTCCAAATTAGTAATTTGTTTATTGATTAGCTACTAAATCTAAAACTGAATTAGCAGCAGCTTTGGACGTTAGCATCAAAACAATATTAGTCCTTTGGCAAGGTAAAAAAGCTTGACAAATGAGTGTCCCACGAACTCAATGAGCGCCATCGCAAAGTACGCGTCGAGACGTGCCTTGCACTGCTCAACAGGCACATAAACTTAGGAATTTTGAATTGCATTGTTATCTGCGACGAACAATGGATTCTGTTTGACAATTGCAAGTGCTCAGCAAGTTGGTTGGATCCTGGTTCAGCACCTATACTATTATTTAAACGAAAACTTACTCCTAGAAACTTAATGGTCACTGTATGGTGGTCTAGCGCCGGTGTGATTGATCACAGCTTCTTACCAAATGGGACGAGCATTACTGCAGATGTGTACTGTGAAGAACTAAACAAAATGATGAAGAACGAAACGTCTCCAAACAGTTTTGGTCAATCGCTCGTCCCCGCTGCTTCTGCACAACAACGCGCGATCTCATACTGTCGGTCTCTATGTTATAAGGGCTGGGGTTGGAAGCTCTCCGTCATCCGCCATACTCACAAGACCTTAAAAACCCGAATTCTACTTTTTGCAGAATTTGGATAACTTTTTGGCGGGGAAAAAATTCAATACCTGAGAGGCAGTACAAAATGCCTTGAAGTATTTGTTGTCTGTTATTGATTACTTTGATTAATAGAAATAAAACTTATTTCATAAAAAACGGCAATTTTATAGGTAAAGACCTAATATAACTCTCGCACGTTTTAACAACTATATCCTTTATCCCTATTTTCCTACTAGTTATAGGTATATACTCGTATTAAAAATTTAATAGTGTCCGTTTCTTTTTTTGTCTTTTTACGTACTAACAGAGCGGATCGACATGCTTGTCTGTATACAGATAATTTATGGACCGGTAAGTGACGTAACTGCACTTTATCCCGGAAAATACAAGGTTCCTGTGAGATAGATTGTTAGCATAATTCTGCAATTACTTCTTCTTGCTAAAATGGCTGAGCGAATTTTGATAAAATTTAGTGTATGAGTGTCTTAGGTCTTGAATAGCATGATAGATCATCTTAATAAACGCAAGGTTCCTGTGGATAGCAATTCGACATAATTTTATAGTGCCCTCTTCACACCACATAACGGATAAACTAATTTTGTGGTTTGGTACAGAGATTTCTTAGGTACTAAAATACCAAATATAAAATACTTAATATCACTGCAAGATGAACGGTTCCTGTGACATGTTCAAATCCCACTCACTCTCCTATTACTACTACTGCTACTAAAAATCCACTACTGAACTCAGGTCTAGATTGTCTCATACCCATGGGACGATATTGGTGGTGTACTAGCTTGGACTCAAATATCATGTTATCATGATATGCGAAGGTCAGTGAGCAGGTAAACATTATCGTCCAATCTTTTACTTATTACATTCAAAATATTTCAATTTTTTGTAAAGGGGCCACTAAGTAGGTAATTTAGTAGGCGTTTTAATCAGGTATTTCTAATCTTGATTGCGACTTTATTTTTGAACATTATGACATTAGTTTAATTTTTTTTTTCGTTATGCTTTATTCTCTGTGTAATGAAATTAATAAAAACACTACTCCTTCTTTACGTGGTAGAGCCACGCTGCAGCTATATTATGGCTGTAGCAGGAATGGGTCAACTCGACCGGGGTAGGACCGCGCTCTCACGGAATACCAGCGTAAAATAGCAGCTTAATGCTGCTGTGTTTTGTATGGTGAGTGTAGAGAATCTATCTTAGTCCTCGGGGATGACAACGCATCTGCATTTTGATTATTAATTGAGGATAAGACGTAGACGTCTATGGGCCACAGCATCCACTTACCATCAGGTGGACTGTGTGTTCGTTTATCAGCCTATACTATAAAAAAATGCCTCGCAAGAAAACCATCTATCCAACTTTTACATCCCTTCACTCACACACGCTGAACATAGACCTCCCCCAAAGAGTGCTACAAAGTACGGTTCTGAGCCACCTCCATCCTTCGACTTTCTGCATCTCTTACCAGGTTGTCACTCGAGTGGGGGGTTGGGGGCGCCCTACATTTTGCTTACCTGTACAAGACTGCCACTCGAGAACCTTTCTTCCGCATGGATTGTCAGTTCTTCCAGCTATATAAGGCCGTCCCATTTTCACTTTAACTTATTGGTTCGTTGGGCTATTTCAGTTTTCTAATTTCCTTAAAAATATGATAAAAATATATAACTTTAATAAACATGCATATCAGTTAAAGTATTATATTATGCTATAAATACAGCGTCAGTAGTTAAAGGAACTGTAAAAAAACTTAATATTTTAAGGTCACCGACACACGTCACACAATCACAAACGGGCGGCTGACACGCATATAGCAAGCAACATAATGACTTTTTCAGAGTAGAGATGCATGTTATATAGCTTTCAACTTACTCAGCGCCTGTAATTATGCGCGGTAAAATACGTCATTGCAAAAAGATCTCGATACCATATAATATTAACATAATTTGTAAAAAGGTTGGCCAAACAAATCGGTATATAAATGATAAAACTTTGAAACATTTTTAGAATCAATCACGCTGATTCAGAAAAATTTAAAAGATTTTTCTTTTCTAAACTCTATTTTATATTGCACGCCACACAACGCGCGAGCGTATGGGAGTGCTCTACTATCGACATGCCGCTGTGTAATGATTGCAATAGAAAATTATTAGTATGTCTCAATGTTATTAGTATATTAAAACTAGATAGATTGGCACTGCGTAGAGATGTTGCATCTCTTTGCGTTTTTTATCGCTTCTATCACGGGGAGTGCTCTGAGGAATTGTTCGGACTAATTCCAGCCGCCCAATTTCCCCATCGCACATCGCGACAAAACTCGCGATACCATCCATACCATCTGGATGATTGGCAGTCCACCACTGTGCGATTTAGAAGAAATTTTCTTCCTCGCACAACTTCCTTGTGGAATCGATTACCACCAGCGATTTTTCCGGACCGACACGACTTAGGGACCTTCAAGAAAAAAGCCTACTCCTTTTTAAAAGGCCGGCAACGCATCTGCGATTCCCCTGGTGTTGCAGTTGTTCATAGGCGGCGGTAGTCACTTACCATCAGGTGAGCCGCACGCTCGTTTGCCCCCTCTCCTATAAAAAAAATATATTAAGTCAGCGTTTTTTTTTATTAATTTGTTTAGTTATATTTACAAAAACGGTAGTTAAAAAATTATTAGTATGGTACGGCTGTCAGTTAGACTGAGCACCTGTATGTCTTCACATTTCAGAAAAATACACGCAACGAAATCAAATAAATCTTTCTGGATAAGTTCCCATTTATTCTCAGGATGATTCCTATTACTGGTTGTTATCAAACTCATAGACGTTTAAAAGATTATTTTTTCATCAAAATTAAATTAAAATGTGATGAAAAAAATAAAAACGCTCATTAGGCGTGCACTTTTGGATTTTCCAAACTATTTAGATTTATATTCAGAAATCTTTAAATAAGGGATGCAATGGCTCTACCATCTCTGGTCGGTTTGTATTCAAACTGAAATTCTACGGTCGTTGATTTTTCGAGGACCAATTGCAGACTACGTTATAAATAAGTCTTTTATACACTATATTTAGTGAAATTTGTCAAAAGTTATGGACCGCGGAAGAAATCGCCCGCCTCTGCGCACAATGAGGTTATTGGCCAAGAAGGCTGGCAATTTCTCCTCCTCGGAATGCTGCTGCAGCGTTAACGTCTTGCAAAATTCTATGGAAGTTACTTAACGTAGATAATTTGATTGATATCACTATTGACCCATCCAAGAACGAAGTATAATGATGCCACCGGCGTGTTAATTTTTATTTTGGACAAAAACCGACGAAGCTATCTTCACTAGATGATCTTTAATGATCACGAATAAGGGTGACAAACGAACACACAGTTCACCTGATGGTCAATGAATACTGTGACTCATGAAAATCTGTATCTATCCTCGATTAAGAATCAAAATACCGATGCGCTGTCATCCCTCAAGACCATGTCAAGTTATGCATTCATCAAAAAGATACAGCGCGTTGGTGCTGCGTGTGGCAAGAATTAGCCGTTACGATTACTTAACCGTATAAATCAATGATTGTTAAAGAATTAGTCGTGTTATTTCACGTCACCATTCAAGGTCACCCAGTTACTTAGTCTGCACACACCGACATATTAGACACTTGTCATAAAAAGCCCTGTTTTAAATAGAGGATGTAATTTAAAAGGAAAAATAAAATAAAAACAGAACTCCAAACCCCACTCGTTTGACTAATATACGACCCAGACGTCTAGCTCGGATCAGTCATTCAATCAGTTGTTCAATCCTTGTCGTGATTGTATGTCGTTGTTCTTTTAATGCTTGCAAAAAATATTATGCCGCGACGAAGTTGCCTTATATTACATCGTGACGAACCATAATACTGTTGGTGGTTTAGAAACTGCTTCTAAATTGTAATCACTTCCATCAAGATAGATCATTTTAACCGTCTTCAAAACAGGAAGAGGGTCTCAATTCGAATGTTTATATTTTTTTATGTATGTTCCGGCATATCTCCGTCATACATAGACGAATTTGCAAAATTATTTTTTGTTCGAAAGAGGATTATTCCGAAATAGTTCTATTTAATTCATTTATTATTTAATTTCGTAAATATCTGATGATGATTTTCGGAGACGGACAACGGAAATAAATGCCAGCAAATCAATCGTGATTGCTGCTATCGCATATCTATGCGTTATACGTGGTAGAGCCATGCTGCAGCTATATTAGTAGTATAGTTGTAGCACGAATGGTTCGGCTCCACCGGGGAGGGACCACGCTCTCACAGAATGCCAGCGTGAAATAGCAGCTTAACGTTGCTGTGTTTCGTATGGTGAGTGTAGAGAACCGAAGACCCCTTTTTACTGGAAATGAGGCGTTCCATCTTAGTCCTCACCGGTGACATCGCATCTGCATTTTGATTTGTAATAGAGGATAGATGTAGATGTCTATGGGTCGCAGCAACCACTTACCATCAGGTGGACTGTGTGCTCGTTTGTCACCCTTATCTTATAAAAAAAATCTATGCATTGTTTACGCAATCGCACAACATAACATCACGCCTGTTTCCTGTAATGGGGTAGGCAAATGTATTCAGTATGCCACGGTACACCTTTTTCTGTCAAAGTTGTTATATTGTAGTCGGTTGTACATTTTTTTTTAATTTTACCACTTGTTTGTTAAGATGGTTGTAGTGTTTTTTTTGTGTGAAAATGGTCACTCTAGTTTCATTAGTTGTCAGGATTAAATACGAAACCAAGAGCCAAGTTGAACATCCGCATAACCTTGTGTTAAATAAATGTTTTATAAACAGGCTTTCTTAAACTTATAGCCGTACACCTACTAAATTTCCCAGATAATGGCGAACCCCCCAAAAAACACGTGCTCTAAAGAGTACAGTGAAGCAACTTGCGTGCACCGTCAAGTGTGTAGCACTCGTGAGCCAGACAGTCAGCCGCAACAACCTTAATGTGCCGCGGACCCCAACGTTAATATATGTTCGGTGTGTCGGGTTCGCTTACCTCACTCTGAGAAAACCTGTATTATAATATTTTATAAATATAATATTAGGATAGTTAAAATCCATTTCGTTAGAAGCGACTATGGGACATGCCAGAAACATATAATTCATAAATCAACTTGTTCACGCCAGAGTCATACTTACTACACAGACATGCGTTGGTCAGCAGCGTCAAACGTGCAAAACGTCTGGTACCTCCATCGTCGGTATTCATTCGTCGTGATTCAGATCTAATCTTCCTTGCAACATGAGAAGACCATGTCGAGGCAGCCCATGACTTTTACGAGCTGTCAAGGAAGAAACAGAAATATTTTTTTTTATTTTCCATTTTAATTTATGTTTAGTAAATTGTATTCGAATTACGTAACGTACGTACGTAAACGTCAAACCTTTTTTAATTTTAATTCATCTCGTTATATGAGACTTAATCAAATAGATTGGTAGCAAACTAATGAAACTAGGTTACTGTCACCTTGCAGCATTCGATATTTCAACATTTAGGTCAGCGTCAAGACTACAAATTAGATGCACCTGATGAACAGTATAGTAAGTTAATATTCCCTTGACATTTCGTTATTTCTATCACGGTATATACCTAGATTTTTTTTCTCATCACAAATAAAGACTGCTCCACATAAAAGTTAGTACGTCATACTACTTATATATATTTTTAAGTAAACATGTTATAATAAAAATAATACACAATGTTAGGTACACTAAAATGGTATATTTTTTAATAGAATAAGGGTGACAAACGAGCACACAATCCATCTTATGGTAAGTGGATGTAATGGCTCGACCGAGGAAGGGCTACGCTCCCACAGAATACCAACGTAAAATAGCAGCTCAATGCTATATTTCGTATGGTGAGTCGAGGAACCAGAAACTCTTTTTACTGGATACGGGGCATTCTATCTTAGTCCTCAGGGGTGACCACGCATCTGATTTTTATTCGAGAATATACATAGGTGTCTATGGACCACAGCATCCACTTTCCATCAGCTGGGGTGTGTGCTCACCTGTTCTGCACCCTTGTTTTATAAAAAAAAACTTAATCCATTTCAACATTACCAACCTTCTCACATTCAGTCCGGTAAGCATCCTAAATATGAATTCGCCTACCAGATGTTTCGCAAACTGGCGCTGCTTCCCACTACCGATCTTACGATCCGCTATTATTTTACGTCTGATATTATAACATTGACCGTGTAGTAGCGTTGTAGGAATATCCACTAACCCCTAACAAACCGTGGATTTCGTAAAAGGTGACAGAGGGAAACAAACCAGGAGATGGGCTGCAGCGTCTTTCTAATATGAACTGAAAATAAAAAATAAAACTGCAGTTGCCAACCAGCCTGTTCACCGTGGCCATTATGGCACCTATCTCTACTATGAGGAAATCTAATCTGTAACAGAAACGATGTAACACAAATGTAACACTTGACTTATAATAAATATTTTGAATTTGAATTTGAATTACACGATATCCAGATCCGAAGTCATTAGAAATTTTTGGCATCGTCACTAACGGCCATTAAGAACTAACCACATAGAGGACGGGTTTTCTTTATAGTCGATTATATACATATCCATCTCGATATCTATAACTGATGGATTATGGATAAAATAAGACAGGATTGAATTTATTATAATAGATTTAATTATGGAAACAGTGAAAACAGTCTTTGTGTAACAAATGGCAACGACAAGAAGGTATAATACGACTAAAATACAAAAGTTACAAAGGTCGCATAGACAGTGACGCCAACTTGAACAGATTACTAAAGTAATAAAAACAGCATATTCAAATCAGTTGATTTATACAGTTCTAACAATAACCGATTATATCTTTTATCACTATGTTTAAATAATACGAGAACAGCTCTTATCATCACTAATATATCGTTTGGTGGAAGCGTAATAGAATCCACCGCCTAACTTCGTCCCGTTGGTACCGTAAGAGGGGACTAAGAGAATTGACAGAAAATTATTTTAGCTTCCAATAGACGGCGGTATGGATATACTATATATATATATCGTCAAAAGTACGAGACGTCTCGTACTGCGACCGTCAATTCACCAGGCAGTTTTGTCCTACAACGGGAAACAGAAACAGAAACTTTTTTATTCAATATAGACTATAAATCACACTTATTGAAAATCTCTTTTATTTAATTACCACTGATTCGAAAGAAAACCTCTGTACTGGGAAGAACCAGCAAGAAACCGAGTGGGACATTATTCAAACAAATGACAATACAATCATGTTTGTTACACTATTAACAACACAATACAAATTAGAAATAGCTTGGTAGCAATCACCTCATTCCCAGGGGTTATTATTATTAATCTGGGAAGTACGATCTGACGAAGTAGGCAAATTCTTCCTACAACGGGGGTGGAGTATATCAAGTACGAGCTGACGAAAAAGGAAATGTATATATAAGTAAGGAATTGCGTTTCACAACCGTTCTGCTTTTTACTTTGGATATTCTTGTTCTATTTACATATACGTTTTATACGTGGTAGAGCCATGCTGCAGCTATATTATGGTTGCAACACGAATGGGTCGGCTCGACCGGGGAAGGACCACGCTCTCACAGAATACCAGCGTAAAATAGCAGCTTAACGCTGCTGTGTTTCGTATGGTGAATGTATAGAACCAAAGACCCTTTTTACTGGAAACGAGGTATTCCATCTTAGTCCTCACGGGTGACAACGCATCTGCATTTTGATTCGTAATCGAAGATAGATGTAGATGTCTGTGGGCCACAGCAACCACATACCATCAGGTTGACTGTGTGCTATTTCGTCACCCTTATCCTATAAAAAAAATGAAAATCTAAACAAAAACAAACTCGGTCACTCCATTTAATTTCCAAATATCTATTCAATCAAATAGTAATTACAAAAAATATCAGTCTTCAATCGGCTAAAAATTATGTCGTAAATACTCGTGTACTACAGATGTTATCGTCTTACCTTGATATGTATAAGGTTTTTAATAAACCCCGAAGGCCAAATCAAAGCGGATCGAAGTGGTAGCGCTGAGGCGCCGAAGGGAAGCGGGTCAACCGTCTGGGTCATGTGGAAATAAATACTGCGCACGCAAGGTGTGGAGGTCCTGGCTATCTGTGGCTTCGATTAGAACTGCATATAAATGATTAATATGATAATAGTTATAGCTTACAGTAAGTTTTAAAACCTTACTACGCTGTTTTCTGGGACTTGTTATATTTCCTGGGACTTTGATGTAATATCGTATACATTGCCCCATGAATGAATTACTGACTCTGTGACGTCGTGAAACAGGTATCACTAGAATGTTTTTGTTCCTGCTGTTTACAAAGCGCACATCACTTTTTTATTAAAACTTTTTTTTTATAGGATAAGGGTGACAAACGAGCATAGAGTCCATCTGATGGTAAGTGGTTGCTGTAGCCCATAGACATCTACATTTATCCTCGATTACAAATCAAAATGCAGATGCGTCGTCACCCGTGAGGACTAAGATGGAATGCCTCGGTTCCAGTAAAAAGAGTCTCCGGTTCTCTACACTCACCATACGAAACGCTACTATTTTACGCTGGTATTCTGTGAGAGCGTGGTCCTTCCCCGGTCGAGCCGACCCATTCGTGCTGCAACTATACCACTAATATAGCTGCAGTATGGCTCTACCACGTCAAATACTTTTATTTTTGTAGATATACATTAAATTTTCGTAAATATAATGAGAGACCAAAGTTTTTTATTTATTTTTTCAAATTTCTCTCTGAGAGATTCTCTCTGTTTTAAGGTAAATCCTTTACAGCAAACCCTCCCTACAAAAGAAGAGGCTCATGCCAGTAGTGGGCTTTTAAGGGTCGTAAAGAAAACCGAAGTATCCAAAGCATTTGTATACGATCCAAGCGTTCGTTTCCAATAAAACGAACATTGAGAAAAGAGGCATTCCATCTTAGTCCTCACGGGTGACGACGTATCTGCATTTTGATTCTTTATTGAGGATAAATGTAGATGTCTATGGGACACAGCAACCACTTACCATCAGGTGGACTATGTGCTCGTTTGTCACCCTATCCTATAAAAATACTTTTGGTAAGCTGTATTATGATGATAATGATAACATTATTAAATAGATAAAAATAAGTGACTTAATGATTCGTGAAGATAGTGAAAGATATTAATGAAAAACTGTAAGATTAAATAAAACTTTAACTACCGTCTGCTATTAATAAAAATAATAATATATTTTTATAATAGAGTACGTGAGGGTAATATGGTTATCCGGTTAATATGGTCACTTTCTTATAACTCAAAAACTACAGCCTAATTTGCATAGATGGCTTTGTGATACGATAGCTCTTCATCAGTCATTCAAATGATAAAGGGTCAAAAGGCCGCCGCTTTATCGACGCCATTTTGACAGTTGATATTATAGTAAGTACGTGAGGATAATATGGTCACCTTAAGCTTTATCGCCCTATAAAACCAAAATTAGGTGGAGAACAGAGACAAAAACACAAAGTCGTATACTATAACTAATATATTAAGAAAAAAATAGCAAACAAGCTTTGGAAATAATTAGGAACACTTCGAAAAATCTACTTAAAAAAACTAAGTTCACTACACAATACAAAAATTAACTAAAATATTTACAATAATATCAACTGTCAAAATGGCGTCGATAAAGGAGCGCCTTTTTGACCCTTTATTATTTGATAGACTGATCAAGAGCTATCGTATCACAGAGCGTTCTATGCAAACGACGCTGTAGTTTTTGAGTTATAAGAAAGTGACCATACGTATGTACGAGGGCACTGAAAATTTCGGGAATCAAGGAAGTGACACAACATTAATATTTAAAAATGTATTTATTGCTTTTCGAAGTATTCTCCGCGAAAGTTGACACATTTTTCCATACGATGGAACCAATCATTGAAGCAACCATTCCATTCGGAAATTGGGGTCTCCAAAATGGCCGTTTTGTAGGCGTCTACAGCTTCTTCAGGTAATGAAAATCTCTGTCCACGCAATTTATTCTTTATTTTAGGTAAAGTATAGAAATCGTTAGGGCTTAGGTCGGGGCTGTACGGCGGATGGTCTAATAATTCTATGTTTTCTTGTTCTTTAAACTCTTTTGTTCTGTGTGCGGTGTGAGAACTCGCATTGTCGTGATGGAGGAAGATCCAGCGGTTGCAGTTCTCTTTACGGAGTTCAGAAACGACCTGTGGCAAACAAATGCTAGCATACCATTCTGCATTAACCGTTCTTTGTCCCTCAAGAGGAATTGTCGTAACATGACCGGTTTTGGAGACAAATGTGTCCACCATTTTTTTTTGCAACACTCCTTGAACGAACAATTTTTGTTGGCTTTAACTCATTTTCGAACACCCAAACTCGTGACTGGTTTTTTGTTTTGGGTTCGTACGCATATATCCAGGATTCGTCACCTAATACGATGTTGTATACAGCATTTGAGGATCCTGCGTGGAATCTTTCGAGAGTTCTGACGCACCAAGTAACGCGAGCCGCTTTTTGCTCTTCACAGAGCGAATGCGGTATCCATCGGTAAAACAACTTTTTTACACCTAATTGTTCAGCCAAGATTATTTGTATTTGACTCATGCCAATGTCTAAAGTTGCCTGAATTTCGCGGTATGTCACATATCGATCTTCCTCAATCGACTTACGCACACCATCAACATTTTCTTGGGTGACTTTAGTTTTTGGACGACCTTGACGGGGATCATCACTGAGCTTGACACGTTCACGTTGAAATTCAGCAAACCAGCGATAAATTGTGGTTTTGGATGAGGCTTCATCACCAAATGCAGAAATCATCCGGTCAACACACCGTTTTTGTGTTAAACCACTTCGAAAGTCATAATAAATCATCGCTCTTGAATTTTCTCGAGTCAATTCCATTTTCTCAACGACTAAACAAGTTTGACAAAATCTTGTGACAAGACCGAGAATCTTTTTTTAAGTAAATAAATGGTATTCGATTTTTAAAACCAAGGTGTTTTCAATTAAAAAGATTTTAATATGACAGGAACAGTGGAAATATTCCATTCCCGATACTTTTAGTGCAGCCTATGTATTAACCGGATGAACATATTACCCTCACGTACTATTAGTTTTTTTTAAGTTGATTTTTCGAAGTGTTGCTAACTATTGCCCAGGCTTGTTTGTTTTTTTTTTTTCTATATTAGTTATAGTATACGACATTGTGTATTTGTCTCTGTCCTCCTCCTAGTTTTGGTTTTATAAGGCGGCAAAGCTTAAGGTGACCATATTACCCTCACGTACCTTATTATGTACTTACAAACATATTATAATAAGTAATCAATGGAATCATTAGGTATATAAAATGTTACATATTGAAAATATATAACATTATGAAACTTAATAAAAGCCATTAACTTATAATAACTTATAGCAATATAAGCTTTTAGATGGAAATAAAGAAATAGATAGCACTGTAATAGACATAGTAAATGTGCTTGTTACTCAGCGTAGAAAAATAACAAATAATAGCTTGTATGTAATTACACACTATAAAAGCAATTATTAAAAAAACTTACGCCCATTTTAAAACAAAATAGAGCCGTTTGAGGCGTATCGCACGATTACCATCCTCTACCGCAACACGGCATAACTTATCGGTAGCAAGCAACCTAATAACCGCTATTTTTAAATGCTTCCGCACTGCATTATCACAATTAACGTTGGTGTAGAAAGCATAATCGAAAACAAACAGTAACTTTTTAGTTTTTCAATGACTGTGATCATGACGAATATTTGAATTAGGGCTTAAGATACTCACTATAGCCAGATTTATAAACGCAACTTTAATCTAAATTAAAAGTTATCTTTGCAATGCTTACTTTTTAACCTACTTCATAAAGGAGGAGGTTCTCAATTCGAGTGTACATTTTTTTTGTATATATTTTACGCGATATCTTTGCAGATTTTGAACCAATTTTGTTTTTTTTTTTTTGCGCCCGAAGCAATTTGGAAAAGGGCTACCCTTTACGGGAGGCGGAAAATGCATTACGCATACCACGATGGCTATCCATCGTGGTTATGGGGGACTCACGCCTAACCGGGGAGCCTATGTGATACCCCCTAAAAACCGCCTTTGGGGACTGACAACTAGCTGTTTAAAGCTGCATATGCCGTGTCGTAAAGCGACCCTCTTTTGGGAAAAAGAGGGCGCAGGCGGCTATAAGCCGCTGAGGGAGTGCCTACGAAGGCATTTTAATTATGAATACAATTTAATTAATTATGAATTTGACTGAGCCGCCAGGAGGCGGTTCAAGTCATTTGACAGTTTATTTGGCAGATCCAAGAGAGAGTTTCTCGGCCTACGGACACGATAGCGGGAGGGGAGTGGGGCTGCATAAGTAGCTGCCTCACGAATTAATGTGTTACTATGCGACTCTGAGTCTTTGAAGAAGTTTTCAGAGAGTTTTTGATAAATTGTTGTATTGTTGGGATTTCTAAATCCCTATGAAGGTCGGCATTACGGACGTACCAAGGTGCGTTCGTAGCTCGACGACAGAAGAGATTTTGTACTATTTGAAGTTCGTTTAAGATTTTAGAGTTTGCGTGTGCAAAAATAGGGGCCGCGTAAGACATTACCGGTCGTATACAAACCTTATAGAGGGTTCGCTTATTTCTTAGAGACATTTTACTATGTCGACCTAACATACTGTTAAGCCTACCTAGATAAAACCGTGCTAGACGGGTGACTCTTTTGATATGAGGCTCGAAAGTAAGCCTTGTGTCAAGGGTGACACCTAAATATTTAGCAGACGTATGCCAGGGAACTGTGGTTTCTAACATACGTATCGGTGGGATATTTTTATTGATTTTGACTCGGCGTTTTTTCCAATCGAATTGAACTGCGGAGCTCTTATCCGGGTTCACATCGATGCGCCATTTTTGGAACCAAGCTCCTAGGTCATCGACTGACTTTTGGATCTTGTTCCTTACGAAAGGAAGTGTGTGACCTTTAAAGTAAAGGGCAGTGTCATCTGCAAATAGGGAGAGCTGTACACCATTCGACGGGATTGGAATGTCGTTGGTGTACAAGATGTAGAGGAGGGGAGCAAGTACTGATCCCTGAGGAACACCAGCTTTGATGGGTCTCTGTGAGGAGAGCGTGCCTTCGTATCTAAAACGAAAGGTACGATGTTGTAAGTAAGAGGCCACGAGACGTACTAGACGATCGGAGAGACCTACTCTGTATAGTTTAAATATAAGGCCTTCGTGCCAAACTCGGTCGAAGGCTTTTGCGATGTCGAAAAAGACCGCGATGGTTTTATGTCGACGAGGATGAAAACCGCTGAGGATGTATTCCACAATGCGGTGAACTTGTTGGGGGCAGGAGTGTTTCGCTCGGAAACCAAATTGGTGGGGGATGACAATAGGGTCACCGTCTGTGGGAAACAGATAGCGCCTCATTCGATTTTGAATGGCTCTTTCAAAGAGCTTGCCCATGGCCTTGAGGAGGCTAATGGGACGATGACTGGAGGGGAGATTAAGAGGCTTGCCTGGCTTGGGAATACCAATGACAGTTGCCTCTTTCCATGTAGTTGGAAAGTAGCTAAGATTGAAGCAGGCGTTGAAAATAATAGCTAAGAGGGTTAACACCTGCTCTGGAAAGTGTTTAAGGGCTTGGTTGGAGATGCCATTCGCGCCCAGAGCTTTTTTGGGCCTAAGTCCTTTGATGAGGGACGAGATCTCATCATTGGACACAGTAATGGGGTCAGAGGTTGTAGGGGGTGAGTTCCGCCGGCGGATCTCATCCTCCACTTCCTGAATATGTGAGGGGTCGACAGGTTGAGAGCTAGGAGAGCATTGTTCGGCAATGCTATCTGCGAAGCACTCAGCCTTTTCGTCGTCCTCGAAGGCAACCGTACCGTCGGGGCGAGAGAGAGGGGGAGTGTGAGTTATAGCGTCTATACGGAGGGCTCTAGCCATCCTATAGTACGCTGTATGTGACGGAGATATATTCTCCATGAGTTCACTCCTTTGGAGGTCTCGAAATTCGGAGAGTTGGAAACGGAGTTTTCGTTGAAGACGATTCGCCGTGTGCCTATATTCGGGGGTGGGATATTTTGCTGCTCTCCGGAAAGCAGCTTTTTTAGCTTTTAATAGGTTGCTAATATGTAGGGGAAGCCCACTATTATTAGCAACCGGAACGATCCTTTCATTCTCCTTAAGGGAGGATTTAATTAGTGTTGATAGTGAATCGACCGCGGTGTCGATTTTTTCAGGACAGTCTAAGTCCGACGCTAGGTAGGTGGGGGAGTCCTGAGAGTCTATAGCTTTCGCTAGAGAATCCTTGAAACCTTTCCAATTAGTAAACGTTTTCGTTGTTGTTATGGGGGGTGGCTGATGGCCAAGAATAAGGGAGACCGGTCGGTGATCGGATCCTATATCGTCTAGTGTCTCGATTGACCTGAGGTTAAGTGAAACTCCTTTGAGTAACGCAAAATCTAGTATATCGGGGGCATAATCGGTGGCATCGGAATAGTGAGTGGCACCGAGTGGACTGTGGACTGTAATGTCAAGAGACTGCGTTATTTCAAGCAGTTTCTTGCCACTACGGTTAGTTGCTCGGCATTTCCATTCATTATGTTTAGAGTTAAAATCTCCAAACATAATGACTGAATTGCCTAGCGATAATATAGACTCGAAATCTTTTTTGAGGGAGTCGTTTCCAGGGGGAATGTAACAGGAGGCTATGACTAAAGACTGATGTCCCGTCATAGCTAACCTGCATATCGTAGCTTCCATATTGGTAAGCTGTGGCGTATCAATATGAGAGCAATGTAATGTCCTCTTGTAATAAATGGCCGTTTCGCCGCCTCGGCGGTCGTCCCTGTCATTACGAATAAGAGAGTAATTATTAATAGAAAGGCCTTTAGAGTCCTTATATTTGAGGTTGGTTTCCTGTAAGAGGAGAAAATCGGCTGCGCGATCTCTGAGGAAGAGCATAAGCTCTGGAAGGTTATTACGTAATCCGCGAATGTTAAGAGAATAGAATAGAATAGAATAGAATAGAATAGAATATTTTTTATTCAATATACATTACATGTGTAATTCTTATTGAAAGTCATTTTTTACTTTACCACTGGTTCGAAAAAAACCCTCTGTCCTGGGAAGAACCAGCAAGAAACCCAGCGGGACTTTTTTTTTAAATAAATTTTACAATATAAATGATTACGAACTATTTACAAAATTTATTTTAGAAACTGCTTGGAAGCGATCACCTCATTCCCAGGGCTTATTATCAACCATGTATTCATTTATACTATAATAACCCTTTTTATACAGTTTCAGCTTAATAAAACATTTAAACTTGGTAATAGAGAGAACCTGTACACTTTCCGGGACCTTGTTGTAATAGCGTATACATTGCCCCAAGAATGAATTACTGACTCTGTGGAGTCGAGAAACTGGTATCACTAGCTTGTGTTTGTTCCTAGTGTTTACAGAATGTATATCACTTCTTTTACTAAAACTATCTTTGTTTTTGTGAACATACATTAAATTTTCGTAAATATACTGAGAGGCCAAAGTTAATATATTAATTTCTTTAAATTTATCTCTAAGAGACTCTCTCGGTTTTAGATTGTAAATAGCTCTAATGGCCCTCTTCTGTAAAACAAAAATAGTTTCTGAATCAGCCGCATTTCCCCATAGCAAAATCCCATAAGACATTATGCTATGAAAATAACTAAAATAAACTAATCTAGCTGTCTCGACACTAGTGAGACCTCTAATCTTTTTTACAGCATAGGCTGCAGAACTTAGTCTGCTTGCTAATTTGGATATATGGGGGCCCCACTGGAGCTTTGCATCAAGAGTGATGCCAAGAAAAACAGTGGATACAACAGGGCCCAATTCCTCCCCATTTAAAAACATATTGGTATTCAGATTTTGAACATTCGTTGTTGTAAATTTAACACAATTAGTTTTATTTCCGTTCAAATGCAGATTATTAACGTTAAACCAATGTACTAATTTTGATATAGCATTATTCACTTCGTCACATTTAATGATTGACGTTTAAGTTTAAAAATCAAGGAAGTATCATCAGCAAATAATACTATATCATGACTATCCCCTACAAGGTGAGGTAAGTCATTAATATATACACCACAAACAGGAATGGGCCGAGAATCGAGCCCTGAGGTACACCCATTAGTACAGGTGACCCGGAAGAACTTTTACCATTGATAATAACCTTCTGTTTTCTATTACTTAAATATGAAATAATAAGTTTAAGCGCTGTGTTCTTGACACCATAGTACTGTAGCTTCCTGATTAATGTCTCATGGTGAACACAGTCGAAGGCCTTGGAAAGGTCACAAAATATACCCAAAGCATCCTCTGAATTCTCCCATGCACAAAAAATATGTTTAATAAGCTCAACTCCAGCGTCAGTTGTCGAGCGACCCCTTGTAAAACCGAATTGATTATTATGTAGCAATTTATTAATATTAAAGAAACTTAACATCTGATCTAAAATAATTTTTTCAAAAATTTTACTTAATGTTGGTAGTACAGAAATTGGTCTAAAATTGGCGGGGTCTAATGTACTACCAGATTTAAATATAGGTATGACTTTACTATGTTTCATTAAATCATGAAACACACCAGATTCGACGCTTATATTAAATATAGTGGCTAGATAAGGTGCTAATGTATCTATTATAGATAAAATAACTTTAACGGAAATCCCCCATAAGTCTGCCGTTTTCTTAACATCAATAGTTTTAAAATATTTAACGATATCTTTTGGCAGTACCCTATGGAATTTAAAAGTATTTGAACAAGCCTTTACATTTTGTTTAAGCAATGATTCGGCGACAGTAGGAGAAGAATTTAATGATTTTGTTGTCAAAAAAGGAACATCAGTAAAATGTTTCTCAAAAGCCATAGCAACTTCTTGATCAGATCGCGTTAAATTATTGTTAATATTCAATTGAAAATCCGAGTTGCGCGGTTTGACCTTGCCCGTTTCACTATTTATTACTCGGAAGATGGCTTTCGCCTCCGGAACGTATGTTAGGATGACTAGAATAATTGGGTATCTCAACCCGGTTCTGCTGTGCATTTTATGCACAGCCTCAACTGGAAATCCTTGCGACTTAAGGTCCTCAAGGATTTCTTCGTTGGAGAGCTCAAATGGGACTTCTCGGATGACTACTCTAACTTTACGCTCTTCCGGGAGAGCGTATGTGTGGTAAGACACACGTTCGTTCGTAAACAGTCTAGTGATGCGGCACTATTTTAATGGCGACGCCCATGTTCGTCGCTTGGTCATATTTTATTCCCGAGTCGTAGCAGATTTTGCTAAGACGTGTAAATTCAGTTTTGTCTCTTAGGAAGACAGGGGGCGGGACTTGCTTTTTCGCGAGTTGCGGAGCGCAACGTGAAGCCGGCTTCGACGGCGCTGCGTTGTCTAACGGGGTCGGGGCAGCGGCGGGGGCTGCGGTTGTAGAGGGGGCGGCACGGGCCGCCGAGACGGGGGGCGAACCGTTTTTCGCGGCGTGCTTCGCTGCGCGCTTTGACGATACCGTGGTGTAAGACGTGTTAGAGTCACCGGTATCATCGGAGTCAGAGGACTCCGATGTCCTGGTGCTAGACTTCTTAGCAGGCCTCTTCCGGGAGGCAGATACTGACGACGCGGAGTCGGAGTGAGAGCACTCCATGTCGATTTCAAGCGGCGCGAACGAGTTTCGGGACGCGAGGTAGTCCGCTATAACGGGCGGCGGTGCCTGAAGGGCGGGAGAAGCCTGAAGGGCTTTGAGAAACACGGTAAGAGTCTGCGGGTCATGCATCCTACGGACGGCGTCGATAATGGAACCTTGCAATTCCTGTGAGGACATTTTTGACGACGTATTTACGCTAATATGGAGACGGGTCACCGTTCTCAGAAGAACGGGACGGTCTTATTCAAACAGTAAGGGCGGGCAGCGGCGGCCTTAGGGGGTGGCGAACAGGGCAATCGCCCAGGGCCTCGCTCTTGCAGGGGCCTCGCGCAACAACCCAAGCAAATTTAAAAAAATATAAATTATTTAACTATATTTTTTATTTAAAACTTTTGATTTTGATTTTTTTTTTATAGGAGAGGGGGCAAACGAGCATGCGGCTCACCTGATGGTAAGTGACTACCGCCGCCCATGAACAACTGCAACACCAGGGGAATCGCAGATGCGTTGCCGGCCTTTTAAAAAGGAGTACGCTCTTTTCTTGAAGGTCCCTAAGTCGTATCGGTCCGGAAAAATCGCTGATGGTAATCGATTCCACAAGGAGGTCGTGCGAGGAAGAAAACATCTTCTAAATCGCACAGTGGTGGACCGCCAATCATCCAGATGGTGTGGATGGTATCGGGAGTTCTGCCGCGATGTGCGTTCGTGAAATTTGGCGGCTGGGATTAATCCGAACAATTCCTCAGAGCACTCCCCATGGTAGATGCGAAAGAAAATGCAAAGGGATGCAACATCTCTTCGCAGTGCCAATGAATCGAGCCGATCGGAAAGGGCTCGGTCGTCGACAATTCGAGCCGCTCTGCGTTGGATGCGGTCAAGTGGAAGGAGCTGGCACTGGGGAGCCCCTGCCCAGAGATGGGAACAGTATTCCATGTGAGGCCGAACTTGCGCCTTGTAAAGATGATACTTGACCATACTTGATCCCTAATTACTCATTAAGGTTATAACATAACGGTAAATTAAATAAAGTTTGTTTACTAATTCATTCATTCAAAACATAATTGAAAAATTCATTATGTAGTACCTACTTGAATATCGCGCCTCGAAACACTTGAAGTTTGGTTTATTAATCGGAAATATTTTGCTTGCAGTATACAAGCAAAAAAGTTATAAAATCGTTAGTGTACCGTACATATCCTTAAATTTTATTGAATATTACGTTCTTATAGTATTTAAAATATTGAGTGAGCTGGAGAAGTGTATATTATAGTATTTGAAGTATTGAGTAAGTTGAAAAAGTGTAAAAAACTGTGTGATACTTAAAAATTATTTTTGACTGTTTGTGCGAAACAAAACAAGATTTACGAAATGAGTTCGCGTGATCGTGATGCCGGTAGAAAATTTGAGTCAGATAGTTCAAATAGGAAACGAGCTGTCAAAATAAAGCAGGTAAAAGAAAATCTACGGGGATATTTATATAAATATATAAAAAGAGATGATCAAGAAACCTCTACAAAACATTTATTGACTGAAAGTGACTCTAACCCTGATCCAGCTGAAAACATTCCTTCCACATCATCATGGGTGCGGCCGCCGACATTAAGTAAAAACAGTGAGGATGATGATGAATTAACTACATCATTGTCTCTTAGGTCACCGGTGCCGCCGTCAACGCTATTCAGTCAAGCACACGAATGTGAGCCCGAGTCTATGTCTAATCCATGGCTGCTGGAATAGAAAATCTGAATCCTCAAAATGATTCCGGTTTGTGACCTACAACCATTATTGATGTAGAACAAACTGAGATTGTATTAAAAGGACCACAAGAAAGGGTTAAAGTTGATTTATTTCCCGTAAATAATAATGGACGGCGATTCAGCGAATATCATTATAATAAGATATTAGTTAACGGTGAAAAGCTTGACAGGCGCTGGATGATTTATTCACAAACAAAGGATGCCGTTTACTGCTTTCCGTGTCGAATATTCAGACTAGAAAATATAAAGATCGGATCAAGTGAAGGAGTGTGTGATTGGAAACACTTGAGTGATTCTCACGAACACACGAGTCTCACGAATCTAGTCGACAGGACAAAAATTGTATGTTGAAATGGATTAATTTAGAGAATGGTTTAAAAAGCTGTTCCATTATTGACTTCTTGGCCCAGTCATAAATGGAACAAGTAAGGCAACGTTGGAGAGATATTTTAGAACGATTGCTCGCAATTGTAAATTTTTTAGCATCTCACAATTTGGCCTTCAGGGGTCATAGAGAGAAATTAACACCTGACGCAGATTCGAGTGAGAAAAGCGGCAACTTTGTAGATTTAGTAAAGTTAATAAGCCCGATTTGATCCCGTGATGAGACTTCACCTAAAATAAGTAAAGGATAAGACGATTAATGACCACTATATAGGAAAAAATATTCAAAATGAGCTCATACAATTAATGGCAAGTCACGTGAAGACTCAAATTGTTGAAAAATAATAAATATTACTCGATTATTCTTGATTGTACTCGCGACGTTTCTCGTGTTGAGGAACTTTCAATTATTATAAGATATTTTAATACAAATACAGCTGAAATTGAAGAACATTTTATTGGTTTCTTAGCCGTCGAAAAAACCACAGCTGAGAGTTTGACTAATTATATAATTACAGAATTAGAACAGTTAGGTATATCATTGCAAAACTGCAGAGACCAAGGATATGATAATGGTACCAACATGCGTGGTGAAAAAAGTGGTGTCCAAAAAACGTATTCTTGAAATTAATCCACTTGCTTATTTTTTACCTTGCGGGAGTCATAGCTGGAATCTCATCCTAGGAGATACAGCAGCGAGAGAAATGGCCGAGGAAAATGATATTGACAGACAGTTCAAAGAAGTCATAAAACGACGTAAAAAAGGCATTTTGATTACGAAGGGGAAGATGAAGCTCATGAATTGAATGCGGAAGAAATTTTCAAAATGAACTATTTTTATGTCATTGTCGACAATGTGCGCGCAAGCTGCCAACCTAGGTTTGAGGCTCTTAAACATAATGAGAGCATATTTGGTTTCATGTATAATATAAAAAGATTAAAGGAAATTAGTGATAGTGAAATTTTGAAGCAATGCAGCGACTTACAAATATCTTTGACAGTAGGAGACTCGTGTTATATTGATGAACATGAATTGTACGAAGAACTCAATATGTTCATCCGTGTGTATGAAGGAAACGACGATATTATCTCGGTGTTGAAATACATAATGGAAAAAAAATTAATTGAAGTTTACCCCACTATCGAAATAGTCCTGAGACCACACTATTGCTACCACACCTGTTACAGTTGCGTCTGTTGAAAGGAGTTTCTTGAGGCTTAAAATTATTAAAACATATTTGAGAAATTCGATGACACAAGATCGGCTTTCAGCCCTTGCTATTCTTTCAATCGAAAATGACGTAGCTCATTCCTTAAATTATTGTGCTTTAATTAAAGATTTTAGTCTTAGGAAAAGCCGCAAACATACATTTTAAAATTTATCATCTCTGTATTTGTTAATTTTATAAATCTTTCAATGTAAAATATTTTAAAACTCTAATTTTATATATTAGCATAACTTTAGTATTTCTCCTCAAACATGACAAATACCAAAACCAAACAACCAGACCTACTTTCGCATCACATACTTTTCACGAAGGACAAAGGGCCTCGCAAAGACCTGCCGCCCGGAGCCTCGCAATGGGTAAGGCCGCCTCTGAGGGCGGGATCACCGTTCTGAAAAGAACGGGACGTTCTTAATCCCAGGAGTAAGTGCCCCTGCTCTCAAAAGAGCAGGGCCTTGCTCTGAAAAGAGCAAGTAACTCCCTTGAAACAGTATGTACACGCACACGTTATACAAATAAATAACGAAAACAAAATTAGAAATAGTTAACAAAAGAATTAACAATAAAAATAACAATAACAAGTAAGACCAACAGACAAACCGCCCCGTCCGGAGACAGGGAGGTAATAACTGGAGTTAGCGTAAAAGGACTCACCAAAGCGTCGACGCTGTAGCGCGAGCAGGACAGCGGAGGCGCGAGAGCGAGAGAGCACTAACGTAGGGACGTTAGTGCGCGCGGACTACCTGTATACAACCGCTCGAGAGCGATGCAACAGGCGGAATGACCAATTTTGATGATTCATATACATTTATACTTTTTTATTAAATAGGTCATACTTCAAGGGTGGTCCCATTTGGAGAAAAATTTCCACCCTCAAGAGTAGCAAGTAAATAACTTCTTTTTTATCAATTTGAAGTCGGTTTTTACTTTTTGTTAAAAGTTATAATTATAATTGTTTTTAGTTTCATAGTCGACTATTCCTCTTCGGCCTGTAAAATATTGTTCAAAGCAAAAATATAGGTGAAGACAAAGGTAGTTAGTTCCTTTACACGCATGTTATATGCTATAAATTAATGAAGTAAACGTGTGAACAATTGTTGTAGTACTTTATCATAGATTAAAATTATTTAATTAAAAGAAACGCAAAATTCATTAGCGGGATTATGTATAGTGATTATGATATTTTAATGAGATGCTTTGTTAAAGTTATTCAGTACTATGGAACACGACGATAAAAATGAAATATTAACATATTGAAAAATAACATAGATTTGCGTCTAAAGTTATAACTTATAACGTTTTTATTTTACACACACACACACACACACACACACACACACACACACACACACACACACACACACACACACACACACACACACACACACACACACACACACACACACACACACACACACACACACACACACACACACACACACACACACACACACACACACACACACACACACACACACACACACACACCACACACCACACACCACACACCACACACCACACACCACACACCACACACCACACACCACACACCACACACCACACACCACACACCACACACCACACACCACACACCACACACCACACACCACACACCACACACACACACACACACACACACACACACACACACACACACACACACACACACACACACACACACACACACACACACCACACACCACACACCACACACCACACACCACACACCACACACCACACACCACACACCACACACCACACACCACACACCACACACCACACACACACACACACACACACACACACACACACACACACACACACACACACACACACACACACACACACACACACACACACACACACACACACACACACACACACACACACACACACACACACACACACACACACACACACACACACACACACACACACACACACACACACACACACACACACACACACACACACACACACACACACACACACACACACACACACACACACACACACACACACACACACACACACACACACACACACACACACACACACACACACACACACACACACACACACACACACACACACACACACACACACACACACACACACACACACACACACACACACACACACACACACACACACACACACACACACACACACACACACACACACACACACACACACACACACACACACACACACACACACACACACACACACACACACACACACACACACACACACACACACACACACACACACACACACACACACACACACACACACACACACACACACACACACACACACACACACACACACACACACACACACACACACACACACACACACACACACACACACACACACACACACACACACACACACACACACACACACACACACACACACACACACACACACACACACACACACACACACACACACACACACACACACACACACACACACACACACACACACACACACACACACACACACACACACACACACACACACACACACACACACACACACACACACACACACACACACACACACACACACACACACACACACACACACACACACACACACACACACACACACACACACACACACACACACACACACACACACACACACACACACACACACACACACACACACACACACACACACACACACACACACACACACACACACACACACACACACACACACACACACACACACACACACACACACACACACACACACACACACACACACACACACACACACACACACACACACACACACACACACACACACACACACACACACACACACACACACACACACACACACACACACACACACACACACACACACACACACACACACACACACACACACACACACACACACACACACACACACACACACACACACACACACACACACACACACACACACACACACACACACACACACACACACACACACACACACACACACACACACACACACACACACACACACACACACACACACACACACACACACACACACACACACACACACTCAAGCCTGTCACCCAGAGGGGTAGGCAGATACTACGGACTACGGACGCGATCCTGATACACCTCCCTCGCCTCCATTACTTCCATATATCTAGACACGCTCGTCGGTTAAGGGTACTCCTAGTCTGGTCCATTTTCAATGTATCGCCGATTTGGTCGATAAACCTTCGTCTAGGGCGTCCCTTCCCGACTCTGCCGTTCACTTCTGAAACAAAAATTTGCTTTGTCACTCTTTCCTCTTTCATTCTTTCTACATGACCAAACCACCGAAGCATTCCTTTTTTAATCCTGGTCACAACGTCATCTTGCAAACCACACTTTTCTCTTTTCACACTATTTCTCACCCTGTCATTCAGATTCAGCCCTAGCATACTCCTTAATGGCCGCATTTCTACAGCATTTATTCTACTCTCATACTTCTTCTGCCAGACCCAACTTTCACTACCATACATTAAAGCAGGGACTAACACGGCATTATGAATTGCCATACGTGCCTTCTTTGACACATTCTGACTCTTTATAATAGCGTGTGGAGCCCCATTCACTCTATTTCCTGCGTTCACTCGTCGTTCTATATCCTTATCATATCTACCATCCCTGCTAAATACACATCCCAAATACACAAACTCATCTACTTCCTTGACCAACTCCCCTTCTATTCTTATTTCACATAACGTTTTACTTTCTTCTCTTTCAAAAACCATCACTTTCGTCTTACTTGCGTTCACTTTCATACCCCTTTCTTTTAATGCTCGGCCGCCGACGCTGCAAAAATGACTTGATCATCGGCGTACAAAAGGCATTTGACGGTTAACTCACCCATTCTCAACCCACATTCTTCAACTTTCAAAGTTTGCAAACAACTGTCCATAAATAGGTTAAACAGCCACGGGGATGCTACACAGCCCTGTCTGAAACCTTTTTGAATGCCAAACCAGTCCGAGTAGACCTCGTTGATCTTGACACAAGCACTAGAGTCCCTATAAAGAGACTTTAATGCCTGTATCAAACCAGCGCTCAACCCAAATGAGGTCAGTGTTTGCCATAACACGTTCCTGTCCACTCTGTCATAAGCCTTTTCCAAGTCCATGAACGCACAAAAAACTTTCTGGTTTTTGGCCAAAAATTTCTCCGCAATCATGCGCATGGAAAAGACTTGATCCGTACACTTCATCCCCTTTCTAATTCCAGCTTGCACATCCCAAATTTTTCGATCACTTTCTTCCATAACTCTTTCAATTAACACCTTAGCATACAGTTTACCCACAATGCTAAGCAAGCTGATACCACGGTAGTTTTTACAGTCCTGCTGTGACCCCTTTCCCTTATATATTGGGACTATAACGGCTTTGCACCAGTCTTCCGGTACCCGCTTCAGTTCCCAACATAAATTAAACAAGGTACAGCAGGCCTACAACCACACCCTCTCCAGCCCATAGCATTTCGAGTGATACTCTATCATATCCGGCTGCCTTACCTGCTTTCAAACTTTTCATTACTTTCATTATTTCATCTACACTTTTTTCTTTTTCATCATTATTTTTACCTACGCATAAATTTTTGAACTCAACAAATTGCGTTACATAACCATCTATGGTTAGTGTCTAAAGTTTAGTTCAATTAAAGTCTAAACGGACATCTCCTCATACATCACGACATGGATTATATTCGATTAATATTGAATGGATCGAGAAGGATCAGTCAATAAATTATTGACTGCTCCCGAATCGAAATAATTGGTGCTTCTCTTGAAGCATAACTATATCATAAGAATTATATTTAAGACTCACAAGTGATAAAGTAAAATATTTTGTACAACCAACTGCAATATTAATAAAACGAGAACAGCATCAATGTAATCGAAGTCAATTAAATACGCATTATTTAGGATAACTCAAAAACTACTAGTCAGATCTTGATCAAATTAATGTGGGACCTCATAAGACCACCAGCTTTTAAATAAAGAAAGAATCATCAAAATCGGTTCACCTATAAAAAGTTCCAAGGTACCTAACACGTTGAAAAAAATTAAGTCGAATTGAGAACCTCCTCGTTTTTTGAAGTCGGTTGAAAATCTACAATTATTTTTTCCTTGTTTAGCAACTACCAATGGATTCTGCCAATGTAAAATATTTCATGAAAGTCACGCAGTGTATCAGACTAAACTTTGCATACACCAACTTTAAATAACTATAACTTTGGCAATATAAACAAATGTCAAAAATATTAATAGTCACTGGTAGTAGATACACCCGTACTTGTAGCCTTCCGTTTCTTATGAATCATTATACAACGTGATACGTAAAATGAACACATTTAAATTGAAGTTTAATCCAAGTAAGCATTATCAGCTATGTACGTCGACTTTACGTACTAAAGTTCTGTTATGTAAAGTAAGGTTTAGTTAGCATTATGAAATGTAATTTTGTTTGGAAGTTAAACTTATATTTAAAGTAAAGTTTGAGTACGGTCTATGAATCTGATACTTAACAATTCAGTAACAGTAACAGTAGTATGGTGTACACTCGAAAGAAATACACGCATCACTGTTTTTTGTAACAATATAGATACATAAAGCATTAATTTACTTACGGAGTTAAAGGAACTTAAAGAAAAGTCAAATCCTATTTTAACTAGAATTGTTTATTGCTCTCAATTATATAAAATCACACAGGCCCTAATATTTAAAATACTCAATTATAAATTGTTTTCGAAATTATAATTATAAATTGTTTTCGAAATTATTCATACCCACGTTATTATCGGTATCTAAAAGATGACAATCTTCAAACTCATTGCGTTTTTCATCGACTTTATCAAAATTATTTTTACACAAAAAATCGCCATCACAAACGAAGTCGTTTCTTCCATCTTCAATGATAGATTCGTCAAATGTTGATTCTCTAAATCTTTTGTCATTTTCGTTGTTGTAATTTTGATATCGTTCTATTTCAAAATCTGGTGATATAGTTTGTCCTTCACTTACTGATTCTTTACCGAGTATGTCTTCTGCTTCTATGCTAGTGTTTGGAATCGGTGTGTCAGGAATTTCATTAAAATTTATTCTATTTACATTTTCATTTTTCACTTCATATTTTAACTCCGACATATCGATGCCTTCACGATTCTCAAGAAGAGGTTTAATGTTCATCAGATTATAATTAGAAATCATCCGAGAATCCCAGTGACTTGGCACCTGAACATTTTCAGATGTTGACGCTTCAAGATCTAAATGGGCATCTTCGCCTATCTTTTTAAAACTTCCAAGATTATACTGAAGGGGTATTGAGAACGACGGAAGATCCATTTGTGAGTTCTGTCTTGTTGGTAATGCTGATATATGGATTGCAGGTGCTGGTTGTTTAGTTTTAGACCCGTAATTGCTTAAACTTGATGACTCTGCTAAGTTAATTACTTGTGAAGAAGATACTGTAAATAAAAATAAAATAGTATTAGGTCACATCACGTTGTACATTTTCAGACAGAGCTATGAACAAATACAGAGAGAATACACGCACCACTGCTGTCGATTTTATTTTAAAAAATCAAATAATTATGTACAAATAATTATCACCTATTGTAATATTGTAGCTCCCAATATATGACTAATATTTTCTGTATTTGATAATAGTTAATAATCTTAAAATCTCATTAAGATTAACTTTACATCTGTCTTTGCCACGTATTTAGTAACGAGCCTTGTTTTTGCTCTAAGTTTAGTTACATTAATGCATTTACATTAAGCCTCGGACGGGAAACATATATATATATACAAATAAATAAAATTGAAGTGTCTGTTTGTAATGTCAAAATAATAGCTTTTTCCTAAAGGCATATGAAATTATATACGGTACTTATAACAAAAACACAATTTTTTAAATTTTTGTCTGTCTGTCTGTCTGTCTGTCTGTCCGTCTGTCTGTTTGTTCTCTAGTTAGTTAGTCTAAGTTTAGTTACATTAATGCAGTTACATTAAGCCTTTGTCAAATTTTTGTAATGTCAAAATAATATCTTTTTCCTAAAGGCATATGAAATTATATACGGTACTTATAACAAAAATACAATTTTTAAAATTTTTGTCTGTCTGTCTGTTTGTTCGTTCCAGCTAATATATAATATATAAAAACTATATAAAAGCTATAAATAAAAACGGCTGGACCTATTTCGACGGGACTTTCACTGGCAGATAGCTGTTGAGTTGATGGTATAAGGAGTTACTTAGGCTACTTATATTTTAGAAAAATAACTAGGGTTCCGCGCTATATAATTAAAACCCTAAATTACACGCGGGTGGAGTCGCGAGGAACAGCTAGTAATGTAATAAAGCGGAAGAGTTGTTTTGTTTTTTTTTTGTTTGTTTAAACACACAAACCTCTGGAACTACTAGTGCGGTTTGAAAAATTCTTTTTATATATTGTAGCCAGATTTATAAGAAATAATATAGGTTATCTAGCATTAGACTCTCAGCTAACCTTAAATATTGATTTTTGTTAAGCAAGTCGGAAGAAAAAGCGCTCCCAAATGTATTATCCGCGTGCGCTCGTGTAATGGTTAGTGGATACGTAAATACAATGTTCTAAAAAAATATAGATCTTTACTCCATCTAAAAAACGTCCGCAATATTATATGCCTACTTCTTATACATAAGCCACGATAAGGTATTTTGTGACGAAAAATTATGGAAAGTTAAAAAGTGATTTATAAGCATTATTATTAGGCATGGTATATTAATCCTTACGAACAAAAGTTACTTCATCATTAAGACAATTTTATGAAGATAAACTTTGCTCTGTATAGCATATTATTTGGAAAAATTAAAATAAGTCAACACTCGATGCGGCGCGCGAACGATGCATAAACCCTAGCCACACAATGAGAATCGAGAGAAACCAGCTGTGAACGCTTCTATGAGCGAGGTTAATTCAATCTTTTTAGCAAAAAAAAAATTGCAAAATTAGTGTAGTACTTTCATATATTGGAGTTAACCTAGGGGAGTGACGGTCCCCCCACGAACGGGTTCCCTCCTAGTCGTGGCGGGGGGGCTTAGTAGCCGTGGCTTGGTCAACCGCGGTGAACAAAGAGGAACCCCTTGGCTGGCTCGAGGTGTAGGGCCGGCCCGAGGTGGCCACTCCGAGTGGGCTTAGCGAGCCCACTTCGGATGTGTGTTGGTGGGCTGCGGTGGGAGGGGTGTCCGCTCCCTCTACCACTGCAGCCGAGGTGGAGTCGCGGAGGAAGAGGAGTGTTGGTATGGCGATGCGCCACTCGCCCTATCCTCCGCGACTCAAACGGGGCCGCACGCTTGATGCGGTGGTGGTGAGGCCGCGGATGAGAGGAGTGTCGGTATTGCGAGGCGCTCCCTACCCTCCGCGGCCGAAACTTAGTTGGCAGCGGAGCCCGAGACCGGATCCGCCGCTGGGGTCGGGAAGGCGGGTGCTACCGAGCCCTCGATTTTCCTGGCCCCATGGCCTTCGCGCATCGGACACGGGGGCGTCCGTTGCGCATGTTAAGTTGGAGGCCGAGGAGGAGGGCGCGCCATGTGTTCTGGTGCGCCTTACCTGAGAGGGAGATGGGGGAGGAGTAGTCCTCTACTGAGGAGAGGACGCCATGGGGCGGCCAGCGCACGTGGGGCCACGGATGTGTGCGAAAGCGTTCCCGTGGCCCTGCCAATTTGCGACGAGGGTGGAACACCATGGGGTTTTAGTCGGTGCGTCCGACTATATGCGGTCCGACATAACCCGTCCTTACCCCCGCGAGGCGGGTAAGGACGGGGTAGGCATTTCCCCATGTAAAAAAAGGGGGGTAACGCTCACCCGGTAGGGCGAGAGAGAGTGGATAAAATTTAATTTCGCTCTATGCCGATATTTAAAAGTACTCCATTAATTTTGCCAATTTTTCCATACATTGCTATCTAAAATGCTTGAACTAGATGGCATGTCATGTCGCGCGGCTCAGTCACGTGATATATGAGTGTGAAACGCGGGGCACAGCTAGTTTTCTAGATTTTTCACCAAAATAAAATTGCTTTGTAGCTTCTTACTATCTCAACAATGAGGTAGAACAAACCTGGTATCGTAATGAAGTCTCTCATTTCAAGCGCTAAAGACGATGGGGATCTGGGATCTGGCGATCTTCCACCTCGCCCTGGATATGGCTCGCAACCCGCCTTCTGCTGCTTTCGCCACTTCGCCCGACGATTTTGAAACCAGACCTGTAATATTGAAATATAACATAAAGTTTAGTAGATAAAATTAATAATACAACCGTGATTACTCAGTCTTGATTGTGTAGTGGAGATGTAAAAAAAAATTACCCCCATATCGTATATTATATTTCTCAGTCATGTGAAGTCTACTAAAACACTGTGGACTAATTGCCGCACCCTAAATTAAATGTATTAATATACAAAACAATGCCTCAGTGGTTTGATCTTAAATTTTTTCCCGTTTTATCGTTTTTTTTTTATTTTTCTATTATTATATCTATAGTTTGGTTTATTGATTTCTAATCTAATTAATATTACATATAACTAATAATACAGAAAGAAACATTAACCCTTACATTTTCCTACGAAATTATCTTCCCCGCTATGAAATCTGTCAAATATTTCACCGCATTACAAAGTGGTGCCGCGTGGCAGAAAAAATCGTGGATGCCTTCATTAGTTTTAATATCCTCCAGACTGAATTTCACCCGATCCCTAAAAAAGGCGACCGCTCAGATCCGTCCAACTACAGGCCTATCGCTATCACCTCCTTGTTCACCAAAGTAATGAAAACTATAATTAACTGCCAGCTCATGCGGTACCTTGAGGATCACCAGCTGATTAGTGACCAGTACGGTTTCCATCGAGGTTGCTCGACTGATGATCTTCTAGGTTACCTAACTCATAGATGGGCGGAGGCAGTGGAGTCCAAGGGGGAGGCGTTTATTGTTAGTTTGGACATAGCGAAGGCCTTCGATTGGGTCTGTCACAAAGCGCTTCTTTCGAAGCTTCCTTCCTATGGGCTTGCCGAGAAATTGTGCAATTGGATCACCAGTTTTCTTGCAGATCGGAGCATCAAAGTCGTAGTAGACGGTGCATGCTCCGATTACAAGCTCATTAACGCTGGTGTTCCACAAGGCTGCGTGCTATCTCCAACGCTGTTTCTGTTCTGCATATCAATGATATGTTGCAAACTGGTACCATTCATTGCTATGCAGACAGACGATAGCACCGATGATGCTTTATACATCGGCTGTGCCAATATTTATCGGTAAAACGTCGCCGAGTACCGGAACTTGTGTCTGAAGTCAGGACTTTGTTCTCTTTTCACTGGGGGCGACTAAATCTAGTCCAGTTCAATCCCCAGAAGACACAAGTTTGCGCGCTTACCGCTATAAAGAACCTCTTTGTCGTATCTCTTCAGTGTCAAGGCACTCCCCTTGTTGCCTCAGCCAGTATTGGAATCCTTGGTGTCGACATATCGAGTGACGTGCAATTTCGTGGTCATTTGAAAGAGAAGGCCAAATTGGCCTCTAAAAAGCTTGGCGTGCTCAGCAGAGTCAGGACAGTATTTCATGCCGGCACACCGCTTGCAACTTTACAAGGCGCAGGTTCGACCCCACATGGAATACTGTTCCCATAACTGGGCAGGGGTTTCCCAATGCCAGCTCTTTCTACTAGACCGCATCCAGCGTAGGGCGGTTCAAATCGTGGACGACCGAGTTCTTTTCGAACAGCTTGATCAGCATCTCTTTGCGTATTTTATCGCATGTACCACTGGGAGTGCTCTGAGGAATTATTCGGACTAATTCCAGCCGCTCAGCTTCACCATCGCACATCGCGACAAAACTCGCGATACTATCCATACCATCTGGATGATTGGCAGTCCACCACTGTGCGATTTAGAAGATATTTTCTTTCTCGCACAACTTCCTTGTGGAACCGATTACCAGGACCTTCAAGAAAAGAGCCTACTCCTTTTTAAAAGGCCGGCAACGCATCTGCAATTTCCCTGGTGTTGCGGTTGTTCATAGGCGGCGTTCATAATTTTTAGATTATAAGATATTTGAGCCATGCTGCAGCTATATTAATAGTGTAGTTGTAGCACGAATGGTTCGGTTCGACCGGGGAAGGACCACGCTCTCACAGAATACCAGCGTATTTTTTTTTATAGGATCGGGTGACAAACGAGCACACAGTCCACCTGATTGTAAGTGGTTACTGTGACCCATAGACATCTACATCTATCCTCAATTAAGACTCAAGATGCAGATGCGTTTTCACCCGTGAGGACTAAGATGGAATGCCTCTTTGCCAGTAAAAAGGGTCTCCGTTTCTCTACACTCACCATACGAAACACCAGGGTTAAGCTGCTATTTTACGCTGGTTTTCTGTGAGAGCGTGGTCCTTCCCCAGTCGAGCCGACCCATTCGTGCTACATCCATAATATAGCTGTAGCATGGCTCTACCACGTAGAAACATTTGTTCTTACCATCTTGTTTATTTCTTTCTTCATTCCACAAAAACCAAAAATCTTTTAACCTAGTTTAGTCCTCAAGTCGGACGCAAAAATATCACATTCTATATTTCTGTCATGTTTGTTAGTAGACCTATTTAAGCAATTATGACAGAGAAATAAATATATTATTTTCTTTTCATTTCATCACAAGGATGGGTGACGAGGACGCGGGTACACCTACTAAACCTCTCACTTGCTTCATCATCATCATTACAGTTCTTCACAAGTCCACTGCTGAACTTAGGCCTCCGCCAAGGTATGCCACAAATCACGGTCCTGAGCCACCTTTTCTCACTTGTTTAAGCTACATTTATTGTTGCGGCCACAAATCTGTGCAAATGTTAATGAACTTATACGAGAGACATAGATGACTATTTTTTTTTACATAGATGACATAGATTTATTTACCTGAACCCTAGCTTCGGTTAGGTCTATTCTCATCGCAAGCTCTTCCCTGAAGAACACATCAGGGTAATGAGTTTTGTGAAATGCAGCCTCTAACTGCTCCAGTTGAATGTTAGAAAACGTTGTCCTGAAATATGGCATTAATGCAAATATTGGAATATTAATATAAATTGATGAATATAAATACTTTTTTTATCATTATCATTATCATTAAATCAATCAATAAATATATTCCTTATTGTACATCAATACACATTAAAACGAAAACAAAATGAAATAAATTATATAGAAGGTACTTTAAGCGGTCTTTCCACTCTGGAAACGATTTATTCCAGACAACATTTTTACGCAAAGAACTTTTGTTTACAACGAAGGTGACATACACCTATAAACAAGATAAAAAAAGTATACGAAAAAATAAAACCACAAGATGATGACAGTTGAGGATAGGTATGAATTGCCATAGTTTATTATTTTAGTTGTTTATATATTTTAACCATGTAGTGGCTGTGTAAGAATATCCACTACCCCAAATCATTCTTTGGGTGTCGTAAGAGACGACAGAGGAAAACTAAGCCAGAAGGTGGGCAGCAGCATAAAAAAAACTGCGGCTGCCAACCTGCTGGCCAAGCGTGGCAACTATAGCAGATATCCCTCCTATGAGGCAATCTATGGGGGAGGCCTATGTTCAGCAGTGGACTTTTTAGGCTGTAAATGTAAAGATAATGTAATTTGTTATCAGGGCTACTGGCCATCTTCTGCTTTAGTTTCCCTCTTTCGCCCCTTTTTACTGTTTTTTTTTTATTTCGACAGACGTAAAATTAATTCATTACATGATAAAAAAGAGATACTTACCGGTATCTTCTTTGTTTTCGTTTCGGAACATCACTTTTTGAATCTAAAATAAAATAAAATAAAATATGAATGAGTAATAGTAATAATAATATTAAGATTTAAGAAAATATGCACTGATCATGAGCAGTGATGATCCTATTAAGTATAAGTAGGTCATGGTCATAGAAATATTATGTTGTCATCGGTTTCATTTACGTCTGCTAAATTTCAGATTATTCAGACGTCTGGAAGTGGGTGAAAACATAATTACTAAATTCCATTGCGTACCAAGCGTGTAATAATTATTATAATAATATCTCAAGGCGACAGAAAATCAGTGACGGACAGCTCCGGACTCAAACGCAGGAGGCGGTGCTCATCGATACCGCCAGCATCGACCGCCGCGCCGGTTTCTTTCTCTTTCCGCCTAACCCTCGGCCGTTTGGTTTCCCCTGCCGAAGACTGTCTTCATGTTGGGTTTTTATTTAATTATTTATTCGACTTTATTTCTTACATCTTACTATATCAACATTTTTTTTATTTTATTGCATCTTATTTATCATCTTTATATATATAATTCTTCTGTCTGTAAGTACGTGACTGAACCCCTCCTAAACTAAACTCCCGCTAAACTTAAAATTTTGATGAAAAATTTTGTGTGTGTGATTAAGTTGATTCGAGAATGGTTTACAATTGGATCCGGTAGGTGGCGTCGTAGTCGAGATACAGAAAACACCGCGAAGCCTAAGCGGATCGCTAGTTTTCATATATTTATATATTTCAACCAGACGAGAATATTTCTAAAATATCCCAAAATAAAATAAATAATAATTCTTTATACATCTGCAAGATTTCACAATATTCAGACGCATGAAAACGTGAGTTTTTTTATAGGATAGGGTGACAAACGAGCACACACATTTACTCGTTTGCGAATCAAAATGCAGATGCGTTGTCACCCGTAAGGTCTAAGATAGAATGCCTTTTTCCAGTAAAAAGGGTCTCCGCTTCCCTACACTCACCATAGGAAGCACAGCAGTGTTAAGCTGCTATTTTATGCTGGTATTCTGCGAGAGCGTGGTCATTCCCCGGTCGAGCCGACCCATTCGTGCTACAACTATACTATTTGAGTGAAAACTAAATTAAAGAAAATTCCGTTACATTCATATATACATAGGAACATTTAGTTCAAGCTTTTATAAAGCGTGTAAAAAGTTAATATAAATAATAAGTAGATAAGGTGACAACGTAACAATCCATCGCTTCAATGTCTTATATCGTCCACCTCCGTGACTTCCTGACAAAGCGATTTAAATATATTCGTATATACCAAATTTAAAATCTCTTATACCGTTGACGGTATGCAGGGTTTAACTGTTTGGGGAGGGGAGAAGCGGATGATAAGGATAGAGGAACTATTTAGTTTTATGTTAATGGTTGCTCGAAGTTTTTATTACCAGTTAGGTCGAGGTCACGAGGAAGACTTTTTATTGTGCCGTAAATATACCCTCAAATGTAAACATAGGTAACGCTTATGCTATATTAGAGGTAGGCTTTGATACTGTGTCAGAGACTAACGAAAATATTATTTGTTTTTATGAACATTGGATGACGCAGTTTTTTTATAATTTTAATTTGTTATTATTTACCTCAGTCGCCTCTTATGCCGCCCCAACACGGCGTGGCAATTATGCGCAACCAAGCCTGGCAACTATGGAAAATATGAGACAATCTATGGAGGAGGCCTATGGTTCAGCAGTGGACTTTTGATATGTTGTTATGAATGATGAACATGATAATTGAGTGAATTATGAACTTTATTGACTCCGCGTGGAATTCAAAATATACGAAACAGATACTCTGACTATACTAAAAAGATTCTTTGTTATTCTTTCGTATGGTCTTACTTATGTAATGTTACTACGTAACTTATATAATTAGAATTGTCTTTTACCGTACAACTTACTTGAATTAGGCGAATACTCTTCGTCGTCCTCATACTGATGGGTTTCGATAGCGTCTTCTGTATGTTCAGTGTTGGTTGCATATGCATCACCGGGTTCAGTCTCAGGGCGTTCACATAGAACGGATCCAGGACCTAGTCTATGAACAAAATGCATATACAAATTGATTTCTACGCCTTCTAAGATCCGAAAAGGAATGCAACCGTGTTTTCGTCGATGAATGCTTTTTGCCAGGCTTGTACTGCTGTTGTAGTCAGGCGCTGGTCTAAGGGAAGAGTCATTCGGTCATGACCATCTCTTATCCAAAAAAAATTTTTTTTAAAGTATAATTTTGTTACTTACTCAAATATGCATAAACTTTCCTGTGCATAGTCCTTGATGATAGAGAATACTTTATTTTCAAAGCTTATCTCATTTTAACTCTGATGAGAAAAGTATGATGAGGTAAGCTAAGTTCTTAAGCATAACTTTCTCATCATACTTTAAAGAAGTCAACAACTCTTAAGTCCTAGATTGACTTCTTCTAACGACTGTGAGAAGGCACGTTGCTCCCATTTGATTTTATCGTCTATCGTTATCATAAAAATACATTTACGTGGTAAATGTGATTTATAAATATCATTTACGTGGTAGAGCCATGCTGTAGCTATATCAGTAGTATAGTTGTAGCAGGAATGGGTAGGTTCGACCGGGGAAGGACCACGCTCTCACAGAATACCAGCATAAAATAGCAGTTTAACACTGCTGTGTTTCGTATCGTGAGTGTAGAGAACCGGAGATCCTTTTTACTGGAAAAGAGACATTCCAACATAGTCATCACGGGTGACAACGCATCTGCATTTTGATTCGTAAACGAGGATAAATGTAGATGTTTATGGGTCACAGCAACCACTTACCACCAGGTGGACTGTGTGCTCGTTTATCACCCTATTCCTATAAAAAATCATCATCTTTACAGCCTTTCACAATTTCACATTTTTGATCATTCAAGAAGACCTCCCTCATAGATTATCTCGTAGGGGGTTGTTTGCAATTGTTGCAATGCTTGGCAGGCTGGCTGACAACCGGAATTTTTATCATTTTGAGTTGCTTTCAGGAATATGCTGATGCCCATCTCCTGTCAATCTCTCCGTTTGTCGCCTCATACGAACCCACGGAAATATATACTGCCTACACCTACACGGTTAACTATAATGTAGTGATAAAAGAGGTTGTACTGTTGTACTAACTTACCCGTTAAAAAGATTTGGAATGTTGTAACAGAAGCTGGTGGTTGGAGATACATCGTCGTTTAAAATTGCCGCGGAATCGAAACCCGCAGCGCCCGCTCCGGTCTCGCGTCCGTCCAATGACTCTTCCATCTATTGAAAATTATAATTTAATAAAATTATTCCTTTTACAAACCTTGGAACAATAATAGATTCTCGTCGATATAAAGTAACACCCACTCTTAGCTGACCGATTGAGGATCGGAAGTATCAAAACATTTCGACTGCGAGTACACGGCTCCGGCCTGTGTATTTTGTATATTGACTGCCTCATTAGATTAGAGATCTATGTTAATAATACTCAAAATTTGATCTAGATCTCAATATTTTTGGCCCAGAAGAAAAACCCGCGACCTCTTTTTTTATATAGGATAGGGTGACAAACGAGCACGCAGTCCACCTGATGATAAGTGGTTGCTGTGGCCCATAGACATTTATCCTCGTTTGCAAATCAAAATGCAGATGCGTTGTCACCCGTGAGGACTAAGATGGAATGCCTTTTTTCCAGTAAAAAGGGTCTCCGGTTCTCTACACTCACCATACGAAACACAGCAGTGTTAAGCTGCTATTTTACGCTGGTATTCTGTGAGAGCGTGGTCCTTCCCCGGTCGAGCCGACCCATTCGTGCTACAACTATACTACTAATATAGCTGCAGAATGGCTCTACCACGTATAAAATCTGATCATCTGATGATGCTTTTGATCAGCAGTCACGCTTACGACCACTAGAACAACGGGGCTGTCATATGTCCGTAAGAGGAAATCTCTAGAGGACGCCTATGTTCTCCAGTGGATTTGTTCTGTGTTTTAACGAAAGAATGAATGTTTATTTATTAATTCAAATTGTAAAATATATTTCAGGCTGACGCTTTCCGGTTTGTACATTTTTGTTCTATTTAATCCAGACAAATTTGTATATGTATATTGTGTATAATAATTCCTACGCAGTAGGGCTAAAGGTAAACACAATAATGCCCTGTAATTTCAAAACTAAGCGCAATATTAGAAGAAAGATTTGTTAATGTCATATTAATCCTATAAAACTTATTATTTTAAATACTGTAGATTAAATGTTGTAACTTTTTATTATAACTGAAATAACGGCTCGATAGTACTCGATACCACAGTGGCTAAGCGGTTAGCTGCGGAGCTGTAGGGCAGCGGGTAGAAATCCCGCACGGAAAAAGTATTTATAGTTCCAGTTCTGAATGTTTGTGCTTGTGAATTTATGTAACCTCCACGACACAGCTTGGACATAATGGTTTTTAGGGTTCCGTGCCTCAATAGGAAAAAACGGAACCCTTATAGGATCACTTTGTTGTCCGTCTGTCTGTCTGTCAAGACCCTTTTTCTCAGGAACGCGTGGAGGTATCAAGCTAAAATTCATACCAAATACTCAAGTCTACTGTCCCTTGGAGCTGTGAAAAAATCAAACTTCTAAGCCAACGCAATCAAAAGATACAGCCGTTTATGCCGCAAATTTGCGATATTCGCAAGGGAATCAAAAACTACAGGGTACTTCCCGTGAACTCAGAATCTTGAAATTTGTTACGAAGCAACGTATTATAGAACAGATAAAGGAAAAATTGCGAAAAACATAAATTTTTAGTTACATCATATAATCAAAATATTTTTAATAATTTTAAACTTATATACCTACGGATTTGTTCGGAACCCTCGGTGCGCGAGTCCGACTCGCAGTTGGTTGGTTTTGGGTGTCGTAAAAGGCGATAAATAAATAATAAATTCTTTATTTTCTTCACAAGAAACGGAAAATGAAACGGACATAAGCAGCACCATCTTCCTGATAGCAATATCTCAAAATAATAATAAAACTGCAGTTGCCAATCGGCTTGCAAAGCATGGCAGCTGTGACAAGTATCACCCCACCCCCCATATTTTACAGTTACAAAATTCGCCTAAAATTTATATAATATTATTTCTTGATATTTTTAAGAGTTTTTCTCTTTAATTTAAGATGGTTAAGAGGAAATGCGGGCCGAGAGACTTTTGAAAATTAGTTATTTAAAGAAACTATCGCTGTCATTCTGCGAGCGCTGATATGCGATCCGACTGAATAGCCTGAGTAAAAAACATAATTAGAGGTTTGGCTCTCTAACATTTCCTCCTCCAATATTGGACCAATTTAAAAGATATTTCATAAACTGTATAAGAAGGATCATACACTGTGTTCCTATGTTTTTCTTTTTTCAGTGTAAGTTATCAAATTTGAACACTATGCCACTGTTGACAAAGGTCTAAATAGGTTATTTTGAGCATTTTTTAAGGGTCCAGTGCTTATAAAGATAATGTATCATCAAAAAGGAAAACATAGGGGCATAGAAGAGGCTGATATTTATTTTACTGTAAAAACTGATTGCTATAAGGTCATAAACCAGAAAGAAAACAGGTGAGAGCGTTTGTATGGAGAAAAGACCACCCGCATTTCCTCTTGACAAAGAAATTTAACGAAAGATAAAATATATTTAACTTAGTTTTACAAATATGTTCTTTAATATAATTAATAGAATCAGGCGTTACTTTCCGGAAATCCATTATATTAAAGCTTTTAAAAAATTTACTTCGAAAAAATCCGCTCTATAAAATAAAATGATGTGTCTTACCTAGTATGAAGAGCACCTCCCGCCCTCCCACCACTAATCCCAGCACCACTACTCCCAACACCACTACACTAGGAAAGACACACCACTGACGACAATATGACACGTGTTTCGCCTGTACACGAGGCATCCTCAGGTGATGTAGACACTGCGGTGGCTGACCGTCAAGACGTCTTGAGAGCTTTTTAAAAGCTTTAAAATATGTTCTTTTAAAAATTAATGTAAATATTTTCTAAATTAACTGAATTTAATGTTCAAACCCTGTGACAACGCGGAAAAACCTCTATAATGGGAGAACTTTATCTTTGTATTTAAGGCTCATAAAGTAAAATGAATAACTACATAGGAGTGACAACCTGGTAAGACATGCAAGAAGTCGATAGATGCAAATGGTTCAGAATCACTTTATAGCATTCCTTGAGCATTGGACTTATGATGAGCTGTAACGATTATGACGATGATGATGATGATGAAAGTGGAGGATTAGAAATACTCAACATTTTAACGAAATATTATTTCAACTGCATTTGTCAATACTTATGAAATAACATTCATTTTAACCTACTTCTAAAAAGAAGAACGTTATCGATTCCAATTCCAATATTATTTACTACTAGCTGTTCCCCGCGACTTCGCCCGCGTGAAATTTAGGGTTTTATGTTGCGCGGAACCCTAATACTTTTTCTAAAGTATAAGTAGCCTAAATTACTCCTTATAATATCAGCTATCTGTCAGTGAAAGTCTCGTCGAAATCGGTCCAGCCGTTTTGGAGATTAGCCGGAACAAACAGACAGACAGACGGACAGACAGACAGACAAAAATTTTAAAAATTGTGTTTTTGTTATAAGTACCGTATATACTTTCGTATGTATTTAGTAAAAAGCTGGTATTTTGACATTACAAACAGACACTTCAATTTTATTTATTTGTATAGATTTGTAACACAATATCATCGAAGTTAACTGATTTGTTGATGTTTATTTTATTAAATGAGTATTCTTATATTGTTCTTAAGATCCGAAAATACTTTAAGCGGTTTATATTTAAATTAATCCAACTACACAATATTATTCTTTTGAACCGAAAAAGGAAAAATATTTTTTTTGTTAAGTTGAGCTTTGTTTTACGTCTTAGATAAAACACACTAAGTTATATTATATCATTCTATGTATATGTATAGGCACTTAAACCTATAAGTAAGTAACAACAAGTGGCGGCGACAGTTCTTAAATCGAATTAAATGTCTATAATTTAGTTAAGTTTATTAAATTACTAGTAAATGAGTATAATTTGTGGCGTATTCCCGTTTACGCTGACAGTTTCATTGGTGCTTGAGAGATAGTGTGGTCTTTTCGCGCCAAAAATTGACACGACGTAACCTTCTTGAAAAATTTGACGCTAAAAGTTGTATTGAAATGTTTTTTTTTAATGTAGAGTGATTATATTCTCTTTGTAGTTTCACAAATATTATTGCAGTACATTTTTTTAATTTGTTATGATTATATTATGTGTTATGTGAAATTTATTATAATAACATAACGTTTATTGTATGCAATGTATGTAGTAGTGTGGTTTACTATGCATGGTATTAAATTGTTGAAACTATTATTCTTGTTTTTACATTACTTACATTGCTTTTTATAGTGTCTAATTTAATCAAATTCTTAGATATTTTCTAAATATTGAAATATGGCATTAATATTTTGATTCTTAATCTAGGTCTATGGACCACAGCATCCATTTTCCACCAGGTGGGGTGTGTGCTCGCTTGTCACCCTTATTCTATAAAAAATAAAACTTTTAAAAGTAGTACATTTTATAACATACGTAAAGTTTAACACAAAATTTGTAATATTACCTAAAAATGAAAATGTAAAAAAAAATGTAAATGTAAAGTAGAACTATATGATAATTAAATTTCTAGTTTTAGTTTTTATTTATTATTATAGTTTTTAATATTGTATATAATAAAATATTGTATATTATGCTACGTAAATAAATATATTTTTGTTTGTATAATATGTGTTTGGTATAATAATATTATGTTTAAATGACAGATATTTTCCTAATAGACTTTTTTAAACAAATTCTTTTTTATGTCTTTGAACACTTGGAAGCTAATCTTAGAATAATATGATTATAGCTGTGTTTTGATTTATTAGCGTATATTTGAAATACAATAAACTTTAGTTCAATAATTTCATGTTTAACACGCAATAAAAAATTGAAAATTTTAAAAGCTATCAAATTATTATTAGCTTACCCTTATTTGAAGACAGCCGCAAAATTTATTACTTAATTACTTATAAATAAAACTAATAACTTGTAAAGGCTGTAACTATTGTCACGTGGTCGACACTACTGAAGTGAACACCCGCGGATCCACTGTCGCTACCGGAACAAGACCTAATAGAGACGCCGATATCAATTTTTATTTCAAGTCTTAACACGGTTAGTATTCAAAATGTATTATATCTAAGATTAAGTATATCGCACATCTAATACAAAAAAGGGGTACCTAGACAATTAATAACTTTTTTTATTATTACAAAGGTATTTTTACAAATATTTTTTACCGATATTTGACAAAATTATTCAAAAAATGAAAATTACTTACTGCACAAATACATGTATTTATTGATTTCCAATAAATGTCACAAACAAAGCACATAATATGTATAGTATTATGACGATGCTCTATATGTTCAAAACAAACATTGCTTAAGTATGTAAGCTACGCCTTTGTTGCGGGATAAATTTTGTAGAAAAATTATACTTAGTTATATTATTTTTGCCTAAAATCATGTGGAATTAGATTGAAATATTTTTTGTAAGTGTTAGTAATAACTTTTATATTATTTAATAAATCAGGATTTTCACGGTAGCTAACTGTGAAGAATAGCGGACCATTTCTGCCTAGGAGTACGTCTGAGTAGGTACCAACGTCATACATATTTCTAGCCCCAAGCACCAGTGCGTGCATAGAGAACAGCATAATTACAGGCCGTGTGGTATTCCATCTTCAAAATTGGTTACAGGAGTCAACATTCCTTGTTTAAAATTCGTTACAGGAGTCAACAGGTGGTAGCTATTTACCATCAGGTGAAATATTCATTAGTCTCATCAATTTAAAAAAAAATAGTGTGCCTTTACAAACTGCCTTATTTAAATTAATAAAATTGACATAAAATAATACAAAAAATCTACTCCATACCTTTTTTTACCATCTCGCCTAGAAAACCATGACGTTTATTATTACGACATTCCCGCACACATATAAAAGTACAGTCCACGTGTCCATCCGTACGGTTATATATGTCGCTTTCGATGCTAAGCCAAGCTCAGCTGGGGGGTGGTGGGCGGTGATGACATACAAGTGCCGATGTATCGCTGTCAGAGTATTGTGGCTTTACGTTCTGTTGCGTTGTTTGAACCATCGACCCTGCAGGCTGCTACCCCTGTTTTATTTACAATACATTTCAAAACCTATAGTTGTGATAAAACAGTCGAATTTAACTATTCGACTCAAGTATGTTATATAAATGTGATTTGCATAAGAGATTTTGATTTATAATTTAAAGGAAATTTCAGTATTAACATTTATAAATTGTGTAGAGAGAACGCTATAGTTTAGTATTACCCAAAAAGCAATCTATTGCAATTGATTTGACTCGACGATCTACTTACTTATGCCTAATTGTATTTCAAGGGTTATGAAAGCACTAGCATATGCTGCCTGCTAAAGGAGAAGAGAGGTCAATCTTAGCCAGAGCCTTTGCCAACGTGCTTAAATGTTAAAGACAGTTTACAACTTAAAAATTAAAATCATTATTATTCAAAAATAAAACGATTTAATCTAAATAAATAATCAACAACAAATGACCGCCGAAATAAATGTAAGCCCAAATTTTGTTAAAAATCAAATAAATCAAAAAAAAAAATCAAAAAAATAAAACTCATTCTTACAGGTTCGAAACAAAATTTACATAAAACCTCTCACTAACATGCTCGCAACATGTATTTTTTTTCGATGGAGTATGTTTAAAATATGAGAAAGTTTGTTAATTCAGAAAAAAAACCTAGTTTGGTGTTTTTTTTTTTTTATAGGAGAGGGGGCAAACGAGCATGCGACTCACCCGATGGTAAGTGACTACCGCTACCCATTAACAACTGCAACACCAGGGGAATCGCAGATGCGTTGCCGGCCTTTTAAAAAGAGTAGGCTCTTTTCTTGTAGGTCTCTAAATCGTATCGGTCCGGAAAAAACGCTGGTGATAATCGATTCCACAAGGAAGTTATGCGAGGAAGAAAACTTCTTCTACATCGCACAGTGGTGGACCGCCAATCATCCAGATGGTGTGGATGGTATCGCGAGTTTTGTCGATCGATGGTGAAATTGTCTGAAATATTTCTCAGTGCACTTCCCGTGGGAGATGCGATAAAATAGGCAGAGATGCAACATCTCTACGCAGTACCAGTGAGTCAAGCCGATCGGAAAGAACTCGGTCGTCAACGATTCGAACCGATCTGTGCTGGATGCGGTCAAGTGGAAGGAGCTGGCACTAGGGAGCCCCTTGAAACTGAGGAGATACGACAAAGGGTTCTTTTAACGGTAAATGCGTAAACTTGTGTCTTCTGGGGATTCAACTGGACTAGATTTAGTCGCCCCCAGTCCGAGACTTTATTCAACAAAGTCTCGACTTCAGACTCAGGTTTATTCCGGTACTCCCCGACGTTTTCCCGAGAAATATTGGCACAGTCGGTGTATAACGCATCACCAGTGCTATCCGTCTGCATGGCAATAAATGTTACCAGTTTGCAACATATCATTGATATGCAGAAGAAACAGCGTTGGTGACAGCACGCAACCTTGTGGAACACCAGCGTTAATGGGCTTGTAATCGGATCATGCACCGTCTACTACGCCTTGATGCTCCGATCTGCAAGAAAACTGGTGATCCAATTGCACAATTTCTCGGGAAGCTGAAGACTGAAGCACGTAAGAAGATATACTTCTTTAGCGTAACAAAACAAAATATTATATATGATCCTGTTGACAATCACTTGATGGCACCGTGGCGCAGTGGCTTAGCAATGAGTTGCAGCTCTGAGAGCCGCGGCCTCGAATCCCGCACAGAACAAGTATTGAAACAAACGGAACACGGAACAAGATTGAAGGAAGAAGCGCTTTGTGCCAAACCGGATCGAAGGCCCTCGCTATGTCCAAACTAACTGCCAACGCCTCCCCATTAGACTCTACTGCCTCCGCCCATTTATAAATTAGGTAACCCAGAAGATCACAAGCCAGAAACCGTACTGACAGTCACTAATCAGGTGGTGATCCTCAATGTACCGCATGAACTGGCAGTTAATAATAGTTTCTATTACTTTGGAGAACAAGGAGGTGATAGCGATAGGTTGGACGGATCTGAGTGGTCGCCTTTTTTAGGAATCGAGTGCACCAAATCTGTCTTCCATGAGTTCGGGACTACGCCTAGAGAGTAGGAGTACCGGAAAAGATACGTCAAAACCGGTGCCAACTCCGGAGCACATGTCTTCAGCACAATAGGTGGGACTCCATCAGGCCCACTCGACTTGTTGATATCCAGGGCGAGGAGTGGTTTGCTCTCCGAGCGCTGTGTAAACAGCATTTCCTGCATGGAGCACCCACACCGCGGGATGGTCGGTGTTGTTTTCCCCCCATCATCAAGAGTTGAGTTGGAAGCAAATAGAGAGCCTAGCAGATCGGCTTTCTCCTTTGTGGCGTGGGCCAGTGAGTCGTCCACCTTGTGCAGAGATGGCTGACAGAAACTACCTTGGACGGCCTTGGCGAGAGAGTAGAGTGTTCCCGAAGGGAGGTAAACTAGTTTCTCGCCAATTCTGCCGATGTGCTCAGACATTGCCTTAGCAATGACACTTTTGAAGGACCAGGAGGCGGAATTACACTTCTTTTTAAGAGCGCTGGTGTTTATATCCCAGGACGTTGATGCGTCAGCCCAGGCCAGGTAGCACTCCTGCTTATAGCGTGATGCAATTTTACAGTGAGTGACTAAACCATGGCTGAGTTCTGCCTCCGATAGGCACCACAGATGATGGAATAAATAATTCCATTCCCTGAATTACCACATCAGCGACGGAATCAGCAATAACGTTGGGATCATCCAGCGAGAAGCAAGCCCACCCCCAAGTGTAGGGTGCAAAAAAAGACCGCATCCCGTCCCAATCGGCTGACCTATAGTGCCAAACACGGCGACAAGCTGCAGATCGCAACTGCGATGGGAGCGTGAGTGGCACCGTACTTCGGATCAAATAATGGTCCGAAGAACCAAGAGGGGCATCGACGGAGACAGGATATCCGTCCGGGTGAGAGGTCAGCAGAAGGCCCATCAGGAGAGGTACATGATCCTCCACATCTGGAATCCGTGTAGGCGAAGTAACCATTTGTGTCAGACTATATGCCAAGGCAAAGTCAGTGCCATGTTAAGGGGGGAAGCGGGCCTCCAGCCACCTGCACTCGCCACGCGAAATAAAAACAAAATAAACTTGAACTATTCCGTGAGGTCGTGTTACCAACCCGATTCGAGCCGGCTCATCCGTGCGACAGCAAAAGCTGCCGCGTGGCTCTACCACTGTTAAATCCGAATACCTACATTTAAAACCCGATAGAAACATCGGTTTCAGCGTTAGCCATCTTCATTCATAATAGGGATTATCATAAAAATATATATCTGGATAGATAAAATTCCTCTTAGAAGAACGGTCAACGGTAAAACGAGGGTTGATCCGTGTCGTGAAGGAATTTTACACGCATAAATTGCACATAGGCAAACATCTAGACCTGGAACAATTACCTATTTGTAGGCTGTATAATGTAGTCAATGAATCACCGTCTAGTGGCGGTGTAAGAATTTTCACTACCCCATATCTTCCCGTGGGTGTCGTAACAGGCAACAGAGGGAAACTGAGGCGTGAGATGAGCAGCAGCATCTTTCTGCAATATTACAATAAAAAAAAACTGCGGATGCCAACCCGCTTAAAAAGCGTGGCTACTATGGCAAACATCTGCCGATGAGAAACGACACAAAAAGACGTCCCCCAGGCCCAGGCGGGCCCGCTATTCCTGGCTTCAGTGGCAACCAAAGTAACGGCAAGTCAGGGGGTGCTAATAATCTCCGCTGGGGGTTCAATTGCCACCTAACACAAATCGACCTGGGAACGTTCAACACACGCACCCTGAGGACCGACGAAAATATCCTGGAGCTGAAGATAAGCAAGTTGTGTTGGGATATTATAGGATTATCTGAGGTCGTGAAGAGAGGGAAAGACACAGTAATCCTCGAATCCGGCAACTTGTTCTATCACCGGGAGGGCGTCCATCTGTTCCAAAGAGATGTCGGATTAATCGTCCACTATTCTCTCGTTAACAACGTTATAAAAATTGGGTGTTTCGACGAAGGTAGTGTACCTTAAACTCAAAATCACCAAAAGGTATTGGTTCAAGGTGGTACAGGTTTACGCACCAATCTCGGCATATCCCGATAAGGAGTTGGGGAAAATGTATGAGGATATCTCTAAAGCCATGTATTCCTCCAAAACCCTCCATGCGGTGTTAATGGGAGACTCCAACGCAAAACTAGGCACAAGAGAGAACGGTGAGCTGAAGGTAGGAAAATTCGGGATAGGGTAACGAAACCCTAGGGGCTAGCAGCTTGCCGACTTCATGAAGAAAGCTTTTTTATGATGAACTCTTTCTTCTAGTTGCGGCTCTACAGAAAGTGGACCTGCTCGAACCCCGATGTTTCGACAAAAATTGAGATCGACTTCACTATGACGGCAACTGTACAGTGATACGAGTATGCGATCACAGATTGATGAGAGGTACAATGAACATAAACGTTGAATTAGTAAGGTCACTTCTACCTTTTGTTTATTTCCTTTCCTCCATTCATACCTTTATTTAAATCTGGTAGTACATTAGACCCCGCCAATTTTAGACCAATTTCTGTACTACCAACATTTAGTAAAATTTTTTAAAAAATAATTTTAGATCAGATGTTAAGTTTCTTTAATATTAATAAATTAGTTAGTTAATTAAAAAAAAACAATTCGGTTTTACAAGGGGTCGCTCGACAACTGACGCTGGAGTTGAGCTTATTAAACATATTTTTTGTACATGGGAGAATTCAGAGGATGCTTTGGGTATATTTTGTGACCTTTCCAAAGCCTTCGACTGCGTTCAGCATGAGACATTAATCAGGAAGCTACAGTACTATGGTGTCAAGAACACAGCGCTTAAACTTTAATTAAACTTTTTTTTATTATTTCATATTTAAGTAATAGAATGCAGAAAGTTATTATCAATGGTAAAAGTTCTTCTGGGTCACGTGTACTAATAGGTGTCCCTCAGGACTCGATTCTCGGCCCATTCCTATTTCTAGTGTATATTAATGACTTACCTTCTCTTATAGGGGATAATCATGATATAGTGTTATTTGCTGATGATACTTCCTTGATTTTTAAACTTAAACGTCAATCATTTAAATGTGACGAAGTGAAAAATGCTATATCAAAATTAGTGCATTGGTTTAACGTTAATAATCTGCATTTGAACGGAAATAAAACTAATTGTGTTAAATTTACAACAACGAATGTTAAAAATCTGAATACCAATGTGTTCTTAAATGGAGAGGAATTGAGCCCTGTTGTATCCACTGTTTTTCTTGGCATCACTCTTGACGCAAAGCTCCAGTGGGGCCCCCATGTATCCAAATTAGCAAGCAGACTAAGTTCTGCAGCCTATGCTGTAAAAAAGATTAGAGGTCTCACTAGTGTCGAGACAGCTAGATTAGTTTATTTTAGTTATTTCCATAGCATAATGTCTTATGGGATTTTGCTATGGGGAAATGCAGCTGATTCAGAAACTATTTTTGTTTTACAGAAGAGGGCCATTAGAGCTATTTACAATCTAAAACCGAGAGAGTCTCTTAGAGATAAATTTAAAGAAATTAATATATTAACTTTGGCCTCTCAGTATATTTACGAAAATTTAATGTATGTTCACAAAAACAAAGATAATTTTAGTAAAAAAAGTGATATACATTCTGTAAACACTAGGAACAAACACAAGCTAGTGATGCCAGTTTCTCGACTCCACAGAGTCAGTAATTCATTCTTGGGGCAATGTATACGCTATTACAACAAGGTCCCGGAAAGTGTACAGGTTCTCTCTATTACCAAGTTTAAATGTTTTATTAAGCTGAAACTGTATAAAAAGGGTTATTATAGTATAAATGAATACATGGTTGAAGTCCAAGCAGTTTCTAAAATAAAATTTGTAAATAGTTCGTAATCATTTATATTGTAAAATTTATTTTAAAAAAATGTCCCGCTGGGTTTCTTGCTGGTTCTTCCCAGGACAGAAGTTTTTTTTCGAACCAATGGTAAAGTAAAAAATGACTTTCAATAAGTCTATTAGTCAAGAATTAGCACCTTTAGAGATGCCAAAACCAAATAAGGAAAAATGGATAAACATTGCTGAGAAATTTTACAAAGAAGCGAACTTTCCTAATTGCGTTGGAGCCATTGACGGCAAACATATTAGAATTGTTTGCCCTCCGAATGCTGGATCTAAATATTATAATTATAAAAAATATCATTCGATTATTTTATTGGCAGTGGTTGACGCAGACTACTGTTTTACATTCATTGACAGTGGTGCTCCAGGTCGAGAAAGTGACTCTTCAATTTTTAAAAGTTCAAATTTTGGGCAAAAGTTAACTCGTTCTCAATTGGATTTACCGGAGCCAATTCATCTTCCTAACAATATAGGAAATCCTCGTGTGCCTTTTGTATTTGTAGGTGATGCTGCATTCGGTTTAAATAAAAATGTTATGAGACCATTTTCTTTACGAAACATAGACACGCCTAAGAAAACTTTTAACTATAGACTGTCTAGAGCCCGCCGCTTTGTGGAATGTGCATTTGGTATCCTTAGTAACAAGTCGCGAATTTTTCATTCAAGCATTATAATCAATCCACAGACTGCAAAATACATTATAAAAGCTGCTTGTGTATTACACAATTTCGTAAGACGCAGAGATGGTTATCAATTTGAAGATACGATTCGATGTGATATGGAAGAATTCGACGAAGTCCAGGCAGTTGGAGGCCGATCTAGTGGCATTTCTGTAAGAGATTCGTTTGTTCAATATTTCAATGGCCCTGGAGCGGTTCCTTGGCAAAACAGAATGATACATTAAATTAAGAAATAAAATAATAAGTAAACTTACCAGCTTTGTTTTTTCTTCTGGGCCTAAATCAGCCCAATGAGCAACCACTTCCTGTCCTATCTCCATCCATAACTTCGCTTTTAATTCCCGATTGGCGTATTCCTTCTTAAAAAAAATTACACATGTGATCTATATTGAATAAAAAATTATTCTATTCTATTCTATTCTATTCTAATGACGTTAATGCTCCGTCTCCCTCGCGTTCTAATCCTAAGCGCCGAAACTTTCAGCTTGAGTTACAATTTCAGTGCCTAGACTGCTAAAGTGGACGATATGAATGACAAGCTCGTGGAAACTGTCCATGTGGTCGGAGCTAAGTGCTGCAAGACCCGTCGCAAAAGAACCCAATATCTCTCCGAACATACTCTTAATCTCATGGATCTTAGACGGTAAATGAAAACGGCGACGAGGTTCGCCACCCGTCACGCTCTTTCTACCGGAAGTGCGAAAAGTTGATTGCGGAAGCCCGTCTGGCTACGCTGAATGTATGTGGAGCAATGAATGATAAGATGGATGAAGTATGCGAAAGTTTGATAGAGAAATAGAAGTGTTATGTGTGAATGAGACGAGACTAAAGGGAAAGGATGCCACTGAACATGGCATATATACCGCTTATTAGTCTGATGTAAATGAGACCGAGCGGGCATGCCAGGGAGTCGGTATCATCCTTTCTGAAAGAATGGGTTAATGTGTGAAAGAGTATGAATGGGTAAGCCCGAGACTGCTATGAATATATACTATTTATATTGTATTACTGAACATTGGTTGAAATATTATAACTTCATATTTAATTTCAGTTATCACCAGGTGGTCAATTCGGTCAATAGAGATACTAAATTACGAGGTGGCTCCTTAGTACTAGCTAACAAATCCTTATCATGTAAAAAACGTAAAGACACGTTTTATACGTGGTAGAGTCATGCTGCAGCTATATTAGTGGTATAGTTGTAGCACGAATGAGTCGGCTCGACCGGGGAAGGATCACGCTCTCACAGAAAACCAGCGTAAAATAGCAGCTTAACGCTGCTGTGTTTCATATGGTGAGTGTAGAGAACCGGAGACCGAGTCGATACTCAAACATAATGTTAATACCTGTTTAAAAAAATTATATTTGAAAAAGAACTACCGCAAGATATTGTAAAATACTTCAAAATTATTGATGTAAAGAAAACCGCAGATTTGTGGGGAATCTCCGTTACAGTTATTGCGTCCATAATAGATTTAATTGCACCTCATCTTGCCATTATTTTTAATACTTGAATCGATTCTGGTGTGTTTCCTGATTTAATAAAGTATAGTAAAGTAATACCTTTATTTAAATCTGGTAGTACATTGGACCCTGCTAATTTTAGACCTATTTCCGTACTACCAACTATCAGTAAAATTTTTGAAAACTAATTTTGGATCAATTGTTAATTTTTTTTAATGCAAATAAATTACTTCATAAAGGCCAATTTGGTTTTACAAGGTGTCGCTCGACGTCTGACGCCGATGTTGAGCTTATGAAATATATTTTTAATGCTTGGAAGAATTCACAGGATGCTTTGGGTATATTCTGTGACCTAACCAAGGCCGTCGATTGTGTTCACCATGAAACATTAATCAGGAAACTTCACACTACGGTGTAAGAAGTGATGCTCTTAAATTAATTATTGCATATTTAAATAACAGAATGCAAAAAGTTGTCATTAACAGTATGAGCTTTCCTATATAACATTGTAGTCTTTGGTATGAGCTCTTACCAGGTCGATGGTACGAATGGGAGTGCCTCAAGGCTCCATTCTCGGCTTCTTTCTGTTTCTTGTATACATAAATGACTTACCTTACTAGTAGGGGATTAACCATACATAGTATTATTTGCTGATGACACTTCTTTAATTTTCAAATTAAGATGACAATTACTAAAATATGACGAAGTAAATAATGCTATATTTAAATTAGTAAATTGGTCCAATGTTAATAATTTGCATTTAAATGACACCAAAACAAAATATATGAAATTCATGACTCCAAGTGTCAAACAAATACTTATGTAATTTGAAATGGGGAGGAACTGAATCGACGATAGCACCATTTTTCTTGAAATCACACTAGACGCGAAGCTTCAATGAAGCCCCCATTATATCAATACTAGCAAGCAAATTTAGTTCTGCAGCATATGTTATAAAAAAGATTAGAAATCTTACCAGTGTTTGAACAGCTTTACTTTAACTATTTCCATAGCATAATGTCGTATGGTTATTTTGCTATGGGGACACGCGGCTGACACTGAAATTATATTTGTTTTACAGAAGAGGACCATAAGAGCAATTTATGATTTAAATCCTAAAGAGTCATGTAGCTTTGGCCTCTCAATTTATTTACGAAAATGTAATGTACGTACACAAAAATAAAATTCTTCGGGCGATGTATAAGCTTTTACAACAAAATTCCAGAAAACATACAAAATTTGACCTGGTCAAATTTCAAAAACTTTATTAATGTAAGTTTTTATAAAAAGGGTTATTATAATATTAAGGAATTTATGGATAATAATAACCCATGGGTTATTATTATCCATAAATTCGGATAAGTGATCGTTACAAGTAAGGTGATCGTTACAAAGCTATTTCTAATTTGCTTTGTGTGTATATAACATACATGATTATAAGCTGGTTTTCATGCTGGTTCTTACCAGAACAGAGGTTCTTTTTCGAACCAGTGGTAATAACACAAAAGAGTTACTTTTAATAAGTATTATTTATAATCTATATTGAATAAAAAAGTTTCTGTTTCTGTTTCAGTGTTTATGTATGTATGTATTTTTAGTCAGTCGTCTATTAATCAGTTTATTTGTCCCAAGGACACATATTTGTCAACAGCTTCCAGCATTGTTTCTAAAATCTACTAATATAAATGTTACTTAGACGTAAGATGTAACTTTGCCTTGTTCATGTGCATCTTAAGTCCTACCCACCCGTAAGCAGCCACTGTTGATAACATAGAGCATGGTGCTAAGGTTCCCCAACGATTCTGTCCTACACATTGTCGACGCTTTTATCTTCACTATATATTTTTCAGTCCAGTAGCTTAAAAACATCTTAAAATCCACCAATGAAATGTACTGTGTTACGTATTCATTCAGATGGTTATTACATAAATTATCCCGACAAACACGATTGAGCTTAGTTTCCTTGCCGACTACGAAATTTTAAGACAGGGTCAGGTCTGGAATACGCGCCGTGACAAATTGTAAGCGCACTACAACGAACCTCAATATACGACTACTTCACAAGATCAGTCACTCAGCAAACGATAGGAAGAGCTATTCTCGGAGTTTCATTGGCGATCAATCTCAAGATCATCATTTAACATACATAATATATTTCCATGTTTGTAAAATAATGTAGCAAGAGGTCTCATCATTCAAGAAACTCATCAGGTCACACCAAAATCAGTTATTGCGTTTTTCAGACAAGAAATTCTCTGTAAGACTGAAGTTAAGAAGTTGGCGTTGTTTCACCCTTGTACCGAAAACATGTGAATCCGTTGGCCCTGCGCCTGATTCTCTCCTATCGGTTTACCATGCCTTCGGACTATAAGAGTGAGAGAATAAAAAACACCTGTACGCTCAATCATTATCGTGGTAGAGTCATGCTGCAGCTATATTATGCTTGTAACACGAATGGGTCGGCTCGACCGGAGGACCACGCTCCCACAGAATACACAGTGCAAAGTAGCAATTCAATGCTGCTGTGTTTCGTATGGTAAAAGTAAAGTTACAGCCTAAATAAGTCCCAATGTTGGGCATGGGCACAGACCTCTCATGTTTGAGAGGGTTTAGGGCAAGGAAATGTCCACTGCGCTGCCCCAATGTGTGTTGGCGAACTTCAAATGTGTTCAAAATATTTCTTTCATATTTCTCAGACATGCAGGTTTCCTCACGATGTTTACTTCACCGCATGTGCTTCGAGCACGTGGTAAATCAGCACTTAAATTGCCATTAATAATTTCATTGGTGCCGACGGGGATCGAACCCGGTGCGGCGTACTGTGAAATTTACAGCGAGCGCTTAACCCCTGAGCTACCACGGTTCACGGCGTTTTCGTATGGTGAATGTAAGAGGACCCGAGACCCTTTTTACTGCATACAAGGCATTCAATGTTAGTCCTTAGGGGTGACAATGCTAAATCGAGGACAAATGTAGATGTCTATGGGTCACAGATACTACCACTTACCATCAGGTGAACTCGTTTGCCACCCTCATTATAGAAAAAAAACTCATGCACTATAATCTGATGGCTCCGTGACGCAGTGGCTTAGCGATGAGTTGCTGCGCTGGGGACCGCGGGTTCGCATCCCACACGGAACAAGTATTTGTATGGCCTACAAATAATTGTTCCGGTTCTAGATGTTTGTCCTTGTGCAATTTGTGTTTGTAAACTGCCTCCACGATACAGGAGAAAACCTAGTGTGGGGGTAACCTTTTTTTTTAAAATCTAATCCTGCACTGCGCAGGTGGCTTCTCCGTTAAGACTGGCCGCCGTGACCGAAATTCGGGAACATTGTCATTATTATGTAGAATGTTATATTATCTTTATATCGCGACGATCTGTGTGACATGAGCAATTGGATAATATATGAAAAGTATCTGTAGTTAGTCAAAAATTCTTGCTAAAACAATTCTTATCTTTATTCTAAATTTTATATGACATATATATGAAATTGAAGTGACATGCAAATTTACAGTCCACATGACTGAAACTACTGCAGCCCAAAGACGCCTGCAACTAACTTTAAACAACGAAGCCTTACAGATTCGCAGTCACCACTGAGTACTAAGATGGAATGCGTATCAGCCTGTAATTATTATAATGGCTCACTATACCATTCCGACCGGTATACAGCCAGAACCTGATTTTCCCACAGGCTAACTAGTCTGGAGCCTAGGGCGCAAGGTTCTCGAGGGAGCGTTGGGCTTGCCTTTGCAAGCACCACTTATCTACAGAATAAAATTTTCGTATAATATTCTCAAGAAATTATAGTGTAATGCTGCCAGCTTAAACCGTTTCGTTATAACCAATTATATGGTGCCTTTCGGCTTTCATTGACTGACTGGACTTGAATCAAAGATTTTAAACTGCTCAAGCTCTCTTCTCGATCTCTAATTTTATTAAAATGTTTTGCCAAGGCTGTCCAAGGGAACTTATGTCAGCCATCTGTTCCATCTTTGCATAGGGAGAACTACTCACTGGCCCATGCCGCAAAGGAGAAAGTCGATCTTTAGGTTCTCTTTTTGAGTACAACTAGACTCTTGATGAGAGAGGTACACATCCATTCCGCGATGTGATTGCTCCATACTGGATGTGCGGTTTACACAACACTCAGTGCGCAAAGCACGCGCTCTCTGCACGTCAACAAGTCGAGTGGGCCTGATGGAGTCCCTCCTATTGTGCTGAAGACGTGTGCTCTAGAGTTGACACCGGTTCTAACGCGTCTTTTCCGGTACTCCTACTCCCTAGGCATAATTCTTAACATATGGAAGACATAGAAGAGTGAACAAAGCATTGCAGGCACTGCTGATTGACGGCGGAAGTATGTTAGAGGGTGGTACTTACTCAGATAGACTTCAGGAGTCCTACCACATAAATTCAATAGATTGAAGATTAAAAGTAAAGGATTTCAAAACGTTTAGGAATAAAACACTGAATGTCATCATGAATGTCGATTCATATTTAATAAATAAATACATTTCCATTGTATTTAAATAAAACTATTGTAAGTGACTATGTTGTAGCAACTCTCAACAACTTTAGCATATAATACAACAAAATATATAAGGTGACGCTGAACGCGCTTATTGCTTAGTTCTAGATTTACATAACAATTAATAACTAAGAGATATATATTAGGTGAACTCTTCAATATACATACATGGTAAGAATATAGTAATAAGTTAGTAAGTTTTATGTTACAGAAAAAATAAAACGCTATTACTTCTAAAATTAATATATGCTAGGATCTTTCACCAAAATGTTTCTTGAAATTACAAGATAATGTTTGACGTAGCATATTTTATCTGTTCAAGTACTTTTTTATTTTTATTTTCTTCACGTCAAAATGAAATTAAATATTGAAATATTTTTGAAATTCGGAAGAGAATATCTTTTAAAATTTTAGAATACATAAATCTGAACACAGAAAAAATTACATCTTTGGCTTCAAGCGAAATTTACAAAAGCTAAAATCATCCTTTAATAATTTCATACAAGCTTTCTAATGTAATCAAAACATCCGCAGTATAAGTAAAGTATATTTAAGGAAATAGACAAAAGGCAGATATGAAAAAAGGGACGTTCTAAACACCACATGTTTCACAACTCCACTTAATTTTTTTTTCATATGAAACAATCGGAAGAGGATTTTAGAACTTTCCTAATTAATATAATAAAAGGAATTGCGAAACGTCACTATGACTAATAGAAACTGAAACTTCCCCTCACTAAAAATTAAAAAAAAAATCGCTTGAATTTCGCGAAACAATTGCAGCCTGTATTTGAGGTACTCAAAATTTATAATTGCAATTAATTAAATTTTCGATTCGATATTTTTATCCACAAATTTAGTCCAATATATAATCACGAAACATTTAATCAATTCCTTTCTTTTAAATTTAACAATTTATATAATTATAAATTAGCTTTTATATTTTATTAAGATAGAGCAGTGTTGTATTTAAAATTTATCCAATATTTTCCGATATTTTGTTATATTGACAAATTAAAAAATATATAATTCGCTTTTTATTTGCAGCTGGCAGATATTAAAAGAAAAATTATAACTGGCCATTAGTAAAATGTATTTTTACACAATATATTGCAGGAGAAATATTGAGCATGACAACACAATAATGAAAGAACAAAACAAGGCATACCTATCAATATACATTTAATACAGAGATTCAATCAACGGATTTAATAAATTTATTGGACAGAATGCTTAGACGACACTTTGTTGGTTTCACATTGTACACTTACTAGATTTACAATAAAGAGACATTCGATTCTGGATTTGATTGTATATTCAAAACAAACTTTAATATCTTTATATTAAGAATCAAGTTACTATTTTTCGTTACAGTACCATTAGAACTTTATGTAAGGTCATCATCATCATTATTATAATAAATAACATGGGAAAGTGGATTCATATCAAAATGTAAGGAACAATTGAAATATCAAATACAAATTCATTTTAGCTCCTGGTTAGTCGCAGAGACAATTATTTTTCTAACTACCCACGTATCAAATAGTAGAAATAACAAGCCTACGTAACCGGTAAAAAGTTAACAATGAAAATGTAGCCAACATTAGATTACAGAAGTATAATCATCAATCAGTCATAAGTGACCGTCTGAAGGTATTTTCCTTCTCCTTTTATACATGAACCTGTCAGTACCGACTGATGTTTGTAATGGAACCCGAAGCCGGCCTACGTTATAATACTTACGTCTATTCAGTTATAAAATACGGTAATTTCAGTAAGTTAGATCGGTAACGTTTAGGTGAGAACTAAATAGAAATAATCTACAGTGAAAAAAATTATATTTTAAAGATTGTACAAAAAAAACCTAACGTTAATATACAAATGTCTGCGAATATTGTTGTTGTTATTGATGTTCTCATTATCTTACTAAAGTCAAATATAACGTTTAGAAGATGTCAGGGATTGAGGGCTGAAAAACAGGAAAGATTGGTTGGATAGTAAGGACAAAAATGAGAGTAAATAGTGAAAATGAGATGTCGGGATATATTTGAACTTGAATTATCTTATTAGAACGGTTACAAGAACTAGATTATGAATTTTTTTTTTCAAACCACCTACAACTCTAATAAATTCCTCAACAATATATGAATAAATTCGTATTAATTTCTCCAATATAAATATAATGCAGTTTAATTTTTTTAATGTATTTGTGCTGAAAAGAATTTTTAAAATATCGTGACTCTACTTTTTGCTGCTGCATAATCTATTCTGAACGTATGTACAATTATTACTAAAGAAAGATAAAATTTTAAAATGTATATTTTAAAAAGTAGATAATACTTTCTGGGTTCTGGCAACACGCATGTAATAATGGAAATTTCTTTCTAAAATCGATGGTTTAATATATTTTCCAGGCAACAGTCCTCACACTTGTTGCTTATGTTTATTTTACTTTATCCCAACCCAAATCCGTCCCGCAACTAACAACCATTACCTAGATAAAGAATATATTATAGTTGTGTATAGTTGTGTATACTCGTGAATGTCGATGGAAAACAGCGTATACTAAAATGATTTTTATTGACTCTCGCTACAGAATCCAAAATTGCATCTCCAAAAACATGGACCCAAACGTTTCCGAAAATACCACATTAAACTCCCGTCTTACTCTTTTTCATTAATTTCTTTCGGCATCGATACACGACAATTCAGTATCGATGTCACTCTAACACATTATTATGTTAAATCGTTGCAATATTTCATTAAATTGCCTATAAAGACAAACACGGTTTGACGAACCCTAGTTGAACAATGAATAAATTCTTGTACCGTTGGCACCAATCTCAAACACCTTTAATACGACCAGTATTACTTTAAAAACGACCCAACTCCCGACAGTACCCTGAATATGTTGTTAATTGTAAGTTGAAGCAATGCAACCCAACCATTTGGTACTATTGCACCACGACGTCACTATAAGATCGACCCCATTGACATATTATGTAAACATTAAAGATGGCACTTAAGAAATAAACGACGCACTTATTGCGAATTAATTAAGGAAAGTCGAAAGCCGGTAATCGATTTTCTCGAACGTTCCGTGTCCGACCATATCGTTCGATCGTTTCGTGTTGTTTACACTTCTGTACTCTTCCCGACATGTCCTTTCGTGTCCGGGATTCCTGACGCACTCAGTTTTCGTTGGCGGCCGGGGAAGATACCGCTAAAGAGACGACCTGTGACGCAAATTTATTTATATTATTATGGTTCATTCGAATCATAGCGAATGCAACACAAGACCACCACGTCGGTCGCAGAGAGCTACTTTATTCTTTCTTTTTTACATATTAATAAATGGGTCACATACAAAACAAACAACACAAACAAAAACAGATTGATCATTATAAAATACTAGTCTACTCTTAGACAAAAACCTCTTCTCTTAAAATCATCTAGGTTGGCTTGTCTCAGTTGATTTCTATGTCACTCGAAGTTGAACTGAAGATGTACACATAATTATTATACCCATACACTCCACCTTCCACAGAAACGTGTTAATTGGCAAGGTTGGGCAAACGCCTTAAATTTCATACTACATGAGTGACTAGAATTCGATGTCTGTGAAAAAATCAGATGAAACTATTTTAATGGTATAGTTGTAGCACGAATGGGTCGGCTCGATCGAGGAAGGCCCAAGCTGTCACAGAATACCAGCGTAAAATAGCAGCTTAACGCTGCTGTGTTTCGTATGGTGAGTGTAGAGAACCGGACACCCTTTTTACTGGAAACGAGACATTCCATCTTAGTCCTCACGGGTGACATCTCATCTGCATTTTGATTCGTAATCGAGGACAGATGTAGATGCTATGGGCCACAGCAACCACTTACCATCAGGTGGATTGTGCTCGTTTGGTCCCCCTTATCCTATAAAAAAAAAAATAGCGTGGCGAAACATGCATATGAGATATAAACAGAAATTTATCGAGTACATATGAAGTTCGCCGAAAAAGACATTGGGAGTAGGCAGACTTTTCCCTATTCTAAAACCTTCTCAGAAGTGAGAAGCTCTTGTGTAATTTGCTATATTACTCCACCTACTAACAAACTTTACAAAATAATTGCGCTATTCGATAATAGACCTTATTTTAAAGCAATAAACTTCAGTTTTGTCTAACCTGGTGAACGTTGCTCATTCGGATGTCTCGGCGAAGTGGCATGCAGTGCGTTACGGCTACCCTGCTGGAAGGACACCGACATGCCGCTGTCCAACGAGCCCACTGAGCCTCTTCGCTGTAGACGCTCAGCCGCTAGTGCCACTGGAATAGTAATTCTTACATTTTGAGTTCCTATTGAAACATTTAGTCTTCCATGATTTCCTGGAACATCGAATTGGCAACAAAGTACCACGCATCTCAAGTGCAAACACCTAAAACCTATCAATAGCTTAAGTATTACATAGTTTTGAGATAGTTATCAACTTTTTTTTTATTTTGCAGTGAAAACTTCTTTAGAATCGTTGTGATTTGAAACTCGATGAAACGAAAAAGCAACGCTAAAAAGAGACAAAAAATACATCCATAGGATTTAGTTTGCGAGGGAATGAGATAGAATACAGTATACAGTGTTTCCTTTTATCTCGGTCGCCTTTTCTGAAGGTTTCACTTCTACCGCGTGTGAGCTGCACACATGCTTTTTTATATGCACGCGTTTTCTAACGGAACCCTTACATTACTACACCCAAGGGACGAAATGATGTAGATTATTTAGCCCATAACTCTTAAAGGGAGGCATAGGGTAAAGTATAAATCCAAAAATGAAATTTGAAAAGAGTGTGCCAATCATCGGCTGGCCTTTTCCAAGTGACATGTCGTGCGTTGTCTTACAACGCCACCACTCAACTATTAAATATTATAAATTAAATTTCTCACCTGGATCGTTAATGTCGACCAGCGAGTTGCTAAGTACGTTTCTCTTTATAATGTTCGTGGGTGGTGGGTTTTGGGAGAGACGAGATGGTGCAGTTGGTGCCGGACCGGCCGGTGGAGGCGGGACTACCACTCTGTAAACGACAACTTTTTCTGTGCAATAAACAATAAAATATATAGAATAGAAACATTATATTCCATTTACTAATTATTCCATCTTAGTACTCAGGGTTGACAACACATCTGTAGCCCTTTGCATGAAGTTGGATGGAGGTGTAAGTTCGCTCTAACTTCAGTTTTATAAATTAAAGATTGTAGAAAAAAAGTTGTACTTAAAAAAAGCTGTTCATGTGATATCTTTACTAAACAGACACACTTCACCGTCCATCTCTAACAAACAAAGACACTAACAAGTTTTAATCAATTTAATTAAAAAAATCGTTGCGTACGTACCCGTGCACGTGCACGTGGTCCATACACTGCTGATGATCGATCTCTACGTCGGCTACGCCGCTGTCTCTGTTCTCCATTACTATAACCAATTAAAAGAAATTTTCTATAAGAAAAAATGACATTGCATTGATATTGATGTGATGTCAAAGAGCACTTATCTATGACTCGTCCGTAATTAATGATGCTTAGATTGAATCATACTACATGAAATGACGCCTATTCTTCTGATGCGATCTAGTATAATTACAGATAAGAGATCTATGTTATTCCCAAGTGGTCAATATTAGGTTTTTAAATTATTTTTTTGTTCCAAAATTGCAGGTTATTCTTACAAATTAATAATTCGAGCACACAAATATTTTATCCATCCTCTTTCTAATTCGTCACATAAAAAAATCTATAGTATCTATCAGGAGCACATAAACATGTAAAGACCAATCTATCTAGCGCTGGCATTCCTTTTTCACCGTAATTAAATTTTATAAGATACTAGTGGTACCTGGCGCTTTGCTGCCGCAGATTTTTTTTATAGAAATACCGTTTTAAATTTGTAAGGGTTATATTGTTTGATTATGAATGATAATAATATGTACATTCATTGAAATTTAATGATAACTTTCAAATAAATTTGTCGGTATGATACGCGCCACCTACTGTAAGTTAATTGCACTATGCCTATAACCTTCGTGGAAGTGCAAGCAATATGTTGACAAAGTTTTAGCGCAATCTGATGAACGGTATGGCAGCGCATAAAATACGAACAAACAAAAATATTTTTTTATATATTAGATTTCAATGTTAAAAATATACAACACTAATTTTCCTATTAAAGTTATGCGCAGTTTTCAAATGTTAACGATAAGTAGCAGGAGTCCATAAGCATAGAGACCGTTCCTAGCGCCGGCGCTGCCGCCGCGGCCCTTGCCGCGGTTCAGTTCGCCCTCGATGCGCATGGCCTCCATCTCGTCCATCTCGGCGATGCTCTCGCGCAGGTCCTCCGCGAACTTGCAGCGGTCGTGCTCGTTGCGCGCGTTGAACGTCGACAGTCGACGCCCGTCCACGCGCCGCGACAGCCGTATGCCGAACGGGTAGTCTATACAAAAAAAAGAGTATATTATTTATAAATTGCAGATATAAAGCTCAAGATGATTTAAATATATTTAATGTTATATAGTGTAAGCCGTGATACGAGAACACAGGCGGTGCAGAGATATAAGAAAATGCATAGTGAACATGTTCTAAAGCCCAACATTCACTAAAGCAGTCTATTACCTACTTTATTATCCTTCCTGAAATACAGGAGGCCTGAACCCCTGTCGTAAGTTAAAGTAGACTACTATAAAGTCGGTTCAGCGAGAGATAATAAAAAAACAGGATTCCTTAACTCATTACAAATTGCGGTCCGGTAATTATTTTCACTAACAGATAAGAATAATATGTAAGTTTAAAAAACTTAAACAATATACATTGATTATGAGCTGATCACAGCTTATGATTAGTTGCCGACAAACTGGCATACAGTTTGGCAAAGTTTGAAATGTAAATTATGTAACACTCTTTCTATGAATAAATAAATAAAAAAAAATAATCATCATGAAATAATCAGGATCATCAGATCCTTATAATTATTTTATTTTATCCTGGTGATCCTGATCAGGATACTAGGGTAAAGTTATTAAATTATTGTGCGGTCATCGGTCCTTGATACGAGTGGAAATTTTCAAGGCAAAATTACATTAAAACGTTCCGTTAGATAGATAAGCAGATAAATAAAAAGATACACCTAAATAGCTAATGCATATAATTAATAGCAATAGCATGTTAATAATAATAAAAAAGCCATCACGTCGGCTCGCCCGCCCCGTTTCGCGCGACTGCGTCTGCAGACTGTGACTGCAATGCCTGTCACACAGATTGCGCTACTTAAGCGATAGTTGCTATTACACGAGACGTTTTAATAAATATGTATGAATTTTAGTAATACTTCATGTATTGACTTAAGCGCTTGACACATATTAAAGCTCGTTTACACGGGTTCATTTGTTTAACCATGTACACGAGTGTATAATACAGATAGTCAATTACTGACAACGTTTATTCGTTTGATAAGGAAACAATAGTGTACCAGGATCGATAGTGCCGACCTCGACCAAACAGAACTATTAACTTAGGAAGGCTGTGTTCAAAAATTATATCTGTGTTTAGTGAAATATATTATAAAAACAGGCATTGTTATTATATAATTACTAGCGATCCGCCCCGGGTTTGCGCGTATGATTTCTGGATCTACACAATAGCGCCACCTAAAGTTTCCTACTGTAGCTAAGAACGATCCAGGTGACTCCATAAGTACCCCTTAAAAATTTCAATGAAATCGGTCAAGACTAAACTGAGGAAAAGAAATACGAACACACGCAAACAGAATTTCATATATAAAAGTTTAGCTAAATAATAATAAAATTGAGGAGTAAATTGAAAAAGAAATAGATATTACTCACGCGGCACTGAGAAGAGATTGACGACCATTCCACACAGGGGGAATGACTGCCTGAAGGTGTAGGTCACCGAAGATTTCTTCTTGCTGAAGATCTTCGTAATCACTAGTAAATCGTTAAACAGGAAAACCTGGATAAAGAAAATTATTTTTAAAATTATTATAATTATAAAAATTATTAATTAAAAAATCATATATTAATATACGCTATTTTATTACAATTTTATTAAAGCAACGTAATATTATGCAAGTGAAACGTAACAAAAATGAATCCGAATAAAGTTAAGACACATTTTATTAAATAATAAAAAATCGTCGGACCTGTTCAAAATTTTGTATTTAATTAATTAAATATAACGTCCGTCGGACCAAACTTGGAACACGGCGGCCAGTCTCTAGAGACTATCTGGCAATATAGTGCAAAAGCGTGTGCGCGAGCACAGGTGCACTTCGTAATCCCTATCATAGTCCGATTGGACGGCAATCCGGCACGACCGAAAGAAATCACGCGCATTACCAACGGCTTTCGTCCTTCCTGAGTCACAGGGTTGAAACACCGCCAACATCCTGACTTCGGGCCTCTACTAAGAAATTCTTAATGGAAAAACTCAAACCGATCTTGGCCCGACCCGAGATTCGAACCTACGGTCACATGATCAACAGTTGCGGTTAGAATCACCAGACCAACGAGAATATAAAGACAAAAACCAAAATTTATACGAGACCACTGTAAGTATGTATACTCTGTTTGTAAATAAAAAATCAAACCAAATCAATTAGCTGACCTCGGTAATCATATAACATAATTTAAATTAATGTTAAAACATAAATTCGAATTAAGCCGATTTTAAGATAGGAGAAGAGATAAAAAAAAGGTTATCATCTCCCCTTTTATTGAACCCTGTTAAAATTTAAATGGATTAAGTTAGTATGCAACAAAGTACTAACGCGCCTATAACAGTATATATAACATAATTTATTTATAAACTATGACGGAGTTAGGATTAACGTGAACAAGACACAAATTCTAAATTGTTCTATATAACTTTATTGATTTTTTTTTTGTTGACAGTACCTACATTCACATTTCAATATTTCCGATCAGCGCGGCAAGAAAGAGGTACCAGTGTGGATTCCTAAAAAAAGTGATTATCTATGAAAGAAAAAAGTTATATTACCTCTCGTTGGTGTACTCCGGGACGTTCCTTCTTGTGTATGTCGGGTATTTCATAGAGCCGACAGTAACAGACGAGTCGCCGATGCGGCAGAGCAAGGTGAGGCTTTTTGCCGACTATCGTCGCTTGTACTTTCATCACCTAGGAGTAACACATGCATTGATAAATAGATACATGTTACAAATTATTAAATGTTTACAGATTTCGAGAAGTGAAAACTTCTTTAGCAACGTTGTGATTTGAAACTCAATGAAACGAAAAAACTACACTAAAAAGAGACAAATATATAAGTCTATAGGAGAGAATGAGGTAGAATCTATACTAATATAATAAAGCGGAAAAGGTTTTTTGTTTGTTGAAACACGCTAGTCTCTTGAACTACCCGTTCGATTTGATAAATTCTTTTTGTATATGATAGCCAGATTCACGAGGAATAGTATACGCTATCTAGCATTAGGCTACACTTCTGAGCTAGCCTTAAATATTAATTTATGTTAAGCAAGTCGGAAGAAAAAGCGCACCCGTACTGCTTTATCCACGTTCGCTGGCGTAATGGTTAGTAATACGTAAATACTATGTTCTACAAAAATATAGATCTTTCCTCCATCTAAAAAAAGTCCGAATACCATAGGCATATTTTATGATAAAAAATATTGAAAATTAAAGTGATTTATGAGCGTTATTATTACGCATGGCATATTAATCCTTAAAAACAAAAGTTACTTCATCTTCATTATGAAGATGAGGTCATCTTCATTATGAAGATAAACTTTGCTCCTTACAGCATGTTATTAGCATAGTTTAATAGAAATTAAAATAATTCAACACTCGTCTCGGCGCGTAAACGACGCCTAGCCACCCGATGAGAACCGAGAGAACAGCTAGTTCAGTATAAAGTGTTTCCTATTTTCTCGGTCTCCTCTTTGTGCAGTGCTTTAAAAATGGTTAATATAACTTTTAATTGTTAAAATAAAGAATTAAAAATAACAAATTTATTACCAAATAAATAAAATTAATTACATTGAATAAAATTATCATATTACCATTCTTAACAAGGCACGATTTCATATTTTACGGATTTATTTTAAATTTGTCGTGTTTAGGCCATCAAGTGTCCATTTTAGGGACCACCTTGACAGTCAATAAATTTTTGTTCGATAAAATAATTTTACCTATAGAATGAAGTAGACGTCGTTATTACAAAGCAAATTTAGTCTAAGGAAGTATTCTTTTGAGTTAATACACTAAAGTTTAGGCTCTGTCTAACAATAAGGATTGTTACATTTATTTGCTATAAAATTAAACCTTTATATTATATTTTTTGCCACACTTGGGATGAATATTATCAAATTAAATAAATCATTTGCCGTGAAATCTTTTTGTTTTGTATTTAATTTCATTTGAAGGTTCACTTCTATCGATCGCGTGTGAACTGCGGACATATTTTTTTGTTTTCAGTTTTTTTTTTATTCATTGATAGATGTCTAGATTAGGTCATATTAAAGGGGTATTTGCCATGGTTGTCACGCTTTGTAAGCGGGTTGGCAACCGCAGTCTTTATATTCTAGTTGTTATTTGATAGACGCTACTGGCCACTTTCAAGTTTGTTTCCCTCTGTCGCTTTTTACGACATCCACGGAACGTATTTTCGGCAAAACGTTTTGATAACCTTAAACCTTTGAAGCGCCAGTAGCCTAATGGCAGGGCGCGGAATAATATAATGGCACGAATTCGAAAGGTCGTGGGTTCGAATCCGCCATTCGACTACTGTCGTGAATCACTTCTAACACAAGCATTTTGAGCTTACCAGAAGTGTTTAAAGGGAATATTAGTGATGTTTAATAGCATTACTAGTATTTAAAAAAACACACACACTCATTCGTTACAATATATGATTAAGCGTGCGGACTAGAGCTGCCCATTTCAATTTCCGGCGTTCAGGGACAATTAAATTTGGTGTGCATATTTTGCTACGATGCAAGAAATACGCGACAGTTGACCACACTATTGCACGCACAATTACGTACATAATACATTATTATCATCAATATGTCCTCCTTTATCTTTCACAAAGGTCACAGCTCGATATGAACCCCATCCGATATGGGAAGGATTAGCTACAATCGCCACGTATAACTAGCGGATTGGCGATCGCAGTACCACACGTAATGCCACATTGACACTACTCCCCATCGCCAGTCTGGAAATTTTATATTTGGCCTAAAGGACATGTTTATACCGCCATGTACGGAATCCATGATATTCCTGACATATCTTATAATCGCCTCATACAGCACACATGCCACAAAAAGATAATGAGGTATGTAAATAACATTGCTAAATATAAATTAAATTTTTCTATTTTAAATTTTGAATCCAAGATAGAATAGATATTAATACAGTAGGTAAATAAAATGCACTGCAGTTTAGCGAAAGTAGGATAAGAAACTACCAACTGTATTTTTGTGTAATATAACATTTAAAAAAAATAAAAGGGAAGTGATGGATTCTATTACGATTAATATACTTTTTATGATTGGGAAATTCATCAGACTAATTTCATTTTGAGTAACCCTCCCAAAGTAACCACTCAACAATTAAATGCAATGGAAGTCTACAAAATAGGGCTTTATTACCTGCGTAACATGGTCGCTTCCGGGCCTGAATTCGCTGGCTTTGACCCGGTCGTAGATTCCGGCGAGCATATCTCGATCAATGTCCCCACAATCGTCGATCCCGCGCAAATTTCGCACGAAGTCGTCCAGCGACATTCGTGCTTCGGGCTTTAGGTTCGGTGTGTGGAGGTCCGTGTTTAGCATTATTATGGCGAATGCCAGTACGAATATCTGCAAAGGAAATTTCACCTTAAGTACAAAAGTAATAAAACAAACGATATTTAATATTTTTTTTAAATATTTCAGTTTTCCAATCAATACATTCAGCCCATCAAAAACCTCTGCTAACATCCTCATATATCGCCTCATAAGGACGATATTTTACGTAGTTGACATGCTGCGTAGTAGGCATGCGTGTTGGTAACCACAGTTTGCGCTACTGCCCAATTCCTGGCTTGTTTACCTCTGTCGTTTTAAGACTCCACGAGACGATTTGGCGTTGTGGATATTCTTACATCGCTACTACGCGGTGGTTTTCCAATATAACAATATTATATAGAGTTTAGATAGCATGCTGCATTAGTGTGTCAGTTTATATGATGAGAAAATATCTGTAATAATTCTTGCTCTGATATCTTTCAAACCTGTACAACAGGAAGCTTGGTGCGTTGCTCCAGGAATCGGTAAGAGGGTAGTAAATACCTAGGACGCCTAAGCACACAAATACAGTATGTTTCTAGAGCAGGCGGAAAAACGTACATCTACCTTTGACGATATCATCGGGTTAGCCAACCTTTTTCTTAGGTTTCATCTTTTTATCCTTGTATCATATCATCAGAATGAAATATAAGAGTGCCGAGTGCGAGGTTCTTCGCAGGTTCTATGTCTATTATTTTATTATGAAGAAAGAAGATTATCCTGTACTTATATGAATTAAAAAGCAAATTAATGTTAATTTAAATTTGTTATTTATAAACCATAAGAGTTACCTACTGTTAAGGTAGGTAGTTGTACAAAACATAACCCATTCTTGATAGTCGGGTAAAATAGCGAACTTTTAATGCATTCTTTAGCGGTCAACCTTGAAGCATGCACAAAACTTCTCATAATAGATTATCAGAGACACTTGACTATGACTATGCTTTGTAACTATTTCAGAATAATTTTCTGATGATAAAGACGTGAAAAGTTCGCCACATTGATTATAAAACTATCTACAATTTTATCAATTGCATTATCTAATTAATTTAATTTGTTTTCTTCTTTTATGACGTGGTTAAAGCAGTTTTTGCACTTTACAAGGTCAATATTGTATAGCCCTTCTTCAAATAGTTTTTTGACGTCGGCCGTTTTAAAAGAGGTATTGTTTCGGTTTAGGTTTGTTATCTATGAATGACCGCTTCCTTCACGCCACCCCGTGTACCATGAGACACGCTTAGCGCATAACGATACGTAATCGATAATGAAATGTATGGAAGCAATACCTGTCGTTTTGTTTCGGTGCTAACATAATACTTTAGGTCAATGTACATTTTTCCGCCTGCCCTAGAAACATGCTCTATAAACTTGTAAGTGTTGCAGCAGGTGTATACGGCATTGAGTTTTTACGGGCTATAAATAATATATTTCTCCATTAATTACAGCCAGTCAAAAGTCCACTGCTGAACATAGGCCACCCTTGTAGATTACCTCACAGAGGAGATATTTTTCATAGTTACCACACTTGGCAGTCGGATTGGTAACCGTCTAAAGTATTTTGAGTTGCCACTTGTTAAAAATATGCTGCTGCCTTGCCTATCTATCTATTGTTTCATCAGTTTCCCTCTATCACAAATAATTTGTCTTATGCGCCAGGCTAGCAGAGAAATTGTGACGGGCTGCGATGATGACAATGATGAATATGATAAATTATATCAGGCGCCATTCTATTTCATTTAATATATTACGATTAAACATTTTATTCACTTTAAAAAAAAACTATAATTTGATTACAAATAACAGTAAAGAAATAGAATTTACAATAATAACTCACGAAAACAAAATTTAGGACGTGAACTAATACAAAAAGACTCACCGTGTCTTGAGTACGCAGACGTTGAACAAAGTCAGTGTTACACACGCAGTAGCGTCGAGCGAACGCTTCCACAAGTCGCTCGATTTTCTGCGCCTCGCCCGGTAGTCGGAAGTGGGCTTGATAGCGACGAAGCGCCACATCTACCGCCATACCGGACAAATCCAACTCGTTCACAAAGCATCTGAAATTAAAATGAAAGGTGATTTTGATAGTTTACGACACCACTGCAGAGTCTGAAGAAATGATGTGTTATTGACCCGTTTTGAAAGCGGAAACTTCCGAATTATGTAGGTGCTATCCATTAACAAATGATATTCTTTTTTCTACTTGATCAGATGAAGTAAGGAAAGACATAAGCCTCCCTTTTTACCAGACTGTGCGCACATTTTACGCTGTTCACCGATAATTAAACCGCCATCTGTCGGAAGTCATATGATCTTTCTGGCATTTCTCATAGTCTTATAATACATACAAAGCTGATACTTATAATACATACAGAGAGTTACGCTTACTTCTGAGCTACCTCAGATGCTAAGCGTACGCTGTAAATTTCACAGAACGTAAACAAACCGGGTTCGATCCCAGCCGGCACCAATGAAATAACAACATTAAGTGCTGATTTACCGCTGAATAAAAGTTGCGAGAAAACCTGCATGTTTTTTTTAATTGAATTAGGGTGACAAACGAGCACACAGTTCACCTGATGGTAAGTGATTGCTGTGACCCATAGACATCTACATCTATCCTTGTTTACGAATCAAAATGCAGATGCGTTGTCACCCGTGAGGACCAAGATGGAATGCCTCGTTTCCAGTAAAAAAGGGTCTCCGGTTCTCTACACTCACCATACGAAACACAGCAGCGTTATGCTGCTATTTTACGCTGGTATTCTGTGAGAGCGTGGTCCTTCCCCGGTCGAGCCGAACCATTCGTGCTACAACTATACCAGTAATATAGCTGCAGCATGGCTCTACCACGTAAAAAGAAGAAGTTAAGAAGAAGTTGTCTGAGAAGTTAAAAAATAATGTTTTGAAGATAAGTGAAGTCCGCCAATACGCATTGGGGCAAGCAAGATGCAGTTTCAGAGGCAATCACACACTTTCAAACAATAGACACAAAAATCTATAAAGTAATTCGACTTTTTGAAGCTAAGATGGCTGTTGAATTCTTACTACTTGTGGAGTTTAAGTTTTTTTTTTTTTGTAATTATAAAATCTATTATAATTATTATTATGTATTACACATTAATAAGAAACATGAATATTCTATTCTATCCAAATATTCAGTACACTTACTCAAGCACAGCCATATTGAACGGGTTCTGCAAGTTCCCCAGGTACTCCCCAATCATCTGTTTGCTAAGTCCTTTCCTCGTGATGAGGAACCGCGCCACACCACGAGGCGAATTCTCCAAGAATCCACGAGAAATAAGATAGGCGATTCCGCGTTCGGGCTTCTTGTTGAACAGATTCAAGCCCACCCTGTATTGGCGTTTGCGCACTGTTTCTGACACCTAGAAGAACAAGAAATTGTTGGTTACTAAGGCAGTGTCATCCATCATACTCTTTTTTTATTTTATTTTTTATTTCATAAGCTCACTTACAATATTAAACATTAACACTAGATTATATAGAAAGTAACACGGTCACTGATATGTATATCATTAACAAGTGTATATAACATTTACCAACAAATACATGTAAACATTGAAAAGTAAACAAAAGGAAAAAAAAAGAAAATATATTTTTTCAATGTACTCGTAAATGCGGACTCACCGATAGATGATCGGTGAGGTTTTTTTTTACAGACAGCATAAGAGTTGTGGAATATGTCAATGCCAGGAATAGCTCGAGATATTTCATTATATTTTCCGCATATGCGAGCCATGGGAGCTTCATGATTAAGATGCGTTCTAGTGGAAAGTATGTGAAATATTTTTCGAGAAGTATTGCAACAGCGAGGATATCTACTTAGTACTGATAGAAAAACCTGTTCAAGCAGCTTACTGCACTTGACTTTGGAATTGATTATTTTATACAAGAAACACAGATCAAGTATCTCCAGCCTGCTTCGGAGAAACATCATTTTAAATTCAACCAATCTTTTTTTATAGGGCTGTCTGTGTGAGATACCAGTTTCATGGAATGTAAGGTTCCTTGTAGAAGCGCGTTGTACGGTTTCAATGTGTTGGCAACGTATATGATAGTAAGGATTCCAATAGCAGAGCTTGTACTGCGCTATTCCTGTCCGAAAGTAATTTCACAGACATATAAGTCCTCAGAGGTGACAACGAATCAATATCCTGCTTTAAAAAATATTAAGGAACTCACCGCGGTAACTTTCAAAGGCTGATGTGTATGCGGGTGATGTTCGTGTTGCGGCCGACAGCAAGCGCCAGGTGGCGGCGGTGCCTCGTAGTACGGCGGGGCTTCTTGACGCTTCCACACTGCGTAGCGATCGCCGCCCTCGTATAAAGATCCAGAGGCTGTGCGCTGGTGCTGTTGGAAGTGCTGCTCTTGGATGTGCACGTGAGGTTCCTGAGGAATGTTTGTGGCGTTAAATTGAAGTTCACTGTAATTCTGAGAAAATATCTCTCTATCTATGGGGAGTTCTACGTTCAGCTGTGGAGTTTTGATAAAATATATGTATACAAAATATATTAAAGTGCCGGCGGCGGTAATTACTGTGCGAGATACGGAGTTTCAAACCGAATTCCCACCGCACTCTTTACAGCGTAAATACAGAAATTTAATATGAATATAGTTTGAATACAGCGCCACCATCTCCATCACCATCAGGTCCACATTTCGTGATTTAATTTCTTGGCAATAAACCAACATCTGTATGTTGCGAAAATGAGCCGTTTTGGTGCATAAATAAAGAAAAGGTCTATAAACCTTTTCTTGACAACAGCACTACCTATTCGATTCTAATATAGATATGGAAAAAAATATGTAGAATAAAATGAATAACCCTTTAATTAGAACACACAACTACTATTATTTATTATGTTATTTCTTAGTATAGCTAGCTCTCTCTCTCTCTCTCACTCCCCTGCTCTCCCCCTTCTCTGTAGCTCTCGCCCTCCTTCCTCACCCTCTCCTCTCTCCCTCTCTTCCCCTCTCTTTTACTCCCCTCACTCTCCCTCTTCCCTCTCTATCTCTCTAACCCTCTCTCCCCCCTCTCTCTCTCCCCTCTCCCCCCTCTCTCACTCTCCCCCTCTCCCCCCACTCTCGCTCAGCCCTTTTCATTTAAGGAGGAAAATGAGCACACGGCTCATGGTATAATGATCACCGCCACACATTGACAATCTACAAAACAATATTTGCTGGCGACTAGAATGAATTGAAATTCCTAGATTTCACCAGGTGGTTGTGGTGCACAGTGGAGAACTGTGGATGATACTCACCGGAGCTCTGGGCTGGTAAGGTTGGTGGTAGTGATGGCGGTGTTCCTGTGACGATGACGACGACGACGACTGGACCGACGACATGGAACCCCCGCGTATGACCGCGCCGCATTCCGCCCGGCGGAGAGACACCGGGCTTTCGGCACTATGGACAATAAACGTGATTACTAAAAATGTAAAGATAAACTCTTGATCACTCTCGGAAACTATTTTAATTTCTTTAAATGTTACATTAAACTATTTGATTTAGCTTTCTTTAGGCATGAATTATGGAGTAACTGCCTACATATAACCTAGAACTGAGCAAAGGCTGAATCGAATGTCTAATATTAGGATGACTTTTGAGCAAGAAAGAGCCCATCATGCTACCTCCAAAGAGAATATTAATTTCTCATGATGAAGATAGCATATATGTACTTAAAATCTCAATTAAAAGTTTCATCAAAACCAGCGAAGATCGAACATGACCTTATGACCTTTCGTGTGTTTTTTAAAGATAAAACAATTCTAATGTTCCTGTTAACCACTTCAAGTTAGCTTGAAATGCTTGTGCCTTGAGTGGTTCACGATAGTATCAAAAGCCGGGTTCGAACCCACGACATTTAGGCTAGTATTACTAAATCAACTAAAGGTTTATTCGTCCAATAAAATGGTGACTTAACATAACAATGCGAATGCGTACTTGAGGGTGATACTGCTGGTCCGTTTTGGCACTTCTGGTGGCAGTCTGCGTGCGTTCGCTGCTTGTATCGCCGCTAATTGTTGCTGCTGGCGCGCCGTTGGCGACGACAGTGGCTTACCACCAGATGAGAGAAGGTTACCGTATATTGGCCCTAAAAGGGAACAATTTTTTTTATTACATATATTTTATTACATATACCAATTGGCTTACAAAATGCTTAGAAGATTATGCAAGAGCCCCAGATCAATAGGCTTCCTAGCTGTTGTATCCAATCCGAGATAATATAACGACTCACGTATATTTATAACATTTTACCCATCATTGGAAACGGTTAGAAAGGTATTTTCCAATAATTTGAGAGTTGACAAAGTTGAGTTGGAAAATATCAACAGATTAATTGTAAGCACGTGAAAACGACAAAATTACTTTTAAAAGAAAACTATAGTCATACCGGAGTTATTCAGCAACTGGTGATTGTGCAGAGATTCATTGTGTGAGGAGGAGGTCGATATATTCGTCACTGAACCGCTTACAGAACAGCTGCAGACCTGTAACAAGAAAGAAACCTATTAATTTGCTTACTATCAAATCTCACATCTTAAGGAGCATTTAATCTTATAAAGGATTATTCATTTCAGACATATCTACATGATTACTATCTTTTAAGTCCTTAGGCAGGCACACCAAATAGCCTGATGTAAATCGAAAACTTAACAGTTATTATAAGTTGAGTATTAAAGAACAAATATTATCTTATTTCACAATATAAACTTATATACTGTATCATACGTGTAAACAGACGCGCAGATATTTTATGCTAAGTTTGAATGCCTTTTTAGTTGCTACAGTAATATTTATTCGTATATTATTTTAAATGTTTGGATTAAGTTTTACTGGCTTTTGCATAATATTTAATAGTTAGCTTTTATTTATTTATTTATTCTTTATTGCACCAAATATTTGTACAAAAGGCCAGCTTAATGCTACATGGTATTCTCTACCAGCTAATCTTGGGTGGAACAGAAAGTGAGTTTGGGCAGTTAAGTTGTCATGATATAATACTGTTCAAATATATACATGCAACACATACATAAAATATACATATACATATATATATATATATATATATATATATAAATACACACATTGATACATATATATCTCAATAAATGTATATATAAATAACTATAAACATATAAAATAAATTGACTCAACTTTGTAGGCTACGAATATGCTCATATAGTTTTCTTTTAAAAATATTTTTGGCAGGTATTGTTCGCAGGTCAACAGGCAATTTGTTCCAGAGGGTAATGGAGGTAACTGTGGAAGAATTTGACATTGACATTTGACATGATACCTCAGGAACGCCACAAAAGGCTGATATTGTGATGGCAATCTTCTATTACACCCCAAGCGAGCGTAATATTGGCAGCAGAAATAGGTAAGAGGGAAGTACCTACCCAGGACTCCCAGGCAGAGAAGGAGCCTACCACCTTGTAAACTTTACTTTTTAACTCCCGTTACGAAAACAGAGGGGTTTTATATGTTCGTAGTGGTTATCAGTGTGTATGTCTGTGGCATCATAACTTCTGAACGGATGAACCGATCTTAATCAAGTTTTTTCCGTTTCAATTTTAATCGAAACTGTTCTTATGTTTCAAGAAAATCTGCTCAGCCGTTAGAAGATCATCAGTCTTTTTTTTTTTTTTTTGGTTCCGGGGGTTATTTAAATTTTCAATTTAGTTATTATTATATTCCTTTTATGGGTTTACTCGATTTTTTGGTTTGATTATCTGACAAAACAAAGACTGCCAAACGTATGACTTTCAAATCACAACACGATATTAACATCTTAATATTCTACATTTTACGCAAAAACAATATTAAGTAAACAATCTGCCACATTTACAACAGCAATGAATTATAATATATATAAGATTTAAGGCTTAATTTCTGTCTAGTCTGTCCTGACTAATGCCATCTCTCAAACTCTTTCTGCTACTACTACTACTAAGTACTAAGAGGTAACAATTACCCTCCAAAAGCCTTTCAAACTAAGAAGAGGACTGTGTCCAACAGTGCAATCTAGCACTTCTGTCATGTTGTGTAACTATCATTATATATTTTACCTTTTATTATTGAAATTGGAAAGCCAAAGTTATACACGTACAAAATAACAACATAAAGAGCGGTTCTATGCAAAAAGGTCAATGACACTGTCTTTGAAACTTTTATTTAACAAACACAAAAAATATCAAATCATCAATATGAAACCTAAATGGTTTCCCACAGAATTAACATAAACATAATTTCTGCGAATAACTATTCTAATTAGGTTTTCAAAGATTTCCTCTTAAGTCATTATCTTAAAACGCTATGTCAATGAACTTAGCAATAAACAATGATTATCAAAAATTATATACTTATCTATGTTGTACGGAATATTTAATTAAAAAATCGTTAGTAATTTACCTTTCTACGAAACATTTAAACATCGTGTGGATAGCGTATAAAATTATTTAATGACATAACATGTTTAAAAACCGCATGGTACCGCAGATAAAATACCTGATTCGAGTAAGGTGTATTGAATTCGAATATTAAATTAATATTTATTTCTATGGGTAAAAAAAAATATATTATACTTGTAACGAATTAATTAATTAATTTCGGCAATTAATTTCTAATATAGAAAGTATTAAAAATTCAAATGAACTGACATCAAAACACATATAAGTATAGTTTCACACTGATATATTTTTACACTATAAAAAAAACTGCGGTTGCCAATACGCTTGCCAAGCGTGCCAATCTATAGAGGAGGCATAGGCCTTACATAAACATACAACATGGGGGAACATAGGTTCAGCAATGGACTTTTAATAAACTGTAACAGTAACCGTAACTTTAATACTACCGGGCCAAGGTCTCTTCACCATTTCTACAACGCGTGCTGCCTATTGCTTGAGTTTCCCAGTCTTTGGGTATGAATAAATTCGCCTCTGCACTTTCACCGGCCGTACTATTATTACATAGTGCACACGAGGATCCGAACCTAATACACAACTTTGAATACAAACGCTTTATCGAAAACGATACGAATATTACGACCAACTGAGACAATAAAAATCTTTAATATGCAAGCAAACATTTTTGAGCAAAATTTACGAACATCATACTTCTTCTTCACTCTACCAGTCACATTTATCACAGCGAGGAAGTTCTCATTCTTCACAAGTTTCTTCAACAGTCTTCTAGTTTTATATCGATTCATTATAATCAACGTCTAATGCGAAATGAACACGCTCCAAGGCGTCACGCGTTACACTGATAAGAATTATAATGATTACGTAGCTGTAAAAGATTCTACGCGAGCGATAATTTTAATAGCAAATATTTGATGGGTCGCGTTGCAGAATATATTGTGAAATAACTGCATGTTTGTTCACAAAGTGACAAGTAAATTATTATTAATAAGAGGCTTTTATTTAAGTAACAAATGGCACGTTCGTTCGAAAATTAGAACGTTCTTCAAGTAACCGAAATACTGTTTCTTATGTCGTGGTAAGTAAATTTACAGCGTGCGCTTAGGCCCTAAGCTACCACGTCTCTTAATATTTTTGTATTCACTTCAATACGGTAAAATACCTATAATGCTCACACACATACGTGAATACAAATTTAGTAGACATACACACGAACAACACACAAGCTCGTAACACTCTTTTAAATAGAGTGAAAAGAGACCGATAGTACAAACTTTGTAGAGGTTACTTGGAATAAGAGAAAAGGAAAATAACAACATGTGTAATGAAAACAATTTCTTTCAATAAATCTTACCCCACTGTCGGTGTCGGCACGATGATGCGGAGGCATCTCGGAGGCCATCATGTGTATCTGATGCGCTGACTGTTGAACCCTCGCCACCATGGCTTCCACTTCACTTGTGGTGTCGCATTGCAAATGGTTACTGGAACATTAGAAATACATTTTTTGTTTATTCTTAAACACACACAAAAAGAATTGTTTGAAGGCCCACACCAATAGTGGTTTCGTGCAGGGATCTTACGCTATCGTACCAATTGAATGTAATAAATACTTTTTATAATTTCTAATAGCGTGAACGATGGTAGAGAGTTAACTTAGCTAACCACGCTGTACATCCTTCCTACTATGGCAGAGGGTTAGGTTCAGCAGAACGCACATGAAGTGCGTTCTGCTAAACGCTAAACTGCTGCTAACCGATAATTCGATAAAAATTAATACCTTTCTTTCGATTCTTTGCAATAATCTTTAAAGCAATAAGAACTGCTTCCATTTCACTAAAAGCAAATCTGCCCAGTGCATGTAATATGTCGTATTCCTCTTCAAAGTTGTGTATTTTCCTAATTTTTCATTTAAACATTAAGATGAGACCCATAAACCTTTATACTAGGTTTATGGGTCTCACCCATCTTATTTTCATCATTTTCATCATCCCCATCATCATTACGGGCCTCCTTAAGGAATTCCACAAAACAGGGCTTAGTGTTTGAAACATTATGATATTTTAAACACCAAGGCTAAATATGTAAATTTAATTATTTTGAAAGGACCTTTCTTAAGATACCTCGTTGAATTCGGTATATCGCGAAAAAGTTTTGCATTCCCTTGTGACGTATAGGGAAGGAAATACAATAATATTAATATTTCATCCATTCCAAAAGACTGCTACAACATTTTTATCTTACTAATATTAAGATAATCATAATATTAAGACTGTACAGACATGGAAGTTCTAAGCGTTCCATGTCAAAAGAAAATCAATTCTAATACAACAAAAATAAAACAAAAATTCAATTAAATAATTATTGAAGTAAAAAAAAATATACCACGTTATTATTACATTGTCATCCGATATTAAGCTATGTTCAAAATTTCAATCCTCTAGCTCATCGAGATGATATTTTAAAATCAATTAATATATTCGACCCGAACAGACATACACGAAAGCGACTTAATAAAAACGTAGTAAATAAAAAAAAACTTGAAATACAACTCGCCTCATGTCTACATCGTGTCGCTCACGTAATGACATTGAGCGCATTGGTCTGGTGAGTGCAAGCATTTTTTCCGTTCCTGCTGGGCTCTTCTGGAGTAATGTATTCGCGTATATGTCATTTCCTGAAAATAAGTAACTAAAATTAGAAGAAACAATAAATTCTACTGCTGCTGCGATGAGACAAAGAAAATATTTGAAAACATAATTATTCATTTAAAAACATTGGGCATTATATTAATGGGTCGGCTCTCACAGAATACCAACGTGAAATAGGAGCTTAATGCTGTTGAGTTTCGTATGTTGAGTGTGGACATTTTTACCGGAGAACATTTTTACTGGAAACTAAGTATACGCTCGTAGTCCTCGGCAGTAACAACGCATTCATTTTTTTTATAGAATAAGGCTAACAAACGGGCGCACAGCACAGAAACGAGGCATTCTATCTCAGTCCTCAGGTGTGACAACGCATCTGCATTTTGATCCTTAATTGTGGTTAAATGTAGATGTCCATGGGCCATAGCATCCACTTACCGTCAGGTGGGTTGTGTGCTCGTTTGTCACTCTTATTCTAAAAAAATATACTGGTCCATAGAGCCAGATAATAATAATATTCCTTTTTTCATATTTTCTTTCAAAAAATTTTAATGTATCACTGGCTTTAAGATATTGCACAAACATATTAGCATATGAATACCGAATGTATTAATATCAAAAGGTCTTATTTAAAAAATAGATAAGGTAGGATTGAAAGCGAAAAAAATATATTTAAACAAAGTTACCATTAACGAGTTGCCCATGATCGGAGCCGTCTTGATGCCTCCTCGCAGTGGAATCAGCAGCTTTCGCCATGGCTGTGATGGCGCTAAATTTCTTTAGGAGTTGTCGTCTTCTGAACGCACGCTGTATGGTCACCGCTGCACGTCTAGCCCTTAGACCTCCGTATCTCCTCTCAAGGATTTCTACTTGCTTGTCGAGGAGGTCTTGAGACATCTCATAGCGGCTGAGAAGTGTTTAACATTAAATTCAATAACGTGAATAGGTTGCTCAGGGAAAATGACAAAGGTCTAGGGTGTTTAGAAAGTAAATAGGTTAGACGGAAATTTGTATAGTGACTACGATAAAATGTGTGAATACCAATATGGAGTGTGGAGGAAACAACAAATATATTGTATAATATGGATGTTTCTGAAATAAAAGATAGCGATGATCGTGATATCCTACAAGAGCGAGCTATAGACTAGATCTTTGCATAGAAACAATATAGTCAACAATATTTATTGAGAATTAATGATTCTTCGAAACGAATCATGCTAAAGAATTTGTTTGAAAAGGACAACATTCTACAACGTTAAAAAACTACACAAAACATTGTAAAGATTTTAGATTCGTTTTTGAGAAATTGATATAATTATTGATACATTACTAATATATATTTTAGCAGAACATTAAAAAAAACTTGTGGACAAAAGATTTATAGACAACACGATTTGATAATATGATGTCATTACTTATTTAACAACATTGAAATAATTATCACTGTATGCTTGAATATAATATAAATTAGTTTAGATGTTGTGTTATAGATATTATGTTTTTATTAAGTCAATAAAAGTAAAAAAATTGCACACAGTTATTTAAAGCTTCGATTGATGTTAATTAAAAATATACGTGCGTCTGAATTTACTTGTTTTATTTCTACAAAGTTAATATATTATTTATAGTTTATTATATCTATTAGTTAAAGAAATTAACTTGAAAGTTTTAATTATATTTGATTAGAATTCAATTATAGTAACTTAATAAAGCTTGTTTGTTGTTTAATGTTTAAGTAACAGTTAAATTAATATAGAATTTGCGAAGGAAGCAAGTTATCTAAGGTAGGTTCACATAACAAGCATTCCTGAGGTGGGGAACATACCCTCTAGCCAATTTACCCCTTTTTGGGGGCAAACTCGGATCTTTTGGGGTTATTCCCGTTGTTCCAATGATCCCAACGTCTGTGCCACGCCTATGGAAGTAATTATATTAGAAACACAAAGTAATCAAATCTTGTAGGAATGTGAAGTGTATACACGTACCATAGAAAGAAAAATAGTTGTCGTGTGTGTTCAAAGTGTGTTTCAAACTAAACTAATTACTTCACCGCATTAACAAAGATATTACAAGTTACAACACAATATTAGATTTTACTATTGATTTTATCATTGATTTGGGAAAAATATTAAGAAGAAAAAATGTCCCAGTTTTATGTACACTATTGGGTTACTCGTACTGATTTCTTTCTAATAATATCTTTACAAAATTATAACATAAATCTCTCAACTTACAGCAGAGCTAAATTTCTAATAACAAATCAATCAATATTAAATGGTGATGATTTTTCGTTACTAAGAGTAGCAAGTACAGTCGACTCTCGATAATTTGAAACCCAAGGGACCAGAGAAACATTTCAAATTACCTGGAGTTCAGATAACTAAGAGACTGGCAGAGAATGCTTTTATCATTAAATTCGCCTTTTGTCCCTGTACTTAATATGTAAGGTTCAATAAAGTTTAAATAAAAATAAAATAAGAGGGACGGAGGAAAAAATCAAGTAAACAAGAGTTTGATCAAAAGTCGTGATTTATTATTTTGAACAATTTTACAGAATACAATAGAATAGAATTATTTATATTCAATATTGATTACAAGTAATTCTTATTGAAAGTCATTTTTTTTTACTTTACCACTGGTTCGAAAACAATCCTTCGTCCTGGGAGAGAACCAGCAAGAAACCCAGCGGTACTTTTTTTTAAATAAGTTTTTCAATATAAATGACTACAAACTATTTACAAAATTTATTTTAGAAACAGCTTGGAAGCGACCACCTCATTCATTCATTCCCAGGGGTTAATATCAACCATGTATTCATTTATATTATAATAACCCTTTTTATACAGCTTTTGTTTAATTAAATATTTTAAATTGGTAATAGATATAGCTTGTATATTTTCTGAAACTTTGTTGTAATAGCGTATACATTGCCCCAAGAATGAATTACTGACTCTGTGGAGTCGAGGGACTGGTATCACTAGTTTGTGTTTGTTCCTAGTGTTTACAGTGTATATCACTTTTTTTACTAAGACTATCCTTGTTTTTGTGAACATACATTAAATTTTCGTAAATACACTGAGAGGCCAAAGTTAATATATTTATTTCTTTAAATTTTTCTCTAAGAGACTCTCTCGGTTTAAGGTTATTAGCTCTTATGTCCCTCTTCTGTAAAACAAAAATAGTTTCTAAATCAGCCGCATTTCCCCATAGCAAAATCCCATAAGACATTATGCTATGTAAATAACTGAAATAACCTAATCTAGCTGTCTCGACACTAGTGAGATCTCTAATCTTTTTTACAGCATAAGCTGCAGAGCTTAGTCTGCTTGCTAGTTTAGATATTTGGGGCTCCACTGAAGCTTTGCGTCGAGATTGATGCCAAGAAAAACAGAGGATTCAACAGGGCTCAGTTCTTCCCCCCATTTAAAAAACATTGGTATTCAGATGTTTAACATTCGTTGTTGTAAATTTAATACATTTAGTTTTATTGCCCTTTAAATGCAGATTATTAACGTTAAACCAATGCACTAATTTTGATATAGCATTATTCACTACGTCACATTCAAATAATAGACGTTTAAATTTAAAAATCAAGGAAGTATCATCAGCAAATAATACTATATCTACTACAAGGGAAGGTAAGTTATTAATATACATTAAAAAGAGGAATGGGCCAAGAATCGAGCCCTGAGGGATACCCATCTTTACGGACAACCCGGAAGAACATTTACCATTGATAATAACTTTCTGCATTCTATTACCTAAATATGAAATAATAAGTATAAGTGCTGTGGTCTTGACACCATCATACTATAACTTCCTGATTAATGTCTCATGGTGAATACAGTCGAAGGCCTTGGAAACGTCACAAAACAATTCACTAATGTACATTTTCAAAAGAAGTCTCTCTGATGTATGTAAAGAAACAACTGGTATGTACATAATGAACGCTTCAAATTCTCAGAGTAAGGGTAAGATACTATTCCTATATAGGTATATAGGTCTTATTGCTAACAGCAATTTCTTCGAGATAACCAATGAATGGACAGGATTACACGAAGATAACAGGGGTAGGGCAAATTAGTGTTATATATATATATATATATATATATATATATATATATATATATATATATATATATATATATATATATAGTATTTTTCAAGGGACCGGAAAAAATTCAAATTATAGAGATTCAAATTAACGAGAGTCAAATTATAGAGAGTCGACTGTGGTTTATTTATTTATATTACAACATACAGCATATAATAAAAATAAAGCCTATAATTTAGACCCGCAAAGTAACTCAAAAAAAAAAATTAATAACAATACCATCCAAAAATAAATATGGTGAGCGCACCAGCGCATACACAATATCTCGCTTAATAAATGGTCTGGATAATAAATTTAGAAGTGAACTTAATGAAGTTAACATAAAGTATAAATTAAAATGTTATATTCTTAACAAATATTAATTGTTATCCATTTTTGTAAATGTAGACGGAACGGCACGCAACACAAACCTGCGTGGTTTTTCGCTGTGCTGCATAGCAATATTGTAACAATTTTTATTTAATAATAAATACAACCATAACAATGTTCAGGATAAATAAATATTGCATTCATGCATTTATTACTGCCTATCGAAGTTCACTGCTGCACATAGGCCTCCCCTTAGATTGCCTCATAAGAGGGATGTTTGCCATAGTTGCCACGCAGGCGTGTTGGCAACCAATTTTTTTTTCTGGTTGTTATTACTTAGCTGCTGCCCATCTTTTGGTTTGTTTCCCTCTGTCACCTCTTAAGATAGCCACGGGACGATATGAGTACCAGTGGATGTTCTGATTGCCTAACTTATATTATTAATATGTTTAATTATATGTAATCATATTTACTTATACTTAAAATATTAGAAATTCGGGTGAGAGGACAGTCGGACGAGTCCTTCCAAATCATGCACTTTATCCTTATACGAGTACATACATGTTAAGTTGTAAACAGTAAATACCTTTTTTTTATAGGATAAGGGTGACAAACGAGCACACAGTCCACCTGATGGTAAGTGGTTGCTGCGGCCCATAGACATCTACATCTATCCTCTGTTACAAATCAAAATGTAGATGCGTTGTCACCCGTGAGGACTAAGATGGAATGCCTCATTTCCAGTAAAAAGGGCCTCCGGCCACCTGCACTCACCAAGCGAAACGCAGAGGTAAACCTCTACTTCACGCTGGTTTTCTGTGAGGTCATGGTACTACTCCGGTTCGAGCCGGCCCATCCGTGCGACAGCAAAAGCTGCCGCGTGGCTCTACCACTGTTAAAAACTATGTAACTCTTAACTAATCTTTTTGATAATTTAGACAAATCCTAAGGGCTCTTAAATACTTTGAAATCACTTTCGTGTATAGAGGATGCATCGTTTTTTTAAATATTTTGATAAATAATTTCACAAATTTCTTTCTTGATACAAAGTTATTAAAGATGGCACAGAGCAGCATGCGAAAGTGTTATTATGCTTAGTATGGATACATTTGAAGTGTTGTTGCAATGTGCTTAATTGAGTCTAGTAGTGAATTTAAAGAGGCGGCTAGTAAAGATGAAGACTATTCTAATGAAAATTCTAATGAGAATTAGTTTATAGTCATAGGCTTCAAAATAGCTTATAACTGTTGATTATTTTAACAAAATTTTGAACTTTTGAACTAGTACACCATAATTGGAATTTATCTAAAAGAAAACTGATTTAAAAATGTTGGCGTTAAATTAAAATATAAATCTCTTTGAATATCCGAATGTATAACTTTATTTTATAAGGTTTTGAATTCGGGCATTCTCCATTGGCTTCTGTACCTGTTGTTGTGGACGGCCAAGCCGAAACCTTCAGGAGGTGCGGCGATGAAAAGCGGTGGCGCCGGCTCCGCTGTCGCCGCACACAGCCCAGCGCCCGTCGACGCGTTCGACGCCGACGAGCATGACGAGTTTGAGTGGTTTAGAGCTGGAAAAAAACATTTGCGAGGTTTTAATTATAAATACAAGTGATTAGAAGGCCCTAAATCTATAAAAATAAAAATGTGTAAATGGGCATTTGTCCAAAATGTTAAATCTCCGAAAGTTCTCTTCAGCGGTTGTTTGAAATTTTGACAGAGCACTGCATTCGAATACGCGCATGTTTTTTTTTGTACAGCTAGTTATAAATTAAAGCCAATATTGCCTAGGGTTGTCACCTTTTTTTTGAATAAATAAAGCATATGTGTATACTTTTCTAAAGTAAAAAAGTACGACAAGTGAAAATAATGTATTATATATTTGACATGCCATTTTATCCACACAATATCTTTACATTCTATGTCTAAGTTAAGATTATATTCTGTGCCTTTCATCACATCACCTAGCATTCATCAAAAAATAAACTCTGTAAATAACGCTAAAGGTACAGGAATGATAGCAGACATGATACCTACACAATTTTGTATATATCATTACCGCACAGAAAAATATTTTGCTTGTTTATGACTCTTTCTTTTAGTAGACATTAAAATAAAATCTAAAAAATCGTTAAAATGGAAAAAATAAAGTACTTTCTCGTACTTTTTTGGTCTTATAAAGTATAAAGTACGTTAGCTCGAAATAACGTACAATACTTTATTATAAAGTAATTATTCGGGTGGCAACCCTAATCTTGCCAGTCTCAAACACAGGTGCACAAAAACAAGCCTTTCGGTGTCTAAATGAAAGGGGGAGATACACTTACCATCCTGAGGGATGGTAGTCAAGTTATAAGTAAACACGTGCAACATGAACTTAAATTTGTCGGTTGATCCAGATAAGTTTTAGAGATCCGAGGTAGTTAGAGGCTGTGTAGAGGTGGTAAAAGGGAATCCACAACCCCATACCATTTTATGGGTGCCGTAAGAGGCAACAGAGAGAAATAAAACAGGAAATGGGCAGCACAATCTTCCTGATAACAATTCAAAATAATAAAACTGCAGTTACCAGACCGCCTGACTTCTTCTGCTTCATCAGCTCATAAAAGTCCACTGCTTAACTGATTTGCCTTAATTTCGATTGATGATCACAGGACGATCACACACGCCTGGCATATTAAAGATAGGTATATCGCCATCTTTTGTTATATGATAGGACTAGCTGTTCCCCGCGACTTCGCTCGCGTGTTAGGGTTTTTATGTTTTTGCGCGGAACCCTAATTATTTTTCTAAAACTAAAGTAGCCTAAGTTACTCCTTGTGAAATCAGCTATCTGCCAGTGAAAGTCCCGTCAAAATCGGTCCAGCCGTTTCGGAGATTACCCGGAACAAACAGATAGGTAGACAAAAAAATTAAAAATTGCATTTTAGTTATAGGTACCGTATTTAATTTCATATGCATTTAGTAAAAAACTGTAATTTTGACATTACAAACAGACCCTTCAATTTTATTTATTTGTATAGATGACAAACGAGCACACAGTCCATCTGATGGTAAGTGGTTGCTGTGACACATAGACATCTACATCTATCTTCAATAAAGATTCAAAATGCAGATGCATTGTCATCCGTAAGGACTAAGATGGAATGCCTCTTTTCCAGTAAAAGGGTCTCCGATTCACACTCACCATACGAAACACAGCAGCATTAAGCTGCTATTTTACGCTGGTATTCTGTAAGAGCGTCTATCGGTAGCCATGAGATTTTTTTTATAATACCTCTAACTGAGGTTTTATTAAGTACTAGCTGTTCCCTGCAACTTCGCCCGCGTGGGATTTATTACGATTTGATTTCATTGGTTTTAATTTATTGGCGCGGAACCCTAATGCTTTTTCTAAAATAAAATTAGCCTTAGGTACTCCATATTACATCAGCTATATGCCAGTGCCGTCAAAATCTGTCCAGCCATTTCAAAGATCAGCCGGAACAAACAGACAGACAGACCGACAGAAAGACAGACCGACAGACAGACAGACCGACAGACAGACAGACCGACAGACAGACTGACCGACAGACAGGCAAACAAAAAATGTATGTATTTAGTAAAAAGCTGTTATTTTGACATTACAGACACTTCAATTTTATTTATTTGTATAGATGTTGCCCGAAAATCTTCACAGCCGGCACCCTCTTATGGTCGAAAGCGAAAGATTGTGCAAATAAAATCAGTTCTAGTGGTGACCCAAAGCAAGATTGATAAGGACGGGTTTACTCTTTTTGAGGAGAGACGTCGGTCGAGACCCGTCTGTAACCAGCGTGGGACCGCTGTACAACAACTGTATATAACTGTAAATAAACGCTAGTACAACTCTGCGTGTTGTGGAGCCAACCATACAGCTCTACATCTCCCGTTTGGGCAAAAGTACGTCGGGAGAAGACGTCCTCCGTTTCGTGGAGGAACGAAGCTGATGCCGCGTTGAGGATCCGATCTCTTTACATTTGCAGCGTCTGGAGTACGCGTCAAAGAAGAAAGTTCCCTAAATAGTGTTATGTCTACATATTATATATATATATATATATATATATATATATATATATATATATATATATATATATAGGTTAAGGTATATATTGCTATAGGGCAATGTTCTTAATTTTTAAGTCCTTGATGCCTGAAATAAAGTTATTGTATTGTATATATACAGAAGCTGAAGATGCTTAAGACTGGTAAGTGCAATTTACGTCAGAAAACTTAAAAATGTCATAGTGGCATGGTACTATTTTTCGCGTCCATTTGAAATCCGCACATCTAATTGACACAAATTTCATAACATTATATTATACCAAAAAAAAAGGATGACGATGATAGTTATCTCAGTTCTCAGCGCAACCATCTACAAGCCAAATTGTATTTTAAAGACGATATTTAAGACAAAAAAAGACGTGTTTTGCTTTTTGGGATCATTATTCCAAAAAGTTCATCTGATCATTTACCGTCATAATCTTCATCAACTTTATATCTGTAAGAAGTGATGATACAACGAGTCCTGATGTTCAAAGATTTTAATACTTATTTTTTTAGTTCTGTTGTATTGTAATGAATTTGTAGATTTGATATAAAATATTACACATATATTTCTAAAACATCTTTCTCTATCATTATTGGTAGCCAGAGTTTTATCTCAAGAGTTGATTGGTTCACCGTACCACCTATAGTATTCGATGGAGTTGTAATCCCTTACTTTGACAATGTCAAAAACCTTGGTATTTATATTGATAATTCCTTAAATTGGATACGCCAACTGAATGAGGTAAGTAAGAAAACCTTTATCCCTCTTTGTTCACTGCGTCGCCTTCGATCATTTCTTCCCATTCCTACAAAAATTATGCTCGCACAGTCTCTTCTCCTTCCGATCCTCGACTATGCTGACGCAAGCTATGTAGACATAACTGAGGATCAGCTAAATAAGCTTGAGAGACTTCAAAATACTAGTATTCGGTTCATATTTGGATTGCGCAAATATTACCATATTTCCCAATTTCGCTCACGTCTCAAGTGGTTACCTATCCGACTTCGCCGGAACATGCATATTCTTTCTATTCTCTACTGTGTATTATTTCATCCTTCTGCTCCTCCCTATCTAAAAGAGAAGTTTAATTTTGTGGGGCTTCCGGGGGAACTTCTACGCTCTTCTAGAAAATTAGTTTTAAGGATACCAACTCACAAAACATCGTTTTTTTAATAAATCGTTCACTGTCGAGTATATTAAGCTCTGGAATGCCCTACCTTTACACATACGTGAAGCACAATCTATTGTAATCTTTAAGAGACTACTTAAAGAACATTACTTGTCTCAATCGTCCGGAGACCGTTAGGATAATTATGTGATTATGTATTTATTGTATTTATCAGCTTTATATTATTGTTTGAGGATATTTGTAATTTATTTATGTATTTTGGGTAGATATGTAAGTTTGTTTATATACTCTTATATATGTATGTTTATGTATATATTATATGCTTTACTTTATCTTTTATTATGTATTAGTAATTTATATCATTTCATGTGTTAGTTATTTATATGTTATTTTATTGCATTTATTGTCTATATATCGCATGTATTGATATTATATTTTGTATAATTATATTGCACCACCTACCCAGTATTCATTGTTTATTCCTTCTGGAAGAGATCGCTATGTAGCGATAAGGCCGCCAAATTGTACATTTAACCTGTCTATTGTTATGTAATTTGTTTATTAGTTTGTGGTGTACAATAAAGTATATTCATTCATTCATATTCATTCATTATTTTGTATAAGAATGTCGGAAAATTTTGGAAAAATCGGTATTTTGACATTATATAATTTGCCGATAGCCCATGCTCTAACCGTGGCAAACTTACTACGAAACTACTAAATGTATCTTATCATAGAACCTACACAGGCATATCAATCACCTTATAATTCAGTAGTTCATCACAAACAGCGAAGATAACATATATTTAAAGACTAGATAATTATAATATGATTTCGTTAAATGATCTAATAGCGCGTATAGACTTATGCTTGTTACACAAAATCATTAACAATAAAATTAGCTCGAAAAATCGTTTAGGTAAAATATCATATGTTAATACTAGACCTAATTCTAGAATAATAAATCATAGTTTATTTAAAGCTAGGTATTGTAAAACAATTAATAGAACTTAAATTTATAATGTAATCTCTAAATTAGTCGATCTTGTCATATTTAACGATTCTTTTACCATTTTTAAAAATAAAATAAAAAAATATTTTTTTGAAAATTAAGATCACTTCAGTTGAGGATTTTTTTCTTCGTACATCTTAACAAGTTATTTTGTTATCCTTTTTCGTTTTAGAACTTTAATGTGCATTACTTACTATTTTACTTTAACATGATATGTTAGCCTTAAAATGATATGTACATTTTTTTTTAATATCATGTGAGATTCGTAATACATAAATATTTTACTTCAGAATGTGTCAACATAATACGAATGAAGAATTTATGTCAAAATTAACGCATCTTAACATACGATATTATGCGATACCTTACTTGCACACAATTTTATATCCCAACAGTGGGACCATATTGATATAAGTGATGGATTAATCGGCCGACTAATTAATTGAATGTCTTTCATCCTCACCAGGTAGGGGACGGTGCACAGCGGTGACGTATCTATTCCCCTCCATGTAGCCCCGGTCGGGCTCGGCGTTGTGCGCATGGTGACCACTGTGGATCGAGTGTTGGTGAGAGTAGAAACCGTCCGGCGGGTGCAAGGTCACTCCACCGCTAGACTCCTCTTCATCCACTTTTTGAGAGAAGCTGTAGACAAAGAAAAATTTTTGTTAGTTAAATTGGTAATTAATTAAAGTAATGAAATAAGTTTAACCAACTTCGAAAAAGGTAGAGATTATCAATGTGCCTGATTTTTCTTTGTTTTTTATTGTATGTAACACGATATCTCCGAGGTTAGTAAACAGATTCTTCTGATCTCTTTATATCAAAGGCTGATTGTCTCACGGAACTAGTATTTCTGGAGTTGTTTTGGTCTATTTAAGTTGTTTGAAAAGTGCCTTCATAACACCTATGAAAAAATCAATAAAAAATATAACAAATTTTTTATATAAATTTTCTTCATATATATACTTCACACATTTCAGCGAGTTTTTCTTTTTAGTTAGTCAACAATTTTTAATGATTATTCGTTCAATACAGCAAAAATTCAATCATCATTATTTCCAATCAGTAAAAGAAAACAACCATCGGCGAATCATAGTTAACCCAAACATTAACGAGGACGTACTATTCTTTCAGCGCATTACGACAAAAACAAGTTATGACTATAAATACGAACGTGTGCAGACATTAAATAGTGCTGTCAGCACAAACAGCCGCGAATGCGGATGAAAACGTACATGACGTCGACATTAACACATGTCCAGCTTAAGCACTCACTTAGGGTTGCCATGCTGTGGCAATATATGGAGATAATCTACATATTATAGTTAGATACTGAAGGACATTTGCTACCGACTTATTTCAATTCTCTCACACCTTTGAATAAATATGATGTACTATATTAATAGTTAAATAGTAAATATAATCGAATATATTTAATGATTTAATAATCATTAAAACATTAAATAAGATATTAATAAATAGATTTGTAGGTAGTTTGTTACCATGTTAATTTCTACAAAAAGAACTGTTCTTACTTAGTTACTATCAAGTCCTATTTCCGCTGCCTACGACTACGTTACTGATTACTGTTGCTATTATGCCACATTATTTTCATGATATCACCTAATTTGTGAACATTGTCACAAGTAAATAAAAGTAGTGTGACAAATTGTACACGTGACTTTTCTCTCTGGCAGGACCTTTATCTTTTTTTTATTTGTTTTTTTTTTGTTTTAAAAAACACATCTTAATATCAAAACAACATTGAGGAAAACTACTACATAAGTTAAATTAATGTAAAAATGTTATGAAATATAAATAATATTAACTCATATTTTGTGTTTTAAGTAACACAAATCGCCATATTATGTTTTATTTTATTATTATGCCATGTTTAAACTTAAATGATTCAATAAAGACGTACCGTGGAAAATATGCTAACTAAAATGTAAAGTATGGAATTTGAAAGTATGTTCAAATTCCATACTACAGCCGCGGCAAAAGGAAAGACAGTGAGAAGGAATCTTCTTCACTATAGCCTAAACCCAAAACTATCAGTAAACGACGTTTGGTAATAAGTCTTTGGGTATTCATATGTTGTGTTTATTCTCTGAAAAAGTTTAATATCAAAAATCACTGCCCAAGTCTAGGTTACTTTGATTCTACTAGCTTCGATTTATTTAGAAGCGTTACATCGGACAAGGGCAAGGGGGAGCAGGACAGAACAAGTGCGTTGCGTGTACATTTATAGCGCTTTATTATATTCGGTTTCCCATTACCTAAGGGAAGACATTATATATTTTATTAAAATCATGATTTTTATCAAATAATTTTAAAGAAGAGATATGTGAATGACGCCTGCCTTACCACTAAATAATAATTGTATTTTTTTTTATAGAATTAAACTTGAGAAATGAGCCGACTGTGGTGTTGACTCTAGACGCCTACATATACCCTTAATTAAAAATGCAGATGCGTTGTTTCCTTTGGGGGTTTCCAAGTAAGGCATATCTCGTTAACAGTAAAAAGTGGGTTCGGTTCTAGTCTCTAAGTATATGAAACACAGCAGCATAGCAACATAGCAGCTGCTATTTTACTGCCATTTTACTGATATTCTGTGTAAACGTGGTTCCCTCCCGGTCGAGCCGATTGCTTCGTGCTGCGGCCGTGGCTCTACCACGTATATCATTTCTTGTTTACGAATATTTGTGTCCTTTAAAACGCTGCGATTTGGTGATCCTACATAAAGCTGCGGGGAAAGCGGACGGCATTGGGTAGTGTTTTTAAGTCGAGAAACCTTTTAGTTTTAGCCAGTAAGTTACAAAAAGTTATAAATTCGTAGACCATACTACCCGGTTTATTGGTATTTAATTAAAAAAAAAGAACTGTAATCTTTCACTACTGAATGTTTATATTATAATATACGTTATAATATAAAATGTATATTATAATGTATATTATAACGTATATTATCTACAATAAATAATATATTTATTTAATGTAAAAATAATAATATATTTATTTACTGTAAAAAATTAAATAATATAAAAAACAGCTACCCACACTACATGAACAACAGTATCAAAATAAGGTTGTGTAACTTTCACACATAATTAAATCTCTTTGTACAAAACTCTCTATTTTTGTTTCGTGACAGCATAGGGCGAGAGACAGTAAAATACTATGATAAATTAATTTTAAATAGGATTCGAATCTAGGATCCAATTAATTGATTACTAAGCCAAATGATTGACCGTTAACGTTATCATAAAATTATTTATTCAAATTGATTGCGTTAGTGGGATGAAATATAAGGTACTTTACTTTACATACGTGTGACTGTTTGTCTCTATAATATGACAAAAATAACACCCGACAGCAATAAACGATAAAGTTAACACGCGTCAACTCACTATACATATAGACTTAGGTACCTTCGCAATACTAACAAAATCTTCCGGACATCGACCCGAACAACTTAACTCGTTATATTATCACCTTATTACGTTATTTGATAGAAACCATGCCATTTATTTATATGCAAATGAATGTCGTACATGTCTTTCCATTTGCGATACGCGCTCTGTATCAAGTTGATACGACATCCATAAACCTGTGTCGTTAAACTTAATGTATTTGGTAACAATGGATTGCACTATATATACATGAGTTAGTTAATAATAATTAATTACACGTACAAGTCCGTTATTTGAAGCCCGCCATAAATTTTACATTTAGCAGGCGACAATGGGTGTGATCGGAAAGCTTTCTAATTTTAAAACAGATCTTATGGGTTCCGATAGATGTCAGTGTAATCATCTTTTTACGACGTGCGTAAAATACCGGAATCGGCGACAGCAAGCCACGTCTAAGGTTCGGAACGTATACAGCACTGCGATCAATCGGCCTGTCAAATGTGACGATTAAGGCGAATATTCCATATAAAGGTAGAAAGGTAGCCCAGTAGTGGACTTGTACGGGGTGATAATGTATAGGAAAAATTTCACAGTATGTAAGCCTGCACCACTGAAACGTCTGATTATGTCCGCGGTGACAATGTGCGAATTGTAAGAAATTATAATACACTCAGGGGATTATTATAAATACGAAAGTAATCATCATGATGGGTCAGATCAATAATTTTGTGAATAATCACAGTACCATTAGGTCATCAGAGTAGTCAATAGATCAGGTTTTAATCTATGATCACCGGGTTTCGACAACATCGCTACATACCGGGTCCAAATATGGATCTAAACTACCGCTTAAACATACACAAAAGTTCATCAATATCGGTTCAGCCGTATAGGAGGAATTCAGTGACAAACACGTAGAAAAGAATTACATATACCAATATAAATATATGTATTTAAGGCACTACTTGTACTTAAATATGACGCGTTTACTCTTTCGTCACGTCAGAAATCGGTGTTATCAAGAAAACACCTTTGTTGACAATGTGTGGCAACTAGTGACCTGTCGTAAGGGTTTCGCAAACAAAAAAATATATGAAGATAATCTTGATTTGGAACTAAGCGAATTGTAGTACTCGAATATTTACGCTGGTACCATATATTGATAACATATATTGATTTCCCTATATAGTGCATGCACTATATAGGGAAATCAATATAGAGATTCAGTCGCTCATTTAAGTTATAACCTATTGTAATGTTTTGGTCGTAAATAGATTTGAATGCAGTGTGCAACAAACAACGATTTTCAAGTTTCCACACGTTTTCAACACGTTCGCCACAAAATTAAACTCCACCGAGGCTCTGCCAACCGCATACTTGCTTTGTTATCATTCGAAAATGCCGACTGAAAGTTTTATAGTCTGGTAATAAAATGCAGTATTACCAACTATCCTATCTGCTCAGCGAGAAGATTAAGCTAAAACCTTCATTAGGTTAAGAATGCTAGTAGGCGTATTATGGAAAAAGTAAAAGTGGTATTCAATTACTATTTCAAAATCTTCGGCATTAATGCCTGATTTCCATGCATACGACCCATTCTATAGCGCAATGAAGAAGTGAAACCTTTTACAAAACAATATTTTAATAAGTTTTATTGATTCTTACAAACAGCATAGGATCAAACGGCGGACTTCTTGCGAAAATAATTCTCTGCCAGCCAACCTAAGGGCAGCGTTAACACTACGAAGGCGGTTACAGAGAACATAAAAAATATAAAAACTAAATGTAAACACACATACATATCTAAATAATAACCAAGAGAATGAAACAACGTTAATATATATACATAGAACGATACGATACTATACTAGTTCATAAGCGTACGAACAACTAACAGAACTTCAGACCAATAAAAAGTTTATAGTCTGAGCGGAGAACGGAACGTTTCTAAAATATAGGAAATGGTCAAAAGTCATTCATAATATAGTAATTATCTAATTAACTTCTTCACAGATGTTTCAGCGCCGTGCGCTTCTACTGTTGCTTTAGGTGCGGTCTTATCGCAGGGGACAATAGGATCCGATAAGCCCATTGCCTACGCCAGTAGAACTCTTAGCGACACTGAGACCAGATATAGTACAATAGAGCGTGAACTACTCGCCATAATATGGGCCGTAAAACATTTTAGACCATACCTTTACGGGCGTAAGTTCACCATATATACCGACCATAGACCACTAGTTTGGCTTTACTCACTGAAAGAACCGAACAGTAAACTGACCCGTTGGCGTTTACGTCTTCAAGAGTACGACTTCGATATTGTATACAAAAACGGAAAACAAAATAGTAATGCTGATGCCCTCTCTCGGATAAAACTAAATGCTTTAGGGGGTAAATCTGCACTCGCCGTTACGCGAGCAATTCGCGTTTGATCTCCGCCGCGCCGGTATCAATGAAATTGTTAATTTTTAGTGCTGATTCACTACGGCCTCGGTAGTGAAGGAAAAAAATCGTGAGGAAACCTGCATGTCTGACAAAAAATATTTTGAAAAATATGTGAAATCCGCCAACACGCGCTGGAGTAGCGCGGCAGACGTATCTGCTCCGTAATCTTTTAAGAAATTAGAGGAAGCCTGTGCCCAACTGTGGGACGTATATAGGCTGTAACTTTACAATTGCCAGACGTTTAAGAATAAGTATGTTAATTGTTAAGTGGCCGCAATCCACTTTGCGGGAAGAACAGGCGAATTAGTAATCGCAGTGTCGTCTTTGGCGTTATACCTTTGAACACTACTTCCCATCGCCGCTATGGGTACTCCAAATCTGGAATATTCCAACGAGGTTATAGGAGAGGAACTTTTAGCAAATTTCCTTTAGTAAGTTTATTATATTTAGTACCTATTTGCTAAATTCAGAACATAAACCAAAAGGAACTCTCAGGTCTTAACAAATTTATATTAATACTAGCTGTTCTCTGCGACTTCCCCCTTCGTGTTATTTGGGGTTTTAATTTTCTTGCGCGGAACCCTAATTCTTTTTCTAAAATAAAAGTAGCCTAAGTTACTCCTTGTGACATCAGCTATCTGCCAGTGAAAATCCCGTCAAAACCCGTCCAGCCGTTTCGAAGATTAGCCGGAACAAACAGACAGACAGACAAAAACTTTTAAAATTGTATTTTTGTTATTAGTACCGTATATATATTTTATGCATTTAGTAAAAAGCTGTAATTTTGATATTAAAAACAGACACTTCAATTTTATTTATTCGTATAGATAACTAATCCTAAGTACGTAAATATTATAATCTATAATCTTGTTTAACTTTTTTTATGGAAAAGGAGACAAACGAAAACACGCCTCACCTAATGGTAAGTGATCACAGTCGCCATCAGCCTAAATTATCAGGCTGATGATAACAATTGATGGCATTAGCAGGATTTATCATCGATCTTGACATTTTTGCTTCATGCTGCTAGCGCATGCTACACCTTTCTGTTGTTCAATATTGATATATGTTCCATATTGATCTGATATATTGATAGATATATAGTTAGAATAAGATATCTTTAATAAAAGTTTTAAACGTTATTTCCATTAAAAAAGGCATTCTTCGCAATAGTACAAAGCACGACAGGAATATTTCGAAATGTAAAAATTAAACACAAGACAAAGAAATAATTATTAATTTTTGAAAGAGCTTCAAAGAATTTGTACAGTCAGCATGTTGATTTCGAATTATATATATATCAGAACTTTCTATTGTAGGTGCCCGTAATTGTTTCAATGTTGAAAATTCGGATTTTGACATTCGGGCAATCGCATTTCACAATTATGCCGAGTTACAAACATAATAATTGTGTTTGAAAATAGCCTCTGGTACAAAAAAGCAGACACCGACGTGATTTCACATGCGTTCCGTTTCGTTAATATCGGCACTGATATCTTCAATTAATTATGAACTCTAACATGCAGAACATAGGTTTGAATATGCAACACTTGTACACATAATAACAACATTATCTGTAGTTACGACATAATAGCATTGTTCAACCAGTACCATTTACAACGCGTGTGTGCACACCTTGACAGTGACCGAGGGCACTCATCCAATACACACAGACGGTCACTGTAACCGGATTAGCTCAAGCATAGCTTACTTCAATGAATTATGTTAACAACTACCTGAAAATTACGTTAGTTAAAATATGCACGGTTTATTGCCAGCTTTAAACGTTCAACTGCAGAGATAGTACCTCATTCCCCCATTTTTGAGAAAGTATTGGAGCTGACAATGGTATGTAACGGATTACAGTGAAAAAGTTAAAATAAAAATTAATTACACCTATAATATATGTATGTGCGACCGTGTACCGGCTGAATATCCACTACCCCATATAGTCCCGTGAGTGTCGTAAGAGGCGGCAGAGGGAAATTGAAACAGAAGATGGACAGCAGCGCCTTTCTAATAACAACTGTAAAATTAAAAAAAAAAACTGTGTTTGTTAACCCGCCTGTCAGGATATTTGCCAGTTAAATATCCCCCTTAGGAGGCAATCGATGAGGAGGCTTATATTCAGCAGTGGACTTTGATAAGCTGTAATGAACGGATGGATGCATAATACGCAGATATATAAAACAATACTTCCAATTATCTTTGGAAGAAAAAAAACAAACGAACAAAAAGAAATCACTTGAGTACATCACACTGTTTTTCTACAAAACTATGTTATTTATCCAGGGAACGCTAAGCTTAAAGGTACTGAAGGCAAACGGTTCATTTCTAAACGGATAAACAAAGGCATAACTCGAAACTTTTACACATTCCAGAGGAAAACAATGTTGGAATCCCAGGGGAATAAGATCAAAGGAGATATATACAGCGAAGAATGACCGAGTTAAAAGCTTGTATAATGTCTGTATGGATTTATTTGGACAGACTTAATATATCAGTTACTGCTGGGCACGATATTTTCTTTCACCTCCGGAAAAATGATAAATCAGCAATAAAATAGTAATTTTTAATATACTGAAAATTTAACACGAAAACCAAGTTTTTCTGTATAACTGACGGCGATTGACGAGCTCACGGTAAAGTTGATGTCGTTTTCATCCATAGAAAGTCGACATTTAATTAAAATATACCCCCGAGGTAATCTAATTTCTGTCAGGAATGGTGTACTCAAATATTTAATCATGCAAATAAAAAATATAGCAGACATTTGACGGCCTTTTATCTTTATGAATTAATTGTAAATTATATTAAAATATAATTATAAATTTTATAAAAATTACATAAAAATGGTACATGTTTCGTTTGAAGTTTGTTGCAGGTAATCACGGGCGGCAGTGAACACTTTTCTTCGGGTGGTTTGTCACATCAGTTTAATAAAAAAATGTTGATGAAATAGTTAATTTAATTTGACCTTTTTCTGACCTAAAAAAATATATCTTTCTACTTAATACTTCCAGTATTAAGTAGAAAGATATATTTAAACAATTATCATGTTGGGGGGATTCACTGTGACTCAATCTCATTTATTCTCTTTGACAGCTACCTTCCGTTGTATACTAAAATTTTGCCCTCAACTCAATGTAAATTTTGTGAGCAGAATGTTTTAATATAAATAACATTGTGCTTAATTAATTTTACAATAAGATATTATATTTCGCGAATTGTTTAAAATTAACATTATAATTTAAGGAAAATTAGTCTTTAGATACCCTTATACGAAAGGTTTTTTAAATGCCTATAAGTCAATAACAAAATACCTTGAAATTAATCTATTACCTTGTGGCCTCGGTGTAAGATAATCATAAAATCCCGCGGGTGTCGTAAGAGGCTACAGAGGGAAACTAAAACAGAAATGAGCAACAGCGTCTTCCTGATAAGAACGTAACATTAATTGACGGGCTGTGATTAATGAATGAAAAATCTATTCTAGTACACATACATTTTATACATTTACTTTTTTTACTTATTACTAGCGGTCCACCCCGGCTTCGCACGGGTGGTTTCTAGATCTAGACAACAGCTCCAACTACCGGGTACTACATGAACCTAAACCAATCTCGAATCAATTTAATCACACACACAACATCTCATCAAATCGGTCCAGTCTTTTAGGAGGAGTTCAGTCACATACACACGGCGAGAACAATTATTTATTTATTTTTATTTACTTATTCTTTATTGTAACACCTTAAAGCTAAGGTAACAATGTGCAGACTTAATGCCTGTCGGCAAACTCTGACGGTCAACTCGTGACGTGGTGAGCTATTGTGGCAGATGTATACTTAATTATTGATCACAAAAAATACATATACATTTTAAAATATATAAAAAAATAATCCAGTAGTTGACTACAATCCCACCTGCGGCTGAACAGTTGAAACGGACCTGTATAAAGACCCTACAATTGAATAGAGTGGCAGTCCACGAGATATAAGGTCCGTAAGATAGTTAAGGAGTGTCTTAAGACAGAGGTTAATTAAACCGCGTTGTGATCACGTCTCCTCTTAACTACAGTCAAAGGACCTGACCGTTTCTATCGCAACGCTATCACGGGTCGGCTTTCACGAACCAGTCTTCGAGCGTCCCTTTGTTTTTACTATGCAAAAGTTAATTAAGTTTTTGTAAAAGCCGTGAGCGTTTATTGTAAAGTGGAAATGGCCTTTTAATCCCCTTTAATATTCGATAAAGTGTATATACAGTTTTTATTAATTTATTTAAAAACGTTACCTCCCCCCCCCCCCCCCCCCACACACACACTACGATTTTTCCCGTCGCACGAGTCCCGGAACAACTACTTACTAGTAGGTCATACAAATACTTTTTCCGTGAGGGATTTGAACGCCCGGCCCTCATCGCCGCAACTGAAATAAAGCCAATAGCGCCACGGAACCGTCAGTTTTACTCGATCGTCACTTATAAAATGATAATTTCATCTTACAGCGATGTTAGAAACCATCATAACCACTGTAGCGAAACGGCGTCTTAATTTGGAAAAGGTTTGGACGTCTTAAGGTTATTATACCCATGTATGACAATTTAACTTTTTTTTTTAATTTATTAAGCATAATTATGTTACATTATCCAGTACAATACTAGCATATAAACCTCTAGGGGTTTATCTACACTAGAGAGTCGTCTTATAAAAACAAATATGTATTAATACGAGTATTAAATCACAATAATCCAGTATGAAGTACTTACTACAATAAATATGGTTGATTTATCAAATATGATTTAAGTTTACTTTTAAACAGTTTTGATTTACCGTATGTGTTTTGTAATTCTAGTGGCAAGGCAGTAATAAAAGTAGGTACAAGATGGGCCAACTTTCTTGCTCCATAGAAATTTTTAGTTTTCGGAAGTACCTACATGTTGGATTTATAAGCTATATATATTTCGTAGATTTACAGGTCGTTTTCTAAGAACTAGGTATTCTGAATTATTTACTTCAGTCAGAATATTAAATTTAACTTTATCGAAAACATTTATGACTTTGCAATAATTAAAAAGACCCCGGTCATTATCTATATACTTATTTTTAATGTGCTTAGGTACTACTTCCTATTACTTCCTTTATTTATCCACAAGGTTATCTTACCGTAAGAACGGTCATATCCAGCTATTATCAGCAGTGCACTTTCGATAGGCTTTAATAAATAAATTAAATGTGTTATTCAACGTATTATTTGAAATAATTTCTATATACATAATATACTAAAACATTACGTGTCACATTGTCCTCACCCTAGCCGATTTATTCGTGCTGCAACCATGATGTAGCTATATGTGGCTTTACCACGTCTAATAAGCCAACAACTGACGATTTCCTGTGCAAGAGTTTTACAGAATCTACATGTCAAACACTGATATGACATAAAATCATGGAAGTAATGTTTAAGTACCAGTCGTACTAGTACATATTATTTCAATGAATAAAATATATTAGAATATTTTAATATTAAAAATGAGTTCGTAAGTAATTTTTGTTTCAATAAGGAATAAGTTTTTCATACTAATTGCTATTCTTGGCAGCCTATAATACCGACTTCTATACGGCTTATTGAAAGTGTTGGCATGCTTCCAAGTTTAAATAAACCATGAATAAGTGTGTTATATTTTCTTTGTTGTTAGCAATGGGTAAACGTTAAAACATAGGCTTGACATCGAAATCCTTTTTTTTTTTTGTTTTTTAATAACATCCATCCATCCATAACAGCCTATAAAAACCCACTGCTCAACTTAGGCCTTCCCCATGGGGGAGGCCTGTTTCCACATGAAGAAAATGCTGCTGTCTATCTCCCATTTCAGGTTCCCTCTCTCATCTATTACGACACCCACGGGACGATATGGGGAATAAGTCTCTGGCAAACTGTTTAAACTTGCAATTTGGTCTAAAGTAGAGACTTTTAATTAATTCAAATTATTTGCCTTAAAAGGCTTAAGAATGGCTATTGAACGAAACAGCGCATATTGAAGCTGACAAACTGTTAAATGGATGCTATTGAATTGTCTACAATAATTCACCTGTCTAATTCTTGTATTATGCTGTCACACACTCACATACGTGCATATATTTATCAATAACAAAACGCGTGTGTATGTATTGAAAATTAAGTTTCAATCTACAGACTCAGTTACTTTCTACAGATTTTTTTTATAGAGTAAGGTTGACAAAGATGTACACAGTTCACTTGATGGTATGTGAATGGTTAGGCCTATGGGCATCTACATTTATCCTCAATTAAAAATCAAAAAGAAGATGCGTTTTTCCCAGAGGACTAACATACAATTCTCGTAAAACCACAGATAAAATGGAACGATGTTTTTTGTGTAGCAACATTCGTAATTCTGTTACCTACTTTCTTCACTTTTTATATTACTTAGACGGAGGTACTTGCTTGAACGTGCTAAGCGTAACCACAGCTATTGTGCGGCATTTGTTGTACAGCGTGCAATAGGGGTGAAATTATCAAACACAGTCCATTCAATTTACTTGTTTGTGTGTCATTTAGACCAGGCAACTAACAAAATGGAACGCCTTGTTTCCAGTAAAAAGGGTCTACAGACTTACAGACATATGTGCCGTCTGCTGTGGAGACCAAAGAGAATCCATCTCAGAGGTGCGTGACGTCTAGGACTGTGATTGTCAACCCGTTTGTCAAGCTTGACGATAATGACAAATCCTTAACTTTCTACTTGTACCAGTAAATCAGCCAATGGTCACCTTTAACTATTGCAAATATGGTGATCACTATACGAGTTGCTAGCGCACTATCAAACTCTAGGTGAATATTTCACAATTAAGGATCAGATCCTCGCTGCCAGTATTACTGAAAGAATATTGTGCAAAAACTAGCATGTCCGAGAAAAATGGAAATACATTTTTTTATAGAATAAGGGTGACAAACAAGCACTGTCCACCTAATGGTAAGTAGATGCTGTGGCCCATAGCCTATAGACATCTACATTTTTCCTAAATTAAGAATCAAAATACAGATGCGTTGTCACCCCCGAGGAGTGAGCTGGAATGCCTCGTATTCAGTAAAAAGGGTCTTCGGTTCTCTACACTCACCATACGAAACACAGCAGCGTTAAGCTGCTATTTTACGCTGGTATTCAGTGAGAGCGTGGTCTTTCCCCGGTCGAGCCGACCCATTCATGCTACAACCATAATATAGCTGTAGCGTGACTACCACGTAAAATACTTACACCACTGTCTATGAAATGTAAATAATGTGCTTCTGAAGTCCTAGAGCAGTGCAGCGGATACTTTCCCCTCCGTACTTTCTTTACACTCACAATAATAAAAGAAAGCCTGTATCAGTCCGTACGATCACAGACTATAACTTTCCTACCCTATTTGTCGTCTATGGTAATAATTTTCGCTTTAGTACATTTTGTAATGCAGGTAAGTAGGTATTACATAAGGCGCTAGACATTTAACCAGTACTTACTGCAGCAACCCACGCAATAAACCTCCGTTCTTTGCTTAGTAATAACAAATAAATGAATATAAACTGTTCTCAGCGCACTATAATGATTCAAGCAATACGTACAGATTTAAACATTAGGAAGTTGCTTAATCTATTTCTGAATCATTATTCCTACATTACGCTCAATTTTAAATGCGAAATCAAGTAATGATTATTTAGTTATATACACATAACTAAAACCAGCAATTTCGTCCCGTTGATCGTGTAAGAGGTAACAATGGAATGCCCGAAGGCTTATATGGCTTCTGATCAGGCGTAAAATGCCCAGGCCGGCGAAGAGGCGGTGCGAAGAAGGTGCGAGAAGTCTCTGCATATTCTCCAAAACAAAACAAAGGAGAAACCCATGACCATTAGTGGAAATTTATGGACAGATGATAAAGAGTAAGAATTAAGAACCAAGAAAAAAGAAATTTGGTATGAAGTGTGATGATGATTTAAAATTAAAAATTTTGTACAACCGACTTCAATATAAATTATTAAGAATAATTCAAAAACTATTGGTCAGACCTTGATCAAATTTATATGGGACCACATGTGAAGCACCAGCTTTTAAATAAAAAAGAATCATCGAAATCGGTTTACCCAGTAAAAATTAATGAGGTAACACACATAAAAAAACATACAGTCGAATTGAGTACCATCTCCTTTTTGAAGTCGGTAAACAAATAACTGTGTCAACCTACCTGTCGGACCGGACTTGATATGAAATTAATACAGAATCAAGGTAATGACTACGATATCAATTTCATTTCTTCATAATTTTAATATAACAATTTTTTTTAATAAAAATTATTTGTAATCATTTTATGCGGCTAACACTGTGTAGTGGCGGTGTAAGAATATCCACTAGCCTGTATAGACCCGTGAGTGTCGTAAGAGGTGACAGAGAGAAACAAACCAGGAGATGTACAGTAACGTCTTCCTGATAACAAATAGGTACAAAATACAAAACTGCGGTTGCCAAAACGCCTGCGTATTGCGTGGCAACTATATGAAACTATAGCAAATATCCCCCCTATTGGAGAAGCTTATGTTCAGCATTGGATTTTTGATAAGCTGTAATGATAATGGTAACGATGAGAATAAAGTTCAACACTTAAAATGATTAATATTGTAAAAGTAGCTTTAATCTTTATATATAAAAATTACGTGTCACGTTGTTTGTCCGCGATGAACTCCTAAACTACTGAACTGATTTCAATGAAATTTTGCACACTGTGTGCAGTTTAGTCCAACTTGAGAGATAGCATAGTTTTTATCCCGATAAGTGAACCTCAATTTTTTATTGCTAATCTCAGGAGTTTTGTTTAGGAAAGCAAATGGTCGTCGGAAAGGGTAGAACAACGTCTGCCTGGTCAGCTAGTTAATTATAAATCTTTATATATAAAAATTACGTGTCACGTTGTTTGTCCGCGATAAACTCCTAAACTACTGAACTGATTTCAATGAAATTTTGCACACTGTGTGCAGTTTAGTCCAACTTGAGAGATAGCATAGTTTTTATCCCGATAAGTGAACCTCAATTTTTTATTGCTAATCTCAGGAGTTTTGTTTAGGAAAGCAAATGGTCGTCGGAAAGGGTAGAACAACGTCTGCCTGGTCAGCTAGTTAATTATAAATCTTTATATATAAAAATTACGTGTCACGTTGTTTGTCCGCGATGAACTCCTAAACTACTGAACTGATATCAATGAAATTTTGCACACTGTGTGCAGTTTAGTCCAACTTGAGAGATGGATAGTTTTTATCCCGATAAGTGACCCTTAATTTTTTTATTGCTAATCTCAGGAGTTTTGTTTAGGAAAGCAAATGGTCGTCGGAAAGGGTAGAACAACGTCTGCCTGGTCAGCTAGTTAATTATAAATCTTTATATATAAAAATTACGTGTCACGTTATTTGTCCGCGATGAACTCCTGAACTACTGAACTGATTTCAATTAAATTTTGCACGCTGTGTGCAGTTTGGTCCAACTTGAAAGATAGGATAGTTTTTATCCCGATAAGTGACCTTCAATATATTTTTTGCGAATTTAAGGATTTTTTATAGGAAGGGTCGTCGGAAAGTGCAGAACAACATCTGCCCGGCCAGCTAGTAAATATATAAATACTTAATATTTGGGAAATTACTCAAATTCAAATTGCGAAAGGATTAACATACTCATTAAAGTGCAAAGAATAACAATTCGTCATCAAAATTAATACCATATAAATATTACATTGCAACATTTATAATAAATACTATAAATATTGTAACACACTCATTAAAATTTAAGTCTCTTCATGAACAGTAAATGGTCACGAAATGACACGGTTTCAAAGAACAGTGAAATTGAAATATTACAACACGAGTGTGAAATCACGCTCAAAATTCAAATACTTATTTATTCAATAATGTTAAACAAAGCAGACCTTTGAAAAACACTTTGTTTGATAGATGAGTCACATAATACCGCCATTCTGCGCTTGCTGCTTCTAGATATATTATGTACTGTACTGTATGTATGTACAGCTCTTCTCGGTAGGTTCAGGTATCATCCGAGAGAAAATTAAGAAATTCAATATTATGAGGAGACAAGTAAATGGATATAGCAGAGCTATATAATGTACATTAATTTTTATGAAAACATAGATTTATACCCAACATAATTATACAAAATGTAACAAAAACCCTGTGGTCCGCTAAGTGCGTTATCATTATCAGTATGCAAACCTATTCTATAAGCTTGAATAAGATTATGATATTATATATAATTACTTCAGAAAACTTGACGATCAAAAAATTAATTTGATTTAAATAAATTTTTATTTTCTAGATTGTACATATGTGGTTTTATTACTTTTAACTGACACGCGCATCGGTAACGCAGGACCTTGACAATAATCTTACTCTCCAACCAATGCTGAGGTAATAAAAACACATTGAAAATAAGAATTTATTGAAATTATTTTTTATGGTCGGGTTTTCTGAAGTAAATTTATTTCTATACGTTTGAATACTGATTCTGATCACTTAACTGGAACCACAGGGGTTTTTTACATGTTGTATATAATAATCTCTCATAAAAATATGTCACGATCGAGAAAACGGTAACCCATCGTCTTTGTTTGTGTTTTATATAGCTTAAACGCACAATAAATATCGCCGCCACATGTGTTGGCACATAAATGATAACGGAGACCACATACATAAACTTTTTGCGTTAAGGAAAGAGGTTTCAATTGTGTTGCATCACATTCTATAAAAAATACAGACAACGGCGTTGGTAAGTGTGCTGCCAAAGGTTGCTGCCAAACGTAGCTTAGTAGCCAACCTAAACTTAATAACCAGTATAATCACAGTGTACGATGCATTCCGTATAAGGCCTCAGGGGCGACAACGCATCTGCAGCCTTCCTTGTATAAAGTTCCGTCCTTGTATAAAGTGCAGATGACAATGCATGCAAAAAAAAAAACAGAATATGGTCCCAAAATTTAACGTCATCAGCTCAAACCTTTCATATCACAAGCAATTACATTCGACTTATTTTTAGGCTTCGTTTAAACTGTTAAATTGAATAATAGAAATTTCAATAAATTAACTAGTATTTACCGTTTATTAAAAATAAATTTTAGGACAGCGTAATGTATTGAAGTTTTAGATATTTGTAAATCAACTCATGTTTATATATTTACATGGATGCGGAGATATATCATGTGTCTCTATTTTGCGTTAAGAGTATCGATGGAGAGCGTCACGACTCCGCCGGTTAGAAAGTTAAAGACTAACCGAAGTATGTACATCCATTTGAATACTATAGATAGAACGAAATCCTATGACTTTCAAAGGTAATAGAAATTTAAGTAAATATAAAAATACTACAACGTAAAATATAGATAAGATAACAATAAATTGATAGACAAGAAAGGTTTTAAAAATATATTAAATAGTCGTTACGCAGTCTTAAAGTACGCAACACTACTCGTAAGTTCCCTAGTTGCCCAACTCAAAGCGAGTTAAACAACTGGTGTCAAATCTGAGGGTCAGCGGAAAACGTACTGTTAAGTCATAGGCCTAAGTTGGTGCTTTATGATTGCCACATTTATTACGAAAATATATTTTGTTCTTAGTGAAGATTAACAAATATTTTTTTAGATGCACAAGCACACATGAACAGTTGCTAGAGCGTTGGTTCCAATTTTTTATGTGATGTGTTTTATTATGAATTTAAGGTTTAACTAATATAGAAAAAATCTGTGTAACGTGACAGAATAAATAATAGTAACGTAAACCACAATAAAACGTGAGAATAAAAAGTGCTTTTCTCTTTCGAATCCTGTTAGATTGCATAAATTGCATAATAAAAACTTTTTAAACACAATATTCGTTCAACAACTTACGATTGCTTATTTGTAATAGAAATTAAACGAAACGTAGCGAACAACGAAGCGTGTCCTATTTAAAGGATCATTTAATTCCAACGACTAGTTAAGCTTTTTATAGAGAAAAGATATGAAAGTAATCGATGTAAAACGAACGTAGGCCTCCCCATATTTGGCATATGAGGAGCTGACAACCGCAGTTTTATTCATTTCCTAATTGTATTAAAAACAGCTCCCCATCTCCTGGTTTATTTCCCTCTATCACTTCTAACGTCATCCAGGGTACGATATGCTGAAGTAGATATTGTTATAACGCCACTACACAGTAACTACTTTTAGTAGTCTCAATTTTTATTTGGCTTTCCGTTATAAATACAATAGTAAACAAATAATAGATACGGAAATAAATGCCTAGTGTTATTTTCATTAACATTATTATGACATGGCTCTATAGTGGCATCAAATGGAATTCCTCGAATTTCCTGTACTTTCGTACGATAAAGGTTTTTCATAAATAAAACAATGTCGAGCTCGCGGGCTGCATATTGACAGTATAAAATCCTTCTTTTATGAAAATTATTCTCCCCGCGAAACTCGGTCATCCACGTGCTTGTTCCAGTAATTGTGACCTACAGAGTTCCACCGCAGGGTACGTTTTAATGAGGTTCATGTTGTCTCTCATGATACGGCTGTGGACTAAGCCATTGTAACATTTTTTCATTTAACAAACCTATTTGAGTCTGAAGCACTGCTACTTTTAGCTAATAATAGTAATATAATAATAATTTAGATAAATGTATTTTATTTCCATAACGAAATGAATGAATTTTACGTGGTAACAGAACAGAAACTTTTTTATTCAATATAGATTATAAATAATAATTATTGAAAGTCACTCTTTTGTTTAATTACCACTGGTTCGGAAAAAAACCCTCTGTTCTGGGAAGAACCAGCAAGAAACCCAGCGGGACTTTTTTTTAAAATAACAGCTTACAATCATGTATGTTACCCACATTAACAACACAACAAATTAGAAATAGCTTGGTAGTGATCATCTCATTTCCAGGGGTTATTATCATCCATAAATGCCTTAATATTATAATAACCCTTTTTATACAGACTTAGTTTAATAAAGTTTTTGAACTTTGAGCCGGTCAAATATTGTATATTTTCTGGAATTTTGTTGTAAAAGCGTATACATCGCCCCAATAATGAATTACTAACTCGATGAAGTCGAGTAACTGGTACTACGAGTACTAGCTTGTGTCTGTTCCTAGTATTTACAGAATGATCACTTATTTTCGTAAAACTACTTTCATTTTTGTGTACGTACATTACATTCTCATAAATGTACTGAGGCCAAGGTTAATATATTAATTTCCTTAAGTTTTTGTCGCAGCTACTCTTTAGGCTTTAAATCATAAATTGCTCTTATGGCCCTCTTCTGTAAAACAAATATAATTTCAGTGTCAGCTGCGTGTCCCATAAGACATTATACTATGGAAATAGCTAAAGTAAACTAGTCTAGCTGTTTCAACACTGGTTAGACTTTAATCTTTTTTAGAGCATATGCTGCAGAACTAAGTCTGCTTGCTAGTTTTGATATATAGAGGCTCTATTGAAGCTTCGCGTCTAGTGTGACTACAAAAAAAAAATGGTGGTATCTACAAGACTCAGTTTCTCCCCATTTAAAATAACATTAGTATTTAATTGTTTGACATTTCAAAATTCGTTTTAGTGCCATTAAAATGCCAATTTTTAACATTGAACCAATTTACTAATTTAGATATAGCATTATTTACTTCGTTATATTTTAATAATTTTCGACTTAATTTGAAAATTAAAGAAGTGGCATCTGCAAATAATACTATATCATGGTTATCCCCTACTATGTAAGGTAAGTTATTAATGTATATAAGAAACAGAAAGGGGCCAAGAATTGAGCCTTGGGACACGCCCATTTGTACCATCGACCCGGAAAAGCTCATATTGTTAATGACAACTTTTTGCGTTCTCTTACTTAAATATGAAATATGTAATTTAAGAGCATCACTTCTTACACCGTATTGTTGAAGTTTCCTGATTAATGTTTCATGATGAACACAATCGAAGGCCTTGGATAGGTCACAAAATATACCCAAAGGCTCCTGTGAATTCTCCCATGCATTAAAGATATATTTAATCAGCTCAACACCGGCATCAGTTGTCGAGCGACCTCTTGTGAAACCAAATTGATTTTTATGAAGTAAATTATTAAAGAAATTTAACATTTGATCAAGAATAATTTTTTCAAAAATATTACTAAGTGTTGGTAGTACACAAATAGGTCTAAAATTGACGGAGTCTAATGTACTACCAGTTTTAAATAAAGGTATTACTTTACTATGCTTCATTAAATCAGGAAACACACCAGATTCGATACTAGTATTAAAAATAATAGCTAAATGAGGCGCGATTGTATCTATTATAGACGCAATAACTTTAACGGAAATCCCCCACAGATCCGCACTTTTCTTATCATCAATAGTTTTAAAATATTTTACAATATCTCTTGATGATACTTTATGAAATGTAAAATTCTTTGTACACGCATTTACATTTTGTTTAAGTAATGATTCGACGACGGCAGGAGAAGAATTCAGTGACTCAGTGGTCAATATCGGAATATCAGTAAAATATTTCTCAAAAACCATTGCTACGTCCTGATCTGATACAGTTAATTTGTTGTTAACACTTAACTGGTAATTTGAATTGCGAGAGTTGATCTTACCAGTTTTGATATTAATTATACTCCATGTCATTTTAATTTTATTAGAAGCCGTCTTAATTTTTTTGCTCAAATTGTGACTTGGCTGTGATGCACACTCTTTTAAATGTTTTTTTACATATTCCCTAAATTCGACGCTATGATTATATGACCTTTCATGGTAAAGATCATATAACCTATGCCTGCTCTTATGGACTCCTACTGTCACCCATTCATTGAATGACTTCCGACTGGTAGGGGGTAGAGCCATGCTGCAGCTATATTATGGTTGCAGCACAAATGAGTCGGCTCGACCGGAGTAGAACCACGCTCTTACAAGAGTACCAGCGTTAAATAGCAGCTCAATGCTGATGTGTTTTGTATGGTGAGTGTGGAGAAACGGACACCATTTTTACTGGAAACGAGGCATTCCGTCTTAGTCCTCGGGGGTAGCAGCAACGCATCTGCATTTTTATTCTTAAACAGCATACATTTACCATCAGATAGACTGTGTGCTCGTTTGCCACCCTTATTATATAAAAAAAATAATAAAAAAATACAATATAAACAAAATACAGGCGGATAAACATCTCAACATGTTCATTAGCTGCTGAAATTAAATATGAATTGCAAATCATTTCTATTAACTATGTAACTCAAATTATGAAATGAAATAAATTAACTTTCGAAAAGTTATGTGAACAAAAAAAATTAAAACTTGTACTTAATTAGTATGTGATTTTGTTTTTCTCAATTGTATTCATTTCGAATTTCAATTATAACTTCATTGAATAATTTTAATTTTGTTATAAGTTTTTCGGTCCCATTTGAATAAAATATACCTTTTCTATATAAAGACTAAAAACTAATTTTATAACAAAGGTTAAGTTTCGTTATGAAATAAATGTATGGTTGTTTTTCATTTTGATAATCGTCACGCTTGCACGGAGACAGATGGACGATCGCAGTACCACACGTCTTGCACCTTTGAAACTTCGTAAGGGGATTTTACGTCTGGCGTCAACAAGACAGTTTACCCCCCTCCAGTGAAGAGGACTATGCTCGGAGTTACTGAGCGCGATAGACTTCGTTATAAGGATATCCGCAGTGGAACTTGAGTACCCGACATAGCGCAACGGATGAGTAACCTGATACGGCAATGGGACGGCCATATATCTCAAAGAACCGATAACCGATCGAGAAGAAAGGTTCTCGGTGGCAGCTTTGTACGGTTAAGCGATGTGCGTTATCACCTACGAACAATCATGCTTGCGGTTTTTCTTTAACGAGTTATTAAACGACTGTCCCGTTTTGTAACATAGTTGCGAGGTGATACCTATGCATAATTATAAATCCAGAGTACATAACTTAATATAAACATTATGTTCATAAAATTTGGTGCGTCTTTAGTGCCCTTGAACATTTGAACTACTTGACCTATTGAGGCTATATTCACAAAATATATTTGTTTTGTGAGTCCAATACATGACGTTGTGATCAAGTTAACAAATTGTATATTTATAGACCTAAATGACTCATACTTCCAATATACATATTATTATAGCTGTGTAAAAATCCAAAGTGAGTACGGAGTGAAAATCATCGCGCTAACTACCGGAAAGGGCAGTACAACGTCTGGCCAGCCAGCAAATCTTACATACTCGTATAATCTTAGAATACGAGTTGTATACAGCAAGATTTCATTTTTTCTAATTATTCGTTATATTGTTAAAAGCCATTAATTAGCATTGCCATTACAACCTCTTAAAAATCTACAGCTGTTCTTAGGCCTCTCCCAGATTGCCATATAGGCAATATTTGCCACTACACAGTTTAACCAATATCAGTCAAAACCAAAAAGATGAATCGATGAATGCAGATGGCTTTGCTTTGTTGCATTCCTTGAGCGACGCCTATGTTCTAATGGACTAGTGATGGGCTGTAATTATGATGATGATAAATAAATAAATAAATAAAAAACGCAAGCTTTTATGGTATTCTCATCCATATATTCACGATATTTTTCAAATAAATTCGAACTTATTCTGCTCGGATTCCGCGCACAAATATTTTTTAAACTCCAATTTCACAAGCGTCCGACCGCAACGCGAGAGATCTACATACATAACAAAGACATGTGCATGCAGTCTCGTACAGGACCAAGTTCCAATTTACATCAAACGTTACTTCAAAACTTGCGAATGCTTGCACATTTTACCATGTGAACCGTCAGCTACAAATTGTTGGAAACGCGAAAGTTTCCAAATTCTGTTTTAAACGTGAACTTCTAAATTAGATTTGGTAAACGTCGTCATTCTTCTTCGTCTTCATCATCAGTTAGTTATAATTAATTACGGGACTTACTTGCTATAATCACCACAATTGACAGGCATATTAGATATCCCAGAAACAGATTTGAAGTTTTTTTTATATAGAATAAGGGTGACAAAGGCGCACAAAGTCCAACTGATAATAAGTGGATGCTGTGACACCTACATTTTTCCTCGATTAAGAATCAAAATACAGATGCGTTGCCACTCCTGAGGACTAAGTTAGTAAGTTTCCAGTAACAAGGATCTCCGGTTTTCTACACTCACCATACGAAACACAGCAGCATTAAGCTGTTATTTTACGCTGGTATTCTGTGAGAGCGTGGTCCTGCTCCAGTCGAGCTGATCCATTCGTGCTACAACCATAATACAGCTGCAGAGTGGCTCTACCACATTTTGTGAGGCAACTTTACATTGCTAGGCAGAAGGAATCCTTTTATCGGCCTAGGAGGATTTCTTCCATAGTTCTTTAGAGCCGACTATGAGAAAGTACGTACCAATGTACTTTTTGTGACTTTTTTTCTGAACTGAAATGTCAAACGAACTTACAGCTTACCTAATGGGGCCATGAACACCTGCAGCCAACTTCAAAACAAGGCTACAGATGCGTTGCCACCTCTGAGGAAGTGTGAGGTGTAATTATAGTGGCTATTTATCTACAACCTTCAATTTCAAACACAGCATTGCTAGCACTGTCTAGGACTCTAGGACATATAAATTTAAATAAGAGACTCCTATGTCCTATTTATTATATGTTCTAGAAAACGTTAAAACTTTTTAACTTAGAAGACTAGACTTTTAGGCAGAAAAGGAGTTATATTGTCTAATAACAAAGTTTACGAATTAATATAGTAATACCACAGTCTAAATGATACTTATTAATCCCTCTCCGTATCAGTCTCCGCTATATTAGTAGTATAGTTGTAGGACCACGCTCTCACAGAATACCAGAGTAAAATAGCAGCTTAACCCTGCTGTGTTTCATATGGTGAGTGTAGAGAACCGGAGACCCTTTTTACTGGAAAAGAGGCATTCCATCTTAGTCCTCACTGGTTGTTTTTTTTTTTATTTTATATTTGGTAGCATTTTAAATCGCAAACGAGGATAGATGTAGATGTCTATGGCCCACAGCAACCACTTACCATCAGGTAGACTGTGTGCTAGTTGGTCACCATATCCTATATAAAAAAGTATCAAAAAAGTTTACGTCTACAACAAACAAACAAAGTTCCCAACTCAATAAATATGAATTAATATGCAAGGCCCCTCTGTCAGCGGTACGGAGCAGGACGTGCTCGGTGAAATCAAATATTGCCGGAAATTCGACAACAATAAATGTTTGAATAACGTTAAATTATTAACGCAACAATACGTATATAATAAGCAACGATTGCAAGCCGATAGCAATAGCGTAGCTATTAGGTAAGTCGCCCCCGAAATCAAATACTAACGACAGAAACTCAAAGAAAGAAACAGATTAAAGAATTTTTAAATAAAGTGAATTATTACTTGTTTAAAATTTTAAATGCAATCGTTAATACACAGTACATTGACTAGTAATTATTTTTTAGGTCACGATTTTTTGACAGTTCATGTCCGCCATATTGATTTTATGTTGACGTCATATTCATACATTCATATTGACTGCGTAGTGGCGGTGTAAGAATATCCACTACCTCATATCATCGATGAGCATCAGCGTCTTCCTGATAACAACTAAAATTTATAAAAAGCTGCGACTGCTAACCTGCCTGTCGAACGTGGCAACTATGGAAAAACAAGCAGTGGACTTTTATAGGCTGTAATGTAATATTCATAGAGTATAAGTAACAAGCGCATATTATTATTAGTTAAAACTTAAAATCCGACGACTAATTTAGAAGTTACAATTAGATATAGAAATAGACATATTATGAATAATATATATCCGTATGTGTCACCGATACATACATACATTGCACCCGAAAGTTTAACCATTTTTATTTGTATTCAACCGCATTAAGGAAAAAACTTTTAACCTTTCAATTCTTATTTAAAGGTATGCAAATAAAATAGATATTAATACGTTCACTGTAAATTATTCACAATCGGTCCGATAAATGTTAACAAAGTAAAAACTTGTGCGGAACCCTACAACACAGTACATTATTTGCAAATTCTCAAATTAAAGTAAACTTAATAAAAATTGCTCCTGTTTTAAAAACTCCTACCAGTAGAGCCAAATAAAGCGGGCCAAATTTCAGAATTGAGCAAGTTCAGCTATCTGCACGATTTTTTTTTTTGAGTTTATCCGATCCAATAGTTGTTTGCTGCGGATTGCTTGTTTCACAGACGTTTGAAACAAAAAGGTGATTAATTCGTTTCTGACAGTGATAAAAAATAATTCAGAAACTACGATAAGAGAGTTCGTTAGTAGGTCAATAAAAATAAATCGATCGAAGATGAATCGGAATGTTATGCAAATTACCTTTGGTATATACCACGAAACCACACAAAAGGATCACGCTCTTACATAATATACGATATATAAGTGATAGAGCCACGTTGCTGTGAATCATGGTTGCAGCGCGTATAGCCAACCCACAGAATACTAACGTGTAACAGCAACTGTATTTCGTATGATGAGTAACCAGAACTTTGTTACCAGCAAACATGTACATTGTACATGTTCCATTTTAGTCTTCAAACTTCAAAGAGATAACGCATCTGTATTGCATGCCTTAAGCGCAAAGCGCGCAGGTATATTCTGCTAGGGTTTAAAAATTAAGATTCCAACGTTTTGTCGCATGATATCGTATCTAGCAATCACATTATACATAGAAATGATTTAAAAAGCACATTGTCAGAAAGATAAATGATTGTTGAACTTATAAATATTTTTTTAATCGATTAATTGCTATTTTTACATAAAAAAGGGGGTTTTAGTAGCTTATGGTGTGGATTTATCAAGTCCGCGTGGCAGCGTAACACGATAACTATTGAAAATATCAATTGTTCAACTCAATTTATTTTTAAAACTCTTCATCTATTACGTGGGAAGCCATGGAATGTAAATGGCAGATTAATGTTTTGTTTAATTATAATTAATTTTTTTCGGCTGCGAAATGTCGAAATTTACGGTGTTTTAGCAGACTTGTACTCGTATGAATTTATTTTACTAAATAGACTGCCTCACTCACTCAGTTAGTTCGGCGTCAACCGCCGTCGTGAGTGGATACTGTATCAGTTGTTTGCAGCGGCTCAAAAAGATCGCTGTACAAATACAAAATATTCGAAAAACCAAATTTCATACATACTTGATTATTATAATAATCAGAGATTTTTATTACAATATTTTAAAAGCACAGAATAAATAATAGTACTAAAAGTAAGTAGGATGTATATATTTAAATATAATATTTAGGTATACTTAAATACGTCTTGGACTTTATGGAGTGACCTGAATGATGATATGATGATCATATGAGCATTATGAGTCGTGCATTTTTGGATTTTCCAAACTTTTTTTAAAACTGAAGTTTGACATAAAATTATCGGAAAATTGGAAGTATAATAAGGTTATTATTGAAAACTTGTGTGTATTTAAACTACTTTTCAAAAAATCCGTATAATTATGTTACACGTAATTTTTTTTAATGCGCTTAGGGCATGCACAATAGGATTTAACAATAGTTTTTTGATTTATGATTGGGGATGGATGTGGGTGTCTATGGTTCACAGCGTCCACTTAACATCTTCTGGACTGCGTGCTAGTTTGCCACCATTACTTTCACAGAGGAATATCAGCGTAAAAAGCAGAATATGACGCTTTGTATAGTGAGTGAAGCAAAGCTCGGATACTTTTAACTCTTTTGTAAAAAAAAAATACAATTACTCCCGAAAGCCAAATTAACAGTGAGAGCAGACCAAATCACACCAACACCTATTTTGATACTCAGGAACACAATTAATAATGTACTTAGGAATCGGTCTTATGATACACCACCACAAGGAAGAAGGAATGAGGAAGAAGGAAAGAGGAAGAAAGGACTAGTCACAAAGAGCGCCTTATTATAACAATTTATAAACGAACAATCTATTTTGACAACGACAAATATTTACATAAAATCAAGTGTCATAAATGTATGATATAATGTATAAAAATGCACCATAAAATTTCGACTGCCCTCCGCAGCAATAAAGCTTATTCAACAATTTCACCCAACCCTGCAAAAACAGGCATCAGCGGAAATTCTGTAGTGTACATTTATCCGCAACGGAGCCTGCCAATTAATTCTCAGAGACTTCGTTTCTTGGCGCTATGCCATGAACTCTCGTGAAATGCAGTGAAACGGAACTGCAGTATGACGAAATAACACACTTATAGATGCTCTCACTATCCTTCAAAACAACAACAGGATAATATACAATATCACGATACCAAATAGGATTGTATTTTAAAAATACTTTGCGCCTATATTTACTATAAAAAACCTACAAGATATTAATTTAGAAACTTGTTTGTCGAGATGACTTAAATAGATGTGTTCACTTAGGCAAATGTAGTAGATTATTGACTTCATGAAGCCAAAATTTGTATAAGCGACGCGGTTTATCCGCCCTTACCTAGTATTTCTAAGTCCAACTGGCCTGCCGAAGGTTTACCTCAACTATTCTCCTACTGATAATGACAATCACTACTTTTTAATATTCACCAAAGTATATAGTATAACAGCGCGTTCGATAAGAATTGGAAGGGATTTTCAAACTCACATTTTATCCACATCACACTCTAACTTCAAGTGTTTGTGTTAGTATCATTGAGTTCCGGCGCTGTGGGTCGCGAGTTCGAATCTCGTACGGAACAAGTATTTATATATAATAACTGGTCTGGGTCTGGATGTTAGGACTTGTGTAATTTATATTTGAAAACTGCCTCAACGATACGGGAAACAGTTCTAGTGTGGAGTAACATTATAAAAAGTATGCGAAATATCTAATTAAAAATATATTAATTAAATATATATTTAAAATTTAATATTAAGGTTATGACCGAAATTTATTGGGTTTTATTTAAAATAATTAATTGATAAAATTAATTTAAAATAATAGAAGCTCCTTCAAAAAGCAGGCCTTCTTTTCTGCTTAGGAGTCTGTCCGTCGTTCGTCACGTCCGTCCGGAGCGTCAGTCTGCCTGGGTAGGAACAACCCCACTACCTAGAGCAGTGTGATGTATTCCATCTTAATCCAAAAAATATATTATTTCAAACAGTCAAGTCTTAAGATGAACTTAGACAATGTATGCCATGTGTAACATACATGTAACAACTATGCCAGTAGTTTTTTTTTTATAGAAGAGGGGGCAAACGAGCATGCGGCTCACCTGATGGTAAGTGACTACCGCCGGCCATGAACAACCGCAACACCAGGAGAATTGCAGATGCGTTGTCGGCCTTTTAGAAAGGTGTAGTTATTGGGCGCACTAAGCTCGAAGTTATTGACAAGTATGTTTACTTAGGACAACTAGTCCGACTAGGAAAGTCCAACTTCGACCGAGAGGTCAATCGACGGATTCAGCTCGACTGGGCAGCGTTTGGGACATTACGACACATCTTCTCGTTACGCATACCTCTAAACACAATTCCTGAACCAGTGCGTCTTGCCAGTGATGACCTATAGATCTGAGACGTGGTCCTTCATTGCTGGTCGTATGAGAAGGCTAAAGGTCACTTAGCAAGCTATGGAGAGGTTTCTCTGCGTGATAGATTTAAAAACGAGGATATTCGTAGTAGAACGAGAGTAAGCGACATAGCCCAACAGATTAGTAAGCTGAAGTGGCAATGGGCCGGCCATATGACTCGGAGAACCGACAACCGATGGGGAAGAAAGGTTTTCTAGTGGCAGCCTCGTACCAGCAGGCGAAGTGTAGGGCATCCCACCACTGGCTGGACCGTGGTGTGGGGCCTGCCCATGGTGGCCACTCCAAGTGGGCTTGACGAGCCCACTTCGGATGTGTGTTGGTGGGCTGCGGCGAGAAGGGTGTCCTCTTCCCACGCCTCTGCAGCCGAGGTGGAGTCACGGAGGAAGTGAAGCGTTGGTATGGTGATGCGCCACTCACCCTATCTTCCGCAACTCTGACGGGGCCGCACCGTTGATGCGGTGTTAATGGGGAGAGAAATGTCAGTATTGTGAGGCGCCTCTCTCCCTACCATCCGCAACCGAATCTTAAGGCATTTCCCCATGAGTAAAAAGGGCGTCCTCCCACTAGATGGAGTGACGACCTGGTAAGAAATGCAGGAAGTCAGAAGCAGGTGGCTTGGGGCCGTGCTTTGTGGCATTGCTTGGGGAAGGGCTGCGTTCAGCAGTGGACTTGTGAAGGGCTGTAATAACGATGATGATTATGAAGTCAAAAGTAGGTATGCGATTATTGAGTATATTATATTGAAAACGACTAGAAATGTTTGCTAAAATCTCTTTATAGGTCCCCACTTATTAAAACTAGTTTGATATAAAAGCAGCAATTAAAAATCACCCAGTCAGTATCGCGCAAATGGAGCGCATCACCCCCCCCCCCCCCCCCCCATTGTTATAGAGGCTAGATGGAGAGGGCACCTCTATTCTGTCGCTTCAAGTTGATTAATACGCCTGAATTCGCCCGCCGGTTGCAGGAGCGACCCAGTTTTATGAAAACACTCGATTATAAAAACTGGGCACGGCCCGCAAGACTCAGATTACGTGGTTCTCTATCAAATCGTGTCGCGAAATTTTGTATTTCTACCGACTTCAAAAAGGAGCCGGTACTCAATTCGACTGTATGTTTTTTTTTCATGTGTGTTACCTCATAACTTTTTGCTGTATGAACCGATTTCGATGATTCTTTTTTATTTGAAAGCTGATTCTTCACATGTGGCCCCATATAAATTTGATCAAGGTTCAAGTACCAAGAATCTGACCAATAGTTTTTGAGTTATTCTTAAGAATTTATGTATATTGAATTCGGTTGGACAAATTTTTAATTATATTGCAATATCTCTAAAGGGTTGAGCGCGTACGAGACTCTTTTTTTTTATAGGATAAGGGTGACAAACGAGCACACAGTCCACCTGATGGTAAGTGGTTGCTGCGGCCCATAGACATCTACATCTATCCCCTATTACAAATCAAAATGCAGATGGGTTGTCACCCGTGAGGACTAAGATGGAATGCCTCATTTCCAGTAAAAAGGGCCTCCGGCCACCTGCACTCACCAAACGAAACGCAGAGGTTAACCTCTACTTCACGCTGGTATTCTGTGAGGTCGTGGTACCACCCCGGTTCGAGCCGGCCCATCTGTGCGACAGCAAAAGCTGCCGCGTGGCTCTACCACTGTTGGACTTGGACTTGGACTCGCTTTTAAAGTTAGCGTCGCTTTGTGCCAGGCAAGATTTTGTGATAATTTTGATATAAATTGAAAATTTTAAATTAAAACAAGCTAAACCTTATATATAACTTATAAATTTAAAAATAATAGCATATTACTTTTGCAGATAACTCCTCCCTGAAACTTACTCGTTTAATGAGTTATTACAGTAAACGGTTTGTAGTATTCAGTCTATGTACGTCTCACAGCTGGGAACATGCTTCCTCTCAAATCAAAGAGCAATGGTCCCCTGCTGCTCAGTGTGTGTTGATGGACTTCACATGCCTTCCATTTTTAGACATTTTCATTTAAGTTTCTTAACTATTATTTCATTCTACTTATGTGTAACTTTTAATATCCTACACTTTAATAAGCAATTACACATTAAGGTTAAATAATTTACCAAATTAAGGGTTGACTTAGATCTCAAGTAAACGTAAAGGTTGGAGTGTTTGACAACTCTTATCTGCGGGTCCCGCCCGATATATAAGGATTTCTGAAGTTACCAAATTAAATTTGAACATCGACAATTTGGAATCGGGTCAAGATTATTTGATTTTACTCTTGTTGATTGAAGGGTGGGAGCTAATGAATAAATGGTGTCATTAGCTCTTACCCTCATCTTTTCGTGTGTTTAATCGTCAAACTTCAAGCTTCTCCAGTCTATAAACCCAGTAATCAGGTGGACGATAGCAGTACCAAACGTCCCACCCCATTGAAACTAGTGTAAACGAAATGGTGATTTTCCAGAGTACCCTTTTATGTACCTATGAGGTGATCATTATATAGTAACAGACATAATATATTGCACTTGGAATATATAGGTTATAAAAAATATTTTTATATTTAAAGTTATTCCCTAGAAAAGCTTAGCGTAAAGTTTAATTACAATCTAGGTTAACGAGTGACGAGGGTAAGGCCACTTTCTAGCTGTAGTAAGTTTTAATTTACTTGCGAGTTAAATATTACTGCGCAAAAGATTTTTCTAACTTTCCACAATATTTAACACAAATAAGAATATATAATACAAATGTCATCCCAGTTCATCCCGTGAGTGTCGTTAGATGCGACTAATAGGCTATGGCTTTCGATAGATGGCGCCATAACCATTACATAGACGTGTGACTGCCTCGATAGTCTAGTGGTTGTAGTGCGACTAATGATCATGATGATCATTTAAATCCCGGGTCGGGCCAAAAAAATAAAGTTATTGAGTTTTTCATCAAGAAATTCTCAGTCCGGAATTTGGCGGTGTCTCACCCCGTGCCCCGGGAAGCATTTAAAGCCGTTGATCCTGCGCCTGATCTCTCCGCTCGTGTCGGTTACCGTCAAATCGGACTATGAGAGTGTGGAAATAGAGTGCACCTGAGCTTGCGCATACACTTGGGCACTATAATCCTGTCCAGCGTCGATGGCTAGTCTCCATTGAGGCCAACCGCCGTGACCGAAATTCGGTCTAGAGGACATTATTATTATTATATTTACGTAAGACGTATGATATTGAGATCGGCGACAGGCAACAGCGTCAAAGGTGCGAGACGTCTGGACAAATCGATCGTCAATCCACCATCTCGTGTTGTCGCAAATTCTTGCGATATGTTCAGAAATAGACTTTTAGAGGCCGTTATCGACTTTTGTCCTATGGTTTGTAGAGTTATGGAGAAAAATCTTATATCAAAAGAATGGGTGAGCAATCTGATCACCGTCATTGCACTTACATTGCACCAGCACTGTACCGACTGCTCAACGATTTTTTTTTTATAGGATAAGGGTGACAAACGAGCACACAGTCCACCTGATGGTAAGTGGTTGCTGTGGTCCATAGACATCTACATCTATCTTCGATTACGAATCAAAATGCAGATGCGTTGTCACCCGTGAGGACTACAAGGCAGTTGCGCCACTAACTAGTAGATTGAAACTGCACTAAATGACACACTGTACGGATTGCAGTACAGTTCCTTCAGTTGTACATAGTGTATGTTCGGAATGCGCAATCTAGTACGTAGTACATATATATCGATGTTGGGTAGTAAGTCTGGTGTCGGTACGGTATGGGTGCAATATAAGTGCAATGTTAATGCAGTGTCCATGTACTAAGTTTACAATCGATGACCCAGCGAAATCGTGGTAGAGCCATTCTGCAGCAATATTACTGGTATAGTTGTATCATGAATGGGTCGGCTCGACCGGGGAAAGACCACGCTCTCACAGAATACCAGCGTAAAATAGCAGCTTAACGCTGCTGGTGTTTCGTATGGTGAGTGTAGGGAACCGGAAACCCTTTTTACTGGAAAAGAGGCATTCAATCTTAGTCCTCACGGGTGACAACGCATCTGCATTTTGTTCGCAAACGAGAATAGATGTACATAGATGTCTATGGGCCACTTACCATCAGGTGGCTGTGTGCTCGCTTGTCACCCTAATCCTATAAAAAAACTTCCTGTTACGTTTTTTTTTATAGGATAAAGGTGTCAAACGAGCACACAGTCCACCTGATGGTAAGTTGTTGCTGCTTCTATCTACATCTACATCTATTCTCTATTACAAATCAAAATGTCTCCGGTTCTCTACGCTCACCATACGAAACACAGCAGCATTAGCTTCTATTTTACGCTGATATTCTGTGAGATCGTGGTCCCTCCCCGGTCGAGCCGACCCATTCGTGCTACAACTATACTACTAATATAGCTGCAGCATGGCTCTACCAGTGTTTTACCCCCATTGCTAGGAAAGCAACTAAGACTTTCGTCAGTCCTGCGCTTGACCGTTTCGGATTGCCGACATCGGAATAAAGATTGTACCTGTGTGTAAGGACACAATCGTGCACTATAATCCTATCGTGCGCAGATAACAATTCTCCGTTGAGACTGGACGTCGTGAACGAAATTCTGTCTGAGGAAATTACTTAGGAATCTTTCTCTTTCAAAACACTTCTAAAATACAAAGTAGGGCAGCCGTATCAGCGGTCTGTACCAATGGACGTCTAATACTCACCCGTATCCAGGCTTCTGGCAGAACCAGAACCTCGTCAGTTTGGCAGCTTCAAGCAGCGCTCCGCCGAGATCACCGATCCTCATGCCAGTGCACGAACAGCATCCATCACCCTCACCCTCGCCCACGAGCACCAACCGAGACTCGGACTTCGCCACTTTGGTAAACGTATCGTTTTAACCAATCCGATACCGCTTACATACAAACACTATTTAATCAGATCACAATTCTAACACTGCCAAATATTCCACAAATGTTTCGACACAATCGCACTGGCTCCTTTATTTCATTTCACTAAATTATTTGGTCTTTAATTGTATATTGCCAAAAACAAACCTGTTATTCCATTTATCGGGAAAGGAGAGAAGCAATAAAAATATAATTGATGGCGGAGAACAAACAAGGCCATTTCTTTAAATTGTTAGCCGATATATCCAAGAGTGATCGATTGATACAAATTACCAAACATTTATATTCGTTTAGAGGAAAAGTGAAAAAACAAGAAAAAGTTAAGTTTATTACTTGTTTCAAACACAGTTACTGGCAACACAAAATAAACTTTTTATACGGTATAGAACTAGCTGATACACGCGTTGCTTGATATGTCAAGAAAACACACATTACTGAACACATAAGCACTACGTGTTAATAATAATATATATATATAATAGTTAATATAAATAAAATCGTTGTTTCTTAAAATTTTAATAACTTTATACTAAATAAAGATATATATAGTAAATAAAAATATCGCATTTTTTTTTAGATAAGGGTCAAGTGTCTAAGAAATAAAGCTTAAAAAACTTAATTGAAATCTATCCAGCAGTTTATTCGTGATGTGCGCACAACAGCAAACCTCTTTCACCTTATTTATATAGATAATAGTGACAAACGAGGACACAGTCCACCTGATGATAAATTGATGCTGTGGCCTATAGACATTCTATTGATCTATCTTCGATTAAGAATCAAAATTCAGATGCGTTGTCACCCCTGAGGACAGTAAAAAGGGTTTTCGATTCTCTAAACTCACAATAATAAACACAGCAGCATTAAGCAACTATTTTATGTAGGTGTTCTGTGAAAGCGTGGGCCTTCTCCGACCAATCGACTCTATTCGTGCTACAACCATACTATAGCTGCAGCGTGGCTCTACCAAGTTTTACGTTCAAACTAATGAGAGGTTAAAAATAATTTGGGAAGAGATATTTAATTATAATATTTATTTTTCATGTACACTGGCTAGAAAACATTGAAATTTTGTAGCTCATAAATAATTTTAAATATCTATATAATTTGGCAACGTCTGTCTTTCCATTCGAATACAATCTGGACCTCTTCAAGGTAAGAGTGAATAGGTTTTCACACTAAATAATGGGATTTAGCATCTAGGGATTGTGGTCAAGCACTGAAGTTTAAAAATAAATTATGAATTTCTCCTGTATTGTGAAATCGAGAATAGTGTGACGATAAATCGAAACAACAGCAGCTATACCATTTTCATGACTGGCACAAAACCCGACCAACTTTATCACAATGTTGTCATTAACGCCTTTACCATCTATTTATTACGATTTCACTTGAAGTAAGTAGGTTATGTGACCGCGACGAAATGACGTTTATTGTGATAAGAAATTAAGTTGTGAATAGATGAATTATTATAATATGTACTGTAACTTAATCTCTATAATGTTTAAAATTAAGTGCTGTCCGTTAGTCTCGCAAAACCCCACTTAACTTAACAAAAAGAAGATGGATATTATTCGATCTCGCTCGCACTATAGAAAGAGGGTCGTGACGGAAAAATCTTACACTTTTTCTCGCCTAGCCCCCATCTGTCAAATTCGTACCGTGAGTTAAGGAACTTCGTTCCAATATACATTATATAAATTTTACGGCAAATGATTTATTAAATATATTATTTGTTAACCAAAAGTGAAATAAATATAAGAAATAAAATTTCATTTATTTCTTATACATTTTTTTTTTCAATACATTTTAGACATGTACTGTATATATCGTCTAAATTTAATGCAATAAATACTCGTAAAAAGAATATTTTCTTTCGAGTAAAATTGCTTTGCAATAGCGCGGTCTACTTCATTCTACAGGTAAAGTCACTTTTTCGATACAAAAATTGATTACCTCTCAAGGTGGTGCGTAAAACAGAGGCTAGGTGGCCTAAACACGACTAACTCAATATAATATTCTATATCATTCTTTCGCGGGATCCTATAAGATAAAATCCTATAGATGAATGTTTATTCGATGAAGCTGTAAGAGCCGCATAGGCTAACAGCATTAACGTCACAGAAACTCTCTCTTGTGTCGCTTTATCGTTACATCGAGTTTGAAATCACAACGATTACAAAGAAATTTTCACTAAAAAAATTTAATAATTATCTATAGTTAGGTTATTTAAGTTTGATAAAAGACCGCCGTGAATTTACATGGTCTTTATACATTTTTCAGAAATGCGTGAAATTGCGATTCAAAATTTAGTGTTGCCGCCGAACGGTACGAGGATTGCCTTAATTACTATACTTGGCTTCCAGATTGGCATTCGCAGTTCCGGTCGTCTTACATTTTTAGCGGTGCACCCCGTCACTAGCGTCAATATTTTGCGTCTGATATAATATGCAAGATGGTTTTATCAACATTTATAGGACACTTTTTACCATCTTAGCCCTCACGGGTGGCAACGCATTAGAGAACCTGAGACCCTTATTACTGGCAAAGAGGCATACCATCTTAGCCCTCACGGGTGGCAACGCATCTGCATCTTGAGTCTTTATTGATGATAAATGTAGATGTCTATGAGTCACAGTAGCCACTTACCATCAGGTGGACTGTGTGCTCATTTGTCACCCTATCCTATAAAAAAAAAAAAAAAAAAAAAAAAAAAAAAAAAAAAAAAAAAAAACACTAGGTGTAAGATGGAGATATTCTCTTAAGTAGCTACCATAAGTAGGTAATAAGTGTACTACTGACGGTTTGTTTCGTCTTTCGTGATACGTACAGAAAAGTAGTGGAATAATTTACTTGTGTCTGCCTTTCCGTCCGATTATAATCTAGGTGTATTCAAGGCAAGAGTGAAAAGCCTTTTTTAAGTATATCTAAAATAGTACCATTTACAATATATGGCTTTATCGCTACTTAAAACCAGATGGGATAATAAGAAAAAAACAGGATTACGTATATTCTTTCGACTTTCAAAACAGGTATTGCTAAAACTCCAATACCAAATTCAATTTAACAGGATACGAGAATACTTACAACAGTAAATGTAAACGGCTTTAGGTATGTATTGGGATATTATTAGAAATGTAGGACTCGCACGGCATTTGCCTTATCGAGATACAAGCCTTGATTCGAACATTTTAACCTCGACATACAGATCGCTTGGATATGAAACGGACAATCCAATTCGACGATAAGCGACTATGTTACGTATAAGAAGATTATAATAAAAAAAAATACAAAGAACGGAACAGAAGCTTTTTATATATTTTAGATACATTTCATCTTCATTATGTGAACTTATGGCGTCCCCCCACTAGATGGAGTGACGACCTGGTAAGATTTGCAGGAAGTCGATGGATGCAGGTGGCTCAGGACCGTGCTTTGTGGCATTCTTTGGGGGAGGCCTATGTTCAGCAGTGGACTTGTGAAGGGCTGTAATGATGATGATGATGATGTGAACTGAATACTTTTCAGAGAGTGTGCGGAGGATTGCGTGTCTAATTCCTATTTCTTCGTTCCACCATCGGACCAGACGCTCGGCTGGTCTCCACTCCTTTGTTGTCGACATACCACGCATTCTAAACAAACGGTTTACTTTATAGTTGATAATGCGTACAGCAAAGGAGTGGAATAATTTGCCTGTGTCTGTCTTTTCATCCGAAACAACAGCGCCTCCTACCGGGTCTAAATGTGAATCTAAATTATCTAGGAACCCATTTAAACACACACAAAAAAACTTCATCAAAACCGGTCGAACCGTTTTTTAGTTATAGCGAGACTAACGGGCAGCAATTGATCTTTATACATAATATATATATACATTTTTAGGTCGCAAGTATTTAACAGTTCAAATCCGCCATATTTATCTGGCAGACAAATTCCGAGCATAGTTCTTCCTATTGCTGGCTGAGTGACTTTGAACTTCCTCATACGGCCAGCGGTGAAGGTAAGACATCACTGCCCAAACGCACTGTACGTACACTTTCGTCTTAAGGCTCTGAGAAATATCGAACAATAAAATTAGTCGCAATTTCCTAGTAACGTAACTAACACAGCCCTCCGGCTAATCCGTTGGGCTATGTTAGTTATGTAAGCTGAAGTGGCAATGAGCCGGCCATGTGACTCAAAGAACCGTCATCCGATGGGGAAAAAGTTTCTGGAGTGGCAGACTCGTACTGACAAGCACAGTGTTGGACGACTCGGCCGTGTCTGGCATTATTCGATAGATGCTAGTGGTGCAGGACCGTGCTTTGTAGCAATCTATGGAGGCCTATGGCGGGTATCTATGGAGGGTTGTAATGATAGTGTGTGATAGTGATATTATTTGCAATTTTTAATTTATGTTGGCATTTATGTAGGTAGTGCATGTTACCTGTGCAAACTAGCCTCCATTGTGAATTTCAAACCTTACCTCACCGGACTATTACGTATTTGATTTATCGTTTATGCAGTGGGATTGGATTTTTTCGTCAGTTTAGGTATTTCACCGAAGCACTACGCCAGGGTATAAAGGCCACATAATATATTGTTTTATAGTCCTTTGTTTTTAAAAAAACCGACCGAATACCGAAAATAAGCAAAAAAACACGTTCTTGCTTATTTCCTATCGTTGGCCAAAAAGATCCCATAGATTGAATTTACCCAACACACCCGATAACAACAAAGTCGAAACTATCGATAAATCGGTTAACGATATAGGGATACGGATGACCGCAAATCAAAGATATTCTGCACCTTAATACTAAGAGATAGAAACAAAATTCAATTCGTTCTGTTCAAATTGATTCGATGGTGCCTGTACCCTCAAGCCCACTTCGCTTTATTGCTTCAGAGAGTTAGCCGCGTTCAATAAACGATGTCTTGAACCGTTGTTATCGACTCTTAAATTTGTGTAGAAAGTCACGAGTGAAGATTAGATCTAAACTTGCTTTGGAATCAAGTGCGTTAGAAGACAATTTTGTAATGGTTGCTGTAACATACATTTTTCGATTTCATGTAACTAACCGACTGCTTCAACAATTGACTTTCTAAAGATTTTAGTACATTACTGATCTATAAAAAAGAGAAAAAAAAATGTAAATATTCCTGATAAATTAAAAAAAAAATATTTGAAGAATCCTTATCCTCCAAATAAACGTAAAACCGTGACAATGAAATAAATAGTAATGCAAAGGAAGACGTAGGGGAGGGCCATAGTCCCATATGTGTACTGAACTTTTGATTAAATTATAACAAGCATATGGATAAACACCTGTCAACGGTTTTCTTTGTCAAATAATATGCTATGGAAGACATTTACTAATTTTATATATAAGATATATAATATGCGAAAATATGAAAGAGGGGGGAAGACCGGCTTTTTGGCACAAGCGACACTTCCTTCTTCCCCCATCAATAGACAAGTCTCACGGAGGAACCCATTCCTATGCTATCGACAAGCGACATCAATTATCAATTAGAATAATGTTCACCATATATAAAGGGAATATTATATTATCCTGTAGGTTGTTAGCAAAAGGTTAGCCTATTTCTGAATAATAAATTAACAACTAATGGTGCATATATATAGTCATTTCTCAGGGACATCACATTTACGCCATTTACTCAGTTCACTGAGCGCCTCTGATGCTGTCCCGGCTCTAAGCAAGGTACCGCTGAGGAGAGAGGCTTTCAAAGTGTATATACGACAAAACTTTTACCTCTCTAAATATTCTGCAAGACCCTAAAACTAAAAAAGACTAATAATTTTTAGATAAATTATAAAAATCTATTTCGTCTTATTAAACTTTTCCTGGCAAAGCTAACAAAATTAATATGCTACGTAAATATATAAATTAAACTACATAAACACAGCAATTATTTCGATTGTAAAAACAAATTAATAAACAACCAGGTCGGCAATTTGTCGCCGTCCTGGCACTGCGAAAAGGCAAAGTTTCACAAGGTCGCTGTGCTGGTTATATCAACTTTCAATCCGACTGGTGATAGGCCCGACGGTACTAAATCGCCATCTTTATTGCTGGATCGTAAGGGGCTTTTCGTTTTCGATTATCTTACCAATTATTTTGTAAAACATTTTAACTCGAAAATGAGATCATAACTTAGCTTCTTAATGAATATTAATGTTTTGTTACATTAAGAAAGTGTTAACCGCGTCCAATTTAATGATTTTGCGTATTACATATCAAAAACCTTTTTATCATTGATCGAAGCCATAGGCACATCTGTCCTCGATTAAGTACCTATCAAAATGCAGATACGCTGTCACCTCTGGGGACTACTATAGACCGCTTCGTTACCAGTGAAAAGGGTCTACGGTTCACGTCACTTAGCATAAGAAACAAAGCAATATTATGAATCTATTATAAGCTGGTATTCTGTTAGATATAATACGGCTATAAAACCGTAAAAGGGGACAATCTATGATAGAGGCCTGTGTTTAGCTGTGGATTCTTGATAGGCTGTAATTAAATAATCTAATAAATGACTAATAATAACATAGTGAAAAAGAGGAGGCTGTATTAAAAAAGATTTTAATTTTTTTATAGGATTCCTTTTGGCTGTTTATGCGCCGGTGGCTTCGTCGTCCAGGGCTGAGCTGGAGGAGTTTTGGGAGAATGTAAGAGAAGTTCTAGATTTGGCTAGGGGAAACGAAAGGATTGTTGTATGTGGTGATTTGAATGGATGGGTTGGTACCGCTCGACCAGGGTACGAGTCGGTACTTGGAAAGTTTGGCGATAAAAGGGTTAATGATGCTGGCAAGCTTATACTGACGGTATGCAAGGAAAAGGGTCTTCTTGTGACAAACACTATGTTTAATCACAAGAAAATCCATATGAGGGTCTTCTTGTGACAAACACTATGTTTAATCACAAGAAAATCCATATGTATACTAGAGAAAGAAAGAATGAGAGAAGTATGATCGATTTGTTCCTGGTGGATGACCGACTGCGAAAACAGGTTATGGATAGGTACGCGAGTGTTCAGGGGTGCTGACCTGGGAACGGATCACTATCTAGTGATTACTAGATTTAGGGGTCTGTTCGCGGGTTGGCGCTACCGGACGACAGTGACAGAACCACAGTCGGTCTGTCGCATCCGAAGCTGGAAGCTTCAGGAAGCGGATACTAGGGACAAATATCATGCGAGGGTAGCCGAAAAGCTTGACACCATCGATGGCAGAAACGAATGTGTAGAAAGAACATGGCGGAACCTTAGGGATGGAATGGTAAGTGCAGCGGAAGAAGTGTGTGGAACAATAAAAAGAGGCAGTAGTAAAAGAAGAGATGCATGGTGGAATGATGAAGTGAAAGAAGCTGTAAAGAAGAAGAAGAAAGCATGGTTAGACTACTTGGCCTCTAGTAATGATAAGGATATGAGAGAGAAGATGAAAGAAAGATATAAGCTGCAGAAAGTTCACACCAAAGCATTGATTGAGGAAGTGCGTGAAAGGTGTAGAATGGAAGCGGATGAAAGGTTGTCGCACAAATTTAAGGAGAACTCCAAACTCTTCTGGAAAGAGGTTGGAAGGACCCGAAGTGGTGCGACGGCCTTAAGAATGAACAAAGTGCTTTCGAGAACTAATGACGTCCTCTCAGAAAAATCGGACGTCATGCAGCGATGGAGCGAATTTTATAGAGAAATGTATGCGTGTGATGATCTTAGTGAGGGATCCGGGGATGACGCCGTGACTGGCACGCCAGACCCGGACCTCGATGACACTGAGGTCATCAGTATGAAAGAGATTGAACGTGCGATTCGAAGTTTGAAATGTGGTAAGGCTGCGGGACTAGACAGAGTTACTGCTGAAATGGTCAAGTATGGTGGGCCTCGCGTCTGGGACAGCTTTCATCTGCTGTGCAATTTGTGCTGGCGGACGGGGGATGTCCCGGATGATTGGCGATCCGCAGTCATTGTGCCTTTATATAAAGGTAAAGGTTCACATTTTGACTGCGGGTGCTATCGGGCAATCAGCTTGACCAGTTTAGCAAGTAAAGTTTACTCGAAGGTTTTGACACGTAGGATGCAAGAGAAATCGGAAAGATTTCTATGGGAGGCACAATGCGGATTTAGACCTGGAAGAGGATGCACGGATCAAATGTTTTCTCTCCGTATGATCACGGAAAAGCTTCTGGCTGTTAACCAGAAGATTTTCTGTGCTTTTGTGGATCTTGAGAAAGCATTTGATAAGGTTGTGAGGAAGAAAATGTAGGAACTGTTGCCGGGGTATGGTGTGGATGGCCGATTGCTAAGGGCTGTGCAGTCTCTTTACTGTGACTGTAAAGCCTGTGTGCGGGTAGGGCATGACCTGTCACCCATGTTTAGCGTCCAAACGGGCGTAAAACAGGGTTGTGTCATGTCTTCCTGGCTGTTCATACTGTATCTCGACAGCTGTTTACAAAAGCTGAAAGATAGCTGTTTGGGTGTGAAATTGGGTGACATTAAAGTAAATTGTCTGCTGTATGCTGATGATGCAGTGCTTATTGCACCATCAGAGGCAGAACTGCAGGCATTAGTCACGTGTATGAAAGAGGAATGTGAAATTAAAGGTCTCCGTTTGAATGCTAATAAAACTAAGGTTCTGGTATTTGAAAGGGACGAAGAGAGAACGAAGTGTGAAATATGGGTAAATCAGGAATGTCTAGAACAGGTAAATGAAATTGTATACTTGGAGAGTGCTTTTAGCCGGGATGGAAGATGTGATTTAGATGTGGACAGGCGTGTCGCTGCCGGGAACAATCAACTGACTGCGTTAGTCAAAAGGCAAGGCGTAGCGAAGAGTGCACGCCTTGCAATACATAACGCAGTGTTGGTACCGACTTTGTTATATGGCAGCGAAACCTGGGTATGCCAAAAGAAGCATAAAAGTAAGTTGAATGCAGTGGAGATGCGATCTCTTCGTAAAATGTGCGGCGTTACTATGGCCGACCGAAAGCGAAACGAAGAGATTCGCAATATGGCAGGTTTGAAAGATGACCTTATCACAAAAATTGATAAGGGCGTGCTTCGGTGGTTTGGGCACGTTGAGCGAATGAGTGAAGACCGAATGGTGAAGAAAATATATAGCGCGAAAGTTAATATTAAAAGGTGTCGAGGTAGACCGAGACTAACTTTCGAAGACCATGTGAGCAAATTGCTCGAAGAGGGTAGGGTCAAGAGTACTCGGATACCTAGACGTGCATGTATGAAGAAGATAATGAATCTGAAAGAAGCGAAAGAGATATGTAAGGATCGTGACACTTGGCGATCTGTTCTCTCTGGCTACCCCGTCAGGGATTGTGCGTGAAGATAAGTAAGTTATAGGATAAAGGTGACAAACGAGCACACAGTCCACCTGATGATAAGTTGTTACTGCGGCCCATAGACATCTACATCTATCCTCTATTACAAATCAAAATGTGAGGACTAAAGTGGAATGCCTCATTTCCAGTAAAAAGGGTCTCCGGTTCTCTACACTCACCATACGAAACACAGCAACATTGAGCTGCTATTTTACGCTGGTATTCTGCGAGAGCCTGGTCCTCCCCGGTCGAGCCGACCCATTCGTGCTACAACTATACTACTAATATATCTGCAGCATGGCTCTACCACGTCCAAAAACATAAACAAAACGAATTCAACATTGAATCCTACTACTACTATCCTACTTTCCTACTAATATTATAAATGTGATAGTTTGTGAGGATGTATGGACGTTTGTTACTCTTTCACACAATAACTATTGAATGGATTTTAATGAAACTTTACAATAATATAACTTTATACATCAGAATAACACAAAAGCTATAATTCATAAAAATATTGTGTAAATTGTCTGTCTGTAAAAAGAAAAAAAAATCTATCATCTACGAACTATTTTGGCGTGAACACGCATCACACAAAAACCGAAGAACCGATTTGAATGGGACTTTCACTGGTAGATAGCTGATGTTATAAGGAGTAACTTAGTGGGGGAGAGCTAGTCTTCTATAATTTATTTCTTAAAATTACAACGCAGCTCGTCCATTCCCAACAATATAACAATAATTCTATAAATTACAAATAATTCTATAAACCAATAAAATATTTCATAATGTTAAAAGAACTGCTGTACTGATTTAAAAGCATTCAGATCACCTAAAACTTTTAAGTGCTCGAAAACGAGCACTAAATTATGATTGGTACTGCAACATTTGCTAAACTTCAGGGCGTTCACAAAGATTCATAATTTCAACTCCAGTAGGAAGTTGACTAAAATTCTAAATGCTTTATTGAAGTTTGTGTGTCATAAAATACGTGAAAATAAAATACGTAAAATTTTATACGTGGTAGAGCCATGCTGCAGCTATATTTCTGGCTCGAATGGGTCGGCTCGACCGGGGAAGGACCACGCTCTCACAGAATACCAGCGTAAAATAGCAGCTTAATGCTGCTGTGTTTCGTATGGTGAGTGTAGAGAACCAGAGACCCTTTTTACTGGAAACGAGGCATTCCATCTTAGTCCTCACGGGTGACAACGCATCTGCATTTTGATTCGTAATCGCGGATAAATGTAGATGTCTACGGGCCACAGCAACCACTTACCATTCGGTGGACTGTGTGCTCGTTTGTCGCCCTTATCCTATATAAAAAACATACTTAAATTAAGAATTGAAAATCAATGAACGTAATGAATGATGTATATTGGATGGCTTATGAGAAAGCCCTTATCATTCCGTGGGTTTTGCGACTGAGAGAAATGAAACAGTAATGGAAACTGGGAGAAATTAAGTTATGCAATTCCTGTGGACACTCTCCAAAATGTTTCCTCTAGTAAAACGAAACAATGGCTACTTTGCGTCTATGTTCGGGACTGGTAAATAGGCTTTGGCCGACAGTACGGCTCTCAGCACTCCTGTTGAAATTAACAAGGTTTCGTTTATTATTTTACAGGTGATAAATGATTACAAAGTTAATTTCTCTCTCTAAAGTCTAGTCTCTCTTCTTCTGCCCCTTTAATCCACACCTGGCAAGAATAAGTCAACTGCCAAACATAGTTTGAAAGATTTGACCCTAAATACTGGCACTTAAAATGGATACTCCAAAGCCTCATACGTAATTTAGTACAAGTGGGGTTTAAAAAAAAGCTGCTACACTTATTGCATCACCGTTCAACATATTTATTTTTTATTTTTATAAAATAAGGGTGAAAAACAAGGACACAGTCCATCTGATGATTAGTCGATGTGGCCCATAGACATCTACACTTTTCCTCGATCAAAATGTAGATGCGTTTTCACACCTGAAGACTAAGATGGAATGCCAGTAAAAAGTATATCCGATTCTTTACACTCTGCACTGGCACTGATAAGACTTAAATTCATTCATCATTGAGATGAAATTAAACATTACCAAGCGACCCACAGTGAATAAAATCATTATGGAGAACTAAGTCGGTACTTCGAGGATATACGAACATTCCGCTAACAATCACTATAGCGCGCGGCAGAGTTCTTTACTCTAACCGCGTTGAATTAATTTAAAGCCTGCGCTCTACGGTCTACACTTGAGAATTAATACACTAAATCAAAATTTTGAGGGGATAGTACAATTGTTAAGAGTGTGTACCGCAGGTTAGGAAAGTCGCAGCTTCGATTCCATCATTCGATTGTCACTGTCGTGAACTGCTTCTAATACAATCATTTTATGTTAGTAGTAATGTTAATAGAGTTAGTATATTTTTTTATTGATATCATACTGTCGCCGATAAACGGATACGACGAAAGGATTTGAATACTGTTGCACGTATAATGTATTTATTTTTATTAAGACACCGAGACAGTTACAAACATCGAAATATGATAAAATTACACGATATAGTGTATAGAAGTATAAATTTGATATACCTAGGATATTGCGAAGTGCGAACAGGTGGCACCACAGCACTTAAAAGCAATACAAATAACAAAATAAATATAAATCTAACTATCGGTAAAGTAATTTAAAACATGCTTTGTACATCTGCTGCGTAAATTATTCTAAGACATATTAGCATTAAAATAGATAGTGATTATGTATTATATACTACATATATAGTAGTAATTAACAGACGCTACTATATCTAGCCACACTAGATATATAATTCACGCTAAATGCGTTCAAAAGCAGAATTTGTAATTGCAACTTACCAAAGCTCTACGAGAACTAACATCAATTAAGCTATGTTGCTAGGGTTGTCATATTAAATAAAATTAAAAGGTCCTTTTTATAATTGTACCAATATACGCAACCCTAATTGTGATGAAATACCAATGTGTCCAATCCAGTCGCCAAATGCCAAGTGAAGCGATTACAGGAAATCCTTCAAACTTAGTAAGAAGCTAGGCCCAACATTGAAATGTTAATGACTGATTAGAGAGGAAGGGGACGGGCGGATTTATTTACACTTTTGCAATCACCTCTGACGGCCATTTCCATACAAAATATAAATATTAGATGTTCGTTAACGCACCTAGTTTTACGTTAATATAAATCTTTAGAAACAAAATGCACATTTTCTTATAAACAAGCAATAAAACTTTGGAATCAACCGTGTAGTTCCGGTGTAAGAATACCCACTACCCCATATCATCTCATGGGTCTCCCTAATAACAACTAGAAAATAAAAATCTGCAGTTGCCAGGCGTGGCAAATATCGGTAATCTATGCAGAGGTAAACTGTGAGTTCAACTGTGAGCTTGGATAGGCTGTAATATATAATTGTAATGAAACATTGGAGTAGCAACCCTATAAATATAGAGTAAATATTTCGAAAATTGCAGTTTAGAGACGCGCCACCATCCCGTCTCGCTTTGCTCTTCTAATTAAATTTGGTTACTGCAACACCAATTACGTACCTGTCTATTTAAATTAACTGACCGAACTTAATATGTACACAGTATAAATATAAATAATATATTATATGAAATGGATATCTAAAAATTATTATACTTTTTTCGTTCAGCTGCGTTCATAAATCTGAAGTGACAGTCGAATTTATAGCCCTGAACCTGATGGTTAATGACTTCTGCAGTTCACGGCTTGGGTTGTCACTTTTAAGGACTAAGATGGAATGTCTCATAGTCTGTTTATAATTAATACACTGGAAAATTAATTATACTGGCTATCTAAATCCTTTCAGCCGGAATACATCAGTGAAAGCACTATTATTTGGCGGCAGAAACAGATGAGACAGAAAAAGAGCCCTACCATCTAGAATTAAGTATTCTAATATGATTAGTCTATGAGTTGAATAAAGTAGCTCAAATGGCAGGCTTATTCATCTATAAGGTCTCATTGGTTACTTCAATAAAAATATTTAAATAGATTCACTATTTCCTTTTTTATTTAAATATTGCAAAATCATAGACAAACTTCGTTTTGGTTTTTAAACCGATATGTTAGAAAGTAAAAATTCTTTTTTTGAAATTACATGACGTTTTCTTTTCTGTGTTACATAATATAGTAACACAATACAGACGGCGACGTTTTGTAAGTCTCGAGAACTAACTACTCAGTACTCAACGCTCACAAAGAAACTTTTCAAAAGGCATTTCCACTTAAGTGCAAAAACATGCGTTATCTGCATGGGCCTGCAGCAGGAAAATGCAATGAACTGCACTTTAAGTACACCTATTGTGAAAGGAGCCCATTCCGTACAAGGAGCATTAACAATAGGGTTATATACTCTACTCCATGTAGGTTTATCACAATAACGACACTATTGATATACATTTTTTTAAAAGTACTTTCCGATACTTAATAACAAAGTCTAGGTCAAAATTTTGTTGTTAAACATAATATATTATGTTTATAAAGTCCGAATTAGTATTAGTTAGTACTTTCGAGTGAATTGACTTTTCTTCTAAAACAGGGCGTTTTAACATCTAGGGTATAAAATAAGTTAAAAAAATTATACTACGTGACCATTTCAACGCATAGGAAAGCTTTAATATAACACGAAATACATATATTCACAAGCGCACTTTATTTTAATTAATGAATACAAACTACAAGGGATTCTATCTTAGGCCCCAAGGGTAACTAGCTAAAACAATATACAATACACAATAGTAAATAACAACAACCCACATAGATCGACGAAATGACAACCGATGGAGAAGAAAGGTTTGGCTGTCAGTTTAAAAGAAAGATAGAGTGACGACTTCGTAAGACATGCAGGAAGTCAATGGATGCAGGTAGCTCAGGACCGTGTTTTATGGAATTCTATGTTCAGCAATGGAATCCACAGTGGTAAGGTACTAAAGGGTAGGAACGCACATGTAGCCTTTTTTTGCACGCCATTAGCTAGATACTTAACCACTGACTGCAATGGTCACTTACCACCAAGATAATTGCAAGTTCGTGTGACACTTTAATGTAATATAAAGTAGTATGGAATTAGACACCGAATCGAGAATAACAAGATAAAGAGTTTAAATCACGAAAAAATCCCACGAACTCTTCACGCAACGCACGCAATACACAAATCAAAATGCCAACTATTTATAAGTATAACTAAGTATTTAACAATCGAAAGGTGAAGTTACACTAAACACACTAAAGGTCCGCGGACGGCCTTCGAGACCAATCCAGGCATAGCATTGTACTGGTGCACAAGATACGAGTGACGAGCGTTTGATGCCGGACAACGTTCGATATGAATTATACAGGTTACGAAACAAGCTATACGAGTACAATATGCAATATAAATCACATTAGCGTTCAAGCCTTTCCACTTCTCAATTCGATTAAGGCTTCCGATGGTTTTGTTTGTGCAAACAAAGGCATATTATATATTAAAAAAAATATCTTACTTTCTTAGACTTATTGTTGTAAATGTTATAAAAAAGAAGTGGCAATCAAACTTAAAGTCCATCAGATCGTTAATAGCTGTTGCTGTCCATGGACACCTGCGGCCAACTTCAAACAAAGAAGGGTACAAATGCGTTGTCACCACTGATGATTAAGATGGAATTCCTCACAACCAGTAATTATCTGGCTCTCTATAGTTATATCCTACAGACTGATATTTGATGGCAGAAAGAGGTAAGATGGTGGTATCAGACGGACTCCTAGGCAGAACAGTAGAACTACCACCTAATAAAAAAGACCTTAAATAATTAAAAATTAAAAAATTTGTACTGGCGACTTCAATATAAGTTATAAAGAATAACTCAAAAACTATTGGTCTGACCATGATCAAATTCATATGGGACCACAAGAGAAGTATCTGCTTTCTAATAAAAAAAGAATCATCGAAATCGGTTCACCCAGTAAAACGTTATGAGGTAACACACATAAAAAAACATACAGTCGAATTGAGTAACGTCTCCTTTTTGGAAGTCGGCAGACAAGTGGTAAACATTATTAAAAAATATCCTAAACTAATTTGCACTCGAATCCGTGTAATCTATATTGAAAAATATGAGTTCTGAAACCTTAGCGCTTGCCGTTAACAGCGAACTAACCGATTTCTATCTCTACCGACCGCAATAAAATACTTAATTTCAATTTTAAGTGGTGATTTACCACGTGATGTGCGATGAAGGAAAACATCGTGAGGAAATCTACATATGTCTGAGATATTAATAATATTTCGTGGCGGACACTTTCCTGGTTCAAAATCCTCTCAAGAATAAAAGCAGGCAGTGAGACGTTTGAATGAAGGTTTAACTTCAATTTCTACTGTATTGGAATAGTGTTGGGAAATAACAATGTTGATATGAACGACTTCGATCACTGCCACACTTTTTGAATTTTTCCGAATCAATCAAGGTTGCATGACTTATTACGTAAGCTCCAACACAGACGCACACAGGAAAAGAACCACCACAAATACCATCTAGTGCTTTTTTCAATTTGTCATGAATTTACGCGGTGATCTAATATTAAAACGATCTTCGTCAATCGAAATAAAAAATATACAATTCTTGTTTCTTTTCTCTTTCTGGTTATTACTTTTTTGCAGACTGTACAAAAATGTCAGTTATAGAAGAGTGAAGTTGTCAGTAAGTTCAATCCCTTAAAAATACTCTAAGCCAGCGCGCAGTAAAAGAAGATCGGCAGGTGATTAATTATTTGTCAAGCATTATATTAGTATATTTAACAAAATCGTGTGTTAGTTTAAAGTTACACAAATTCATTTCTCAAATAATCAGTGCCCAAAAATATAAACGAACTTAATTACACTAATAAAGTGAAATATTATTGAAGCGCAAGGACAATGGACAATCAGCATCTAGCGTCTTTAATTTAAATAAAAAATGAAAAAACGATCACCAATTTTTGAGAAAGTGATGATTTCATAAAAGGGAATACGCAGCCATAAAAAACTCAACATAATCAGAAATATTCATTTAATTAAATAGATACGCAATATAGAATATCAATAATACTAATATAGTATAACAATTATAGTGTATACAACTATATCGATACGTCTTTGAAGGCAAAAAGAGTCCACTAGTGTCCAAATGCGAATTAAAGGCGATCTTCTGGTGTAAACCTCCGTACAATGCAATTTAAAGGGTAACTTAACTTTTTTAGTTAACTGTATCATTTGATTCAATTAGCGTCAGATTAAATTAGTTACAAAATTTACACCTTTGACTTGATCCGACATTTAATTCATGTTAAAATAGATAATGTAGTAACAATTATAAGGACTATCTTGGGACTATCCCTTCATTGTCTAGAGTATGGGTGCTTTTATGTATCACTAAATATCATTATAAACGAATGTACCCAAAATTTTCTAAGCAACTTGACGTAATTACACAATTTTTTTTATACATCGCTGCAGACAAAAAAGCTTCTCCGCTCTACAAGAACACTTTAATTGGGAAACCGTTACATGCTAATAACATCCGCTATAATTAATTAAAAACAATTTATTGTAATTACAATTACAACTTATTGGGATAGCTATTAAGCAGTTTGAAATCAATAACCGCTAATGACCATACCTTGCATCTCGCTACAGTGTAATCAAGCAAACCAATACAGGCTGGCGTGGAGATGTCGCCGCCTTACACTGTCCGAGCACAATCAAATACAAACTTAATTAATGCGACAATAAAACGTAAAATCGAAACAGTCAATTGTCGTTCCAAGATTCGAAAGGACTTGTGAATATATGAAAAACGATACAAAATAAACTTCGTAGTTCGTAGCTACTGTAAATAAAATCAATAAATAATTTTGATTAAAAGACATTAACATGCTTTTGAAAAAATTATCCGGTTATCCGAATAAAATAATTTATTACTTAATTAAATATACTCGACCCCACAATTATTAATAATTATTGTATTTTTATAATCTTACTAGCTGGTTATCTGACACGTTACAGACGCAGAAGACATAATTGTGGAAATATCGTTTTAAATTTGGAAGAGTTATACACTTATTGTTTAATTAGGAATGATAAAAACATTTAATACATTCATTGAAGATGAATGATATATTATAACTTTGAAATAAATTTGTTGGTACAATACGCGCGTATCTATTGTACTATGTATTGTATTTTTTACGTGGTAGAGTCATGCTGCAGCTATATTAGTAGTATAGTTGTAGCACGAATGGGTCGGCTCGACCGGGGAAGGACCACGCTCTCACAGAATACCAGCGTAAAATAGCAGCATAACGCTGCTGTGTTTGGTATGGTGAGTGTAGAGAAACGGAGATCCATTTTACTGGAAAAGAGGCATTCTATCTTAGTCCTCACGGGTGACAATGCATCTGCATTTTGATTCGTAATCAAGGATAGATGTAGATGTCTATAGGCCACAGCAACCACTTACCATCAGGTCGACTGTGTGCTCGTTGGTCACCCTTATTCTATAAAAAAATGCCTATAACATTCTCACAACTGCAAGTAATAAGTTAGCGTTACTAGTTTTAGCGCAATCAAAACAAAAATAAATTTTTATAAATTAGAGATTTTTATATGTTATATATGACAGTGCTTGGCAATTATCTGACCTGAAGGTAACAGTTGATGAAGTCGAAGATGATAAGGCGCAGTGTGTTAGCTTAACAATAAATTATTAACTTTTGCCTTATAGTTTAGCCTACCAAGGCTACGTTGTAATCGGGTGGAAACACCGACGCTAACGAATTACTCTATTTTGTCTTATTACTGTTGATATCATTGATTTTATATTGGTTACCAAGTTATTATTCAGCAAAATTATAAACGAAACAAAAAAAGCTTTCAATAAAAACTAAAAGCGACTTTTTTTTTAATTTTCTTATTTATTTATTTGGAACAGTAAATTAGTACAATGGATATTACAAAGAATAAATTAGAAATTGAATGGATGATTGTACAATCACCTACGTTATCCACGTCTTACAACTTTGGAACAACTAAGAAGAATAAAATAATTTCACATTCTGTTGGGCAGGCGGGAAAACTTTGTCTGCGATTTTACCACCCATAAGGATGAAATTTGTTCTCATTTACATAGGACTACCGCTGAAGTACAAATTATTTAATAAAAAAAGAATTATAAGGGTCGGTTCAAATTGACGAAGATATCGCGTAATATACATGCAAAAAAGCGTACAGTGGAATTGTTAACCTTCTCTTTTTTTTTTCTGAAGTCGGTAATCATCAGTCAATAATCATCTCACTGCCAGTAATTTGGGGTCGGCATAGCATGTCTTTCTCTTTCATTCTACTTTATTAGCCGTCATCCCTTCACTCACTCCTTTTTTGCGCAATAAAGTAAATCCATCTTTTCTCAGACCTCCCTCTACTCTTATATCCATCCACTTTCATAGCCAACATACTTCTAGTTACATGGTTTACTGCCATGAAACATACATTAGGTAAAAATAGTCCGTGTGAGTACAAAAAAAAAACCGCCTTGCTTATATATCGAATGCTAACGAGAATTGCTGTTCCTATCGCTTTTTGTTTTAGGTGTAAGAGAGACAGCGTGATTACAAGCAAACAAAATTATTAACGCAGTAGGTAAGTATTAGTTAATCTGTGGTAGTAGTAAGTGTAGTGGCGGTGTAAGAATATCCACTACCGCACACCGCATACTACGCATGGGGGTCGTAATCGTAAAAGACAACAGAGGAAAACTGAAATAGGAAACGGGTAGTAGCATCTTCCCGATAAAAACTCAAAATAACGCAAAACTACGGTTGCCAAACCGCCTGAGAAAATCTATGACGTAGGCCTATGTTATGCAGTGGACTTTTATAGGCTATATTAGTAAAAACAAAATTAGGAAAATACGAGCATAAATAGAGTATCAGTTTGATAAACCGTGTTGCCTAGGCCTACGAACGTAATTCATATGGACGCCACCTTATGTCATAGTCATACAACACTGTGACATCAATATTTAAACTTTTTTTTCTTCCAACTACGGCCACACTACCTTACCGTTTACCGCAATACTTATGACATTAAATTACTGCCTAAATTACCGCGTGTAGCAGTGTGGTTACATCAGAGTTTACCTAGATGACAATGAACTAGGCGGAAAAAATGTAATTTTTCAAGATTGAGGCTGAAGTTGCGGCGGTGTTGCACTTTATGAGTGACAGTTACTATTTATATGAATCTTTTACATTTGAACAAAGCTAAACCAAGACTTAAAAGAATATGGTGGATGATAAAAATGCACAGAAAGCGTTATTCTTTAGTTACAGGTTATTCTTTTTTCCATTAAGCTCATGTCGCACACTGAAAAAACTGTAGTGTGGCTACTGGACGCAAAATTACCGCGATAATCGTCTTTGATTTGCGCAAAAGACCGCCACCGGAGCTATTGCCTACCGTCATATGCCATACTGATTGACATTGTAAAATTATGACCATAAATTGCCATATCACAGTAGTGTGGCCATAACATTCTAAGTTTTTTTTTTTCAATTGGATAAGGGTGACAAACGAGCACACAGTCCACCTGATGGTAAGTGGTTGCTGTGACCCATAGGCATCCCACATCCATCTTCGATTACGAATCAAAACGCAGATGCGTTGTCACCTGTGAGGACTAAGATGGAATGCCTCGTTTCCAGTAAAAAGGGTCTCCGGTTCTCTACACTCACCATACGAAGCACAGTACGGTTAAGCTGCTATTTTACGCTGGTATTCTGTGAGAGCATGGTCCTTCCCCGGTCGAGCCGACACATTCGTGCTATAACTATACTAGTAATATAGCTGCAGCATGGCTCTACCATGCTCAAAAGTTACCTATTTCTGATTCCAAGCAGCACCCATTGTTGTGTCACGGTAAGACAGTACATAATTATAGGCGGTGCAATATTTAATCTCAGCCGTCAAGGCGACAACGTGTGTGACCACTATTTTTGAAGATGGTAGCAAGTATTATTTATAAGTTAGTTAGTTCTATTGAGAAAACATATAAGATTATTAAACACGGTTATAGAATTGACTACAATACAGTGTACGCAAAAACTCACAAGCTACAAAAAACTCTGCTTACTAAGACTTGAATTTAATTGGTGGGTTCTTTCAATAATTATTCAGTTTCTTAAGAATCTAAAAAAGACAATACATACGTTAAATACATCCAGAAGTAATTAGAATTTTCGCATTGTTTTTGCTGCTCTAAAACACAGGCAGGTGTGCACTGCACGCCGTAGCGACAACATTGCGAAATTTATAATTTATTGTTTAATTATACGACGATGTATGTGACCTTACCATACATATAATTTGTCGGCTCTACGGCGCAGTGACTACGCATTAAGTTGCGGCGCTGATGGCCGCAAGTTCGAATCCCGCACGGAATAAGTATTTGCATGGTCTACTAGTAATTGTTCCGGGTCTGAATGTTTGTCCGTGTGCAATTTTTGTATGTAAACTATTTTTATTTTTTTATTTTTATTTTAATAAGGATAACAACAGCGTATATCACTAAATACAATTTTCAATTTCACTTCAAGTATGCCAATAACAGTCATCCACATATTAAATATAAAGGTAAGCCAGGTACAATTATAATAAATAAAAACAATGCAAATTAGACCAATTTAAAACAGCTTAATAAAATAACAGTAATAAATATAAAAATTAAGTAATTTTAGGTTTACTAACACTTACATATTAAGCCTTACTGATAAATTGATATGCGATTTACTTCTCGAGTATTTTTTATTAATTTATTTATATAATGGCATATTATATTATATCTATCATACATATACATACATACATACACATACATACATATATATACATATTATATTATATCTATCATACATATACATATATACACATACATATATATATACATATATACACATACATACATACACACATACACACACATACATATACATACATATTCTAAAATATTACATAGTTTACTTATTATTTAAATATAGATACCTACAGAAAGTGTTCTTCATAATGTACCCTACCTGCATCCTACGTAAATGGTTCCAAATACAGGCAATTCAAACAACAGAAGCTGTGTTCAAAATGAATGCACGTACCTTGTTTTTAAAATCACTTTTACTGCCTATAAAGGGATCGATGGTATTAAATGTTTTGTTATAATTTGATAACAATCGTGTTAAGATACTATTTTTACCGTAAAGTGTGGAGTGACGAGGAATACAAAACATAGTTTCCTTGGTGATTCTAGTACGTTTTCTTTGCACATTAAACGTGACAGTATTCAGTAAATCCGGACAGTCAATACCTTCGCGTAAAATATCATATAGAAATCCCATATCTAACAGTCCTCGTCTTTCTTCGAGCGTAAGAAGGTTATAGTGTCGGCAGTCATCTAAATATGATGAGCTATTATGTTTAAATTTATAGTTCAGGTGTGAAATAAATTTACGTTGAATTCTTTCAATATTGTTAATGTAAATTTTAAAAAACGGTGACCAAACCTGGCATGCATACTCAAGAGTGGATCTTACATACGAAAAATAAACTATTTTAAGACTTAGTAATTCCGTAAATGGAAGACATGTGCGCATGACAAATCCAAGATTACGAAAAGATTTACTACATATACTATTGATATGATCTCGCATGGTCATGCCGGCATCAAAGAGTACGCCTAAATCTCGAACAACTGTGACCCTCTTAATTAAAATTCCATTAAAATTATAGGGAAATACTATTGGATTCAATTTCCTGGTGAAAGATATACACTGACATTTAGATATGCTTACATTTATGCCGTTAGCTACGTAAAAGTTATATAAAGAGGCAAGATCTTTTTGAATAGATTCGCAGTCTTCAATAGTACGAACACTGAGAAATGTTTTCTTATCATCGGCGTACAGTAAGTGATGACAGTTACTTATAAATTTATGTATATCAAATATATATGCGTTGTAGAATAGGGGGCCAAGATGAGAGCCTTGAGGCACGCCAGATGGGATAGTAATAAAATCTGACCAGTATCCTCCGAGAATAACTGCCTGAGATCGATTCATTAGATAAGATTTTACCCATCTAAGCAGATCTCCGTGAATTCCGAGCGCCTGGAGCTTTTGTAGCAAGACAACATAATTAACACGGTCAAAAGCTTTTTCGAAATCCGTGTATATCACGTCAACCTGACCACCGTTTTCCATATGATTGAGAACGTACTCAGTGAAGCAGGCAAGATTAGACGTGGTGGAGCGTCTCTTCAAGAAACCATGTTGAGAGTTAGGTATACCTTTTATAATAATTGGATAAATTTTATCAAATACTAGTTTTTCAAAAATTTTCGCAACAGTGCTAAGAATCGAAATTGGGCGGTAATTATCTATCTTAGATTTGGCGCCTTTTTTATGAATAGGAATTATATGCGCTCTTTTCCATAACAATGGAAAAACAGAATGTTGTAGAGAAAGTTTAAAAAGTAAAGAAATTGGGTAACTTAAGCTATCGGCGCAGGACTTCAAGAACACAGGAGGCACTCCATCATAACCAGCCCCTTTGTTTGAATCCAAGTGTTTAAGATACTTAAGAACAGCTTCCCGGGATATATTTATGCTAGAGATCTGATCTATGCTCATATCGGAATGGTTATGAAACTCACTTGATGGTAAAACAGAATCAGTAAATACGCTTTTGAAATAGTTATTAAATGCTGAGCAAATGTCCTGCCCATTAGAGTAATTCTTATTGTTAAAAGAGAAATTTTGAGGATAAGTGGATGTCCCTCTCTTTGACTTAACATATTTCCAAAAGTACTTAGGCGACGTTTTCAAATTTTTTTCAGTGTTACACGTGAAATGCTCGAAACATTTCTTTTGTATACGATGTTGTTTATCTCTAAGCAATTTAAACTCTTCATAATCACGAGGATTCTTCCATTTTTTCCATTTTTTATGGGCTTTAGATTTCTCCCGTAAAATTTTTATCAATGCAGTGCTGTACCAACATGGGTAATAATTATTACAAGAGGGTACAAGAGGAACAAATAGGACAAAGCATTCGTTTAATTTTTTATAAAAATTTTCTACAGCATGATCTACTGACGCGGTATTCAACAGCAACTCATTCCAATCAACCTTATTCAAAAATTCATTGATGATTGTGTAATTACATTTTCGGAAATTATACTTCGGTTGAGGTTTCTCTTTTAAAGGTTTGATGGAGAGATCAGTGACATCAACCGTGAATGGAGGATGAAAATCATCTAATCTGGAAAGAGGATCCGATTTTTTTATTTCTAAATATAAGTTTGAAAAACACAAGTCGAGGACATTATTACAACGATTTTGAATAAAATTAAATTGATTCATACCTAAAACGCTCAGATCCTCAGCCAAGGTATTAGCAGCTAATTGAACCTCAGATTTGCCTATCGGTATCAAAGACCAACCATCAGTGTTATCTATACGATACAGGAAAAAATCCTAAACGCATTAAAAAAAAGGCTTATAATTAAAAACAAAGCCATATATAATCCAGCATAAATAACCCAGTATAGTCTCAAGCAGAGTGAACTGGGTAAGAAACACGAATGATCATCAACGGCACATTTTGCCGTCATTACCAGTTATGTCACGTTATGAACAACAGAAGCAGAGTAACGAGCGCAAAAAATGCACGAAATAGACACGTGAACGTGCCTGCACTTTGCGGAAACCGATAGAGATAAATAGCATCGCGATTACTGTGCACAGGTAAAACAAGAACTGTCCAACTGATGAGTGAGTCTATGATTACTGCAGTCTATGAGCACCTACTGCCCTTTTCAAACAAACTTCACAGCGTTGTTACTAGGACTAGGATGGAATGCGTCAGTCTGTAAGTATACTAGACTATTCAAAATGGAACACTAAACTGGTAGATGATAGAAGTGGATAACGGAGTGTTCCCGATCTAGAAGAAGACCTCACCCACAAAGACATAGGTATGCAAACTTAGTCCATATGCTTATTGAAACACAAAAACCTATATTTTTATTGTTCTGTCTTCTTTATATAGATTTGCGTAATACCATTTAATTAATTAACTGCAAACTGTACTTAGTAGCCAAAATAGCGATCGCAGTTCCGAATGCCAGATGCCAGTGAATTTGGGTGTAAGTGGGTATTTTATATAACATAAAACATAACATAAAACACTAACGCCTGTCACCCAGAGGGGTAGGCAGAGATTATGGACTTCCATTTGGCACGATCCTGACACACCTCTCTCGCTTCCTCCACATCCATATACCTACGCATACACGCTCGTCGGTTAAAGGTACTCTTGATTTGGCCCATTTTTAATATATCGCCAATTTGGTCGATAAACTTTCGCCTAGGGCGACCCTTCCCGACTATGCCGTTCACCTCTGCAACATAAATTTGCTTTGTCACTCTTTCCTCATTCATTCTTTCTACATGGCCAAACCACCGAAGCATTCCTTTCTTAATCCTGGTCACAACAACATCTTGCAAACCACACTCTTCTCTTATTAAACAATTTCTCACTCTGTCATTCAGTTTCATCCCTAACATACACCTTAATGACCGCATTTCTACAGCATTTATTCTACTCTCATGCTTTTTTATATCTGTAATAGGTATTTTATATCTGTAATATATAGATGATTTACCGCTTTCTATCGAAGGGCCATGAGATTTTCATTCGGCTTACATTAACAGAAGAGAATGCAGACAATCTCTAGACTACACAATTGTTTTAACATTTAACAACAAAAAAATACAACAATTAATTTACATTTAAAATAAAAATACAGTTATCATTTGCGTTAGATGTCTTAAATTGAAATAACAGTAAATACAAATAATTAAGTGAGAAACTAATTGTACAACGCTAAAAAAACACTTGAGCGCTAATGCATGTGCTCTGTAATTTAATCACGTCATATAACGATTGATTCAATTTAAAAGTAAAAAAATGTTGACAAGCGTGCGTCAAACCACACGTAAGGTAGGGTTCCGTTGTGCACATTATCTCTCTGTATATAAAAATCAAATCGCTGTCCGTTAGTCTCGCAAAACTCGAAAATGGACCGATTTTGATGAAATGTTTTATATGTGTTCGAGTTGTTGTTGTCGAGATACAGAAATCATCCGTGTAAAGCCGGGGCGGATCGCTAGTCTCATATATTAACGGCCACATTGCTTTGCTTAGTCACCTATTTTTTTATATAAGATCAGGGGACAAACTAGCATACAGTTCACCTGATGTTAAGTGGTAATAATAATAATAAATTTAATTAATATTATTAAAATTTAATAATATTAATAAATAATTAATAATAATAAAATTCTTTGTCATCTAGGCGAGCGGATGACGGCTGCGGAGAACCACATAAGGATAAGAAGGGGTATCTTCCAGGGCGATTGTCTGAGTCCAATCTGGTTCTGCCTCTCTCTGAACCCTCTCAGTACCTTACTGGAGGGCTCCGGGAGGGGATTTCAGCTTCGGAGGGGAGGTACAAAAGTGACCCACCTTTTCTATATGGATGATCTCAAGTTATTCGCCTCCAGTCGCTCTCATCTTATGGAATTGCTAAACATCACTTGTGATTTTAGCAATTCTATTAGAATGGAGCTGGGGACGGATAAGTGTGCGGTCCTCCATATTGAAAGGGGAAGGGTTGCTAACTCTGAGGGCATAGATTTATCTATGCCCATCAACATAAGGACCCTTTCCGAGGCTGAAACATACCGATACCTGGGTATGTCACAGAACATCGGTGTAGATGAGGCGGGTATGAAACAGTCAGTTTGCGATGTGTTTTATGCACGCTTGACCAAAGTGCTTAACAGTCTTTTGTCCGGTGTGAATAAGACGCACGCATATAACGGTTGGGTCATGCCTGTTCTCATGTATACCTTTGGCATACTTAGGTGGACTCAGACCGAACTAAACGCTCTGGACAGAAAAGTCCGCACTATAATGACGTCCCACAGGATGCATCATCCGAGATCGTCAGTAATGAGGCTGTACTTGCCGCGGAAGCATGGCGGGCGCGGCTTTTTAAGCGCGCTTACCATGCACAATCGCGAAGTGTGCAGCCTCCGTAATTACTTTCTGACGAGAGCGGATGATCCATACTATAGGGACGTTATTTCTTGTGATAAAGGACTGACCCCTCTATCCTTAGCCAACGAGCAATGGCAAGACCCAGCAGTACAGTGCATTTCCGACCGGGAGACCGTATGGAAGGAGAAGGAGCTCCACGGAAGGTTCTACAAGGCTCTACATGAGCCTTTCGTAGACACAGTCGCCTCCCTTCACTGGCTACGTTTCGGTGACCTCTTTGGGGAAACCGAGGGTTTTGTCTGTGCGATACAGGATCAGGTTATTAAGACCAACAATTATCGGAGATACATCCTAAAGGATGGCGCCGTCGACATCTGTCGAGCTTGTCGCCATCCCGGTGAGTCACTTAGGCATGTCATCTCCGGTTGTTCGGCGCTTTCTAACTCTGAGTATTTGCACAGACACAATCTAGTAGCCAGGATTCTACACCAGGAGCTCGCTCTGAAATACGGCCTCGTGGATCGGAAACTGCCGTATTATAAGTACTTGCCGGAAGCCGTGCTCGAAAATGACCGCGCCAGGCTCTACTGGGACCGGGCCATCATCACAGACAGGACTATTCTTGCGAATAAGCCTGATATTGTGCTGATGGACCGGGCACAGTCAAGGATCTTTTTGGTCGACATTACCATTCCTTATGACGAGAACCTCGTGAAAGCCGAAACAGATAAGGTGACAAAATATTTGGACCTGGCTCACGAGGTTACCGGCATGTGGGGTGGTCTGCCGACCGAAATTATTCCTGTGGTCGTTTCTGCGAATGGGTTAATCCCAGTCAGCCTCCCGGGTCATCTGAGGCGACTGGGACTCCGTGACGGACCGCTCCAGGCTCAAATGCAGAAGGCGGTGCTCCTCGATACCGCCCGCATCGTCCGCCGGTTTCTTTCCCTTTCCCCCTAACCCTCGGCCGTCTGGTCTCCCCTGCCGAGGGCTTCCATCTGGTTGGGTTTTATATATATTTATGTATTTTTTATGTATTTATTTTATTATATTCATATTTATGTATGTTTACCATTTTCATTTACAATTATATATTTATACTGCCCAACCAGATGAGAAAACTTTATAGATAACCCAATAATAATAATACCTTATTAGATACCTACATCAATCATCCTTGAAGAATCAAAATGTAGAGGCGTCGTCACTCCTGAGGACTTACAATGCTTCATTATCAGTTTAAAGAGACTCCGGTACTTTTTATTTAACACAAAAACACAGCAGCATTATCAATTCTGTGAGAGCGTGGTCAATCCCCGGTTAAACCAAGCCATTCATGTTAAAGCTAAAGTACAGTTAGATCTTAGCTCTACCATATATAGACATACAAAAGGGGATAGTCCTATTTAAAATTATCGCATAGATTTTAAAGCCACTTTATTAAGAGACTCTGAGTGCGACTGTAAGAGTTGGAGAATCATATATACTTTCAACTAAAACTGTAAATTGACACCTATAATAAAAACCTATTTCAAGACTGTTATCCTACATTTTTGTTTTTCGCTTAAAAAACTGTAAGTTACACGACTATTACTGCATAGCCACAGTACAGGCGCAACAAATCTCAATCAGGCCGCAAAAAAAAATCATAGCAGAACTTCGCCCACTGCCACCTAGGTAAAGTTTGCCAAAATCGCTTATGCTGGTTAAAGTAGGAACAGTACCTACCGGGGTACAGCTGCACATTAAACGCTGCTAGCCATTAGCGTTAACATTACACCCTGACAAAAGTCCACTGCAACATAGGCCTCCTCGTAAATATAGTAGGATATTTGCCATAGTTTTTTTTTTAGATATTTTAGTTGTTATAAGGAAGACGCTGCTATCCCATCTTCTGGTTTGTTTCCATCTGAAGCCTCTCACCTACGGGACGATATGGGATAGTCAGTTTTCTTACAGCGGTACTAAACGGTCTACCAATATCCAACTGATTAAAAGACCAGATGGGGTTTTTAAAGCAATTCTCGCGGAATGCGTACGGAGTTATGGTTTTTATTTTGGCATTTCCATTGGAGGAATTTATAAACAGCCACAGAATATGATGAAGAGATGGAATAACTTTAACGTAGGTAAGATTCACGTTCAAATAATACGATAAAATACAGTCCTTTTCTTGTTAAAATGTTACTTATTGATTCATTAAATTACTCACGCTATTTAACTAATATTCTACTGAATCAATGTTATGAGAAAAATAAAAATTACACCCGAGAAGCAATTTTTTTTAGCAACGTATCGCCGTGCAATCGTTTCATTTCCACAAGTCCTGACGCTGACAAGTGAATGAAGATCTTAAGCTACGATATTACCTGCTCTGTGCGTTGGGAAATCTTCTTGGGAAACACGCTATTGTGTACCTCGGTGTGGTGTTTATTAACTTGTCGTTGATGAGTGTACTACACCACTAGTTTGCTAATTGCGCATACATATCTTTCGTTATCTCGCTCAAGAAACAGCTGGTGATTATACGGTCATTGCTGTGAGTTAGTTGTATATGTATTATGTACACGCGGCAGATTCACATAATACGGATGAGGACTTTGTCCAGCGGTAAACTTGAGACCTAATAATAAAAAACAAGAAGCTAAAATTGTAATAAGTAGGTATAGATATTCTATTTCACAATGAAGTTTTGAATTTGATTGTTGTTAGCCGTGCACGTACACATTGAGTTAGTGTGCGTAGCATCGGGAGCGGTAGTCTCGAGCGCCCCGAGCTTACGCACACTAACACAATATGTATGTGCAGGGCTAACAACAATCAAAGACAAAACTTCATCGTGAAATAGAATAAGTATAACAGGCAAAAAAATTATAATTAAAACACGTATGTAGTAAACCAACACGTCAAAGTCCACCAGTCATAGAGTAGTCAATAACAGTACTCTTCAAACGGTTCTCTGTTCAGCCGTGACATTCAATGTATCGCGTAAGGGTGAAGACAGCCGCGCAAGAAAGTCGTAACTGGAGCGAATCGTCACGCAGCCCGAGCACGCACGCGATACAACTATGCTAACACACGTGCGGTGAAAAGGCACGATTATTTAGACGTAAATTACCAGCGTGATTATTTAGACGTGTTTAGAAGGTTGGAATACCAGCAATTCATCTAAGTTAAAACAGCTTCGATACATAACCAGACTCTAACTCATGATCTACCATAGACTATAAAAATGATACTGTAGCAGTCTCACTTCTACGAGTTTTGTAGGAGTGACAAACGAGCATAAAGTCCACAATAATACCCATCGTATTGTCGCCCATAGCGCGTATATCTATCTACCCTCGATTAAAACTCAAAATGTAGAGTCTATAAGTTTTGCAAGTTCTTTTACGATTCATTCCAATTAATAGACATAATATATAGCTTATTTAAGTGTACCAAAGAGCTACACTTGAAATGTCATTTTAAACCAAAATAAAAATTTGAGGAGGAGGATTTTATACGTGGTAGAGCCATGCTGCAGCTATATTAATAGTATAGTTGTAGCACGAATGGGTCGGCTCGACCGGGGAAAGATCACGCTCTCACAGAATACCAGCGTATAATAGCAGCATAACACTGCTGTGTTTCGTATGGTGAGTGTTGAGAACCGGAGACCCTTTTTAGTGGAATCGAGGCATTCCATCTTACTCCTCACGGGTGACAACGCATCTGCATTTTGATTCTTAATCGAAGATAGATGTAGATGTCTATGGGCCACAGCATCCACTTACCATCAGGTGGACTGTGTGCTCGTATGTCACCCTTATCCTATAAAAAAAGGAGGTAATAAATTAGACGTGTTTGTTTTTGATTATATGAAAAAAAAAACATGCAGTTGCAGTTCACATGCGGTAGACGTGAAACCTTAAGAAAAGGAGACCGAGATAATAGATAACACTGTATTCTATTTCATTCTCTTGTAGGCTAAATCCTATAGATGTTTATGTATGTCTATTTTTAGTGTCGCTTTTTCGTTCACCACAAAAATTCAATCATTAATGGTGGAAAAAATAGGGGATGGAGATTTTAATGTACCTTTTAAAAGAACATATTATAGTAAACTTGAACTTGTGATATTTCTTGGACCACTCAAAAGGGTAAAATTATTTAACTTTTAATAAAAAGCAAAACCGACTAACCGAGTAAAACCAAAAAAATTAAATTAATTTCACATAAAGCTTCTAAAATCGGGGGTTTACTCGTAATTCTTCGAAACACTATGCCTTAGCACAGACGGAATTCATTTTTGTTTAGTTTCTAAAGTCGGTTTTACATTTTCTTAAAAGTTTAGTTATAATCTCTGAAAAACGGAGTATACAATACTCTAAACATTAATTTTCCATTCAGATAAAGGGTGACGAACGACATAACTGACGTAATTATGTTTATGTCAATAACAAAACTGGTATTTCCTAAAACAATATGTGATCTTCGCCATCTTTTGTTACTAAGTATAACATAAAGATTTTTTGGCGGTTCCAAGATAAGTTATTCTCTAAACTAACTACCCAAATACTACGACTTATTGAAAGCCATAGCAATACAAGGTACTATGTACTCTACTCTAGTGATGGACTTTATGAAAAACATCTCAGTTGCGGATTGTTTCCCACCAGAGTTTCACAATCGTATTGCTGATTTTTGTTTGTTTTATCATGAAAACCGACGCAAATGATGACGCTTTACGAGTACATAAAACGTTGACGAAAATTTTCATAAATTAAATAATATTGATAACGACATATTTAGAATTGCTCTATCACCGCAATATATGATCACGAATAATTTTTAAGAAAACTCTAGCAACGTTCACATCAAGTATAATCATTCTGAAAATCCTGTTTTGATAACGAACACTGAAAATATGTCGTTCGGAGATTTTTTATGCACATCCCGCTGACCCAGAAACGGAGAAGCTCGCAGTCTTTTAGGGAAGACAATGAGCTCTGCTTTATTATTCCCTGTGCTACCGTGAAAGTAATCTTTGCTTCGCATAATGCAGTTGCATTATACGTGGATAATATTTGCTAAAATACTGTATGCATAACCTAGAAAGCGGCTTTACTCTGCGATGAAAAAATGTTTACTATTTATCTTGTAGTCGTATTTAAAAAGAGGTTTTATTTTTAGAAAAAATTACAGTTGTGAACAATCGATAAAGGTATAAAAGAAAACAAAATTTTTATTCATTAGTGTTTTCTCTTTTTTTCACGTATTAGTGCGGTTAAAAAGTAATATTATACCGAATTGAGAGCGGGCAGCGTGACTTTGCGTTCAAGGTATGCAATAAAAACAGACATGAATAAAAATTAACCATTACAAAGTTTTTACATGTAAATTAAAAAATAAAAGGTAGGTTCGCATGCTATGGAAGATTGCGATCATTTTTAGCCCTTAGATGATGTAGATGTCTATGTGCGACGGCTTCCAATTACAATCAGGTGAACTGCGTGTTCATTTGCCACCCTTTTTCTGTAAAAAAATTAAGACTAATATAGTTTAAAACGTCAAAGAAACACTTTGTCTTTGTCTTTCATTTGGTGGCGAATACCGCATTAAAGTACGCTTTGTGAGTCTCGCCTTACAATTAAGGTAAGGAATTTTTTTTTATTTAATAATTTTCCTCATTTATATATAGTAATCTTAGCACGTAAAGAAATCATATTTATTATCTTTCCCATTTCTTATCTCTTTTTAATATAGTTGATGCAGGTGGCTCAGAAACGTGATTTATCTATTGGGAAGGCCTCTGTTTAGCAGTGGACTTGACATTATATTAAATGTAGCAGAAATATAACCGTATAATTCTTTTGGAGCAACATAATATCTTGATCATTATAACGTGTACTTACATAAACTAGTCAACCCGCCTGCCAAGCGTTGCAACTTTGGCAAATATGAGGCACACTATGGGCAATTTATGTTCATCAGAGAACTTTTGATAGGTAATAATGATGATGATTACGTAAACTATACTACATCCGAAGACCTTTTCTTTGCACTTTAGTTTTTCTAATGGTTATGAATATTGGTGATCTGCCCAGTCACATTTCGATCTTATTAGCACTTACATTGTAAGAAAGCTATAAGTACAGACTTCGAGGCATTCCATCTTGGTGCTAGAGCTCCATACTTTTGGCAAGTTCTCTGCGGATTATTTTTATTTTCAGAACTTTCAAACGTGTTTACTTTTTTCAAACTAACAAGTTAACTTTAATCAAAAGTATTTGATAATAGCTGATTTTAAAACTTTTGAGATATTTACCGGCATCATTGAAAAAGGTGTGGCGGGTATTGTACTTACATACCCAAAATGGCGCTCACTAGTCGAGATCCGAAGCCGAGACGCATTGCTAGTTTAATATAAAATTTTATATTTTAAGTAATGCAACTAACCATTTTGTTGCAAACATAAATAGATCGGATAACTGCCATGTTAAGCTATCGTTATCGTTGTATTGGGTAATAAAGGCAGGCTATAAAGCCATTGTCGTTTACCTTTAAGGGATGATACGCCGATGAAGAAATCCTTAACGCTGCCAATATTAATGTACAATGAAACATTTGATAGATTTGGGTAACCAGAACTTTATGCTCAATAGGCATAAAAATTGACCCGTGTAGTGGCGGTGTTATAATACCAACTACCTCATAACATCCCATGAGTGTCGTAAGAGGCTAGAGAGGGGAACAAACCAGGAGATGTACAGCAGCGTCTTCCCAATTATTAATTAAAAATAAATAATCCCGTGTAATGGCGGTGTAAGAACATTCACTATGCCATATACTCCCGTGCGAGTCGTAAGAGGCGACAGAGGGAAACTGAAACAGGAAATGGGCAGCAGCATCTTCCTGACATCTTCCTGCAGTTGTCAATCCAATCTGCCAATCGTGGCAGCTATGGCATAATCCTCGCTATGAGGCAATCTATGGGAGAGGCCTATGTTAATGGAAATAATGCGGTTGGAAACGCGCCTGCCTAGCTTGGTATAACAAATGTGTCGCATGAGACAATCTATGGGGAAGGTCTATGTTCAGCAGTGGACTTTTGATAGGAATCACCCCGACAAAAATTTTGACTTTATTATTTATTTAATTTTAAAGTAAAGAACAAGCATTTATTTTTTGTTGTAAACATTTTTTGATATCCTTTATTGGTTGTTTAAAATCGACAGTCGATATTTAATCCGGTTCACGTCTCTAGAGATCGCCTGTCCGAAATCGTCTATTGCTATGTTTAATGCGTGTATGAAGGTAAGTTCTGTAACATATTATATAATATTATATTCTTCAACATAATATATCTATAACAGTCAATATGGAAGTGCTAGATGATGTAATATATGTCGATTGATAATTGTTAAGTCTCGTATTAACTATAAAAAAATTGTATTTAAATTTAATTTCATAATACATTAGGTACGTGTTTCCACATAAAATTTTAACGTTATAACAAACGCGATATTTTCCTAAATTGTGAAGCTATTGTGATGATTCTTATTTTATTAAATAGCTTATACTTATGTGGTGGACCTATGTACTTGGAAGAATTTTCAACCCTAAGAGTGGCCTAAAAAGTGAAAGAAGTTATTTAAGTAACTATTTAATCAAAGGGGTTTAATATAGCGGCACCTGACGCCTTCTAAGCGAACGGCCGAGGTTGAATAGCAGTAGTCCGAATCTACTGTACCTACATGATTGCATCTGAAAAAATGTGCCACCCATTCACCATTAACATCCATGTAGTAGTGAATATGTGCTTTAAATTGATAGAGATTGAGAGACTGAGAATACGGGTAAAATGAAGTGTGTCGAATATAGACGGTATCCTAAATCGAGATCAATGTCTTATTATTGTGATTGCAAGCAAAATTGGCTGCATTTCGAATGAGAGTAAAAAGGGTGTTACATTGTTACTTCTAATGAACAAAAACCATTACGTTAGAACTGAATTTGTATTATTTTTTGCGTGTCTGTAAAATGGATCAATGTAAGAACAAATAACATCGTTAACAGTACTATTGTTTCAGTGTCGCCGAATTAGTCGTGTTAAGATGAATTCCAATAGAATTATTGAAAATAATCAGAAAGTGTTTAAGCAATCAATATCACATTAACCAAATATTTGAATTCTCGAAATACCGTTAAATGTATTCAAATATATAGACCTGAAAGAGATCCGTCTATTTAAAAATGTATAAGCGGCTTGAGAGACCTTAAAGTTATCGGCCTCTCAACCGGCTCATAACTTTCAGATCTTTTGAATAAATTTAACAACTCAAGCCTATTAAATAAAAATCATGCATATTGATTTAATAAACAAAGCACGCCGTAGATTACTTTCTCCGGTACGTCCGCTCTCGGCGAGCGCTATAACAGAAATAGTCGCCTATTAACCCATATTTGACGGCGGCCATATTGTAATATGTCGGCACCTGCGCGCGCGCCGCAATAGCTGATGTTGACAACTTAGTTACACAACAACTGACAACAGTTGTCGGGCTTGTAGTTACAAATGATGGGTGTAGCTATTTGTTACCATACATGTTTAGCTAGACAACTTTATTCAATGATTCATTACAGCTTATCAAAGGTCCATTGCTGAATATTGGCCCCCCCGTCTGACCCATAGATATTTGCTATATCGGATGCGCAGCCCCATATTGGATATTTACTGTAACCAGTCTTGACAGAACTAACATTTTAATATTTTGAGTTGTTATCGGGAAGATGCTGCTAATAGACAACTTAGACAAATTAATATTTTCATTTAGAATCGCTAACCAATAACTACGTCGTATGGTGGTCACAAGGGTTTGCTGAAAAATATTATCTTGTCCTAACTGTGTCACAAATGTTGACTATATAAAATGCCAGTTATATTTCATAGCCTTCGATAAACGGCTACAAAATACCCAGATCGGTAACGTGGAGACGACAAGACATATGGAAATGCGATCCCATCGCGAAACATGAACGGCCTCACTTGGAAAAATCGACATCAATTCAAGAAATGCTTTAAGTTGCTCTTTCTCTTTTCACTAAATGACAATGGAAAGAAACAGGTTAAGAGATAATACCTAAACCTGATATGTGTAATGGAGTATTTAAGTTTTAATTTGCTGGCATAAAATGATATTCGATGACAATTCAGTTGCCAGCAACAACAATTTTAAAATGTAATGAGTATGTACTTACATACCTATATAAGATATATCTATGATACGAGACAAACGAAGGTTTACTGTTGAATGTGTAATTAGAGTACTGACTCACTCACACAAACCATAAACGGAAGCGAAAACTATAAACATTGCCACACAGACTTGCTTGTTACATAACTGTCACAGCGTAAACCTCTTTTAAATTGACCGTATCTTTTTTAATTTTTTTTACGTTAAGCTTACGCGTTTGTATAATACACAAATTGGTGTTATATTGGAAACGGAATCAGTGTCAGCAGAAAAAGTGAGCTCACATTTGCATTGCTTGTTTACATGCAAACGCAATAATCGGTTAGATGCAATATTCGAATTTGTGTTAAGATAAAAATCGATAAATCAGTTTGCCACTACGCTATCGTGAGTAGCAATCTAAGATATCATGAGTAAACGATTGAAAGATCTGGAGCAGGTTTCGATTTCATGAGAACATACGAGTTCAGAAAAACGCTCTTAACTTTATACTCTTTTTGTTTATACAGATGTTTCTTTACGAATAAGAATCCTGACAGTTCACCACTCAGCGCAACTACTTGCTATATTCTTTCAAGTATTTATTTATTTAATCTTTATTGTGATGCACCGTAATTTAAGGGTGATACACTGTAATGGGCGGACATGACTTATGGCATTCTCTACCAGTCAACCCTGGGAGAATCAGATAAGTAAAATTTGGTAGCTGCCACAAAATTTTAAAATGACTCATACGCTCGTATGCTGTAAATAAACATAAAATATATACGCACTGTACGCACTGTACATATAGAAAACAATAAAAGTAAATAAATTATGAATATGCTGAACATTGGCCACTCCCATATTTGCCATAATTGCCACGCTTAGCAGGCGGGTTGTCAACCACTGTGTTTTTAATATTACTGAGTCAGGTAGATGCTGCTGCCCATCTTATGTTTTAGTTTCTCTAAGTAACCTATTACGAAACTCTAGTAATGAATTTTCTTATGCTGTTAGTTTATTTTTCAAATACTTTATTAGAACTCAAATAAATGTTACACTTGTTCCGATTGAGCCCTAACTATTATTATTATTACTACAATATATACTGGCTATATTACATACAACAAAGAAAGATAAACAAAGATTAAGTTGGGTTAAGGGTTATCAACCCGACTCCGAACCAGCAACGAGCCCCGAATAAGGATATTCTTGTTTACAGTCTCGAACACGTATTAGCGAGGCGAGCCTTGCGATTCCATTCCGGTTTATCCTCATTTGTAATTCGATTCCGGTAGCTGGCAAGGATTGTAGAATCAATGGCAGAATTTTTTGTATGTTAATGCAAACGCAAGAATTAAGTTTAACTCTATAAACCTGAAAACATACGGGTTATACAGTGTTCTAAACGTTTTCACAGACGTATAGACGAAGTTTCAGCCTTTGTTGGCAGGCAAAATACAGATTTAATAAAGTTGCAGGCCAGTGATAACTAGGCTAAAGCTGTTTACAGGCATCAGAAAAGGCTTGAAAGTGACAGCAAAAATATTTATCAGTCAGCTTAAAGTCAAAAGGAAAATCGATGCACTCACTCATACAAGCCCTAAATAGGCTGAAACCGGTAACCGATACACGTTCCATCGCGGAACCGGTTCGATAGTCGTCAAATCAGCGCTGAGGTCGCAACGAGTGTCACGCCAACGACCTCCGTAGGTCGCCTAAGCGTCATATCATATTGATGCGGATGAATTCGGAGACCTTGTTCTTGGAGGTTGGTCTATATAGGTAAAACTAGTATTTACGAATTTTATCGTGGGACAAGTGAACATGGTTGCTATAAAGTACTCGAAACGTCGGAAATATATATCAGATATTAAATATATATATATATATATATATATATAATATCCGATAATATCCGTAAAAACTAGTAAACTATCTTTTAATATCTTATCCGCTAGTATTAATTGCTTTCTAAAATGTAGTTGAAATTCACTTATTTACCTAAATTATAGCAACAAGTCTATGACTAACAAAGGTTTTAAAATAGCAACCCAGCACGTGTTTATTTTGAAATCTAACGATTTGGTGAACGAAGACGCAGACTCCTCCTAATTATAAGTAAAATGACGATGCGAGAACATAAAAACATAATTAAATATGAGTATTTTGGCGCTATGGATGCGATCCGGCTTAATGTGACATCGTAACATTTATAAACACGTCCCAGTGGTGTGGGAGGGATTTGTAGGGTTTCTTTTGGTTAAACGAAACTTAATGTATTAATAAAATCTTATTTTTTAAATATTATATACACATGTTGTGTACACCTATAGATCTATCTAATTAACGTTCTAACTTCATAAGAATGCTATATAAAAAGCGCAAAATATGGACGTCTCGGAAAGCGGTCGATACTCGGTATACAGGGTTATTTTTCAAAGAGTAGCTAAATTTTAAACTTAATTTCAAATATATAAATAATTATGTACCGTGATTGTAATTTTTGAAAATACGACTAAATAAGGCTTCTACTTTTATTTGAAACTATCACAAATTGAATGTGATTTATGGTCAACAACGTTTTTTCCTACCGATCGACCCTTACAAATGTGTATTGTGTAGTGCGCAGTAAAATCAGTTAAAATAATGCAAAACCACACATTTCGAATTTAAAAGATTAAAAAAAAACAAAATATTTAAGATTTTAATTAATTTATCTTCACCATTTGCCAATATTAGGTATTTATTCTGAACCTTCTCTGCAAATTTGACCGGTTATTGCAAAATAACCCTGTATATGAATATAAATATGCCGTGAAATACACATTAGAGATAGACGAAAAAAATCGAATTCTAGTTTATAGTTGTAGCCGACGATGGTCAAGCGTACTGGCTTAGCTTACCAATGGACTATTCACTCCTTGTCTTCAAAGCACGCACGCTGTAAGGAGATAGAAAAACGTTTTTTTTTTAAATATAATAGCAAAATAAGACCAATTTCGGCTCCGATTACAATATTTAAAAAAAACTGTCATTTAAAATATCACAGCATTACAGTTTGGCAACAGTAAATTTAAGTATGTTGTGTAGCTTGGTAACCTTCAAATTAAGGCAAGAACAGTTTAACTTGTGTGAATTCGCAGCTGCGTAGAAAGGCCACGCTGAGGTGAAGCGAAACCTTCAACTCCGCGTCAGAAACATATGAGGTGAATTTGGCAAATTATATATTTTTTTTATAGGATAAGGGTGACAAACGAGCACGCAGTCCACCTGATGGTAAGTGGTTGCTGCGGCCCATAGACATCTACATCTATCCTCTGTTACAAATCAAAATGTAGATGCGTTGTCACCCGTGAGGACTAAGATGGAATGCCTCATTTCCAGTAAAAAGGGCCTCCGGCCACCTGCACTCACCAAGCGAAACGCAGAGGTAAACCTCTACTTCACGCTGGTTTTCTGTGAGGTCGTGGTACTACCCCGGTTCGAGCCGGCCCATCCGTGCGACAGCAAAAGCTGCCGCGTGGTTCTACCACTGTTGAAAGATAGAAGTTTTAAGTGTTAGAAGATACGTAAAAAACCGAAGAGAATAAAAAATAAACAAAAATATGTCATATGTATTGGCAAATTGCAACATTGCCGGGAGTCGATAGATGCTAGACGCTCAGGACCGTGCTTTGTACAATCTACGTGGTGATCTCCATTCAGCAGTCTGGTAGTTTTATCAATGGCCCATCGTTTTTTAACGTAAATTATTTTGCAATTTATTAATTATGAAAACGGTAAAATTTGTTGACGAGGAAAATTGTCGGAACGTGAAATTAGAAAACGAGGCCTTCAATTTTAGTTCTCAAGGGCGACGACGCATTTGCATTTTAATTATTGACGGAGATTAGATGTACGTATCTATGGGCCACGCCTTTAAATACCATCCGAAGTACTATATGAATGTTGGATCATTATTGCGTAAATAGGTCAATTTTTTTTAAATTTATTTACCCTTTCAAAGTTGAATACAAAAGCATAAGTAAACTAGCATTTATAAACCACAAAAGTGTGTAAATAATACCAGCAATGCAATTAATAATTTCAAAAACATTTTAATATTTTGATGTATTTAATAGCGACATTAATGAGGTAATAGTCTTACTAATCATCCGAAAAATGCGATTCGTTATTGACTCTGTGACCTCTTCGGTGGCAATCAAAGTTGCACAATCGATGTGATAACCGATGAATCGATTTCAAATTATAATTGCATCGTGACGTAATTATTCACGCTGTGTTAACTATTTTTATCGAAAAAAGTTACATAACACAGAGAATTCCGCCTGTATACTTCATTCTTAACTATATTCTTCATTAATTTATTCATTCATGCTATCAAAAGCCCACTGCAGAACATAGGCCTGTCTTAGATTGCCTCATAGCGAGAATTTTAACATAGTTCCCACATTTGGCAGGCGTGTTAGTTTTTAAAACTTTCAGTTGTTGACAGGAAGATGCTGTTGCCTATGTCCAAGCAGTCTTCTTCTTCATCGATGTTGATGACCTTGAACTCGTTGTAGGGAGGATATCCTTAAGCGTCACGCTTGACAGGTAGAATGACAAACGCCCCCAATCCCCTTTTAATTATTCTTAAGTTTAATTTACCACTGATTGGGAAAAGCGGTACTTTTAAAAAGAAATAAATAATAAATAATGTCCTTCAGACCACGGCGGCAAGTCTCAACGACGGAGACTAGCCACCTACGCATGACAGGATTATAGTGCAGTACACTCTCTATTCCCTCACTTTCATAATCCTATTGAATGGCACTCGAAATCAGGCGCAGGACCAACGGCTTTACGTGTTTTACCCGAGGTACAGGTATGGAAGATCTTTCCTGCCCCGGGCTGCTACTGCGAATTTCTTGTTAGAAAAACCCAATAACTGGTTTTGACCCAACCCAGAATTCGAATCCGGGACCTCAAAATCAAAGAGGCAGACCAAAAAATACAGTATATAACTGGCTTCTAAGAATTTCAGACAACATACTCTTAACATCTAAGAAGTAAAAAAAAATTAAAGTACGATACGATAAAAACTTTCCATCACTTCTATCGTCTACAGGTGGATCCATAAAAAATGATAATGCACCATAATAGCCTTAATTGCTTTCTGATGAGATCGAAAGTGGCGCGCGATCACTTTCGTCGAAATATGCACACAAGCATTCATTAACACGCAAACATACACAGTTCACACGTAGGGATATCGTTAGTGAAGAGTATCGTAACTTATTTTGTACGCAATAAATTACACTACGTGATTATATGTATAGGGTTCGATATAACAGAATGTGACATGAGAGTGATCGAAAAAACAGGGAAAGATAAGATTCAAACGACGAGATGACGTAGAAAAACAACGAGATGTTGAAAATGATATACATTAAACTGTTTAATAAACTATATTTGTAATTACTTTCCATAAAGCTATTTCAACGAACTTTCTACTAAAATAACAATTTAATGTTTTCAAATAGTAATAGATCGATAACGTTTTATTGCATACACCAAAACACAATTATATTAAGGCAATTATATTTTTCTTCATAATATAGCATTTTCATTTAATACAATGCGCGTATTTAGATTTATTAGAATTATTCCGGGCAACCACGACACAAATAATTAACATTTTATAGTAACTATTAATTAACTAGTTTCACCTGTGCCGTTTTATATAAAAACATGAAATAACACAATACAGATAAAAAATTATTGAACCAAAGATTTTTAGAAAAAATTCTTTTGTACGAAATTTATGTGATCTGTTAATGTATGGTCCCGGTAGAGGCGACCAACTCTCTTGTGTAATATTTAGCTACACCATAAATAAAGATAACGTGTCCTACTAACCGATCTATTTCTTTAAAGGTGTCTGTGCACAGTGAAAGTGCACGCGCCATCTGTTGGCCGCTGACGCAACGAAACAAATCGGACATCGACGGTCGACCATTCGTCGCACCAGCCAGTTACGACACCGCCGAACCGTTAAATTAAAGATTGTCATCTTGAATTTGAAACTTACGCAAAAAGAATTTGAAGTAGGCAACGTTCATTACAGGAAATTAAGGTCCTGGAACATACATAAGTCGTATTCGTAGCATTTAAAATCAGCTATCACAAAAAGTCTAATAACAATATAAAAATTACATTTTTATTGAACTAATTAATGAATAAGCATTTACATAATTTGACAATGCGCATTATACTTAATTATGAAAATAAAATAAAACAACAAAAACCACGGTATTATTTTCAGTGTTTTTGCTATATATAAGCATAAAAATATAAATTTTTTGCCTATTAGATCTTTTCCTCAAACATATAAACCACTTTACCGCGAAGCTAGTTAAAGCTAACCTGCTAATCTAGCTCGAGCGACCATAGATATTACGTATTCGGTCGACGTCCGGGCAACGCTTTTATTGTCTTCCGTCTAAAAAGGACTTTGAACCGTCTGATAATTTACGCGAAACACATAACGAATAATAAAATACGTAACGCGAGGAAAGTTACATTTGCATTTAAAAATATTCCCTCGGTCCAAATACGGTTGCTGTTGTAACGGTGTGAACTTTAGTGCAATACTACAGACTGCATATAAAATAACATAAACACATACGCTGCACCACGCATCAGTGTTTGAACAGTTGATATACGAGTATTTTTCCTTTAATCGATAAAAACCTTTTGCTGTATAAACATTGATGATAATGTTAGTGATCATACTTTGTTTAATACAGCCAAGTACGTTGCTGAACATTGGCTGAACCAAGACTGCTTCAAAACACGTTCATCAGCCACCTGCATCTATCTTTCTTGTATGTTATTCTGGTCGCCACACCACTCTACTCAGTGGAGTTCGGTCTATACTTCGCTTACTAGTACGAGGTTATCACTCGATAATCGATTAAATATTTATAATTCGATTTTCTAAAACTATTGCCAAGTTATTAAAGAAACATTAAATAGGTCCGGTTTAAAAAAGTAAAGTTAAATAGTCACTGGCCGGTTTGAAATCCTATAATATATATAAAAAATAAATTTACACGTTATTACCATCATCTGACTAACTGAGCTTGCCTTTATTTAATGAAAGGATTTATTTTGCATTACGAACTCTTTAATAATAAAAGAGTTGGTAATGCAAAATAAATCCTTTCATTAAATAACGCAACCCGAAATACGATTATCATTCAAACAATAAGTGCGAAACAATGCTTTGAATTATGTAAGGTCATGAAGGGTCGGGTTGCGTTCTGGTTTACCAAATCTGAGTGAGACTTCTCACGCTACGACGCTGACCTACTGAAGACTATTTTGAAATTTGTTGGACATTCTTTTATACAAAACAGTTCTTTATTAACACTAGAGTTGCTTGCCCATCTGACGGTAGGTGGCAACCGCAGTCCACAGACAAAGGTAAACAAATAAATCCAAACCAAAAAAGCTACGGTGGAACGCGTCATACATAATATTATTATAATATTGTGAGGAGTACCGCAGTGCATTAGTGTCGTAAAGAAATCTATCCCGTGGATATCGTAAGAGGCAACAGATGGAAATAAAACAAGAGATGGGCAGCAGCATCTTCCGCAAATATCAGCAAATAATCCCCTATCGGCGACCTATGTCAAAAAGGAGGAGGTTCAAAATGGTCGGAATATTTTTTTATATATTATGTTCAGCGATAAATAACTCTTTACCAAGTTGTCAGATTTCAACGATACTTTTTGTTAGAAAGGAGGTCAAGATTTGACGATGAGTACAGTACAAAATCATCAAACTCTTCAATTAGAACATTTGCACGACATATGAACGAATAATTCTTTATCGCGTTTACCGATTTCGATGTTTTCGTATCTGCATCTACGATCACAATTTTCAATGATTTTCAGTTAATTTTTTTTAAATTTAATATTACTACTATTTAGGTCATACATAAAACTGTTGCAAAAAATAAGGAAGGTTATCAGTTTTTTAACAAAATAATATATTGCTTCAAATAAATAAGGTCATATAATATATATGTACATGCATGATTGATGTCAATTTAAACTTACGCGACCGGATTGTAACCAAATACCAAGGCAATACAACAAGTATACTATTAAAAAAAGACCGTAATGTAATGACAGTACGTTTTATATCGCGCAAACAAATGGAAAGCAGTATGTGCAATGATCCGTCATCTTCCATATCAAATATACGATGTCGGGTGACCGTGTGACCGAGCTTCTTTATTTGAGGACCGTATGTATGTATGTATAATATACTGGAGACCTGACTTACTATAAACATATATAATATACTGTATACTATATCGCGGGTCAAGGTTTTGTATCCCACCCGGAAGCAATACCAAAGCAATTTTTTTTTTGTGTGGCATTGTTAGGCTCGTCTATTATCTCTAACACTGTGCATCCAAGCAACGCGTGCACTTGTGGAACTGGCACAATAATAATATAATTTATACAATAAAAATATTCCACGCTAATAACATATTAGGTAGTTATTCTTTGTTATCGGCTATGTCCATTAAAAGTTTTGGATTTAAACACTCAATGAAAAACAAATTATAATAGTAATAATAAGTAGCCATTTTTGCCGTATAATTCTTATCGATTTTTAAATTTTGAACATTTAATACAAACGATATCTATACCAATAAATAGAATTGAAGTGTCTGTTTGTAATGTCAAAATAACAGATTTTTGCTAAATGCATATATATACACGGTACTTATAACAAAAGCACAACTTTTAAAATGTTTGTCTGAGGGACTTTCACTAGCAGATAGCTGATGTCATAAGGAGTAACTTAGGCTACTTATATTTTAGAAAAAGAATTAAGGTTCCGCGCAACATAATTAAAACCCTAAATTACACGCAGGCAAAGTCGAGGAATAGGCTTTTGTTAAGGCAGTGCGCTTCACCATCTTAGGCTACATCGCCACTTACCATCAGGTGGGATCGTAGATAAGCGCTGGCTTAGTAGAATATAAAAAGTCGCGGGGAACAGCCAGTTTTTTTTTATAAATCTGAAGTGACAAAGGAGGAGTTAAGTGGCAATGTGGCTTAGACGCTCTCAGTCAACTTCAAACAACTAAGACTAAAGAACAGTTGTCACCTCTGACGAATAAGATGGAATGCTTCACAGCCTGTATTTACACCGACTCTATACCTAACACCTTTCAGATCGGAACACAAAAGTGTATGCACTACTATTTACGTGGATCTGCAGCTATATTAGTTGGAGAACGAATGGGTCGACTCGACCGGGGTAGGACCACGGTCTCACAGAATACCAGTGTAAAATAGCAGCTTAAGGCTGTTGTCTTTCGTATGGTGAGTGTGGAGAACCGGAAACCCTTTTTACTGGAAACGAGGCATTTCATCTTAGTCCTCAAGGGTAACAACGCATCTGTATTTTGATTCTTAATCGAGGATAAATGTAGATGTCTATGGGCCGCAGCATCCACTTACCATCAGGTGGACTGTTTACTCGTTTGTCGGCGGAAATGCCTATTTTCCAGTAAAAAGGGTCTCCGGTTCTGTACACTCACCATACGAAACACAGCAGCGTTAAGCTGCTATTTTACGCTGGTATTCTGTGATAGCGTGGTCCTTCCCCGGTCGAGCCGACCCATTCGTGCTACAACTATACTACTAATATAGCTGCAGCATGGCTCTACCACTTTTTTAGCACTTGAAGATGCGACCTACACTTTTAAATGTCTCTAGTTAGTAAACGTAAAATAACTTTTAACATTTTTGTACCTTCGATTTGCGTGCGAAAACTCGTTTCAATGATACAATATATTACTTGTAAATGGCATACGGTAAAGAGCGTGGATAAATGGAAAAAATATCTACGTAACCTGTGATAATAAAAACATTCTCGAATGAAATATCATGCAACTTCCTTAATAAAAAAATGATAAACACGTTTTAAAAGTTTAAACACATACTACATATATTATGCATTTAATCAGGTTATCAAGTTATAAAAATGTTCCACTGCAAGACAAGAGTATTTTTTACAAAATTAACGCAACAAACAGGCTAATTGGCTTGCGGCACTCTTGCCCGTGGATGTCTAAAAACTTACTTCAAACAAAGAAAGCTACAGGTTTGTTGTCATCTGCGAGGATTAAGATCCTAATAAAGAAGACCTTTAATTTTACTTTGTATCTTGAATTAGATTCAATAAGTTACGGGTAACTTACTCAGACAGACTCGTAGACAGAAAAGTTAACAGTTATCTACTTAAAAGTAAAAGCCAACTTCGAAGAACAAAAAAACAATAAAATGATTTCACATCGTGAAGTCAGTGTTAAGATAGCGATAAAAGAATTGCGACCGAAGAAGCAACTTCAAAATGTGAAATTATTTTATTCTTTTTAATTCTTTGAAGTCGGATTTTATTTATATTAAGTTATTTTTAATTAGACTAAGGAATAACATAATATCGACTAAATAGTTATATTAAAATCTTCATCACATATTTCGCCACACTTAGGGGTGGATTATATTTTCCCAATTTATATGGAACTACCCTTTCTTCCTGGAAAGAAAGGTACTCGAGTGGCAGCCTCGTCGATGAAGTGACGACCTGGTAAGACATGCAAGAAGTCAATGGATGCAGATGGCTCGGGTCCGTGCTTTGTGGCGTTCCTTGGGGGAGGCCTATGTTCAGCAATGTACTTGGCTCTAATGATGGTGATGATGGGACTATCCCTGAAGTATAAAAAAGAATCATCAGTCGGTTCATAATTGACGAAGGCGTCGCGTATTACATACAAGGAAAAACATACAGTCGAATTTAGAAACCTCGTCCTTACTTCAAAGTCGGCTATAAGGAGATGTAAGGTGTGTGACGCCCAAGGGGTTACGAGCACAGGACCACAAGTCCACCACACTTCAGTGTAGTTTCGCAAACTTTAGTTGTTCTCAAAAGTTTTGTATTTATCGAAAATACGAGATTTTTTCCTATATGAATTTTTCTTTTATTTTTTTTTTAATATTTTCCCTTACCGTGGAGTAACTGATAAGCATACGTATATTTGTATAACAATTCACAACAAACAAATTACAAGACTATAGAGATAATAGGATATTGTAAATCGCAAGAAAATTACAGTTTCTCCTCCATAAATTGTTTCAAGAACTTTCTCAGAATAATCGGATAGAAGTGACTCGATTTCCAAATTAATTATTAATAGCGTTGTTTTAAATAAGTGTTTATTGTAAAACTAAAAAACATACTAAACGTAAAATTCTGTACTAGGCAATGATATAAAAAAAATAAGGAAGACGAGTATGGTTAGGATTTAGTTAAAAACATTTTTAATCTGTCGGGTTTTATAATACGATAGAATGTTAATTAAGTCTTATATTGTTGACGATTAGATAATATTCAGACTACAAGAAGTGATAAAACTAGTACTTTTTCCTTTTTAAGATCTACTTTCGATTTTGCAAAGACATCAACCATATTGGGGATTTAGCTAGTACCAGAGTAACAACACTTTTATTCGATTTATACTGAGTTGAGTATTAAAAGAAAATGAATAAACATATCGAAAGCCTGTTAAGGGTAAGGCCTTAAACTATTATGATGGTTTTTGGTCAAATAATTGAACGCTACTCAATTTTAAGATGTCATTAAGTCTCGTGGTGTCACAGTCACTTTGACTTAAAGTGATAGAGACAGCACGAGACTTAATAGTATCTTAAAATTGAACAGCGTTTGAGTATTTGAGCATAAGACTACCTATTCTAGAAAGTGATAGGTACCTAATGATTTGCTCAAATTGCAAAAGTTGCTTTTAAATATGCGGTCAACGTTTCGTGTGGTGGTAGTACGGAGCTGTTGTATCTTCAGTAGCGTGATTTAAGTTTTGGTGAATGACAAGATCGCCACATCACCCCCTGCTTAGACTATAGCTCGATGGTGCAGTCCAGTTGTCTTGTAGCCTAAGGTGAGTCGAGAAGAAGTGAATAAATCTGTGAAAGTACAGTGAAGCAGAGACGTTAAGTAAGGGCTCAAAGTCGTGCCGAACACTGTAGCGCACAAAGTAATTTAAAGAAACGTAGTAAACGATAGGCTGGTTTGCAGGAGCTAAAACCAGTAGACGATGTTTGTTCGGGCGCAAGTGAAAAATATTCTTAAGGATGATGATATAAAAATCTTGAAGTTGAGACTTCCGAAGGTTGCAAGTTTCATGTTGGAATCATTTCGGGTCACCACTTTTGCCGTAGATGAAAAGGGAACATCTCCCTCCGGCCAAGATATTTAACTCGAGGAACCACCAACGCTCCGTTTTGTGGTAAGGACTATGTACTATATAATATACAGTGAGTTAGTAACAGCCTATTCCCAATGTTGGGCACAGGCCTCCTCGCTTTCTTAGAGGGAATATGGGCAAGGAATTTTATTGAAATATTTTAAACGTGACAGTTCACCTGTAAGTGGATGCTGTGGCCTATTGGCATTTATATCTGTTTGTGAGGTCTAAAATGGAATGTCTTGCTTCAAGTAAAAAGTCTCCGGTTCTCTAGAATCACCATTTACAAACAAAACTATAAACAGGGTCGTTCAGAAACTTCTAACGCGTGTATTTAGAATTCGGTTCGTTTACGATTGTGGTGGGACGACAACATCGCCACAGTAATTAAGGCACAAAATTAAACAATAACACTTATAAATAAAGAGAAAATAAGTTAAAAATAAGTAAAATTTTTTTTTAATGCAATCACCAAGTTTTACTAAATGCATGAATGCCATTAATGTGCAGTGAGATATAAATAAACATTGACCTACACAACCTTGTATGGGGTATTTAGTCACTCGAAGCAAGCAAGGCGCGAGTTGATAGTTGTTTTTAGCAATCCAGTGTCACACATGACACATGACGGTGATCTCTAAGTATATGGCGAGTAAGATTAATAAATCCTTGATAATTGTCAGATAAAATTACCGATACATCAATTTGATTTGATATTTAATGTCCTCTCGATCTTACAACTACAAGCAAAGCGTACAACGGGTACGCTTTCTGTAAGCGTATACTATTATTATTATTTATTCTGTGGCTACACTAAGAATATCACAATTTTCTCTCATATCTTATATAAGCAATTGTTTTTTTTTTCCGCGGCCTTTGTTCGCGTGGACTTTCCTTTACCAACAACATTAGCGTTCCGTGTCAAAATTAGGGATGTGCACTCAGTGTGTAAATATAAAACTTTTTAATAACTCACCAGTATTTTTATGATTATCTTTTCTGGTAATATTTTGTAAATATTAATAACTTGACTAAGGCGCCTAGTATAGGAATGAAAGATCACGTCGAGCGAGAAAACAAATTAATATATTGTGTGAATGTGAGATCAGTCGGTCAAGTCGTTTAGAGACAAGTTCATTAACGCACCAAGGATTAAATAAAATATAAAGATATAGATTATAACTCAGGGTATATTAACCTGTAATTGCCAAGTTTCAACTGTCAACTCTACTAAGTTGAAATGTTTTAAGCTATCAATTGTATTACAATGTCGCAGCTCACAGTACACGCGCAAACACATAGATACTCCCGCCTGTTACAGAAAATTCTAGTATAACTGTTTCGTTTTTAATACAAAAACGAAACAGTTATACTAGGATTTTCTGTTTTCTGTCCGATTTCCAAAAAGGAGACGGTACTCAATTCGACCGTATGTTTTTTTGTGTGTTACCTCATAACTTTTTACTGGGTGAACCGATTTCAATGATTCTTTTTTTATATGAAAGCTGATACTTCTCGTGTGGTCCCATATGAATTCGATCAAGGTCAGACCAATAGTTTTTGAGTTATTCTTAATAACTTATATTTAAGTCGGCTGTACAAAATTTTTAATTTTAAATTATTACAGTCATAAATTACAAATGGACAAACATCCCTTGAATAATTATTTGTACACCAGTGTTTGTACACTTCTTAGCTTGATACGCGCAGGATTCGTACCCGCTTCCCTGCAGCGTCGCAGTCAAATACTTATTCCTATTTTAGTCTACTCTTGGTTTTCCTGCGTTTAATGCTACCACTTATGCGATTTAATCGGGTACAGGCTAGGATGCAGTCAGAAAACGGGAATACTCACAGTACAACCGGATCCGAAAACCAACATTTTGTGGTTTTATAATACAAACGTTGCTTACAACAGTGATTCGATTCGTTAACAAACATTTAGTTCCATCATAAAAAATAAAATATATTATTACATATTACAAAATATATGTTAGGAAACGTAATAAACTAATAATGTGCACGTGGTCCGATATTACCAGTTTCTATGTGTTTATCGAATATACAAAACAGTGATAAGCAAATGAGGCATAAGGTTATTATCGTTTTATTCGCAGTTCAGGTGATAAGCGCTCGCCTGAAATTTTTTTACAGTTCTCGTGAAAATACTTGATTGGTCAACCCGTGGCATGATTAAATACTATGGCAGATGTAAGAATTAGTAATTATTTCACTGTTATGATATAACAATATTACAAGTACCAAATTGTTTTATTATATACAGAATACCACCGTAAAATAGCAGCTTAACACTGCTGTGTTTCGTATGGTGATTGTAGAGAACCGGAGACCTGGAACTGGAAAAGAGGCATTCCATCTTAGTCCTCACGGGTGACAACGTATCTGCATTTTGATTCTTTATTGAAATTTTTTATGTATAAGAGTTTTTTATAAGAGATTTTGATGTATAAGAGTCACAGCAACCACTTACCATCAGGTGGACTGTATACGCGTTTGTCACTCTATCCTATAAAAAAGGAACAATAAATGACAAACGAACTTACATCCCACGTGATGGTATACAGCAACTGCAGTCCATAGACCTTCAAACAAAGAAGGCTGCAGATGCAAAAAATCATTTATATATACTGTCCTCCAGACCGAATTTCGATAACGGCGGCCAGTCTCAACGAGTCATCTGCACAGGACAGGATTATAGTGCCCAAGAGTATGCGTAATCACAGTTGCGCACTCTCTTATTTCCTCACTCACATAATCCGATGGGACGGTAATTTTTCACGACCGGAGAGAGATCAGGCGGAGGACCAACGGCTTCACGCGCTTTTCGAGGCACGGGCGGGGGTGAGACACCGCCAACTTCCTAACTACGACCTACTACTGAGAATTTCTTGACAGAAAAATCCAATAAATGATTTTGGCCCTACCCGGGATTCGAACCCGGGACCACCACTACACCAATGAGGCAGTTATCTTTATATATAAAAATTACGTGTCACATTGTTCGTCCGCGATGAACTCTTAAACTACTAAATTGATTGCAATGAAATTTTGTACACTGTGTGCAGTTTGGTCCAACTTGAGAGATAAGAGAGTTTTTATCCCTATAAGTGACCCTCAATATTTTTTTATTGTGAATTTAAGAATTTTTATAGGACACAGGGTCGTCGGAGAGGGCAGAACGTTTTTTTTAACGTTTGCCTGGCCAACTAGTAGATATATATATATAAATAAAGTGACAAACGAAGTTACAGTCTGTCTGAGTAGTTTAGTATTAGTATTAGTAGGTACTGCAGTCCGTAAACACCTGCTGCCAAATCAAAACAAGGAAGCCTACTGATACGTTGTCAATTCCAAGGATTAAGATGGAATGTCTCACAGCCTGTAATTGTACTCGCTCTTTATACCAGTCAAACAGAAAACAGCAGTGCAAGCACGTTTATACGTTTTATACGTGGTAGAGCCATGCTGCAGCTATGTTAGTAGTATAGTTGTAGCACGAATGGATCGGCTCGACCGGGGAAGGACCACGCTCTCACAAAATACCAGCGTAAAACGGCAGCTTAACACTGCTGTGTTTCGTATGGTGATTGTAGAGAACCGGAGACCCCTTTTACTGGAAAAGAGGCATTCCATCTTAGTCCTCGCGGGTGACAACGCATCTGCATTTTGATTCGCAACCGAGAATAGATGTATGTAGATGTCTATGGGCCACAGCAACCGCTTACCATCAGGTGGACTGTGTGCTCGTTTGTTACCCTATACTATAAAAAAGCTGCTATTTGGCGGCAAATATAAGTAAATAGTTACCTACCCAGACGGAATCCTAGGCAGATAATGTGTTCTACAAACTAGTGAAGAGTGTAGTGTCTACATTGTGTACAATTGAGAGATGGAGAGAGAGAGATAGAGCAGATTCTAAATTGTGTTCAACTAAAAGATGAAGAGAGACAGAGACAGAGAGAGAGAGAGAGAGAGAGAGAGAGTAGTCTACATATTTTAAAAGAAAATAAGTGTGTACGTACGTTCGTGCGTCAGTGAACATTTTAACTCGCATAGTTTAAAAATAATTACAAAATCTGCATATTTTATATTATATTGTACTATGTGGAACATTTAAAATTATATAATAAAAATGTTAAAATGTTTCACTTACATAAAATTAAATTAATAGCTATGTAAATGAGAGAAAGGCATATTACGTTCAGAGACTGAGCTTAATGTTTATGTCTAGTCTTTCACGTAATAAGAAAAATAGTATTTGATAATAATGGTTTATATAAGAAAAACATGAAAGCGAGCGGCTTCAATATTATATATAGTGTTATTCAATTGTCTTCATAATATCTATACAAATAAATAAAATTGAAGTGTCTGTTTGTAATGTCGAAATAACAGCTTTTTACTTACTATATGCATATGAAATTATATACGGTCTTTATAACAAAAACACGATTTTTAAAATTTTTGTCTGTCTGTCTGTTTGTTCCGGAAAATCTCCGAAAGGGCTGGACCGGTTATGACCGGACTTTCATTGGCAGATGTTATAACAAGTAACTTAGGCTACTTTTATTTTAGAAAAAGGATAGTTCCGCGCAAAAAATTAAAATCCATGAAATCTATTCGTAGTAAATGGCGCGCGGGCGAAGTCGCGGGGAATAGCTAGTTTATTAATAAGTTAAGTTAGAATAAGTTAAGTAAGTAATATACTCGGGATCTTATATAACAATTGGCTAACTAACATTATAAATCCGCTTAAACCATGAAACCGTATAAGTTATGCTAGTGAGTGATTTAACTGTAAGAACGAATGCAATTAATCAAGTGATCAATATCACCTTTATTGTACACTTGAGAGTGTAATATATATGTATATATACTGCTAAACAAAGATTTTCCCCTAAGACTTGCCAAAAGGGCCATGAGCTATTGTCAGACTTTCTGTATATCTCACCAAAATATGACGGCGTCGAATGGGCAGCGGGTAGCTTATACTTCCGTAACCGGTACGAGGTTACTACTCAAGAACCTGTCTTCACCATTGGTTGTTGGTTATAGATAGCTTAATAGCCATATTGTTCGAAAAACCGACAACCGATGTAGAAGAAAGGTTCTCCGGTGGCAGCCTCGCACTGGCAAGCACAGTGTTGGGCAATCCCCCATTACATGGAGCTACGACCTGATGAAACAAGCGGGCAGTCGATGGATGCAGGTGGCACAGGACCGTAGTTTGTCCATGGCAGCGGCCTAGGTTCTGCAGTGGACTTGTCATGGACTGTATTCGTAGTTACAGTTACCGTGACACTTACAACATATCAAAAGTCCACCGCTGAACATAATCCTGCCCATTTCCCGGTTTGTTTCCCTCTGTCTCTCTTACAATACCTACAGAACTATTGGGTAGTGGATGTGTGGATATTTTACAACGATACTACACAGTTAAGTAGTAGTAGTTAATATGCTTTTAACATAATATTTACAATAACACATCATGTTATTTCAATAAAATGTTTGTATTGGCACTCAAAGGAAAAACCAAACACTATTATATCATGACTTTTGCAGATATTTGTGCCATTACCATAAGATACATAGAGAAATAGATTTTTATTTTAAAATGAGCTACGACAATGGTCAAATCCTCCACTCAACTACTATCGTGGACCACTGACTGACTGTTGACTAAACTATTAATGATGCTAACAATATTTCTAGTAATTATTTTAACGACAATAAAAAGGTAGGTAGGTACTAGCGAAGCACAATATTAGTATTACTTGGTTTAAAAGATCTAAATTGATTGCAGTTTTTTTCGCAGCAGCCAGATACATTCAAAAGAATATACGAAAATATTTATTTTGTTACCTTGTTCAAAAATATATGGAGCAGCAAATTGATAGTTAAAATAAATATTTTTCTATAAGAATAATCTTAAAACATCGGATTAAAATTTATTACAGAAAAGACTATATTTAAGTTGGTCTAAGTTGGATCGTGATTGTGATGAAGATGATATTCAAGTTGGACTAAGTTTGGTCATATTCATATCACGATATGCAATTACAAAATTTAAATTATAGCAGCTTTGATATTTCTGACAGCCACCATTCGAAATGCACGCCATTTTTATGTAATTCCATTACTTAAGCGATCGTGTACAATAATGCTAAGGTAATGATTTCTACGTGAGCAGTAAATTTCTCGTTCGATATGGATAGTTGTCACTAACTAACACGTGCGATTAAAGAAATATTTCTTACAAATTATTGCACCTTGTATTAAAAAGAAAAAGAGTAAGAGGTTTCTTATTTTAATTAATTAATAACATTAGGTTGATGGACTAACCTGTAATTTACTTGATGGTAAGTGACCAATGTAGTAGAAATGCGTCAATCGTGAATAATTCAATCATTTGATCCGGATCGCTATTATCCGTATTGATGATTGCAATTTAATTTTTCGACTTTTTCGAACGTTCCAGATCAAACGATTGACAGGACCTACGAATAAACAGGATTGTAATATCCAAGCAGATCTCATAAATCACGGAGTATTGAAATTCTAAATGATCCATTTGAATGATCGACCCGAATTACCCGGTTTGTAAGACGAATCATTGGTTGAACGATCGGGTCACTAGAAATGAATGAATGACACATGTCTACAATGTAGGCACTTCAAAGATAAAGGTACATTGGCACTCGTTAAGGCTAAGAAGGACGCCTCATCACACGTTAAAATTAGACTCAGATATCTTATCACAGTATGCGCAAAGTCTGCCTGAAAAAGTTAAGTATCCCCACAACTGCAATTTTCTAAGATGAAAAAAGAATAAAATAAAATTTACACATTGGAACGAATAAGCTCTTTTTAAAACATTTTTATAATTTTAGTGGCTGCAGCACGAATATAGGTCGGCTCGATCAGGGAAGAATCACGTTCTAAGATAATAACAGCAGTCAGTTGGAAAGCCCTTGAGGCCCTTGATAACGAGGCAACGTTAGTTATTAATCGAGGATAGATGTAGGTCTATGGGTCACAGCACACATTTAAAGACATGGATTGTGTGCTTTATTGTCACCCTTACTTAAAACAATTATGATAATTATTTCTATGTGATGTTATCATGTGGTGATTTCTTATAGTTTTTAGGAGTTTGTACAATAAACCATTTTATAGTTTTCATTTTCCTGTATCCGATGGGGAAACTCATCGATATAACCAAAGGACGAATAAATTTGAAACTGTAGCTAAAATTAAAAACCTACATTCTACAAGTCGTGGGTCTTCGTGGCGCAGCGGCTTAGCAATGAGTTGTTGCGCCGGAGCCGCGGGTTCGAATCCCGCACGAAACAAGTATTTGTATGGTCTACAAATAATTGTACCGAGTCTGGATTGTTTGTCCTCGTGCAATTTATGTATGTAAACTGCCTCCACGATACAGGAGAAAATCCTAGTGTGGGGGTAACGTTTTTTAAGAAGAATTTAGGTACGTCAAATCGCTGTGTCAGTGAAAGGGTCTTGCCTTTTATTTGTCTCATGAATATAACAATCAAATGGCTTAAATTCAATGAACACACACGTCAGGACAAATTCCTGGTTCATAGAGGTAGAAGATAAATAACTAATGACAATCGTCAGTTCACACAAAAAATTTCTAATTCATAAGTCAAAGTTTACTTGTTTCTATCTCTCATTGATTTTCTTTTCACCACGTACTGCGTATTAATTGAATTCCAACAGTTTATTAACTACTATATTAAATTTGTATATTATTCAATATTAAAAAAGACATTAATAAATCTGACGTCTAAGGAGTATGAGCTATAAAGAAGTATATACTGTGTATGTAACACAGTAGCATAGTTTGTTAATAATATTAAATTTTGTGTATTTTCAATATTGTTTTATGTATAGTATAATTCAAAACAAAGAAAATCAACTAGCATCAAAGATGTGAGGCATTAAGATTGAGTGGCGATTGAAATAAATTAATAGTAAAAAGAAATCTTTTTAAAAACAAGATTTTATTTAAATGCTCTAAAAAGAAGAAGACAAACTTTAAATTAAATCGAACGCTTCAATTTATTACATTACACAATATAAAAGCTTGTAGCGTGAACAAGATTTCATGCTTACAAAAATACAAACAATAGCTAAAATAAAAGCTTTTAAAAATTGCTTAACTTGAGATAATAGCCATGGGCTGATGATGGTTACCACGGATTTTTAAATAATAAGGCAAAAGGCCTCATTATTTAAATTTCGGTTTTTTGTTATTTTGATTTAGTGACAATACTGCGGTGAGAATACCAAGAAAAAGAAAAACATTACTGTTTTTAAAAAGACATCGATGCATGTATATTAATTTATGATTCTCAAAATTATGAATTGTAGTAGCCTCAAAATTATTTGTAACACCAAGATTGAACCGAATAAAATTCTACTGCTCATAATTTTTATCGATGAACAAGGACACTCGACCTTACAGAGACGACAACATGCACTTTTATCATCTAAAAGCGTCACAAACGACACACTTTACGGAATAAAAAATAGTTGGCGGTTAAAAAGAAACGTTCAATTTAGCGTGTGTTAAGGTTATTATAATTTTATCCCACTTCGTATTTTACACCATGTTTATAAGCTTGACCTAATTTTATGAAGTCTTAAGCCAAAAATGGTGAAGTAGGCAATTTTTAAAGATAACTCTTCAATAATAGTATTTTGTTAAATATTATCTATATAAAAGGTGTGTTTTCATATGATGTAGTTATGTTGCAATTACTTATCTAAATTAATTCTCTATCACTGGTACACAAATTCACACTGATAGTTAATAAAAACTGTTGATATACTAGTATATCTCTTTAAATATATTAATAAAAATAGTTGGATAGTGGATTACAAAGAAAACGTTTGAATAGAAGCCATCTAATAAGAAAAAACGTTAAAACATGTCTGATTATTAAATCTTACAAGGCAAGGACTACGAAGTAACCTTAAATTCGATACAGTACTTCTGCCTTCACGCATAAATGAGCAAAAAACACGTTTCCGTCGTTAATCTTATTTTTTTCCCCACTTCCTTCATTTCAGATTTTGAGATATTAAATATTTTGTTTTGTTTATATTGGTTGTTTTTGTTAAAACAATTTACGATGTTGTAAGTAAAATAAGATACCTATTAACTACTATAAATTTAATTTTGAGTACAGTTGCTAATAGAGATGAATAAATGTTATAGTTGCATTTATTAGTAAAAAATTAAAAACAGTATTTTATTAATAATAAAGAAAGAACAAAATACTTAGGAACAATTACAATTGTAGTTTTGTCCAATTATGAAATAAATTAAGTTAACATAGTGTTCCAAAAGTACTTAATAATAGATAACTATATCATTCGCGTAAAATATATTATAAAAGAAACAATAAAATCACTCTCGGATACCTATAATGTTTTTGTAAGTGTGGCAAGGTGACAAGCAGCAAAGTAAAAGTGCAAGCGTGCGAAACCGAGTATCTCAGTGAGATCAACAATCCAGGTGAGGAACGTAGTGATTACGGCCAAGCCTCCCTATACCAGAAGAGACTCAAATTCGGTTGTGGACTATTACGGGCTGCTGAACAAACACCTTAAAATCCTTGTAACGTTTTCACTGAGGGCAGAGGTGTTAAGCATTTTACTTGTCTACCATTTATTATTAATTTAATACGAATATATGGGTGGAATACTCCACGATCTACTTTTTATGAAGTTAAACTCCACTGGAAAATTCATGTCGAATTTCAAACTGAAGCCTGATTTAAAATAAAATAGTATAAAGTTTATTGGCATTTTATGTGATGTGTTATTTTCAATTGTATACGACAAATATGGGTTCTATTTATCAATTCAATGCTGATAAATAGTGACATAGATAAATCCGTGAGAAAATCGATAGAAGTATGATGAGATTGGTAGATCACAGATAGTGAGATATGCATAGATAGTTCTATCGAGAGATAAAATATGACATGAAATTTCTCAGGAGTAGAAATTTTTTTTGCAGTGAGGGTAGTTACGGATTCCGTAACACCAGACTGTTTTTAACGGAACGGAACAGTAACGAAAAACAATGCTTTGTTCGCATAACACTGTAACACTGAATAACATACAGAGTATACTATATTCAAAGGCGCCGAGTTGATACAGTAATTGCCATTGCATTAAGTAAAATAAGAAAAAACAATGGACAATTTGATAGTTCCCAAAAAAAGACTCGCTTTCTTCCGAGAGTTAGTTTCACCTTCAACGTAGTCTACTTATGATCTGTATCGTGTCGAATTAACTAACAATATAAAAATATATTAACGAATCACAAATGATTCATCGAAAGCACAGCAAAAGTTAAAGAATCGATTAACTGTTATTATACAATTAGAATAAACATTATGAGTATCCTTAACCGACGAGCACGTATGCGTAGATGTAGATATATTGATTTGAAAGAAGGGAGATAGATGTGCCAGCATCGTGCCAAATCGAAGTACGTAGTCTCTGTCTACCCTCTGGGCGTATGAGTTTATGTATATTCAGATAGTAATTCATACATATGTATCTAATAATGTTAATAAGCATGTGCCATAACTAAGTTTCCAGTTTTATATAGATTTTTTTTCAGTTAACAGAGAACGATAATTAGGTAAATAATAATGATGCAAACCGATGATAAAAAAGAGTCAACAGCCGTGACGATCTCCGCGGTAAAAAAAAGCACTCGAGATCCTTCGATTTTTGCAACACTACACTGATAACCTTGGTGAGTACCAAGAGTTTTAACACAAATGTTTGTTTTTTTTTTCACTGTGTTCACTAAACCACCAGAGATTAATGTCGTGACGTATTGATTAGTTTTATTTCATCGCGAATATTTTTGATACAACACGTGCAGCCCCACCGAACGGCCGTGAGCGACTAATCTGACGCATACGTATTCAGCGTAGCATCGCTTTAGCAAAAGCAACACTCCTGCGCAAGGCAGCGCTTGATAATGTATTTCTTGGACATGTTTAAATACAAAGCGCTGTTTTGCTTCTGTTTGTGAAAAAGAAAGGCTGACCAGTAGAGATTTTATATAAATTAATAGGGAAAAAAGACATCAATATGATTTTCGACACTGGCAATTAAGGGGACGTAAAAAAAATTCAATAACAGCCATATTTATTTTTAACAGGATATAAGGTATGCTTTATTATTTTATGAAGCCATGTGTTATCCTGCTCAGTTATTAATCTGGGAAACCTTACATATACGTCGCCATCTGGCGTGCAGAGCACGTCCATATGTCCCCGCGCGTCAGTCTGAACAAACAACCTGAAACACCTGTTGAATAACCACAATAGGAGTGATTCAAGGTGATTTACTCTGCACGAAGGTCAATGGCACTATGAATACAGTAATAACACTGAAGCTTGACTTGCTTAAATTAAGAATACTAAAGAATAATGACGCTCATCAACTGCACGAATTTAATATAACAGTCAAAACCGGATGTACCAACATCGCTAAGAACTTAAGCTGCAGGTGCGTTGTTAACCTAAAGACCAAGATGGAATGCCTCACATGCTTGTAATATAGGTCCAAGCCAAGTCCCCATATGAAAAAAAAAACATAAATGATTTTTATTTGCAAATTTGTCTAAATTTTTAAACTGCATTTAAAATCGGATATAGCGTCCCTGGTCACATTGTCCCTTCAATGTCGTTAAAACTGATTTCAACTTTAGTAGTCATCTAATCTACTACAGTTGAAATCATGTCAAAAGTTTCGTATAAACCTTCTCTTAAGGCTTAGCACATCACATGCGTCGGAGCACGTCCGCGTAATATATTCCTTGTAGCAGTAGTTGTGACATATAAAACTATATCAATAACAAAATACTGCCCACGTTCCGTTTGTAATTTCATATATTAAAACTGGTGTCATAACGCACAAGTGTTGCATAATATGGTCACGCACACAAACGCGATGTGCACCGGCTTTATGAGGTTACAATAAATTCAAAATTAGGAATGTACTGCAAAATATTTTCACTTGTTTTTAAGGTTCGTATTGAGTAGGTGTTAAGTATGAAGTAACCGAAATAAAGGGTGAAAGAAGATAAGAAATTAACATAGTAAGAAAGCCAGTTTGGATAAAATTATCAGACATTGCTTGCGCAGAATAAAATTGAATGCTTCAAGTATTCACGCAAACAAAAGTAAATGTATATTTTTCCCATAAGTTCACATTATTTAACTTCTTTTAGAAAATGGAATACGAAATGTTAGTCTACAATACAGTAGTAAAAGCGAGTTTATCTAATAGAATCAGGCGGTACTTTTCGGAAATTCATTATGTTAAAGATGTTAAAATTAATTATCTACGATCCGCATGAAAAAGTAAAAATTATGTATCTTAAACATAGCTTGAAGTTGATGTCTAAGCGGTTTAAGCAGGGTCTAAGCGGTCAGTCATCGCAGTCTATTTCTCCAGATGATTCTTCGTTTTGGGGCGAAACATGTGACGGTGGGTCTACCTTTTCTAGTATTATGGTGCTCGGGTAGTGTTGTTGGAATTTGTGGTGAGTTGTGGTGTGGTTTGGAATTGAGGTTTTTTTATAGGATATGGGTGACAAACGAGCACACAGTCCACCTGATGGTAAGTGGTTGCTGTGGCCCATAGACATCTGCATCTATCCTCGATTACGAATCAAAATGCAGATGCGTTGTCACCCGTGAGGACTAAGATGGAATGCCTCTTTTCCAGTAAAAAGGGTCTCCGGTTCTCTACATTCACCATACGAAACACAACAGCATTCAGCTGCTATTTTGCGCTGGTATTCTGTGAGAGCGTGGTCCTTCCCCGGTCGAGCCGACCCATTCGTGCTACAACTATTCCAGTAACATAGCTGCAGCATGGCTCTACCACGAAAAAAAAGGTTGGGCGGGAGGTGCTCTTGTGGAGCAACCTAGGTAAGAGACATAATTTTTATCATTTCAACCATTATTCATTTTATGAAAAGATTAACTCTATCTAGCTCTCGCTAATTAAAAATCAACAATAGCATTAAATTCTACGAGAAATAGACACTTTCATAAGCATCTCCACATAACGTTACAAAAACAAAAGCAATCAGTTGACAAATGCTACGCGGCAGCAATCTTTAGATCGGCGAGTGAACGTGCGTCGGCGCAAGGTCGTAGAGAACCGGTCCTCGGCTGGCCGAACACTATTCCCGGCTTAACTACTGTTGAAGCAATGTTTTAGTGACCAACATAATATGATATATTTATTATGCATAATAGACAAGCAAGTATTAAATTAATTGAAAGAACACTATGCAAGAGGCGGCGTAAGAATATGTAGCACGGATTTACCTATACATACTCGTATTATGAGTTATAACTTATACCTTAATACGTTTAACCGGACGCTCGATGCTGGGGTTTAAAATGTTTTTAAAAATATAAATACGCGCGTATTTGAATGTAACGTTGTGTCAAAATTTCAAAGCCATCGGTGAAGAACTTTTGGAAATTTAAGGTTTAGAACAAATAAACATTTACAATTTTATTTATAAAGCTTTTATTTAACGACGCAGATAGACGCTGATGTTCAGTAATGCACCTGCGATGAACTGCAACGAACACTAAATTTTTAGCCATAAACACTAAATCCTAGAGTTAAATAAACGACTAGAAAATTCTTAAAATAAATTGATAATAATAAAATGTAAACAAACAACTTTCCTTTAACAATCTGTCAACTCATGATGAACTTAAATTTGCCAATGGGAATCTTGAACGAGGTCTTCTTTAAGCACCTGTCAACAGGTTATAGCATTTGTGTCCTTATGCAGTAGTCGAACGAACGTTTGCCTTTTTTCGCCTCTTGATTTATCCAATTAAAATTACTCTGTGGTAGTATTTAATTAGTTAATGATTCTTTCCCACGATTTACACGAGTTGCGGTGGGGATGTGTGATAATTTATGATTATTAATTTTATTCTCTCTTTGTCTAGGTATGGAGATCATCTTTGCAATTGTTGTTCAATAAGTTTAATTAATTAAGTTTCAGTTTTTATTGTTTTGTTTTTTCACATTTTATATTCGTGTACAAATTCAAATTTTATTTTATACAGCAAAATTAAAAAAAAAACAATGAATTTAATTCAAGAACCGGGCGGGATGTAGAACAATTTATAATTAATTTGTATCGTCTCCATGCTAATGAGAATATGATTGTGTTGTGTTATTTTATACTATTTTAACATGGCTAAGCTATTGAAAGCATTACAATATTAACCTAAGTTGAATTATCCTATGGTAGAGTGCAGACGAATAATGAGCACACGCACAAGGCCGGCGCCACGCAGCGGTCTGTGGTTGACCCACTGCTACGATTACCCGGTCGCCAGTCGGTTACTGTCACATCAACTACCGTTTAACGTGTTGCCATCCATCCCAATCTTCGAATATTTTCTTTACGCGTTCCCTTTTGATTAAGTATAATTATTATATATACAAAAATAAATTTGGATAAATTCCTATTGCAATTAATATTCTTAGGTGTCTTGTTAATTAAAAATAAAACCAAGAAAATATAGCTTTTGCTATCAATTTCAAGCACTGACGAGTGGATACATTCAAAGCGCAGATGTTTAATCATACGATAGTAAAAATAGCTTTAAAATGTTTTTATTATAATAAATATATTATGTAGAACACAATAACGACTCAACTCCATACTTTTACTTAAATTATTCATAACATAAATTATCGAATCGAAACTGAAAATAAAATCGAACGTCGCTTAATTATAATTATTAAAAAACATATCGGAATGTTATTCGTAGCTCAACCGAACACCGTACACAACTATGTTGCGATCTGTAATAATAAACTCGATCCGAAACAGTTAAGCGTGTCCATGCAACGGTTTAACATCAAGCAACACTGCCAGTAATAGTTTAAACTAGGTTGACCTGCAATGTTTTCATATAAACTTTTTAGTAATTCTTCCCGTACTAATTTGGAGCATGGAAAATGCAAAACAGCATTACCAAAACCATATGCATGCTGTGTTTACAAGTAAGCAGTTACTACACTCTTAAGAAGCTTAAGAAATTTTTCTGTTATTTAAGATTGTCATAGTGTAAGTTGACCGTTAGTAAGCCATATGAATAAAACAAACAAAAAATAACAGCTGACGTATGAAACATCAACGGTAAACACAACAAATGTAAGATCTATTTCACATGTATAGTTTTAAGAAAATTTTACTAACTAATTGCTTTTTTACTAGTTAAAAAGCAGCATAATGCTACTGCGTTTCGAATGATGAACATTGAGATCCGGAGACCCATTTTACTTGTAACGAAACACTGCATCTTAGTCTCCTGGGGCGACAAAGTATCTTCGTTTTGATTTTTAATCGAGAATACAATAGATGTAGGTGTCTGTAGGCCAAAGCATCCACTCAATATCAGATGGACTGTGTGCTATTTTTATATTGTAAGAAAAAGTAGTTTTGATAGCAACAACTTGATAAGTCGTGATATTGTTAGTAAGAAAGTTTAGAGTAAGAAAGACGAGAGCGCGAAACGTGTAATATTATTAACCACCACAGTTCCGATCTCAAATGCTATGCTCTAAGTTACACAGTGTACCTTCTACTGTAATGACATGTCACCAGTGGATAAAATTTTTGCTACAATGGAGATTCTTCATCTCGTTTTTTAGCAAAGTACGATTGACGTACTGAATTCAAAGGTCCCTAAAATCGGATAGTTCAAAATTTTGCGTAAACAAAGATGAACTAGTAAACTTTGTAAATAACGTAACGTTTACGTCGGTCAGCTTAGTAAAACCTACTACAAACAGATATAAGGAAATGGGTGTCTCTTATGTAAATACAGTTGTAACCTCTTTAATGTCCCGCTGGTTTTCTTGCTGGTTTTTCCCAGGACAGATGTGTTTTCCGAACAAGTGGTAAATAAAAAAAAATGACTTTCAAGAAGTATTATGTAATAATCTATATTGAATTAAAAATATTCTATTCCACTTTTTAGTCTTAATTGTGAAGTAACTTAAATACGATTAGCTTTATGGCCCCTAACTAACTAATTAAAATCGCAAAGAAGCGACAGTTAAATTACAGCTGCGATCAAAGTGCTCGTACTTCGTAGTAACTGTAACGTAAATAACAACCATGACATTCTGCCAACAGGACGCTAACAAGGACGCAATGTTTATTAAATACTAGAGTGTTGCCCACAAATCGATTATAAGCAAACGAAGGCAACATTGTCAATGTGATCATAATAATCGAAATATTTTAATAATTGTATCTATATCGATTGAGTTGTGGTTTTTGAAACTGTAAGTAGTTAGCAAGTTAAAACTACACTATGAAAGTCGCACCACCATCGATAATACGGCAAGTGTTTCCACTTCAAACGAGGCATCATCACGAGAAATAAACTCGGCGATGGCTGATCGGATCGCTAAGAATTCTTCCATGTCTTGGTGTTGGGAGCAGTAGTGTTGGCATTAGTAATGATAGTGATAGTAGTAGGGATAGTGCATGCAATTGAGGGAGGGCGGGAGGCTATTCAGAGCAGGTAAGACACATAATTTTTTTTATATGCTGATCTGAGTTAATTAATTTTAACATATTTTATAAAGCATTCTTGTTACTGTATCACATTAAACTTTATAAATAATCGTTATAAAAAACGTTTACAGTTATGTTTTGGCAAACGAGTTTCGTACATACATACATATAATCACGCCTCTTTTCCGTAGGGGTAGGCAGAGACCATTTCTTTCCACTTGCTACGATCCTTACATACTTGTTTCGCTTCGTCCACTTTCATTATTCTCTTCATACATGCTCAACGGTTTAGGGTGCTCTTGACCTGGCCTTTTTTCAAGACGTCCCTGATTTGGTCTTGAAATGTCCGCCTAGGTCTACCCCTTCCTGCACTTTCATTCACACTCGCCTTATACACTTCTTTCGTCAATCGTTCTTCATTCATTCTGTCGACATGGCCAAATCATCTCAGCATACCTTTCTCAATTTTTGTCACTACATCTTCTTTCAGACCACAACGTTTCCTTATCTCACTATCTCTTATCCTGTCACTCAGTTTAACTCCTATCATACTTCTTAACGCTCTCATATCAACTGCATTTATTCTGCTTTCGTGTTTCTTCTGCCATACCCAACTTTCACTTCCGTACATGAGTGTCGGAACCAACACACCCTTATGCACAGCCAAACGAGCCTTGTTAGACACCTTCCGACTGCTCATAAAGGAGTGCAAAGCTCCATTCACCACATTTCCTGCATTCACTCTTCTTTCGATATCACTCTAACACTTTCCATCTCTTGTAAACTTTGAATCCAGATACACATACTCTTTCACCTGTTCAATTTGTTCATCTCCAATCACGATATTGCAGTCTGTCACTGCCTCATCTCTTTCAAACACAATCACTTTCGTCTTCCTTACATTCATCTTCATTCCCTTCCTAACAAAACGAGTTTTCCTTCTATAAAGTATTTGTATAAACACAGTAAAAAGGTACTTTAATTTAAAAGTCAAAACGTAAATCGTATCTCATTACCCGTACCGACATTTTTGGCAACCTGTCCTTGCTTCATTGCTGTGTCCAGTCAGTCACTGTGAGTGATTACAATTTATTCAATACTCGACTCTTGTTACATATTATTGTGCGTTGCCAAAGCGAGAGGTAAGCCATCGATCTGATTGCACGGTTCGCGCAATGTACCGACAGGTTTCGAGCTCTTGTTACATAAGACAGTTCCAACTTGCGATAATAAGTATAATACAGTTCTGTAACTAGTTAGGGCGACGGTTTCGGAAAACAGCAGTTCGTTTAATTACCCCTTGAATGTTAACTAGTTGTTTTTAGTCGGCTGCTTAATTATACATAGAATAAAACAAAGTCACCTGTACGCTTAAATGTTTGAAACTACGCAACGGATTTTGATGCGGTAAAATGTGTCCAAATATCCGATTTCTTTTTCCTTGTTGTTTTTTCTTTTGTACCTTCATTGTTTGAATTATAAAAACCGTTTTTCTTTCAGTGTTCATTCGATTTTTCTAATTAAAATTAATTACGAATGAATATAAAATTTTGATAACTAACTGAAGAAACTAATAGTTTGTGATATTATAGAATCTTTTTTCAAATGTAGTAGCCCATCTCTATCTCAGTATCTCACATAGTATAAAACAAAGTCGCTTTCCGCCGTCTGTACGCTTCGATATTTTAAACTACGCAACTACTTTTGATGCGGTTTTCATCAACAGGCAGAATTATTACAAGAGAATGGTTTACATATATAACACATGCATATTATATAATTATATAATTCTTCTGTCCGTGTGTTATTGACATAACTCCATCTAAACGGCTGGACCGATTTGGATAAAATTTAGTGTATGTAATTAATTTGATTAGAGAATGGTTAAGATTCACAATTGGACCCGGTAGGTGGCGTTGTTGACGAGATCCAGAAATCAACCGTGCGAAACCGGGGCGGATCGCTAGTAAATAATAAATTTAAAATAAGCCAACTAAACTTTGATTTAGTTTATAACGCACGCTAAATGTTCAATGACCGGTACGCCTAGTTTAAAAAAAATACTTAAACTGCATACCACTTAGTCAAACTAGGTGTATTCGATTCATTCATATCTAAAACAACCGGTTGCCAGTATATAACATTTTTATATGATATAAACTTTAGCTTATTAGCATGAAAACAGATAACACTAGCCTATACTCAAAACTAAACCTAAGTTTAACCTAAGATTAGCTACACTAACATTTGCCGTAACGTATATTTATTGCACTTCGATTATATATATCTACATATTGACATTCGCAATGTTTATAGACAAGTCTTAAATGATAATTTACCTTAATCCACATACGCAAGACAATGTTATAAGAATTTACTTAATTACATAATACAAGATTTGTAATAAGATTACATTACAGTTCATGAGTATCTTTCTGTGCCATTTGAGCTTACACGCGTAAATATAAGTAATAAATTGACTTTCATCTAATTTAAATTTCTATACCTTGCCACAGACTATAACAAACTGCAAACACAAGTAGCCAAAGTCAAACAAAAGCAGCAGTCGCGATGCTTCCTAGCAAATCCATTGTAAGGAGAAACAATAATGTTACTGCTTGTTAAAGTTTCACGCCACTCTCGTCTGTAGTGCACAAGCAATAAGCTTAAAAATGATATAGTACGATTGGATAAATAAAAGATTGGTTTGCCACATTTCACATTAGCCGATAGCTTCTTGTTTGACAAGCACATATTTACACAACGGCATATTGTTACTACCGCGCCGTTTATAATACTTACGTAGAATAACTTTGTATTATGTTAGGACGTAAGAGCCACTCTTAGTATCAGTAAGATAAACTTTTCGTATAAATTTTTCCTTTTGATTTCGTATAATGTAGGATCAGACTATTCTATATCATATCATGGAGTTATATTTTTTAGTCCCTTTAACTAAAGGTAGAATTACGCTGCCAGAATTATGGCTGCAGCACGAATGGATCGGTCCACCGTCTAGGGAAGGGCAACAGATTATCGTAGAATTTCAACCTTAAGAGAGCGAGTGTCTTTTTTTTATTACTGGCTTTACGGCTCTGGATTCTAGCCCTTCTAAGCCTGAAGTTACAATGTATAATTATCCCTCACAGTATACTGCTTCACAATATGTTGATGCGTCACATTGTGCAGCCCTTGGGACATTTTAATGGCAACTTGAGCCAGCAGACAGCTGAAAGTTGGCGATGGTATCTCAAGGTGCCAAAGCAGACAGACGTCTTATCGTGAGAATCACATCACCATCAAAGCACCGTTTCCACTAATAGTTTACATGCGCAGACACTTAATACGCAAAATCGCACCACTTTTACATATCAAAATCCACTTCCAACCATTATTTAAACAATAATACAGGAGCAGCGAACCGTCGCCGGTCAAGTTCCCTCCAAAACTCAGATATCCCGATAGTGTAGAGAACTGGAGACCCGTTTTCCTAGTAATGTGGCATTAGAATGTCGTAAAAAAAGAACGCACGTCAATTTAAAAAATCTATATAAATAATAATCTATATAAATAAAAAACAATTGCCGTGCGTTAGTCTCGCAAATCCTCGAAAATAGTTTGAACGATTTTGATGAAATTTTTTGTGTGTGTTTAAGTGGGCCCCTGGATGGTTTAGATTCTCTATTGGACGGTAGGTGGCGTTGCATCGAGATCCGGTACTCAACCGTGCGAAGCCCGGACGGATCGCTGTTGTCGATTGGCAACAGCATCAACTTGCATTCCGTACACGGTATACACGGTGGTCGATATTATACATTCGTGGTAGTACTTATAGAGAGACAGACGATAAGTCATGAATGATGTATGCGGCGGCGTTACATATTACGAATTCAGTGCATCGGTACAAATTTCATAAGTGTTCTATTTCACCTATTTAGGGTCACGTTTGCTCAATTTTGTTGACTAAAAATCTAGCAATGTTGACGGCTCCATAGCGCAGTGGCTCAGCAATGAGTTGCAGCCCTAAGGGCCGCGGGTTCGAATCCCGCACGCAACAAGTATTTGTATGGGCCTACAAATAATTGTTCCGGTTCTGGATGTTTGACCTTGTGAATTTTTTTTATAGGATAGGGTGACAAACGAGCACAGTTCACCTGATAGTAAATGGTTACTGTGACCCATAGACATCTACATCTATCCTCAATAAAGACTCAAGATGCAGATGCGTTGTCACCCGTGAGGACTAAGACGGAATGCCTCTTTTCCAGTAAAAAGGGTCTCCGGTTCTCTACACGCACCATACGAAACACAGCAGCGTCAAGCTGCTATTTTACGCTGGTACTCTGTGAGAGCCTGGTCCTTCCCCGGTCGAGCCGACCCATTCGTGCTACAACTATACTATTAATATAGCTGCTGCATGGTTCTACCACGTAAAAATGTTTGTATGTAAACTGCCCCCACGATACAGGAGAAAGTCCTAGTGTGGAGGTAAAGTTTTTTAAAGAAAGATAAAAAAGCGTTCAAAATAAATAAGGTATTGCTTTACAGTAATGTATTACATAAACGATGAGAAAAATGGTAATTTGCTCAAGATCTATAATCGTTCTACAAACGCCTCTGAGGTAGTTTTTTACGTGGAAAATAAACAGTATAATACATATAGCCTTTGAAGTTAAAACAATGGACCAACCGACGCTTTTTAAACTTCTTATTTATCACAGCAGCATCTTTTATTGCTTTTGCCTTACACCATTCAAACTGAAACATCGTGTTCGCACTATGAAATAATTCATAAACATTTTGATTGTAATAGATGTCTGCAAAATGACGTTTAATAAAGCAGACATAAATGATGTTTTATAAAACCTCTTACTGAATCCTTACGACATTCCTTTTTTGAATAAGATAAATAATAAAAATGATTTCACAATTAAAATACTGTGGTTCGGTTTAACAAAACTAAAACTGTATCCCGCCCATAAGGGCACATATGTAGTATAACAGTGTAAACTGAAACTAGCTCAAAACGTACTGGAAGAAAAACAGGGTTATTAAAGATTTACCTTAATATAATTAAACACTTACCGATTGTATACACAGTTACACTGAGCAGTGGAACATATGTACTGAATTCGATAAACATCGCCTTTCATTTTTCGAAATATCCAAATCAACACCGAAACACATGTAAGGTTGAACACTTTAAAATATTAACTGGTTTATTATACTGTTATTTACAATAAAAATCAATCACATTTATAATATTAAAATTGTTTGAACTATTCCGTTGCAGAACAAGTCTTAATTATATTCAACGATCTGATATCAGATTAATTTAATACGCTTCACTGTCTCGTTATAAATTCGTTCCGACAAATACCTTGTTGAGGAAGTTAAAGGAAAAATTGTTTTCGAATTATTGTTGATGAGGTAAACGAATTGAGTGGGCAACAGAATTTATTACGAAAGAGTGTTTGGTGGGCGTTAGATAAACATGAACAGGCAGATTAAGTGGGCGGATCCGTGACACTGTAGCTCTGATACAGATCGTTGATTATTTTTAAACTGGATATTAAAAGATTTACACATTAAACACATGGAAATACTTTGAACTGAGGTTAGCACAGACAAGTGAACTATCTCGAATTGTCTTCTAGGTATTGCACAATTACTCTAAAATATAGGATGAGAATACAGTTAGCGTTTTAAAAGAACGGTATACGCAGTATATATATGCTGCGAAACCAATTACTACACCATGAATTCGAAGCTCTCATACGAAAAGAAGAGTTCCTCAAGGCTTGCATCTCGGTCCTCTCTTTTGCAATATATTTTCATGAATAGGTATACTTATCTATATATTTAACATAATGTAGGTACTTATATGCTGATAATATTTTCTAAATTTATAAATTGTATAATTCACATGATGTAGAGTTCCTTCTTTGAGAGTGGCGGGTTCTAATCCCGTTAGGTACAAGTAATTGTACGGCCTTTAATTTAATTTTGTTTCTTTAAAATATATACAAATTTATAATTTATAGTACAACTATATTATAATTTATAACACTACTTACAAATTTATATTTGATTGTTACGTAACGACTTTCATATTTTTTGATGTTGTTATTTCTATTAAATATTAAGTAGACAAAGAAAAATTAGCACCCTTTCTCGTTCCATGGATGTCCACAAAAATTATCATACCATAGCAACCAAGTGGCGAGCAGAATCGTTCAAGAAATAAAGTAATCTTTTTACACTTAAATCTACGAAAGGGAGTATGCAATAATTCGTAAGTAAGATTGTATGTCGATTAGGTGGCTAGGCAGATGTTGTTCTGCTCTCTACAGTAGGTGACGCGGTGAGTTTTCTCCGATTTCACTCCGGTCTTTATTAGTATAAATTATAAAATGTATTAAATAACACACAGCAGCGCACCTATAGGGTCCAGATTTTGCGATTTTCTTTTTTGACACCAACATAATATGAGTAGGTTTTTTTTTTAATAGAATAAAGGTGACAAAAGAGCATGCGGTCCAGCTAATGGTAAATGGATGCTGTGGCCTATAGACATCTACATTTATTTATACTCAATTAAGAATCAATATGCAGATGCGTTGTCACCCCTGAGTACTGAGATGGAATGCCTAGTTTTCAGTAATAAGGGTCTCCAGTTCTCTACACTCACCACATGAAACACGTTAAGCTGCTATTTTACGCTGGTATTCTGTGAGAGCGTGGTCCTACCCCGGTCGAGCCGACTCATTCGTGCTGCAATCACAATATAGCTGCAGCGTGGCTCTACCACATAAAAGTATTGAGATCCGTAAATACAGAATTTATTAATACATTGACTACAGCGCCATCTTTCGTATCCTAGCATAACTATGAACTATCTTCCTGACAAAACAAATACGAACATACAATTATATAAAAGGATATACTTAAATGCTGCAATCGTTGGTGATAAAAATGAAGGCACGAAAATCACTCTAAAACTAACTCTATAACTTATGTAAGAAATTACATAAAGAATGTAACGATTAACCTAGAAACATTTCAGTTAGCTCTAGACAACAATTGTTGTATAGTAAGATAGCGCGACGAATCCTTATGACTCTTGACCCGAAATGGTGAATGACCTTTCAAACCTTTTCTCAACGGTGTGACTGTCTTTTTTTTATAGAAGAGGGGGTGATGGTAAGTTTCGACTGCAGCCCATGATCAACCGTAACACTATGAAAGAGACTAAAAGAAAATGAAGAAAATTTAATTAATTAATTAATAATTTCTTACAGAACAAGTTGCAAGTAATACTTCTACTAATAAGGAAGTACACTTTTACAGTAGCCACAGACCTCCGCCCAAATTGTTTCATTTTCTGTATATTTACCGTCTAGCCGTCCATCTACTGGAAATCCATGCTTTTTTTTGAATTTTTTATAATCTTCACTCTAACGACTAATGACGACACTGAAAAAATTAATTTTTCCCTCCCCACAACATGACGCCTTAAAGAATGTTAAATATCCGAAACCAGGGAGTGTCAAACACGCAGAAGGTTACTTAGACTTCCGGTGCCAAGTACCGGTGAGCGAAGTTTAAAACACTCACCCAATAGACATACAGACCCGAGAGCCAATAGTTTGTAGTAGTAGAAGTACAGGCCTTTCTAAGTACGGTGCATCCTATACAATCTGCAACTTTCTCCGCCCGCAGATTGTCTAATCGCAGATGGCGAATCTTAGTCATTAGATACGCTGTCGACACGCTGAGAAAGAGCACAAGTACTTTCCGCGGCAGTATTATGCGTGAATGACAATGAAAAATGAACAAAACAAGCGGTAAAATTAAAAATGTTGTACAACTTGAATATAAATAAAATGGGAAAATCATCAACGTAGTCGAAGTCAATTAAATACGCATTATTAAGGATAACTCAAAAACTACTGGTCAGATGTTGGTCTAATTTATATGGGACCACATAAGAAGAATCATCAAAATCAGTTCACCTAGAAAAAAGTTCTGAGGTAACACACATTAGAAAAGTACAGTCGAGTACCTCCTCCTTTTTTGTAGTCGGTTAAAATGACATTTTATTCATAAGTTTTTGTTAAGATTTGTTCTCGTAGGATTGTTGCATTTCACAGAATACCATCGTAAAATAGCAGCTTAACGCTGCTGTGTTTCGTATGGTGAGTGTAGAGTCTGAGACTCATTTTACTGGAAAAGAGGCATCTTAGTCCTCACGGGTGACAGCGCAACTGCTTTTGATTCGTAATCGAGGATGGATGTAGAAGTCTATGGGCCACAGAAACCATTTACCATCAGGTGGACTGAGTGCTCGTTTGTCACCCTTATCCTAATTTAAAAAAATGTTTGTATAATAAACACCTTATCATTTCTTCCCATTCCTACAAAAATTATGCTCGCACAGTCTCTTCTCCTTCCGATTCTCGACTATGCTGACGCAAGCTATGTAGACATAACTGAGGACCAGCTAAATAAGCTTGAGAGACTTCAAAATACTAGTATTCGGTTCATATTTGGATTGCGCAAATTTGACCATATTTCCCAATTTCGCTCACGTCTCAAGTGGTTACCTATCCGACTTCGCCGGAACATGCATATACTTTCTATTCTGTACTGTGTATTATTTCACCCTTCTACTCCTCCCTATCTAAAGGAGAAGTTTAATTTTGTGGGGCTTCCGGGGGAACCTTTACGCTCTTCTAGAAAATTCATTTTAAGTGTGCCAACTCACAATACATCATTTTACAATAAATCTTTTACTGTCCAGTCTATTAAGCTCTGGAATGCCCTACCTTTGCATATACGTGAGGCACAAACTATTGTTATCTTTAAGCGATTACTTAAAGAGCATTACTTGTCTCAGTCGTTCGGAGACCGTTAGGATAGATTGTGTGATTATGTATTTATTGTATCTATCAGTTTTATATTATTGTTTGAGGAATTTTGTATATATATATATATATATATATATATTGATATATACGTGTTGTGTGTATATTTATGTATATATGTTAATATATATGTGTGTATGTATATATGTATGTATATGTGTATGTATTTGTATATATTATATGTGTTACCTTATCTTTTATTATGTGTTAGTAATTTATATTATTTCATGTATTACTTAGTTATTTATATCTTTTTTTTTTGCATTTATTATTTGTATATTTATATTGCACCACCTACCACCTACCTATTCATTGTTTGTATTACTTTACACCTTTGGTTGCCTGGAAGAGATCGCTATGTAGCGATAAGGCCGCCAAATTGTACATATTATAATCTGATTTTGTTATGACGTTTGTATATTTGTTCGTGGTGTACAATAAAAGTATATTCATTCATTCATTCATTCACCTTTCTGCTTTTAACACCGTTACTTACCATTTGTAAAGGTTGTTCTTTTTGTGCGTGTTCGTTTAGTTATAATTAAACGCAAACAACAGCCAAAAGGTAAACAGATACTTTAAAATTAGACGATGTGTATTCCGTGACCTAGTTGTTGGTAGGAAGAGATTAGCCTTGGTGCCGAGAGAAATACCCTCACCGCAGGTGTCCTAATTGCTCGGCGTCGTTTAACGCATGCATTTTTAATTTTATCGTTAACACTACGTAGCATGCTTTATAGGGAATGCTGGTTCTAAATATAGCTCACGGCATTATTCTGATCATTCCTTAGGGTGGTTTATGCGGCATTTTTATAGAATAAGGATGAATAACGATCATATAGTACGCCTGATACAAAGTGGATACTGTGGCCCATAGACATCTACATCAATACTCGATTAAGAATCAAAATGAAGATGGAATGCTTAGTTTCCAGTAAAAAGTCTCCGGTTCTCTACACTCACCATACGAAACACAGCAGCATTGAGCTGCTATTTTACGCTGGTATTATGTGAGCGCGTGGTCCGTCCTCGGACTCGTCGATCCATACGCGCTACAACCATAATATGGCAGCGTAGCTCTACCGTGAATAGTAGTGGAAGAAAAAATTTTTAACAGCCCAGCTATATTGTTACCTTACCTTACCGCCTACCCTAAAAACTACACGAGTTATAATTTCACCTTTTAGAAGAAACACCAAGAAGCTTAGTGCATAATAATAAAATTACAAGTTTCTAATTCAATAGAATTTCTTTAAGTTAATATAAAAGATAAACAAAAAAAAAAAAACCAGAAAAAAACTTTACCTACACTCTGTGCACGGCATTTGTTCACCGCAGGCTGCGTGGTCTCACGGCCTATTTCGCTTGTTTTAAGTCAAAGAAACAACCCCGGGGGAATGTTTTTGATGAGGTTTACCCAGCAGAAAGGTACACAGTATTTTTATTCGATATTAGCTATGTTACGAAGAATTTCTTTAGGTATTTCATTTTAGGAATTAGTAACGATATTTCCTAATTTAAATTGAAGTATTTACATTTTATTAGTAATGAAATACAACACATATGTATACTTTAATAGGTAAATTAAAAAGAAAAGACTGTATGATTATTAAATTTTAAACACCTAACATTTGGTTTTCGGCTTTCGACGCGTTATTATCAGATAAATCTATCTTCTAACTCAATTAATGTGTATTAGATTAGACACATTAGGATAAGACCGGGTAATGCCTCTGAGTTTGTGTGTTCCGACCACATTCGGAAGTTAAATTCATGGTCGCATGGACATTATCAAACATCATTATAGACAGAGCACATCATCGACATTAGCCTTAACAGTTAAGACGCAGGTTGAGCAAAATGTCGCACTAGTCGTTATTTGTGCGGTTTTTAGGAGCTATCTACTTTTTATTTTAAAAGATATATCAACAAATAAAAAACACATTATATTTCTACATAATCTTGATTCCATAAGAGCTATATCCAATTTATTTAAAGGAATAAATATTAATATAATCTCCTTACAACGAAACCACATAAATGTGAAATAGGTATTGATAACATGCATCTCCTCGTAAAGTAAGTATTATTTTATTTTGCGATTTACACCAATGGATAGGCAATTTATTAATGAACATTTCTATTATAAAATCTTTTTCAAAAGACCAAAATTTGGTTTTATTAAGAAATTATTTTAAAAACTGGGCGTATTCACTGCCCACGGGCTTGCTGGAGTCAGTGAGCGCTGAGCTCTTGAACGTGAAACCCGTGTCGTTAGTCACAGCGTCGGCCAGCGCACACGCTCACGTCATCTTATCAGTCGATAATATTATTACTTATTAGATTATTTATAGGTAGTATTATTTGTTTGTTTTGGGTATAATTTTTCGTATTAGTTATACATATATTTCTTGTGTTTTTTACTGCGCGATGAAGCTTTTTGCGTGTATTTTCTTTGAAGTAAATTCAAATATAAAAATTAAGCAACATTAGCATGTAAGGTTTGGTTTGAATTGGGCGTTTAATTTGGTCTATGGTCATCTAATAAGGCCCGGTCGGGTAAGTCGGCCTATAGGCGACTAATTCGGCCTGGGCGTCTAAGTTTACCTATCTGCGGCATGGCGGGTTATTACTCGACTTCGAATCCCGCACGGAACAAGTATTTGTAAGGCCTACAAATAATTGTTCCGTTATGTTTGTCCTTGTGCAATTTTTGTTTGTAAACTGCCTCCACGACACAGGAAAAAATCCTAGTGTGGGGGTGACGTTTTTTTTAAAATTCTTATACTTCTTGTTGATTTTTGTATTACCTATATTAAAGTTACCCTTATGTATAAATAAATATTACGTATGTAGAAATATATATATATATATATATATATATATATATATATATATATATATATATATATATATATATATATATATATGTATATATATATATATATATATATTTAAAATAAAAATTGTGTACAGCCGACTTCAATAGCATAACACAATAACTATTGGTCTGACCTTGATCAAATTCATATGGGACCGAGAAGTATCAGCTTTCAAATAAAAAAATAATAATGAAATCGGTTCACCCAGTAAAAAGTTATGAGGTAACACACATAAAAAAAAAACATACAGTCGAATTGAGGACCGTCTCCTTTTTGGAAGTCGGCAGAAAACGATTCCTAAGGAGTAAACTCCAATGAACTCTAAAAATTGACAAACGAACAAACAGTCCAGATAAAGGTTAGTCGCTCCTACATCTCATGGTTATCTGCAACTTACAGCTACCTAACACTACACAACACAACAGCTAACACAGCTAACTAACACAGCCTGTAATTAAACGTACTTCTAGGCGGAAAAAGTTGAAGGGCAGGATAGCACAGGCTGGAACGCATTTCCATTTTCTCTTTACTAATATAAACCTACTAAACTACCAGATGGTAAGTGGCTATGCCGCCGAAGGTGGTTAAGCGCACTGAAATAGCTTAACAAAAGCCTATTCAGTCTTGCTTTGATGGCACCCATATTGTAATTTAGTCCTCAGTAGTAGCAGTCAGAGGTGGTAACAGTCACTGTGACAGACAATCCATCACCCTATTTCATCCTGTGGGTATCGTAAAAGGCTACTATTATTGTCAAGTTTGAAGACCGTATCTTATATGTTAAAGAGTGGAGTGGACAACACGCTCAGAGACCAAAACAAAACAACTAGCCGCCCCTGTACATACATAACCCACAAGTCAACGATAGTGGCTATTAAAGTAGCTAAATTGTTCGCCTGTAATGCGGCCCAATTTATAAATATTATTATGAAATATGGCAATGCCTGAGAGCCATGGTAGCTCAGAGAATAAGCGCTCGTTGTAAATTTTACGGTAGGCGAGTAATCCGGGTTCGATCCCCGCTGGCACTAATAAAATTGTTAAATGCTATTTTAAGTTTTTTTTAATAGTATAAGGGTGATATAAGAGCACACAGCTTGCCTGATGGTAAATGAATGCTGTGGTCCACAGACATCTACATCGCCCTCGATTAAGCATCAAAATGCAGATGCGTTGTCAGGTTGTCACCCCTGCCGACTGAGATGGAATGCGTCGTTTCCAGGAAAAAGGGTCACCGGTCACAAAAAAGGGGTACGTACGCTGGTATTCGGTAAGAGCGTGGTCCTGCCACGGTCGAGCCGACTTATTTGCGCTACAACCATAATATAGCTGCACGTGACTCTACCACGTATAAAAAGTGTTCTGCATCTGCAATATCTAAGAAATAGAATATTTCGAGGTCACGTTGTGAAGTCTGCCAATACACACTTGAGCAGCGCGGTGGAATGATTGTTTCATAATTCTCTCATAAATGAGTACTCTCATAAATCTCTCTATACAAGAGTGGGACGTATAAAGGTTGTAACTTAAGGCAATGCCCAGTCACATGTTGTTACTATAGATGTCATCGGATAGAGGTTGCGCGTGGACACAGGTGAAGGTCAAAAATTTCGTGCGAGATGGCTGATTACCAAACACCACGTTATACGCAACCTTAGCATAGCTCAAAATTGGTAAAAGACATTAAAAATGCGTGATATTCGACAGTTACGAAACGAAACTATCGCCTCTCAAGGCCGAGGACACCATTTATGATGAAGCCGAATCTTATTTAAACTATGTCTTCTAACAAAGTCGTCAAAACCTGAATAAAACTGAATAACGAAGTTAAAATAAGATAACAAGCAAACAGATCAATTAACAGCCATTACGAAAACAACAGAAGTAATTAACGTACCGGTGAAACTGAAAGTGTTCACTTGACCTGATCACCTGATCCCTCGCGAAGGTCGTACCGACGCGCTGTAATGCTTACTGTTCCGCGTTCGTCACTAATTCCCGGTTGCTACATTGTTAAAAAAAAACCCTTCGTTTTCCTTTACGATCCGTTGTATTAATTACGATATACATATAAATACATCCTTCGCCAACTTAAGACATTAATGAATACGTAAAATTTTAATGAAAACAAATAAAGTTAACATAACTTAGAGAAAGAGTTTTTAATAACGATGAATTTTATAATGAAATAGTATTTATAAACACTATTTAAACCAACGGATCTTTACCGAAAATGACACATTTCTTTAATATATAGAAACTGGGCATAAGTGGCGATGTCTACGTCACAATAAAAGAAAACGTTATTATTACTAGTCGAATGAAGTACTCTATTAAATCATTAGTAGAGCCACGTTGCAGCACAAGCGAGCCAGCCTGATTAATGTTCGAAGACAACACTAGCGTGGAATATATGTAGCATCATAATGCATTTGAGTTTCGTTTTGTGAGTACAATTAATAAATAAATTACAATCAGAGACCCTTTTACTGGCAACGAGGGATTCAACCTTAGTCCACAAGGGTGACTACGCATCTGCATTTTCATTTGAAACAGTAACAAAAACTTTCTTTATTGAATATAGATTACAAATATTACTTAAACCTCTGTCCTGGGAAGAACCAGCAAGAAACCCAGCGGCACTTTTTTTTTAAATAACAGCTTACAATCATGTATGTTACACAATCATCTCATTTAGGTGGTATGGGTGCTAGTTTGCCACTTTTACTACTACGAGAAAGCAAATAAAATATTATTTTATTCTAAAGTAATTATTACACCTTTATAACATACTACTTGCCCCTAAGCCTTGATTTTTATAAGCTTCAAATTAATATGTGTTAAAAGTAAAAACCTATAGACATCCCACTGCTGGCCACAGGCCTTTCTATTTCTGAAAGGATTATTGTTATTGTTGATGGACGTCAAATATCTTATTTCTGAGATATGAAGGCTATCACGATGATTTCACTATCGAGTATGTGGCAAACCAGTACTTAAAAATGCAATATATAATTTAATTGGTGTGGATGGGAATCGAACCCAGGTTACTCACGTACAGTATTATTTACGGTGGGAACATATCCCTTGAGCTATCACGTCTGAATATGTATCAATTTAATTATCTGAAATAGAATAACAAACGCGGTCGTCTATTAAGGAATGTCAGAACTTTTAATTGCAAAATGAAATAACATAAATTCACACGAACCGTCTCGCCTCACCGCGTTTTACCAAACCGGGGGATTTCTCAGGGATGCTCCGAGAAGCTTTCAGGTCGGTATTAATCTAATTTATATGAAATACATCTTCGCAGTTTCATTTCATTAAGATATCTAATATAAAAATTAGCGTTTATTAAATGTCGAGGGCTCTTGTTAAGTCCGAATAATTCGTGTTGCTTTAAATTTGGCACTTTCATATTATAAGAAATAATTTTAATTTTTCTTAGTTTTTCTCTTGGCTTATTAATTTTTCTAAGATCATTAGAAAATCTAATATGCTAAAAGAACTACTAAAACTTATAAGCATAAAGAAATACTTACTAAATATAGATTAGCCCGAAACAGTTTACTGCCAAACAGTGGCCATTTTTGGCAGGATTTGCCATAATCGAGATATGCTTGGCAGGCGAAATATCAACTGCAGTATCATGTATCACAACTAATATGCTGCTCCCCAATCACTGGCCTGGAGATTTTACATCTGGCTCACATTAGAAAGTGATACCGCCATATTTTAGAGGCCCCGAGACTTTTTGTATGAGACCCGAGACTCTTACTTGTGTAAGAGTGGCAAACGAACACACTTTACGTGGAAGAGCATCTCCACGCTGCAGTTATAACAGGTAGGTTCGACCGGAGAAGAACCACACTCTCTCCCTCTCTCTCTCTCACTTTGTGGGTGTAGAGTTTTTTTTATAGAATTAGGGTGACAAACGAGCACACAGTCCACCTGATGGTAAGTGGTTACTGTGGCCCATAGACATCTACATCTATCCTCGATTACGAATTGGCATTACTTCGGGTTGTCACCCGTGAAGACTAAGATGGAATGCCTCGTTTCCAGTAAAAAGGGTCTCCTGTTCTCTACACTCACCATACGAAACACAGCAGCGTTATGCTGCTATTTTACGCTGGTATTTTGTGAGAGCGTGGTCCGTCCCCGTTCGAACCGACCTATTCGTGCTACAAATATACCAGTAATATAGCTGCAGCATGGCTCTACCACGTATAAGCTCTCTTAGAGTACCTGCGATCCCTTTTACTCGTACTGAGGCATTCTAGAAGGGGTGACAACGCATCTACATTTTTAGTCAGATGTTGGTGCCTATCATCCAAGTACTATCAGATGGATAGTGTTACTCTCTACATGTGTCTTAAATCGTTATTGCAGTAATTTTAACGATAAAAAAGGCATTTCTTGGAGCATTGGACATGTAGAAGCATAGAACCAGTGACAAAGTAAATTGTGCTGCAGAAGAGACGCCCTCGATGAATTGAAAAAATTTTGACTCTGGAAATCACTTATCTGTAAAGTCCCGCAGCATGTTTTCCTCCATAATATTTGACATAGAATAAGTTTTTTTTAACTATCCATAGCTATTTTTAATACATTGTATTTTAGTTCCGTCGCTGTCCTTCAATTATTTTTTAGATTTTAAGCTTAGTAATTTAGATTAGACTAAGACACAATTTATGTACTAGACTAGTAGTCTTATATATTTTTTTCTCTGTTTTTTGTAATTTACTATATACATAATATGGACCACTGGTCGAACTACACGAAGGAGATGAAAAGGACCACACTGAAAAACAGCGGCTGTGGTTCGCCACGCCAAATGGCGACCCCTTTTCGTCACATTCGGCAAGGTCTATACTACTTTGTTATTTATAATAACGTTAAAAAAACAACTATATAAAATATGGGGTTGTGTTTATGTGGCGAAATAAATATTTTCTTTCTTTTCTTTCTTTCTTTTAAACATTTACCTTTACAGATGTTTATCTCGACAAACTGTGCCGTCTAGTTGCGCCGTAAGAGAATCCACTTCATATCTCTGTCATCTGCCATATGTTTATCACTTTTCTTTTTTTTCATTCTTTTTTTTCTTTTTTTTTTTAATCAATACCCCCACACTAGGATTTTCTCCTGTATCGTGGAGGCAGTTTACAAACATATATTGCACGAGGACAAACATCCGGACCCGGAACAATTATTTATAGGCCATACAAATACTTGTTCCGTGCGGGACTCGAACCGACCGCCAGCGACCCCCAGCGCAACAACTCATTGCTAAGTCACGAAACCGTCACTGACATAGGGAAATAAAACAGGAGATGGGCAGCAGCATCTCCGTGATAATAGTTCAAAATAATAAAATCAACTGCGGTTGCAAGCCCGCCTGCCAAGCGTAAGGTCTACAGAAGAGTTCAGCGATAGACTTTCGATAGGTTATGCTCTCTCGCCTCTTTCACATCCGTGAAGCGAGAGCTGTATCAGGATCGTGGCAAATAAAAGTCCGTAGATCTGCCTATTTCTCTGGCTGACAGGCGTGAGAGTTTATGTATTATTTTTAAACTATTTACAATTGTTTCTTCTTTCACAAGATAAGTTTAATTAACACATAAAAACGTAACAATTGTATAAAATATAAAAACGCATAGTTAATGTCGCTAAATGCTTTTATTACCATACGTAACGCGGTGGGAACATTTCAAGCGCGCAACAACAAACATTTCTCTTTCATACCATAACCTCACTTTTACTATGCTAATTATTTAGCGACGCTGAAGTGCGACAGTTTAAGTGGAAAATTACGGGACACTATATTTAGAATGTATAAAACAACAGTCGTCTTGCAAATATAGTGTAATAGAACTATATTATATGTTTGCATGATGTAGCCAAAATTGTCATTGAAGTGACAACATACTCTATTGATAAAGGTACTGAAAAAGTTATCATTACTCATTTATTGTAGGCCCTACAGTATATTCGACAGAAGAAAAAATTTTCAAAAGTTATCGTGTTTACAAGCCTTGCGGACTTGATAAATCCAAACCATAAGCCACTAAAACTCCTTCTTTTATTTAAAAATAGCAATTAATCGATTTAAAAAAAAATAAGTTCAAAAATTGTTTATCTTTCTGACAATGTGCTTTTTATATCACTTATATGTACAATATGATTGCTAGATACGATTTCATGCAAGAAAACGTTGGAATCTTAATTTTTAGGCCCTAGTAGAACATACCGACGCACTTAGGCGCTTACGGCATGCAAAACAAGAGCACAAGAGCAGAGAAGAGTTCGCCGCTCTTACCCAGTGATGCCAGATTCACTCTTCATAAACATTCATTAATTTTAGCCTATCAAAATCCACTGCTGATAGGTCTCCCAGATAGATTGTATATAGGGGAGATATTTGCCATAGTTGCCACGCATGGCAGGAGGGTTGTCGCTACACGGCTAGCTGGTATTTACGGCGGTAAAATATATCCTGCGCATTTGAAAGTTGCTGAATGTTTAGTACTGGTAAAACTGAAATCGCGTTAAATTGGGGACGATGGTAGTAGAAACCACCGTTTGTAGTTCATAAGTTATACGCTGTTGTAACAATTTTAGGTTTAAATGCAATAAAGAATTATCTATCAATATACGTCAGGCGTAAAATACCTAAGCCGGTGACGGAAAGCAGCATCAAAGGTTTGAAACAATCCTTTATCTACGATTGTTTAGCCTGCCTGACAATTCCTCCCTAAAAAGGGAGGGGGTTATATCCTTTTACTCTTACGGATTGACGGCAAAGAAAAAAAATGTTTAAGTTATATTATAATTATTTGAAGCCCGTAAAATCCAATAGGGTACAGGGGCATCTGCTATTATATTGGATTGGATTTGCCTGGATCTTCGTCAGCTTATTCACAGTATATTATTTTTCATAATAACTTTGTCAGTGTGGTCATTTCAGTCATTTAGAAGTATGTAAGGAGTGACTCTGAATGATAGGATGAGATAAGAGGAAGATGTGGTTTGCAAGAAATCGTGACCGAGATTTAAAAAGTAGTAGTACTTCTATAGTTTGGGCACGTAGAATTTACACATACGGAGTAAAGAGTGACAAAACAGATTTATGCTGCAGAGGTGTGTGACAGAAGCCGGCAAGGGGCGTCTTTGATGGAAGTTTATCGACAAAATTGGCAATATATGGAAGATTGGCTAAATTACCATCTGGGTGACCGACGTGAGTTATATATGCAAAAAAATCAATGATTTTTATTATTAAATAATGATTTTTATTATTAAATAATAATTATTATTAAAATAAACATTAAACATACACGTAATTATTCTGATAGATGTGAAATTTGCAAAAAAAAAAGGCAATTATGAAAGTACGTGTATCAGGGCGCCGCTTTTTACTTGAGAATGAAAATCGTGTAGTCGCGCCTAAATCACGAAATTTAATTTCCTCGCGGTTATGATCCCCGAAAGGAATTCTAAATATGTATATTGGACTTGCCTCTGCAATATTAGAGTTGTATTTTTCGTTGTCGCCTTTCTGAAAATAGCTATTTGCTTTCTGGAAATCTTAAATAAAGTAATAAAATTAAAAATACTTCTTTGTTCGTCTTTTATGCGTATTTTTGACAAAAAAGGGACATTGGAAGGTATACTGGGCACAGCTAGTTTATAATGAAATATTATATGAGTGCAAATAGATGTACTATTTTTATAGAAAATTCGTCAATAATTTTGTTTTAGTAAAAAAGTAAAGTCTATTTCTTTCATTAGATGCTGCGGCGACTACGTGGTACACGTAATTGATTACTAAGACGTGACTGCTGTGTTCGAATATCGGTCTACGTTAATTTCCTTAGTATAAAAAATTTACAACCTATATACGGCCCACATCTGGGCACAGGCCTCCTCTCATTTCTGAGGTTTTAGAGCAAGAAAATGTCCGCCGAGCTGCGTCAATGCGAGACGAATGGCGGACTTTAGTATAAAAGATGGCTCAAAAGACCACATATTGACTGCGCCCCCCTTTCCCTAGTCGCTTCCGATTCGGCTGTAAGGTCATACAGGCCAAAGCCAGTCCCACAGGTGGTGATTAATGTGTAGGCACTTCATAGTGAGTCCCACATAACCACGCAGCCGGCTGCGTGGTATGCTATGAGCATTCACCACCTCCCTCCCCCGCTTCCGGAGGGTGGTAGCCTTGCATTAGGTGTAAAAAAAACACATATTGTTGTTTCTAGTTTCAATGTATATTGTTCGTCCTCGTACCAATGTGCATTAAACACGTTACATCTTATAAATATGGATAATTCCCAGGGAGCACGCCTGTCTGTATGTGTGTGTACAATTACTGTGAAACTGAAAATTTGACTTTAAGAAAACAACAAAGCTTAAGTTTGTTTAATATAAAATTGTAAAATTACAATGTCGTTGTTTAAAATGCAAGAGTGAATAGGCTTTTGTGTCGCTAATCTAATGTGCTTTATTATCTTTGACGTCATCACCTTTTACCCAGGTAACCGAGCAGGCTGACTTAAATACGTAAGGAAATTAAATATATTCAAAACACCGTTCAAATTTTCCAAGTCAAAACATTCAAGTGTGCGAAGTTGCGGGAGCGAAAACAAACAAACAAAAGGGAAATGAGCGAGACCGAAAGTGTAGCGCTAAGTTTTTGTAGCTCCAGATAGCGGAAAATACGACGCCACTTAAATATATATCTGTAATCGTTGAAAATGAAAAGCTATTTTGTCATTGAATGTCTTGGGTGAAAGCGTACATAAGAAAAATGGATAACAGTATAAAAACTAAACGGTATAAAAAAGGCATTTATATTGTACTGTTATTCTGACGATTTCAGTAGTGGATACTGTTTCTATTCAGAAGTCGGTTTTGGGTTCAAGTCAAACAAAAATTTGTTCATTTTCAATTTTGCGCTCGTTCATTGTTACCATCCAGTGGACTGCTAGGACTTCTAGTGCTTTTAAAAATCACAAATAATGAATAATCTAGTGTAATACATATGAATTCTGTCTGTTACCTTTGCTCATATTTTCTCCGCTCATATGTTACAACGATATATGTATAACTACTGTATTATATATTTGTTTTAATTATCATCATTATCAATTACAAAAGCTGAATTACGGCATTAATAATTTAAAATTAAAAATTTCCTACAACCAACTTCAATATAAATTATTAAGAATAACTCTAAAACTATTAGTCAGACCTTGATCAAATTTATATGGGACCATATGAGAAGCCTGGTGCTTTCAAATAAAAAAAGAATCATCGGGCCCAGAAAAAAGTAACTCACTTAAAAAAAAAACATACAGTCGAATTGAGTACCGTCTCCTTTTTGAAGTCGGTAGAAAACAGTGTAATATTAATTTTCGCTTTATTAAAGGAAATAAATCACATAAGTTGCTACTAAACGATGCTATTTAAAATTAGTAAATAAAAAGTAACATTTTATATTCGATAGAGTAAATACTCCAACTGTATTGTTTATTCTACTTAACTTTCATAAAATATGTCGACCGAAGTCGAGTCGAGAGATGTGATTTTATTCATACATCCCTTTCATACGTTTGACGTGGATACAAATGCTTGAATAAACAAAATCAGACAAGGATAACATACATTCTAGCGATGTCAGCGCTTTACCCATATCAAAGTGTTATAGAAAGTTGTTTTCACATTATACTGAAGCATTTAATAGATAATTGACACACATCAGATGGTCGGCTTGCTTGACCACGCTCTCACAAAATATTAGAATACTGTTGTGTTGCGTATGGTGAGTGAAGAGAACCGGAGACCCTTTTTACTGGAAAGCAGGTATTCCATCTTAGTCCTCAGGAGTGACAAAGCATCTGCGTTTTGATTCTTAATGAAGGATAGATATGGGCCATGGTATCATCATCAGTTACCATCAGGTGAACTGTGTGTTCGTTTGTAACCCTTATTCAATAAACAAAAATATTTTACGAATATAAATAATAATTAATCTTCGACTAAATACTACACATAGTAAATGATTTAATTCACTGATAATTCCTTTCATAACATTATTCACGTCGGAAGATACACGAAGAACAAAGAAGTATGTGTTGATGGGCATGAGTGTAGGCGGAACCAGAGACAAAAGCTCTGGAGAGTTGTGTTTATGAACTAAGTCTATCTCGACAATAATACAATAATGATTGTATAATTCTTGTTTATCTAGCATAAAATATTTTCAGTATCAGCCCGTAAAAGTTCACTGCTAGACGCATGGACCACTCCCGTCATAGGGACGATTTGCAATCAGGGTACATAATGGTATCATCGGGGTATATAAGAACATTTATATACCCTGATGATGCCGTGAAGCGAAATCGGTAGTATTTTAATTCATAATTTAATAATTTCAAATAAATATTGCAAAAATAGTACAAGTGTTACAGTCCAAATCACAAAAGTGAAGCAGGAGTTTCACCAAGTGACAACAATCGCAAGTATAAATTATATAGTAAAATTTTATGTGGAGAAGGAGTAATAGTAAAGGAAAGTAATAGGGTCTCACTGCTGGGCACAGGCCTCCTCACTCTTCTAAAGGGTTTTAGGGCAAGGAAATGACCGCAGCGCTGCCCCAATGCGTGCTGACGACCTTCACATGTCTTCGAAATATTTTTTTTCTTATTTCTCAGACATGCACGATGTTTTACCGCCGAGCACGTGGTAAATCAATACTTAAAATTTCAATTAACAATTTCATTGGTGCCGGCGGGGATCGAACCAAGGTTGTTCGCGTACTGTGAAATTCACAGCGAGCGCTTAGGCCCTGAGCGAGGAGGAGTACAGAAAGCTAAATTTATATATAGTATGTGCAGTTAAAAGCATGAATAATACATATTTATATATACCAGAGAGTTGAAAATGTAATACGGTCGAATTTCTAACCCTGGGCGACCGTTAGTAATTTTTATTTTCTAACGTTGAGCAAAGTTCGGTCGCCCAGAGCGCAAGTTTATATTTACAGCAGAAAATAAAATAAATTCAGGAATATAAATGTATATGCCCAATTACTCTCATAATAAATTATAGCTACTAAGCGACCACAAACCTTAATGGCCGGAGTTATTGGTCGGTGAGACGATTTATGAATTTTATAAATCCTTTAACCGACAATTCTAAAAATCCAAAAGAAAAACTAGTATTTATGCGTTTCACAATTTTTGAGATTTTTTATAATATTACGAATATACACTTACTTTACTTTATGTCGATTTTGAATGAATGAATGAAATATACTTTATAGTACATCGAAAAATTAAAAAAAAACCAAAAGTCTTTAAAGGTACAAATGGCGGCCCTATCACTTAGAAACGATCTTCACCAGGCATCCACATTGCAGATATTTTTTTTTTATTTAAAAAACATTGCAGATATGCCTGCATAATGGCCTGTGAGAGGGTTATTTTTAGTAGAATAAGGTTGACAAACGGGCACACAGTCCATCTGATGGTAAGGGGTTACTGCAGTTCAAGTCCAAAAAAAAAACCAAATGTTTCTAATAACTAAAAAAAAAAAATACAAAATTCACAATGTTTCTTCATTCCCGATGTTTCGGGTGCTTAACAGCTCCCAGTTAAACCCGGCAAAATCGGCAAAACTTGTTTTATTCAATGTGCAGTATTCGCATAACTGTAACACATCATTATAAAGAGGGCAACAAATGTCTCTACGGATGGCCTTAAGTATATATAAGTATACTGACTCTCCCATTCTTCCAGCCGGAACACAGCAATGGGTGCACTGCTTGGCGGCAGAAATAGAAGAGTGTGGAGGGTGATGCCACCTGGTGTGGTGGGGACTCTTAGACAGAAAAGAAGTTTCATCACCTAGGTTTGAAATGATTGGATGCGGTGTTTTTGTAAACGTGTTTTGCTGAGTATTTGTAAGCATGTGTATAATATATGGATGTGAAAGAAGCGAAATATGTTTGTCAGGATCGTACCAAATGGATGTCTGTAGTCTCTGTCTACCCCTCTGGGTGACAGACGAGAGAGCTTATTAATACCTATAAATTTATTTGTATCCGTGTCTCTAACACTATAAAGTCTAGCAATCACCTTAACAATTAACATTTAATTTTCGTGCTCGTACTAATAAAACAAATCACATTCAAAAGCAAAAAAAAAAATATTACGTGGTAGAGCCATGCTGCAGCTATATTAGTAGTGTAGTTGTTGCAAGAATGGATCGGCTCGGCCGGGAAAGGACCACGCTCTCACAGACAGAATACCACCGTAAAATAGCAGCTTAACGCTGCTGTGTTTCGTAAGGTAAGTGTAGAGAACCGGAGACCCTTTTTACTGGAAACGAGGCATTCGATCTTAGTCCTCACGGGTGACAACGCTTCTGTATTTTGATTCATAATCGAGGATATATGTAGATGTCTATGGGCCACAGCAACCACTTACTATCACGTTAACTGTGTGCTCGTTTGTTACTCTTACCTATAAAAAAAGCCACCCACCCGCATGCAACGACTCCGTTCAAGCCTCATGAAGTCGTCACTCAATGTCTAGACTGCTGCCTTAGAGATTAAATAATCTAAGACTGCTGCTTAGGAACTTTTCATCTGGAACGGTTTCAATATTATGACGACAATTATTCCGCACAGTTTATTTGTTTTATTAAGAATTAATATCCGTGGTAAAAAATAAACAGAAAAATATCATAAATAGCAACCAAAATAAAGCATGTTACACCTTAAAGTTATAAGATGTTTCGACAAACTGTCGAGCGCTTTAAGAACACGTCAAACGTGGGCCACCCTTTGTCGGCACGGAAACGGTTTTGTACACGACCCATTTGTGGCAGCTTGTCAAGTTTATCACCTCTTCAAAAATACAAGGTTTATAAAGGTTTTCTTGGTGTTACAAATTTTACTGCTACATTTTTTATTGTTACCATAACTTACATCGTGAAAAAATAGACAGAAAATGATGTTTTCTTTATCCGACTGCCTAAAGATTAGGCGAAGAACACCTATCTATCTGACACCGGGCTAATTGTGATGCCGTCAGTATGAACTTGTTTATTTTTACCTACTAATCACAAGTAACTTCACTTAATATGATAAAACAGAGTCGCGTATCGACGTCTTCCTGTGTAGGTATTATTTATATATATAAGTAAGTTTCACAGACAGTACATAGTTCTTCATTTTTAACAACGAAGTAGTGTTTAGTTACTATCCTACATCATGGTAAGTGAAGATATGGCCGATGGTAAGTGGTGCTATGTCAGATATGATGATAAATCGCACCCAATAAGACTACACTGGTAATTAGCACCCGTGAGAAGCCTGGGCTAATTATATAATAATCGCTATCTATACTGTAAGAGTATTACTAAACGGATGTTAAATTCACGATACTAATGGTTTCAAAATGTAGGTTGACAATAACAGGTAGATAAAGATACTAAAAGATGAAAAAACACTCCAAAACAACTGTATCAAACTAGAAGCCTAACAAAATACTTCTGGTTGGTATGTGGTGCAAGATTAACGTTAAATACGACCAAGACGTAAGGCAATATTTTAATTCACCGGCTAATAGCTATAGACACCTAGAACCTAACAAAGTGAAGTCGAAAGTTTAAATATTCTTTCACAATAGGTTTAATTATATATTTTTACTTAAAAACGTTAACAATAGGATTTTGTCCTGAATTGTGGAGGCAATGTATGTACATTGCACAAGGACCAGACCAGACCTGGAGCAAATATTAGTAGGCTACAAAAATACTTTATACATACGGGATTCAAACCCGCGGCATCAGCTCCCGTAACCCCAATATAAGGTACTAATAAGTTACTGTCTGTTAATTTATGGTATCGGAACGTAAAGTATTGACTACATTTCTTGATATCGGTTCTTAGAACATACGATTACATTTCTTCATTTAATGACTCGTTTCCGTTACAGCCCATTAAAGTCCACTGCTGAACATAGGCCTCACCCACAGATTCATAGGGGGATATTTGCCTTAATTGCCATGCTTGGCATGCGGGTTGCCAATCGCAGTTTATTTTTATTTTTAGTCGTTATTAGGAAGACGCTGTTGCCCATCTGATTTGTTTCCCTCAGTCGCCTCTTACGACACCCACGGAATGATATGGGGTAGTGGATATTCTTACACCGCCACTAAACGGTACGGTTTTTACAGCACGTATACCAGCGTATAAAACAGCATAATGTTGCTGTTTGTAACGAGAACGCAAGATACTTTTTCTAGTAACAATGTATACCATCTTACTTCATTTTCATTTTTACTTGAGGGTAGTTGTTAAGGTTTATGTCTACATCATCCATTTACCAGCAGGTGAACAATGCGTTCGTTTGTCTCCCTTACAGCATAAGAACTACAATACGAATAAAAAGACTACATATACGTAATGAAACCTTAAGACATTAGTTAAATAGACTTCCGTGTTGTAATGTTATCTTTATAAATAATAGACAAACAGTTTCAGAGACAATGGAAGTTATAAAAGGCCACGTAAGTAATTATTTACGTAGCTGGGTTTCGTAATACGTTCAACTCATGACATACTAGCAGAAATCGTAGTTGTTTCATGAAATATTCGCAAATCCTGAACATCCTTTTTTATACGTGGTAGAGCCATGCTGCAGCTATATTAGTAGTATAGTTGTAGCACGAATGGGTCGGCTCGACCGGGGACGGACCACGCTCTCACAGAATACCAGCGTAAAATAGCAGCTTAACACTGCTGTGTTTTGTATGGTGAGTGTAGAGATCCGGAGACCCTTTTTACTGGATAAGAGGCAGTCCATCTTAGTCCTCACGAGTGACAACGTATCTGCATTTTGATTCGCAAACGAGGATAGATGTAGATGATAGATGTCTATGGGCCACAGCAACCACTTACCATCAGGTGGACTGTGTGCTCGTTTGTCACGCGAAGTTTCAAATCAATACGACTTATTGAAGGGAATTAAAATCACATTCAAAAATTCCGTTACAAGTCTAACCTGCCAAGCTAATAAAAGGGTGTTAAAAAAGAAAATATATTTTTCAATTTTACATTATCAGCCATTTTAATAAGTTCACTTCTAATTTTTTTTAAGTCCTTTTAAAAAATGTACCTGCCTGACCTGCATTTTATCATGATAGTGGGGTAGTGGATATTCTTATATCGTCACTACACGGTAGTCGAATCGTAATTCTCGAAAATAAATTAATTGAATGAAATATGATGTTTATGAATAAAGCGTAATGTAGAAAATTCGGTGAAATTTTTTACGTCTTTTTCTTTAACTTTCCACTACTTTTTTTAAGTTTCTTTACTCGATCCGTTTGAATAAATTTTCAAATGTTATATATTATACGGTTTTAATAAATATGGTTAAAGATCCCTGTACTTTTAGAAATCGCAAACAGATAGATAATATTTCGAAGTAACTCAACAATACCAGTTTTAGGACTGTCAATTTAAACTAACATAAAACAATTTTATTAAAAAACATACTCAAGCATATACTTATAAACTTACTATTATAATACGGCATTTTTAGAATCAAATTGGTAACTAACCTGTCATCTTGCAACTTCAACTCGCTTAGTTCCAACTCCCTCCGCAAACTGGACACCTCGCAAAGGAGCATGTCCCGTTCTGCGGACACCTTCTCCAACTCAGCCCGCAATCGGACCACTTCGTTGGTCAAATCCATCGTCGCCATCGTCACGACTATCGATAACCGCTATCGAAAGTTGACATCACTGAATACAGATATACACGGCGCACACAGCACAACACACGCGCATTTTAAATTTTCATTTCGCACGCCAACACACACGTACGTTTGAATTTAAGAACGTGAAAATGTATTTTTATCGATAACTTTACGAGGCTGGCTCCATCATGCTCACGTTACATTGTAGGAATCTGAAACAATAAATCACTCTGTTAGTACAATGTCGAAGAAGCGCACAGTCGGTATGAGAATTCAGTATATTTTTCTCATAAGGCGTTCTTTCAGGGAGCATGGAATCATAAATATGAAAGCTGCGATAATACAGACGTAAATAACTGAAATCGTACTTCTTATATTGCCCATTCCGTAGAAACAGACAAGTCTTTCATACCACCCTTTGTTATATTAGAAGGATCTTTTTTATATTTTTTTATAGAGATAAAGGATGACAAACGACAGTTCACCTGATGGTAATTGGATGATATGACCCATAGAGACCTACATACCTAAGAATCAAAATACAGATGCGTGGTCGCCGATAAGGACAAACGCCTCGTTTCGAGTGAAAATGGTTCCGGATCCTCTACACTCACGATACGAAACATAGCAGTATGATCTTATCCTGGTCGAGCTGATCCATTCTAGCTCCAACTATAACACAGTTGCAGCATGGCTCTACAACGTATAATATAATGCAAACAAGCTCTATCGCTTAATGTAAGTAAGTGTGCGAGTATGTTACTGTTATCAATGCATTATTTTTGGACAATAACTTCTCTGGACTTCAGAAAGTCTCCTAATGCATTGAAATTGTATAACGGATAACGGTGTACACAGTTAGGTTAGATAAGTAGGTAGGTAAGTATTATTCTGCATAAAAAAATAATGATCTCTGCACGATTTTCGGAATTTCACCTATTGCTGTTATAGTTCAAAGTATATTTAAAGAAAAGTTGTTTTTAAATGTTTTTTTTTATTAAATAAATAAAAGTTAGTAATTTATGCAAGTTAAGTCGGTGCATACTTCACACTAATAATTAGTACGTACTAAAATATGCACTGGCTTCACTTACATGAACTACTAATGCAATTTTTAGACTTTAGTAGATTGAACATAAAAGGAGCTATTCGGCGTTCTTGGCAATATACCGAGAGAAGTATGGCCATATGATAGTTTTATGTTGAAGATTTTTACGGTTTAAGTATTGTATACTTATAATGTTATTAGAGTCGTGGTAACTCTTAGCGCTCTTACAAGTTTCACAGTACTCGAGCTACCCGGGTTCGATCGCCACCGGCAGCAATGAAATTGTTAATTGCAATTTTAAGTGCTGATTTACCACGTGCTCGGCGGTAAAGGAAAACATCGTGAGGAAACCTGCATGTCTGAGAAATAAAAAAAATATTTCGAAGACATGTGAAGTTCGCCAACACGCATTGGGGCAGCGCGGCGGACACTTCCTTGCCCTAAAACCCTATCAGACATGAGAGGTGTGCCCAGCAGTGGGACGTATATATATAGGCTGCGACTTTTAACTTTTAACTCTTATAATGTTATTTAAATTTATTAATGAAATACGTCGCATCAAAAACAATAGTTAAGTCAATGTAATTATAACATAAACCCAACAGTAAGATGACCAACTTCTTACAAACTTTTTGTGAAATTTTGTGAATTTTGAGCCTAATTTATATTACAGCAACTGACAAGTTACATAAATACGATGGGCGAAAATATTTATTTAAAACAAGACATAATCTTTTAGTTTTATCGACTAACTTCCTTACCTTATCTTTTTAATAATAATTAATTTTATGTAAAAGGTGTTGAAGTAAAAAAATTGTTGAGACGATATTGCATGAAAACTTTAAGAGATACCTAGAAGATAAAGTACATAAAATTGCAAACCATAAAAGTATTGTTCAGTTTCGAATTTTATATACCTTATAGTTTATGAGATAACCATACATTCATTGATACATCCATTACAGTCTATAAAAGTCCACTGCTGAACATAGAGCCCATAGATTACCTCATAAGGGAGCTAGTTAATATGTTAGGTAGGCGGGTCGGCAACCGCATTTTTTTTTATAATTATGCGTTGTTATTATTATAAATATGCTGTCATTATCATTTCTGAGAGGTTTTAAAGCAAGAAAGTGTCCACCATGCTACCCTAATGCGTGTCGGTTGACAGAAAATTTGCAGATATATCAGGAATTTTGTTATAAGGATAATCATCAAAAATAATACACGGTTATAAGGATAATAATCATCAAAAATTGTTTAATTTATGAGTTTTCCGATTTCATAAAAAATCTTCCATGTTTTGTGGATAAAAAAATCAAAAGCAAATCCTGACATTGATCTCGGTCTGTTTGTCATTAGTTTCATCATGATCGCTTCAGCCATTCTAAGCCTACACTAGCCCGGACAGACAGACAGTCGTACAAACATTTTATTTATGTTTATGTAATACTAGACGACCCGAGGATTAGGGAGAAAGGGAAAGAAATCGGCGGACGATGAGGGTGGTATCGCCGAGCACCGCCTTCTAACCGGTCCGTAACGGACACCCAGTCGCCTCAGATGACCCGTGAAGCTTACAGAGACTAACCCGCTCGTAGAAACAACTACAGGAATAATAAGTATTATCACAGCTTTAAAGTGAAACTTGTAGTACTGTGTAACTACGGTCACGACTCTTGAGCTCTTGAGTCGTTTTATTATTTGTTTTTCCTCTCATGTTCAGTTTTCAGCACGTTTATCTTCAACAACAACATTATGTACTTTTGTCACATAGAGGGGATTTGCGAACCCATTTGCCAAGCGTGGTAAATATGATGATGGGGGGGGGGGGATGAGGCAATCTATGGGGGAGAACTTCAGCGGTGGACTTTAATAGGCTGCAGCTGTAACGGTAACGGTACCGGTAACGGTAATACGTGTGGCGTAAAACACGAACAAAATATAATTTTCAGCCGAATACAAATAGGAGGAGATTCTACAGTGTGTTCTTCTTTTCGAATGTATTTTTGTATTTTTAGCGATATCTTCGTCAATTGTGAACTGATTTTACTTATATTTATTTATTAAAGACTTAATTCAGGGGTGGTCTCATATAAATTTTCAGAAAAATTCTACCTCTAAGCATGTAAAAATAAGAAATGACATTTTCAATGTAACTGTTTAGACGACATTCTAGTTTACTCGCACTGTTGGCTCGACCGGGGAACGACCCAATTCTTACAGTATACCAACGTATAAAGCAGCAAAATGTTTCAGCGACAATGTAGTCCATTTTACTCCATTTTTATTTTTAATTAAGGAAAGTTGTTAAGGTTACATCATCAATTTACTAGCAGGTAGCAGGTGAACAATGCGTTCGTTTGTGTTGTGTCCCTTATTACTATAAAAAGACTACATTAGTTAAATAGACTTCCGTGTTGTAATGTTGTCTTTATAAATAATAGACAAACAGAGACAATGAAAGTTTGAAAAGGCCACGTACGTAATTATTTATGTAGCTGGGTTATTACGTTAAAATTAGGACATATGATGCGTTAACTACAGTATTTTTATTGTAAGAATATTTTTTGTGAATTTTCTGGCAATATGAAATAAATCGAAGATATATTTTTAATTACGATCATCAGCCATTTATAAGTTTACTGCTATAGTCTTTCTTTTAATTTACCAGCTGGCCTGCATTTTTACCAATTAAAAAAAAACTTAACCGACGAGCAAGTATGCGCAGGTATATGGATGTATAATAATTAGGGTAGGTGTGTCAGGATGATGCGAAATGGAAGTGTCCGTAGTCTCTAGGTGACAGTTGTGAGAGTTTATTTATGTATGTGTAAATGCCAGATCTAAAGTAAAAGACCGGCGACGAGGAAATAATCAAATATATGCAAATGTCGACACTTACGGCACGGTCTCCGTATGGGGCCGACTGAAAATCAGCGTTGCTATCCCGCGGCTTATGCTGAGGCGGTCCCTTCCGCCACTTCATCTGTTTCGATTATTAAGTCATGAATTGTTGTTATATCCTCTATTTTTTTTGTTTATTCATTTTCTTGTGTTTTAATATTTTTTATTATTATTTTATTCTTATTCGTATTAATTTTGTTTATTAATTTGTCATTGTAATATGAAGTGTCGGAATAAATGTCTTTATGTCTTTATGTCAACTTCAGACATTTTATCACTACCCGTGGTGATACTGACAAGTTACCACTATGAGATATTCATCGCTCGGCATGTACTAAATAAATGGTACAAAATGATATTAGCCGATATACAAGTACACACCTGCACGCGGGTACACACACGCAATATCTTTCGTGTTTTATGAAAATAAACATTAAAGACTGTGCTTGCAACATTCTAACACAGCATTGTTGTAATAAGGGTTATAAAGCTCAAGGTCGCTCAGCGAACCATTGAGAGGGCTATGTTAGGAGTTTCCATGCGTGTCAGTATTCGTAATGAAAACATCTGCATTAGAATCAAAATTACCGAATTAGCCTAACGGTACAGTAAGCTAAAAGGTAATGAGCCGGCCATATAGCTAGAGATAGAACCGACAACCGATAGGGAAGAAATTTTCTAGAAAGGCAGCCTCGTACCGTTAAGCGAAGAAAGGGTGACCCACACTAGATGGAGTGACGACCTAATAGAATTTTTAAAATGACGAGTCAAATGACTGACATCATTAACATCACAGGAAATAGTAAAAGGTAAACTTTTTCGATAAAAATAAATAACGAAATTATCATCATTACAGCCCTTCACAAGTCTACTGCTAAACATAGGCGTCCCCCAAGAAATGTCACAAAACACGGTCGTGAGACACCTGCATCCATCGACTTCTTACATTTCTTACCAGGTAGTTACTACGTTAATGGGGGATTGCCCCACACTTCGGCTAGCGGTACGAGGCTGCCACTCGAGAACCTTTCTTCCCCTTCTCTTGTTGGTTCTTCGAGCTATTTGGCCAGCCAATTGCCACTTCAGCTTACTAATCCGTTGGGCTATGTCTGTTACTTTGGTTTTACTCCGAATATCCTCATTTCTAAGTTTATCACGCAGAATAACAAAATCGGCGAAAGATTATTAAAGTAAAAAAATAATAAGAAGAAAATACAGTTTTTCTTTTGAAAGTGGAAAAAAAAAAGATTAAAAACGAATCGTTATCAATCATAAGAATTAATTACAAAAACACAATTTCGGAATATTCTAGATGTCAATCGCTAACCGAAACTAAGCCCGTACATCTACAATATGAAAGTTTATAGTACGTATATTTCGAGATGCAAGCAACATTGCGGATAGATTGCTTCGTAACCTAATATTAGCATCAGATTACCAACTGGGAAAGCATTTGAATTTCAAGGAAATACTGTGATTATTTTTAAACCTTAACTGGAGCAAGAAAACGTGTTGCCCTAAAGGTGTTAGCTATATTCCGGGCAATATTAGAAATGAAGATGATAGATTCTTAACTTCTATTGTGGAATGGAACCACGACGTTAAGTTATTACGTAGAGGTGGTGTTTATGATGGTTATTACATTATGCCTTCTAATAATAATAATAATAGTTTATTTTCACCACTTAGATAACTATCAGATTTATAAATAACTATTCTATGGTCTATACTTAGTTTACAAAGAATGATGGAACATCTGTGTCTGAACTAGATAAATATATATCTGTATTTCAGATCACAGTGCTCATCCTTATTATATATTAACAAACTAACATTAGTATAATTTAAATAGATGATATACAAAAAATAAAATGTGAAAATTAATGTTAACAAAATGTATTTTTAATAAAAAGAAAAATGTTAAAGTGTGTATTAAAATGTATCTCTTTGTATTAAGAATGTGTATACGGTTTGAGAATGAACAGTAGAAAAGGCTAGGTACTTAACGCGGGAAAGCTTGAGATGTCCTTCGATAAATACGTGGCCGCCGATCTTTAGTACAACACTAAATTTAAGTGCGGTAACAAAAATTTGTGTTTAATCAAATATTGATGAGCGAGCGAAATAAGCGAAAAAAAAAAATGCGTACGTCCTTCTCATTTTTTTTTTTAGCAAGGAATAGAAGTATCATTACAATAAGTAGGTAATATAGCCAGTAGTAGTAAAAATAATGACAGTTAAATAATAAATTTGTTAAATTTTAAATGGAGTACACTCCACTCATCAGGTTTTGCATGGACAAAAATCTGTAATTTTCTATTGTAAAACATTTTTCTTATACATTCCGTAGTTTCTGCCTCTTGACTTCATAGCTTGACGAAGGTAAATCACTCGATATAACGATTCTTATGGTTGGTAATTATACTTGACCTCATTCTTATTTTAAAAAAATACATCCAAAATCTGAGACCCTGAAAGAATAAGAATAAGAAAGTAATATATATTGTATATTATTTTTTTATGTATTTATATTTTATATATATTACTATCTGTTCCTTGTGATTAGATTTCATGGGTTTTTGCGCGGGAACTTAATTATTTTTCTACAATAAAAGTAACCTAAGTTACTCCTTACACATTAGCTATCTGCCAGTGAAAATCCTGTCAACATCGGTCCAGCCATTTCGGAGATTAGGAACAAACAGGCAGACAGACAACAATTTTAAAAATTGTGATGTAATTTTTCTTTTGAATACCGTACATACTTGTATATGCATTTAGTAAAAAGCTGTTATTTTGACATTACAAACAGACATTTCAATTTTATTTATTTGTTATGTAAGTTAGGTATAGACATGCCAGTGCTTGACTATAATTCTAAGTGGTGTTGAAGCCGTAGAGGTTAATCGCTGTCTGTGTAAATGTCGACAATAAAGAGGTGGAGATCCGCCAAACGTCTAGTTATGGAAAGGGGAGGGAGTAAAAAAATAATCGATTCCTAGCCGACATGTAAACAACATAAAAACTATGTAAACAACATAAAAACTAGTTCTCAGATTTTTTCTAGATGTGCAGTGATGCTCTTTCTATATCTTTGTTACTGAATTTGATATTTTCTCATTTTGTTTTTGGATACGTTTGAAAAGTTCATTGAAAGATGAGTTTACGTTTGTGAGTTCCTTTATATGACGGGGAAAAAGTTTCTTCGTATTTTATATACAATCAATTCAAGAGATTTTTTTTCAAAGTTTAATTACACTTAATTATATAAATATGTGCTATTTTGTTTGATAACTTGTAGTTAGTGACATAATCCAGTTGCTATAGAAATCTTGAGATTTTTGATTAAAAAAAATGCGGCAAGTAGTTTTGACAGTCCGCTCTTGATGTTAACGTAACACTACCCAAAGAATTATGAAGAGACCGAAACAGGTGAAAATGTGAGAGTGCAACGTCAGGACTATATGGTTGCTTCCCAACCAAGCACTTTCCATTTTTGCTGAGTGGCCAAAGATGTGTGTGGTCTGTGGCGTTATCATGATGAAAGACCACTCCTTTTCTGGTGATCAATTTCGGCCGTTTTCTTCTCAACTTCTTGCTTGAGTCTCATTAGTTGTTGGCAGTGGAGATCCAAATCGACGGTTTTGTCCGGCGGTAAAAGCTCATAATAAGCGATGCTCTTCCAATCCCACCATACACACAGCATCACCTTATTGCGTATTTATCCGGGTTTCGCTACAGTCTGTGGAGCTTGAGCACCCTTTGATGACCATGATCTTTTTCACACGTTCTTGGAGTAGGTGATCCACTTTTCGTTACCAGCGATCAGTATTTTCAAAAATGGTTCGGTTTCATTACGTTTCAATAGAGAATCGCAAATTCATACACGATTCATTACGTTTCTATCAGTGAGCTCGTGTGGTACCCAAATATCCAGCATTTTTGTATAGCTAGACTTTTTCAAATGGGTCAAAACTGTTTTGTAGTCAATCCTCAATTCCTCGGCTATGTCGTAAGTACTAATATGCCGATTTTACAAAAATGTAATTAAATATTTCAAAGACATGTGAAGTTCGTCTATTGGGGCAGCGCGGCGGACATTTCTTTCCCCTAAAACCCTCTCAGAAATTAGAGGTCCGCCCAGCGTAGAAAGTATATAGGCTGTAACTTTAACTTCTGCTTTTCTTAGTTTGTTTCTCCCGTTTAAAATTTGTTATCAATTTTGAAGCACTTATACACATCTGATTGAGCTAAAATTTTGCTTATTATGTAACTTCTGTAACAATGCAAACATCGTACCATTGTTTCATAGAGCTGATCTGAAGACGGACCCGAATGCTGTCTCTAGCAACTCCTAGATTTAATATTTATTGATTTTTATTATAATTACAATATGAATGAATATACAAGTAATATCCACAAAGAAGTATTTATAATATACAAAAATAAATGCTGCACATACAGTGTATTTCTTTTCTGTAACGGTATTGGACGCACACAGTATTTTTCTGATAGTTACCAGGCGCTCAGAAACGCAAAGCGGAGGCCTAATAAACAAGCGGAGGCTTTAAAAGTACCCAACTTTCAAGGACAAACTCACAGTCTGGAGCCACTCATATTGATCTATTATACCGTAACAAAACTTAGTAGCTCGACTTGTTCGTGATTATACTTGATACTTGATATTATACTTTAACTCTATTGCAATAGAGACAAATTAGCTATATCTAGAAAGCGCTTTCGTGTTAATATAATAATGGAATTATTAGCCGCCGCACGGTAATTTCGTTTAGTGAGGGTGTTGGTTATGAAGGGAATGAGTTTGGGAACTAAGGCGTTATAAAACGATGTTGATACGGTGTCAATATTTAGATTACAATAAATCTATGCAATAGAATACTCACTAACCCATATCGTTTACCGTGTAGTGGCGGTGTAACAATATCCACTACCCCATAACATCCCGTGGGTGTCGTAAGAGGCGACAGAGGGAAACAAATTAGAAGATGGGCAGCAATACTTCGTGCGTGAAGCGTGGCAACTATGACAAATTAATGTTCTCCCTATGAGGCAATCTATGGGGAAGCCTTTATTCAGCAGTGGACTTTAATAGGCCGTAACGGTAACGAGGTTAGGGTTGCCATCTCCTAAAATGAACAAGCCGGACTCGGCGTCCCAAAAAGTCGGACTTTTGGCCTTAAAAGCCGGACAGTAATTTTTAGCCAAACATACCTTTCTGAGGCCATGCAAGCCTAAAAACTCATCAATACCAACCCCCCGAGGAAAAAACAACCTAATGCCTAAACGGGATACCATATCACACCGTGGCTATCGTAATAATATAAAAGGCAACTGTAACCATGACAACATTTTTAAGGTTTATTTTTTACTAAAGAACTGTTTTTTTTTATTTTTTTATTCATAGATAAAGGGCTTTGTCGCTGATGCGATTATGCCGCCCTGGTAGTTACAAAAAATCTTACATAATATAATAATTACTTACAATTAAACTTATTATACTTACTAGTTACTTAATGCAATTAAGGACAAATGTAAAAAAAAACAGTTCTTTTAACAGTTCTTTAAGACACTAAAGCAAAAAACATAAAAGCAAAGCCAGGAAAACATCAATTAAATGGATGTTTAAAGGAAATCATCTCACTGCGTCTTCCTTTGGCTCTACCTACTCTAAAAATTCGTTCATGTGCAACCAGAAGGATCTTATTGACATTCCTATTAGCTTCGACACGCGACGTATTTATTATATTTTGGTTGGTTATAAAAATAAACGAATCGAATGTAATAAAGATAAAGGGAAACTTAATCAGGCGTTCTTTTTGCTATAACGCATCGTATGAAATTCGTTTTTATTTTATGGAAGTAAGCGTACTGGCAAACAAGCGCACAGTTGACCTGATTTTCGTAAAGGTACCAGTAAAAAGGGTCTTCTTTTTACTGGTATCGTGGCGAAGTTAGTATTGTGGATGATAAATGTATAAAAAAATAAGATAAAATATTGTGCTACAAGCGTAGAAAACAAAGATACTATTTTTACATAGCTTAAAAGTGACACACGAACACACAATTCACTTGAGTTAAAACTGTCACGTTCGCCCCCCACCCCCGTCTAATTTTCAAAGCATCTTGAAATATGTATCAGATTTTGTATATAATTTATAAATGATTAAAACAAGAAACTTAAATTAAATGCATACTACTAGCGCCATCTATTACTTATCTACGGAAGCGGTAGCGATGTATATCGATATGAAAATTTCGCGCGTTAAATACATCGTTCTTTATTTTATATACGTTTCCATAGATGTCGCTACATGTTACAAAAATAAGTAAATTGTCCTAAAAGTGAAGCAATTACAAACGACACAATATTTTATGACTTGATTTATGTTTTATATTTTAAAGTTGTGCATTGCATTATTATAAGCATTATACGACACCTGTTTTTTTTTTATTTAAACACATTGAGTTATAATGTACTGCTACATTATAACTCAATGTTTAAACATACTTACCTACACAGTTGAAATTAATTAGGTCCTAACAACTACTTCACAATGTCAAAATTTGGAGGCACAGTATGGTCTAGAATCAGTGAAGTAGCGTGCCTTCGAGGGGCCATGTACCAAAATTTGGGTATCAAAAATGAAGGGTAAAGTTTTTTCACAAAGGGAACAAAACTCTCGCATTGAATTAAAATAATTATAGGTACCTATATTGATTATAAGTTACTACTTACAATTAATATTCCTAGGAACCAAGCTAGCCAAACAAACCAATATCCTGTCCCATAGAAAAATGCATTATTTTGCATTAAGTATATGCTTACATAGGGTGGATGCCCCTAATACCAGCCATGCCCCTAATTCCAGCCTTTTCGCATTTTTACTTCGTAAATAAGATTTCTATTAGTCTTAACTACAAATATTGTCACCTGAAAAATTCTTCGAAACTAGAGGAAAGTATATTTCAAATATTACCTCACAGTTTTAAACCTAACAGTGTTAAATTAAAAATCAAAACACGTACGCGACGAAACACGCTCGTTTTCCTAATTTTTGGACAAGTTATGATCCCGGTAAAATTATGCTTACTTTACATTATCTCATATTTAGGCTTTTTGATTTGTATGAATATGACTATAGACATAGCAATGCAGTCATTTTTGTTAAAATTTACAGGTTATTTATTTTCTTTTAGTGGAAATTAATGGGGCTGTAATTAGATATACGAAATGTATGGAGTGCATAATGTCAGCCGCCCGGCTGTTATTTGGTTTGACGTACCTAATAAGAAGTACCTAATTTCAAACACGTAATATAAATCAAGGCTGTCATAAACTGGAACAAATACCATTAATTAGATCATAACTTATTTTATAGTTAAGGGAGTTATGATCAATTCCTCTGTTTTAAAATTGGTTTTAGATCTTAAAGTATAGCAAAAGACTAGCTTTTCTATCTGACATTCGTCGTATATTAAGGACACCTTATGTATTCAATTATTTTTTTTTTGAGAAAGAACAAAAAACAATCAATAATTATAGTATATATAAGCAAAAACTATAACTTAGTAATACTAATTACAACTTAAAACCTAAATGAAAAACTCATGACAAGGAAAGTGGTTTAGGACCAGGCTTTGCTGCAGTCTGTGGAGAAGGATGTTCCGTAGTGGACTTGTGTAAGGTTGTAATGACGATGATGATTTAAAAACCTGAATGATTAAATTATTAGAAATTGATATACTACATAATATTTTTTAATAATTTGCTTTAATTTATTGAATAGCTTTAAACTAAAACACAATAAGTTAAGTAGTAAAACATTAAAATAAAATAATGTTGTCATCTGCCTTAATACATATTCCATGCTTGTGACATGCAGATTGAAAATTAAAAGTTGTTACGAATTTATTACTGTACCTCTAAAACTTACCTGCAATAGGTACTTACCAAAAGCTCAAAAGGCACAACCCTATGCTATGCTGGCATTAAGTACACAAAAGGACCACATTCGGTTCAGGGTGGCTGGAATTTGAGCCATAACGCCTTTTTTTGCTTATCGTCGGTTTTGAAATTGTTCTTGAAATAATATGATTATAAATAAATGTTCATTATATTTTTAGATAAATAACCTATCGATTAAAACAAATGTTTAAAAATATTGTGCCCTAATTAAAATAGCAGGAATTTTTAAAGTTGAAATTGGCACTAAAAGGCTGGTAATAGGGGCATCCACCCTACGTTCGGGGCCTCTGTAGGCCGGGGGCCCCGTATCATTGATACGGCTGATACGGCCGTAGCTACGCCCCTGTCTAGAATTAAATTTTATAGTTGTTATGTAATGTTTTTCTAGGTGGTAGGCCTCCTTTTCTGCCTAGTCCGTCCGTCTGTGTAACCTATTTTTGCCGCCAAATGAGTGCCGCCAATTTTTACATAGTAGATCCATGCTTTAATCATGGGGGGTATGTTGCCATAGTTACCACGCTTGGCGAGCGGGTTGGCAAGCGCAGTTTATTTACTGTTGTTTTACTGTTATCAGAAAGATGCTGCTGCCCATCTTCTGCCTCGGTTTCCCTCTGTCGCCTCTTACGACAACCACGGGAAGATATGGGGTAGTGGATACTCTTACCCGTCACGTCACGGGAACATGTTGCCAGTGATGACCTACGTGGTCTTTCACTGCTGGCCGTATGAGGAAGCTCAAGGTCGCTCAGCGAGCTATGTAGAAGGCTATGCTCGGAGTTTTTCTGCGTGATAAACTTCGAAATGAGGATATCCGCAGTAGAACCAGAGGGACTGACATAGCCCAACGGATTAGTAAGCTCAGGTGGTAATGGGCCGGCTATATAGCTCGAAGAACCGACAACCAGGGGAAAAAAAGGTTCTCGAGTGGCGGCCGCGTATCGGCGGACGAAATGTAGGGCGTCCCTCCACTAGATGGAGTGACGAGCTGGTAAGATATGCAGGAAGTCGATGGATGCGTGGCTCAGGACCATGCTTTGTGGCATTCCTTGGGGGAGGCTTATGTTCAACATTGGACTTGTGAAGGGCTGTAATGATGATGATGATGATGAGATCCATGTTGCAGTTATATTATGGTTGTAGCACGAATGAGTCGACTCGACCGGGAATGGACCACGCTCTCACAGAATACAAAATAACAGCTCGATGCTGCTGCGTTTCGTATGATGAGTGTTGAGAACTGGAGAAGTTTACTGGAAAAGAGGCATTTCGTCCCATTTTGATTCGTAATCGAAAATAAATGAAGATTGTCTATGGGCCACAGCATCCGCTTACCATCAGGTGGGGTGTGTGCTCGTTTGTCACTCTCATTTTATTTAAAAAAAATAGTGCAATGTTTGCACTGCTGTGTTTAGGTCTAACCCTATATATATAGATTATAGAGATCCAGTGTAATTAAAGACTGATAGGCATTGTACAAGTGGTAGAGCCATGCTGCAGCTATATTAGTAGTATAGTTGTAGCACGAATGAGTCGGCTCGACCGGGGAAGGACCACACTCTCACAGAATACCAGCGTAAAATAGCAGCTTAACGCTGCTGTGTTTCGTATGGTGAGTGTAGAGAACCGGAGACCCTTTTTACTGGAAAAGAGGCATTCCATCTTAATCCTCACGGGTGACGACGCATCTGAATTTTGATTCTTTATTGAGGATAAATGTGGATGTCCATGGGTCACAGCAACCACTAACCATCAGGTGGACTGTGTGCTCCCTATCCTATTAAAAAAAATCCATCTTAATGTGCCAACGCATCTTTAATTGAAGTTGGTTGCAGGTTTCCAAGGGCTGCAGTAGACACAGACCATCAGGTGCACTTTAAGTTTATTTGTTATCTCTATTTTAATAAAAAAATGAGATGTTCCCCGCGACTTCGCCCGCGTGTAATTTATTATGATTGGATTTCATGGGTTTTTATTTTCTTACGCGGAACCCTATTATATTCATAAACTAGCTGTTCCCCGCGACTTCGCTCGCGTGTTAGGGTTTTAATGTTTTTGCGTGGAACCCTAATTCTTTTTCTAAAATAAAAGTAGCCTAAGTTACTCCTTATGAAATCAGCTACCTGACAGTGAAAAACTCGTCAAAATCGGTCCAGCAGTTTCGGAGATTAGCCGGAACAAACAGACAAACAGACAGACAAATATTTTAAAAATTGTGTTTTTGTTATAAGTACCGTATATACTTTCATATGCAATTAGTAAAAAGCGGTAATTTTGACATTACAAACAGACACTTCAATTTTATTTATTTGTAGTATAGATTAAAAGTAGTCTAAGTTACTCCTTATAATATTCGGAGATTAGCCCGAACAAACAAATAGACAAAAAAAATTAATAAAAAAATGTGTTTTTGTTGTATGTACCATATATGCTTTCATATGCATTTAGTAAAAAACTGTTATTTTGTGATTGCAAACAGACACTTCAATTTTATTTACTTGTATAGAAAGCTTAAATTTGTGTTATATTGTACAATTTCCTACTATGCGAGAAAGTAGGTACAACAGTTGAGTACTGTATTTGAATACCGGCCTAAAAGAAGATAGTAGGTGTACTCTCTTCCTGTAATATCAGAGTATTAAAAAATATTTTCCTTTACAGAGCACTCTGTAACACAAAAACATACTTAGATAATGCATAGTGTACCCAAGTAGGAACTTCTCATATTATATCTTTTAAATAATTTCTTTTCGATTTCGGTTAAAAAAAATCGTTTTGAACAAAGAACATCTCGTCGATAAACAGCAAAAACGTATTGGCCAAAGAACGTATTGCGAGTTTGATTAAATGGAATACTAACACAGTCTGTGCCGATCAATTAAAAACTTTCATTCCCCGGCTAGGTGGGTACAAGAGAAAATAGGGCCGGCACCTCTCCATTTTGTTTCCCAATTCCGTAAAGTAAACATAGTAAAACTACGTGGATTTTATCGGTTCGACGAAACGTATCGATGTGAGATGGTAAAAATGTATCCAACTATCCGATTTCTTTTTTCCTTGTCTTTTTTTTTTTGTACATTCATAGTTTGAACTATAAAAACCGTTTTTTTTTTCAGTGTTCATTCGATTTTTCTAATTAAAGTTAATAACGAATGAAAACAAAATACGCTAACTGAAGAAACTAATAGTCTGTGATATTATAGATATTATAGATTCTATTACGTGATAGAGCCATGCTGCAGCTATATTAGTAGTATAGTTGTAGCACGAATGGTTCGGCTCGACCGGGGAAGGACCACGCTCTCACAGAATACCAGCGTCAAATAGCAGTTTAACATTGCTGTGTTTCGTATGGTGAGTTTAGAGAACCGGAGACCCTTTTTACTGGAAAAGAGGCATTCCATCTTAGTCCTCACGGGTGACAACGAATCTGCGTTTTGATTCGCAAACCAAGATAAATGTAGATGTCTATGGGCCACAGCAACCACTTACCATCAGGTGGACTGTGTGCTCGTTTGTCACTCGATCCTATAAAAAAAAAGACTCTTTTTTCAAAAGTAGTGCCTTAGTAATCTCTATCTCTACATACTATAAAACAAAGTCGCTTCCCGCTGTCTGTACGCTTAGATATTTTAAACTACGCAACGGATTTTGATGCGGTTTTCATGAATAGACAGAATTATTACAAGAGGAAGTTTTATATGTATAATACATGCATATTATATAATTATATAATTCTTCTGTACGTGTGTATGTGACTGAACTCCTCCTATACGGTTGTGTCGATTTTAAGAGTATGATTAACTCAGTTAGAGAATGGTTAAGATTCACTACTGGACCCGTTAGATGGTGATGTTATCGAGATCCAGAAAACAACCGTGCGAAGACGGGGCCGATCGCTAATTTTCAAAATAAATAAGACAAAGAACAAAGCATCATACTTTGATGTTATAACCCAAAGGAATTTATTTTTAATTATTTGAGTAATTCTTCGTCATAATTCGTATGAAGATATTACATACGTCGCTATATAATTCTAATTTCATAACAAATTGATAGGTAATATAGATAACTTTATTTTGAACACAGATTTAGGTTCATTAAATGTTTTAATTTGGAGACAGTCATTATACACATTTACAATGTATCTTAAACCCTCTAAAATGGATTTATATAATATGCTGGGTATTATCTATACCCAGCATATTATCTACATACATCCCTTACGTGAAAGAGCCATGCTGTGATGCTGCAGCTATATTATGGTTGTAGCACGAATGGGTTGGCTCGACCGGGGCAGAACTACTTGCTCAAAGAATAGCAGCGTAAAATAGCAGCTTTATGTGTAGAGAACCGGGGACCCTTTTTACTGGAAACGAGGCATTCCATTTTTGTCCTCACGGCTGACAACGCATCTGCATTTTGACACTTAATCGAGGGTAGCTGTAGATGTATATGGGCCATAGCATTTACTTACCATCAGGTGGACTATGTGCTCGTTTATTACCCTTATTCAAAAATCCTTTTCATTTTCTGGTAAAAGGTAAGAAAATATTTTTTTAATTTTTAAAGTTTATCCTAGTATATGATTTTTAAAGAATTAGTATACGCAGGTAATATACGTAGCTTTAACTCAGTTACGTGTAAAATTAACACTATAAATAGACAGTGTGACAGTTTAATGGTGACGCAGTTGTTTGCTACGCAAATCGAGAGTGAAAACGCAGAGAAATTACTAGAATCATCCTTTATGCATGCCGTTAAGTGTAGGGTGACGTTATTTCTAGCGCTATCAAGTGTTATATTTGCCACAGAATAATAAACCTGGCCTACTTGTAAATAAAACAGATAGTTAATAAATGGAAAAATTTCATCTTTTTTTTTATCTTTTTCAAAAACGTTACCCCCATACTAGGATTTTCTCCTGTGTCGTGGAGGCATTTTACAAACATAAATTGCACAAGGACAAACATCCAGACCCGGACCAATTATTTGTAGGCCATACAAATACTTGTTCCGTGCGGGATTCGAACCCGCGGCCCCCAGGGCAACAACTGATTGCTAAGCCACTGCGCCACGGAGCAGCGCCACGGAGGAGCGCCACTGCGCTACGTCAGTAGCGTAGAATTAGCCATTCTGAAGATTAGTCCAGACAGACAGACGGACAAAACATTTAAAAATGGTTATTCATGACGCAAATACTCCTCAAGCCATATTATACGTGGTAGAGCCATGCTGCAGCTATATTAGTAGTATAGTTGTAGCACGAATGGATCGGCTCGACCGGGGAAGGACCACGCTCTCACAGAATACCAGCGTAAAATAGCAGCTTAACAATGCTGTGTTTCGTACGGTGAGTGTAGAGAACCGGGGACCCTTTTTACTGGAAAAGAGGCATTCCATCTTAGTCCTCACGGATGAAAACGCATCTGTATTTTGATTCTTTATTGAGGACAGATGTAGATGTTTATGGGTCACGGCAACCACATACAAGCAGGTGGACTGTGTGCTCGTTTGTCACCCTATCCTATAAAAAAGGCAATTATATATTTTAAAATTACAGACAGACACTTGAATTTTTTTATATGTATAGATAAGGGGGATGCTGCTGCCCATCCCCTGGTTAGTTTCCCTCTATCGCCACTTACGACACCCATGGGACGATACGGGGTAGTGGATAACCGGTCAATACACGGTGTTTATAATATAGCTAACGTAAAAAACCGATGTTTCGATAAGTCTGCGGAATGTTAACATGTTCCACATCGTCCTCTGCATTCAACCAGATTTTATAAATCGTAAACACTCGCAAAAAAAAAAACCACCGAGAAACAGGTCATTGATAAGCCAGAGTAATCGGGTTTGGAAATATTGTATTAGCGCGATCAATCATCTTTATATAATATACAATCATCGTATATTCATCTTCTATAATATAAAAATGAATCGCTTAATGTGTTGCTAAGCGCAAATCAGCTGAATCCATTTCGCTAATTCTTTTTTTATAATATTCCTTGAAGTACGAAGATGGTTCTTACGGAGAGAAAAAATTAAAAATTGCCTGAAAAAGTCTAAAAACAACACATTTCTATATTCCCATTCAAATGATTCGTAATAATACTTAAAAGTCAACTTGTACTTTAATACCATTCCATAAAGTTTAAGTGTTAGTGGAGGGGTTCCGGGAAGGCAAAACAATTGAGTGAAGTTAGTATCGTATAAATATTAATGTCAATATTTATACACACTGGCAGATAGCTAATGTTATAAGGAGTAACTTGGGCTGCTTTTATGTTAGGGTTCCGCGAAAAATAACTCCACGCGGGCGAAGTTGGGGATCAGCTAGTATATTATATAATATGTTACGTCTGTCAGTGATAGTGTAACTTCAGAACGACGAACCGATTGAGGTCATATTCACACAATATGTTTTGGTTTAGTGCTAAATAGGAAAAACATAAAATCCTTACCAGAGGGGTAGGGGTTGAGTTATTAATAAATTTTATATATACCCTGTAAAAAGTCCCGAGTAAATTCGTAGTCAAACTTATCGCGCCACCTACCAGAAAGGACAGAACGTCTTCCGGGGCAGCTAGTGATCTAACAATTTTAAAACAAACACGTGAAAGTGAAAATTCCACTTGACAGATTTTACCTTTTGAACATTTATTAACAAAAGTTTTTATGGCATATTAATGTAGTATTTTGTGGTGAGTGACCAGAAACGGGGACCTTACGAGATATGCATCTTTCTCCCCGGGGTCGACAACCAATGTGCATTTTGACTCTTAAACGAGGTGTGATGTAGGTGTCTATGGGCGACAGTGTCTTCTAACGATCAGATGGACTGTGTGCTCGTTTGCTACCCTTATACAAAGTTTTCATAACAGATTAGAACACTTTTATACGTGGTAGAGCCATGCTTCACCTATATTGGTAGTATAGTAGTAGCACGAATGGGTCGGCTCGACCGGGGAAGGAACACGTTCTCACAGAATACAAACGTAAAATAGCAGCTAAACACTGCACTGCTGTGTTTCGTATGGTGACTGTAGAGAACCGGAGAGCTTTTTTACTGGAAAAGAGGCATTCCATCTTAATCATCACGAATGACAACACAACCGCATTTTGATTCGTTATTGAGGATAGATGTGGATGTCTATGGGTCACAGCAACCACTTAACCATCAGGTGGACTGTGTGCTCGTTTGTCACCCTATCCAATAAAAAAAAAACTAAAATAAAACACACTGTCACATGGGAAAAGGTAGTTGAACTCATAGCATTTCATCCCACGAGGCAATTAATGCTAGTCCTCAAAGCTGACAACGCATCTGTAGACTTCTTTGTTTGAAGCTGGCTGCAAGTGTTCATGGACTGCAGTAGCCACTTACCATCAGGTGGACTGTAAGTTCGTTTGACATTTCAGTTTAAAAAAAAGGGAAAAAAACGTGTCGAAAATTTAAATTGATGAGGGCTAGGCGAGAAAAAGTTTAAAATTTTTTCCGTCACAACCCCTTCTGACGTAGTGTAGACGGCCTTGGGGGCTATAAGAAAGCGAGATGAAACAATATCCATCTCCCTCGCACTTTTTCTTCTTGACATGAAATAAATATTATTTTATTTTAAATGACGCTTCATTTTCTGCCCACTTCCAGAAAGCAGACTACTCAATTCGACTGTATGTTTTTTTTATGTGTGTTAACCTCATAACTTTTTACTGGGTGAACCGATTTCGATGATTCTTTTTTTATTTGAAAGCTGGTACTTCTCGTGTGGTTCCATATGAATTTGATCAAGGTCAGACCAATAGTTTTTGAGTTATTCTTAATAACTTATATTGAAGTCGGCTGTACAAAATTTTTTCATTTTAAATTAGACAGCGGTTAGTAATACATTTATTTTTATTTGTTAATCAATAATATAATACGTTTTTCAATAATAATATACTACGAAAGAAACTTCGTTTCAACCGAGTGTTCCACGACACTCACGCATGTTTTTTTTTTAGCATTGAAACAGAAATATTTTTGTTTAGACTTATTAAAATTCAGTTGACCTTCCAAATTACGATATTCTCACTTGGGATTCTCACAGAAGATGCAACTGCTGATGAGTGATATTATTTGTTATGGTTGATGTTATTGCTTTCAGTATGCGTGTGTTCTATGCCGGCTGGTGTGACAATTTTTTTAAACAGATCAAAGTAAGCTTATTAAAAAGTAAATAAATAAAATAAATAAACCAAAGAGGATTTGTGGTTTATAAATGTCATCAAATGAAGAGGGCGATTGAAACATGCTCACCGACTGTAAATTTCCCCGAGCGTCGGTGTTTCACGTTAGCTAGGTACTATGTTCCTCTAAGCGAACTTATTGATCGTTTGATTTATACTGGAAATCATCGCAAAAGATACATCGATTCCTACGTAAGAATAATTTGTGAGGCTATTCAAAATTAAAACTAAATAATACGTAAATCGGACCAAAAATGTATATTTGGCAATGATATTATAATCTCAGAACAAATAAAGATAGAGCACCGCGTACATTGCAAGTGGCAGTGATCGATGCAAGTGGCACACATCTTTGTTCTTTCTTTCTATATCAGCTCGTACAAGTTCAATGCTGCATGCATACATATGCACGCAAAACCATTTCGTTTGTTGCAAACGTAGATGTATGTATGTATATATATGCGAGTGTGTTCATAAAATTAGTTGAGCATGGTTTTGGCTTGGTTTGCGAATCACTTAAATGTACACGGCACTCCGCGTTTCTTTTTTTCTTTGTTAGGTGAGATTATAATATATTACTATTACATCAGGCCATTGAACACTTCAGTGTCTAGTGGCTATATTATTTGCTGTCTTAAAACGTAGAGAATTAAAAATAAATTAGTAAAATTTTTCAACGTGGTACTTCAGATGGTTAGCGTTCGCTGCAACTTTCATCGTACGCGAGCAACCCGGGTTTGATCCCCGACGGCACCAATGAAATTGTTAATTACAATTTTAAGTGCTGATTTACCACGTGCTCGGGGGTGAAGAAAAACATCGTGAGGAAACCTGCATGTGTTTCATGGGCGGCGGTAGTTATCATCAGGTGAGCCGCATGCTGATGCATGAAATAAAAAAAAATATTTCGAAGACATGTGAAGTTCCTTGCCCTAAAACTTTCTCAGAAATGAGAAGAGGCCTATGCCCAGCAGCTGGACGTATATAAGCTGTAACTTTTAACTTTAAATTTTTTTTTAAAGTTAAAAGTTACATACTATATAGGTCCAATGTACACATCAAATTACAAACAATCCCAATACTAATAAAATATGGCGGCCCGTGCGCCGCGTCGCGTCGGGATACTTTTACTAGCTTTCCTAATATGTGTCACTGCGTGCGAGCAGTTTCACCCGACGCGTGCGGCATACCAAGAGACGATTTATCAATAGAGTCGACGGCGCTTTTATGGTATGGCGGGATTTGAAGCGGCTTTTGAGATTACTGTGGATATTTGTGTAGATAATTTCGTAGATTATTAAGTACTGATAAATTAATTTCTCCTAGAAATAACATTTTACAAAGAAAGAGCTTGGTAGCGTTTGTGACTTTGGATTGACAAAAAATCAGTCAATTAGATAAATTTGCCACTGTCGACTAAGATAGGTTGTTCTGTGTGTATTATTTGTCCTTCTTAGTGAGCTTGTGATACATATCTAAATAGGCTCTTAGGCTTGGAGATAAGATGTTTTTACTGCCATCTATCGGAATACATAAGACATATTTGCCATATACAAAAGTCGCCTCTGAAAACATTCACGGGACGCAATGGGGTTACTGGATACTTGGATTGGTTATTGGATACTCTTACGTCACCACCACAGGTCAATGAAGTGTTTCGTGATTTTTAATAATTATTTTTTTATTAAAATTGGTCGTTAATATCCTTATATGTTAAAATATATGCCCATATAGGATAAAGGTGACAAGCGAGCACACAGTCCACCTGATGGTAAGTGGTTGCTGTGGCCCATAGACATCTACATCTATCTTCGTTTGCGAATAAAATGCAGATGCATTGTCAGCCGTGACGACTAAGATGGATTGCCTCTTTTCTATTAAAAAATTATCCGGTTTTCTACACTCACGAAACGAAACATAGTAGCATTAAGCTGCTATTATACGCTGGTATTCTGTGAGAGCGTTGTCCTTCCCCGGTCGTGCCGACACATACGTGCTACAACTGTACTATTGATATAACTGTAGCATGGCTCGACCAAGCTCTGTTAAGCATAAGTTTTAGAACGAAACAGTATAATATACCTACAACTTTAGATTTTTAGATGGACCTGTTTTTCTAAGGCGCTTTTAAGTGAGTTTAACGATGACATCAGCGGTTAATTAATGCTGTGTCATCTTCAACCCGTAAAAAAACCATTGCAGAACATGGATTTCTCCAGTTATAGAGATGATAGGTAATTATATTTTGAAAGCAAACAAAAAATTTACAGCACACATAAAACTTTACGTACAAGGTACAATTAGACTAAAGCCTCTTCATATCTGAGAGGGTTTTGGATCAGGAAAGAGTCCGCACTGGCCCGATACGTGTTAGTATTCATTTATCGTGATGTGTTTTTTAAGTAATCAATAAACTGCAATTATCTATTTAATTTGTGCGAGCGGGAATCGAATTAAGAGTAGGTTGGCTGAAACTTGTGACCGCACTTACAACATCAATTTACTTACTTAGTTGTATCTATTTTATACGTGGTAGAGCCATGCTGCAGCTGTATTAATAGTATAGTTGTAGCACGAATGGGTCAGTTCGGCCGGGGAAGGACCACGCTCTCACAGAATACCAGCGTAAAATGGCAGCTTGACACTGCTGTGTTTCGTATGATGAGTGTAGAGAACCGGAGACCCATTTTACTGGAACATCATTCCATCTTAGTCCTCACGGGTGACGACGCATCTGCATTTTGATTCTTTATTGAGGATAAATGTAGATGTCTACGGGTCACAGCAAGCACTTACCATCAGGTCCACTGTGTGCTCGTTTGTCACCCTATCCTATAAAAAAATATCTACATGTAAAAAATAAACAGGAGCAGCTACACCTTGAACCTCTATTATTTTGTATTACATTTTGTAAATTGGTAGAGCCACGCTGCAGGTATATTATGATTGTAGCACGAATGTGTCGGCTTGACCGGGGAAGGACCACGCTCTCACAGAATATCAGCGTAAAATAGCAGCTTAATGCTGCTGTGTTTCCTATGTTGAGTGTAGAGAAACGGAGTCCCTCTTTTTATTGGAAACGAGGCATTCCATGTTAGTCCTCAGGGGTGACAACGCATTTGCATTTTGATTCGTGATCGAGGATAGATGTAGATGTCTATGGGCCACACCAAACACTTACCATCAGGTGGACTGCGTGCTCGTTTATCACCCTTATTCTATAAAAAAAGGTCTCAGGAAAGCTACACTTTGAGAAGTTGGGTTGATAATATTATCAACCCAATATTACGGTATTATTATGTAATAAGGAGGTCTGGTGTTCTTTAAAACAACAGAATATTCAGTGGTAGAGCCACACGGCAGCTTTTGCTGCCGCACGGATGGGCCGGCTAGAACCGGGGTGGTACCACGACCTCACAGAAAACCAGCGTGAAGTAGAGGTTTACCTCTGCGTTTCGCTTGGTGAGTGCAGGTGGCCGGAGGCCCTTTTTACTGGAAATGAGGCATTCCATCTTAGTCCTCACGGGTGACAACGCATCTACATTTTGAGTTGTAATAGAGGATAGGTGTAGATGTCTATGGGCCGCAGTAACCACTTACCATCAGGTGGACTGTGTGCTCGTTTGTCACCCTTATCCTATAAAAAAAAAGAATATTTGGCATAAGAACGTTTAACTCTACACATAATAATTGAAGTACTGTTCCATATAAGTTGTTGTTTCCATATTACATTATAGCTGCTATTTTACGCTGGTATCCTGTTATATATAAGCCTTGGGAGACTGCCTAGTATATTGCATGATAGTTAAAGGAATAATTTTTATATCCACCATAAAAATATGTTAATTGGTTAAAGTATAGAAAAGGAACCAATACATTTTAAAAATGGTTTAAAAGTCATATTATTAAGCCCTATTTTTAATAGATACGAGCTACATGTGCCACGTCTCGCTCAGAATTTTTTTTATTGTATAATATTTGAATGATTTCGAAATCTCGATGGTAGGTGATATGTTAGACATTTTACATTTTAATTCGCATGTTTTAAAATGGATTCCAGTTTAAACATTGGACTAATTTTAAGCTACCTTTTGTTATAACATTATCATACTATCCAACTGTAACGGAGTCCAAAACTCCGGTAGCCATAGTACTTCTGAAGGAAAATGGAGTATATTTCTCGATAACAGAATACGGACTGAAAGCTGCTATTATAGGGGCTACACACGATCAGTTTTAACTGTCAGTTTTGACTGACCAGTTTTAACTGACAGTGAAAACTGAGTGTGTTTACGATGAAAACTGTCAGTTTTTTTATTATCAGTTAAAACTGATGATATATTGTTGATACATATTTTTCAACTGAAATGACGGAACTGATCAGTTAAAACTGTGCGTGTGTAGGAGGTGTTTTTTAAAAACTTCATGTTTTACCTTTGATGTGAATTCAGACATTAATTGGAGATTTTAATTTAAGAATTTGTTTTTATATGTTATTTTAAAAAATCGTTCACAAACTTAGACGCTACTTAGGTAGAAATCTCAAATACATAGTTTACCAAGTGAAAAGATAATTAATGTTTGGAAACCTACAACATGCGGTTTATCCTGGTGGAATCGTTGATACATGCTCGGTTACACTTAGGGTCAATACAAAATAAATATTGGATAGGAATATCAGCTTGGACAGGTAAAATGTATTCAGGATCAATTACGATCCTGTTATGTAAAGAATCCTACTTGTTCAACGGTTAAGAAATTCACTTAGTAAACAAGCCTTAGTCGGCGAGTACCATATCAAATTATTTTCTAAAATACCAACTTCACTCGCACGTGTTGTATCCTGCTACTGAAGAATGAGGCTTGATACCCGGTCAGTGTTAAGAAGTCACCAAAGGAAGGATATTGGTACTGCGCTTGCGCTCACTACGGTAAATATTTCAGGAAATGTATTGTAAACTGTGCTTATTTAAAAATAATGTTGAGATAGGTTTCTTGCAGGTTTTTCCCAGGATAGAGGTATTTTTCGAACCAGTAGTAAATTAATCAAAAGAGTGACTTTCAAAAAGTATCATTGTAATCTATAATATATAATAAAAAAGGTTCTACTTTTTATTTCTATTATTCGCGTTCTGTAAAACTTAGTGAGTGCTTAGCCCGGCTCAAAATACGGAAATTTAATTACATTACAAATATTAATGTATACTGATACATAATACTGATGGTAAAATAATAATAACTTAATTTTTAAATAAATAATAATTAAATTTTACTGGAACATTTATAATAAGCAACTTGGCAATTTGCCCCACAGCCTTCATTATTAAGTATTCCACGAAACTTGTAGCACTTGGCCTGTTTTCCTACTTTGCTCGTCAACGAACGGTTTGGATCGTCATTCAGCGAACATCTTTGTTACGTATTGATTAACGACCACCGTCGAATATGGTCAAGGGGCTTTTCGGCGCATACTCACGGCTCCATTGTTAATATGTCCCGAGTCTAATACGTCACGTTTATGTTACTTTAATATACCGCGATATTAAGCCTGTTACGGATATGCGACGTGACAGATAGCAGCCAGTGTTAGTACCTTTTTTCATATTATGATTGATATGATACAAATTAATTTGAGTTATGAAATTGTTAAAACATTTATTTCTCTATTTTCATCAATTTTTTTTGCTAGATTACATAAAGAGAGAGATACCCCTTGGTTAAGAGAAGCATTTCTTTATTATTTCGCCGTGTAGTAATATAGACCACATATCATCCCGTTGGTGTTGTGAGAGGCGACAGAGCGTAAATGATACAGGAGATGGGCAGCAGCATCTTACTGATAACAGCCTAAAAAAATAAAACAACTACGGTTGCCAACCGTCTGCCAAGTAACTACGGCAAATGGATGGAATATATAGAGGAGACCTATAATGAGCAGTAAACTGCGATGGGCTATAATGATTATTATTATTATTATTATTTTTATATTTGTGGAAACAGCAGTCAAAGAACATTTTTGTTACAGTATTATTGCTAACTGTCATTAATACTTCTCTCAACTTGAGTAATTAGCACTTATTAAAACGTCGGAATTACACAAACAGTGTAGTTTTGCAATAAGATCGATAGGCTTAAAATTTTTATTAGTTCCTCTACTTCATCAACCCATATAAGTCTTGGGGTTTTTTCATTGTTCGTAGGATTTGTATTAATCGCCACACTTGATAGAAAGATTGGCGCTCGCATTAAAAGACGTCTCGCACCTTGGACGCTGCATCCCGTCGCCAGTCCTGAGGATTTCACGCCTGGTGGAGGTTTGATTGTATACCTACCGCTATCTATCGGAAATCATAAGATATGTTTCTGCCATATTCTGTATCGGAATCCTCGGCGTTGACATATCGAGTGACGTGCAGCTTCGTGGTCACTTGGAAGAAAAGGCCAAATTGGCCTCTAAAAAGTTTAGCGTGCTCAACAGAGAGGGACAGTACTTCATGCCGGCACACGGCCTGCAACTTTACAAGGCGCAGGTTCGGCCTCACATGGAATACTGTTCCCATCTCTGGGCAGGGGCTCCTCAGTGCCAGCTCCTTCCACTTGACCGCATCCAGCGCAGAGCGGTTCGAATAGTCGACGACCGAGTTTTTTCCGATCGGCTTGACTCACTGGCAATGCGTAGAGATATTGCATCTCTTTACGTATTTTATCGCATGTACCACGGGGAGTGCTTTGAGGAATTGTTCGGACTAATTCCAGCCGCTCAATATCACCATCGCACATCGCGACGAAACTCGCAATACCATCCATACCATCTGGATGATTGGCGGTCCACCACTGTGCGATTTAGAAGTTTTCTCCCTCGCACAATTTCCTTGTGGAATCGATTACCACCAGCGATTTTTTTCGGACCAATACGACTTATGGACCTTCAAGAAAAGAGCCTAATCCTTTTTAAAAGGCCGGCAACGCATCTGCAATTCCCCTGGTGTTGCGGTTGTTCATGGGCGGCGGTAGTCACTTACCACCAGGTGAGCCGCATGCTCGTTTGCCCCCTCTCCTATAAAAAAAAATATCCCAAGGCTACCTCTAACAATGTCCACGAGAAGAAATTGTGTGATGGCTCCTCTTACGCCTGAACCACACGGCAAAGGTATTAGAGTATTAGATCCGATACGAAAACATAAGAATAAACTAGCGATCCGCCCCTGCTCCGCCTATATAGGATCTAATAATGTAGCGTTACTTAGATTTAAAAAAGTCAAAGAACCTTAATATAGTATAGGTATGTAGGAATGTTATAAAATTTTTGGTTTAATAATAAACTAAGTTTTTCAGATAAAATATATACTAGATCTCTCCCGGCATTGCTTGTATCTGTTCGTAAAGTTTCATCACAATCGGTGTAACTATTCCAAAGATTAGCGTGGACCGGCTGATAGACAGACGAACAAACAAAAATTATAACATGGTTATTTTTGCCTTAATAGCATGCACATAACCCCCTGAACTACATACACTAATAATAGCCGGGGCGGCATCAGAGGCAGTTGAACTAAGTAAGTGGCGCAAATATGAGTCTCTCAGAGATGACTACATATTTGTGCCATTTGCTGTAGAGACCATCGGTCCGTGGGGTCCACGTGCGGTGAAGTTCCAAAAGGAACTCTATCCGCGGCTGGTCGTTTCTACTCGTGGTAAGAAGGCTGGTTCTTTTCTCGCTCAAAGGCTAAGTATAGCCATTCAGCGGGGAAACGCAGCCAGCGTTCTTGGCACGACACCGCGGGGAGTAGGACTGTATGATAATTAAGTTACTAGTTTTAGTTTTTTTTAATTTCTTACAGGAAAAAGGTTATAGTTATAATGAATTCTGTGAACTATGACTTAAATACGATAACCGTTTCCTTTTACTAATAATAACATACACTTCAATTTTATTTATATGTATGTATATATAAGTGATTTCGTGACGGGGAAATAGCCATTTTCTCCTACTAACTGTCTTCCTACCGCTTTACCTGAATGAGGTGCACGCTGCTGATAGAAGAGCAAGGTTCTGATGAAAAATTATGTATGGCTTTAAATGATGTTTGTTACTATGCAATATATGTACGTAAAATATGGGAAAAGTACGGAAATAACATATTAAAGTTTAATAAAAAGAGACAATAAAAGGAATTATCGCTTATATTAAGACTTGGAAATTTACTACTAACTCGATTAACATCAGGTAGGTATCAAGTTTGTATTATAGTTGTTCTTGATTGTATTACCTTCACGCTTTGTAAACAACTCTGTAAACTTACCTGGGAAGGCCTTTATCAATGAAGCGTTATGTATTATTAATATTAATAATGTATTTACACTTGAATAGGTATTAACACAGACCATAAATAAAGAGAGAAGAGGCGATCACCGCTCCGAGGATTTTGTACAGGCGAAATTCGGCATAAACTCTGTCGCCACCGCGGCAGTTAGGCATTTATGCGGATTTCCTCACGTGCAAATGTCAGAAAAACTTTGTCCACTACTAAATCTATATGCGATAAAGAATAAATGACCAATTTATTTAATTATTTAATAAAGCTTTATGTTGATAAATTTCTTATTAAAGTGTGTTTTTGTTTTATAGAATAAGTGTGACAAACTTTCACATAGTCCATCTGATGATAAGATAATCCTGTGGCCCATAAACATCTTCATCTGTCCTCGATTAAGAATCAAAATGCAGAGGCGTGACAATGCATCTGCATTTTGATTTCGAAAAGCGTTCGAAAATTTTTTTTATTCCTCGTTTCCAGTAAAAAGTCTGAGGTTCTCTATACTCACCATACGAAATACAGCAGCATTAAGCTACTATTTTACGCTGGTATTCTGTAAGACCCTTCCCCGGTCGAGCCGACCCATTCGTGCAGCCGAACATCTGCAGCAACTTTAAGCAAAACAATTCAACATTAAATTACTTTAAATGCGTTGTCACCCCAGAGTGCTAAAACGAAATGCCCAGAAGGCGGTAATTGCATTGGTTTTCTATCATTTGATGGTAAGTGGCTACTGCAGCCTATGAACACCAGCAACCAAATTCAAATGTAGAATGCTACAAATGCGTTGTTACCTCTGAGGGCTAAGGTGGCATGCGTCATAGTCAGTAATCGAGTATACTGGCTCTTTTTTAGGGTTCCGTACGCAAGGGGTAAACAACTGGACCCTATTATTAAGACTCCACTGTCCGTCCGTTCGTCCGTCTGTCTGTCTGTCAGCGAGCTGTGTTTCATGATCCGTAATAGGTAGACACTTGAAATTTTCACAGAGTGTGTGTTTCTGTCGCCGCTATAACTATAAATATTAAAAATAAATTAAAAACCAAAGGGGGCTCCCCTACTAGAAACGTGTTCTACGATGGTGTGGAAAAATACGGCGGCAAAAATAAGAGCACTATTGCTTGGCGGCAAAATGAGCCTATCTTAGTATTTAAACCGGAACACAGAAACAATACAGGTCATTGATGATAGGTTATATGCAATTATTGTAATGATGCTATTACTACACAGAAAAAGAGTACCCTACCCTACCACCTGGTAAGCTTTTTTAATAAGAAAATCAAATAAAAGCGTTCAAAAATATTTTGGAAAACAAAAATTTTCTACTATTGTAAGCCAGAGTTTGACAACTATCCAACTTGATAGTAAGTAGTGATGATAAAGCGCACTTAGCTAAACAAAGGCCTATTCACTCCTGCCTTGAAGACATCGGACAGAAAGATGAAGAAGATGAAGTACAATAAGAAGCTTATTTAATTATTCCACTCCATTGCTGCGAAAATATAGTTTAGTTCGAATGCGTGGTAAGTTGACAACAAAGGGGTGGAGTTTGGCCGAGTGCCTGGTCAGTCTATTTGTCCGATGGTGGAAGGGATAGGGTGGAATCAAATAATGCAATTCCAGCACATTAATTCTCCATTTACAGTAATTTAGCTACTCATAATATTCGTTGTCGTGCCCGAAAAAGGTGCAAGAATAATTGATTAGGATATTTTTTTTTATAGAAGAGGGGGCAAACGAGCATGCGGCTCACCTGATGGTAAGTGAATACCGCCGCCCATGAACAACCGCAACACCAGGGGAATTGCAGATGCGTTGCCGGCCTTTTAGAAAGGTGTAAGGTCTTTTCTTAAAGATTCCTAAGTCGTATTTAATGAACGTAATTTTTTTTAAGTATTTACGTTATTCATTAAGGTTTATGAGTAAAGCAAAAGTTAACAATTTCTTATATTTACGCGAATATTACACATTAAAGGCAACTATGTTTAGGTTAGTTTTAGTTTCATTTCACTAAGCAAAAAGTTCCGTGAATACGGATAATTAAACATTAATATAAAAGTGACTTTTTACAAAATTAATTTAGCGAATGGTAACAGTGAAACATGAAATAAACATGAATTGTAAATTAAAATTAAAACATGAAAACGTTTATCTAAAATTTCTTACATCAAAGCAATTTTGAGACGTCGGATGTAAAAGGACGACGGGTGAGTTGGGAAAACAGAACGGAACTCGATTAGACAAAAGAAAAACGTTTACAAATTTCAATTTTGCTGTTGAGAGCGAAAAAATAAAATTCGCTCGTCTTATGGGTCATTAGTCGGGAACAATGAATAAGAAAACATTAGGCAGCTATGATACTATGATTGCCATTTTTGACTAGGTGGTAAGGATGTTTTTACATTTGACGTTTAGACTCGATCTGGACTGGACAGATACCATCCTTTTAACAATATTTCTACAAGCGTCAGTGCAACAAATTACAAGTTGTGTAAACTAACGTTATCATCCACATCATCTTCATGTGTCATCGGATACTTGGCGGTTCACTACTGTGCGATTTACTAGGAATTTTCTTCATCGCGCGACTACTTTGTGGAATCGATTACCATCGGCGATTTTTCCGGACCGATACGACTTAGGGACCTCGAAACCACCTTACTCCTTTTTAAAAAACCGGCAATGCCTCTCCAATTGTCTGGTATTGCAGTTGTTCATGGGCGGCGGTAGTCACTTACCATCAGGTGAACCGAATGCTCGTTTGCCCCCTCTTCTATAAAACATAATAATCTTAGTCCCCGATTATGCCAACGCACTTTAGTCTTCCTTCCACGCGCCAATCAACATCAGGTGGACTGTAAGCTCGTTTGTTTCTTTAAAAAAAAAACGCGGTTTAAAGTCTTAGTCAAGTAATGACATGTCGCGAGTCTTTAGTAGATAATAACGGTCCTCGAAAATAAATGAGTTGTAATTCTGCTCAATTAAATAAATAAAAAATAATCGACTATCGAACTACATTTTCATTGTAGTTTCCAGTGGCTGTCAATTTTTCGTCAGCAGAAATTGGAAATTTTGGATAAGTTTAACACATTCGCGAATTTAACCAACGGGAGTGGGCAAGGCGTAGGTACCTACCGCAATACCAAATATATATTATATTATATACTATTCCACATCAATTTTTTTCTATGGTTCTTGTTGTCCGAAATAAATATTTCTTTTTTTATTTTATTTATTTATTTTATGCGATTCTCTTCAAATTGTCCTACTGATGATATAAATGCATGTTGCCATGGGGCAACTCGGTGCTGTAGGTATTGTTTAAACTTGAATTGTTATTTTCAAACGGGACTATTTGTTTTCAATTTTTTGATAAAATACGAATAAAAAAAGTGTTGTGAATTTTTACGTTAAGGCTATTGTAAATTACACAGCGTGGTTTATGCACAGGCCGTTCGGTTGTTTGCAGCTGCAGCTAAATTGACGGGTAACTAGTGGACACGTTGAATCGCCCGCGCTCTCTGTTCAGATACACAGCCCGAGCGCTTGGCTTAATACTGCTTAGGGCCCCCGTCCGACATGCGATCCCTCTTAAGTTTGCGGGTGCTACTGCCACCGCTTCGAGCACGAATCCACACAAAACTGCGGTCTCGTGAGTTTTGAAACAAATAGAAGTTTCACTACTACTGCGGGTGCGGGCAAATATCGCTCCATGAGTTTCTAGCTTAGAACCACCACGGGCAGTCATAATACATAAATCATCATCATCATCATCATCATTACAGCCTTTCATAAGTCCAGTGCTGAACATAGGCCTCCCCCAAGGAATGCCACAAAGCACGGTCCTGAGCCATCTGCATCCATCGACTTCCTGCATGTCTTACCAAGTCGTCACTCCATCTCGTGGGGGGTCGCCCTACACGTCACATACCGGTACGAGGCTGCCACTCAAGAACATTTCTTCCCCATCGGTTGTCGGTTCTTCGAGCTATATGGCCGGCCCACTGCCACTTCAGCTTACTAATCCGTTGGGCTATGTCGGTTACTCTGGTTCTACTGCGGATATACTCATTTCTAAGTTTATCACGCTGAGAAACCCCGAGCATAGCCCTCTCCATAGCTCGCTGAGCGACCTTGAGCTCCCTCATACGGCCAGCAGCGAAGGACTACGTCTCAGATCCGTAACTCATCACTGGCAACACGCACTGGTTGTACAATTTCGTTTTAAGGTTTTGAGGTATGTCTGACGAGAAGATGTGTCGAGTTTCCCGAACGTTGCCCAGCCGAGTTGAATCCGTCGATTGACCTCTCGGTCGAAGTTGGACTTACTTAGTCGGACTATTTGTCCCAGGTAAACATACTCGTCAACAGCGATTCTGCCATAAGGACTATATCGGCGGCAAATCGAAGGTGAGTAATGTACTCGCCATTGATGTTAATACCGTATCCTTTCCAGTCCAGAAGCTTGAAAACGTCTTCCAATGCAGCGATAAAGAGTTTCGGGGATATAACATCACCCTGTCTTACACCTCTCTACAATTGGATAGGTTTCATACTCTGGTTCTATACTCGGATAGCCATCGTAGCTCTACTGTACAAACAAAATAAATATAAAATAAAAACCAATATACGTTCTATAGCTAAAAAAAAGGCTGACAGCATAGGCAGTTCGCCGTGTAAGTGAGATAAAAACTTTGTAGCCCTTTTTAAGCATATTTCGCGCATGGAGGAGTGTAAGATTTGGCCTAGTTAAAGTTTGGATAGATGGAGAAAGAGTGCAGAAAGATAAATTGATGCATATTATATATAAAATTTATATATAATATGCATTACAGATACATTAACTTGTTAACTAATATTAGTTACTAAATGAAATAAAACAATGATTAAATAAATATTATGTTTAATAGAATTAGGCGTTACATTGCGGAAATACTTATGTGGTAGAGCAATGCTGTAGCTATATTAGTATTATTAGTAAACTTCCCGTGAATTTATATTTTGAGCTAAAAGAATTTATAAATTTTACCTTACCAAATAAATTTGCAGTTGTATTAAATCCCAAAATACTACAGGGTAGGCCTTTATCTGTTACGTTTAAATGTAATATCCATTTGTGGTGATGACGGTAAAGCGTCCGGATAATCCACTTCCTCGTCATTTTAGACAGCGACTGGATTGAAAACTAAAAGGCGAAAGAAAATGATCATCTTTCAAGAACGCGAACGATTCGCTAAGTACTGACGTTTTAATAAAAATGTAAGCTTTTTTCCGCAAGGCAAAATATGAAATATTAAATGTTTCTATGAAAATTTCTTTGATGTATTTTTGTATTTAAAATCAACACCAGCCTTGTTATATTGTACAAAATAGAAACGGACTTATTATCCTTATAATTAAAATTCGTTAACTTAATTTTAGGGTTGAATTGGGACAGTATAGACCCGTGGTAGGTCAGGGGCTGCCCTCACTGTAAACTTCACAGTGCACGAGCAACTCAGGTTCGATCCCCTTCGTTACCAATTAAATGGTTCTCATAATCACAGATTATATCACATAATATTATTTTTCACAATAGGGTAACAAACGATCTGTCAGTTCACCTAACGGTATGTGGCTACTTCATAGCCTACATAAATGGACATCTGCAACTTTCAACAATGAAGGCTACATAATTGTTGTCATACTTGACGACTAATATGAAATACCTAAAAATCTGTAATTATGTCGATTCTTTTACTATTCAAACAGGTACACTCTTTTATTATAGAAAAAGGTGATGGTAAGTGGATGCTGTGGCCCATAGACATCTACAACTATCGTCGATTAATAATTTAACGAAGCCGTGGCGCAGTGAATTAGCAATGAGTTACTGCGCTGAGGGCCACAGGTTCTAATCCGGCACAGAACAAGTATTTGTATGACCTGCAAGTAATTATTCCGGGTCTGGATGTTTGTCCTTGTGCAATTTGTGTTTGTAAACTGCCTCTACGATACAGGAGGGAATCATAGTGAGGGGGGTAACGTTTTTTCAAGAAAAAAAAAATCTAAATGCCGATGCGACCCCTGAGGACAAAGATGGAATGCCTAGTTTTAAGTAAAAAGGGTTTCGTACGCAGACAAAAAAAAATTATAACATTAAAAGCAGCGGTTCTCTGTCTGCTTATGACGAGAACATGAGACGATAATTAACAAGGAAACATTCAATAGAGTACTCAAATGTCTACGTATCTTACAAAGTGATGAGTGTTCTTTAATGTTCATCCTTTTGGAATCAAGATGCTACTACAGAGACCGTTTTACCTTTAAAGATGGTTTACAAGCTTAGCGCCTTTACCTGAAAAAAAAACATTATTGTTAGTAGAATTATTTAACGAGTCCTTCTTTCTTGTTTCATCAATCAAAACATTATTTTGTTGCATTATAGAGTTCCTGTTTCTATCTATAACATTTTGGATCAAAAGGAATCCAAGCTGACTTTGCAGAAAAATATCTAAAAATCAGAAATATTCAGAAAATCGCAAAAATAGCATTTCCCCCTAAGGATAAATAATAAAAATAATATCACTCAACACTGCGAGAGTTACGTGCTATGTGTTCAGCTCTTACAGTTAACCACAACTTATATAACAGATATTTAACCATCTTCAAACAAACGTGACAGTAATTTTACATACCTGCCAGACATGCACAGACTGCAATGTCTTATGGCTTCATCAGTTTCGTTATTGAAATATACTAAAATGTCATTACAATTAATACTCTTTTAGCTGTAGCCGAAATAAGTAAGTAAGATCTAAAAGAGTGTACTGAGTGTACTGAAGGGCGAAACAGATTGCGGGCGTATCTACTAGAGCCAATATTAGTGTAAAACGTTGAGTTTAACGATCCATAGCTTAGTTTTAATAAATAAATTGAATAAATAGTCCAGAATTACTTTTAAGTGAAATCCTACCGACAAAAGAAGGACAGTGGTAGAGCCACGTGGCGGCTTTTGCTGTCGCACGGATGGGCCGGCTCGAACCGGGGTGGTACCACGACCTCACAGAATACCAGCGTGAAGTAGAGGTTTACCTCTGCGTTTCGCTTGGTGAGTGCAGGTGGCCGGAGGCCTTTTTTACTGGAAATGAGGCATTCCATCTTAGTCCTCACGGGTGACAACGCATCTGCATTTTGATTTGTAATAGAGGATAGATGTAGATGTCTATGGGCCGCAGCAACCACTTACCATCAGGTGGACTGTGTGCTCGTTTGTCACACTTATCCTATAAAAAAAACATCATCTCCGGCAAACGCTGTTTTGATTTGTCCGTCAAATTTATAAAAAGAAGAGAATATTAAACAATGTGCTCCAGACCGAATTTCTGTCACGGCGGCCACTAGCGGAGACTAGCCTTCTGCGTAAGACAGGGTTATATTGTCCGAGTGTATGTGCGAACACAGGTACACTCCCTATTTCCTCACTTTCATAGTTCAATGGGACGGTAAACCGATACGACAGAAGAGAGATCAGGCGCAGGATCATCGGTTTTATGTGCTTGCAGGTTCACGGGGGTGAATCACCGCCAACTTCCTAGCTCCAGGTTGCTACTGATTATTTCTTGATAGAAAAATTCAATAACTCATTTTTTTGGCCCGATTTGAACCCGGGACCTCTTGATCAGCAGTCGCGGTTAAGACCGCTAGACCAACGAGGTAATTAAAAAACAAAAGAGAACAGATTAAACGTGTCACATTTTAATAAAACGATACATCCAACGGTCATCATTTCTATAATATAAGTGATTTCCACAAAGCACGGCCCTAGGGGTCGCTTAACACTGCGCTTTCTAATATGGAACTGCCTTTCGAGACCACTCTTCCCCATCAGTGGTCATATTCACATACAAAGCATACAAAAACTGTTTAACATCAATAGTAACTAAAGCTTGCTAGAACGCAGGATTCGGTTTACTATGACGTTAAGTAGTAAATGCGACAGGAATTACCTATAATAGTAGGCTTAGTTCGTCAAAGCATGCAAAGTTATCTAGGCATTCAGGAACACATAGTGGCTTAATAGAGTAAATCAAATTTAAAATTGAAATTTTACTTCAATTCTATACTTTCAATAGGCATGAAAGGATGAAATGTGCTCCAGGCGGCCAGTCTCACAGGGGCCTCGGATGACTAATCTGAGCAGGACAGGGTTATAGTGCGCAAACACAGGTGCACTCTCTATTGCCACACTCTGATAGTCCGACTCGTTATAATATTCCTTGAAGTATGTTTTTAAGTGATAACATATCTACTCAACCAAAAAGGACAAGTTTTCTGCCTAGGAATTTATATGGGTTGACACTACCTTCTTACCCGTTCCAGTTTAACGTTAATGAGACAGTTAAGATACAGGCTTTGAGGCATTTTTTCTCAGCCTTCGGGGGTGTCATTACCTATCTTTCGCATTTTTCTTTTGAAGTTATCTATAGACCATGAGATACAGTAGCCAGTCACCATCGAGTTGACAGCACGTTTGCACTATAATGTTAATAGAAAAATAACAAGCTTTGATCGATGATTATAGTGCGGGATCATCAGTTTAACAACTGGTATCGTCGTCAACTAAAACATTATAGCGAACCTCGGCTACCATCAGCGATTTTTCCGGACCGATACGAATTAGGGACCTTAAGAAAACAGCCTGCTCTTTTTTAAAAGGCCGCCAACCAAACGAATTTGCGATTCTCCTGGTGTTGCAATTGTTCATGGGCGACGGTTGACACTTACTATCAGGGGCGCCGAGACTTCGTTTGCTTTCGAGAATAAAAAAAAAACCTTGACATTGATATAGACTATTGGAACACTGATTACCTCGGTCGAGTCACCCCATTCGTGCTACAACCATAATATTGCTGCAGCGTGGCTCTACGGCGTAAAATAAATATATATTCGACCAAAGCAAGGACTGTTTAGATAATTGTTGGAAATAAATAAATACTCGACCACGGCGATTGTTTTCAACTATTGTTGAAAACACGATGAAGGTCTGAATTAAATATTGCAGTTGCAGCGCTAAGGACCGCGAGTCAGAATCCCGTACGGTGCAAGTTCGATATGGCCTACAAATAATTGTTCAGGGTTTGGATATTTGTTTTTGTAAAATTTATATGTAAACTGCATCACGATACAGGAATAATACTAGGGCGGAGGAAACGATGTTTAAGAGAAAAAAATGAAATAAAATATCTTTACTTTATAACGTAAGAAATCAAAATTTTTGAAGTAAGACTTTAACAACATAAAGGTCAAAAAAACAATAATATACTATACTAATTTTGTCTCCGATTGAATTTAAAACTCAAAACACTTTTGAACTATGAACATAACATAAAAGTTAAGCCCTATTAGTAAATTCCATACAAAGCTACAGGATTCTCCTTAACATAAAAAAATATTATCATGAAAATATCGTGAGAAAACTTTCATGTCTGAGGAAAACTAATATCACAAAGACACGTGAAGTCCGCCAGCACGCACTGATCAACGCGGCGGACTAATTGCTTCATAACGCACTCAGAAATTAAAGACAACCTGTATTGGGAGTGGATCGTCGTTTCATCTGTCCATAAAATCTTGTTAAGAAACTGCGGATCTTCACGATTTCTCACCAACATTGTTCTGCAAAAATCGATCTTGGGTGCGTAGTCACGAGGTAGCAAACTTTGAACAATACTTTTCGGTATTCCAGTGTCTCTTTTTTCAGTGTTCAATTTCATTTAAAACTACGTCACCTCCATTTCGTCTTGACTTCCCATATGCCGTACGAACACTTGACATTTGTCCTTGCGAATATGACTGGAGCACATTGATGAACACGCGGTGATCTCTTTTTTAATTTTGCTGGAACTGGTACAACCTAGCTTATCGCCCCGTACCCGCTTGACGTTGATTTTCGGGACATTCTGTATATGCTGTACTTGCACTTTATTTTTTAGTGTTTTATTATTGTTAACTTTTGCCATAATACGACAATAGGGCATCGAATAACATACTTTGTTTATATTTTGTTGTTCGAGTTTTTTATGTTCTAAATTATTGATAATCGTGATAATATTTTTTATGGAAATATAAATAGTAAGTGTTGCACCATTTTGAAATCTTAATTAAATGTGCCATTTTTAAAAGCAACTTGCCTATTGTAGTGTAGTACATTTTTTTAAAGAAAAGGGTCAAAGTTATGTGTTAAAACGTTTCTAATCATGACTTAATCAAACTTTTTTTTTTGTACTAAACTAACAATATTAATTATTGGATTTGTGACTGCAATCAATAGCATAATTATTTAGGATTACATTAAAAAATAGCACTAAATAGTTCAGAAATTTGTGATCACAGTGCCTAAATATGGGATCTAGGGTGTTTCAACATTTGCAAAAGTATACCTATTATCACTTAACCAAGTAACATGAAATTTATTTTTTATTTTTGCTAGAACTGGTACAACCTATCTTATCACCCCGTACCCGCTTGACGATGAGTTTCGGTACCTGTATATGCTGTATCAGTACTTTATTTTTTTATACCACATACAAAATATTTGATCATATATGACCTCCTGGCACCACAATGCGTCTCGCTTTGTATGAAAACAAAATTTAACACGATCGCAGCACTCGGATTAAACGGTTTACGTACCTACAGTAGAGCTAATTAAACATTCACTTAATACTCTCGAGGAGAGATAACACGGTCCCCAGTCAACATTAAAACCGGGCCGACGAACAGTTTGTACATTTGTTGCGCAATCGATTCACTAGACTGGAAAATGGATAAGGGAACTGGAATGTTGAAAATGCACGTGTTACATGTGTTTTGATTCGTTAACAGAAAAATTGTGTTTAATATAGATGATACTTTATGACTTATATCTATAATATGAAAATGAATCGCTGAATGTGCTGCAGTGTTGCTAAGCGCAAATCTCGAGAGCAGCTGAACCGATTTCGCTGATTCTTTTTTTATAATATTCCTTGAAGTACGAAGATGGTTTTTACGGAGAGAAGAATTTAAAAAATTGCCTGAAAATGTCTAAAAACAACACTTTTCTATAATCCCACACAAAAGATTCGTAATAATACTTAAATGTCAATTTGAACTTTAATACCATACCGTAAAGTTTAAGTGTTAGTGGAGGGGTTCCGGGAAGGCAGAACAATTGTGACGTTAGTATCGTATAAATATTAATGTCTTTATTTGTCAATATTTATACACACTGGCAGATAGCTGATGTTATAAGGAGTAACTTGGGCTGCTTTTATTTTATATATATATATATATGTTGTATAGGGAGTATTTTCGGTATAGTTGCCACGCAAGGCAGGCGGGTTGGCTACACCAGTTTTTTTTTAAAGTTGTTATCTGGCAGATGCAGCTGTCCATATATTATTTAATTTCCCTCTGTCGCCTTTTACAACTACGACATGATATATGATAGTGGATTCTCTTACGCCGCCGATATACGGCACACATACAGACTAACTAATCAAACATTCATAAAAAAAGTATGTACGACGAAACATTGGCTTTAGACAGAATTTGAACTTGAGATCAGAGCAGACAGCAATTCTTAACTCTGAGTTATATCAAAGTATGAAACAGCTGCATTGCACCTTTCATAATGTAATTACACTCCGTAGTAGACCGTATTTTAATATTGATAATTTTATTATAGCTATATATATAAAAGCCAGTGTGTAAGACGCACACAAAACCACTACATCTCTATAAACAGGAGACAGATGCGCACGAGCACCTGGCACGAAGACGCGTGCAAGTTAACAAATATAACTGCTATTAACAACTTGAATTGTGAAACACCACTTAAATGTTTTATCAACTTTTATATGTGACTAGCTGTTCCTCGCGACTTTGCCCGCGTAGGATTTATTACGGCTTTATGGGATTTATTTTTTGCGCGGAAACCTAATTATTTTTCTAAATTAAAAGTATCCTCAGTTATTCCTTACAACATCAGCTATCTGCCAGTGAAAGTCCCTTCAAAATCGGTCTAGCTGTTTCGGAGATTATCCGGAACAAACAGACAGACAGATAAAAATTTTAAAAATTGTTATTTTGTTATTAGTAACATATATACTTTCGTATGCATTTAGTAAAAAGCTGTTATTTTAACACTAAACAGACACTTCAATTTTATTTATTTGTATAGATGACCGAGTTGAAATTATAACTACACCGGGAGAGGCTTATGTAGAGGTTATTACACGTTTTAGAGCAATGTTGCAGCTATATTAATTGTATAATTGGAATTGTATTGTAGCACGAATGGGTCGGCTCGACCGGGGAAGGACCATGCTCTCACAGAATACAAGCATAAAATAACACCTTAATGCTGCTGTGTTTCAAATGATGAGTGTATAGAACCGGAGACACTTTTTACTGCAAAAGAGACTTTCCATCTTAGTCCTCACGGCTGAGAACGCATCTGCATATTAATTCTCAAACGAGGATAGATGTAGATATCTATTGGGCACAGCAACCACTTACCATCAGGTGGACTATGTGCTCGTTTGTCACCCTATCCTATAAAAAAAAATGTCCAGCAGGGAATTTTGATTGTTAATGATAAAAAAGGATTATAATTTTCCGTTTTAATATAATAAGTTTATATATATTCCTGGGCGTTTCCTACGTCAAATTGTACCTGTTTTTGCTAATTTATATAGGATACACTGGCAAATTTCCAAAAAAATGTATAGTAGAATAAAAATAACATAATTCTTACTTTGCGAAAGAAAATATATATTAATGTAATGTTGTGCTGAGCAAATATGTGACCCATTTTTATAACAATTTCAATAAGAGGCTAATAACCTAACCTAATAAATGAAATTCTGATTTCAAAAAATACATGTAACAAGAGCACCTTTTACAAGATGTATAATTTGCCAAACGATTTTTCAACCAATTAAAAAAAAAAGCAGAAAGTTCTCAATTCGACTATATTTTTTTATTTATTTTTATGTGTGTTACTTCCATATATTTAGTATATACCTACTTAAGTTAGATTGGCAATGTAAAAGAAAAAGGGCATACCATATGTTTACGTTAGAACGAGATAGAATGGCTAGACCATACACGCACAGGCTATAGGCCCATATCGGGCTGACGCCAATCGTTAACAAAACAAATCCCGCTTATTTTCGCGATATCTTTGACTTTGAAGTATTAATAAGTGTTAAGGTGTGATTAAATATGGTGACGTGTGCAGTCATCGAGAAAAGAAAATCCACAAAATTAGATATACATTTCACAAGTACAATTAAAATATAGCACTCTAAATGCAATATTTTAGAACTAGTAAAAATGTTTTATACACAAATGGATAGGGAAAAATATAGCATTTTGTTACGATTATGCTCTAAATGCGTCAGAATTATATTAAAAATAATAACAAATACGTGAATATTTCTGATCTAATTTTTGTAGAGATTGACATTATCAATATCCTCTTATCGATGTTTCTAACTAGCAAAGGCATAAATTTGGATGTAGCCTCTTGTAACTTTATAATTTTCTTAATTGTCTATTTTTAATTTTTATTGTTTCGTAGCCAAATGGCATTATACTAAATAATAATAATAATACCTAATAATTTCTTCATTCAGGAAAAAAATTCAATACTTTAATGAGATAATTTAAACTCTTATAATGTTTCAGATTTCCAAAAAATATTGAGATTAAACAAAAATGATAAATAGAGAAGACTAAGTTCCCAAAAAATATTCAACTATATGTAGCAAGCACTTTGAACAAAAATGGTTTTTTTCATAGAAGTGCACAAATAGTAAAGCTCCGTTCTGGTTCAAAACCCACATTATTTATGCTCGTGTGTAGTTCCTTATTATATATTTTACTGTACATATGTTTATTATCTTTACCCATATTCAAATGTGTACAACTTGTTGTCGTCATCCTTATGATGTATATTTTTTTTTATAAAACTAAAGTAATAAAGGAACTTACAGTATCACTTGATAGTAATCGGCTACTGCAGTACATCACCTGCAGTCTGCTTCAAACAAAGAAAGATACAAATATGTTTTCACTCCTGAGGAGCTGGGGACTAAGATAAAATGCCTTACAGTATAATTAAACAGGCTCTCTACACACAACAGGCCTGAACGCGGCAGTGTAAGCACTGCTGTTTATTTTTATTTACCTCTCCAAGACGTTTATGAGATAGGCATTCATTCTGAATAAGTTTTCCGGAAACATATGAAAGGATAAATTGTAAACGAAAATATGTTTCGAAAATTAAGCGAATACTTGACATATGTGTATGATTCACCAGCAATATCAAACCATAAACACTTAATTATTGGAACGAAGTTCCTTGTCGGACGGTACGGGTTTGGCGGATGGGAGCTAGGCGACAAAAAGTGTAAGACTTTTTCGTCACTACCCCTTGTGTCATAGTGTATTTTATTTTAAATGACGCTTCTTTTTAATAGAAGCTAATAATTAATTAATTTATATTTGTTAATCAATAATATAATACGTTTATCAATAATAATATACTATGAAATGAACTTCGTTCCAACCGGGTGTTCCACGACACTCACGCAGGTTTTTTTTAAAAATAATAGTCGAAACTAATTTGATTATTAGATTGAAGTATGAAGCAAAATTGCAAAATTGCTAAGGAGAGCTTACGAAATTTTTACAATAAATTAATTATTTTTGATGGAAAATAAAAATCACAAACTTTTCTATTGTTTGTTCTTTAATGCTGACGTGTTTCGAACGTTAAATGACGATAACCGGAGACAATTTTCATCGATAACGAGGTAATTCATGTTAGCCCCCAGGGGTGATAACGCATTTTTGTAGAATAAGGGCGAAAAACTAGCACACAGTCCACCTGATGGTAAATGGATGTTGTGACTTGTAGCCACATCTATCTTCGATTCAAAATCAAAATGTAGATGCGTTGTAACCCCTGAACACTGAAATATAATTCTCGTTACCAGTAAAAGGGTCCCCAATCCACAGTTCCCCACACTTACCATTGGAAACACAGCAGCATTAAGCTGAAATTGTCCACTAGTTTTTAGTGAGATGTGGTCCTGATCCAGTCGAGCCCACCTATTCGTGTTGGAACCAGAGATGTGCAAAACAGTTTATAAAAAGTATTTAAATTCAAAGTGCAAATTGCTTGCTTACTTTTTTATTTCAAATAAAAATACAAAATAGTTTTCAATGAAAATATGTATTTAATTTAAATACAAAATGAGAAATACGTTTTCAAATAATATACCTTATTACTTTATATTTTATCAATAGTATTTTGTTCAAAGAGTTCATATTTTATGTTCCATCTATGTGGCCTCATAATCATTCCAACAAACGAAAATAGTAGTTCAATAGGTGCCGAACTTGTTAATCAAGTATTATATTTATGAAAGAGTTTTTTTTTTCACTTAGATAATTGTTAAAGGATTCTAAAGTATTCAAGTATAATGTTCATCTTTTAAATATTGTAGTGTTTCCAGGTATATTGTAGTATTGGTATTATCACTGACCGCTGAAGAATCACATTCACATCACAGAAAAACATAATATAATAGGATTTAGTCCTTTCTTCTTCTTACTTTTCTACTATAAAGTATGTTGGGAGTTGGATTTGACATATGAATTCAAAATTTAACAAATTTATTTTGCATTTTACAAATATGAAAGATTTATATAAAGTATTTCAAATAAAATAGAAATAAGATTTTGGAAAAAAGTATTTTAAATACAAAATAAATAAATAATAGTTTAAAAACTAAAAAAAACACGCTTTTGTAGGTGACCGAACTAAAAACCAGAAAATAACTTTCAATAAGTTTTAAATAAGAAATTAGTGATTAATATAAAATATAATTTTATTGTAAAAAAGCGTGCGGTGCTTTTTCAGATATATTTATGATGACGCTAATTTTACAAATATATACTAAAATATTTACAACAAATGACATCATGGTTGATGATATGATTATTTGAAATACATAATATTATGTATTTCAAATAATCATATCCCTGATTTGAGCCATATTATAGCTGCAACGTAGAACCACGTTGCAGCTATAATATGGCTCCAAACTCTAAACCATGTCGTTTGTTTTTTTAATCGAGATAATAAATGTGTGTCACAGGGCGATTTTCACTCTCAAATGACTCAATATAAGAAACAGTGTAAGAAAATAAAACTGATTATTGATGACGTCATGGCAAGAGTGAAACGGCTAAAGTTACCATAAAACAGTGTGATTAACAATATTTTTTAGTATTTGAACCATCAAGGATTTCACCGCTTACCACCAAGGTGGACAGTAGTCGAATAAGTAATAATTAAAAAGACAATCAACTCATAAAGCCAAATAAAAAAAAATACCAATAAGCTAAATTAGAACAACTCTATCTAAAGGAAATTACCTCGTAGGCGCACTACCACAACACTAAACGCTACAAGTACAGCTTAACAAAATTGACACGTGTTAAATTATAACGAAACAATTTAACTCCGCTAAATTAATTAACGGAGAAAGGGGAACCCATATCGCAAACAACGGAAATGGGGCAAGACTGAACAAAAGGCTCGGATTCGTGCAGACAATACTCATCAAGATATAGGCTACGCTGAAATGATCAACGTTATTAGGGTAGTAGGTTATACAGTTCTGTTCGGTCGCTGATTGTGATTGCATTTATCAATCAATTTTCTTATAAATTTTTATTGATAAGATTACTTCGTTCCCTACTGACTCGCAATCAGGATTGAACAGGTAGTAAAAACTGATTGAAACAATCTTTATTTCTGTACTAAATAAACTCCCCTGACATACAAAATATTCCAAAAACCAATTTTGATACATACTCGACCAAGGTAAGATATTATTATTATTTTTATAATCACAGATTTTTATTACAATATTTTGTTTCGCTAAAAGCACGCAGGATTTATATATAAATATACTTATACGCTTTGGACTTTATGGAGACCTGAAGGTGTACTTCGATATCTATTACTGGAACTCCTCAACGAGTAGAACATGGTGTGCCGAGATTGTGCTCGTTATGTTAGTTATGATGAGACCTTACCCCGACTTGAAGGTGTACTTCGGTGAATGCTACTGGAACTCCTCGAAGAGTAATAATAGTAATAGGTGTGCTGAGATTGGGCTGTTTTGTTAGTTATGATGAGACCTTACCTCCAGACAGTGGCGGATTATCCTTAAGGCAAACTAGGCACGTGCCTAGGGGCGTAAGGTTTAAAAGGCGCGCGTGGAAGTTTTTAAACTAAAAAAAATATCATCGTATTTGATTACTCCTAAATCGCTCTTACTCTCTCATCACATTTTTTATTTATGTCTTCCTGTTCTACTGGTATCTTAATTATTTTGCAATTATTAAAATATATTATAAATTAGAATATAGTTTATTTGCAAAATGAGGATATTTAATTTACAATAGATATATTATGGCTTCAAGAGGGGTGCCGATGAGGTCTTCCTCTGCTCCGGACTAGATAGCGTGATCTGAAAGTGTACTTCGATGAATGCCACTGGAACTACTCGAAGAGTATAACTATGTGTGCCAAGTTTCGGCTCGTTTTTTTAGTTATGATGAGACCTTACCTCCGGACTTAATAGTGACTTGAAGGTGGACTTTGATAATAGCTACTGGAACTCCTCGACGAGGAGAGCTAGATCTGCCGAGTCTGGGCTCGTTTTGTTAGTTATGAATAGACCTTACCTCCTGACTCGGAGTGACTTGAAGGTGTACTTCGGTGAATGCTACGGGAACTCTTTGACGAATAGAACTACAATTTACATTTATTTTTATTTTTTCACTATCATATGAGCATTATGAGTCGTGCACTTTTGGATTTTCCAAACTTTTTTTTAATTGAAGTTTGACATAAAGGTTATTAGTGAAAACTTGTGTGTATTTAAACTACTTTAAAATTTTAGGTATAATCATGTTATACGTAATTTTTAATGCGCTTAAGGCATGCACAATTGGATTCACCAATAGTTTTTTTTGAAGTGAAATGTTCTTTAAAATCGTTGTGATTTTAAACTCGATCAAACGAAAAAGCGACACTAAAAAGAGACAAACATACATATATAGCCTGCGAGAGAAAGAGATAGAATACAGTATACAGTGTTTCCAATTATCTCGGTCTCATCAGCGTCTCCCTAATTACAAATATTATAATGAAACTGCGCTTGCCAACCTACTAAGGTGGCAACTATGGCAAATATCCTCTCTATGAAGGCAATCTGTAAGGAAAATGTTGACAAGCTATAATGATTGAGAAAAAAAAATTACGATATGTGTCTTCATCAGCTTCATCAATTTTGGTTGGATTTGTAATATCTCAGTCAATTCGAGTTTGACATGTCCTTGCGAGTATTAAGTTAATATAATTTTATTTAAAGATCATGTTTTTGTTTGCCCTATATAGACATATTCCTCTACATTTTTTATAAACTACATTTAAGAGGATTTGTTTTGATTGCTGTAGCATAATGCTGGGTCGGTGGCCTTTTATTCATCATCATCGTCATTACAGCCCTTCACAAGTCCACTGCTTTAGGCCTCCCACAAAGAAAGCCACAAAGCACGGTCCTGAGCCATCTGCATCCATCGACTTTCTATATAGTGTCTTCCTATGTAGTAGTCTTACCATATAGTGGGATCGTCACTCCATTAAGCGGGGGGCCACCCCACACTTCGTCTACTAGTACGTGGATGCCACTCGAGAAGTTGTCGGTTCAGCGAGCTATATGGCCGGCCCATTGCCTTTTCAGCTTCACTAATCCGTTGGGCTATGTTGGTTACTATGTATTTATTATTACTCTGGTTCTACTGCGGATATCCGCATTTCTAAGTTTATCATGCTGACAAACCTCGGGCATAGCCCTCTCCATAGGTCGCTGAGCGACCTTGAGCTTCCTCATCCGGCCAGCAATGAAGGATGACGTCTCAGATCCATAAGTCACCACTGGCAACGCGCACTGGTTTTACGATCTTGTTTTCAAGTTTGGAGGTATACCTGACGAGAAGATGTGTCGTAATTTCCTGAACGCTGCCCAGCCGAGTTGAATCCGTCGATTGACCTCTCGGTCGAAACCTTTTATTGCTGTAATTCAATTTACTATTTATTCCTCATTATTTATTCGTTGTTATTAATCGTCTAGTAAGTATTTTAAGAAGATGGGCAGCATTTTCCTGATAAGATCACAAAAACTGCTTTTGAAAATCCACCTTCAAATCGTAGCAACTATGGCAGACATCACAACCGCTATAAGGCAATATATAGGGCAGGCTTATATTCAGTAGTGGACGTTTATAGGCTGTTATGATAATTATAGTGATCATTTAATCCCTTATGTATTTTATTTAGTTGTATTGCTTTGCAGCCTCTAAAAAAGTATTTCTTTCTAATTTCCGAATTGCACTCGTATTAATGATCGCAGCACTTGACAATTCGAACTTCTGACGCTGCTTTCCACGGTATTTTACAACTAGTTTACATAAATAAAATACGGTTACAGTAATTGTCTGTCTGTCCGTGTCGAGGGCCATAAGATCTTTCTGGCATTTTACTACGTCGCCACTTACGGCACCCACGGGGCGGAATTATTTGTGACTAGCTGTTCCCCGCGACTTCGCCCGCGTGTAATTTAGGGTTTTAATTATATAGCTCAGAACCCTAATTCTTTTTCTCAAATATAAGTAGCCTAAGTTATTCCTTAGAACATCAGCTATCTGCCAGTGAAAGTCCCGTCGAAATCGATCCAGCCGTTTTGGTGATTAGCCAGAACAAACAGACAGACAGACAGACAGACCGACAGACGGACAAAAATTTTAAAAATTGTGATTTTGTCATAAGTACCGTATATACATTCGTATTCCTATAGTAAAAAAACTGTTATTTTAACACTACAAACAGACACTTCAATTTTTCATAACTATTTTCAATTTTTAAGAATTTATAATTTAATTTACAACCATCATTTAATGCTCATAACTGTTTTCATGTCATAGCATAGTGACTTAACACGTCTTTTACTATTCCTAGGAGAATGTTTTTCGATTTTTATTTAATTTTGACGTGGTAATCAGCACTTAAAATTGCAATTAACAATTTCACTGGCGCAGGCGGGTCAAACCCAGGTTTAGCTCGAGTACTGTAAAATTTACGGCAAGCGCTCAGTCCTGAACTTCCACGGCATTGATAATTACTACATAATCTAATAATGTTCACTTGTATTATTGCTTGAATTGTTAAAGCATGATATATCAAAAATGTCATGTTAAAGAGTGTACTGCAATTACAGGATCGAATACTTTCTTTAATTCAAAAAGCTCGACGATGCATAGCAAATGGAGAAAGCTACTTTGAGTTATTTCTTTAAAAGACAAATTGTTTTCTTATTTCTTCCAAAAGAGTTGAATCTTTTTCACGAAAGTTATATAAAACCGATATGTTAATAAGTACCTAATAATTAATAATATCCTAGTAACAACGATTCAGTTTAAGATTTTCAGCAGATTCCTTTTATTTTTCAAAGTATTTTTTTTTTTAGAAACTGTGGATATATCAAAATATTATTTTGATTAATGTAACAGAATGAACACGAAAAAAATAACAAAAGAAATCGATCGAAAACCCAAATCCTAAAAGGATTCGATTTGCAAATTTTGGCAGAAAACACTAAAAACGCTTTTTTAATATACGCATAACTGTTTAGCTGCTTTTGGAAAAACTATTAATATAAAGGCAAATTTCAAAGCAAATTCCAATATGTCATACAGAGCTTCTAAAAGGCTTTTAACAATATTGAAACGACCTGAAAATTTGAATTTCAAAGCTGCAAAATCAAAACGCAATCTATTCCCGTGAAAAGTATTGAAAAGCTACGAGTGGCCGAGATTGTAGAAGAGTACATTTTGATTTAACAAAGTTTTAACAATATTAGAGTTTGAATTTTGAATAGAATATGATTGTTTTAAAATAGATTTCGATCAAACAACGTCTTTTAGTTAAATATTAAATTTAAAAAAAAATCACGTAGGTATAAACGGAATTCACCTGACCTATGCTACTTGAGACAGAAGTGTGCAAAAGGTGACACTAATCAATCCATCAAAACCAAAATAATCTTCACATAACGGCTTCTGAAGTCTGGGATTTAATTCTTCGATACACTAGCAACTACTTCAGAAGCTAAGCGTAAGCTTCTGAAGAACGGTTTTACTTTTTTCTTAAAGATTATTTATTATTAAATGATTTATGGAATATCACAAGTTCATCCATCCATTACAGACTATAAAAATCACTGCTGAACATAGGCCTCCCCCATAGATTGCCTTATATACATATATAGCGTGGCAACTTTTTTTTTATAGGATAGGGTGACAAACGAGCACACAGTCCGCCTGATGGTAAGTGGTTGCTGTGGCCCATAGACATCTACATCTATCCTCGTAAACGAATCAAAATGCAGATGCGTTGTCACCCATGAGGACTAACATGGAATGCCTCTTTACCAGTAAAAAGGGTCTCCGGTTCTCTACACTCACCATACGAAATACAACAGTGTTAAGCTGCTATTTCACGTTGGTATTCAGTGAGAGCGTGATCCCTCCCCGGTCGAGCCGACCCATTCGTGCTACAACTATACTACTAATACAGCTGCAGCATGGCTCTACCACGTATATAAACTAATGCAACTATTGTAGAATTCACGTTATTTATATATGTACTACATATACATCGATAGCCAAGATTGGCAGAAGGATTTGCCAACCGCAGTTTCTTTGTTATTTTCAGTTGTTGTCAGGATGATGTACATCTCTTGTTTCAGGTTTCCTCTATCGCTTCTTACGACACACACGGGACGATATGGGTTAGTCGAAATTCGTACACCGCCTTTAGATGATTAGTGGTTTAATAGGTAAATTAAAATCTTCATTCCCCATTTTTCACATCCCTTAAGTTTAGCAAAACAAGAATCATTTTCTTTTATAGAATAAGGGTGACAAATGAGCACACAGTCCACCTGATATTAACTGGATGCTGTGGCTCATAAACATCTACATTAAAATCGGTTCAGTCGTTTTTGAGAAATCGATATAAAATATGAACGCGTATTTTAAACTTGATTAAAAATATAAAGTTATTGGTAAGTTTATGTAACACATATCATCAACATCATCATCATCAGCTTGCGCAGTGGACATAGGCCTCACCCAAAGCGAGCCACTTAGCCCGATCCTCGGCTACACGCATCCAGTTTCTACCAGCCACCTTGCGCAGATCGTCGACCCATCTGGTCAAGAGGCGTCCCACACTACGTATCTAACACATACTATACAATAATCTTTACAGTTTGCTTCGACGTTCCTAATATGTACAGTAAAGGGTTGGTTTAATTCAGCAGCATCTGTCTTTCCATCAGATTACAATGTGGGTGTCTGCAAAGCAAGGGTGGTTAGGTTTTTGTTGAGCCAAGTCAGTGCGCTCAGTGCGCTTTATCATCTTCAGCTATATCATCACTTACCATCAGGTGGGATAGTAGTGAAGCTCTAGCTTATAATTGTTTAATAAATTCAACCGTCTGATTATGATTACGATTTTGTCATGTGAGTATCGTAAGAGGCTACTCGCAGCTTTTGATAAATGGCATACTCCATCTCGTATATGTGATATGAGCCAAGCTGCACCTATGTATATTATGGTTGTAGCACGAACGGGTTGGTTCGTGGGGAGAAGGACAACGCTCTCACAGAATACCAGCGTAAAATAGCAGCTTAATGCTGATATGTTTCGTATGGTGAGTGTAGAGAACCGGAGACCCTTTTACTGGAAACAAGGCATTCCATCTTAGTCCTAACGGCTGACAACGCATCTGCTATTTGATTCGTAAACGAGGATAAATGTAGATGTTTATGGGCCACAGTGGCCTATGTGCTCGTTTCTCACCCTTATACTATAAAAAAATATCCTTATACATATGCAAACGTGAAAGTCTGTCTGGTTAGTTGTTCGTCATTCAATCACGCTCAAACGTTAACAGAGATTTTAGTGAAATTTGGTATAGAGGCTCATTTAATCATGGAAAAGGACATAGAATACTTTTATAACGCTATACAGTTACTAGTAGTAAGGAGTTTAAATATATATGCACGAGTCTGACGTAGTAAGAGTTTAACGGCTCCGTGGCGCAGTGGCTTAGCAATGAGTTGCAGCGCCCGGGGCCGCGGGTTCGAATACCGCACGGAATAAATATTTGTATGGCCTACAAATAATTGTTCACGGTCTGGATGTTTGTCCTTGTGCAATTTATGTTTGTAAACTGCCTCCACGATACAGGAGAAAATCTTAGTGTGGGGGTAACGTTTAAGAAAAAAGATTATATATGCATATCGAAGCGGGTGGGTAACAGCTAGTGTAAGATACACAGGCCAGCGAAGAAGAGGAGAGTAAAACGTACGATAATTCTGGTACTGCGCTACCAATATACCTGCCAAGTGTGGCGATTATTGCAAAACCTTCCTACAATACGAGAGGCACATGTCCAGAATTTAGTTGGTGCAGGCTAATAAAGATGAAGAAGATAATTGGACGTGGTTATGCAAAAAGGATTCAACCCGAGTTTGTGTCAAAAAATGTTGACTTGAAAAATAATGTTTGTGGTCTATACTATTATGTGATGTAACAATTTTTACAAACGTAACACAAATAAGAAGAAAAATTACAAACAGACAGAAACCATACCGATAATTTGAGTTTATGATATTTGAAGTATGGATACTTCAAATATCATAAACTCAAATTAACTTATTGCGGGTTGGATCCTTTTTGCATAACTACGTCCAATTATCTTCTTCATCTTTATTAGCCTGCACCAATTACATTCTGGACATGTGCCTCTCCTATTGTAAGAAGGTTTTGCAATAATCGCCACACTTGGCAGTTATATTGGCAGCGCAGTACCAGAATTATCGTACGTTTTACTCTCCTCTTCTTGGCTGGCCTGTGTAGATCCTATCTTTATGTGAAACTTTTAACAACAAAGAAGTAATAATTTTCCATTTTATAAACTCATATTTTATAACGTGGTTTCGAGTTGTTCGCTGCGCTTTGGAGTCTGATCACCCCTTCGGGGATTACAGACGTGACGCTTTGTATGTAATCTGACACGTTTTTGTCACCATTTCGGTATAACCATAAAATGTATCGTTTTAAAAAGCTCAGCGATGTCCTTCGTTTTTCAATTACGACGCATGTCGCATGTCCAAGTGACTCATGGGGAAAATGAACGTCGATCACACCTCGCGTCGGTATAATGCGATGTTTTGTGTAATGTCGAATATTCACAAAGCTGATGGACTGTGCGTGACGCCAAATTGAAAAGCGAAGAAATATGCATAAGAGGAAAATTTGAAACTTTTTGAAATTTGAAAAAGTTATCACTTGACATGTTTCAAGAGAATCTCTTGAATAGATATACGATTTGCACTGGATGAAATACCATAAATAAACATATTTGAGAAATGAAGTATTATTTTGGACGATATGCTCTAGAATTCTATGTATGACTTAAGTGCCCCCGATGCCTTTCATCATCGGATAACCAGACGTTCGGCGTCGACTTATTACTGCAACCAAACCGAACTATTGGCTTTCGTATTTCGTGATGGGCGCAGCAAATGCGTCAAATAATTTGCCAGCATTTGTGTTTCTATCTGATGACAATATAAAAGATTACAGGGCAAGAGTAAATAGAGTAATAGGTTTTTGTTAAGGCAACCCAATGTGATTTACCATCCTCGGCTAAATCGCCACTCACTCACTTACTTACGGTTTGCAAGAGCTTAGTTTAAAGCCAATTATTAAAGATAAGGTATCTATTAAAATGCTGCCATAAATCAGATTATCGACATCGTTAATAGTTTCCGAAATCAAGTTATTATATAGACGTTCAGAGTAATAAAAAAAGATATATTATTTGTACTATTCAATCGTAAGACCTTTATTAAATTTACGACTTTAAAAGTAGAATTTTAATACTTGACATTAATTGCAAAAATATTATATATATATATATATATATATATATATATATATATATATATATATATATATATATATAAGATTAGACATATAAGCGTGGCAATATGTCAAAATCGACTCTATGAAGTAATCTGTGGGGAAGCCTATGTTCAGCAGTGGACTTTTATAGGCTGTAATGGATGGATGGATGGTGGATTAGATTTTGACCTTTGTTCTTTGTGTACATAACCAAATTTCACAGACAGTCTGAAATAACATTTAAATATATAATTATAAGAATTAACATAAATTTCCCGCGAAAAATTGTTATGAAGTAAAGCCGCATACTCAAATAATCAAAATGAAATGAAAATGCTCTCCATAGACGCTATTAATATTTAAATAGCAGTCGAAGATTAAAATAAAAGAGTATAATGATTTCTTATATTTACGCGAACACTAAACATTGAATAAAACTGCTTTTACGGATTCTATCGCGTTTAATTATCTTGTTCTTTATTGACTCCCGACGTTTCGTTCCGGGAAGTCTGCAGTTTGTGATCATATCCTAGACGGCTCCCGCCATTAAATTAGATTTGATAAGCCACAAATTCTCGCGAAAGAACATAGATTCCTGCCAAGGAAATTAAAAAAACATCTTAATTTCTATAGAGAGGGAGGCTGGGTACTACCACCTGCTTGGGATCCTGTAATTAATAAAATTAAAACGAAACCCAAGCATACCATTGCAAGACTTCAAGACACAGTAAATTAATTTTGCGTAGATCGGACCAAAATTAATAATTAAAAAAGTTGAAGGTTAACTCTGACATCGGGACGTCAATCACCTCAGTCCCCCCGTGACCAGTGCTGCAAAGTACACGAAACGTCGGAAATCAATACAAGAACAAGATAATTAAACACGATAGAATCCGTAAAAGTAGTCTTATTCAATAAAAGAGTATTCTGACCAGAGTCCTTACCAGTATTAGCTGCTGTGACCCGGCAGAAGAAAATACTGGTCATTTGATAGTTTAGATATAGAAAATTGCTTACACAGAAAATAACATCTATTGTAAGCAAGCCACTGTTATTAACCGAAAGCTCCTCAACAAAACAATAACCTAGAAAAGACCGAAGAAAAATATTTTAAAGTAACACAAGTACTAAGTAGGTCTACAATGAGGTCACAGAGAAATTTTCCCGAGTGCTACTGTGAGATTTAAATGAATGCAACAGTCGCTTTTTATAAAAATCCTTTACCTTTTGTCACGACTAAAGGCATAAGAATATTTTAACACTTTAATGGAAATGACATATTATATCGTCATGGTTATGATTTTTTTTTTACATACAAGTTGGGGTTGTTTACATCTTTTTTTACTAATGATCTTAATACAGACTAAGACGACATATTTGTTACCTGTGAAAATGGTATCTAGGGCTCTCGTCTTTCACCGTACGCAACATGGCAGCTTTAAGCGACTACTTTATGCTGGTATTCTGTGAAAATGTGGACAATTATAAAATTTAATATTAAAATCAGTTGAGTTACCTAATCGTATTGCAGTCATGACATATATTTAGCGTGGTTTCACCACGTAAAACAAATACGTAGTAAATGTGGCGTAAAAGAATCTACCTCATTTCATAGAGCTGTTTTTTTTATACAATAAGGGTGCAAACGAGCACAAAATCCACCTAATAGTAAGTGAATACTGTAGCCCATAGACATCTGCATCTATCCTCGATTAAGAATCAAAATGCATATGTGTTGTCACTCTTGAAGACTAAGATGGAATGCTTCGTTTCCAGTAAAAAGGGTCTTCGGTTCTCTACACTCATCATAGGAAACATAACAGCCGCTGCTATTTTACGCTGGTATTATATTGCTAAACAACCTCGTTGACGCCGATATACAGCTGAAACTCTTATATCAGCGTCCAAGTTAAGTACTGCGGTTGCTTGATTATACAAAATCCTCCTTCTTACTAAGAGAAGGGGTCATTAAATCAGTGGTCTATTTGAGGGTCGTGGCATTTTTGAGGAAATTAACATACACGAAATTAATATATCACGACCATGGTCAACTTTTGTGGAAACATCACAAAAGATTTCAACTAAAGTTGAAATAGAAGTACGCTCCAGACTAGCGGTGCCATACTCGATTTTCTAGGCTCATTTTTAAAATTATATTTAAGTAGCGTTCTAAATTTGAAATTAGTTTTTGCAAAAATAAATGTTTATAGGAATGTTTATTTTGGAAATATTCTTTTCAGGCAGACTAATAGGCAAAAAATAATCGATCTTGAATTCACCTCTTAGCACAGAATAAATATTTTTTTTTAAAATTAGAATAAGGCTGACAAACGAGGTTTTACGTGTATAAAAAAACGAGTAGAAATATCGAATGAACGTACAGTAACTAAGATATCAATCTTGTTTAGTTTTAATTAAGAGTAAAGCAAAGCGTCTTTTGCTCGAGGCTAATCAACAACGTATTTCGCACATACAACTGAGACCTGTTGATTTTCTACGAAGCAGCTCTAGCTTCTTTGTGAAACGTGTTTGCGTTAGTTGTAGAAAGACAACGAGCATTGTACGCTCTTTATTATTCTCTATATTTCTTATTTTAAACATGAAACTATTATGTCGAATAGAATCTTTAGGAACGACGAAGAAAATCGTTTGTGTTCAAATGCATGGTTATGTCGATAACAAAGGAGTGGAGAGACCCGCCGAATGTCTGGTTATCTAATGGAAGGGGACGGGAGGATCACGTATTTGCTTTTTACACTTTCCAAATGTATGTAGTGTAACTTATCTGAACGTGATAAACTGCGATCGCCATTCCGCTAGCCAGTTTATTAAGAGAAATCGTCTCTATGACGGAAGAGGTACATGTCCAGAACCGGACTTTCACTAGTTTGGAGAGGTCCATATTCAGAAGTGGACTTTCACTGGCTGATGAAGAAGTAAAGATGAGATAATTATTATATATAGCAGAAAAAATAATATAATTGTGCCAACTTGTTATAAACCCTATTATACAAACACAAAATAGGATTTCTTTTCTTTTCGTGTTATTTTTAAAAGTAAAATTACATTCAAGGTAATATTACTAATGAAGAGACAACTACGTTCTTACTTGGTTTAAACCATTGTAGGTAATTAAACGGTCACTTCGTGAGATGTACAAGTGATCGAATTTAATGAACCGCCTAGCTGAAAGATACGCTGCAGAGATTTATCTAACACTAGCGATCTGCCCCGGTTTCGCACGGGTGATTCGGATCTCGACAACAGTTCCACCTAGCGGGTCAAATTGTGAATATAAACCTACCTCCAGGAACCTACTCAAACACACACAAAAAATTCAAGCGACGTTATTCTATAAAATAACTAGCTGTTCCCCGCGACTTCATCCGCGTGAATTTATTACGATTGGATTTCATTGGTTTTAATTTTTTGCTCGGTACCATAATTCTTTTTCTAAAATAAAAGTAGCCTAAGTTACTCCTTATAAAATCAGCTATTTGGTAGTGAAAGCCCCGTCAAAATTGGTCCAGCCGTTTCGGAGATTAGCCGAGACAAACAGACAGACAGATAGATAGACACAAAAATTTAAAAAAATGTCTTTTTGTTACAAGTACCGTTTATACTTTCGCATACATTTGGTAAAAAGCTGTAATTTTGACAAACATTTTTTTTCAAACAGACACTTCAATTTTATTTAAATACGCTTGTTGGCCCTTTGTAGAGAAGGCTACCAGCTTATTATGTATGCCCGATAAAGAATCATTACCGTGTTCATTACCTTAGGGGCAGTGGCGTAGCGTGCCTTAGACGGGGCCTGTATAAAAATTTATTGGGGGACCCAAATGAAGAGTAAAGATTGATTCCGATCTGCTGGGCTCTCTCTTTGCGTCCAACTCGACTCTTGATGACGGGGCAACACACACCGCCGACCATCCCACGGTGTGAGTGCTCCATGCAGGATGTGCTGTTTACCTAACGCTCGATGCACAGAGAACTCCTCTCACTGGACGTCAATAAGTCGAGTGGGCCTGATAGCGTCCCTCCTATTGGGCTGAAGACGTGTGCTCCAGAGTTGACACCTGTTTTGACGCGTCTTTTCCGGTACTCCTACTCCCTAGAAGTAGTCCCGAAATCGTATCATATGTCATAGAAGACAGCTTTCGTGCACCCGATCCCTAAAAATGGTAACCGCTCTGATTCGTCCAAATATAGGCCTATCGCCATCACCTCCTTGTTCTCTAAAATAATGGAGTCCATTATTAACAGCCAGTTCGTGCGGTATCGTGAGGATCATCAGCTGATTAGTTACCGTCAGTACGGTTTCCCTCGCGGTCGCTCGGCTGGTGATCTTCCGGGTTACCTAACTCATAGATGGGAGGAGGCAGTGAAGTTGACATAGCGAAGGCCTTCGAACGGGTTTGGCACAAAGCGCTTCTTTCGAAGCTTCCTTCCTATGGGCTTCCCAAGAAATTGTGCAATTGAATCACCAGTTTTCTTGCAGATCGGGGAATCAAAGTTGTAGTAGACGGTGCATGCTCCGCTTACAAGCCCATTAACCCTGGTGTTCCACAAGGCTGCGTGCTATCGCCAACGCTGTTTCTTCTGCATATCAATGACATGTTGCAAACCGGTAACATTCATTGCTATGCGGATGACAGCACTGGTGACACCACTTTATACCCCGGCCTTGCCAATATTTCTCGGGAAAACGTCGCCGAGTACCGGGACAAACTTGTGTCTGAAGTCGAGTCTTTGCTGAACAAAGTCTCGGATTGGGAGCAATTCTTTGTAGCGGTGAACGCGCAAACTTGCGCAAAAATAATAACCCTTCATCGTATCTCCTCAGTTTCAAGGCACTCCCCTTATTGCATCAGCCAGTATCGGAAGCCTCGGCGTCGACATATCGAGTAACGAGTAGAAGCCAATTTGGCTTTCCCTTCCAAGTAACCATGAAATAGGTCACTTGGAAGAGAAGGCCAAATTGGCTTCTAAAATCTTGGCGCGCTAGGCAGAGCGGGGCAGTATTTCATGCCGGTACACCGCCTGCAAATTTATAAGGTGCAGCTTCGGCCGCACATGGAATACTGTTTCCATCTCTGGGCTGGGGCTTCCCAGTGCCAGCTCCTTCCATTTGATCGCATCCAGCGCAGAGCTGTTCGAATCGTCAGCGACCAGTCAGACCGTCAGGCACTGCGAAGAGATGTTGCATCTCATTGCCTATTTTATCGCCTTTACCACGGTGAGTGCTCTGAGGAATTGTTCGGACTAACTTCAGCCGCTCAATTTCACCATCGCACATCGCGACAAAACTCGCGATACCATCCATACTATCTGGATGACTGGCGGTCCACCACTGTGGGATTTAAAAGAAGTTTTCTTCCTCGCACAAATTTCTCGTGGAATCGACTTCCACCAGATATTTTTTCGGACCGACGACTTAGGGATTTCAAGAAAAGAGCGTACTCCTTTATAAAAGGCCGGCAACGCATCTGCAATTCTCCTGGTGTTGCAGTTGTTCATGGGCGGCGGTAATCACTTACCATCAGGTGAGCCGTATACTCGTTTGCCCCCTCTCCTATAAAATAAATGTTCCAATAACTAGAAAAAAGGGTGTAAGTTTCTCTTTCATACGAATCATCATGCTACTATTTTTCATCGCTATTTTGATACCAGTTAAGGTTCTCAGTTGGGCTGACCCATTTATAATATTTATTATGGAGTTAGAATTCAGCTGCAGCGTGCTCTACAATGACTGGCACTTCAGGTTCTTTGGTAGAAGCCGGCAGATGTCCCGTTCCGAAATATTCAAAGACATAATTAATCGCTTCTTGCATACGTACTTTATCTTTAAACGGTTACGATTAGAAATAATTTAAAAAAAAAACATAAATATAAATATAAAAATAGTATAGTTATAAAGAGTATAAAATATATAAAACTAAAGTGTGATGAGGTAAGACCTTTTTCACTTTGTCCGAATATCGATTCCCAAGCGTTTGAAGGAGATGCAATTATAGAGCGTGGGATGCAATGAAGCGGAAAATGTCGCCATCGAGTTAATATCGCCCACGGATCGCCGGGGGAAAATACGTTCAACATTTCGTATTGATTATGTTTGCAAGTTGCGTGATAAGAGAAATATTTTTGAAATAAAAACATGAAACATGTAGTGTTGTTGCCTTGCAAAACCGTAAAGTGTATTCCAAAAGAGCTTGATTCCAGTCATTCCAGCGGTTTAGGTCCTCTTGTATATTTGACGAGGTAATTAGCAAGTGTCCTGCCTGTAACATTACGTGTAAAAGGAATACCTAGGGCCGCATTTGGCTCGTTTGTAAATTCGGGCGTTTTCTGCGTATAATGAATCTTATAAACAGAAACAAATGCCACTATAGTTAAAACAAAAGAGAAAGCAGAGTCCATAGAATAACAAATTAAATACAGAATCTCTACATACATACATACAAATAAATAAAATTAAAGTGTCTGTTTGTACTTATAACAAAAACACAATTTATAAAATTTTTGTCTGTCTTTCTATCTGTTTGTTCCGGCTAATCTCCGGAATGGCTGGAACGATTTTGACGGGACTTGCACTGGCAGATAGCTGATGTTATAAGGAGTAATAAATTACACGCGGACGAAGTCGCGGGGAATAGCTAGTTCATAATAATCAAAAACACATACAGTGAAGGTCATACAAACATATTTTAGAATCAGAAGATAAAAAAGGAAAATGAAGTGGATTAGCTAAGATTTTCTCCTATGTAGGTCCTTTTCAACCGTCAATGAGTAACACTGTATTTTAGACCTAGGGGTGAAACTGAATCTTAGCACCGGGGAACTAGTCCCTGGTTTGAGGCACTAATATAATTTTAAAAAAAATCACGCAAAAATAAATTGAATAAGGAAAATTTTCTAGTGCCGGGATTATGTTAAAAGTGTTGAGTTTTATGATAGTAGTGGTCCAATTTATTATATTCGATCTAAAATTATATAAATAACACAATATTAGTTTAAATAGGACATATTGACAAATTTATATTTTTATTTCACATAAACTTTACTGTTATATGTTATATATTGAGTGCGTAATTCTAGTAGTATCTATACAAATAATTTTATATAAGAGAGAGCAGACGTGCATATGGCTCACCTGATGGCGAGCCGCATGCGTGACTACCACCGCCCTTAAAGAACTGCAACAACAGGGGAACTGTATTATGTAATTGTGTTCTCGGTGACGGCTCTAACAATTGGATAATATTTTGTATTTCGATAATGTTTTACTTCCCAAGTTTATTTAAATAGCTCTCATCCCTGGGATAATTATTTTATTTCTAACGCCGAGCGATGCTCGATTGCCGAGGTACTTTAATGTGATGAATTTTCAACGACCGCGTGGACTCGTAAGGCTTAGGTTAGATTCGGATAGGACAATAAAAATACCGCCAATGGGTTATCGCATAATAAACATAAAAGTAAATATCGTAAGCATCAAAAAAGTTAAAGATATTCAGAAGCAAATCACCTCCCCTGTTCCATCTCTGATTGTACAGTCTTTTGCCAATAAGCCTGGTATTGAGTTTCCGTATATCCGATTGAATCCACATACCCGGATTAGCTCCAGTTCTACGATACTTACGGAGCTCGTGTTCCGACACGGATATTAGATGTCAACAGTGGATTAAACTAATAAGATATTGGTCTCGTGATCTTTATGTCATATTTTTAAAGTTAGTGGCAGTAAACAAAAATGTTGGTTGCAAGTTGTAGCAACACTGAGGATTCAGTAGCCTAGTGTTTATCATCTCGCTTTGCTGTCAAGCGCTTGGTAACAAATATAAACAGGATAAGATTACGCAATGATTTGTATATTATTTTCAGATTCTTCTTCATCATCATCAGCCCGTATAAGCCCACAGCTGGACATGAGTCTCTCTCACTGCAGATGGATTTTGCCCTGATCGTAGCGCTTGGTAGGTTTATAGCGGGATTAACGATCGCAGTATTAGACGTTTCGCACATTTTCCCGTTGCCATTTTTTTATAGCTTGCTTTACGGCTCTGGGTTCTAGCCCTTCCGAGCCTGAAGTTACAATGTATAATTATTCTTCATAGTACACTGCTTCACAATATGTTGATGCGTCACATTGTGCAGCCCTTGGGAGATTTTGACGACAACTTGAGCAAACAGACAGCTGACAGTTGGTCATGGTATCTTAAGTCGCCTAAGCAGGCAGACACCTTATCTTAAGAATCACATCATTATCATTGCACTTGTTTCACCGTTTCCAATAATAGTTCACATGCGCAGACATGTAACAAATAAAATCGCATCGCTTTTACATATCAAAATCCACTTCAAACCATTATTTAAACAATAATACAGGAGCAGCAATCCGCCGCTGGTCAAGTTCCCGCCAAAACTCCTTTCCCGTCGCCGGTCTGAGTACTTACGGCTGGCGTAAGCGAGATAGTTAGAAACCTACTCGAATTAACTCCTATGCAAAAAAGTGCCTACCACCTAGGAAACCTAGTTAGATTGTTGGTATCAGGCGTATTTTTGCTGAAATTGGTTAGAAAAAGTAACAATTATAACTTCATAATGTTAACGCTTAGTGACGGTGTAAGAATGTCCACACTACCCCATATCGTCGCGTGGGTTTCGTAAGCGGCGACCGAGAGAAATTAAAACAAGAGATCATCAGCAGCAGCATATTTCTGAAAACAACTCAAAATAACAAAAAACTGCGGCAAAATCCATCAGAAAGAAAAATATAACTTTTATAGGCTGTAATGAATGGACGGATGAATGAATACGTGAATACTACACATTGAATGAAATAAACGTGACCGTGGGTGCTGTGAAGCGCTCGAAATATCGGGATATCAAAGTAGTTGAAGTAAAAAAAGAAAACATTAGACTTTATTTTATTCAAAATTAGTTAATCCTAAACCTTAATCAAGCGAAACCTTCTTTCTGCACATTCACTTTTAGATCTCTCTTCTTTTAATTGAATCCGCACAAAGGCCATTTCCCATTTCAGCGTCGACGGGTGTAGCATATCGAAACAGACGATGTAACAAAGATAGCGACCACATAATTCCTGATCCAATATAGCGCGGATCACCGCAAAGGCAATTCCGCAGTGGCCGAACTAAAATGACCTATCCGATGCACTAGTGATATTGGACGGAATTACCTCAACCGTATGACCCAAATCAAGACACGGTTTTGACGTTTACAGGTCACCGCTAGACGTTATCTGTTGATTAAATTGAAGTAGGCAAGCGAAAATAAATACGTTTAACAAGATTTGCCAAGGCCTATCTTTCTTCCTAAATAATGCAAGCAAATATTGTTTTCCACACAAACTGTACCATTTCCTATCGTTTTCGGATTGAAGTTCCTTATAGCAAGGTACGGACTTGACGGATGGGGGCTAGGCGAAAAAAAAGAGTGGGATTTGACCGTCACTATCCATTCTATAGTGTAGACGGTCTTGGGGGCTATAAGGAAGCGAGATGGAATAATATCCATCTCCATCGCACTTTTTCTTATCTTTCCATGAAAGAAATATTATTTTAAATGACGCTTCATTTTAATAGACACTAGTAATTCATTTATTTGTATATGTTAATCAATAATATAATACGTTTATCAATAACGATATACTACGAAAGGAATTTCGTTCCAAACGAGTGTACCACGACACTCACGCATGTTTTTTTTTTCTTCCAACCAATGATTCAAAAACCTAGGAACGTTTTAAAACTACTCAGTTATATCTCCGTTATCACACGTCCATCAAACAAATTTAACGCAGCTAAAAAAAAAAAAAGAAAAACATACATATATAGCCGCAATTCTTTTTATATTGTCCTTGAAAATAAATTAAAATCGGTTCAATTTTGGAGGAAACAAGAGAATACGGAATAATGATTTCGTCAATGTTTCATATGTTTATTCGGTTAGAGTTACAATTCGTCGTTGACGCCGCATAGGGGCGAAACTCAATTTTTAAAAAAAATTAGAGGAGAGGAAGAAAACATTTATTATTCCTCGACATTGAGTTATATGTACTACGTACTAGAGAAGCCATTCCGAACATTGACAATGTTCAACTGAACTGTAGTGCAATCCATACAAACTAAATATTGCGTAAATTGAAGATTTGTGAATTCCATAATCGGGAAATAATAAATGTTTTCTTGCTCTACTGTAATTTTTGAAAAATTGAGGTTCGCCCCCTTTGCGGCGTTAGCGACGAATTGTGTCACTCGGTTGCCTAGCTTGGTCGTTCGGGCGCAGCGCGACAGCAATATATACATATAGTTACATAACTTTTCCCCAAATTTCGTGTAGCCCGGACATCCTGTTATATTTAAATCAGATAGTTATAAAGAAATACTTACCAAATACTATTTCTTACATTCATTATTAAAGTTAACTGCTAGACGTGCGCTTCTCTAATGTATGGAAGATTGGCTTTAATCGTCAAAGACTAACGCGGCTCCACATCGTCTAGGTATTTCACCTAACATGAATGAGATGTAGAATACTTTAAAATTAAAAATTTAGTACAACCGACTTCAATATAAATTATTAAGAATAACTGAAAAACTATTTTCAAGCTTTCAAATAAAAAAATAATCATCGAAATCGGTTCAACTTGTAAAAAGTACACACAACACACATAAAAAAAAACATACAGTCGAATTGAGTACCGTCTCTTTTTTGAAGTCGGTAGAAAATTGTAAGAAATGTAAGAAAAATATTTCTCTGGTATTTCTTACAGTTGCCTTTTAAGACACAAAGTAACAAAATGCTGTGATGGACTTTCTTACGCTGCTTGCTACGAGTATATTTGCAGTTGCAAACCCTACCTGTAACGGGAATGGTCTTAGTCGAAAGGTGAACTTTTACGTGATGGTTATAGAGATGAAAATTAAGAAGATATTTTTTGTTCAAACCACAAACAATACTAATTATTTCATTACATTTATCAGATAATAGATTTGATATAAAACTTATTTTACTTACTAATCTGTGGTGTGCTAAGGAAAATTAATTTCAAAGTTAAGTTTTATACGTGGTAGAGCCACGTTAAGCTGGCAGACAGGCTGGGTGCAGTTTGTAAGCACAAGTCGGCTCAACCGTGGGGTTGTTATAAATTAATTTGCTTAATTCCGCGTAAAGAAAAAAGAAAATGATGTGTCCTGTCCAGTTTTAAGAGGACCTCCCACCCTCCCTCAATCGCGCGCACTATACCCGTCGCCGTCAATCCCAGTACCACTGGGGATGGTAGTACTGGGATTGACTGCTACTGGGGATGGTTGTACTATGATTGACGGCGACGGTGTAGTGCGCGCGATTGAGGGACATAATTTTATAATTTACAATAATATACATAATTTTCTTTTTTCTTTACGCGGAATTAAGCAAATTAATTTATAACAACCCCATTATAATGGATTTCCGCAAAGTAACGCCTGATTCTATCAATTATCGGCTCAACCCTGTTAAAGGACCACGCTCTCACAGAACACCAGGGTAAAAAAATAGCTTAGTGCTGCGTCGTATGATGAGTGTAAAGACCCTGAGACTCTTTTTACTGGAAACGAGGCACTCCAACTATGTCCGCAGGGTTATAACGCATCTGCATTTTGATTGTTAATTGAGGATAAATGTAAATGTCTATGGGCCACGGCATCCACTTACCACCAGGTGGACTGTGTGCTTGTTTGTCACCCTTATTCTATTTAAAAAGAAAGAGGTTAATTTTTTTTCGTCGTTGCAGCCCACGCTGAGAGCACCTACCTACTGCTTACTTAAAATTTAAAAAAATCAAAGAAAAGTTAAGGAATTTTAAGGTGCTAGGGGTCGATCCCGATTTGCTCGCGTACTTTGAAGTTAAAGTCGAGCGGCCGTTACCCGAACTACACGGTATAGTTAAAAAGGAGATAAAAAATCATACTAATTAAATCCGGTATCTAGTTACACCAATCACGTTTATTTCATTATATAAACAGCAGCAACAACGTAATTAAAGAGGCGACACGAATTTCGTAATTTCGAAATACGATTCGTTTGCAAAAGGGCGACATTGATATAATTACAAAGCGGCATGATGAAAGTTTTCAAATTATACGACACGGAGCAACGGAGCAGGAGCACCTGCCAGCAATTACTGGATACATTTTAATTGCTCCCTCTTGACCAAGTTATTTTTGGCTTATTAATTTAAGCTTATACTGTATTGCTTAGAAAATTTGTCGCGATTGCGAGAACCTACATTATCGTTCCTTTAAATGTATTTGTATATATAAGTATCATAGTTATAATTAGCCTGTAAGTAGTCGAAAGCTTGTAGTACTACATAACATGTCGATGTATATACAACGTTCGAAGATACAGCTTTATTCTTGCAATGACAGCTATATATATACTATCTTACTTAGGGTACGTATCAGTAGGCGAACTCTTCCCAAATTTAACTTGGTGAAGTAATACATGCAGAGATGTTGAAATGGTAGTGCTGCACTTTAAAATTTTACAAGTCATGACTGTTGAAATTAATCATAAAAGCTAGAAAAGTGTCAACAGAAACGGAAGAAAAGCGTAAGACAAGAAGTGGTGACGAATCGTAAAGTTACTGATAAGGTTTCAATTGGGTTAATATCCGATCGGAGATTTAGAAGATATATTAACAGTGTCTTTAAAACTACAATCAATAAAAAAGTTAATATATTTTATTAATTTTTTATTGATTGTAGTTTTAAAGACGCAGTTTTAAAGACACTCAAGAATTCAAATGCATTAGCATTATAGAAAATGCATCTAAGACAAGACGTTCTTACATAATATGACATAATTACGACTTTCATCTGTAAAAGACCAAAGAGACCAGTAATAAATAGCTGATGGCTAATGTGTTTCTTCAGTTTATTTGTCAAACTACGTAAAATTGAAGACTTAATTAATCACCTTAGGGTTTGTCCGTCACAGACGTTTTACACGGAGACATTTTCAAGTATATGATTAAATTCGGCAGTTTTAAAATGCGGTCAACTAAGCACTGAAATCAGTTTTATTAAATTACGCAGTGGACTGAAAACATAATGACTAGGTGGTTAGATTAATTTTTGCTTCGGAATACGTTAGATGTTTTTATTTTATTTTATTTATTAAGGTTTACCAATGTTTGATTACACTGTATTTAACAAAATGGCTTAAGAACTAACTTATGTGACTAAGTGTAACAATCGTTTAAGGTAAACACCACATGCATTGAGAAAGATTATAAATAGGAATTAAAAGAAGTATAATTACCTAATAATGAAAATAAGTATATGGTAAAAAAAAAACTATAATTTATTTGTTGGTTTCAGACCAGGCTAAAGCCAGAACTTTTTTAATTTTGGCAAATGAGTCGGCGTGAATGTCAACAAGTCACTATGTCCATTGACCAATTTGTACAACCTTGGAATTGGGGAGTTTGCACCTCAGACAGATTTCCTAAAAGGAGGGCAAAGTGGAGTGTGCCACCATAACCTCTTTCTGTCGCTGATCAATAATGTATCAACTGCTTTATTATAAGGGTATCAAGATACAATTTACAAGCTGTGAAGCATGTTATCTTAGTCTTCAAGGGTAATTCATGCATCATTGGTCTTCTTTGTTTGATTTTGGTTACATGTGGCCAATGGTACTTTTTTTACAGAAGTTAGGGATATAAGCGAGGACAGTATCTTCTGGTAAGTTGACGCTGTAGCCTATAGATTACAAAAGAATTAAACATCACATACAAATTACCTGAAAAGGCTTTCTACCGGAGCAAATTCTGTTATTTATTAATGTTTACAAATCATACGATTCAATAGCAACATTTTGCTGGAGGCCAGCCGCAGCATTCGAATAAACGACACCGAGATGACCCAATAAGCACACGTTCCCTCAATAGAGGTCACTGCATAGCCGCAGGGCAATACAAAATTACCTGTACGGTACCACGGATGACGCCTGAAAAATTACAACTGCTCGAAATAGGTTACTCCAAAACAAATAATAATATATAAGAACATAGCAGATGCATCATCTGATGATGTCTTTCTGTTTAGTCTTATGCTTGATTGTTAAATATGAATAATGTGCTATAATTGATATTTAACAATGATATAATCATGATGACTATGTTTATGATTATCTCCGTGCCGTTTTACACAACGCCAATATCATTCGAATACTATTTTAAACTTTTAACTGCGTACTACATAACAAAGTATAATAGACAAATATAATAACCCACGCGGCATGCCTTGCTAATCGTAATCTAATCATCGCAATCAATCATCGCAAAAAATAATAATCTATGTATTATGTAGTGTAAAAAACGGCTTATAACATTGCAACACTTCCCTTTTATTTAGTTTTTATCATCTCGTAAAAGTTGACGGCACTGTGGCACAGTGGCGTAACATAGAGTTGTGGCGATGTGGGCCGCGCGTTCGAATCCCACAAATAATTGTTCTAGTGTGGTAAAATGTTTCTCCTTGAGCAATTTATGTTTGTAAACTGCTTCCGCGATACAGGAGAAAAATACTAGTGTGGGGTCACGTTTTTTTTTAAATAATATAAGAATAAAAAAATCCATTGTTGATTTAACGCCCCTCCTGTTCATAGATTTGCCATAATTACTAACCTTCGCAAGCGAATTGGCGAGTGCAGTACCAGAAACTTTTAACTCTGCTCTCCGTCCCAGTTTGGATATATTATAACGTCTGTGAGATATTTTTGAGTATTCTCTCTGTATGAACCCTCATACACTGTTAACATAATTCATTCATTCATCCATTCATTACAGCATATCAATATCCACTGCTGAACATAGGCCTCCCTCAAGGAATGCCACAAAGCACGGTTCTGAGCCATAATTATTATATGGCAAGGTAAAAATATCACAGACATTAGCAAAGCACAGTCCTTACTGCACGTCAATTATACATTTTAAAATTAGTTCTCAAAGTCCATTAATCTGTAATAACATGCAAAGATTATAAAATTTTATTCAAACGAAGAGTCTTGAAGGTCTCCTTACCCAAAACCAAGTTGTGTTTTGCCAGACGTTTCAATCCCTACATAGATTCGCTAATTTTCAACAAAGTAGTCAGCGTCTGCGATATAAAACATTGATCTAATTTTCCATTTCATGTTCCTCAGTAAGAAATAAAATTTGTAATAATATCCCATCGTGAAATTCGTTTAACAAAATTGTGGACCGGAATGAAATTATCACAAGCGACAATAAAAATATCGCATGACATCCATTTCTCACTGGTAACATAAAAAGACGTCTAAGAAAAATATATTTCACATATTATTACATTAAAGGCATTTATTACGGTATTCGGCGGATTCGAAACGTGAAAGAAATATTATTAATTTTGAAATTACCGTATATGGGATTGTATCTAACAATTTGTATTTCACTACCAACGTTGGTTAGAATCCGACCCAATAAATTACTCCGTTAACCAGTTAACGCGTTAATCATTCTTATCAAAGGTCTACGGCTGAATATAGGCCTTCCGCAAATACTGCTTCATAGGAGGAACATTTACCATATTAGGTCACGCTTGGTAGGCTGGTCGGCAACCGCAGTTTTTTATTTTTTTGAGGTGTTATCAGGAAGGTGCTGCTGCCCATCTCCTCCTTCATATCGCTGTATCGCCTCTTACGACAGTGGGAATATGTAATCAAATCCTTCAAAAGCATTATTACCTGGTGTATTACAATGTTTCAGCTTTTACCTCAACAAGCTTTTTAATTAACGACTGGATTTAAAGATTTTCGCAATACCAATAAATACCCTCTAAATAACAATAATAAACCCGGTTCCAAATTATCAAACTTTGGAATTGGTTTTAGACAGAACCTCATACGTCAATTAGCTGATGAAGTTGAAATATGAAGAAGTTAAATAAGTTTCAGTTTGGCACATCAAAAAATAAATGAATGAAAATAGCATAAAATAAAACTGAAAGAACTTTATTTCAACCATATTTATTGAAATTTGAAGTTGGGATTCTTAGAAATTGTCTATGGCTTCCTTCGCATGGCATTTTTAGTGGAATGTTTTAATAATATGAAAGTATAATAGTTTTAAGTGGTAGAAATCCTTTCCTGCTATAAATACGTCAGGATAGGTTCTACCTTCCAATGTTCCTGTCAGATTACAGTCATTACAATTAAATGCTCTAGTATTCCGTAGGACCATATTGTGTGCAGGTAGCTAAGTACTTGAATTAATAATAAAACAGTTACTTAAATTTGCTTAAATGATTTAAGCTTGTAAAGGTGTTTAGACAGATATAACACGATCACGCATAAGCAGCGAAATTAGTTTATGCTAAAATTGTGCACACAGTTAGACCTTGGACCTATACGTCGGGAAAAAATTACTTCCGAGAATATAAAAGTTGAAAATGAACATGCTTCTGTGTCAAGGCAGCTGGAGCCGCAGGTAGAAGCTAGTATTATATATTCTATCACAAATTTTCAATTTTTAACGACAATGTAATCTCCGATTTTGTATAACGTCGCAAATCTGTTTGATATATCGCGTGGGTTTACATTTTGCATCATTTATCTACTGTTTATGTATTTATTCTATATCTTTTTCGAGTTGAATGTTTGCTTTGAAGTTGAACTTGGTTAATCCAATTTTGCTAAGTAGTTTTAAGGTTCAAAATTGGGATTTAAGTCTTAGGATTGCTATATACTACACATCGTGTGTGAAAAAGGTAAATGGCAAAAGATAAAAACTAACTGTTAACGAACTATACTTTAGAGTAATTTGAATACTGTCTGCGATCATGATTGTTGACAATAAAAAATACTTTGAATTAATAAAACATATAAGTAAATAAAATTGCAGTGCCTATCTGTTATATCGAAATAACTGCCTTAGGGGCAGGAGCTGAGGGGGTTATTTGCTTGGCATTAAGAAATAATTACCATTTTTTTTAAATACCAATATTATTTTTTGTCTGTCTCTCTTTCTTTCTTTCTGTAAGGGCTAATCTTTGGAATGACTATAAACAGAAAAGAAGCAATGGCAGGAGTTTTTAAAGGATAAAGGAGACAAACGAGCACAAACTCCACCTAATGGGAAGTGGTTACTGTGGCCTATAGACATGTACATCTACCCTCGATTACGAACAAAATGCAGATGCGTTGTCACCCGTGATGACTAAGATGGAATGCCTCGTTTCCAGTAAAAAGGGGTCTCCGGTTTTCTACACTCACCATACGAAACACAACAGCGTTAAGCTGCTATTTTACGCTGGTATTCTGTGAGAGCGTGGCCCTACCCGTGTCGAGCCGACCCATTCGTGCTACAACTATACCAGTAATATAGCTGTAGCATAGCTCTACCACATAAGACAGGGCTCAACCATGTAGGCAAGTGATTTAGGATTTATATTTTATCCAAAAAATTAGAAGTTTTTTGAAAAAAAAAAAAACTATGGTGTTTGATTATGTTAATCTAAATATCGCCACGTTAATAGAGCCTACCTAGACGAAACCGCGGCGGGTCCACGGCTCTACACAGTATCAGCTGTGGCGCAATATATATTAAAAAAAAATTATTTCAGGTGAAAAAACATTGTTATGTTTTTGTTTAATTTCTAAAGAATATTGAATCCTGCTTCTTTCGGCATTAAGGAGTATATTAACCTTATACTTGTACTAACTATACTAACTATACTAACCTTAACTTCTTGAAAAAAAAAAAGATTCATGAATCGATCGTGCAACGAGCGCACAATCCACCTAAAGGTGAGCGGATACTGTGGACCATAGTCATCTAAATCTCGATTTAAGATAATAGATGCATTGTCACTCCTGAGGCCAAAGATGAAATGCCTCGTTGCCAGTAACAAAGATCTCCGGTTTTCGTCACTCACAATCACGAAACACAGCAACATTCTGATACTATTTTCCGCTGGTTTTCTGTTCGTACGTGGTCCTTCACTTGTCGAAGTAACTCATTCGTGCTGCAGTCAATACTCGTATACCTACAGCTGCAGCGTGGCTCTACCACGTATTAGAATGGGATTATGGGAGTGGTCGATTTTAAGCATATTAACGTTGGTATCGCAATATATTTATGAAAATGTAATCTATGTACATAAAAACATAAATAGCTTTAAGAAGAATAAGGATGTGCATACTTTAAACACTAGGAACAAACATAAGCTTGTAATGCCAGTTACTAGACTCCACAGAATCAGTAATTCATTTATGGGACAATGTATACGCTTTTATAACAAAACCCCAGAACATGTTCAAAGTTTGTCAATAAACAAGTATAAAAGTTTTAGTAAAGAAAAACTGTACAAAAAGGGTTTATTATTTTTACATTATAATATCAAGGAATACATGAATGAAAATAACCCCTGGGAATAAGGCGATCGCCACCATGCTGGTTTTATGAAAATTCATTTAAAAATTGTATAAACAAAATTATTGTTAAGTGAAATATGTTTGAAAAAAAAAAGTCCCGCTGGGTGTCTTGCTGCCCAATACAGAGGTATTTTCCGAACCTCTGGTAAATATAAAAAATTAATTTCAATAAGTATTATGTAATAACCAATATTGAATAAAAATCATTCTATTCTATTCTTTTATGCGATCCTTCACTATACTACACTTACCACCACCATCTGCACTTATATTACGAAAAATATGTGACAAATTCTGGAATTATCCTTAAATATATATATGTCGCACGATATATATTATATATCCGGCGTTATCCGAACGCTAAGTCTCAGGTGTACAAAAAGCCACATTTAAATGGCTTCAATTACAGATTTATTTGACAGAGAAAATTAAGTGCAGTATCGGAAAAGTATCTTCTGTAAATTTCAGTAAAGACCGCATTTAAAAACTCAAAAGAATATAATTATGTCTACTTAACAGTGTCTAAAGTAGGTTCTAAAATGTACTGTAATGAAGAATTGAAGCTTGGAAGAGCCATGCTGCAGTTGCCATATGGTTTAAGAAGGAATGGGTTGGTTCGACCGGGGTAGGACTACGCTCTCACAGAACACCAGCATCAAATAGTAGCTCAATGTTGCTGTGTTTCGTATGGTGAGTGTAGAGAACCGGAGACCCATTTTACTGGAAACGAGGCATTCCAATTTATACCTCATAATTCAATTATCTGGAGTTATACCGCACACCCGGCGTATTAACGTGATAGGAATCACAATTGCGGTGAATTTATTTACATAAGATTTGGTGACATTGATTGTGAAGGGATTTCGTATCTATAAAACATATTATAAAAGCCTAATTTAAGGTTTAATAAAAATCACAAGCCTTTCCCCCCTGCTATACATAGACTTCTCTCATAGCAATCTCTCTGTGCTTTGTGGCAATCCACAGAGCATGGTGCTGAGCCACATGCTTACATCGGCTCTCCACTTGTATCATCTGATCATCGCGCCACCTTGCGGGAGGTGGTCCAACACAGAAGCCGAGAGACTCGGAGCATAGCATTATATTCTACGAGCTGTTCCCCGCAACTTGCTTGCGTTAAATTTATTACGATTAGTTTTCAAGGGTTTTCATTTTTTGCTCGGAACCCTAATTATTTTTCTCAAGTATTAGTACCCTAAGTTACTCGTTATAATATCAGCTATCTGCCATTGAAAATTCCAAAAAATCGGTCCAGCCGTTTCGAAAATTAGCCGGAACAAACAGACAGGCAGTCAAAAATTAAAAAAATGTTTTTTTTTTCTTATAATTACCTTATATACTTTCATATGCATTTAGTAAAATGCTGTTATTTTGACATTACAAACAGACACTTCAATTATATTTATTTGTATAGATGTATAGATGATATCTACGCGTTGATATATTTTTTAATAGAAATAAGGACGACAAACGTCCACCAGATGATAAATTAATTGTGTGGCGCTTTGACACCTACCTCTATCCTTGTATGAGAATTAAAAAATTGCATGCGCTATCACCTCTGGCGTATAAGAAGTAAGACAGTAAAAATCGATTTCCAATTTTTGCTACTCATCATATGAAACACAGCAGCGTTGTGATGCTATAATGTCTATCACGATTGTCTGTATCAATTTAAAGAAAAAAAGAAAGAATAAAAATTGAAGTGTCTAATTTAATTAAGTATAAAGAACTTTTAGGCGAACAGCTAACAAAGCATTTTGTTAGACAGCTCAAGTGTGATATCAGTCCTCAAGTGCAACTCTAAGAACAATGAATGTAAAGGTAAAGGCGACATATATTCAGGAAGCGTGCGAGACAGGTAGGTAAATGAAGAGGAGGGTGGAGGCAGATGGAGGTCCGGAAGAGTGGCAGAGGATATAATTCCCGAATCGTCGCTTCTTCGTGACTGGGATTTCTGTGGCAGGGAATTATGTTACATTACGTTTTGCGACGTTGACGCAACTGGCGTTGATGTCTTTGTGATTATGTCAAACGGAATTTCTTTATGTTGGAGGAATTGCTGTGAAATTAGATTTATATTCTTTTTCTTTTGATATTTTTTTTTATAATTTGATTTCTACAGCCACATACATACATAAGCTCCCCTCACAGTCCTGACCATCCGCAACAATCCACTGTTCTCTAATTTCATCAGACTTAATCTATTGTGAGACGACCTCCTGCCGTAGCTACGAAGCTGCCACTCGATAATCTTATTAAGCCTTTTCAAGCTATTATATAGATGACGATTTGCCACCTCAGCATACTGATCAGAACATGTCTTCACCCTAAGCAAGATTTACGTGACTTTATGCCTTTATTCCCTTTACACCATCAGATTATAAAGTCGGAGGTTCTTCACATATTTCTCGTAACTAAACCTTTGCTTTAAATGAAACCAATTTTACTGATTTTGTCACTTTTAATTTTAATGAAGAGTTTGACGTATTGATGTGATAGTTAACGAAGTTAAGCTTGTGTCTGCTGTACTACCATATGTCAGACGAGTCACAGACAACACTGGCTACATCTTGAAGCGAGTTTTAACAAGAACATACTGTAAGCCGCCGAAGAAGGATAGTCAATTCATACCAACACTCGAGTATAATATCCCTCTACAAGATGCAGGAGTGTACAAGCTTGATTGTGAATGTGGTCTCTCTTACATAAGACAAACAAAACTATCCATAATAACCCGCGTTAAAGATCATATAGCTGCAATGAAGCACCTACAGGCCGGGAAGTCCGCATTATCCAACAATTACATCAGATTTGATAGACCACAAATTCTCGCAAAAGAACACCGACTCCCACCAAGGATGATTGAATAAATACTAATGGCTGAATGCTACCATGTGCTTGTAATCCCATTATTGACACAATTAAATTCTAACTCAAGCATACTATTACAAAATTTCCAGATACTGTACTGTCGTTATGCGTAGATTAAACCAAAGTTTTACCTAAACTTTATAGATGAAGATAGCCTTCGTTAACTATGATATCAGGACGTTAAACACCACAGTCCTCCTCGTGACTATGCCCTAGCATCTAGCCCAAAAACGACGGAAATTAAAAAGTTAAAATAATACGCGTTAAAATCCGTAAAATTAGTTTTATTTATAAGAAATATAATATAATCCAAGAAATAATTAAACCTTCGCTTTGCCATGTAACCTTAACTGATACAGTGAAAAAAGCAAAATTCTAACGTAAATTTGCATTAGAAAAGGATTCAATAATTTTTTTGAAAAACCTTTAAATAAAATAAACGAATTAACGAAAGATAAGAATAAAAATCGTTTTAAAAAAGGTTGATTTGTCGCGAGATCTGTCATAATATACTCGTATAAGTAACTAATTATGATTTTCCGTAGTTCTTCCCACCTTTATGCACCTATTTTAATTGTCGTTTTTTTTTTATAGAATGGGGTGACAAACGAATACACAGACCCCCTGATGGTAAGTGCATGCAGTGGCCCATATACATCTACATTTATCTTCGATTAAAAATCAATATGCAAATGCGTTGTCACCTCCGAGGACTACGATGGAATACCTCGTTTTCAGTAAAAAGGGTCTCTGGTTCTCTAAACTCACCTTACGAAACACAGCAGTGTTAAGCTGCTATTTCACGCTGATATTCTGTGAGAGCGTGGTCCTTCCCCGGTCGAGCCGACCCATTCGTGCTACAACTATAACAATTAATATAGTTACAGCATGGCTCTACCACGTTTAAAACGTTTTACATAAATAAATGTATTCTCTAATTGATATAGATTGTCCCAATAAATTGACCAAAAAATTCCTACGAGACACAAGCTATAAATTCTATACTGCTACATTTTAATTGAAATTGAGAACAGATATGGAAATAAGGAGTCCCAAAGGACTTTCTTGGGTTTGTTATAATATCAATAGGCAAGATCTGGCTTAAAATAAGTAAAGCAAATATAACATAAGTATATATCAACTTTAATAGAGGTTGCCAATATTAAATCATAATGACACGGTTATAACAGTGAGTATAACATTTTAACCGTGTCGAAGTTGTAAGAAAGCCATAATTTAGCGTGGGTTTCAGCCAGGAGCAGTTTGTGCGTCACGCGTATCACGTGGGTGTCGCTGTTTGGACACCATTTATTGTAATAACTGAGGGAAACTAAAGTTAGGTCGAAAGGGTAAATGAAATTAACATTCGTAGGAATATTAAGTCGCGATTCTAGTTTTCTAACTAAAAATACAATTAAATGAAATTGTAGATAGATGGTAAGAAAATTCTGTATTGCACTCAAAATTGATTTACCTTTTATACATAAATATACATAAACTGAATTAAATATAAAATTTTATTAAAAACATGCTTTGAGAGGTGTTGCTACGGCCAGCATTCGAGTGCATTATCAAATCAACTCCTTGCCATCGAAGTTACAATAAGTACGCCAAATAGTTCAATCGGATGTCAGCAAGTCCATTAAAATTGATAACAAATTTTGAACCGAACAGTCAGCAAGTAAAATGAAAACTGTAAAAAGGAGGCATGTAACCGTGTAATGGGACGATACATCGTAATCGACGTATTGTCCCATGGATGTCGTAAGCGGCGAAAGAATTAAACAAACTAGAAAATGAGCAACAGCGTCGTCCTAAAAACAACTAAAAAATAAAAACTTGCAGTTGCCAATCCGCCTGCCAAGAGTGGTAATACATGTGAGGTCTATCTTCAATAGTGAAATTTTGATAAACTTGACAGATATTTTTAAATGCATTATGTGCACGCTCTGCATTCCACTAACTTATCGAAACAAATATGAAGTGCAGTTACTATCGTGGATTTTCAAATATAAATATTTTATGTTGTAAATATGTACTACCCTCAACAATCTCAGTTTTTGTTATAGTCTATATTGTAAATTTAACATAGAGTTTACAGTAAAACCGAAAAAGGGTTCTGTGGCATTGACCTACAACGGGAAAAGCTAATTTTCAGCATCAGACTTTTACAGGTAGGTAAAAAAGATTTTGAAGTACAATGTAATTTTCGATAAAAATAAAACATATGGACTAGGCTCTAGCTACTAACTGATAGCAAAAAATTTATCGAAAAACCCAGTACTCATATTCCACAGACTTGTGATGGAGAGCAGCAAAAGCAGTGCGGGCATGGAACGAGCAAATATACAAACATCCAAGTTAATGCATACTCATGGAAGCTAGCGCGATGTAAGAGGGCCTGCGGCCAGTTTACTTAAAAGACTGTGATCGGATGATATTAGTCAAGCAACTTTATAAAAAGGTCAATATAGTCTAAAAACGTTTATTACTTCTTCCATCATGTCACGATCCATTTTCTTGTCTGTCATTAGCAAGGAATGTTAGCGTTCTGCAGTTAAGTAGGTTAATAGCTAAATTACCTAATAAGCAATTTAATAATTATAAGCTTGCAACAAATTTGTAAATACGCTTGTAAACTATAGTAGGTATGCATAATAAACATTAAATGATACTAAAGTACATGATAATAAACATGTAGTAAAGTTTAGTATAAAAGTAGTATAACAGTATTAGATAGTAAACTATCATCATCATCATCATCATCATCATCATTACAGCCCCACACGACATCACTACATCGGTGTGAGAAATAAACATAAATATCCTTAACGACATTCTATTTTACTTCTCAAGAGTGACAACGCATCTACACTTTGGGTTTTTTTCTAGAATAATTATACATGTCTATGCGCTACCTCATGCACTTACCTGATATTCTGTGAGAGCCTTCCCCTTCCCCGGTCAAGCCGATCCATTCGTGCTACAAACAATAAAGCTGCAGCGAACCTCTACCACGTAAAAAGGTTGCATTTTTGTATTAGGATTTTATCGTAATTTCCTGGACGCTGGCCAAACGAGTTGGATCCGTCTATGGATCTCATGATTGCAGTTGGATTACCTAGTCTTACGTTGAAACGTAGAGCTCCTAACAACTATTGGCATTGGTTATATCCTTACTCTTTCAATCTTTTCCTACATACTAATATATTAAGAGTAACTAATATATTATGAATATCGTACATCTTATAACGTACATCATATAAACTAAAAGGACAAACGGTCAGCGTGCACTATTGATCACCATAATGAGACCTTTTTAGGCTGATCCTCGAAGGCACAATCTCGGTACAGAAAGTCACTGGACGTCCGCGACGCAAATATTTCGACGACATCAAAATTACAGCAAGCATAAAAACAAAATGTTAGATCACAAAAAGTTCTGCTAACTTCAGTATGAATATTACAACAAAAGAAAAAGAAGGAAGGAATTTCTGATTATCTGCATTCACCATACGAAACACAGATCATTGAGATGATACAGCAGCATTATAACTCATAATTTTAATCAATCGTATAGATGTTTAGTTATAGCTATTATCATAAAATCAGTTACTTTTTTAATAACTAATACTAAGATGAACCTGAAAGTTTACATTTTAAAATCACTTAAAAATTAAAAAAAACAAGAAAGGTTCTTCCAAAGGCATTAATTTTCTGGAATAGCAAAAACTCAGTAAACAATGTACCCGCTGCTCCTTGGGGAACACCTGGTGTAGGAGTGAGATTGTAGCAAAGAAATGACGTCACGTTCAGAGGTGTGTAGGTGGAAGACATTTATTATTTAGAGAACGTTAGCTATGAACTTAGCGAAGTAAAAACGAAAATTATTACATGAGAACTTTAAAACGTCGCATTTATACATTATAAACTTGTTAATTTTTTGTACACTTCTATATTTAATCATTTCTTATACACACGCATATTACACATTGAAATTTAATTTAAAATTAAACTAATTTTGCAACCTACTTCAATATAAATTATTAAGAATAACCCAACAACTATTGGCCAGACCTTGATCAAATTTGTATGGAACCACATGAGAAGCACCAGCTTACAAATAAAGAATCATCGAAAACGGTTCACTCAGAAAAAAATTATGAGGTAACTAACATACATAAAAAAACATACAGTCGAATTGAGTACCGTCTCCTTTTTGAAGTCGGTATCAAACTAATTTGACGGACTTTACTCCCGAGGATTTAGCAGGCAGATTTTCTTACCACTCGGACCTTGTACTTGCCGTAGTCTCAAGTCAAATAACTCTTAATTTTATTACCTGAGAATTTCATGCGAATTACACTTCTAAACTAAATTGCTTTTTCTTACAGTTTCATACTAGAGTTAATGTGGGTGTTTAATATTGACCTACGTTATTATATTTTACTACTTGACAACGACTTTTAAGGTTGCCTGTTTAATATGTATGAGGTAGAGCCATACTGCAGCTATATTATGGTTGTAGCACGAATGAGTCGGCACGACCGGGAAAGGACCACGCTCTCACAGAATACCAGCGTAAAATAGCAGCTTAATGCTGCTGTGTTTCGTATGGTGAGTGTAGAGAACCGGATACCCTTTTTACTGGAAACGAGGCATTCCATCTTAGTCCTCACGGGTGACAACGCATCTGCATTTTGATTCTTAATCGAAGATAGATGTAATGTCTATGGGCCACAGCAACCACTTACCATCAGGTGGACTGTGTGCTCGTTTTTCACCCCTATTCTATAAAAAAAATTAATCTTCCGTTATACCGATGCAACACAATGTTAAATGTTCGCAACGGACATGTGGAAGAAATGATTGATTCTTATCCGCTTTCCAAGAGTGTGGAGCCGTGTTTATACTACCACACTCTCGTTCGATGTTCCACGACAAAGTAAGCTTAGTAGCGATAGCTAAACTTAATAATTTAAAATGAAAAATTTTGTACAACGACTTCAATATAAATTATTAAGAATAACTCAAAAACTATTGGCCACACGTTGATGGGACCACATTTGAAGCACCAGCTTTCAATTAAAAAAACCATCATCGAAATCGGTTCACCCAGTAAAAAGTTATAAGGTAACACACGTAAAAAAAACGAGTCTCCTTTTTGAAGTCGGTAGAAAATCGGTGAACACGCGAGTTACTGAGATGCATGCGAGGTACGATGTGTAACATTTACGGCCGGATAATTGTATTGATGTCGCGTGACGTCACTTCTAATGGTTGCGCGTGCGCATGGTAGGCGTTGCGATATCTATGACATGTGACGTCTGACAGCACATTGATATAAAAAATATTGTTTACAAACAATGATAGGAGTAACCTCTAATAACGGACTGCTCTACATTTCTTTGGATGAGTACCTACATAATGAAAAGATAATTTGATACCTACTAACGTGTGAAATTCGAAATAGATGTCATAAGTATTTTTAAGATGTATGGAGTTAACTCCTTAAGAATCGTTTCATATATAGCGCAACGTATGATAAATAGATAAGTAGTAAAAACAAGCGTTAACAAAAGTGAAGCCGTTATGGTTGGAAATGAATGATGATAAGTCATATATTTTTATGTAAAATAATTTATGTAATATATTTTATTAAATTAATATAACTATGTATATGGGTTCATTTACTTCCTTTGCCTATTGTATTCTTGACTGGAGTCGATCCTATGTGTTAACCATTAATCGGATAAAATCCCAAGCGATAATTATTCTTACTTCAAGAACAATCTCCAAATTAAATAAAGCTCAATTAAATCCCTTAATATTTAATGGTGTCCAAATCCCTCATAAGGACATTGTAAAAAACTTGGGAGTCTTGATATATTCTAGCCTTTTTTAGACTCCTCGAATCAACGCAGTGTATCGTAAAATGTTTGCAGCTTATGGTTCACTCCGAAGAATGAACTACTTCTTACCCATCTCCACCAAAATTATGCTTGCCCAATCTTGACTGCTCCCTATCCTCGATTACGCTGACATAAGTTATAAGTACTTAAACTTGAGCGACTCCGAAAATACCGCGATAAGCTCAAATCATCATCAAGTGATTTCTAATCCGTGTTCGTCGGATTACTCACATCCTTTCTGCTCTTTACTAAGTATCAAGTCCTCCCTACCTCAAAGAACGTTTCCAATTTCTCAGCTCCTCTCATAACCTTTCCCTTCTGTGTCCCTTGAACTCCTCTACTTTTTATAAATATTTTTCAGTTCTGGGGTCAAGCCTTTAAACTCCTTATCTTTAACTTTAAAACGAGCTCAAAAAAAATAGACTCCTTTAAAAAACAAGTTAAGAAACATTATCTTTCCCTCTAATGTCTCCCCCCTTCTTTCATCTCTTCCTGTAACTTCATGATCGCTAGTCCGCCATTTAAGTAAATTTCGGCAGTTTTAGTTATTAATATTTTAGATTATCATATTATTTATAATGCACTCTACCTATTAATTAACTTTTCATTTCTTTTCATTTCCTTTTTGCGTTGTATGGAAATAATTGTTGTATAGCAATAATACCGTCTTTTGTTTTTCTCTCTGTTTGTTTCTTGTTATGTCATTTGTTTGTGTGTACAATAAAGGGTATTGTATTGTATTGTGTATATTTTAAGACAATCGTTTTTCAGAAGTAAACTCCAGTCACGGACGGTTGGATTGAAAAAAAAAATTGTGCGTTTGACACGCAGAATTTTTTCAAAGAATATTCTTGTTTTTTTCTTTTGTAGACTCACAAATACTACGGGCGAGATGGAGTTATGGATTCTCTTATGACGACATGGTAGGGCTCTTTTTGTCTCAGAGTCCATCTAGGTTGATATCACTCTCATACCTATGTCTGCCGCTAAACACCAGTGCATTCACTGCTGTGTGACGGTGTGAAGTATGAGAGAGCCAATTAAATTAAATGTTGTGATGCGTTCCATTTTACTTGTTAGGAATGCCCATGACGTTGAAACGTCTTTCTCTGTTATTGTTTGAAGTTGAATGCAGTTATCCACGGGCTGCAATAATGATATGGAGTGTTAATCTATATATCACTTTAATATTATAAAAATGGCAGCCTGGAAGCTCCACACTACAAAATTCCCAGCAGGAGGTTATAAAATAGAAAATCTGAAATGTAAAATAAGAGGAAATATTAATAGCATTAAATTTTTACATTTCCAAAATACTCGGACCATATTACGAATAAGCATTAGTAAATAAAACAGATTACCAATTGTAAAATTTGGTAAGTTTGATATTTTTTTAGTTATTTATTCATAATACACTTATGTAAGTACCGATTTTGATAAAATCTTTATCAGGTTTGTATTACAAAGTAATTATTGTGCATCGTACTTACACACAGACCGCTTTAAAACAACAGCATCCAACTTTAGAGTCCTAGAAATGTAAAGATTGGACTTTGGAAAATCAGATCGATAAACATATCTTCTAAAATACAAATGTCTAAATATTTTTTTTAAGAATCACTAAAGATTGTACTAAGCCACAGTGGCCGTAGCATAAGAGCAACATGCAATCAAAAACAGAAAAACTAAACTTTCCACTAAGTAAATCGTTAAATCCACAACTCCACGTCCAGCGTGGATCGTAAAAAATGATACAGATGATACGAAAAATAAACACTAACTGAATGTAGCCATTCACTCCGATGTCCATAAACAATGCGCGCGAATGAAACTGCTCGCCTCCCAGGCTCGATGCCACTTTTTTATTTATAGCACATGTCTGGTAAAACGAGGGTTGCCAATCGTACTTTAATATATTATAGTGTACAATACTATTATATTTGTTACCCGACTGGCCCAGGAGGGAGGTGATGTTTTTTGAGAGGATTTATGTATGTATGCATTTCTATTTCTTTGACAGCCTCTGTAGCCGAAGCGGCTTGATTGATTTTAACATATGGCGTGTCGTTAGATTCGACTTAGTTGTGGAAGTGACTCACTGTATAATTTTTTTTTCAATAATTTTTTTTACGCAGTCGGGTTTGTTCAATTACTATTTTAGCCATAAGCTTGTTTTGTATTTCGAGTCTGCGTAATACTGTTGGAGAAGTATATTATACTACGCAATATACTGTTACGAGCTTGGGGTTCGCGACAATTAAAAACTGCCGATTGAGTTATCAAAATAGTCACTTTAATTATAAAACACTAATGACAACTTAAAACCACACTAATAATAAAACCCAATTGTACTACTGATTACTTTAGTTCGCAGTTATTTAACTTCGAAGTATTCGCTTATATCGTTAATTCAATACTCCTCGGTCGTGGTCTATACCGGCCCTATATAGGGCCTCAGATAGTTTCCAGAATCTTCTACTGTAGAAACATTTAGAATGTTTGAGTACATATCAGTCCCGAAATTTCTAGAAGGATCTTGTATCTCCTAGTTCTGCTACTAGACACTAGAGGGCGCTAGTGGTAACTAGTGTAGTACGCAAGTACAGTACGCAAAAATACTATATTTCAGTTAGATGAATTAATGTGTATTTTGCAACACCTGTTATTCTTTCATTACTCTAATTACTTGACGTCTATAAAACGTCTAAAAAAAATAAAAGACTTGTTCCATAAAATATATTTTATATATTATCATACGATATATTTTTTAAGGTAACTATATTTTTATACTTCATTCACAGCCCAAGAAGTGTTGGCAACCCTACATATAACGACGTGCTATATTAGCGCGGAAACGCAGCTTTGAACGCGCGGCTATGTCAATATAATGTACTTTATCACGTGTCTTAAGTAATATGTTTATTATTTTCGAAATTATATACGTTAGTTACTATTTTCTTTTCATAAATGAGCGAGTGTCGTGAGGGTCGACTTTGGCGCATGCCATAAAAGACATGGTTTCTCATAACTGGCGGTATAACCACCTCGTTTACGTCAAACGTAAAAGACGTAATGTTGACAGCTCATTCGCACGCCGAACTGCGTTTCGGTCCAATGTAAGAAGTTTTAAGATTAATTTTTTTCCGTTAATTTTTGAATGGAAAACAGTACCTATAAGGCCGCAGATAGTTTGACTAATAGTAAATATCAGGGATCCGCAAAAAATGAGCATACCCTGAGTCGGAATCGATTTTGAAGTCATATCACTCACGAAAGTAATTTTCTTGTTCATATTAACTTTTAAAGTACTTTATGTTTTCTGTTTACTTAAAAATGTTAATTACATGAGTGTATTGATGCGGATAAAACGTAGGTATGTTAATGAGGACCCTTTCGGCCAGAACACAACAGTGCAGGCCTTTTTTTATAGAAGCCTCTCTTCGATAAAAAAAGGCCTGCACCGCAAACGAGCATGCGGCTCACCTGATGGTAGTGACTACCGCCGTCCATGAACAACTACAACACCAAGGGAATTCCAGGTGCGTTGCCAGCCTTTCAAAAAGAGTAAGCTCTTTTCTTGAAGGTCCCTAAGTCGTATCGATCCGGAATTGCCGGTGGTAAACGATTCCACACAGAAGTTGTACGAGGAAGAAAACTCCAAGCCCGATAACCATTCAGATGGTATGGATGGTATCGTAGGCCTGCCATTGGGCGGCAGAAATAGGAAGGGGGGTGGTATCTACCCAGATGGAGTTCTACGAGTAGGCAGAAAAGGAGTCCTAGCACCTAGTAAATATGAACATGAATAATTGATATAAATTATTACGTCAAAACTTATATAATGTGACTATTGATAGCGATTGAGAACCGGAGACCTTTTTTACTGGAAACGAGGCATTCCATCTTAGTCCTCACGGGTGACAACGCATCTGCATTTTCATTCGTAATCGAAGATAGATGTAGATGTCTATGGGCCACAGCAACCACTTACCATCAGGTGGACTGTGTGCTCGCTTGTCACCCTTGTACTATAAAAAAAAAATTGAGACCATATTCGGCCACGTTGTTTAGATTTTTTTTTACAAAGTTTAATTTTTTTTTTATTAAACAGACTGTTTAAAAGGGTTAGTATAATAGTACAAATGAATACATAGTAGATTATAATCCCTGAGCTAAGCTGTTTTTTTTTATAGAATAAGGGCATAGATATAAGGGTGACAAGCTAGCACACACTCCACCTGATGGTAATTGGATGATGTGGCCCATAGACATCTACATTAATCTTCGATTAAAAATCAAAATGCAGATGCGTTGTCATCCCTGAAGACTAAGATGGAAGTTTTCAGTAAAAGGTTCTCCGATTCTCTACACTCACCATTGAGCTGCTATTTTACCGCGGTCGAGCCGATCTATTCGTGCTACAACTTATGTAGCTGCAACGTGGCTCTACCACGTATAGTAGTTTTTTAAGAAAGCGTACAATTTGTGTTTATACTGTATATTTTCACTTTGAGAAAAGTCCCAGGACACAGGTTTTTTCCGAACGAGCGGTAAAAGTAATTTTTTTTTTCAATTTGATATTTTGTGAACTACATTGAATAATATTTATTCTGTTCTATTATATTTTATTGTAATTAATACGATAATACATATGAATATTTAAAAACAGGGAAAAAATAATCTTTCTGATTTTTTGATATTCATAATATTCGATTTGTTTAGATTACTTTTGTTTGAATTGCGGCGGGTTTGAAAACCTTTTTAAATATTCAGTTTTCTGAAGAATATAATGTTGGAGTTTCCGTCGTTCGAGAAAAACTTTGGAACATGAATACTAAGAATATTAAATTAAATTCGGCTTCGGATATACATACGTAATATATAAAAAAGTTAGTTACGGCCTGTATACTGTGTGTGTGTGTGTGTGCGCGTGCGCGCGCGCGTGTGTGTGTGTGTGTGTGTGTGTGTGTGTGTGTGTGTGTGTGTGTGTGTGTGTGTGTGTGTGTGTGTGTGTGTGATGTGTGCATAAGCCCTGCCCTATTTTAAACATCTTGGGATTGGTTGTGCCAAAGACAGCAACACAGATTCTTTTTAATGTCATCTCGACACTCGTAAGCTCAGGTAAATTAAAAGCAATTCTCACATTTCTAATATCCCTGTTAACCACTCCAAGTAAGCAAGTAAAATAATGGCATTAGAAGCAGTTCCAGACAGTTGGCGAATGGCGGATTTAAACTCTCGACTTTTACGTACGCGATCCGAATCCGAACTACCATCGTTTTTCTACTGAAAATCCCTTCATGTTCAAATACATTTTCAATTTAATTTAGTATTACAATCTAATATAATAACCGAATTCTGAGCAAATAATGCACATCACGCATTCAATTACATCCTTGTCAATCATCTAAGCTGACCTACGGCATAATTTACTCTGTAGCTTCCATTAACGTAGGCCGCAACTTGTTGAACGACAAAACCATTTCACATCGCTTAAGACAGAGATATACAGACTATCAAGCACATTGCATGGGGGCAATTTATCAAGCAATAAACTGTGACACTGTTAAATCTCCGCTTACTTTGTGTGGACTTAATCAACTGTGTGTGTAAAATTTAAAACTGTGTGGGTGGTGCTTCGAAGGCGTTGGATAATGTTTTGTAAAATAGAGAGAAAGTTCTTAAAGGTTAAACGGTCGGCAGTAGTTGGTGTAATTTAGACTATTAACTACTAATATCGTTTCATAAATAAGGGAGCTCGCTAGAGCGGTGCAGTTTATTTATGGAAAACACCTTCATTATTAAGGAGAAGTTGTTAGTCTGGGGGTAAAGATTAAAAAAGGAAAAACCAAACAAAGAACAATAGTCCGAACGCAAAGACGTCTCTAGGGAGCGTTCCACTGTCAGGCGAGGTGATTTACATGTTTGGCCTACACCGTATCGTGCACTTATGACCATTTTTATAGGATAGGGTGACAAACGAGCACACAGTCCACCTGATGATAAGTGGTTGCTGTGGCCCATAGACGTCTACATCTATCCTCGTTTGCGAATCAAAATGCAGATGCGCTGTCACCTATGAGGACTAAGATAGAATGCCTCTTTTCCAGTAAAAAGGGTCTCCGGTTCTCTACACTCACCATACGAAACACAGCAGTGTTAAGCTACTATTTTACGCTGGTATTCTGTGAGAGCGTTGTCCTTCCCCGGTCGAGCCGACCCATTCGTGCTACAACTATACGACTAATATAGCTGCAGCATGGCTCTACCACGTTTATACGTAAACCTTAAGTGATAAAAACGGTAATAGGCTAAAACAGAGTCCGATCGGCTCTGACAAGGCATCGCCGCTATTGTATTTTTCTATGTACGTCTTGAACTCTCTGCTTGACATTTTTAACCGTAAAACGTGTGCTCTGATATGTAAATTTTTATTAAATTAATAAAGACCATTCGATCTATCTCATCCATAAAGACTTTCCGTTAAATTTTGTTTTATTTATATCCCGTGCACTGTTTATGAGCCAGTGTATCCACATACCACTGGATGGACTGTGCTTTCGTTTGTCACCCTTATGGCTGATTTTACAATCATCAGGTAAAAATTATTCAAAAACTAAAACAATCCCTGTATGTACAAAAAATAATATAATTTGTTGCATAATATCATACAATTTATTTAAACACAGAAGCAGCAGCTTTGCAGTCAAATAAACTGGTTATTAAGAGTTTGTGCCTATAAGGCTAAAGCTTCCTAAAATATAAAATAACTAATATAAGACTTTACATTTATCTTAGTCCTCAAAGATGATAACGCCTCAGTATTTTAAGCCTGAATCGAGCATACTATAGAAGGTGAATTCCTTACTACCCCATAATATATCCATCCATTCCATCAATCCATTTTAGCCTATAAAAGTCCACAACTTTTTTTTTATGGAATAAGGGTGACAAACGAGCACGCAGTCCACCTGATGGTAAGTGGTTGCTGTGGCCCATATACATCTACATCTATCTTCGTTTGCGAATCAAAATGCAGATGCGTTATCACCCGTGAGGACTAAGATGGAATGCCTCTTTTCCAGTAAAATGGGTCTCCGGTTCTCTACACTCACCATACGAAACACAGCAGCATTAATCTGCTATTTTACGCTGGTATTCTGTGAGAGTGTGGTCCTTCCTCGGTCGAGCCGACCCACTCGTGTTACAACTATACTATTAATATAGCTGCAGCATGGCTCTACCACGTTGTAGAGTACCACTACTAAACACAGGCCTCCTTCATAGATTGCCTCATAGGGGGATTTTGCCATAGTTACCACGCTTTTGAAACAGATTGGCAACCGCAGTTTTTTATCATATTGAGTTGTCAGAGTTATCAGGACGATGCTGCTGCCCATCTCCTGTTTGATTTTCCCTCTGACGATATGGGGTTGTGTAGCATGTAACCCTGTAGTAGCATGTTGAACTAAGCTATTTATTTGCCAGGCAGTATATACTACCAAGTAGTACATATATACTGCCTGGCAAAAAATAGCTCAGTTCAATTTGAGTCTCATAAACTATATATAGGTAATTGTATGAAAAACTTTTGTCATATTTGAGGATTATCCCTCGAGATCCGAACTTAAAACTTTCATTTTTGATTATGGATATTAGTGAACGGGGGAACTCGTTTGCTACTTATCTCTAATTTAAATGGCAGCTCCGTACATCGTTATCCGATAAAAATGGAAGAGATTCAAAAGAGTTGTGAAAGAGTAATGAGGTCGTTAAATAAAAGTAAAGAGACACTTCATTACGTCCAAATGTAATCTACCAATTTCTCTCCCGTCTGTCTCTACTGAAGTTCTGTCAGAGCTCTCAACTAGAAAGCCATCTACACATTGAAGATTCAAGGGGCATATGACAAAATGAACTGCATAATGGCACTTCCAGACGCGAACACACGCCGGCCATTAAGATGAGACGGTAACTTTAATGACGTCTCCTCGTTGTGTCGGACGAACAAATATGCAGGAAATAACGTGCGTATTAATTTTTAGGTATACCTTTTATGAAGTGAATGAAAATTTCCAATTATCAATATAAAAAAATTAAATTACTTGATTGAAAGTTATTTTCTTATTCTTTTTATGGCTTCTTATGTTTTAAAATAATTTATTCTTTTTACTATGTTGAAACTATAAAATAGAATAAGTACTATAATCTGTCCCACAATCCTAAACTAACTGGATAGGATATATTATAGTACTGTTATATAATATAAAATTTAGAATTTAAAACGATGTTGGAAATCTCTAAAGCAAAATTCATCAGAGAGCTAACGAACCATCAAAGTAATAGATGTTACAGATCAAAAATTGTTCCTCGTAGCCACGAAACATAATATGATAGTTTTCTTTTTGTAAAATTGTCAGCATGACGTTTACGTCATCCCTTTCCAAATTGTAAGAAGACAAAATTGCACTGTTCTCAACAACAAACTCTAAAAATCTATTTAGAGTTCGTGAGTGATGATGAAGATAAATGAAAAGATATTAAACATCAAGAGAAATGTTAATTTTGTAAGCAACTTACTGCTATGCAATAACTGACTTGCGTTAAATTCCCATAAGTCAAGAAGTAAGGAAAACAGGAAGAATTATTTTTATCCGATTTCAAAAAGGAGGAGGTTCGCAATGCAAAAAAGTGTATGTTCCTTTTTTGTATTATGTTACGCGATATCTTCGCAGATTGTGAACCGATTTTAATGATTCTTTTCTTATTAAATATGCTTAATCTCTAGGGTTGCCCCATAAAATTTTGAAAAAAGAAAACTTCCGCCCCAAAGAATGGAAAATAAATGAAAAAGTTTCATATTGGACTATTATTTAATGAATTTCATATGATATCTTCGCAGATTGAGAACCGATTTTAATGATTATTTTTTTTGAAACAGGTAATACAAACTTCATAAGTGGTCCCATATAAATTTAGAGAATAAATTCCAGCCAAGCAGAATAAATAATTCAGTCGAGGGATACTCATCCCAATTTACCTGTCCGGTAGTTGTGGTATGGTATACGGGTATGCGACCCCGGCTTCCCTAGCTATTACTGTCTTATCCCGTGCCCTCCTGGACGGTAATATCCTACATTTCCTATTTCCTACCCTAACTTACCTTACTCTTCCTTTTCACACCACCTATCCTTCCCCTTTTCCTATTCCTACCCTCCGCCAATCCAACGTCTGCCGCGCGGATGGATGCATGGCTAGGGGCGAACGTAGTCGTTAGCGTGCCACACTGCCCTGGGACCGGGCGACCCCAGAATTAGGCTAGCCTTACCCTGGCATGCGGGGCTCTGCTGGGGGGGGGACAAACCTTTCCCTCGCTATTCGTGGGAACGCAATGGATAATCATAAAAATAATTTAATTAACCAAACTGGCGGCGATGTGGTTCGCCACCCATCACGTCTCGTTTCTCGCGGGGGCGAAAAGCGGCCCACGGAGAGCCGCTTCGCTACGTTGAATGTAAGAGGAGGAATGGATGGTAAGGTAGATGAAGTATGTCAGATGATGGATGAACGTTGCATTGACATTCTGTGCGTGAACGAAACCAAGAGGAAAGGATGTGACACCACGGTTCATGGGCCCTACACGGCATACTGGTCGGGAGTCCCCCAAACCAGCCGAGGCTGTCAGGGAGTTGATGTGATTCTTTCATCACGAATGGTTGAATGTGTGATGGAGCATGAATGTATATGCCCAAGACTCCTCTGGATTAGGTTAAAAGTCGGACTCACTCGCTTGTTTATCCTTGGGGTCTATGCACCGACGGATCTGCGTGGAGCTTGGTCATTAAAAACACAACAAGAGAGAGAGGAATTTTGGGATAGCATGAGAGAGGTCTTGAATAAATGCGGAGAAAATGAACGGATCGTGATGTTAGGGGACTTTAATGGATGGATTGGAGTAAAGCGTGATGGGTATGAAGGAGTTCTGGGTACGTTTGGGGACGAGAGAGTGAATGACAATGGGAGAAGCCTGCTTGAAGTATGCTTGGAATGGAATCTGTGCGTGGCCAACACAATGTTTGACCACAAAAAGATCCATTTGTATACAAGAGATGAGGGTGAGTCTAGAAGTATGATTGATTTTGTAATTGTGGATGAAAGACTGAGGAAGAAAGTGCTAGACACTCGGGCATACCGCGGTGTAGGCCTCGACAGAGACCACCTCCTGGTCATAGCCCGAATGCGTGGCATCTTTAAACGGTGGCGACACCGAGTGGCCGAGCCTACGAGTGTTTTGGACAGAGTAAAAGTGGAAAATCTACAAGAAAAAGAAAAGAAAGACGAGTATGTAGAGAAACTGAAAGAAAGTTTTAAAGGGATAGAAGAGATAGGAGTGATTGAAGATTTGTGGGAGACATTTAAGAAAGGGGTCGTAAATGTTGCTATTGAGGTATGCGGGGTAGATAAAAGAAGGAAAGGAAGAAAGAATGATAACGTGTGGATGGATAAAGATGTACAAAAGGTTGTGCAAGAAAAGAAGAAAGCGTGGTTGGATTGGTTAGCAACAAAAGCTAACCAAAAAGTTCAAAAGGCAACGGATGACGAGATAAAGGAAGCAAGAACGAAGTATAAAAGATTGAAAACAGCAGCGAAAGAAATTGTGTCTAGAAAGAAAGAAGAACGAAAGGATGATTTCGATAGGAGGCTCACTGAAAATTTCCAGTCAAACATTAAGTTTTTCTGGAAAACCATCAAAACAGCCAGAGGAAAAACTTCTACCTCGGAGCTGAGTACAATCAGGAGTCAAGATGGTAGCATTATAAAAGGAGAAGAATGTGTGTTAAAGAGATGGAAAGAGTATTTTGAAAGTTTGTTTGAAAGAGAGGAAGTGCAGGTACAGCATCTGCCACCTTCCACGGAAAATAATATAAATGTTGATGAAAATGAGATAAGCATGGATGAAATAGTGAAAGCGTTGAAAAGTATGAGATTAGGTAAGGCTGCAGGGTATGACAGGATTACCGTCGAGATGCTGAGGGCTGGACAGGGCCTGGTGGCTACTCAGCTGTACCGCCTTTTCAATCTGTGCTGGCGAAATGGGCAAGTACCGGGAGACTGGTGCAAAGCCGTAATCGTGTCATTGTATAAGGGAAAAGGGTCACGGCAGGACTGTATAAATTACCGCGGTATAAGCCTTCTCAGCGTCGTCGGTAAATAGTATGCGAAAGTGTTGATTGAAAGGATTGTGAATGAAACAGACAAGAAAGTATGGGATGCACAAGCGGGATTTAGAAAGGGAATGGGATGTACGGATCAGGTCTTTTCCTTGCGGTGCATAGCCGAAAAGTATTTGGCTAAAAACAAGAAAGTCTACTGCGCGTTCGTAGATCTAGAAAAGGCCTATGATAGAGTGGTGAGGAATGAATTGTGGTCAGCACTGTCCGTGAACGGTGTGAGCAGTATCCTCATACGAGCAATGCAATCTCTTTATAGGGATTCTAGTGCTTGTGTAAGGATAAACGGGGCATACACTGAATGGTTTAATATCGAAAAAGGTGTTAGACAGGGATGTGTAGCGTCACCGTGGCTGTTTAATCTGTTCATGGACAATTGCTTGACAGATTTAAAAGAGAATGAAAGTGGGTTGAGAATGAATGAGTTACTCGTCAAATGTTTTCTCTATGCTGATGACCAAGTATTACTTGCGTCTTCGGCCGAGGAGTTGCAGGAGATGGTAACTGCTATGAGTGGAGCTTTTGTTAGAAAGGGAATGAAGATGAATGTAAGGAAGACGAAAGTGATGGTGTTTGAAAAAGATGAGGCAGTGACAGACTGCAACATTGTGATTGAAGATGAACAAATTGAATAGGTGAAAGTGTTTGTGTATCTGGGTTCAAAGTTTACAAGAGATGGAAAGTGTGAGAGTGATATCGAAAGAAGAGTGAATGCAGGAAACATGGTGAATGGAGCTTTGCACTCCTTTATGAGCAGTCGGAAGGTGTCTAACAAGGCTCGTTTGGCTGTGCATGAGGGGGTGTTGGTTCCGACACTCATGTACGGAAGTGAAATTTGGGTATGGCAGAAGAAACATGAAAGCAGAATAAATGCAATTGAGATGAGAGCATTAAGAAGTATGATAGGAGTTAAACTGAGTGACAGGCTAAGAAATAGTGAGATAAGGAAACGTTGTGGTCTGAAAGAAGATGTAGTGACAAAAATTGAGAAAGGTATGCTGAGATGGTTTGGCCATGTCGAGAGAATGAATGAAGAACGATTGACGAAAAAAGTGTATAAGGCGAGTGTGAATGAAAGTGTTGGAAGGAGTAGACCTAGGCGGACATTTCTAGACCAAATCAGGGACGTCTTGAAAAAAGGCCAGGTCAAGAGTACCCTAAGCCGTAGAGCATGTATGAAAGGAATAATGAAAGTGGACGAAGCAAAACAAGTATGTAAGGATCGTAGCAAGTGGAAAGAACTGGTCTCTGCCTACCCCTACGGGAAAGAGGCGTGATTATATGTATGTATGTATGTAAATTCCAGCCCTAAGGGTAGCAAATAAACAACTTTTTTGTAGCAATTAAAAAAATAATTGAAGTCGGTTTTTACGTTTTGTTAAAAGTTATAATTATTCACCATTTTGAAAGAAAAGTATCTTATGTTCCGTTGACACAATGTAACTCTCTGCCGAATTTCAATAAATTGTGTTTAGTACTTCAAGTAACTTGAATGCGTATTTTGTGCGAATTTTAATAGTTTTGTCTTATGACGTTTTACTTTAGGGCTTTGCAAGCTCATTTTAAATAATATTTATATTGCAACATTTAGTAATATATGACATTTATAATAAGAGAACCCCTTTAGTTGTCTGCACATTTATAAAAACATACATAAGTACCTGTACCATAATACAGTGAAGGTAACACCGTGTAATGGCGACCCCGTGGGTAGCAGCATCTTCCTGATAACAATTCAAAATAATAAAAAAACTGCTGTTGTCAATCCGCCTGCCAAGCGTGACGACTATGGCAAAATCCTCCCAATGAGGCAATCTATGGGACAGTCTTTTGTTCAGCAGCGGACGTTTAATAAGCTGTCTAATGACCCATATAATATGGAAACAGTTTTAGGCAATCCTATATTGATTTAACTTAGTAATTAATAATTAAAAATAATAAATAGTCTAATTATCATTGAAAAACATGCAACAAATTCAAATAGAACAACCTGCGAAAACAAATTAACGTTAAAAACTCATCCTAGGCGACATAAATGAAAATGTTAAAGTTAAGTCAGGTCATAAATTCTGTCACATGTTTAATATAAAATAATTGAAACAAGTTTATTAATTATGTAACCATTTATATACCAAAATGAACTTAACAAAACATAGATTCTTATGACACTAAAGTTTATTCAAAATGACCTCCGTGATTTTGAATACAGGCCTTCAATCTGCGCGGCCAGTCGTCTATCGCAGCACGAACGAGGTCCATGTCAATATCGGCGGCTGCCTTAATCAAGGATGTCTTGAGTGACTCCAAATTGGGATGAGGCTTTGAGCACGCCTTTTGCTCCAAGTGTTGCCATATCTTGTAATCTAACGGATTTAATATAATCTGGACTGGAGGAGGGCCAGTCTTCGTGCCGGATAAAGTCGATTTCACGCGCCGCAAGCCATTCTTGTGTGCTCTTCGCTCTATGAGCTGGCGCCGAATCTTGTTGGAATACTCAGTGCCTGTTATTGAATATGGTATGAGAAACTAAGTTCGCCAGGACTGTATTTTGATACACAACTGCATTAGTTTTTACACCTTTCTCACAAAAATGTACATCTGTTAAGCCCCAATAAGAAACTCCCAACCATACCATGAGCGAGGATGGAAAATGACCTCGTTGGACACGCGGAATACGGTTGATCGCTTCTTCACTACTGTGTGCGTACACCTTATTATTTTCTTTGTTGTAGCTCTCTTCTACGGTAAAAATTTTTTCATCCGAAAAAAGAATTTCCCGATATTTTTTCCCGCGTACCGCTTCAACAAAGCGCGGCATATCTTCAGTCTCAGGTCCATTAGACGAGCATTCAAACGATGTCCTGTTTTTCTTCGATTTGCCCGAAGCCCTAAGTCTTCATTTAACATCCTTTTCACCGCGGTTCTGCTTAACCCCATCTGAAGGGCCAATAGTTTCTGCTTACGTTTGGGATTTCTTTGAATTCGCGCCTTCACAGCTTTTATCACTGCTGGAGTCCTAACAGACCGAGGGCGACCACTTCTTGACCTGTCATCTACACTAGAGTCTTCATTGTATCGTTTGATGGTACAATAAACGAATCTTTTGGTTATATTAAAATTTTTCAGTATGTCAAAAATTTGGATTGGCGCGTAACCGCAACGATGCAACGCAATAACTGCAACACGGTCTTCTTTAAGCGTCCACTCCATATTTAAAAATGAGTAAAATTCTAAAAAGTATACAGTTTTATTTTCATGAACAATTCGAAATTCGAATTCAATAAACTTTTTTGTGGCCAGCATTCTAAAAGAAAAGTTTTTACTGTGTGACAATACTTATTGACCTGACTAGTAATACGTCCCCCTTCGGGGCACAGGCCTCCGCTCATTTCTGACAGGGTTTTAGGGCAAGGAAATGTCCACCACGCCCCAATGCGTGTTGGCGAGCTTCACATGTCTTCTAACTTTGAATGAAAATGTAAATAGCAATTATAAGCACCGATTGTGGTCGTCGTTTAAGGAAAACATTCCGAGGAAATGGTAATTCTTACTATAACATATACGAAAAATTAAAAATAAACAAAATGTTTATAAAACATATGAAGTCAAAGTAAGGATAACACGCATCAGAATGACATATGTGTGTATAAATTAATTGCATAAAAATTCAGGCTTCCAACTCAGGACCAGCGACGGTAGTAAGGCGGTCATTTTATAACTTTCCCTTCATAACCCTGAAGGTTACTAAACTGACTACTAGATCATATAGTCGTTCAGTAAAAAATACACGCGAGTCGTAGAAAATCAATATAGGATCGCTTACACTGTCTCCACGTTATATGGGTCATTGGACGCCCGTCAGCAGAAAAACTAGCAGCGTGAGAGCTATAAAATACTTTTGACATTTTTATGCTTCTTTTAACATCTTTTGAGTTATAATCTATCGCCGACAAAAATAAGTTTTAAATTAGCGATCTAGTTAGTCATTTTTGCTAGCAGCAGCATATGCACGAAGTAGGCAATGTTTCAAATATTCTATAGGATATATTTTGGAGAGCGCGAATTACATGACTTCATTCCTCGTTTTCACTTCAACCACCTCTGACTAACTTCAATAAAAGAAGCTCTTAGATGCGCCGTCACCTAGGGCGCTACCGTGAGAGCTAAGATAGATCTTACACTTGTAATTACATTTACTCTTTATAACCTCAGGTAGAAACCAACTAGACTGACTATTAGGCAATAATCGAGCCCATCACCACCGAGAAAGATAACAATTTTTAACCTCGTTTAGATGCTTAGGATCGTGCTTTGTTTCACACTGTTAGTCAGACCGTGTTGTGGTATTTCTCGTTCCTTGGACTTGTTAAGCGATTTAATGATGATGATAATGATTATATTAGATTAGCAACTGAAGAAATGTAATGAATTTGAAATATTGTAACAAAGTGTATGCTAATGAAACAGAAGGTTGTTATGATTTAATTATATCGGCTAATAGAGGTTCTGTTTAAAACAGAATGGAAGCAAAGATGTAATTTAATAAATTAACGAATAATTTGTAACAAGGGTTGGTACAGTACTAGTTTTATTCCATTATATAACATGAACAAACTCTTTCAATTTAATTTTAAGAGAAACAGAATGAATAGAGTAGATAATGCCGAAAAAAAGTATTATAATTTATTTAAAATATTAAAAAAAGTGAATTAAAAAGAATCTGGGTGAACTGCCAACTCCACATTTGGCACCCTTAAAGATGCTATCGATGATTATCGTTTGCTTAAGTATTAATTATTTCTATAAATCTTCTTTTTATTGTTATTACTGAGAGCAACATAAAGCATTGCTTAAAATTCAATAAAACTGATTTCATAAACAGTTGTTTTAAAAATTCAATTATTAGAATTCTATTCACATATTTCGTGTGAGTGACATTTACGTTTACAATGGAAAAAAAAAAACAAAATTTAAATCATTAACCCTAAGAAAAACCAACCAAAAGATTATTTCATTGACTGGGCCGTATACATACTTAATGCGTATATTATAATTATAATTAATTTGCAGTCCACATTCCGCTAACCGTACATGCCTCTACTAAGAAACTCGCATTACGTTACGTTTAATATGCAAACATTTATAATGCACCACTTTCCCTGCTTTCTAAGTTCGTGTATAAAAGCGACATTTATCTTATGTTTATTCGAGAGAATGGTAATGAAAACGTGGACTGGTTTATTCGCGATTTACTCCATCATTTGCATACTACAATACTTACTCTGTATTTAAAGTGCCCTGTTACAAGAAATGTATAATAACTGACATTACCCTAGTAGACATAATTGGAAATAAAAAATTGTGTATTACCACGCGTTTAATAAAGAAGTTGGTAATTTTTTTTTTATAGGAGAGGGGGCAAACGAGCATGCGGCTCACCTGATGGTAAGTGACTACCGCCGCCCATGAACAACTGCAACACCAGGGGAATCGCAGATGCGTTGCCGGCCTTTTAAAAAGGAGTACGCTCTTTTCTTGAAGGTCCCTAAGTTGTATCGGTCCGGAAAAATCGCTGATGGTAATCGATGCGAGGAAGAAAACATCTTCTAAATCGCACAGTGGTGGACCGCCAATCATCCAGATGGTGTGGATGGTATCGGGAGTTCTGCCGCGATGTGCGTTCGTGAAATTTGGCGGCTGGGATTAATCCGAACAATTCCTCAGAGCATTCCCCATGGTAGATGCGAAAGAAAATGCAAAGGGATGCAACATCTCTTCGCAGTGCCAATGAATCGAGCCGATCGGAAAGGGCTCGGTCGTCGACAATTCGAGCCGCTCTGCGTTGGATGCGGTCAAGTGGAAGGAGCTGGCACTGGGGAGCCCCTGCCCAGAGATGGGAACAGTATTCCATGTGAGGCCGAACTTGCGCCTTGTAAAGTAGCAGGCGGTGTGCCGGCATGAAATACTGTCCCGCTCTGCTGAGCACGCCAAGCTTTTTAGAGGCCAATTTGGCCTTCCCTTCCAAGTGACCACGAAACTGCACGTCACTCGATATGTCGACTCCGAGGATACCGATACTGGCTGAGGCAAGAAGGGGAGTGCCTTGAAACTGAGGAGATACGACAAAGGGGTTCTTTTTAGCGGTAAACGCGCAAACTTGTGTCTTCTGAGGATTAAATTGGACTAGATTTAGTCGCCCCCAATCCGAGACTTTGTTCAGCAAAGACTCGACTTCAGACACAAGTTTGTTCCGGTACTCAGCGACGTTTTCCCGTGAAATATTGGCACGGCCGGTGTATAGAGCATCACCAGTGCTGTCATCCGCATAGCAATGAATGTTACCAGTTAGCAACATATCATTGATATGCAGAAGAAACAGCGTTGGTGATAGCACACAGCCTTGTGGAACACCAGCGTTAATAGGCTTGTAGTCAGAGCATGCACCGTCTACAACGACCTTGATGCTCCGATCTGCAAGGAAGCTGGTGATCCAATTGCACAATTTCTCGGGAAGCCTATAGGAAGGGAGCTTCGAAAGAAGCGCTTTGTGCCAAACCCGATCGAAGGCCTTGGCAATGTCCAGACTAACGGCCAACGCCTCCCCCTTGGACTCTACTGCCTCCGCCCATCTATGGGTCAGGTAGACCAGAAGATCACCAGCTGATCGACCCCGACGAAAACCGTATTGGCGGTCACTGATCAGCTGGTGATCCTCAAGGTACCGGATGAGCTGGCAGTTAATAATGGATTCCATTATTTTGAAGAACAAGGAGGTGATCGCGATAGGCCTATAGTTGGATGGGTCTGAGCGGTCGCCTTTTTTAGGGATCGGGTGGAAGAAGGCGAACTAGTTTCTCGCCAATTCTGCCTATGTGCTCTGACTTTGCCTTGGCAATAACTCTTTTGAAGGACCTGGAGGCGAAGTTATACTTCTTTTTAAGTGTGCTGGTATTTACATCCCGAGTCGCCGAAGCCGCAGCCCAGGCTTGATAACACTCCTGCTTACTGCGTAATGCAGTCTTACAGGAGCGACCAAACCAAGGCTGAGATCTGCCTCCGATGGGTACCACAGATGATGGAACAAATAGTTCCATTCCCTGTAGCACCACATCAGTGACAGAGTCAGCAACAGCGCTGGGATCATCCGGCGAGAAGCAAACCCGCCCCCATGGGTAGGATGCAAAGAAGGACCGCATTCCGTCCCAATCCGCCGAACTGTAATGCCAAACACGGCGGCAACCTGCAGAACGCAACCGCGAAGGGAGCGTGAGTGGCACCACACTCCGGATCAGACAATGGTCCGAAGAGCCGAGAGGGGCATCGACGGAAACCTGATATCCGTCCGGATGAGAGGTCAGCAGAAGGTCCAACAGGGAAGGTGTATGATCCTCCACATCTGGAATCCGCGTAGGCGAAGTAACCAGTTGTGTCAGACCATATGCCAAGGCAAAGTCATAAACAGATCTCCCCGCATGATCGGTTAGACGTGAACCGAGCCATTCGGCATGGTGGGCGTTAAAATCGCCAAGGATCACGATCTCTGCGGATGGGACCTGTTGTAGCAAGAAATCTGTAGCCATTTGGACGTGGTCGATGAGTCGGTCTGTTTCGGCATTACCGCTATGGGACCTATAGAGGCTCCCGTAGACGCGCGGATGGTCGTCGCTGTCTACGCGTAGCCAAAGGATGGACAGGTCCGAACCTTCAAGACTGCCGAGGCGTCGAGAACAGATGTCCTCTCTGACATACACGCAAACTCCAGCCCGAGGCACAAAGGAATGCTCCAATTTGTACCCCGGGTAGGAGAGATACGAAATATCAGCCGGAGAGGATACCTGCGTCTCGGTCAGAAAGAGCAAGGCCGGCTTCGCCGTCTCGAGATGGTAGTGGACGGCGTTTAGGTTAGAGTGAAGTCCCCTGATGTTGCAGAAATTCACGGATAGCGTGGCAGGGGTCGCCTAGGTGTTCTTGCTCAGTTTGCCCCTAGCAGTAATGCTTTTGAGCGGAATTTTGCCCCCCCCCAGAATACGCGGGGCAGCCTGAGCACCCACGCTCAGGATCGGAATAACATGGTCGTGGATGCTCAGCGAGGGATTCTCCAGGGGTGCTGGTACCCTCCTGGGGTAGTTCTTCGTGTAATTCCGCTACCATGTTGATGGGGGGGGGGGGGGGGGAATTGGGCCTCCGGCCACCTGCACTCACCAGACGAAACGCAGAAGCAAAGCTTCTACTTCACGCCGGTATTCTGTGAGGTCGTGGTACCAACCCGGCTCGAGCCGGCCCATACATGCAACAGCAAAAACTGCTGCGTGGCTCTACCACCGTTAATATTAATAATTCAACGTTTTTTAAGAACCCGCTTTGAAAATTAATAATTTTCAAAAGTAGGAAGTTACAGATGTCGATCCGATTTTGAGAATGCGAGTCATCATTAGATCTCCACGTTTTGAGGTCCTAAGAAGCCATTCCAACTATTCCCGTTTCCCGGCTGAACGTGCGGCCGCGCGCGCGCGTATGTGCGTGCGTGCGTGTATGCGTGTATACGGGCGTGCGTGCGTACGCGTGTGTGTGTATGTGTGTGTGTGTGTGTGTGTGTGTGTGTGTAAATAAAATTTTTGCGTTCAATATTTTTAGAACGTACCAACCGATCGAGATGGGCGACACGGCGTTCGTAAGTGTTCATTGAGATTTCGAGCTGATTAGATTTTCAAGTCGACGTCAAGCCGTTTAAAAGATTTTCAAAAAATAAAAACCAATAAAATAAAAATTTTATAGATTTTCGAGCGATGCGTTCGAATTTTTTTTTATTGTATAGGGTGACAAACGAGCACACAGTCCACCTGATGGTAAGTGGTTGCTGTAGCCCATAGACATCTACATTTAACCTCGTTTGCGAATCAAAATGCAGATGCAGTCACCCGTGAGGACTAAGATGGTATGCCTCTTTTCCAGTAAAAAGGGTCTCCGGTTCTCTACACCTGGTAGAAGGCGTGGTCCTTCCCCGGTCGAGCCGACCCATTCGTGCTACAACTATACTACTAGTATAGCTGCAGCATCGCTCTACCACGTATATAATAACGCGAATATAACTACCACGAAAATAAGCGCGAAGTTACAGGGATGGCCTGCGGGGTCAACAGTTTTTCCAGATATTTTTATAAATTTTAAGAAACAAACAAACAGTCCACGTGATGATAAGTGGCTATTGCAGTACATGGACACTTGCAACCAAGTAAACGAAGAAGGCTGCAGAAGCGTTGTATTCTCTGAGGATTAAGATGGCTTTAACTGTAACGTGGTCCCTGCAACCTAAAACAAGGCTCTCTATATGCTTCAGATCGGAACAAAGCAGTGCATGCACTTCTGCTTGGCTGCAGAAATAAGTAAGAGAGTAGTAACTACCCAGAAGAACAGACGCAAGAAAAGGAGCCCTCCCACCTACTCAGTAGAAGTGTTTTCTTGTAAATAAACTTAAGGAATTAAAGAATATTTTAGTTTTACTTCTGAAGCATTTTAAAACATTTTGGAAGGGCGAGTATAATGTTATAAATAGACATTTGTTACCGTTTTTGATCGGTATCGTTAAAATACTCTACATTGCTAAGAACTCATCAATTTGGTGATGTTGCCCTGTGTTTTCTATTCTCGTATATTTACGTGATATACGTGTAAAGCTAAATGTTATTTTTGTATGGCTAGAACTTAACTTGAATTTTATTTTGCTTCCGTTATAGCCTATACAAGTCCACTGCTGAACATAGGTGTCCCCAATAGATTGCCTCATAGAGGGGAGTTTGCCATAGTTGCCACGCTTGGCAGGCGTATCCTTCGTAAGTTTATAATATATATTTAGGATATGAAACAGGATATGAGCAGCAACATCCTCCTTATAACAAATCAATGATATTAAAAAAAAAACTGCGGTTTATACTTATATATAAAACACACATCCTTTGCACATGTAACTAGTACAACACTACAACCATGTACATCATATGTATATGACATATACAATTTGTTTTATGGGCTCTGGAATACCAGTCGATTACGTAAACGAGCAGTAAATTGAAATGGGTAATAGGTACATTCGGTGAATAGCGGACGCTTCCAATTATGCGTCTATTTACACTAGCTGGTTACACAAACAACTATTCATTTAACTAAAACATTATTGTTACTGCCCACGTCATCAACCCATTGTAGCTCGTCTGCAAGTCTAATTTTTTTTTCTAAAGTATACACTCGCAATCGTTCTGAATTGATCCAGAGAACCAGACTACTGATTAATCGATTGGTTTGATAAAGGTGCAGTATACTTTTATATCGCTGGTCCGCCTGTACGTGAAATATACAGCTGCCACATATGGCCTGGTTCTCAAAAGTTCTAACAAACAGTTTGGCCTCGGTTAAGAATTATGTTGTTAGGCGGCAGAAATAAGTAAGAAGACGGTACTAATCCAGATGAACTCCTGAACAGGAAAAAAAAACATTGCACGCGTCCCGGGGGAGGACGCGCTTAATTCGCTCGTATTCAACGTAACGCTTAAGATAAATTGGGACAGTCTTGGATGCTACGTTAGCGAAGCGAGGTCAATCACACATCTGGCTCTGAAACGGGACATTTTGAGTTTTCGCATAAAATTTGGCGGCAGGATAAAGTACATTAAAGACTTAAAAGTTTCCACTTACAAAGACAGTGTTATGTCATTTCTTTATATACCTTTAGTCTATGCACTCGTTGCTGTGACCCATAGACATCTACATCTATCCTCAATAAAGAATCAAAATCCAAATACGTTATCACCCGTGAGGACTAAGATGGAATGCCTCTTCTCCAGTAAAAAGGGTCTCCGGTTCTCTACACTTATCATACGAAACACAGCAGTGTTAAGCTGCTATTTTACGCTGGTATTTTGTGAGAACGTGGTCCTTCCCCGGTCGAGCCGACCTATTCGTGCTACAACTATACTACTAATATAGCTGCAACATGGCTCTACCACGCAAAAACTGTATTTAACTTATTCCACATACATAAACGGAATGTATCGGAAACAAAGTCCATCAATAATCTCTTTTTTTTATAGGATTAGGGTGACAAACGAGCACACAGTCCACCTGATGGTAAGTCGTTGCTGTGACCCATAGACATCTACATCTATCCTCAATATAGAATCATAATGCAGATGCGTTACCACCCGTGAGGACTAAGATGGAATGCCTCTTTTCCAGTGAAAAGGGTCTCCGGTTCTCTACACTCATCATACGAAACACACCAGTGTTAAGCTACTATTTTACGCTGGTATTCTGTGAGAGCGTGGTCCTTCCCCGGTCGAGCCGACCCATTCGTGCTACAACTATACTACTAATATAGCTGCAGCGTGGCCTGCAGCGTGGCTCTACCACGTATAAACTGTATTTAACTTATTCCACAAACATAAACGGAATGTATCGGAAACAAAGTCTATCAATAATCCCTGCTAACATTCAGTCAATGACCATGAATTTTTAATAAAAAATGCCGCAATTCCACTGACATATATTTATAAACAAATTTTCACTCCCGATTAAGTTCGTTGTGAACACGATCAAAGCGCTAAGGTTTCTATTTACGAAGGCTCTTACACTGGACATCTAACTCTTTGTAGCAGATTAATTATAATTCCCTTGTGGGGTACAACGGAATCATAATTATAATTTCCTTGTACCCCTTTTTAATTAAAACGAGCACGTAATAGTGCTTTGATGCACTCCAAACTTAAGACGCGTTGGACCAAACAAACAGTGATATTTAACCCTTTCGCTGTCTCGTGTACATATAGGTCATTACTATTGTCTTACTATTGTGTCTGAAAACCAGACAGTGATAGTGTTAAAGTAGGAATGAACCATCAATTATCACCGACTTACTGCAAGACATAGGCTAGTGTTAATTTTCTTTGGCAGACGGATTGGCGCTCATAGAAATACAACCCACTTGTAACCCTAGATTATACTTTACACAACAACAAATAGCAATTGTAGTTCAGGAGTTAAACGCCCACTGTAAATGTCACAGAACGTGAGCCGAATTTAACATTTCGAAGACATGTGAAGTCCGCCAACACGCATTGGGGCAGCGCGATGGACACTTCCTTGCCCTAAAACCCTCACAAAAATGAGAGGAGGCATGTGCCTTAGAGTGGGACGCATATATAAGCTGTGTAATTTTACACAACAAATATAACTAATAAAATAATTTTATCCTTATCATCAGATACCATCAAAGTCAATGTCAAGAATAGTCACAAAGCTATGCCCTGAGTCGTCTGCACCTATCGAATCCTGGCATGTCCAATCAGGTTTAACTCCATCACGATTGGACTTGCCTGTACAAGACAGTCTCCAGTAAGTATACTGTACAAGTACTAATAATAGATTGTGGATAACAAAAACTTTTCATCCTATCACTTTAATAGGCATGTTAAAATCAATAAACCAAACAACATAACCAAGGACAACACGTTTATTAAAATCTATACGACAGTGTATAACTCGTAAAACCACCCCTTAATGGGGGCGGCTACGAACTAATATGATTCGCGTCTCCCACGCGATCAACCCCTGAACCCTCTAAACATTCTTTATATGAAATAGGGAGCACCGATATTGTTTAATTCAAAAGGTAGAAAGGAAGCAAGGAGCGTCATGGTTTTCAATTAGCTACCAGTTTAAAAATACAAACGGTAACAAAAACATATAAACTACAAACATACGTATATTTGACGTGAAACACCGACGCTCCAGAAAGTTGTCCATGAAAGCTGAGTCTGCAGTGTGAGAACATGTTCAAGATCGTCTCTTCCTCTTCTTCGATCGGCTTTGATAAACTACAAATCCTTTCAAAGGAACGCAGATTCCTACTAAGGATGATTCGCGAGGATATAGAAATTGGAAAGCATCTAAATTTCAATAGAAAAGCTGGGTGCTAACGATCTGCTATAATTAATAAAATTAAATCCAAACCCAAACTTATCACTGCAAGACTCCAATACACTGTAAGTTGTGAGTGAAACTCATAGAGTACCTACCGCAAAGATCAGAAAAACGCCCGGGCCAGCTAGGAAATTAATCCTAAATTAGTTTTTATTTTTAATTTAGGTAAACACAGGCAATTTCATAAATTTTAAAATGAATTTTAATCATAGACGACCCAACTTTATACAACAAACACAGTAGTAAAGGAAGTGTTAACAAACATTCAGCGTTTATAAATTATCCCTCGACACCTCATAACCGGCGACCAGGTCGAAGCCTCCGGCCGCACCTAAGATGATTTTCCATTAGGTCCTAAACGATTTCCAGGACAGCACAACGGTCTTTAATCCTATATCATTAAAGAGCAAGCTCCTTTGTCCAATACCGTCGTTAAAGCTCAAGAGTGCTAATCAAAAATGAACTTAAACATAAAAATAACAAGGGCGTACGTTGTCGCACGAATGATTATAAGGGGAGTGAGGTAACAGTCATGAAAAACTGAGGGTAGGCTCAAGCCGTCGCGCCGGTCTGGAGTACAGTACAGGGCTAAATTATTGTTTAGCTGGCTGGCGAACTTCGTAAAATGTAGACGCGTAACGAAACTTAATAGGAATGTATGAGACAGAAGTACTCAGTTTATTTGGCTATAAACTTAGCTTACTGTGTGAGATTGAAATAAATAGCCCGGAAACTGGAACATTCTCGTTTTACGTCTGTGCCCTTTTATATAATCACAATGACAATCCATTTTAAGAAGTATTATAATAATGACACGATAGGTTAAAGGTTTGGGTTGTTATTATAATAATGCAAAAGCAAATGCAATAACATATTAATAGGTAATCAAGCTAATGTCTACATATCGTTCAAGTGAATGTTATCATATCAAATAATAACAAGTGATAAAATCAAAATGTTTGTACAACCGACTGCAATATAAATTATTTGTTGTTTATTTAATGATTTTTTAAAAACAGCTCCAACGATTTCGATAAAATTTAAATGCGACAACCTGGGAAGTATAGCCTTTGAAAAAAAAAAGAATTTTCCAAATCGGTTCAGGCGTCTTCGAATAATCGGATAACATAAGTACCTCGTTTAAAGCCGGGGCGGCATCAGAGGCAGCTGAACTGAGTAAGTGGCGCAAATATGAGTCTCTGAGAGATGACTACATATTTGTGCCATTTGCTGTAGAGACTATCGGTCCGTGGGGTCCACGTGCGGTGAAGTTCCTAAAGGAACTCCATCCGCGGCTGGTCGTTGCTGCTGGTGATAAGAGGGCTGGTTCTTTCCTCGCTCAAAGGCTAAGTATAGCCATTCAGCGGGGAAACGCAGCCAGCGTTCTTGGCACGATACCGCGGGGAGTAGGACTATATGATAATTAAGTTTCTAGTTTTAGTTTTTTTTTTTATTATCGTAGTTTTTAATTTTGTAGATATAATGAAAATCATACATAAATAAATAAAAAATAATTCATGACATTCAAATGTATATATTTAAAAAAAAAAAACTAAATTTATTATACAGTTCTAGTCCAAGTAGTATAGTGCGAAAAACTCCGGCTGCATTTCCTGGCTGAATTGCTATGCTTAGCCTTTGAGCGACAAAAGAACCAATGCATTTATCAACAGCAGCGACGACCAGTTGCGGATACAGTTCCTTTAGGACTCTCACCGCCAAATCTCTATATAAAATGACACAAATTTGTAGTCACCTCTCAGAGACTCGTATTATCTAAGACTAATTATAATATACTTTTTGTCTTATCTTATTTTATCTTAAGGTACATTTCAAAACGAGTTAAATTATACGTGGACCGAGCCGCAGCTAAGATTCAAGCTACAGTGCAGGCGCCAAGTCCTTGGTTTAAATTGCATTTTATAGAAGCTCCGCTCTCTCACAATGGCAAACCATTAGTAAAGTAAGTGTTTAGTTTAATCAATACACTGTCATTTGAGTCATGGTGATTGCAAATAAACGATTATTTTTTTGTTGTTAGTTGGTATATAATTTTCGAACATTATACATTACACTTAAATTCTGTACCTTTTAAATTAATTTACAGCATAAGACATTACTCATTTTTACTCTTGCCTTGATTGTTCTACTCCCTAAGCTTTTATTATAGCTATTACATAAAACTGAATAATAATAATTTAAAATTAAAAAAATTCTACAGCCGACTGCAAGATAAGTTATTAAGAATAACTCAAAAACTATTGGTCTGGCCTTGATCAAATTCATATGGGACCACACGAGAAGTACCAGCTTTCAAATAAAAAAGAATCACCGAAATCGGTTCACCCAGTAAAAAATTATGAGGTAACACACATAAAAAAACATACAGTCGAATTGAGTAGTCTCCTTTTTGGAAATCGACAAAAATAAATAAATATGGATATTAATTTATTTTTATTGTATAAGAAATTAATATGTTATATATTGAAATAAACTTTAATTTATTTCAATACATAACATATTAATTTTAATTTACAAATTTAATTTAATTTTAAATTATGTAAAAAATTATCATCAAAATCGGTTATCAATCAAGGAACATATCGCGTAATATACATGTACGTTACGCGAAAAACATACCGTTGGATTGTAAACCTCCTTACGTCTTACTCATTAAGAGCTATTATTGAAGTAATAATTTACCTGCCTAAATTTTTCTTACAGAAGTTCATATATAGATGATAATCTTATATGAATTTTAAAAAAATAACAGCCTGTTTCATATGACTTTAAAATAGTAAGAAAAAAACTTGCAGCAGACAGGAGCGATGTTATCTAATAAGTCTTCTGAAGAAAAATACCTTCATAATTTTTTTGCAACTCAAGGCTATTCCTAAGTTATATAAATAATTTGCCTTTGTGACTCAGGCATAAAATGTCCAAATCAAAACTTTATTTTAATTCTAAACAAATTTTCAATTCAAATGCTGTTTGTACAAAAATCGAAGCAATTCGATAGTTTTTACTAAAGCGTCACATTATATAATGAGACAGCCCCCAAAATTTCGAACATGCCCCATTCCCATTGAAACCCCCGTCTGGCCTCCAGGCAATTTGTCAAGTACCCTCACGAACCCTTGATACATAAAATGCATTTGAATAATCGTAACAATGATACGGAAGCAATATCGCCAATTTCTATACAGCTCGGGGCTACAGGTGTAGAAATAATTAAGGTTTTAGAAAATTGCATTAACCTAGAAGAATTGATAGCGGGAGAAACGAGCAAATTAAAGATACAATTTTTTTTTTAATATGAAGCTATGGAAATTTCAAAGGCTACTATAACAAATTTAATCAGTAGTGATAATCAGCAGCATGTTTACAACACTTTTTTTGCTAGATTCAAACCAGCAACCCTTAGCTTTGTATGTAAGGGCGACTACCAACTCGGCTATCTGGTTGTCAAATTATAAGGAAGAAGAGATTATTTGTATAAAGAGCAGGCAATATTAACTATGATATCGGTAAAAGAACTCGTGACCAATGATGCTGTAAAGCACAGGAAACGACGGGAATTAAAATAAGTATAAAAAATCACATTATATACGATAAAATCAGTAAAATTAGTTTTATTCAATGTGTAGTATCAAGTATTCGTGTAAATATGAGATATTATTATAGGAATAGAGGGCCTTTACCAAGAAATAGAACTCATTAATAAGCTAAAAGAGTCGACTCAGACGAAGGAAATTCCGCACTTGCGCGGTATACTTTCTTTTTCAAGAATATAAATCGAATGCCATAACATTAGCCACCTAGCGTACAAAAGGTACTATTTACTAAAGTATAACAGATAATTTTTCGACATTGCGGGACAATGAAAGTGCGGACAATGGGCGGGGGCAGTGTACCCTTTCAAATACAACTCCAATTCCAATGGAAGCTATCTAGATATTTTGCCCGAAAATATACTTTTTTTATAGAATAAGGGTGACAAACGAGCACACAGTCCACCTGATGGTAAGTGGATGCTGTGGCCCATAGACATCTACATCTATCCTCGATTAAGAATCAAAATGCAGATGCGTTGTCAACCCTGAGGACTAAGATGGAATGCCTCGTTTCCAGTAAAAAGGGTCTGCGGTTCTCTACACTCACCATACGAAACACAGCCGCATTAAGCTGCTATTTTACTGGTATTCTGTGAGAGCGTGGTCCCACCCCGGTCGAGCCGACCCATTCGTGTAACAACCATAATATAGCTGCAGCATGGCTTTATCGCATTAAAAAAAATTGTTGATAAAATTTCATAGACATGCTTTTAGATATTGTATTGATACCGAATTTAATGACACACCGATGTGGTAACGATTTATTAGTGAATAGCCTGATCGCCTCGTTGGTCGTGTGGTCGTAAACACGACTGCTGACCATGAGAGCCCAGGTTCGGATTCCGGGTATTTCGAACAAAAATCAGTTATTGATTGATGTAATAGCCCGGAGTCAGGAAGTTGGCGGTGTTTCACCCCCGAGCCTCGGAAAACTCGTAAACGTTGGTTCTGCGCCTGATCTCTCTCCGTTCGTATCGGTTTGCCGTCCTATCGGAATATGAAATTAAGGTGCACCTTTACTTGAGCATAAACTCGGGCACTATTATCCTGTACTGCGCAGATACTGTCTCTGTTGAGGCTGGCCGCCGTGACCGAGATTTAGTATGGACTGCATTAAATAGCCTGACATATTTCATGCATTGGAATAGATTAATTAAGAATTTTTGAATAAATCAATTCATACAGACATATTCTTTCATTCATCCATAAATGTGTTTAGTTATTTTAAGGAATAAAGGGCGACAAAAGCCCTAACCGCACGTCTGCCTGTGGCCCAAACTACAGTCCACCAGATGGTAAGTGGATGCTGTGGCCCATAGACATCTACATGTATCCTTTATTAAGAAACAAAATGTAGATGCGTTGTCACTTTTTTAGAGACATCTACCTGGCTCTATATATATCAGTATAGTACAAAGCAGTATTAAGCTGCTTTTTTACGCTGGTATTTAGTGAGAGGGTGGTCCTTCCCCGATTGAGTAGACCCATTCGAGCTGCAACCATTATATAGCTGCAGCGGAGCTCTGCCTCCTTACACATTAAGTAATTACCAATGGCGTAGGAAAACTACATACACGTGTCTAACTTAACGTAAGGAGATATGATCAGATATAAATGTCAATAGCGCAACCGAATCCGATTTCCTGATATTTTGCACAAATATTGACTTCTACTATTGGGGTTCAAACCTCCTGTAGTAAAGACCATGCAGTTGTCATATATGTATGCCTAAGTTACAAAGTACTCTTAAACTATTACAAATGAGGCAATTTCTAAAAATAATAATTGGTAATGTGATCTACATTGACGTGGTTCTTGTCGGAAAAACAATAGCTGTATAAACGTCGTTATGCTTTGCAATATAACAAAGCGCTGTAGCTGGTAACACAATTAGTTCAAACGTCCAAGTAAACTGAAATGCTCGACTAACTTTAGACGTTATGTTTATTATTAATTCTACACTCACCATCACATGGATTCTAATGGTAGGTGGTCGTACTCCTTTTATAAGTAAGACGTACTTACCTATTTCTGCCGCCAATCAACAGCAGTATGGCTGTGAGACAATCCATGTAAGTCCTCATAAATGACCACTCATTTGAAGTCTTATTCGAAGTTTGAACTTGGCTGGAGGTGTCTAGGGACTACAGTAGCCATTTACCACCAGGTGGACAATAAGTTCGTCTGTCACTTTAATTTTATAAAAGAATCTAATATTGCAATCGTCAATCATCTATGAAAAACTAAAAGCGATACGATAAGTTGGGATCCTCCCGGATAAAAATACTAGCGTAAATAGCAACATTCGTAGAATAAGTATAGAGAATCAATGACCCTTCGTATTCATACAGTACGTGTAGAGAATCAATGTCGGAACGCCTCGTTATAGTTTATGTTAACTTCCCATCTTAACCGTCATAAGTGACAGCTCATCTCCTTTTAAATTTTAATTGAAGATAGATGTAGGTGTCTATGGGCCACGGCATCCTTAGGTGGACTACGTGCTTGTTTGTTATCCTTATTTCTATTGTATTACTTTTATTTGCCGCAGTAACTTGAACGCGAGGCGATCAAAATATATATGAAACGCGCAGTTCAGCTATTATATTTATAACTTAAGTTAAAAGGGACAGTAGGGGCATTTTATCTATTCTGTTGCAATATATAGCGTGATTCTTCTTCTCCTAAACGGCTTGACCGATTACGGGGTCACCAGAATGGTTTTTAGCTATAGTTGGATCCTTTAGAGGCGCTGTTATCAAGACCCAGAAATTATGCGTGCGAAGCCGGGCGGATCGCTAATAGAATAATGTAATAAAATAAGTAAGAATAAATGCATCGAAATGAGTAATATTTCAAAATAATTTAAAATAAGTTTTTTTCTAACTAACTGGTGAAATATAAGGTCATAGGTCAGCACGCAATGAGATATTAAGTTGATGGTAAATGAACTTACAATACACCTATTGGTAAGTGGTTACAGCTATTAATGGACACCTTTAACCACTTTCAAACAAAGAAGGCTACAGATTTATTGTCACCTCTGAGGACTCCATTTTTAATGTGTCTCCGTTTGTAATTATACTCGAATTCGTCTTGGAGATCAGCAATTATATAATTACCAGTAAAATCACGTAGAGATCGGCTTTTTGCAAGTTATCTTAATTAAATTATATTTATTATATTCTACAAATGTATATTTCAACAAAACGTATTTTTAGGCATTATATAAATACGTATACGACTGGAATATAGCAGTGCACAAACTACTGCTTGACCGCACAAATAGATAAGAGGATGGCAACTACTCAGACGTATATCTAGACACGAAAAGAGTGCTACTTTCTAGTAGACATATGGTATTGATGGTAATTTAGACATAATCTAAAGCGTTTCTACATGATATAACATTTACACCAATGTAGTACATAACGTTATTATTATAAGTAACGTTTTATAAGGATTGAAAGCTAATTCGGATTTTAAAAGATACCTTGTCGCATTGTTAAAAGACAGATTGATTGGGTAGTATTCGATCATAATGTAACCTCGAGATTAAGACGGTAATTGTTATGAATGGTCAAATCCCCGGGGTGTTATAAACGGCTACAGTGGAGAGGCAAATATTATAATGTATTAGCACGAATGGGTCGGCTAGAACGAGGAAAGACCACGCTCTCACAAAATACCAGCGTAAAAGAGCAGTTTAACGCTGCTGTGTTTCGTATGGTGAGTATAGAGAACCGGATACCCTTTTTACTGGAAACGAGGCATTTCATCTCAGTCCTCACGTGCAACAACGCATCTGCACTTTGATTCGTAATCGAGGATAGATGTAGATGTCTATGGGCCACAGTATCCACTTACCATCAGGTGGACTGTGTGCTCGTTTGTCACCCTATCAAAAAAAAAAGCAACCCGCCCCGGCTTCTCCTGGTTGGGATCTATTAATGTGGCGTTATTTAGATTTAAAAATAATCAACAAAGATCATTTATTAGGGTTCCGTACCTCAAAAGGAAAAAACGGAACCCTTAACCTTAACCTTAACGGAACACTTTGTTGTCCGTCTGTCTGTTTGTCTGTCTGTCTGTCAAGGCCCTTTTTCTCAGGAACGCGTGGAGGTATCAAGCTGAAATTCATATCAAATACTCAAGGCTACTGTCCTTATTGCTGTGAAAAAAATCAAACTTCTAAGCCAACGCAAACAAAAGATACAGCCGTTTATGTCGCAAATTTTCGACATTCTCAAGAGAATCAAAACCTAAAGGGTACTTCCCGTGAACTCAGGATCTTGAAATTTGGTACAAAGCACCGTTTTATAGCATAGATAAAGGAAACATTGCGAAAAGCATAAATTTTTAGCTACATCATATAATAAAAATATTTTTAATACTTTTAAACTTATATACCTACGGATTTGTTCGGAACCCTCGGTGCGTGCGTCCGACTCACACTTGTTCGGTTTTTTTATAAATACTTTGATTTCCCTAAAAAGTTTTTTAGAATAAAATATAGTCTAGACCACTCTTAGCATTGCTCTCTATCTGTTCGTCAAGTTTCATTACAATCGGTTCATATATCCTGAGAATTAGCTCGGAAAGACAGACAGATAGTTTTAAACATAGTTATTCATGCCTTAATGACATGAAAATAAGTCATTCAGCTATTGCAGACAGGACTTCAATAAAATTTATAGGTATAAATAAAATAAAAATATTTTCATCTAAGATCACACTCATCACATCGCATCGTAACTTTGAAACTTATTAAATTATTGGGGGCGTTGTCAAACTTAAACCGTTGTCCTCAAACACGTCGTAGCCTTTTTGTTTATCAGAAACAGAAACTTTTTTCTTTAATATAGATCATAAATACTACTTATTGAAAGTAACCCTTTTCTTTAATTTACCACTGGTTCGGAAAAAAACTTCTGTCCTGGGAAGAAACTCAGCGGGACTTTAAAAAAATTACAGCGCAAAATCATATACGAGTCATACCTGACGAGAAGATGTGCCCCCGAACACTGCCCAGCCGAGTTGAATCCGTCGATTGACCTCTCGGTCGAACAATTTGTCCCAGGTAAACATACTTGTCAACAACTTCGAGCTTTGTGCTCCCAACAACTACCAGCATAGGTGTGACATGAACATTAAACATGATCTTTGTTTTGTCCATGTTCATCTTAAGACCTATCCGTTGGGAAACACTATTGAGGTCATTGAGCATAATCCTTAGGTCCTCCAGCGATTCTGCCATAAGGACTATATCGTCAGCAAATCGAAGGTGAGTGATGTACTCGCCATTGATGTTAATACCGTATCATTTCCACTTCAGTAGCTTGAAAACGTCTTCACTGCAGCGGTGAAGAGTTTCGGGGATATAACGTCACCCTGTCTTACACATCTCTGTAGTTGAATAGGTTTCGTACTCTGATTCTGTACTCGGATAGCCACACACAGAAACATTGATAGTTTCTATGTGGCTACAGAGAAACTATCGCGCCGCAATTACCGCGCGAATTTTCTCCATAGTGGCTAGTTTCTTTCCGATTGACTTGTTTACTCATTGATAACTCAAAAACTAATGACCCGATTAGGCTGATACTTAGTACATATACTAACAATGAGTCACTCAACTAGCACCTACCTGGATGAGTAAACTCACCCTCGCCAACCCCGCCATTCCGCGAACTTTTTGACTTCCCCTCGTAGTTCAGTTCTTTTCTAAGTTTGGATGCTTGTCCGTGTGCAATTAATTAAAACTACGTAACACCCACAATACAGATCGAATCTCCCAAGCGACAGTTGACAAAGGCGTTGACAGCTGTGTAAAAGATTCAATCGCTTATAATATCGTCTCGAAGATATCGTAACGGGCGACTATGAGAAGATCGAGAGATGACGATATAATTATCAAAAAAGCAGCAGATGCATTAAACCTAGACTAGCGAATGGGAGCAACGTCAACAATGCTAGACTGCTGGTACTGTAATCAAGAATACTCCTGTTAAGTATGGTATGGTAATTCCTTGCTACTATAGAAGAGGTCTATGGAAATTAGTGTAGTATAAAGGAGACAAACGATAACACAGTACACCAAATGGTTGTTGTTACTGTTGATACTGTGGCCCATAGACATCTACATTCATCCTCGATCAAAGATCAACATGCAGATGCGTTGTCACCCCGGGGATTAAGACGGAATGCCTTGTTTCCAGTAAAAATAATTTCCGGTTCTCTACACTCATCATACGAAACACTGCAGCGTTGAGCTGCTATTTTACGTTGGTATGTGAGAGCGTGATTCTACTCTAATTAAGCCCGTACTACAACATTAATATAGCTTCAGCGTGGCTCTATCACGTCTAATTTAAGATTTCAATATTCAATATTCGATCTAACAACAAATCTTAGAAAGCAAGCCTTTGTGAAGGCGGCAGCTTATATTACATTACATTAATCTTATTTGCGTTGAACGTATCCCGTGACAGCCCGTCATTTATTATGCGGCTTCATCAAACAAAGTAGGCAATGGAAACAATAGAAAATATTGGAGTAAAGAAGATAAACAAAATTTAAATGATCAAATAGCTTTTTTTATACAATTGAGGGTGACGGGCGAACATTTCAAATTGGAAAGTGAATCCCGTAACCATAAACAAATACATCTGTGTTTGATTGAAAATCAAAATGCAAAGACTTCGTGGCCCCTACAGATTGAGATGGTATGCCTCGTAACAAGTAAATAAGGTTTCCAGTTCACGTTACTCACTATACGAATTGCGCAATTGCATCAAGCTGCTATTTCATGTTAACATTTTGTGGGAGCGCGGTCCTTCCAAAACAATTTACAACTCTACGATATAATCTACAAAATACATATAATCATTTATACATGGTAGAGTCATGCTGCAGCTATATTAATTGTATAGTTGTAGCACGAATGGGTTGGCTCGACCGGGGAAGCACAGAATACCAGCGTAAGATAGCTTACTTTACCTTTTTACTGGAAAAGAGGCATTCCATCTTAGTTCTCACGGCTGACAACGCATCTGCATTTTGATTCGCAAACGAGGATGGATGTAGATGTCAAATGGGCCACAGCAACCTCTTGCCAATCAGATGGTCTGTGTGCTCGCTTGTCACCCCTATCCTATAAAAAAATTATACATGTGATAATAGTTTAAATTATATCGTCAATATCTCCCATAAATATCCGTCAAATAAATAGATCCCAACTTACCTATAAGAACTCCACATCAAAATCTGAAACATAAAAAAAAAATTACTTTACACATGAACACACGCTATCGTTTAGAACGACCTGACAAAGGGACAATTTGAATTATTGTCAAAAATACGTACGGAGCATTTGTGCCTTCTGAAGCCAGCAAATAGGTCATAATAGGAGTTCGAATGTATCGAATTATCTCTATCCACCGCGAACAATCAAACCGGAAAATTAGTGAGCGCTATATGCAGGGGGCAATGCAGCCGGGGCAAAGCTTTGAAACGCACATCGAGTCACGAATCGACATGCTTTTGTTCGTACGTTCATGATTTTGAATTAAATAGTTAAGTAAACAGTAAATATTGAATAGTGTGATTTTAATAATAATAGGATGACTAAGTGGCTTTGTGTTTGCTTCTACACTTGTGGTCGACCTGTGCGTATTAGATAGTTTCCTAAGTTGTCGTATTATAGTGATATCAAATCAATAATTATTTTTACAAGTGTTTCACTGTAATTACAACAAAATACGATTAATTATATCACATTGTTCTGTAGCCGTGGTAGCTCAGAACATAAGTGCTCGGTTTAAATTTTTATACTAAGCAAGCATTTTGATTCTTAATCGAGGATTATATAGATAGATGTCTATGGTCTAGCATTCACTTACCATCAGGTTGGCTATATGCCCGTTAGAATAAGGATGACACTCTTATTCTATAAAAAAAACACAAGCCACCAACGAAATTATTAATTGCAATTTTAAATTCTAATTAATCACGAAGTACAGGAAAACGTCGTTAGAAAACATTAAAGTATGACAAAGTAAAAAAAAAAATCGAGGTGTGTCCTAGATTTTTGACTAGACGGATTGACGATCGTAATACCAGATTTCCCGCACCTTTGTAGCTGTTAGATCTTTCCTAGTTGCCTCTAACGGCACCCACAGTTCAAAATACGGTGATGGTTTCTCGTACGGCACTCTCACATTTACGACGACCATTCTAAGTTTAAACTACGTGACAACATTGAAAAACAGATTTTTCAATATTGTCACATTATAGTGTAATAAAAAAGAAACACTGAACTTGAAGACTAAAGAAAAACTACTGAATACACAATCACAGGTCGTAAGACATTTCATAGTCCTCATGGGTGACAACGCATTTTCAGTCTTTTGTTTTTATAAACATCAGTTGCATCATCATGTGGACTATTAGCTTTGTCGTCCTTATGTTATACAAACAATATATGGTAGTGTTATGCTGCAATTGATAGATGTTGGTTTGCGATCATTGGGAGAAAGAGCACGCTCGCACAGGGTAGTATCGTAAAGTAAGCAGTAAACGATACTGTATGGTGACAGACTAGGAACTGAAGATCCCACGTCTTTATTGGCATAAAATTCGTTTTCTAGTAGTCAATAGTTTTATAGTAAGAAAATCCATCGCCGCATTTCCTCCTGACTGTCGTAAGAGGTAAGAGGCGAGTATGGGGAACGCCAAAAAATATTGCAAGGTCTCAGAAACATACCTGTTACGCCAGGCGTAAAATATTTAGTCAGGCTGCGGACAGCAACGTCGAAGGTACGAAACGTACTCGTCAATGTGCCTGCCGAGCGTGACGATAAAAGCAAATCCTTTGTAAAACAAGACGTTTACACGATAAGATTGAAGACGGGCTAGAATTCTAAACACACGAGGACATTCAAAATATAACCGGATTCAAAAAACCAACAATCTATGATTTTGAATCGCGTAGTAGTCAAGTATTCAAACTATTAGGACATGTAGTTGTCATTGTTTGCTTACCATTGTTTGGTTCATGTGCTTGTTTGTCTCTCTTACACAAATTAAAAGAACAGAAAAATATTGGTTGCAAATTATTTGAGCATATCCACAAAGCTGACTAACATTTCGAATATCCACAAAAACATACAGATCATGCAATAATGCATGTAACACGTGGGTCAGTGCAACCCCTTTGCAATATTCCCTTTTGCATAGCTTATTAATTTACAATTTTAAGAGATTTACAATAAAGTTAATAATCGAATAGCACACAGCGCCCCTTAACCGTAAATCACTCGAAGCAGTGCAATTACAGGGTGCACGGATCGATAGAGCGGCGAAATATTCGGGCACTCCATTGCGTTTAATAGGGAACTGTCTGAACGGACCTGTATTTTTGAGAAATAATGTAACAGAAGCACTAAAGATATCATACACACATATATTTATGGATTTTGAATAAACTTAATTTAACCATTTTTATCACGTTTAATTAAACTTATTTAACTTATTTTTACTTAATTTTCGACAATTCGTGTAAATATAAGAGATCGTTATGTTAATTTTATCAAACCAAATTATTTTCAATAAAATCACTTTTCCTTTAAAGTTTAAGCAAGCCATGCCAGCGATTACGATGTCACAATGATTAACGATTAAACGTGAATAGAATAGAACAGAATACTATTTATTCAACATAGATACTTAGCTCATTTTTTACTTTTGCCACTGGTTTATAAAACCTCTAAACTACGGAGAACAAGCAAAAACGCACCGGAACTTATAGCATTTTAACTAACTTACTTAAGTGAAATAAATGCCTCTAGAAGAGTCACTGACTAGTCGTCAATCAAGTAAAATTTTGAATAACTGTAGCAAGTTTTTTATATACTATAATGGGGGGGGAAGTCGTTGCGTAGAATGGTAAGTGTAGAGTGGTACTTCCCCGGTGGAGCCAACACATTCGTGCTACAACTATACTACTGATATAGCTGCAACGTGTCTCTACCACTACCACGCATAATTGCTGATGTCACGGTGTCATAATTGATGAAGCAAAATTAAAATTACAATATCAAGGGCACTGGTATATCCAGGCCGTGGTAGCTGAAGGATTAAGCGCTCGCTGTAAATTTCACAGTACGCGAGGAACCCGGGTTCGATCACCGCCGGCACCAATGAAATTGTTACTGATTTACCATGTGCTCGGCGGTAAAGGAAAACATCACGAGGAAAACTGCATGTCTAATAAAAAAGAAAAAAATATATTTCGAAGACAAGTGGAGTTCGCCTACGTGCATTGGGGCACCGCGGCGAACATTTTCCTTGCTCTAAAACCCTCTGAGTAAATAAGAGGAGGCCTTTGCCTAGCTGTGGGAGGTATATAGACTGTAACTTTAACTTTATCCAGGGCACTTAATATTTAAATAATTGTACAAGCTTTCGGTTCGATTATCAGGTTAGTGTTGTAATTTGCAGCTAAGTAACTCCTTCAGTGCTCCTGCAGTGTACATTTACGAGCCGATAAAGAAAAACAGTGTTACAATTGGCGGTTATATCACTTAAAACAGTCTTTTTTTTAATTCGAATGGACAATATTACAAGAGAGCAAACCTACGAATATGGAGAAGGTAAAACCGAAGATCTAAGTTTTTTTTTCAAAATAAAGATTTTGGTAAAATACAGTTACCTGCGAAAATATCATCAATAATCATTCTCCCATGCCACATTGTTCCAAGTGTTATTTAGTAGGCATTTTCCTTGAGAAACCCCAACCTCTCACTTTACAATTAATGGAATTACGATAAACCTTTCATTTCAAATTGATCAATGCGACAAAGCTGACTGACCAAGACTGATACTTAATCAAGAATTGGAAGACGAGAAGAAGCACAACCTTGATGGATATAAATTTCATAAATCTTCTCAAAGATCGAAGCGCTGCAAGGCTTTTCGACTAACTTCCTGTAACTGGGGACCCCGAAACAAAGTCCTTGAATGGTAATTTCCATAATAAAATTAAACTTAGGCTCTTGTGTTACATTCGGTTTTGCAACCTCTATACTACTATTATTACCTCATACTTTTGCGGGTAAATCTTTAGGTAATATGCTCTACTACTGTCTGAAATTTGCCCATTTATGGTAATTATTTAGCGATCCACCCAGAAGCAGCGTTAACTAAATTATCTCAGTGGATATAGAATAAATAGAAACTAAAAAAAAGGAGAAGAAGGAGAAAATAGGCCACAATGCGAAAAAACAGGATGAGGAAACGTCATCAATGCTCACAAGTTGTTAGCGCCCAAACAGGTAAATAAAAAAAATAATCTTTCACCGTCCAAGATATATTCAAGATTCAATATGAGCACTATTAAGCTTAGTTCCCTAGCGTTTCGAAAAGTAAACTATATATATATATATATATATATATATATATATCAATGGTAAATACTGATACAGTTTTAGGTCGGTAATTACTTGCGATGTTGCCTACTTATCACTTGTAATCTTGCCACATATCTCGCGCCAACTTGTGGGCCATCATTCCAATAAATACCAACTTAAGTACATACTAACACCCGCTCTACACGATGGCCATTGGTATAGGCTATAGGCCAACACATTCGCCACTATGATGGCCAACGTGAAGAGCCGCCATAAGACATAGTGTATACAAATCTGAATTCTGGGCTTTTATTTTCTACCGACTTCAAAAAGAGACGGTATTCAATTCGACTGTGGTTTTCTTAATTTGTGTTATCTTATAACTTTTTTCTGGGTGGTCCCATAAAAGTTTGATCAAGGTCTGACCAATAGTTTTTGAGTTACTCAAAATAAAGATTTTTAAAAAGATAATAAAGAAGATATAAATGGTAAATACTGATACAGTTTTAGGTCGCTAATTACTTGCGATGTTGCCTACTTATCACTTGTAATGCTGCCACATAGCAAATTTTTGCATGTGCATTGTTGTTTCGAGCTGTTGATTTAATCTCAATTTCCAGTCAACAATGAAACATGCGGGTAATAGACTGACGTAGATGGCTTAGAACCGTAGGTACTATTGGTGGCAATTTATGGGGACCTATGTTCGGCAGTGGACTTGCAATGGGCTGTAATTAATGAATTAATGAGTGAATATTACTTGCAGTCATTTTATCACATTTGCTCATTTTAAAATTAGAAAGAATGGAATTGACGTAAACGGCAAGCGACTTTAACGCTATTTCGAAAGACAAGTTAGGGCATTTCCTATATGATATATACGGGACAGAATACCGCCATCTATGCGAAGCCATGAGATCTTTCAATTCGTCTGTTATGACATGCATGAAGCGAAATGGTTTTTGATTATCTTACGCCGCCACTACAAAGAAAAATACAATGAAAATAATGAATAAGAATTTCAAATAATCTACCAAACTATTATAATCGTTGGTGCATCTGTTAGTGGTCGTGTGATTTCTGAACGACTTGACCCATTAAGGTCACATTCATACTTCTATAGTTATGCAACGAATACGAATACGAATATTCGTATTCGCCGAATAGTAGACATTTACCGAATATTCGTATTCGGCGAATACTGATCACGAATATTTAAAAACTAATATTTTTGTACGCAACTCTAATTACTGGCGGACTTGGATAACGCGCGTCGTCGGCGCGTAAAAAATACGTGTGTTTTGGCCCTTAGCCTCAACGACGGGGGACTCCCAAAAATATTTTTCACTGAAACTATGTACAGTCGTCTCGGAAAGACTTTTTTCAACGGCTGGGAACATCCAAACTGAAAAAAGAAAACGCCTAAAACCAGAAAATCTACAAATTTTATGTTTTTTAAATAAACATTTGCCTATTGTAAATTCTAATTATTAGAACAATAGAAAGTCATCAAATAAATTAGTTTTTTATTACCATGGCGAGATATTCGTATTCGTATTCGCCGAATAGTAGGTTTGATATTCGTATTCGTATTTGTAAAAGTAGTATTCGTTGCATCACTAATATAATATGTATTACGTTAAACGACAATTATTAATACATATTATATTTGTTGGCTAAAATGACTCATATTTATTAAAGCATTATATTGGTTTAGTTCCAAAAAGAATATCACATCATTTAGACCCGATAAGTGATATAGATGATATTTTATTTATACTAAAGAGCCCGGAGTGCATTCAGAGTAAAACTCATCGCGCCATATACCGGATAGTAGACAGGAACAGCTATTATAACTTGAAAATCGTAGATGAATTAACAACTATCATGGAAAAAAAGCCATAAAGAAATAGGCAGTGAGCTGAGTATACTAAAATGTAAGAAAAATTATAGCCTATAATATGTAATAAACTTTTAATAGGGTGGTCGTGTTAAAGTAAACAATCAAGCTATTAATAATGGGCATTGTTTCCTTCGCACTGAACCTTACACACAACGAACTTGCTATCGATTTCCTGAAAGAGGGCAATGGCCAAAGCTAACCATCGTGATTTATCACGATCGTTCGAAAAAGGTAAGGTTATAGACAACTAGTTCAACCTCAAATCAATGAGCTATGTTTAAAATTATGGAAAACATAAAAGAATGAATTTAATATTAGGTTTAATTATGTAGTGTAAAAACATGTACAATCTTGCAAGTAATTTCAATGGTTAGATGGAGTAACTCAAGAAAAATATGAATAAAATAGAGTGTAGATTACAAAGAACAGACAGCTAGGTCGGTCGGGTATAACTTAAGACATGTTAGTGTAAAAGCAATAAAACATGTGACAATAAATACGCTGTCACGAGGAGCCGTAAATGTAGTCGTAAACATGTCTCTCCGCGGGGTCAGATAAGGATAAAGATGTTCGACGAACAATCTTCAATATTAAATTTGCAAAATTTTCAATCTATTCATATTTAAAACAAAGCATCCATTACTTTCTTTTGTCTTTACTTTTACAAATATAACGTACCACCACAGTACATGTTTCCCACTAAGCGCTTGAACAAATTGATAATCTCTGAGGATCTTATTGAGGCTAGCCCTCATAGAACACCATGTAAACAAACAGCATAAAGTTTTGTATCTTAATACTAATACACTTACATTTTTAATTTTCAACAAAATGCAAATGCTTAGATAACAATCCTCCTGATAGAACGTAGCCACTGCAGCTCTTTGACACCAGCAATAAACTACCAACAAAGAACAAGGATGCGTCATCACCCTTCACTAAGATAGAATGACCACACAGTTTGTTATTTATATACTGGCTGTTTTATTCTTCAAACCAGAATACAGCAGGGACAGCAGATAAGCGACAGAAACGGATAAGAGAGTGGCCTACCAACCTCAACAGACTCCTAGGTAGAAAAGTTTTGTTACATAAAGTCCGCCTCTTTGCATATAATCCAGTGTAAACGAAGTTTACATGAATAAAATTATAAGTCCAGGTGACCATAAATCTACGAATCATTAGTAACATCAGTGATTACTTCTCATTTAAATAAGTTTTTACTTTGTGATTAATAGAACACCATATAATGTAAGTAAACTTGGGAAATATTGTCAAATAAATAAAGTTTGTTATTATTTAATAATAAAATAATAAGATTGACATCTTAAATGTATGCAAATAGAAATACTTGATACACTGAAATTAGTGTCGCAGCTCATAAAACATTGTTTAGATTAAATGACATAAAACGAAAACACATGCTTTGCAAGTCGTGAATGAGTCGGCACCATCGCGAGTACTTTTACTTTTTAATGCTTGCTTACTAGTCATGACAACAGATGCTTTTACTGAATCTTTCATTTTTTGTAGACCGCCCAATTCAAATAGCTAAATTGCAAACGCTTAGAGATTAAATTGCCGCGTAAATGCTATGACTGTTACCAAAGTAACAGACAAGAGCATAATCTACATCATTCAAATATGTCGAAATAAAAGCAAGCCGAATCACGGGGAAAGTGAAAACAAAAGTTTCACGGCCAATTTAAGAGGAGCGCTCGCTCTCGGCGGATTTTTATTTAGCGTTGTTTCCCTCTACCGACATTCATGCTCCCATTCTAACGCTGGTATGAAAGTACAGATTCACACTTGAAAAAAATCTCTAACATAGAGACAATAAATATGGCTTTGATAATATGTGTACATGATAAAATTAGTTCACATTTATATCAAGAAGTTTATTCTCTACTGATTAAATAACTCTACTGAGGGCCGCCCTACACTTCGCCTAGAAGTACGAAACTGACACTCGAGAACTTTTCTTCTCCATCGGTTGTCGATTCATTGAGCCATATGGATGGCACATTGCGACTTTCGCTTACTGATCCGTTAGGCTATGTTGGTTACTCTGGTTATACCTCGGATATAATACCTAAATAAACTTTCATAAGTGGTAGAGCTATGCTGCAGCTATATTAGTAGTATAGTTGTAACACGAATAGGTCGGCTCGACCGGGGAAGAACCACGCTCTCACAGAATACCAGCGTAAAAGCAGCAGCTTAACATTGCAGCGTTTCGTATGGTGAGTGTTGAGAACCGGAGACCCTTTTTACTGGGAATGAGGCATTCCATCTTAGTCCTCACGGGTGACAAGGCATCTGCATTTTGATTTGTAATAGAGGATAGATGTAGATGTCTATGGGCCGCAGCAGCCACTTACCATCAGGTGGACTGTGTGCTCGTTTGTCACCCTTTCCTATAAAAAAAAAAACCATATCATGTATACCTATCTCACCTATACACACCTTAAAAGCGGTTCAAGCGGTCACGAATAAAGGCACACTGCGGTTTATTATTTGTAATGTCGTTGATTCCGATCTGGAAGTTTTCGCTGAGGTTGAAAGAGTGCAGTAAAACATCATCATTAATTTAGGAGAGCAGTTCAGAGCTTTAAATACACGTAGTAAAAATTTAACTTCAAGTGAGTAGTATATGTAACTTAATACAAATCCTTATCAAATTGACTATATCCCTCGTATAATGCATTTATCTATATTGTTAAACAGTCTATAGGCCAAACCTTATCGACCAGAGGCGTAGTTTTTACAGGTGTTTTTTGTACGAAAAAAGATACTGTCTGTCCTCTATTGAGACGGTATACTCGAACTCGATATGCATTGCCGGTGATAACCGAGTGTTCATCGAATCAAGGAGCGCTACGCAACAGGACGGTGGATAAACTTACCACTACGCTCCCCAGGTCACTATAGTTCATCCGTGCTCACAGGATACCAGTGTAAAATAGCAGCTTAATGCTGCTGTATTTCGTATGGTGATTGTAGAGAATCGAAGATCCTTTTCACGGGAAACGAGGCATTCTATCTTAGGCCTCAGTGATGACAACGCGTCTGCATTTTGGTTCTTAATTGAGGATTGATGTAGATGTCTATGGTCCACAGATTCTACCTACTTACCAGCAGGTGGACTGTGTGCTCGTTTGTCACCTTAACTCTTTAAAAAGAAATACCCGTGCGAAGCCGGGCGGGTAACTAGTTAAAAATATACCTGATAGAAACTAGATATCATCGTTATGATTACTGAATGTCATAAAAATGACACAGAAAAGCTTAGGAAACCTATAAATAAAGTCACTGTATCAAGGCCAATTAAGACTCGATAGAGGTCAAGTTTAGGTCCCTGAACTCGGCCGCCGTATCGCCTAGGTTTAAACCAGTGCTTTGAAATAGTTGCATGTTAACTTAATGTCCATTTACAAATATTTTCTTAACGGTCTTAGGTATGCATTAAACGATAAGTTATCATAAGTATGCAATTTTTAAGACAGGTAAGAGTCATCTGCACTCTAAGGCGTGTCTGTAAACTGCACCTATCCTTGAAGTATTTTTATATTTTAGGTATTATCCTGGTTTCGAAAACTGCGGTTTAAGCAAAAGGAGATGTACTCGGACGTTGCTCACATCCTGTAAAATTTAAGCGAGCGCCCAGCTACAAGCTACAACACCTCAGTGTACTTGTGATCGATGCTGATTATGAAGCTTTGATAAATGCCATCAAGATACGAGATATCTGACAGTGCGATCGCCAATACGCCTGCCAAACTTATTGATTCTGTGGTAATTGAAATATTCTTTTAATTTCTAATAAACGCCTTTTCGAGGGTTTTTTATAAATAATTTACCCTTTCTCTTCACTATCATCAGCTCGAAGTCCATTTCTCAACATGGGTCTGTCGTACACACCCTTGACGCTATGCTCCAACAATTCATCCATCCATCTGGCGGAAGCCATAAAATTTCTCTAGCATTTTCCATAGTCTTCTCTCATGTGATGATATGTGGTGTAAATTGCATAAGAAATGTAAATTACACAAGTGATATTCTTGAAATTGTAACTAGAATCTTCATTTTTAGGGCCACGATATAATTCAAGGATATTTAAAGTTCTAATTCAATGATATAATTTAAACGTTCTGCTCTGAGCGCCGAGAAAGAAATTCTCCGAATCAATAAGCTCTTTTTTGCTCCATTGCGTTGAAAAGATTAATTAATGTCGCCTTCGAAATAATTGTTCATTTATTACATTTCTTTATTGTATTACAAAAATGTATGTTAGTTTTATCTCAAAGAGTTCAAAATCGCGAAGAAATACACGCAAACACTCACAAAAAATATTGTGAAGATTATTATGGTTCAATGTAAGTAAATAAATCTGAGAAAGGGAAACTTGTTTAATTTACAACTTGAAAACTTGTTTAGTTTCAGAAAAGTTCAACAAAGTTTTCTTGGTCCTATTAGGATTTAAACTATGGTAGTCATTGTCGTCGAAATCGGAGAAGAGGACGTTATGTTATAACTTATATACATATATCCTTATAATGTTTTGGGAAAGAAAACTAGAAGTATCTTTAATATATATATAAAGATATCTTTAGCGATGTAGAGTATTATTAAATATGGTATCAATTTATTTACATAGTGATACATATATAAATAAAATATAGTGTCAATTCATTTACATAGTGATTCGTGTGTAAATAAATAATACAACAAAAAGTTCTGGAAAATAAGGGACCGCCTTTTCCGATTTAAAGCTCTGAATCAATTTACATACAAAAACAGAATTTCCTCGTTATTTCGCTTGCAAATACAATCCCCAAATAGACAGAAGCTCACTGCAATATTTAGGATTACGAACCGCACAATTTATTACCCGATTCTGTTTGATAACAAGTTCCCTTTAAATCTCTTTTATATGCTGTATTAGAAGTCTCTGTGATTTTATTATCTACATTTGATACACTTTATTATATAAAGTATCTGGTCCAGCAGACGTTGTTTTGCCCTTTCCGCTAAGTAGCGCGATGAGTTCCACTCCCAATACACTCCCGTTTTTTTACCACTTTGGACTATAAACATAGAAATTGTTAATAATTTGCGCATTAGCGCTCGCGTACGCACGCGCACGCACACGCACACGCACGTACACATAAAGAAGGCATCTTGTATTTATGTTATGTCTCACTAAATTATATCTTTATAACTAACCCCCTTGCCCGCATTTGTAGAGCGGTAGATAAAAATGCAATTAAAACATAAAAATATTAATATTAATTATCTTTAGATAAAAAACCAGCTGCTTGTTCAATTGCATTGATTAATTTAAAAAAAAAAAAGAATTTTGTGGAACGAATAAGCACAAATAGTAAAGTAAAATTGTTCTGGATTATAACGAAACAAAGATAAACTCAATCCAAGTCAATAACTGTAACTCTCACACTCGCTCAAGTAGTATTTCAATCAATGGGTTGTACAGAAAACAATGAATTTGATGTTCATTATAAGTATTCTATAAGTATAACATTACTCGCTGTGTAGTTGCGGCGTAAGCATATTCACTTATCCCATATTTACCCCGCGGGTGTCGCAAAAGACAACCGAGGGTAACTGAAACAAAAAAATCGCCAGCAGCATCTTCCCAATAACAACCGAAAATAATAAAAGAATGCGGTTTCCAGCCCGTCTGCCAAGAGTGGAAACTATGGCTAAATCTCTACTATGAGTTAATCTATGGGCGCATCAGTAGAGGACGTTTGATAGGCTGTATCGATTGAATGAATGAATGAATAGGTATTTAAGTATCATTTCTCTAAAGTCGCACACAAACCATTGTATATCAGCGTAAAATAGCAATGTAGTGCTGCTGTGTTTCGTATAGTGAATGTAGAGAATCGAAGACACTTTTTACTAGAAACGACGCCTTGCATCTTAGGCTGAGATCTATAGACCGTACTTTGACTTTGCTCAGACTTCACTTACGAAAAACTTAGTTGAGTATACGCTTAGCATAATCTTTCATTCTGAATTTATAGTTGTATCTATATGCTACATTATGTTCTTGATTATACTACTTATATAAAATTTAAAAAATATATTTAAAAATCGAAAACAGTATAAATTGCATTTCTTATATAAGTTATTATTGCATGCAATAGAAAACTGGGGTATGAGAATGGGAACAGTGCGAAATCAGCAAAAAGAAAAAAAAAAAGGTTAAATTTTAAGAAATTCGAAATAAATTTGAAATTACGTTAATAGAAAGTGGATTAGTGCTATTTATAACCAGAAGACGGCTTAAAACTACCTATTTATTGTTATAAATAATTAGAGTAACATAAAAACAAGAATTTAAAATTAATACGGTGGTTTTGGATAATATCCTGAGTTTTACGTAAGTTGTCAATTTCGTTGAGTTAGGCTTTGCTGAGCGCGCACTCAGCACGACTCCGAAGCTAGCTCTATAAATACCGACATTGTCTTAACTCGAAAGTAAAGTCGAAGCAAAGTCAAAGTACGGTCTATAAATCTCAGCCTTAGTCTTCAGGGATGATATCCATCTGCATTTGGATTCTTAATCGAGGATAGATGTAGATGTCTATGGGTCACAAAATCCACTTACAATAGAGTGGACTGTGTGTTCGTTTGTCACCCATACTCGTATTCCATATTAAAAAGAGACCTATTTTATGTATTGATTTGTGTATGACTTAATTTAAAATAAAACGTATATAAATAATACAAAATTTACAGTTTAATTTTAACATATTTCGGAAGTTAATTTTGTTTAGGTGATTAGCAACGAACGTGGAATATCGGTTAATTTGGATTTAACTTTTGAATGTAGTTCGGTGTCATTCAATATAATTGAATTTGTAGGGATCTTCGACCCTCATATGTCCTGTTTAATGTCTTGGACAATCCGAGTTAAATGGGGCACTGATTTATGGGATGCCCTATCCCGTACACAAAGCTGTCTTAGAAAGAACCATTGGGAATTCTATTAGTTCCTTAACGGTATTGAACGAATAAATTTGAATACACATGTCTTAATTTATTTATTAATCGTAGATTTATGACTTTAGCAAATACGTAGGGGATATCTGTGTTCATTGGTTTTATTCGTATCGCTTAATGTAATAATTTCTTCCAGACCGAATTTCGGTCGCTGCGACCAGCCTCAACGGAGACTAGCCATCGGAGCAGGACAGGATTATAGTGCCCAAGTGTATGCGCAAGCACAGGTGCACTCTCTATTCCATCACTCTCACAGTCCGATGGGACGGTAAACCGACACGACCGGCAAGAGATAAGGCGCAGGCTTAACGTGCTTTCCGAGGCACGGGGGTGAGACACCGCCAACTCTCTGACTCCGGGCAGCTACTGAGAATTTCTTGATGGAAAAACTCAATAACTGACTTTTTTGGCTTTTTGACCCGGGATTCGAACATGGGACCTCATGATCAGCAGTCGCACTAGGTACTACAACCGCTAGACCAACAAGACAGTCGCTTAATGTATTATATTAACATTAAGACTAGTCAGTTACTACTATTAATTAAACGCATATGAAATTAAAAATAACAGCTATTGCGTTTTGCTGCTTCAGTTCGTGTGTTACCGGACTTCACATGTAGCCTCAATTTTTTTTTATTGATGATTTCCTTAGATCAGCATTTAAAATTGTAATTAACAATTTACTGGGTGTCGTCGGGAATCGAACTCGTGTTACTTGTTACTATGTAATTTACAGCGAGCAACGAGTCCCTGAGCTACCACGGCTCTACAAAATAAATATATCAACATGGCTGCCCACCCGGCGCAGTGTCCGTGACTCATCAAGCGCATGCACTCTACCAAATTAGATCCCGATAACGTGGCTTAGGTGCTTCGAATTATTTTTAGCACATGCTCGGGAGGGAAGATTATTATCTTTGTCTCTTTTTGCATAAATAAAATAGAAGGCGATCTCCATTACGAAAATGAACGAAGTTTTCGAATGTTTTCAGACATTTATTATAATATTTTAAGACATGTAACTGTCACGTACTGAAACAATTGAATTATTCTAAGATTGGCATTTCTGACAACACTAATTATCCTTACTTAATTACGTTTGTTTTTTATGTATTTTTTAACGTTTTGTTTGGTTTTTTTTATATGAAGTATCGACCTAACTTTTAGACAGGTGTTATTAACTTTTAAAACAGTTAAAAAAATGTTTTAAATGCCCAATAATTTTTTAAAGATTATAAATATATTAGTATTCATACAGGTGTAAATGTTAGTATCTAGGTGTTTTTCAGGTCAATTCAACCCTGAAAATGTATTTCTATTTATATTTATGATTTAAGAATTGTTACATAAATTCATCCGGAGGGCACAAAACACTGTTACAAAACAGCCTTTATATTTTTTTTACAAATGTTGGGAAATATCTTTAACTTTAAAAAAATACTATTTCCAATTCTCCTTTAACCGTCACCCATTATTTTAAAAAAAAAACACGTCCAAGTTACTGCGAAATATAGTTTCTGCGAAATATAAAGGCCAAAAAATACTGTTACAAAATATCTTATATAATTATTTTTTTACAAATGCTGGGAAATACCTTTAACTTTAAAAAAATACTATATCCAATTCTTTTTTAACCGCCACCCATTATTAAAAAAAAAGACGTCCAAGTTACTGCGAAATGTAAATTTCGAACTTGGCAAAAGCAACAAACCTCTATAAGCCCATACCTCATCTGAAAACTCAACTTTTCGATTTTGACGAAATTATTTCGGATGACTTAGTCTGTCTGTGGGTGGGGGGGCGTCTAAATATGGAAGTACCAACGCGGCGCACAGATTTGATCATTTCGCAAAAGTATGACGATGTTAAGACGGGTCGGTCATTAGTATTTTAATTTTAAATAAAATTAGAACATATCTCGACAGCGCTTAATGGCGAATTTATTGGTTACAATACCGAAGCATCATGTCTAGTATTTTTGAAAAAAAAAACTACAACGATATAATCTATAAAATTATCATCTTAAATATGTTTCAGTTGTGCAAACAAGTAGAAGGTTTTTCGGTTATATTTTCTGTTTTAATATTTTTTATGATCTACTGTAGCCTAAACGGCTTGACTGATTTTGAAATGTGGGGTATCATAAGGGTCGCCTTCATCCCCGGATTTATAACGCCGTAACTATACTACCGTCACTATATTCTTTGCATATGTAATATATTTCATGTACAAATGATGCATATTTAGAATGCATTTACAAACAAATACCTTTCATGTGATTAGATTCGCTGATTTTGACAGTTCATGCCCGCCATACCTATATCATATTGACGTAACTCGTTATGAAGTGTACCATGTATGCACTGTGCGTGTAAGTTATTTGCAGAGTATAATATTTACTCTTTGTTACTCGAGCAATCGAAATCGATTGAGATATCATTTTTCAAAATTTGGTTTAAGCAGTTACAGGCAGACAAAAGAACGTGACACACGAGTATATAAAATATCAGACTAAAATGTTATATTACACCGTCGGATTCTGGAAAAAAACTATACTTAACATAAATTATTACCACACAAGCCTGCGTAGTTTTCTGAGAAATTATTATTAGCCTTTTAGTGCCAATTTCTACTTTAAAAATTCCTAATATTTTTAATCATTTATTTTAGTCGATAGGTTGTTTATGGACAAATGTAATGAACATTTATTTACAATCATATTATTTCAAGAACAGTTTTAAAAATGACTTAAAGCAAAAAAGGCGTTATGGCTCAAATTCCAGCCACCCTGAACCGAATGTGGTCCTTTTGTGTACCTAATGTCAGCATAGCATAGGGTTATGCCTTTTGAGCTTTTGGTAGGTACCTCTTGTAGGTAAGTTTTAAAGGCACAGTAATAAATTCGTTTCAACTTTTAATTTCGAATCTGCATGTCACAAGCATGGAAAATGTTTAAGGCAAACGACAACATTATTTTATTTTAATGTGTTACTACTTAACTAAATGTGTTTTAGTTTAAAGCCGTTCAATAAATTAAAGCAAATTATTAAAAAATATTATGCAGTACATCGATTTCTAATAATTTAATCATCCAAGTTTTCAAATCAGGGGTTACAACCTTACACAAGTTTACTACGGAACATCCTCCTCTATAGACTGCCGCAAAGCCTGGTCCTAAACCACTTTCCTTGCCGTGAGTTTTTCATTTATGTTCTAAGTTATAATTAGTATTACTAAGTTATAGTTTTTGCTTGTATATGCTATATTTATTGCTTCTTTTTCTTCTTTCTCAAAAAATAATAATTGAATACATATGGTGTTCTGAATATACACCGAATGTCAGATAGAAAAGCTAGTACATCTTTTGCTAAACTTTAAAATCTAAAACCAATTTTAAAACAGACGAATTGATCATAGCTCCCTTAACTATAAAATAAGTTATGATCTAATTAATGGTATTTATTCCAGTTTATGACAGCCCTGATTTATATTACATGGCTGAAATTAGGTACTTCTTATTAGGTAGGTCAAACCAAATAACAGCCGGGCGGCTGACATTATGCACTCCATACATTTTGTAATCTAATTACGAAATGTATGGAGTGCATAATTTCCACTAAAAGAAAATAAATAACTTGTAAACAAAAATAACTGCATCACTATGTCTATAGTCATATTCATACAAATCAAAAAGCCTATATATGAGATAATGTAAAGTAAGCACAGTTTTACCGGGCTCACAACTTGTCAAAAAATTAGGAAAATGAGCGTTTTTCGTCACGTACGAGTTGTTTTGATTTTTAATTTATCACTGTTAGGTTTAAAACTGTGAGGTAATATTTTTGAAATATACTTTCCTCTAGTTACGAAATAAATTTTAGGTGACAATATTTGTAGTTAAGATTACTAGAAATCTTATTTACGAAGTAAAAAGGCGAAAAGGCTGAAATTAGGGACATGGCTGGTATAGGGGCATCCACCCTAAAGTATCTATATATAGCAGGGATTGAATAACCGAAAAAATTAAGGTTAAAACGGTAAGAGGTATAACGTCATTTCTTTAAATTTCGATACCTTAAAATAACTGTACCTGTATAATTTTGATATTGTAATATTGCGGTATCATTACTTTCTCAAATATCCAAATTATAAAATAAAGGTTTTCTTTGTACCGTTCATCATCATCATCATCATCATCATTACAGCCCATCACAAGTCCACTGCTGAACATAGGCCTCCCCCAAGGAATGCCACAAAGCACGGTCCTGAGCCACCTGCATCCATCGACTTCCTGCATATCTTACCAGGTCGTCACTCCATCTAGTGGGGGGACGCCCTACACTTCGTCCGCCGGTATTATTTATGAATGATAATATATATATATATATATATATATATATAAATAATATGTATAGATGATAATTGCCCCTGGGAATGAGGTAATCGCTACTAAGCTATTTCTAGAAGACGGTACTCAATTCGACTGTATGTTTTTTTTTTTTCATGTGTTACCTCATAACCCGATTTCGATGATTTTTTTTTATTTGAAAGCTGGTGGTTCACATGTGGTCCCATACAAATTTGACAAGTCTGATAGGTTTTGAGTTATTCTTAATAATTTATATTGAAGTCGGTTGTAGAAAATCTTTAATATTAAATTATATTTTAAAAAGTCCCGCCGGGTTTCTTGCTAGTTCTTCCCATGACAGAGGTTCTTTTTCCGAACCAGTGGTAATTAAACAAAAGAGTGACTTTCAATAAGTATAATTTATAATAAACTGTATTGAATTAAAAAAAATCCGTTTCTTTTTCTGTTTCATAAGAACACATTTCATATCTTATATCGTGCGTTTATACAACCGCCTTATGCAGGAAGCTGTTTTGTTTACGTGTGTAACTTATATAAAATCAGAAAAGTATCGAGGTCAATGCAACAATAAACAACGGACAATGAGGCATTGTTTGTCATTCTTTTTGGATTGAACGCGAAAGACCGCTTGTATATTGCAATTCAAACTATCGGATTAAAAATAGCGGCTTAAGAAAACTCATCAGCACATTTCGTCCCGTGGATGTCGTAGAAGGCAACTATAGGAAAAGCAGTGGCGTATTATCCTTAAGGCAAACTAGGCACGTGCCTAGGGGCGTAAGGTTAAAAAGAGGCGCGCACAGAAGTTTTAAAACGAAAAAAAATCGTCTATTTGATTACTCCTACAAAGCCCTCACTCTCTCCCCACATGTTTCATTCACGCCCACCTGTTAAAAGTACTCGTGTCCTAATTATTTTGGAACTATAAACTATATTATAAATTAAAATACAGTTTATTTGCAAAATGGGTGGTTATAATTTATAATATATGGCCCCTAGAGGGGCTGCCGATGAGGTGGTAGCCTAGGGCGCTGTCGATATTCAATCGGCCTCTGAGGAAAAACCAGAACGATATCAGGACCCTGATGTTTCTGATAGGTGTTATATAATCATCTATCTATATATCGTAGCAGCGTCACAGTTGCGAGACGGTTACATTCGCCAATCCGTACGGATAAGCCTTTGATCCCTATAACGGGAAAGGTCAATGTCCAATAATGGGTTTTGATTGCTGTTGATGTGCAAATGGAAATAATAACTTAACCTGATATTTATGAACTAATAACATTCCAATTTTATAATTAGACGTCTATATAGAAAAGCAAAGCCGCAATCACAAAGACAAACATTTAAATTTATGAATATCTTCTTGAGTTTGCTACTATGAAAAAATAATAAATATGTATGTTATAATGTAAGAGCGCAATTTATAATTTTCTCTTAACTTCTTTGTTACCAAAGGGAACAAAAAGCATATTATGTATAAAGATTTTAACTTATTTAACCTACTAGCTGTAACCGGCGGCTTCGCCCGCGTAGAATTTATTACTATTGGATTTCATGGGTTTTAATCATTTTTTATGCGCGGTACTCTAATTCTTTCCCTAAAATAAATGTAGTCTAAATTACTCCTTATAACATCAGCTCTTTGCCAGTGAAAATCCCGTCAAAATCAGTCCAGACATTTCGGAAATTAGCCGGATAAAAATTTTAAAAATAGTTTTTTTTTACAGTAATAAGAATTAGACACTTCAATATTATTTATTTCTATAGGTTAGTTATTTCAATAATATAACTTGTCATTAAAATTTTTTTACAAGTTTGCACGTGGTAGAGCTATGCTGCAGCTATATTAATCGTATAGTTGTAACACGAATGGGTCGGCTCGACCCGGGAAGGACCACGCTCTCACAGAATAGCACCGTAAAATAGCAGCTTAACACTGCTGTGTTTCGTATGGTGAGTGTAGAGAACCGGAGACCCTTTTTACTGGAGAAGAGGCATTCCATCTTAGTCCTCAGGGGGGACAACGCATCTGCATTATGATTCTTTATTGAGGTTAGATGTGGATGTCTATGGGTCACAGCAACCACTTGCCATCAGGTTTTTTTTTTTTTATAGGAGAGGGGGCAAACGAGCATGCGGCTCACCTGATGGTAAGTGACTACCGCCGCCCATGAACAACCGCAACACCAGGGGAATTGCAGATGCGTTGCCGGCCTTTTAAAAAGGAGTAGGCTCTTTTCTTGAAGGTCCCTAAGTCGTATCGGTCCGGAAAAATCCCTGGTGGTAAACTATTCCACAAGGAAGTTGTGCGAGGAAGAAAACATCTTCTAAATCGCACAGTGGTGGACCGCCAATCATCCAGATGGTGTGGATGGTATCGGGAGTTCTATATATAGGTGGACTGTGTGCTCGTTTGTCACCCTATACTATAAAAAAAAATAAGTAGGGGTTACAAAGGCGGACTTAATGCCCTATGGCATTCTCTACAAGTCAACACAACACAATGTATATTGCTTTTGAGAATAAATATTAAATATCTTTAACCCTTTAACTTAATATTATGTGTAAAGTTTTTGTACGGAGATATGTGGTGTTTAATTACTAATATTATATTTCTTTTCTACTTTGCACAAAACGGTTACGTTACCATAATTTCTACGTTAATTTGAAGCGTGACCTAAATTTTTTATGTTCTCCACGTGTTGCTGCGATGCGTGATCTATATATATAAGTAAACAATATAGTTTTAGTAAACATTTGCAAGGAATCTTACGTTTTAAAAAACCAGAAACCGCAACCGCATTCAAATATACTTTTGAAACTTAAAAAAAAATTGAATTTTTAATATTAATTTTATTACACTATAGAGCGAGCCTTTAAAACAAAGGCGCCGGTTATTAAGGAAGTTTTAAATTAAAAGATTACTGCTGATCACGCGATGTAATTCGACTTAGAATTTAATTGAAATCCACGACTGCCACTTGAAACACGAAGGACAGTAATAAATCCAGAATTCAGTGATGAAAAATAAGTTTTATTTTAATTTCGCTGTGGTCGTGTCAACTATTCCAGTAAGTTTGATTAACAACGTGTAGGATATACATGTATGTAGCTTTTGTGTAGCTGAATCTATTTTCAACCGACTTCAAAAAAGAGAGTGATAAAAAGCCAAATCGAAGTTTTAAGGCACAAAATTTAATTGTGCACATCAACAACTCCTAGTATGACTGTTTTGGATATAGGAGGTTGTTCCGGTCTATTCTGCCGACTTCCAAAAAGGAGACGGTACTCAATTCGACTGTATGTTCTTTTTAATGTGTATTACCTCATAACTTTTTACTGGGTGAACCGATTTCAATGATTCTTTTTTTTATTTGACAGCTGGTACCTCTCGTGTGGTCCCATATGAATTTGATCAAGGTCAGACCAATAGTTTTTGAGTTATTCTTAATAACTTATATTAAAGTCGGCTGTACAAAATTTTTAATTTTAAATTATCTAATAATGAGGTGAACTTCGAGAATGTATTTACGCGTTCTTTTTTCTTTATTAGATAATAAGCATAACAATAACTCTTTTCAAATGGGGTAAGAAGATGTGAAGCCTTCTGGCACAGTGATAACGATATTTAGGTGCACAGATGAATCACGTAAGTGAGTGGCTAATGTAATTAAATTTATTAATAATACGTCTAAGACCTGAGAAAGTACACGATAAAATATCAAGCTTATATCTAGGGTGACTATCATACAACGAGCAGAAATTCGTGTGATAGTACTTGGTTCTTGACACACACAATAGTTAAAACAAGATAGTTTCAGCATGAAACAGTGAAATATGTTATTCTTCTTGAATGAGGATTCAGTACCTTAAATTCTCAATTGCAGTAATTAATATACAATTTACCCCACTCGGCATTAACAAAGTGGGGAGAGAAGCAAGAAACGAGCTAGTCGCCTGATTCCAAACCGTCGCGACGGTCAAAGAGCAATAGTGAACGCGGAATGCAAAACTCTCAAATTAAAACTCTAGAACACTTCTTATATTGGTTCGTAATCTTGTCTATAAAACGACGACTGACAATAGTACTTTCAAAAAAAGACAATCGTTTTTGGGCCCACTGGAAACTTTAACGTAACTTAATTTTACACATAAAAAAGATACCAATTTATTATAAGTACGTACGTGTAAACGGCCTAAAGATTTTATGAAAATGTATCTGGAAATATAAAATCAAAAAAAAATTTTTTTGATATACGTAAATTGGCTAATACAATATGAAAAAATGCGTATAAAGAAGAACGAACTACTAAAAAAAATTTCAATTACAACTTTCTTTTATACCATTAATTATTGACCAGTGCACAGTTTTAACAGTTATTGTGATATTCATATTTTAATTGTTAATTTCTCATTATTCCCGTTAGATGCGATAAAACTAATATTACTATTGTAATTTAGTGGTTATAAGGAATAAATCGACATGTGTTTCATTAAGTTACGCCTGGTTACTGTGGTGGGCCCATTCTCAATACAAAAAGAAATTGTCTGCTTTCAAACATTAAACGTTGGAAAGTTCTTACTACTCGCAAAAATTGCGTAGTTTATTCGTCACTACGGTGTAAAACTACGTTGTAAAGCAACTTTGTATATTGGGTATAATATGAAAGTAATAATAGAAAAACACTTTCAAAATACACATATATAATATAGATGTTCATTCTGCCATTTATAAAAAAACACACCGCTTGGTAAAGACGGTCATCACATCTGTGTAATCACTGCGTCACAGGCCCAAACTATTGCTAAATTATTATTAGAACACCAGATCATGCACAACGTAAATTATGATATGTAGTAGTAATGTTATTATTGTTTAACGTATAACTTATTTTTGAGAAGTAATTTCAGGACTTTTTTGGAAATTTGGGAGACTTTGAGACGATGTTCGTGATATTAAGCTTGTTGTAGATGGAAGTCATTTAGACCTTTTTGGGGATTTTAATCATTTTTTCCGGAAAAAAGTGAAACAAAGTCAAACACAAAGAGATGAACATTATTGAAGCGGTGCTTCAAAAATCTTTTAATTGATACTATAGACAAGATCTTTCTTTAAATCTTTATATAATTTCTTCTTAAAACTTGCTTTTACAAATTGCTAAAGGAGCTGGTAGATCGTATTAAATTTGACGATTCGTAATTTGACTGCAACAAGCTCGTAGCTGGTCAAATAATAATTCGCCTATGTTCAGCCTTGAGTCAGTAATCGTATTACGCATCTTCGCCTTGGAAATTACTCGCGGCTGGTTAAAAATCGGTCACAGAGCTTAATTAATTTCACGCCGTACAAACGGCGGCGTGCCGTTGCGGTTGGCCTCAGACCGCGGTCGGTTGAAGGCAGTTACTTCGGTTGATACCTTCAATACATCAGCAGTAAATAAAATAAAATCAGAAGTTAAATGACAAGAAAGAGGATACCTGCGGAGTTTCTTTCGCCGTTTCTTCTTCGTTCATCTGTGGAATACCTCATTTTAAAACGGCGGTAGATTATTATTTAAACGTGTTGACATTTTGACTAACAAAATTTTAATTTCTTACGTCAAATATTTATTTTCATTTCATTTATTTTGATTCATAGAAGGTATTATAGTTAGTTTGATTAAAGTTAAAAGTTAAAGTTACAGCCTATATACGTCCCCCTGCTGGGCACAGGCCTCCTCTCATTTCTGAGAGGGTTTTAGGGCAAGGAAATGTCAGCTACGCTGCCCCAGTGCGCGTTGGCGAACTTCACGTCTTTTGATTTTTTTTTCTTATTTCTCTTCTTTCTTCTTCTTCCTCTCTGCGAAGGTTGGCGAAAATTATGGCTACCTTTATCTTTGAAGCCGCAGCACGGAAGAGAGAGCAAGTGCTGAGGTTAAACCATTCAAGAATGTTCTTCAACCAGGATGTTTTTCTTCTGCCAGGTCGGCGTTTTCCCTTGAATCACAAGCTGAAGAATACGATATTTGTGTACTCTCATTATGTGTCCAAAATACCTGCAGATAATACCATTATGTGTACTTCCTCTCCTTCACGGTCCTCGTTATCTCAAACGACGACGCAGAACGTCAACATTTGTTATTATCATAGTCCAAGATATTCGGAGCATACGTCTGTATACCAACATTTCAAATGCTTCAAGTTTTGAACATAATGTCCAGGTTAAGGTCCAACTTTCGACCCCATAAAATAGGACACTGAATAAATAACAGAGCGCACCAGTCTCAGAGCACGTCGTAAATCAACACTGAAAATTGCAATTAGCAATTTCATTGGTGCCGGCGGGGATCGAACCCGGGTTGCTCGTGTACCTTGAGTTACCACGGCTGGTTAGCCTGATTGTTACAAATTAAACATTACCAAGACTGATTTCTTCGGCGAGCATATTTCGAACAATATTTAGCTTCAGCTTGTTAGGTTCATCAGTGCATAACAGTTTTCTACTAGAGGCGGACCTCTTAACCTAGAAGGAAGATTTCAACTTTTTTTTTTAAAGGACAGGGGGCAAACGAGCATACGGCTCACCTGATGGTAAGTGATTACCAGGGGAAATGCAGATGCGTTACCGGCCTTTTAAAAAGGAATACGCTCTTTTCTTGAAAGTCTCTAAGTCGTATCGGTCCGGAAAAATCTCTGGTGGTAGTCGATTCTACAAGGAAGTTGTGCGAGGAAGAAAACTTCTTTTAAATCGCACATTGGTGGACCGCCAGTCATCCAGATGGTATGGATGGTATTGCGAGTTTTGTCACGATGTGCGATGGTGAAATTGTGCGGCTGGAATTAGTCCGAACAATTCCTCAGAGCACTCCCCGTGGTAAATGCGATAAAATACGCAAAGAGATGCAACATCTCTTCGCAGTGCCAGTGAGTCAAGCCGATCGGAAAGAGTTCGGTCGCCAACGATTTGAACAGCTCTGCGCTGATGCGATCAAAGGAAGGATCTGGCACTGGGGAGCCCCAGCCCAGAGATTGGAACAGTATTCCATGTGCGACTGAACCTGCGCCTTGTAAAGTTGCAGGCGATGTGCCGGCATGAAATACTGTCCCGCTCTGCTGAGCACGCCAAGCTTTTTAGATGCCAGTTTGGCCTTTTCTTCCAAGTAACCACGAAACTGCACGTCACTCGATATGACGATGGATTCCAATACTGGCTGAGGCAACAAGGGGATAGCCTTGAAACCGCGGAGATACGTCGAAGGGGTTCTTTTTAGCGGTAAACACGCAAACTTGTGTCTTCTGGGGATTGAACTGGACTAGATTTAGTCGACCCCATTCCGAGATTTTGTTCAACAAAGTCTCGACTTTAGAAACAAGTTTGTCTCGGCACTTGGCGACGTTTTCCTGAGAAATATTGGTACGGCCGGTGTATAAAATCATCCGAATAGCAATGAATGTTACCGGCTTGCAACATGTAGTGTGAGTGTCTCATATGATGTCTCATATAAGAACCGGAGACATTTTTTACTGGAAACGCATTCAAACTTAGTCCTCAGGGGTGAGAGCGCATCTGGATTATGATTCTTAATCTAGAATAAATGTAGATGGTTATGGGACTCAATATCAACTTACTATCAGATGGACTATATTTTCCTTTAGCACCCTTATCCTATAAAAAAATAACAGCCTGTAAAACTCCAATAGGCCTCTCTTAATGTAATTAGGATTTACCTATAATCCCAGGGGATTGGCGATAGCAATACCAGTCTCGTCTCGCACCTTGGACGCAGCTCCCCATCGCCGGTCTTGTTATTTTACGTCCGACATAATTCAGATGATTATATGGCCATCTATCGGAAGCTATGAGACTTTTCCCATAGTCGCCTGTTATAAAATTGCGGGTCCAAATGGGGAAAGAGATTCTGTTGCGCCACCAACATACGATTATCTATTTGAACCAATGAGTCATGGTGTCTTAACCCGGGGATGATAAAAGGCGATGGGTGCTCTTATGCGTCCACCAATTTAATAATGAAATGATCTTTTGACTACAAAAAGCAACTTAAGTCGCACTGAGACATCGATTATGGAAATTGGATTGGTTGCGGGCTATGTAATTCCGCGCTCCATTGCCGCCAGAAAAATAAAATTGCGGTCTGTTTCTTGCAATGGAACGTATTTTACATGCTCTTTGCAATAAAATAAGAGAATATTAAAATTGTTTGTATCTTTTTCCAACAGCGAATAAAACTATTGTAGGAATTTAATTTAGTAAAGTTCCACTGTTGAACATAGGCCTCTGCCCAAAAGCACGTCCCTGAACCAACTGCATCCATCGACTTTCTGCACCTCTTACAAGGTATCACTCCATTTTGTGGGGTGCCGCCCGACACTTTATTTACCGGTACAAAGCTGCCACTTGAGAACCTTTCTTCCCCGTCGGTTTAAATGACGTACATTGCATTAATTGGAAGAGCTTATCTTTTTCATTATAATCCATGTTATCACACAAAACTACCTTTTTAAGCCGCTTAGGAGCTATGAATCTAATACACGCCCCCTCCTTTTTAAAAGGCCTTTCCTCTCATATTGAGGACTAGCTGTAGCTCGCGACTTCGCCCGTGTGGAATTTACTACGATTTCAGGGGGTTTTAATTTTTTTTGCGCGGAACCCTAATTCTTTTCGAAAATAAAAGTATCCTAAGTTACTCCTTATAACATCAGCTATTTGTCAGTCAAAGTCCAAAATCGATCCAGCCGTTTCGGAAATTAGCCGGAACAAACAGACAGACAAAAATTTATTTTTTTGTTATTAGTAGCGTATATATATACTTTCATATGCATATAGTAAAAAACTGTTATTTTAACATTACAAACAGCCACTTCAATTTTATTTATTAGTATAGATATTCATGGCCGGCAACAGTCACTTAAGATCTGTGAGCCGAATGCTCGTTTGTCCTGTCTACTTATAAAAAAATACAGGCGACAGCGCAAAAGCGCTTTTTTACCCCACTGCCCCAGAAGATGGCAAATGTTTTTCGAGAGTATGTATGTAAGTATATTTCTTTGGCACGCTGTGTAGCCTAAGCCGCTTGATGTATTTTAACCTATGAGATGTCGTTGGATTCGTCTTAATTGTGAGAGAGACATAAGTTATATAATATTTATATATTGCATCTGTAGATACAAAAAAGCGAGGGGAAGGATTTTTTACGCAGTTGAGTTTTTAAATTATTGTTTTAACTTGTTGTTTGGAATGTTTGTTTTTGCTTGTTGACTGGAATTGGCTAAAGGTGTTCATGTGCAATTCGGCATTTATTTATGGTGCCCTATGGATTACAAAATTATTAATTACTCTTACGGTATTATAAAAATCAAATATAACTGTCCCATAAACTTGAAACAAAAGTAAAGTATCTCACAGACATTCTACTGTAGGCGCGGACTTTGACATTTCTGAGTGTTTTCTGACTTTTGGAATAGAAAAATCTCAAAACGTGTAGTGGACTATGAATGTCTTGCATTTTTTTTTAATTTCTAGACTTTGGTCTCCTCCCGATAATTGATTATTGTCATTAACAATTTCATTTGGCCCAGAGAGGATCGAATTAGCTTTGATACGCAATTTTAAGGTTAGCGCTTTTACCTCATGCTCTACAAAACATGATGGTTGTGTTATATTATAATATGATGTATGTTAAGGTACATGAATGACAAGCTCGTGGAAACTGTCCATGTGGTCGGAGCTAAGTTTTGCAAGACCCGCCGCAGAAGAACACAAAAACTCTCCGCTCACACTCTTAATCTCATGGCTGTTAGACGGGATATGAAGCTGCAGTCTTCAGTAGATTTGACAGCATACAGGCATCTGAACAGACAGATGTCTAAATGCATGCGGCGGGACTTACGCAACTTTAATACTGCTAGTATTGAAGAAGCGATTGAGCGGAACCAGGGCTCTAAAGTCTTTGCTAGAGATCTGTCTGCAAGAAAGAGCCAACTGTCGAAGCTGAAGACCGAGTGTGGCAGCATAGTTTCCGGGACACCTGAAATTTTGAGTGAGATTTAGAGGTTCTATGGGCTAACGATCCAAGAGCGAGTCTTATCCGACACTATTCCGATGATATCCCGGACGTCAGTCTGAGCGAGATTAGAATGGCTCTCCAGCACCTTAAAAACGGCTAGGCCCCAGGCAAGGATAGAATTACAGCGGAGCTTCTGAAAGCGGATCGAAAACCGGTACTTGAAGTCCTTCAGAAGCTCTTTAATTTCGTCCTCCATGGTGGCATTACACCGGAGGCGTGGAGCAGAAGTGCGGTGGTCTTGTTCTTCAAGAAATGTGACAACGCTCTCTTGAAGAACTACAGACCGATTTCCCTTCTGAGCCGCGTCTACGTGCTGTTTTCGAGTCATTACGAATCGTCTTGCGCGCAGACTTGACGACTTCCAGCCTCCCAAACAAGCCGGTTTCCGAAAATGCTTTAGCACCATAGACCACATAGATACCCTTCGGCAAATTGTACAGAAGTCTGAGGAGTAGGTACAATTTGCCACTATGTCTGGCGTATGTGGAATATGAGAAAGCCTTTGATTCCGTCGAAATTTGGGCGGTGCTGCAGTCCCTTCAGCGATGCCAAGTTGACTGTCGGTATATCGAAGTGCTGAAGTGCTTGTACAATAGGGCTACGATGGCTATCCGAGTACAGAACCAGAGTACGAAACCTATCCAATTGCAGAGAGGTGTAAGACAGGGTGACGTTATATCGCCGAAACTCTTCAACACTGCATTAGAAGACGTTTTCAAGGACTGGACTGGAAAGGATACGGTATTAACATCAAGCAGTAGAATCAGAGTGACCGACATAGCCCAACGGATTAGTAAGCTGAAGTGGCAATGGGCCGGCCATATAACTCGAAGAACCGACAACCGATGGGAAAAAAAGGTTCGCGAGTTGCGGCCTCGTATCGGCGGACGAAGTGTAGGACGTCCCCCGCTAGATGGAGTGACGACCTGGTAAGATATGCAGGAAGTCGATGGATGCAGGTGGCCGTGCTTTGTGGCATTCCTTGGGGGAGGCCTATGTTCAACAGTGGACTTGTGAAGGGCTGTAATGATGATGATGATGATGAAGGTACATTTGGACAATGGTTCACAAAAGAACTCTATTATGCCTCTTTTTTAGTTTAGTATGATATATGTTTCATAAAATTTCATCTTTGCTATGGTGTAGACATTCTTTTCGATATTGTTATTGGTTTATCAGACTTAAATGAGACGCATTGTTTATTGCCACATTAAAATAGCCGAATATATATATATACATCCTACATATTCTAATAATTATTGAAATTCGATTATGCATTTATTTATTATTAAATATAACCCAAAACTCTGTATGACATAATAATTATGACCAAATAAGGAGAGACAGGATACAGAATAATAAAACTTTGTAAAGATATTTAGTTCAAGGTTTATATATAAAAATTGCAACCAAATTAAAGTGGGAAGAGATAGGTGGTCCGTGGAGTCGACCTGCGGATAGTTTATAAAGAAATTTTATAAGCAACTGGTTATTGCCCAAAGGCTTAGTATAGCCATTCAGCAAGGAACCGCAGCCAGCGTTCTTGGCACCATACCGCGGAGAACATGACTGTATGATAGTTTAGAGCTCATTTTTTAAATTGATGTAAATATAGTATGTTATGTTAATTGACGCAGTAGCTCAGCTCGACCGGGGAAGGACCACGACCGCACAGAATACAAATGTTAAATAGCAGCGCAATGCTGCTGTCTCGTATGGTGAGTGCGAAACGTGCTTACAAATATGTGGGCGTCAAGATCAAACCTACTAAAACCAAATTTCTACAAACACATAAATTATCGGTTTCTAGGCCGATTGCATTGTATGGTCATCGTAACTAACATAATAAAGAAGTGAGGCCGCTTAAGTGCTACTGCTTGCAATTACGGTACCACAATTAAATCTCAGTTGAATCTGTTTGTATAATAAATATATTTATATGCGGTAATTTTGTCGACGTGGATAAACGGAGCTTTTTATAGAAGAAGAGGCAAACAAGCATGCGGCTCATCTGATGGTAAGTGACTACCGCCGCCCAGGAACTACTGCAACGCCAGGGAAATTGCAAGTGTTTCGCGGGCCTTTTGAAACGAAGCCTTTTTTCTTGAAGGTCCCTAAGTCTTATCAGTCCAGAAAAAATGCTGGTGCTGCCGATTACGCAGAGATGTCGCGGAAGGAAGAAAACGTCTAGTAAGAAGTCAAAACGTCTAGTAAATCGCACAGTATCCAGATAGTGTGGATGGATATCGTGATTTTTTTTAATTTTTGCTTTTTCATTTCATTCAATTCAATTCATTCAAATATAGAACATAAATGATTTAGTAAAAAAGAAAACTCTTTTTACGTTCGATCATAGGCAATCCGTATGCCAGGATATTTGAAAATATTCCTAGTGTGGAGTTAACGTTTTATTACAAGATAACGAAGATAACGGTTAACTAACTTACTAAGAGTGCGAATATAATAAAAGAGAATATTATTAAAACAATACATACGTACTCGTATGTATGTACATATATAATTAAACAATACATAATTATGTATGTACATATATAATGTATATGTCCTGGTGGCTACGTAAGAAAATCAATCATCCCATTTTGTCACGTGGATGTCGTAAGCTTTGACTTTGATTTTGCCATGAGATCTTGTTGGTATTTGTCATACAAAGAAGATCTCATGGCTCTCGATAGATGGCGGTATATCCATGGAGTTGATCGTGAACTGCCCAGTTGAGCTGAATGCGACGATTGACTAATTGTACAATTTGATTTGATAAAGTATCTAATCGAACAATTTGTCCTAGGTTACCATACTTAACAACAACTCTTACCGTAGTGATTTCAACAACTGCTAAAGTATTTTTTTTTAAAGCAAAGTGTAAAATAATTTAAGACCAGTATTAAAACATAGATAATGATGTCTCTTAAAATGGTTCATTTATTTTTCTACGCTACGTAGCCCTACGTGATCATAAATTATAAAAAAGGCTCTCTTAACTTTAAAACAAAGTTGTATGAAGAATACTCTAGAGGAGTTCGAGCGGGTTCAACTCATTTTCTACCCTTTCACTGGATCCCGTCACGTCCAGACTTAAGTTTTCTCTTGTTCGCATAATTTCACCCAAGTCCCGACGTACTCGTAGCGGGTATTCGGTAAAGTTTAATGACGTTACCTAAATTAATTTTTATTCGAAGTGTGTTTTATTCGAAAGTGACATATCTACATATAAATATTCTACACTAGACATTCATTTTGTATCTTGGAGGCATTTTACGTGCATAATTTGAACATTGACAAATACCCAGACGTGAGCAATTATTCATAGATCATACCAATGTTTGTTCCGTGCGGGAATCGAACCCGAACCCAAACGCTTTGTCACGGCGCTACCAAGACGACATCTTAATTTTGATTTAAATGACAAAAAAACAGAAGATCCTTCAGCGATTTAAACGTGACTAAGCGACAATTCACGCACACATAGTTTATAATATTGCACGAAATTAATTACTTTTAGCGATACAATTCCAAACCATATTTTCATCTTAGAAAATTTTATATTGAAACTGACTATTATTTAGTAACAAATCATACAGTATAATAAACATTTTATTTAAAAAAAAGAGTAACAATAAATACAGAAGAAACTAATGAAATTAATTCTTAAGTAAACATCGATGTATGCGTGCTGCACGCATGGACTAATTAATCAACATGAAGTATTAACATAATGACGTTCGTGACGGCGCCTTAACAAGTCTTGATCTAGAGGAATTCAGGTGTACAGCATCGAAAGAAAGCAACATTGAACGCAGACAAATGAAAATATACTTGGTAGAGCCACGCTATAGCTTATGGTTGTAACACGAATGGGTCGGCTCGACCAGGGTAGGACCGCGCTCTCACACAATACCAGTGTCAAATAAGTTATAAGCTAGTACTTTTTACAGTTGTGGTTCTGCCAATAGCTCTCACCACACTACCAAAGGTTAGCTGACAAAGAATGCCTTTTCGGCATTCACTTCGTCTTTGTACCAAATTGCTTTGAGTGCAAAAAAGAATTTTCTATCTATCTAAAATAGTAAGTGAAGAATCAGATACCATTTTTACTAGAATCGTGGCATTCTACGAGTATCTTAGTACTACGGGGTGACACCACATCTGCATTTATCGTCACATATTATTTATTGAATCGAGAATAAATGTAGATGCATTTGGCCCATGGCTTCCACTTTCTTTAATTTATATATCTTTCTTAATCTATAAAAAAGCCAAGTACATTATCATGTTACTCTTATTTGTTTGTATACAAGTGGCAAATGAACACGTCGCCTATCTATTGGTTAATGGCAATTGAGACTTGGAGATGTTGTTACAGTAAAAAATCAAAGTTAAGTATGACTCCAATAATAGATAGCCTCTGACGTTAGACCAACAGATGATAAATATCTGGAATATATTCCATTCTTAAAACAATATTGGTCACTTTTACCTTTACCTTACAACTTATCAATAGTCTAAACAAAGGCCTCTCCTATATATATGGCAGTTATGGCAAATATCCCTCATAGGAGGGATATTTGCCATAACTGCCACGCTTGGAAACCGTAGTTTTTTATTTTAACTCTGCTGTTATCAGGAAGATGCTGCTGCCCATCTCCTGGTTCAGTTTTCCTACGTCGCCTCTTCACGCCTTTCCTTCCTCGCACAGGGTGATATGGGGTAGTGAATATTCTTACACCGCTATTACACGGTTGGTCACGTTTTGAATATAGTGCAGTGGCTTAGCAATGAGTTGCTGCGCTGGGGGCCGCGCGTTTGAATCGCGCACGTAACAAGTATTTGTATGGCCTACAAATAATTGTTCCGGGTCTGGATGTTTGTCCTTGTGCAATTTGTGTTTGTAAACTGCCTCCACGATACAGGAGACAATCCTAGTGTGAGGGTAACATTTTTAAAGAAAAAAGAATCCATTGCCACATTTTGTCCCGTGGATGTTGTAAGAGGCATTTTTTTTATATAGAATAACAATAGGGTGACAAACGAGCACACAGTTCACCAGATGACAAGTGGATGCTGCGGTTCATAGATGTTTATCCTGGAATAATGATCAAAATGCAGATGCGTTGTCACCCCTAAGGACTATTAAGATGGAATGCCTTATATCCAGTAAAAAGGGTATCCGGTTCTCTATACACTCATCATGCAAAACTCAGTAGCATTAAGCTGCTATTTCACCGGACGGTATTATGTGAAAGCGTGGTCCTTCCTCGGTCGAGCCGACCTATTCTTGCTCCAAACTAATTATACTTGTTTTTCTACGGTATCTAATAATAATAATGTCCTCCAGACCGAATCTCGGTTACGGCGGACAGACTCAACGGGGACTTAACATGTGCGCTGGACAGGATTATAGTGCCCTAGTATGTGCCCAAACACATGCGTACACTCTATTTTCTCACTTTTATAATTCGATACGACCGAAGAGAGATCAGTCGCTAGACCAACAGCTTTACGTGCTTCATGCACGGGGTTGAAACACCGCCACCTACTTAATTCCTGGTTGCTACTGAGAATTTCTTGACAGAAAAGCTCAATAGCTGATATTGGCTTAACTTAGGATTCGAACTCAACTGCAGCGCTTTCAGCCAATACACCAACAAGGTAGTCATGGTCACTAATGACTCCATGACTAAAATATAATATGTAATCATTTATGGATTACCTAACAAAACGATTATTGTTAATGTTGAATTAATTTAGCATCCATTTTTGTATACTTGTCAAAAGGATAAGTTTTATTTTTGTAAGATGATGTCAGTCTGGTCTTATAAATATACATACCTACAAATATAAGACAGCCATAAATAACGTATTGCCGGTAGCTTTGTAACTAACTCGTTAATTTACCTGTATATTTCACCTTTGTTTTTTTGCCTGAATTTACAGCGAGCAACCCGGGTTCAACCGGTGCTCGGCGGTGTAGGAAAACATCGTGAGGAAACCGGCATGGCTGATAAATAAGAAAAAAATATTTCGAAGACATGTGAAATTCGCCAACACGCATTGGGGCAGCGCTGTGAACATTTCCTTACATTAAAATCGTGTCAAAAATGAGAAACGGCTTGTGCCCAGCAGTGGGACGTTTAACCTTTATAGCAAAAACTAAGAGTTACAAAAGGCGGACTTAATGTCTCATGAGATTCTTTTCTAGTCATTCCCTTTTTGGCACAGTGACTCAGCATTGAGTTGCGGTGCTATAGTGCCGGGTTTAAATCTCACATGGAACAAGTACTTGTATGTTCCACAAATAATTTTTCTGTGTCTGAATGTTTTTCCTTGTGTGAATTACGTATTTTCATATTTTTATTTTTATTTTGTACGCCCTCCTTTAATTTTAACTATTGTTGCATCAGTTCTCTACGCTAAGGTTGTCTGGAAGAGATCACTTTCAGAGTAATAAGACCGCCTGTTGTACATGTTCTACTTTAGATTTAACTTTACTCGTTATTTTATATTATGGTGTACAATAAAGAGTAAATAAATAAATAAATAAATAAAATAAATTATGTTTGTAAACTGCCTGCACGATACAGGAATTTTATAAATTTTAAAAAAACTCGGCTGAAATGTCGTAAGAATTGATGACAGGTGCAAATTTAAGATTCAATGTTGGACTAGATTAGAGTGCAGTTGCAGTATTGTTTAAAATGTATTCGTGTTGCACATTATTTAACTTTTTCTTTTATTCCGGACTCCAAGATACAGGATTATCCTAGTTTGGGGTCCAATGGAAAATATTTGTTTATCTTGAACATTGTTCAGATGTTTAACTCACTGTTCTTATTTACATTTGTTAAATATATCTGTCAATAAAATTATTTAACATGGCATTACTGAACATGGAACCCTCCTACAGAAGGGAGGATTTGCCGTTATAGCTATGCTTGGCAGCCGGATTGGCAATTGTTGTACCAAATATTGCGCAAATATACGTATATAATTACTCACGCCCGTCACCTAGAGAGGCACAGACTACGGACTACATCCATATATGCTTGACGGTTAAGGATACTCTTAATTTGGCCCATCTTTAATATATCGCCAATAATAGCCAAACTGAAAGTTTGCCGACCAAACCTAATATCCATGTATAAAAATCAATTGGTGTCCGTTAGTCTCACTCGCTTATATTAAAAAACGGGTCGATATTTTGATGGAATTTTTGTGTGTGTGTATTAATGGGTCCCAAGATGGTTTAGATTCACATTTTGACCCGGTAAACAGCGCTCGAAATCCAGCAATCACCCGAAGTCGCAGCGGATCGCTAGTTTAAAATAAAATACAAAGTTCAAAATTTTCCTATGCGGATATGAGAAAGAAGATGATGTCAAATGTAAGTGGCAGCCTCAGCAAACGCAGGGTTGGGAGACATGTTCGATTACCGTTTCAACAATAGTGTATTAAGATATTCTAAATCAGAATCTATTAATAAATTACTTTAAATAAATAAAATCTCGTGTAAAACAAGCCCGGTATTGATCGTCGATGTGTAAAATGGGCCGCGTACAAGGCGACCGCAACACGGTTGATTTGTGGGTTACCAAACAATTGCCTAACGTTTAGGGTACTTGTCTAGGTTGCCTGGGCTTGGACACATTAAACGAGCGACCTCGATCTTACGATCTCATGATCGTCCACGTGAAAAATCTGCGTTTATGTATTTTCTTGGATGCTTTTTACGAGACATTACCTACTGCGGTGAATTTAATGGGTTACTTTGTTCTTTTCTTTATTCTTTTTTTTGAAAACGTTACCCCCACACTAGGATTTTCTCCTGTATCGTGGAGGCAGTTTACAAACATAAATTGCACGAGGACAAACATCATGTTAATGATAATACAGTCAAATAAGGTGAAAAAAGAGGCCAAGTGCGAGTCGGACTCGCCCATGAAGGGTTCCGTAGCAGCAAGTAACATAATATAAAAGTTCTTGTAGTTTGTTGTAACTTTGATCGATGTTTTAATAATAGTGTATTTTATTTTATTTTTATATTTGAGTTGATTGAATGAAAGGTAAATTGCGGTTTAAAAAAATATGACGTATTAAAAAAAGCTACTAACTAGATGTACATTACCATGTAAACTTCAACCAATTTTCGGTGGAAGTTTACATGGTAATGTACATCATATATTTTTTTTAGTTTCATCATTCTCTTATTTTAGAAGTTACAGAGGGGGGGGGGGGGGGGGCACACATTTTACCACTTTGGAAGTGTCTCTCGCGCAAACTATTCAGTTTAGAAAAAAATGATATTAGAAACCTCAATATCATTTTTGAAGACCTATCTATCTATGAAAAAAAATTTTTGACTTTCAGTTTTAAGTATGCGGAAAATTTATTGTTCTTTTTTTCAATTTTTGTGTGAAAATCTTAATGCGGTTCACAGAATACATCTACATACCAAGTTTTAACAGCATAGTTCTTATAGTTTCGGAAAAAAGTGGCCGTGACATACGGACGGACAGACGGACAGACAGACATGACGAATTCATAAGGGTTCCGTTTTTTGCCATTTGGCTACGGAACTGTAAAAAGAGGTAAACCTCGGAATAAGAGATAATATGCTATCAAGTAGGATAAGTGTTTGTTTTAGCGTTCTCCTCACCTAATACGTCTCCCAGAATCTCGTGAATGTCAACAGTTCAAGGCCAAACATATTTTTTTCAATATCTTGTTTTATTTGCTTTAAATGACATTTAAATTTATTAGGAAAGTTTTATTGGTTGTGTAAGTAGAGCGCGAAGAGTGGAAAGCGCTTATCCGTAATTGGTTAATAGATACACTGTGGAATTTAATGCATCCATTCATCCATTACATCCTATAAAATTTACTACTGAACACAGGCCTCCTCCATAGATTGAATGCAAATGTATAGCAGTTTATAAAGTGAATTGCTAACTTAAATAATAAATTTTTATTTTAACCCCATGTCAAATAAAATGTGGCTCTTTACGTGGTAGAGCCATGCTACAGCTATATTAGTAGTATAGTTGTAGCACGAATGGGTCGGCTCGACCGGGGAAAAACCACGCTCTCACAGAATACCAACGTAAAATAACAGCTTGATGCTGCTGTGTTTCGTATGGTGAGAGTAGAGAACCGGAGACACTTTTACTGGAAACGAGGCATTCCATCTTAGTCCTCACGGGTGACAACGCATTTGCATTTTGTTTCGTAATCGAGGATATATGTAGATGTCTGTGGACCGCAGCAACCACTTACCATCAGGTGGAGTGTGTGCTCGTTTGTCGCCCTTATCCTATAAAAAAAACGTACAAGTTTGGCAACTACTTCAACATTGGCACATAACTTATAAAGTTCTGAAATTAATACATAAATTCTTCGTAATTAAAATATTAAAGGAAAAAGTACTTTAGTAAGTCCTTAATTACCTTATATATTATAGTACAAAATCAGAACACAGCATTGAAAATTTTCTTTACTACGCAATTCATCGCAATTTAATGCAACCACAAATATTGTCTGGGTTAAGTTTGTATAGACTTTTATGCTCTATAAAGTATATTATACTTTTCTAACAACTTCAATTGTCATTTACGGTAATGAAAACAAAATATATACAAAAAACCGATTTTTGATTATACGAGATTTTATGAGACGAGGTAACATATAGAATGCCAAAACTAAGATTTATTTTATCGAGCTGATTTACGCAAGGTAATTTTTACCAACTTTAATATAATGAAGTTCTACAAAGTAACGCCTGATTCTTTTAATTATCTTAAAACTAAGATTTATGGATAAATCTTAGTTTTGGCATTCTATACAAGTTTGTAGCTTATTATCTCCCAATTCGAAGTAAAATATTTATATATATCGGTTAAAAAACAGGGATCTATTTAAATGGACTAAGATAATATATTTTTAAATGTTATTTTCAAAAATTTCTCACACCTAGAACACAAAGCGTAGATGTGGGCTTTATTTGAACACTTGACGAGGTCACACGACTCTATCACATTAGGTAAATCGGGTTAATTATTGTTATAATGCACGAATAAATGATGAAAATCGCATCAATATTAAGAGAAAACACTAATAAGTATGATGCTTTTATTAAAATTTGCAATTTGATTTTTTTATTGTCGACGTCTTTTAAGCTCTCGTAAAAAATGTGTTTTAGTTACTAAAACATCTCGAGAATGTTTTTACGAAATTATTGTCTACACTGTCTTCGAAATCATGCAGTTTTTTTTTCTTTTGAAAATCACTGTATCCTTGGTTTTTTATGTTATAATAAAGTCATTACAGCAAAAACCACCAGTTTTACATGGAAACAAACACCCATACTCAAATAGTAAACACTAATCAGTGTTTCAAGGTGACCACAAAGTAATTTTTAATTTGTGTAATCTTGTCAAAAGATACCCGGAAGAGTTCCTGAAAAGTGGCGGTGGCAGCATTTGTTATCGATAGAGCAAAAATTGCCACCCCGCCCACACTATTTTCGAAAGTCGCTGTTGTAGCACGAATGGGTCGGCTCGACTGGGGAAAAACCACGCTCTCACAAAATACCACCGTAAAATAACAACTCAATGCTGCTGAGTTTCGTATGGTGAGTGTAGAGAACCGGAGACCCTTATTTTTATTTTTATTTATTTATTTAAACTTTATTGCACAAAAGAAAAATCGTACATATGGCGGACTTAATGCCTTAAGGCATTCTCTCCCAGTCAACCATTAGGCTAAGCAGAGATAAACATATGGGAGGTAGTGCAGCAAAAGTAATCAGAAAAAAAATGTAACGAATAATAATAATAATAATAATAATAATTTATTGACACACACACATAAAGAAAAATTACACAAATCACAATTTTACAAATTGATTACTTTTGGTACAGAATACGAAGATTCGAACTTCGTTACATTTTTTTTCTCTACATAATTTGGCCTTCTTTATTCTTTAGTCTTTATTTATTATTTAAAAATGTGTGTATGTGTGTGTGCGTGCGTGCGTGTGTGTGCGTGTGTGAGTGTGTGTGTGTGTGTGTGTGTGTGTGTGTGTGTGTGTGTGTGTGTGTGTGTGAACTTTCATGAGTTTGTTGGCTTTTTCTTTCAGTTTTTGGAAACCCTCTTAAACCTACCGGCTGGGGCTATGTGTCTGAATGGTATACCACTGGCATATCGTTACGCAATCACCAACCCGCCCAACATGGTAAGGGTCACTTTCGTAAAAATTCAAGCTAGCTAACGCACTATGATTGTTGTTATTTTTAAAAAACCTTGAAAATGAGTCCGCGTTATGAACCTAATTTTATAATTATATTACAGCATAGTGTCGGTGCAAGAATATCTACTACCCCATATTATCCTAGGGTTTCGTAAAAGGCGACAGAGGGAAACAAATCAGGAGATGGGCAGCAGCGTCTTCCTAATATCTACTAAAAATAAAAAATAAACTGCGGTTGCCAACTCACTTGCCAAGCATGGCAACTATGGCAAATGGTGAACTTTAATAGGCTGTAACGTTATAATTATATCTGCTCTACCGTGTAAAAAGGACAAATTGATAAGCGCGTGTCGATTTGTGTGTGTCATTTTGCTTCTGTATTAAATAGAATAACAATATCTAAGTAATTTAACAGTACAATGACCGCCAGGTGTTGCTACGTTGCTCATCGTGAATGCAAATATTATGGATAGGAAACGAAACAAATTACACGTGGACGTGGACACCATTGAATTTATAAAAAAAAAATTGCAATACAAACTGTAATACGTCATGTTTACTTAATACATTAAATTGTAACATATTATGCGTTACATTAATATACATTATAGATTATTACGTTAAACAGTGAGAAATAAGAAAGGTGTATAAGTTAGGTACTGCGAGTAACTTATGCACTTACCTTACTTTTCTTACCAGGTGAGTCAGTAGTCAAGCACCAACTTTGAATAGTGTTAAAAAGAAAATACTTTAAAAAATTTAAATGCGTATTTGACGTTATAAACAATTCATTTTTTTTTAGTGATTCATTGATAAAGTTTCAAATCGTCATTATTTATGTACGTGGTAGAGCCATGCTGCAGATATATTAGTAGTATAGTTGTAGCACGAATGGGTCGGCTCGACCGGGGAAGGACCACGCTCTCACAAAATACCAGCATAAAATAGCAGCTTAACACTGCTGTGTTTCGTATGGTGAGTGTAGAGAACCGGATACCTTTTTTACTGGAAAAGAGGCATTCCATCTTAGTCTTCACGGGTGACAATGCATCTGCATTTTGATTCGCAAACGAGTATAGATGTAGATGCCTATGGGCCACAGCAACCACTTATCATCAGGTGGTCTGTGTGCTCGTTTGTCACCCTATCCTATAAATTTTTTTTAAATAGGTCATTCCTATAGTAGTACCTATATATAGTTTTGGAGTAAAAATTCCAACTAAGGGTGGAAAAATACGGGGCTGGTTTTAATGGATCTATTATGACAACATTCTAATTGTTATCTTAAGCTTGTGATATTCCTTAGTATCCTCAAAAGGTTCAAATTTTTTTTTTAATTAAAGTAAAAGCCGACGTCAAATAACTAAAAATAATAAACTAATTTTCATATAATACCTTTGGAAGTGAATGCTCAATTGATTTAAGTATTTCTTTTAATACGAAATTAAAGAAATTATTTCATTATTTTCAGTTATTCGAAGGTAGTTGGCTTATTGACGTTTTTTTCTTCAATCATTTAGTTAAATGAAATAAGTCGTTATAATCATCATATTTACTGAAAACAAGTCTGTATTTAGCTGGTAAAGTAGACATTGGAAATAATAAGTGCTTTATATGCCACTTGCCAATCTTCCAGACAAACTTTCGTTATTGGTTTTTATGTACTCATCGACGCTAGCAGTTTATGCTACATAAAAAAATATCTAGAAGGAAATAGCAAAAGCATGTCCAGTATTACATAATTCAGTTTCACACCCATATTTAAAAAAATTGTTGTTAGGTGGATAAATATAAATTGTATTTCAAAAATCATTATACGACGACATGCGGCTAACCGTTCGCATATCGCTAATCACGATCCATAAAACAAGTTTTATGTTATAATCAAATACATTTAAGTAGTTAGCTCGTATACCTATATATTTAAATCTCTTTGGTTATAATAATAATTAGGTCAACTGGCCCAATACAATTTTAATAATCACTAAAGTAGGTTTTTGTGAGTTGGATCCTTTTTGCATAGCTACGGCCACATTGTCGTTTAATTGACTTTCCTTATATTCAATCTATACCATCTTATTACAACAAGTTGTTGTTTTCGTTAGTTTCGGCAGTTTTCGGGATATCTATCTATCTGTGTAACGGAATCTTTTATTGTAATTTTCACCAACTTGTAGATTCACTAGTAAATTTGCACTTTTATCAAGGACCGATGACAATACAATAATTTAAAAACTTTATCTTAGTATCCTCATCAAGATCACCTCAAAAGAACTCAATAATGTCATTATCATTAGCGTCTTTTAAGTTTTCTTAAATTTTAACATTACCACTTCACGAAAATTTACATTTTACTGTCAAATTCCATTGCTTACATTTCTATAGTCTTTAAATTTTTTTTTACTCATCTCATGCCAGGTTCTGAGACGTGCTAGCTCATGGGTGTTTTGAGCGAGGACAACAAAATGGCGAAAATAGATATAAAATTATTTAATTTATTTTTGTTAACTTTACCACCGCTTACATTTATTATTATTTGTATATTGTATAACATGAGTGGTAAGTTGCTTAAATCTAGTACCTATATGCATACATGAATATGACGATATTGCACCATACGTATTAAAATAGAATTATCTTACTTATTTTTTGTCAAACAGTTTTTACTTCCGGTTATGAGTCAAATCTCTAGTTATTAAAAAAATGATAGTAAGCATAGTATGTAACGGTGCACGCAACTGAAATAAATTAAACATTAATAATTTTTAAAGATTACTGTAGATACTTTATTGATTAATAGATTTTTATTATACAAATCTTAAGCTGTAGATATTTATTGTAGATAGTAGTGTTATTTTCTCACAATTAAACATTTTGTCGTTTCTTGCAAACGCACGCAAGTTACGGTCTAGTAACCTGTCATCCGCACCATGTTTCTTTCATGAGACGGATTTGAATTTAGACTGACAATTTTTTGTATTAAGATGGTTAGTGTTGTTTAACAAAACTTAATCTAATATGTAAAGAGTAATACTTGTATGTTTGTTCGCCCTCTATGCATTCCTATAACATACGAGTACATCCGATTACAATGGAACTTTCTTGAGTAGTTGTGCAAGCGCCAGTTAATACTTAAAATTGCGATGGATAATTTTATCGGTGCCGACGTTGATCGAACCTAGGTTACTAGCTAATTGAGAAATTTACGACTACGGCTCAAGTATTCCGGAATAATCAATATTGAATTAAAAAAAATCTATTCCATTCTACTCCATTCGTTTCTAATTTATTCCATAATTTTATATTCTCTTCAAGCCATTAACAGCCCATCTTATGAATGTTACAAGTATACGCGTAATACAGAGGCATTTACTCGTTCTAAGATGTTTGTTTTTATAATTTAAGTGACACAATCCACCTGACGGTAGGTGGCAACTGCGGCCCACCTGCAACCTGCAACCAACTTCAAACAAAGAAGGATAAAAATGCGTTATCACCTGTGGTTTGAAATGGAATACCTCTCAACCTGTAATAGTACTGGATCTCTATACCCTTCAGACTGGAACAGCTGTGCACACCAATCAACACTCGCAATTCAAATTACCAGTTAAGTGTTAACAACAAATTAACTGTATCAGATCAGGACGTAGCAATGGTTTTTGAGAAATATTTTACTGATATTCCGATATTGACTAGTGGTCAATATCGGAATATCAGTAAAATATTTGAATTCTTCTCCTGCCGTCGCCGAATCATTACTTAAACAAAATGTAAATGGGTGTACAAAGAATTTTACATTTCATAAAGTATCATCAAAAGATATTGTAAAATATTTAAAAACTATTGATTAAATTAGTAAATTGGTTCAATGTTAATAATTTGCATTTAAATGGCACTAAAACCAAATGTATGAAATTTATGACTCCAAATGTCAAACAATTAAACACTAATGTAATTTTAAATGGGGAGAAACTGAGTCTTGTAGATACCACCATTTTTCTTGGAATCACACTAGACGCGAAGCTTCAATGGAGCCCCCATATATCAAAACTAGCAAGAAGACTTAGTTCTGCAGCATATGCTGTAAAAAAGATTAGAAGTCTACCAGTGTTGAAACAGCTAGACTAGTTTACTTTAGATATTTCCATAGCATAATGTCGTATGGTATTTTGCTATGGGGACATGCAGCTGACACTGAAATTATATTTGTTTTACAGAAGAGGGCCATAAGTGCAATTTATGATTCAAAGCCTAAAGAGTCTCTGCGACAAAAATTTAAGGAAATTAATATATTAACTTTGGCCTCTCAATACATTTATGAGAATGTAATGTACGTACACAAAAATAAAAGTAGTTTTACGAAAATAACTGATATTCATTCTGTAAATACTAGGAACAGACACAAGCTAGTAGTACCAGTTACTCAGTGCCCCAAGAATGAATTACTTACTACATCGAGTCAGTAATTCATTCTTGGGGCGATGTATACGCTTTTACAACAAAATTCCAGAAAATATACAAAATTTGACCGGCTCAAAGTTCAAAAACTTTATTAAACTAAGTTTGTATAAAAAGGGTTATTATAATATTAAGGAATTTATGGATGATAATAACCCCTGGAAATGAGGTGATCGCTACCAAGCTATTTCTAATTTGTTGTGTTGTTAATGTGTGTAACATACATGATTGTAAGCTGTTATTTAAAAAAAAACAGTCCCGCTGGGTTTCTAGCTGGTTCTTCCCAGGACAGAGGTTTTTTTCCGAACCAGTGCTAATTAAACAAAAGAGTGACTTTCAATAAATATTATTTATAATCTATATTGAATAAAAAAGTTTCTGTTTCTGTTTCTGTTACACTTTCAGTCTCTAAGAAGCTATCGACATAAACATTGACAGGGATTTGAACCCAGGAGTTCCACGGACTTGACCATCTAGCAATCCCGGCTATCAAATCAAAGCCAGTTACATAGCGAGCAAAACTTCCAAGGCTTGAAAAGTTCTTCAAGAAATTTAAAACTTACTATGAGTTCAGATCAGAATTAAATTTGCTCGGAATTCTCTTTACAAACGGACTTAAAGCCGTTCAAGTACTCAGTTATGCAGAACTTAAATACAATAGTAACTGAATTTTTATGTAATTAATTTTAAATGGTAATTAATTCATTTATTGTTACTGACGTGCGAAACAAAGTGAGAAAAACACATTTATTGACCACAAATGGACACATGAGAAGTTTCAGGCTAAACAAAATTTTGAAGAAAACAGAGGCAGTCAGAACTGCCGGCAGAAGTGAAAATTTAATGATATTTATGCGTATACATGTACACAGGCCCCTTTGCTATCGACATGCTCGAGTCATCATCAGTCACCTCGAATGTCGAGGTCATCGCTGACGTGAACCCATAAGTTTTTCCCCTACCAAAAATCGCTTAATGCGGCCAAAGAAGTTTTCACTTCAAAAATTATATCTAAACTATACAAAATACTCTCCAGAAGAAAGTATCGGCAGGAAGTATTTCACTTTCGGATTGATACTCGTTTTATCGCTTATATAATGGTTTGAAATGGATCTTGATACATATAAGTGGTGCGTTTTTGTGTAGTGCAAGTGAACTATTGGGAAACGATGTAAACAGTGCTTTAATGGTGACACAGATTTTCAGTTTTAAGGCACCTTGTGATACTATCGTCACCGATACGCCTTGTGATACAATCTGCTGAGTTAAATTATCATCAAAATCACGGAAAAATTTCACAATGTGACGCATCAACAAATGGTGGAAAATTTTGCGAACAAAATACGCGACAGACTGGGCTTTATGGGCATGGATATTTTCGACTCTAAATTAAAAAAAAAAAAACAAGAACAAAATTCTAAAATAATAAACAATTTAAATATTTAATACAACTAATTGATAACAATAAAATTTCAATGTACGGTAATTGTATGCGACGTTACTGGTAAACGGGATTTGCAACTCAGCACTTTACAATAATTTTCATTTCAGTTTCCAAACCTTGTGACATCTCGAATTTTATTTAAACGTATAAAACCTTCTTTCAAAAATTACACCACAAAAATATTACGGTAAAGTTAACTATTTGATAAATCTGATTATCAAAGAATAGTCTATAATATATTCTCTGACAAATCGAGGGGTGTAGCTTGATTTAAATAAGTGCGGAGTTAAGTTACAGTTGAACCCTTACTTCTTATTATCCCTTTATTTTTTATTCTTATCAATAACACATTTTTCTACCCTCATTTAGAGATAACAGGCTTTATGGATGTCAAGTCCAGTCAGTTTATTAGAGTGATATATCCTTCGAACCGATTTCGACCATGAGCGACAACTTCAGAGTAGATTCATTCGTTTATTTTCTGATGTTTGTGCTGTGCTGTTAACCTATGCGGCTTTTACAGCTTCATCTGACACAGGCCTCTATTTAAGAAGGGAAAGGCAATGATGGGAATGAGGATGATGTTGGTTTATGATTTAGTATTGTTACTAATCATCATGTCTCTTCTGTTGAGGTTTTATGAGCTGTCCGAGTGGGGGTGTGCGTATCCACGCCTCTGACTGCTTAGCTCGTGTCGGTTGATGTTCTGGGCGGTGATGCGTCGTGCCCGCCTACGGATGCGACGCGCCCCATCCGTTAATCTACTTGAGCTTGTCCCAATTGGTGTGGGTTTAGTGTCAGCGTTTGATGAGTGTGACGGCGCTGTCGTCGCGCCAATAGCGAAAACACATCGAAGCCTAAATCGCGCTAACAAAGTTCAGAAATTAAAACAGTATATATATAGAATAGCTCCGAACTACTAATCGGAGCGTTGGCCGCTCCCCGGGCAGAACACCTTGCCCGGCGGGAGATCTCCTCTTTTCCTCCCTACGGCCACATGTGCCTGCGACGTTTGGTTCGACGGGATCGAGCGAGCGTGGTTGTTCTATAAGAACGTTACGCGGTCTACGGAGAGTCCGCACATTTGATGTAGTTGGCTGCGTTTGCCACTAGCGGGTTTGTATGGGTTTCCGCGCTATTAAAGTAGCGCTGAGACATCTGAACAGTTTAAAATCATTGTGCAGATCTGAATCCTGTTGATATCACCGTGCTCCGGTGGCTTTTCGGATGAAAAAGTTCTGAACTTTCTGTAGTTCGTATAGGTGGGTCCTATAGGTGTGGGCAAAAGCTACACTTGCGTAAGACTTGATAGGTCTAACGCAGGTTTTGTAAAGGTGGAGTTTGTGTCTTAGCGACAACTTACTCTTCCTGTTAACAACAGGTTGGAGACGGCCAATGACTGTCTTGGCTCTGTTGCAAACTTATGTGTTTCGCGAAACTAATGCGGACGTCGAAAGTGACTTCCAGATATTTGGCAGAGTTTTCCCAAGGGATGGGACCGCCGCATAAGGAGGTAATATCTAGCTTTGCTTTTGGATATCGAATCTTTTTGGCGTTGAACGCAATTGAAAGTATATTACTACACTTTTTTCGGGATTCACTTCGATTCTCTATAGCCGCCTATGGATTGAACCATTGGAACCATTCGCCTGAGCGATTGGTAGTTTTTTGGAGTTTTGAAAGTGAGACTATTCCCATTATAGTCAGATACAAAGAGTGCCGTTTCGTCGGCGAAGAAAGCAGTATTTACCACTGCATCCTTGAGAATATCACTTGTGAAGAGTGTAAAGAGGAGGGGGGATATGACGGCGCCTTGTGGGACCCCGACCTTTAGAAAACGTTTCGTCGAACGATATTCGATAGCGAAAGGAGCGATTTGTAAGGAAGGCTCGGAAGATGTGTACGAGCCTATCAGGCACGTTAAGTTATTCATTGCCGCAGATGCGCTGAAGTAAGTGAAACATGGAAGAAATTTCTGCAATTAATTACGATAATTATAAACATTAAAATTGTTGGTAATCACATCGCCGGAACAAAGAGCCAAAAGAGCCAGAGTAAGTAAGCCATTTGCATATTTTATCCCTTATAAACTTTAATGGCTCCTAATTAAAGAATAAAGATCTGCCTTCCACTTATATGTTCACCTTCCACCTACATTATATAAAATAAGTATGTTACATTGTAATACAAAAAATGTTAGCTACTGAATTACATAACCTGTTTTAAATGATCTTTTTAATTTTACCAATGTGTACGTGATTCGCCAAGCTGTTTTTAGATACAGGTTGAGACACGAAAAGAAGTCGGCAATATCGATGAAATGGCACGATATATCCAGACATCTAAATACTAGAAACGAGGGATTAGACCTCGTAGCAGCAATCGCAGTGTAGGGCGACCACAACGCATCAGCTCAGCTTCAGCTTTCTATGTACCGTTTTGTTTCGACCTTCCACTAAATAACGATTTAAATGTTTATGAAAGTAAGTGGCCAGGACCGTGCTTTATGCCACCGATATTAGTCATTGTTTCGTAATAGCCAATGATGAGTAATTTTGTAATTTTTGATCCTGATGCACTTACAAGTTCAAGGCTTGAACAGTAAGCTGAAAATCAGTATAAAGAAAGCACCAATAACGTCACTCAAAACCGCTAAAAAAAAACAAAGACAAATAGCAAACAATTGAATAACGCCATGATGCAATTGTAATTACCACGGTTATATTGTATTGTACACGTGACCAACTACAAATGAACCCGCTCAGTTCTGCTTAGCTAGAGTTAATTGTTTTAAAACCCAAGTGTCTTGTTACATTGGAAGTTTTGTGCACCTTCACCAGTTATTAAAGACCTCGCGAACATTGTAAGAGTCAATGATTAAGGAATAATTTTAATGTTGAGTGCGGGTCTTAGTTGGCTGGTGTATTAACACCGTTCGCACTTGGCCTTCTTCGCACAGACGCGGTAAAGTGGGGTCATACAATCAAGATCGTAACCATTCTATACCATTGTGCGTACAATGAACTCGAAATATGTTAATTATTATGTTTATTTTGATGTATACAGTTATCAAACAGATTCTGTGCAAAGCGGTCATTTTAGAATTTCATTCGAAAGGCTACAAAACAGTTATTTTCCCATTCACGAAAATTAACAATGCATGAAATCGGTCGCAGAAAAGAATCCAAATAAATAATTAATTTAAACATATTTAATACTTCTTTCGGTTTTCAAGGCAAACGTGCATTTACGTAAATAATATTAAAGGGCAAGCATTTTATACTTTTTCATACATTTAAAAATGGAAATACATTCATTTTTATAAGCAAAACACAGAGCAACACGGGCCACTTGCCTATGGCAAAACACGACAATATTCATGAAGGAAATCGCATTTAGCAGTCTAAGGCTGCGTTTCCACCAGAAATGTAGGAAGCAGCTGGGCGGTGCGAGGATGCGTAGCGACGCTGTGAAACGCTGCGCAAATGAGCGGTGCGAGGACGTGTAGCGGGCTCATTTTAGATGCGAGCGGGATGAGGTGTGGTGGAAGCGGAGTGCGCGCGCCACTGACCGCTGCTTTTTGCGTCTTTCCCAAGCACACTGTTGAAGCGCCTGTCAAATTATATTAGCAGTTCTCATGCCAATATTAGTCCGTAAGCTGTGTAGGTATGTTTAAAAAATGTTGTACCGGTCGTCGTTGTAAAATTTAGAGATCAAGTAAAGGTCGATTGAGCAAATTACTGCATTTTATTATTAAAAAGAGATCAAATTCCTATTCATGGTCCTAAATCGAAGCCGGATTTGAAAAAACGTAATTGGACAAGATATTATTTAGTGGAATACGCTTGGGAAGTCTTAAATATTCGTTGTGGAAATACCACCGAGGGAGTGAAGATATTTAACCAAGAAATCTGGAGTCTTAGCCCCTTAGATATTGGACTATTATTTAATTTATTTAACCCAGCACTCATTATCAGGTAGTATTTTGTGTAAATCGACTGCTAATTTATCAGGTTAGTACCAAATTACCTATAAAATAATTACGTATAACTTAAAGTATTTAATCGGCTAAAATTCATTTAATATTGTTTTATATAGTTTCTAATAACCGTCAAATCATGATTAAATCAAATTATAAAGCTTAGTTAAATTATATTGACGATATTATAATTTTTTTTTCTCTTTATTGGTTTAAACTGTTTTTTAAAAAATAAGTCAAGAGAGTGTATAATTGAAAAAATTGCATAATATTATTTATTACATACTAAGGCATACCTGTGAAGCTGTTTGATGGTCTGAATTGTATTTGTTACCCTTAATTGTTGTTAATTATAAAGTTAAATATCAAGGTAGTACATGTACCATTTTGTTTAATTATTTAAGAGTTTGAAAAATAAGTAAGGGAATTAGTTTTCATTTCTTTACAACTGTAAGCAAAATTGTATAAAACTACTTATGAATTATATTTTATAAAATATAAACTTCTTGTTTGTATAAATTTCAGGCATTTGCACTAGTCTCCCAATACCAGCCAGCATGCCAGAAGATAAGGAGCAAATTAGGAAACGAGCTAGTTACAAGGGACAAATAACAGCTTTTTCAAATTATTTAAATTCACTGAAGGTATCTTCATTGGCTGCTACTGAGGTAAATGAGTTGGAATTACGTATTAGTAGGATTGAGTCAATGTATGAACGATATGATGAGGTACAATTATCCATCGAGTGTAATACTGATAATATAGACGCCCAGATATCAGAACGAACTGATTTTGAATCCCTGTATTTTAAATCGCTTTCTCTTGCAAAAAGGATCTTAGCAGATTGCATTAAGTCAGATGACGTAAGCAGTGACGGTGGCTCTCATTCCGGCAATCATAAATTTGTTAAACTGCCCACTATTCAACTACCTAAATTTAATGGTTCTTATGATAATTGGTTAGAGTTTCATGACACGTTCATGAGCCTCATACATTCAAATGACGAGATAGATGACATAAATAAGTTTCACTATCTGAGAGCGTCGTTGGAAGGGCCCGCTGCTGTGGTAATACAGTCAATCGAATTCTCGGCAGCTAATTACACCGTCGCATGGACTATATTATGTGATAGATATGATAATAAAAGACTACTAATTCAAAATCACGTGACAGCCTTATTTAATATAGCACCAATTAATAAAGAATTGTCTGTCAACTTAAAACGTCTTATTGACCAAATAAATAAAAATTTACGTGCACTAGAATCTCTCGGTGAGCCAACTAAACAATGGGACACACTTCTCATTCATATTATTACTCAAAAATTAGATGCTAAGACATATCGTGAATGGGAAGAGTCTAAAGGTCGTTTGGAGAAAGATACACCTATTACGTTCGATATATTTTTGATGTTTTTAAAAAATCGAGCCGATTTAATCGAAACACTAGAAATGTCTAATTCTGGTGCTACTAACCGTTTAAATTCTTCTATAAAATATGCTCCAAAAGTTAAGGCAATGGTTTCAGTTCGGGATACCGGTAATAAAAACGGTTCGGCCTTTTCCGCCAAACTGTGTCCTAAATGTAAGGGTGACCATAAGTTAAGCAGTTGTCCTCAGTTTCTTGGATTAAGTAACGATGTGCGTCTACAGTTACTGCCAGAGTATAAAGTATGTTTCAATTGTCTTAATTCAGGACATTATGCAAATCACTGCAAAAAGCCAGGATGCAAAATATGCCACCGAAAGCATAACACTCTCGTGCACGTCGCAGATTACCAGTCAAAACCAATTACAGATATTAATACATCTAACACGAGTAGTGGTAATAATAAGCCCGTTATGCAAGGTCATTTCGAACAAACAAACAGTTCGACAGGCTCACAGTTGGCATCCAATTCTAACGCACATCTGTCATTATCCGCAAAGGTAGGCACTGCATCGTGTAGTGAACAAGGCGACGTATTGTTATCGACGGCATTAATTAAAGTTATAGGTAAGAATGGTTGTCCATATATTGCTCGTGCTATTCTTGATAGTGGCAGTAACGCTTGTTTAATAACTGAAGAGTTATATCAAAGGCTAGGTTTGCCCGCTCAAAATGTAAATCAGTCGGTAGTCGGTATTAATAATGCTTCGGCACACATCAAGAAGATTTGTAAGGTATCGATAAAATCATTGAATGATAACTTCTCTAGTAATCTTCATTGTTTTGTCCTACCATCAATAACCCAAAATGTACCTACTAGATATGTTAATTTGTCAAACTTAAAAATTCCATCTAATATTTCTCTGGCAGATCCTAATTTTCACTCACCTGCTCCCGTTGACATGCTTATAGGTGCTGATGTCTTTTGGGACTTAATAGGAACGCAGAGATTAAAATTAGGGGACGGTCAGCCGATTATTTGTGAAACTAGCTTAGGATGGTTAGTATCAGGTCCGATAGATTATAGATATGTAAAGAAAGGGGTTAACTTTATTAAATGTAATTTTACAAGAATATTTCAAGATGAGGCTAGTAAAGATTTAGATGAAGATATACAAAAACAATTAGTACGATTCTGGCACCTCGAAGAGGTAAGCCCTGCGTCTCTTTATTCAAACGAAGAAAAATTATGCGAAGAACACTTTTTAAAAAACACCACGCGACTGGCAAATGGTCGATTTTGCGTGAGGATACCCTTAAAACATAATCCTGACGTATTAGGTGATTCTTGGCCACGAGCTAAAAAGTGTTTACTATCGCTAGAGCGCAGGTTAGCAGGTCAATCTCAGGTCTATGAAATGTATAAAGAATTTATGTCAGAGTATGAAAGTCTGGGTCATATGGAGAAATGTGAGAATGATAATTTACCACGTAAGATGCATTTTATACCACATCACGGTGTGCTTCGGGAAAGTAGTACTACTACTAAATTAAGAGTCGTTTTCAATGCTAGCAGTCCGACTTCTTCGGGTGTTTCCTTGAATAATATACAGATGGTAGGTCCCGTGGTACAGGACGACCTTTTGTCCATTCTTTTACGCTTTCGGCTACACAAATACGTTCTCACAGCTGATGTTGAGAAAATGTATCGGCAAATAGTCATTCATCCCGATGACCGCTATTTGCAACAAATTGTCTGGCGTGATAACCCTTCAGAACAGCTTCAAGCTTATCAACTTAACACCGTGACTTACGGCACCTCTAGTGCTCCCTTTTTGGCAACTAGGTGCCTCCAACAATTAGGCTTAGAGTGTACCGATGACAAGGTTGCTCAAGTGATCATTCACGATTTTTACGTTGATGACTTGCTAACGGGAGGGGATGATATTAACGAGGTTACAGATTTGCGCCGTAAAGTGACTTCCACACTTGCATCAGCTCATATGGTTTTGCGAAAGTGGAAGTCGAATGAATCTCAACTGGTTAGTGAAAATGATATTTCTCCGCTTGATTTGAATATTGGTGGCTTTGAACCGACTAAAACTTTAGGCCTTGGTTGGCAATCACATACTGACCAACTTTGTTTCCCTATAGGAGGGCTATTCTCAGGTGGAACAAAGCGTGATATGTTATCTGTAATTTCTCAGATTTTTGATCCACTAGGACTTCTATCTCCCTGTGTAATTAAGATGAAAATGCTTCTTCAACAGTTGTGGCTGCTCAAGCTGTCATGGGATGAGCAGTTGACGCCAGAAATCAGCAAGATGTGGGCTGAGATAATAGTCGATTTACCTAAATTAAATACTCTACGTATTCCACGTCGTGTTATTTGTGACTCGCCTAGTTTGTTTGAATTTCATATTTTCTCGGACGCTTCTGAGCGAGCATATGGCGCCTGTTTATATGTGCGTAGTGTTAATGATCAGGGTGAGGTTTTAATTCAATTATTGATGGCGAAAAGTCGTGTCGCGCCGCTTAAACCTATAACAATCCCAAGACTGGAACTTTGTGGTGCACTTGTTGGAGCTCGCCTTCACCAAAAGGTTGTAGCATCGCTGAGACAACAGGCTAAGCGCACTTTCTTTTGGACAGATTCGTCCATCGTGTTAGGATGGTTAAAGGTGTTACCTAGCAAGCTACAACCCTTTGTCAGAAATAGGGTTGCTGAAATATTAGAGAAGACTGGAAATTGCGAGTGGAGGCATGTCCCAACAGAGTGTAATCCGGCCGATCATATTTCTCGCGGTGTGAGTTGTAAGGATATTTCATCCATGAGTAAGTGGTGGCCAGGACCTGAATTTTTAAAGAAAGAGGTCTCTCACTGGCCTGCAAATTTCTTAAGTATTAATCACGAGTTGCCTGAGATTAAATCGTCAAATGTTATCCTCCACGGAATACTTCATTCTAGCAACAATGAAGATTTAGGTGGGAATAAATTAATTGAATTTAAACGCTTTTCTAAATATACTAGATTAAATCGGACCGTTGCTTATGTGCTGCGTTTTATTAATAAATGTAGAAAGCAATCCGTTCACGGTCCTCTAAGCAATCAAGAGTTGCAAACCGCACTCAATGTTATTATAAGAATATCTCAGAGTGAATCATTTGAGGAATACACCATGTTAATTAAAAATAAAAGTTTACCCACTAAAAGTCCGTTGCATAAATTTAATGTATTTCTCGATGATAATAAAATAATGCGTGTTGGAGGGCGATTACTGTTATGAGAAAAAACATCCCATACTTATACAGTCCACTCATTATTTTACCAAATTGCTCTTCAATTATGAGCACATAAGGTTAATGCACGCGGGACCACAGCTAATGTTGGCCACTATAAGAGAGATGTACTGGCCGATTAGAGGTCGTAATTTGGCCAGATCTTGTTATCGACAATGTGTAAGATGTAATAGAATGAAAGGAAAAACCATCTCTCCAATAATGGGCAACCTACCACACCAACGCATCCTTTCTGGTTTTCCATTTCAAAATATTGGACTAGACTATGCGGGACCAATTCAATCTGTTTCTCGCCATGGCCGTGGTTGTAAAATTGTAAAGGTGTATATAGCTATTTTTATTTGCTTCGCGACTAAGTCAATTCATCTTGAATTAGTGGGTGATTTAACTAGCAATACCTTCATATTAGCTTTGCGCAGATTTATGTCTAGAAGAGGGAAACCTCTTAATATTTATTCGGATAATGGTACCTCCTTTGTAGGCGCATACAATGACATTTCAAAATTTATTAGGACGTATTGTAATTCTTTATCTGAGGTAATGGCAAATGAAGGAATTAATTTCCATTTCATACCGCCTTATTCTCCCCATTTTGCTGGGCTTGCGGAGGCTGGTGTCAAATGCATTAAATATCATTTAGTTAGAGTGCTGGGCAATTGTAATGTGACTTACGAGGAACTAAATACCACATTAATACAAATTGAGGCTATACTTAACTCCAGACCACTCACACCTTTGTCAACGAATCCTGAAGACTTGCTACCACTAACGCCCGGTCATTTTTTGATTGGACGCCCCTTGACTTCCTTGCCGACACCAGACTATAAAGATCATTCCGTAAGCTCTTGAACCCGATTTCAACGAATAGAACAATTACGTCAACATTTTTGGGCTAGATGGAGCAAGGAATATATATCAGAGCTTCAACTGCGGATGAAATGGCGTTCCTGTAAAGGCTCTTTGAAGTTAAATTCACTGGTACTCCTAAAAGAGGAGAATTCACCGCCATTAAAGTGGAAGATGGGTCGCATCGTCGCAGTCCATCCAGGCTCGGACGGCGTATCAAGGGTGGCGGATATCAAAACATCGACTGGTATAGTTCGCCGATCATTTAGCAAAATTTGTCCGCTTCCTGAACCTGAAGAATCTGGTTGAAAGGTAGACTTTCAACGCCGGGGGGCATGTTGAAGCGCCTGTCAAATTATATTAGCAGTTCTCATGCCAATATTAGTCCGTAAGCTGTGTAGGTATGTTTAAAAAATGTTGTACCGGTCGTCGTTGTAAAATTTAGAGATCAAGTAAAGGTCGATTGAGCAAATTACTGCATTTTATTATTAAAAAGAGATCAAATTCCTATTCACACACATCCCTTGCAACACATTCCTCGCAAATAGCCGTTTCCACCAGAACTGCGCTGAGCGAGACTAGATAAATGAAGTGGTTCTATTGGTTCTTAACAAACACATCCCTCGCCAGGCATCCTCGCACATCTCTGGTGGAAACTCAGCCTAAAACTAACAAAGAGAGAGATAGAGCAAATGAGAAAGAAAATAAACAGGACGCTACGTACATTTCAAGTGACGTCTACGTCACTTTAAATAATAAACCATGCTTAATTATCGTTAACGCACACCTATGCATCTAAAATCATAATTTGCAATCCACAACATGTTTTGGCTAATATTTTTGGTTCATAAAGAAGAAAAAAGAAAGATGTTGGTATAAGTGTGTGTCAAGAAGCATGAGCATTGGTTTCGGCGTCACTTGACATGTACATAGTGATTGATCTATATTTTTTTGGCCTGAATAAGCATTTAAAAAGTTCATTGATAACGAGCAAACATTCAGTTTAAAATGCTTGGTTAGAAATACTCGTAATAATGTATAAGTTGTCATTGCAGCCCATCACAATTTAAACGGAATATGAGTTTCATTTAAAAATTACCATAAAATACGATCATGTAAACTAGGTATCATCCATCGACTTCGCACAATGTAGCAATGTAGTACCTACCTCCCACGAGTCACCGTGACCTGAGAAAGTTCGCTGCGAATGTATTTATTTTATACATTACTAACTGCGACGCTCGCTTCGCTGGGCGTTAATTTAACTTTAGAAGTGAAGTATTAAAGTCTTACTTAATAAGTCTCTTAACACGAACATACTTTCACATTTATAATATTAAGTAAGATAGACTTTAGCTTATTTAACTTCTATGCCAAATTTCATTCAAATCCGCCCCAACTTCTCTTCCGATATACTCGGAAAATTAAGTATACGTTAAGTACGTATCACAGGCCTCCTCTCATTTCTAAGAGGGTTTCAGGGCGAGGAATGTTGTCTTTGAAATTTAGTTTTTTTTTTCTCCGACATGTATGTTTCTTCGCCATGTTTTCCTATAATATATTCCATATATATATATCCAGCAGTTATAATAATTGAAATTAACAATTTCCGACTAGGTAAGTTCAACTTCGACCGAGAGGTCAATCGACGGATTCACCTCGTCTGGGCAGCGTATTCTTCGTATCGTATTCAGCGTATCTTCTCAAAATCAGGTATATCTCAAAATCTGAAAACGAGATTGTGCAACCAGTGCGTGTTGTCAGTGATGACTTATGAATCTGAGACGTGGTCCTTCACTGCTGGCCGTATGCCAGCTGACGCTCGAAGTCGCTCAGCGAGCTATAGAGAGGGCTATGCTTGGGGTTTCTCTGCGTGATAAACTTAGAAATGAGGATATCCGCTGTAGAACCAGTGACCGACATAGCTCAACGGATTAGTAAGCTGACGTGGCAATGGGCCGGCCATAAAGCTCGAATAACCGACAACCGATGGGGAACTACCGGTAGGCGAAGTGTAGGGCTACCCCCACTAAATGGAGTGACGACCTGGTAAGACATGCAGGAAGTCAATGAATGCAGGTGGCACAGGACCGTGCTTTGTGGCATTCCTTGGGGGAGGCCTATGTTCAGCAGTGGACTTGTGAAGGGTTGTAATGATGATGATGATGATGACTTCTTTACGAAATCGAAAGACAGAAATCCCTGTACTGAATTGAAACAAAATAGTCACATTTGTTCTTTCCATTCCTGTTTCTACATAGCATGACGGAACAAGCATGGAGCAAGGAAAGAAAAGAAATGAGTATTTCTTTATTAAAAGCAGAGTTACAAGTACTAACAAGAAGCCGCTCGAAAGCAAAGTAAGGTGGTGGTCAGGTGTAATGTAAGTTCGTTTGTCGTTCTTTCAGAACTATAAAAAAAAATAACCTGCAATTAGTTATTCTAAACTATTAATAATAATATACACATATAAATATTATAAACAGGTCTCTTATCCAGTGACTTGACATTGGACATTCTGTCCACCCTAAGGAAGATAAGTTTTGCATCTATACAAGGTTCAGCGAAGTGGTGGGCGACAGCTAACGCCCGATATAGAAATAACTTTGAAACATCGAATACCCTTACGATGGAAGGTGTGGAGGTAATGAAGCGGACAATGGCGGCCGTCGACGACCCACGCCCGCATAATCGCTTTAATGCGATTGAAAATTTTCTCTACATTGCGTTCGGGTTCACTGCGTTTTGATTTTTATTTTTGTATTTCTATTGCTTACAGGGAACTATGTTCGTAAGTTGGTGACGTGAAATGAAATTACTAAAACAGTGTTACTAAAACAGTTGCGCAACAAACCTGAGAACACATTCGCTTATTGTGTTTGACATTGTAACAGCTTACAGTCCCCGGTGAATCGGTATAATTTGTTTTATTTAACGCCAAGTGCTAGCTCAGGGACTAAGCGCCTGCTGTAAATTTCACAGTACGCGAGAAACCCTGGTTCGATCCTAACCGGCAACAACGAAATTGTTATTGCAGTTTTAAGTGCTGATTTATTCGGTGCTCGGTAGTGAAGGAAAATATCGCGCGGAAGACTGCATGTCTGAGAAATGAAAAACATTATGAAGACATGTAAAGTTCGCCAACACGCATGTGGGCAGCGCGGCATACATTTCCTTGCACTAAAACCGACTTATAAATGGGAGGATGCATGGGTCCAGCTGTGGTACGTATCCAAGCTATAACTTTAATGCAAGAATGTGCCATGTTGGCGACATTAGAGAATTCATCACCCCATTTCGTCCCGTGGGTGTCATAAAGTGGTTTTTATGTGATAGAGCCATGCTGCAGCTATATTAGTAGTATAATTGTAGCACGAATGGGTCGGTTCGATCGGGGAAGGACCACGCTCTCACAGAATTTTTCAACAGTGGTAGAGACACGTGGCGGCTTTTGCTGTCGCACGGATGGGCTGGCTCGAACCGGGGTGGTACCACGACCTCACAGAATACCAGCGTGAAGTAGAGGTTTACGTCTGCGTTTCGCTTGGTGAGTGCAGGTGGCCGGAGGCCCTTTTTACTGGAAATGAGGCATTCCATCTTAGTCCTCACGGGTGACAACGCATCTACATTTTGATTTGTAATAGAGGATAGATGTAGATGTCTATGAGCCGCAGCAACCACTTACCATCAGGTGGACTGTGTGCTCGTTTGTCACCCTTATCGTATAAAAAAAAAGAATACCAGCGTAAAATAGCAGCTCGATGCTGCTGTGTTTCGTATGATCAGTGTAGAGAAACGGCGACCCTTTTTACTGGAAACGAGGCATTCTATCTTAGTCCTCACGGGTGACAACGCATCTGCATTTTGATTTGTAATAGAGGATAGATGTAGATGTCTATGGGCCACAGCAACTACTTACCATCAGATGGGCTGATTGCTCGTTTGTAACCTTTATCGTATAAAAAAAGCGATTGGGAGGAAATGCCTGAAAATTCAGACGTAAAAATATCCAGACCGTGGTCGGGTGGCAGCGTCAAATATACGAGACTTTTATTACTGCGATCGTCACTCCGCATGCATAAAACGTCGCGAGGAAGTTGCGTGTTTGTGGAATAAAAATATTTCGAAGACCTATGAACAATCTGCCAACAAGTACTGAAGCACCCAAGCGGGTGAATTGCTTCATAGACCTCTCTTAAATAAGAGGTCTGTGCCCAGCCACATGACGTATATAGGCGGTAATGTTTAACTTAATCAATATGATTTTAATAAACTGCATTATCAACTTTCATAATCTTACTAAAGAGCACACGAAGAGACAAGTATTAGAAAGTATTCAAATAGAATACAGCGCGTTTTTACCAATGCCATTTGACAGAATCCAATGCAAGTTTGATAGTCACTTTATTCGCTAGAAATGCAGTAAGTCCTTTCTGACCCTCCTTAGGGCAATAAGGTAAAAAAGGAAGAAAATGAATTATTCATTTCGGATGAAATTTTTTTTATTTACGGTCGACTGGTAATTCGTCCTCTCCGGCGTGTTATAGACTAGGCAATGGTAGTTGTTATGTCCTCCTGTAGGAATTTCCGTCGCAGCGACAGTCTCAAGGAAGATCAGCCATCTGCGTAGGGCAGGAGTACGAGTGGGTGCGCAAGCACAGGCATTCCCTTACTCTTATAATCCGATCGGATGGTAATCCGACTTCAACGCAAAGAGATCAGGCGCAAGACCTACCGCTTTCACGTGCATACTGAAGCACGGGGGTGAAATACTGCCAACATCCTCATTATCTTAACAAATGTTTGTTTGACACATTGCAATAAATGTTTCTTTCTTTATTTCTATCTCATTCCGGGCAGCTAGTGAAACCGTCTATATTAGTACCCGTAGACTAAGATTCTATGATAATAATAACCAATATGACGTTCGCTAAATCTTATAATTATAAGGTAGATAGTCTTTTAGTTTTATTAATTAATAACTAGTGGTCGTTTAGTGATCAAAATTCGACCGTAATTTATTAAATTTTTAAGTCAAAATGTATCGTTTATAAATTTTAGCTTTCTGCACTCCACCATATAAACATTAAGTAGCCAAATGTTACATCCTTTGTGCAAACAATGTGAACAAGGTATACAAAGTTATCCTAAAGTTATAACATATAAATTGACTTGTTTCTTGGTGAGCTTAACAAATAATCCGTACAAACATACATAAAGTAACGTGTAAACAAGACACAAAAGGAAATAACCATGACTTAAGAATCGAAAAGATTAAAATTCAGCGAAGTAACAACTCTTTGTATTAGGTATTAGATGTGCGGTATTTGAGGTTTAAAATAAAAAAGGCAATATAGCGCGCTTTACGTCATTGAGTTAATCTGACGTGAGGCTCGAGTTAACAAAGCTAGCGTGGTAATCACAGACATTTCGATCGAAATATCCAGAAAGGATAAAAATATATACGTACCATATATGTTGTAAGATTTTTAGCACGTATAAGTGAAATATTTTTTTTTCTAGAATAAGGGTGACAAACGAGTATACAGTCCACCTGATGGTAAGTGGATGTTGTGGCATATAGACATCTACATTTATCCTCGGTTAAGTATCAAAATGCAGACACGTTGTCAACCCTCACCACTAATAAAGAATGCCTCATTTCCAGTAAAAAGGGTCTCCGGACCTCTACATTGACCATATGAAATACAGCAACATTAAGCTGCTATTTTACGCTGGTATTCTGTGAGAGTGTGGTCCTAGCCCTGTCGAGCCGACACATTCGTGCTACAAACATAATATACCTAGCTGCAGCTTGGCTCTACCACACTTTACATATTATATTTATGAAGTACATATTATGACATCATCATTTAAACTTATAAAAATTTCAATACTGAACATAGGCCACCACAATAGAATGTTTCGTGGGGAGGGTATTTGCCATTGTCGTCACACTTTTTTTATTACTTTGTGTTGTTGTCAGGATGCTCCTACCCGTCTCCTATTTCATTTCCCTCTTTATATTTTTTGAAAACGTTACCTCCAGACTAGGATTTTCTCCTGTATCGCGGGGACAGTTTACATACATAGATTTCACAAGGACAAACATCCAGACTCAGAACAATTATTTGTAGGTCATACAAATACTTGTTCCGTGCGGAATTCGAACCCGGGGCCTTTGCGCTGCAACTCATTGCCAAGCCACTGCTCCACGGATCCGTCTCGCCTCTGTCGCCTCTTACGAAACCTACGGGATGATATGAGGTTGTGAATTTTCTTATATTATAAATGTATACGTCAAGATTTCAAAAAACAAAAAGAATTTTCTACCGACTTCAAACAGGAGGATGTACTGAATTCGACTGTATGTTTTTTTTTACATATGTTACCTCATAACTTTTTTCTGGGTGAACCGATTTCGATGATTCTTTTTTTATTTGAAAGCTGATGCTTTACGTGTGGTCACATTGAACATTGTCTGACCAATAGTTTTTGAGTTATTCTTAATAATTTATATTGAAGTCGGTTGTATGAAATGTTTAATTTGTAGTTATGTAACTGATAAATTATTAATTTTCCTTGCGGTAGCGGCTTAAGAGAATCTATCACCTGAATTTCGATTCGACCGAGAAATGGCAGTACAACCTTACCCAAACTTATTCGAACTAAATCTTTATATATAAAAATTACGTGTCACATTGTTTGTCCGCGATGAACTCATAAACTACTGAACTAATTTCAATGAAACTTTGCACACTGTGCAGTTTGGTCGAACTTGAGAGATAGGATAGTTTTTATCCCGATAGGTGAAGCTAAAAATTTTTTATTGCTAATTTCAGGGGGTTTTTTAGGAAAGCAAATGGTCTTCGAAAAGGGCAGAACAACGTCTGCCTGGTCGGCTAGTATAACTATAAAATATAAATCAGTGATGGAGTGCAGCATCAAGGAGACGGAGACATCTGATACTGAAGGACTAGAAAGAAGTAGAAGTAACGGAGCCATAAAATAGCAACAAATCTTGTATAATAATGATATTTTTGTATAATCATACGAATATAACGTACCTATAACTCGCATTAAGTATTCCATGCAAGACAGCCTCAGGAAAAACCGGACAGATGATATCATGATCAAAGACAGGTCTAGGGGCCGCCTAATGTTGACTCGTTACATTTATCTAAGTTTTAGACTATCTGGCTAATTGGGTTTAAATATGGAATAAAGTTGTTGAGATAAAACACCACACACATCCAAACCACACTTTTCTCTTATCAGCATATCACACAATTTGCTATAATTGAAATTAATACATCAAATATAATTAGTTTATATTAACTTCGTTCGATAAGTTCCCTATTTTATTTATTTAATTCAGATTGACCTGATCATCAAGGTATTTCGACTTGAGCGAATGCTTTCAATTAGCCAATAGAGCCTTCAATTAACACTTAAAATTGTTTTGTTTCTTCGTCCTTTCGCTTGTTTTGTTTCTCATATTTATTTATTCTTTAATATTTTCAATACCTAACAAGTGATAACAAAATTAAACATAGAAATAATTTTTACTTTTAAAATTATTTATCAATAAACGAGACTTATTTATAAGTGTTATAACAAAGAAAACTGGAGCATCACTAAGTGTTTAACCAAATACAATACAATAATTTTAAGTGAGAGATAAATAAGCTTTTCAAATCGTGAATAAAACATGTTTGCTTTATAATGCTTTTTCTAAACCAGAATTTTTACTATATTTATTATTATTCTAATTTTAAAACATTACCAAATAAAAAAAAAAGAAACAATGGAATTTTTAGGATTTGATTGATGCAAAAAAGAGCCAAATCGAAAAGCACTTGGCGTAAACTCAAGTCTTCGTTACATACTTGAAGAGCACTCGGCGTAAACTCAAGTCGTCGTTACATACTTGAATAGCTCTTGAACTAATTTAGCTTTAACTAAAAAAGGCTTACGTGCTCTGAATCCATACACACAGAAATGTATGTACTATAGAAATACGAACGACTAAATACCTTCTTTATAGTGACCTTAAATAGAAATTACATAATTTTTTTTGTTCGACGTTACTAGATATTATGGCATTTATTCAGCCTAAGATCATGTCTGGCTTGGTACTACCTATATATTTCTACCACCAAACACCAGTGCGATTAAAGCTATGTTCTATTTTGAAGGGCAAGATACAATTACAGTAGTTGAGCATTTAACAGAACATCTTAGTGCTCTGGCATTACAACGCATTTGTTGCTATTTATTTATTTATTTATTTATTTATTTAATTCATAAACTTGTGGCTTACAGAAAATCCAACACGCGCACAAGGTTAAATTTTACATGCAAAAAATTTTTTCAGAAATAGTATCCATCCATTACAACAAAAATTAATAATCATAAATTAATTAATTATAAAATAATAGTAATATAAAATCTCGAAGCTTTTGGCAGCCCGTGTCAGAAATTAAAATGGTAATAAAGCCAATTAAAACCATAAAGTATTAATAATTAAACATTTTGTCATATCAATTTATAATGCAATGTCAATAAAAACTAATAACAATCTTAATATGCCCATAATTAAAATTACATCTTAAATATAAAGTATAAATAGTACATAGTCAACGAAATTAAATTGTCCAATTATTAATTGTCATATCATCAATGATTTTATAAAAAAGAGTCAGCAGACGTGTTATACTGTCTGCAAATAGGTCAATTTCATCGTGCTGAGTGAGTATGTCCCCTATAAGTATTAATGCACGATTTGTTGGTGCAAAAGCAGCACGTTTGGTACGCGTAACTGGTCTATCTAGAAGACGCGCCCTACGGCGCGGAGCCACCGTTCCTCCATTACCTCTATGCAGGTACCTGGGCACCAACAAACCGATTCTCTCCATAACCGACTGGCAATCCAACTTGTGGTGAATTATAGAAAGATAGTGCCTAATAGTTGACATCACCCTCCTAAACATTAGGGTTTCAAAATCAACCATACCCAAGACGAATAAAGAAGGATACAAATAAGGGTAGTACCCATGAATTTTCTTATAAAGCCAACGAGCAAATTTACGTTGTATCCTCTCTAACAAGAGAGTATACTTTTTCTCGTAAGGATTCCAGACCACAGATGCATACTCTAGCTTACTACGAACATACGCATTGTACAAAGTTTTAGCCACCCTTATATCATCAAAGTCAGCTGCAGTCCTCATCACAAAACCCAAAGTCTTACTAGCTAACTTGCATATGGATGTCATATGATTGTGAAAACTCAATTTACTATCTAATATTAAACCTAAGTCACGTATGTCATATACTCTTACCAAAGGCGCGTCGTATAAGTTATAATTAATAATAACAGGATTCTGTTTTAATGCAAAAGTGATAACCTTGCATTTAGTCACATTAAGAGGAAGATGGTTCAGTTGACTCCATTTCGATACCGCATCTATGTCTCGTTGAAGAGCCTGTGCATCAGCAACACTACCAATCGCCAAACTTAATTTTAGATCATCTGCGAATAACAAACACTTCGCAAATTTTACTTTGGTAGGCAAGTCATTTATAAAAATTAAAAACAGCGTAGGGCCAAGAGTACTACCCTGACTCACCCCAGATCTAGTGAAATAATCAGCGGATTCGAAACCACTCACTCTAACAAATTGACGACGATTATCCAAATAGCTAGCAAAGAGTTGAAGAAGTTTCGGAGTAAAGCCCAACTTAGCTAGCTTATGTAACAGTATGTCATTACTCACCAGGTCAAAAGCCTTCCTAAAATCGAAATAGGCGGCGTCTACCTGTCTCCTAGAATCCATCTCAGCACAGACATAGTCTACGTGCGCTATCAAGTTAGTAGTCGTTGCACGATTCTTTCGAAACCCATGTTGACTTTCATGCAAAATGTTATCTACCTGATTCCTAATGCGAAAGTCCAACATGGTTTCAAATATCTTCGCCAGAACCGAAAGCACCGCAATAGGTCTAAAAGCAGAAACATCTTTTCCAGGTTCTCCCTTTGGAACAGGTGTCACCCTA